>CM061555.1:238578686-240978686 GCA_030864225.1 Capsicum baccatum var. pendulum
ATATGAATAATTAAGATATAGACTTAATTAAATAAAATATGACAAACAAAAATGCACGAAAAGTCCTTCAGGATGGCTTAGTTGGTTTGGAGGGTGGTTATTCACACAGATGACCCAGGTTCGATCCCCCTCAATGTCTTCAGAGTCGAGCTTGTCGCACAGGGTTTGTCTAGTGCGATTTACATCCCTTGTGTGGTTTGCAGGTTATTACACAGTGGGAGGGTTTACGGGTTTACCCGATGAGCACAGAGTACTCACCCAAAGGGCAAAGGTTGTAGCGGTTGCACATTGGGGGGTTTATCCAGTGCTCGCCACAGAGTGCTCACCCGAAGGGCAACGGCTGTGGCAGAAGTTGTAGCGGCTGCGAATTATTCTGAGATTCCAAAAAGAAAAATGAACGAAAATAATATAACACAACAACTAGAAAATGCAAAATTTTATTAATAATTTAGGGAACAAAAGTAATATTATCCCATATTAATTGGTCATATTCCAATATTCCCAACTGAATATTGGGAATACACTTAATTTGTCAAGTTCAGGACCTCCAAAAAATCCCCCTTCTTTTACTACCCAATAACAAGTATGGGGTTCGGAAGAACGGGAACACATATCCATTAACTCAAATTTAAAAATATCAAATCTATTTTGTTTGTCACCCCACCAGAAATGACAAAAGTAGAGGGTCGTTAGTATCGGATTCATCCTAAAATCAAAATGGAAATCATCGTCCATTTTAAGATTGTTATATCCAAAGTCTTTGTCTCCAGATGCGCAATAATACCGTAAAGGTACACCATTATCCGGGAGATGATTAACAATATGAACTTCGAACCAAAAATTAAAATAGTTATAATTTTTTTGTTTACTTTAGCTAGTTTATATAGAGATGAATTAATTAAATGATTTGGCTTGTAAATCTAGATTAGATCAAGTTAATTCTTAATATAGACATTTAATTACTAAAATGATTCCACTAAAATCCTTTTTATTGAAATGATCTCATTATAGTTAATGTTTAAATCCTTCTTATCTATATGGTCATTCAATCATTGAGAAAATCTCATTAAAGTCATTTTAATTTTTTTTTCTTATAAGGTAATTCAACTATAACTTTATGTTTTACAAAAAAATTCCTTTCTTTTATTAGATTTTTTAATTGACATGTCATGTCATCTTAATTTATTATTTTTTATGTCATGTACGATAAGAATTAGACTAAATTTAGACAAAAAAAATGGTTTATCTAGAAATAATGAATTTTATACAGAATTTATACAGTTATATACATATTTCATATTGATTCTATACAATTTAAGAGACCTTACATGAGTTGTATCTCGGTCCCTGGACGACCTATTATGAATTGGGTTGCCTTAGATGGGTTGGGGGAGCTATTTGTCAAGTCAAACGAGAGACAACAGGAGTTGCAGACTTTTTTACAACTTTAGTTGGGTGTTTGTTAGCCTACAGATTGGTGGGTGGTGCAGGTTCGGAAAAAAATTTGGCCAAAACTTCTCGGGTGATTCCCTAAAGGCCTATTAAATAGATGGAGTTGCTTTGGAGGGCTAAAGGAGCCATTTTACAAGTGAAACGGTGATTTTTTTGTGACTTTCGATGGGTGTTAGTCCACGAATCAGTGGGTGAGTGTGGGCTCCAGAAAATTTTAAGGTGAAACTTCTCGGGCAGTTCCTGTTGGGATATTCTATTAACCATGTAGTTTGTGTTATAGTATTATATTTTCATCCTATGTAAAGACACTTCTTATATTAATAAAAATTTTATTTGAATAAATCATTATGTTAACATGTGTGTCCTTTACTTATATAGTAGACAATTTTGTGTATGAGATATTTTAAATCATGCATGGAAGATTAAAATTGTCAGTTCTTATAAGCAATAAATTAATGTTCACAATCAAAGATGAGGTAGGACAAACATCTTGATGATTGTAGTACAAGATTAAATTTAATTTAATCTTAATTATGGGAATGGTAATATTCTAACTTCTTGTGCTAGTACATTTCATATGTATTGAACAGACCAATTAGAGATATTCGTTTATGTTCTGCATATTAATAAATAATTTCTCCAATCCATTACATATACTTTTAATCTTGATATAAGTATTATGATCTATGTGGTTTAATTTGTCATTTTAATTTGTTAAAAAGTGAGACTCTTTTATGAGTTAATATATTGCTAATAGGTTGGATGATGATATAACTTAGTGAAATATTAATTAGTTGATAGAACCATACCACGGACTTGAGACAGAAGATATCCCTTTATGGTTACTTATAAGTTTTCACGTGAAAACTCTGCATGTGGATTTTATATCTGTCATGTGAAATAAGTTAAGCATTATAAATAAAGGATTAAATTAATCAATGGGTTAAATTTTTCAGAAAATTTTAATTAAATTGATTGGTGTCAGTAATTCTAATATGGAGAGTTAAATAAAATCTAATGGTAAATTATAAAATTAAATTGAGGAGTGCAATTACAGATTTTTAGTGGAATAATATGTAATTTATTATGATATGATAATTCATTCATTATCGAATTAATATCATAATTGGAAGGCTCAGTTAATAAATTTGCGGTCCCTACTATGCTTGATTAACTAATCAATTTTGAAAAGGAAAAAGACTTTTTTAGAAGAAGTAATTTTACTAGTCTTCTATATAAAAGGACTTTAATAACAATAAACAATGTTTTAATATCAATAAAGATCTGAAAACGTTTTGCCCTTAAAAGGGCTAATGAAGGCAAGAGCGTTTTGCCTATTATAGTGTCGTTAAGGCAGAAGTAATGGCAGAAAATATTTGTCTTTTCCCTTTCCCTCTTTAATGGAAGATTGGGATAAATAAGGGTGATTTTTTCAGCAAAAGGATGATCCTTTTGCAGTAAAATAAGTCACTTGCCCACAAAAATGTTGATTAAAAGAGTTAATTAGGAAGTAGTAGAAGACAGCAAACCTGACAAATAAGGTATTGAACGAACCGTGTGAAAGCTTCAAGAGGTAAGTTTTCTAATTTTCATTTTGATTACGTTATCTAGTTTATATGTAAGTTATATTGATCTTGTAGAATTATTTTTTCCATTGTGCATGTTCTAACAATTGGTATCAGTAGTCTTCTTACATATACTAGATAATGTAAAAGAAATTACATGATTTGTTGTACATATTGTGAATAATAGTTGTATAAATCATGTTGTTGTTGGCTGTTTTTCGTGTTTTTGATGATATTAATGGTTTTTGGTATCTATGTTTATCATCAAGCAAACATAAAAAGAACTTAACATGTTTTGCTTAGTTTAGTAAAAATTATTTTTGTGGATTAAGGGTAAAACGATGATAAGTTTCGATCAAGCCCAATCATAGTGGTTATTCACTATATAAACAGTAGTAATAAGGGCAAGCAGTGCAGGCAGCCCTGCTGACCTTCGCAACAGTACGGTCAATAATTATCGATTTGATCGATTTTGGAGTTTTTTATTTTTTTACGAACTCTGAATGACCTAAATTTTGGTACATTCATTGTAAATGACCCACTGAACAATACTCATAAATAAGTTATGACCTATGATTTTCTTTGGCCATGCGGGATGATACAAGTCAAATGGCCACCTTTATTTTTGAATACATGATTGGAGGTCATCATTTAAAGGCTCAAGACTCGGTCACCCCGAGAGCACAAGAATATGCAAGGAAAACCCGTTTTGAGCACAAGCAAGGCCGTGTGTGAAAGATTTCTTGGAGCATCGAAGACTTGAGGACTCGCAGTTTCGGACAACACTTAATGGGTCATGATTTGGTCATCTGCATTAAGGGTATTTTGGTCACTTCATTGGGTCCAAATGCACTCCATGGCCACCCCACCCTTTAAGGGCATTGTTGTCATTTTGCCTTGTCTTATAATAGAATATAAATAGAACATTTAAGGTCTTTTTTTCATTAGTTGTTCATTGATGTAAGACTTGAAACATGAAACACTTTTAGTTGTAGGGCTTGGACTAGCCACCACACCAAAATGAGGGCAACAAGTGTGGATATCACTTGTGTTGCAATGTTGGCTTGAGACGTTGGTGTTTAGAGGAGGTAAAGTTCCTCTTGTGTCAACGTAGGAGTTATGTTAACCGTTGTGTGTAGTGTTAAGGGTCCAATATTACCATATTCTTGGATTCTTAAGATTATACCAACCAAGGTCTAACTATCTATCCATTTTGTTTATGTTGTAATCGTTTGTTTGTGTTCTTGTAATTCAAGTCTGTGACTTGTTGTTCTTGTTCCATTGTTGTTGTTCTTCATCTTGTTGTTGTTAACATAGTTTATTGTTAGCTTTTTTTAGGTGATAAACACATCAATACGTTGTGTTCTTGTTGTTGTTTGTTGAATTCGAGTGTGGTCTTCAAAGGGGTCCTTGGATCTTTGATCTTGTGGATTGATTTTGAAGTGTGTTTCATATTGTCCTTGTAATTCTTGTATCACGGAATTGTTTTGATGGATTTTGGGGCTTTTTTATGGTTTGGAAACATTAAAAATTCTGAAAAAAATATTTTTTTGCGAACCAGTGGTGATAGGGATCATTTCTTATGATTTTCAGTGGTTATAACAGTAAATAATATGATTTTATATGTTGACGTAGGTCATCTTCCCCATCAGATAAGCTTGTATAGTGTAATACTATTTTTTAGTCTCTTGTTTTTTATGACTTGTGTTAACTTTCCAACTAAGTTACATGTTGGTTCAATGGTACAAAGACTTATGCAAGGTGATATTTATCTATATTAAATCAACAGTTGACTCTATAACTGAGTTGGTTCTATTTTATTTAAGAGATAAAATATGTGACATTACATGTATATTTGCTTAAATAGTTAAGTTTCATTAACGATTCTAACTGTTTATAAGCATGGTTATACGTGTGATGTGATTTTAAGAATTTTATTGTTCTGCAACATATCTAATGATCTATGTTTAATTTGCTTATATAACAGATTAACCATGACTTCTTTCAATCCCTTAACCTCTATCCTGAATCAAAATAAACTAGAAGGCCTTAACTATGTGAACTGACAATGTAATTTGGATATTTTGCTTATATAACAGATTAACCATGACTTCTTTCAATCCCTTAACCTCTATCCTGAATCAAAATAAACTAGAAGGCCTTAACTATGTGAACTGACAATGTAATTTGGATATTGTTCTTACTGCTGAGAGCTTTAAATTTGTGCTGGTTGAGAAATATCGTGTTAAGTCGGCTGAACCGACTGATGATGAGACTAAAGCCTATGATGAGTGGGTAAACCTGATGAAATGGCAAGATGCTACATTCTTGCCTCCATGACAAATGTGTTGCAGCATCAACATCAGTCCATGACTACTGCTTACGACATGCTTGAATATCTCAAAGAAATGTTCGGTGAGCGAAATCGTGATGCAAAGAAGACGGACATGAAAGTCCTTTTGTCCACGAAAATGGTCGAAGGAACTTGGGAAACATGTTTGTAAAATGATGAGTTTATTAAACAAGTAGAAAATTCTTGGTGCAGTTATTGATAAGGAATCTCAGTTGAGATGGTCTTACAGACTCTGTGGACAGTTTTCAATAATTTTGCTTAAATTATAACATGAATAAGATGGACTTATCTCTTGCAAAACTATTGAATAAGCTGCAAGCGACAGAATCTATCATTAAGCAACAAGCTCCTTCTGCGGCGTTGATGGTTGACAAACCTTCGTCTTCGACTTTTAAGCCGAAAGACAAAAATAAAAAGAAGAAGAAGTCCCGTAAGGTTTCAGGTGCTAATGGTGGTGTGGCCAATCCTAAGGAAAAGTGCTATCATTGCAAGCAACCTATTCATTATAAGAAACAGTGTCTCAGTAACATAGCAAAGATACAGAAACAAGGTACATATTTTTCATATATCTTTAAAAAAAATTTAGCGGCTGTTTCTACCCAATTTTGGCTATAGATTCGGGAGCCACTAATCATATTTGCACTTTATTGCAGGGGTTTCAGAAAATACGACGCCCAAGTAAAAATAAACTGAACGTGTTTCAAGCAAATGGGGAATCAACACCAGCCTTAGCTATAGGAAATATTTCCATTTCATTTAGTAGTTCTAGAATTTTGACTTTGAATAATGTTCTTTACATACCTTCTATAACAAGGAATTTAATTCCAGTTTTAAGAATTATAGATGCTGGTTATAATGTTTATTTTGCTAATAACTGTGCAATATTAAATCTATTAAGTATTTTATTATTTTTGCTCCTAAAATACATGATTTATTTGTATTTGGTGTTTCCCATGATATGCTACAAATAATGAAACTTAATGATGTTGATCAATCACATAAAAGAAAATATATTTCGAAATTGAGTGAAACATACTTATGACACTTACATCTAGGTCGTATTAACATAAATAGGATCTTGCGGTTGGTTTCTAATGGACTTTTGAGTTCATTGAAAGTATAGGCACTTTCAACTTGTGAATCTTATTTAGAAGGTAAAATGACTAAGAGACCATTTCCTCCCAAAGGAAATAGAGCCAGTAATAAGTTAGAATTAAATCATAGTGATTTGTGTGGTCCAATGAATATACAAGCAAGAGGTGGTTTTGAGTATTTTGTGACTTTCACAAGTGATTACTCAAAATATAGATACATTTATTTTTTGCACCGTAAATCTGAATGCTTTGAAAAATTCAAAGAATTTAATATGGAAATAGAAAAGTGACATAACAAACATATACATAAATAACGATCTGATTGTGGTGGGAAATACCTTTCTATGAAATTCATTAAATACTTATCAGAATCAGGAATTACATCTCAATATTCTGCTCCGGGAATACCACGACAAAATAATGTGACAGAATGACGAAATAAACTCTTATAGAAATGGTTAGATCAATGTTAAGTTATTCAGATTTGCCCTTTTCTTTTTGGGGTTATGCATTAGAAATAACAAATTATATTCTGAACTTGGTTCCTTAAAAATTAGTACCTTTAACCCCATCTGAAATGTGGAGTAGGTGCAAGCCTAGTCTACGACATATTTGGGTTTGGGATTGTTCAGCACATGTGCTAAAACAAAAAACTGATAAATTAAAATCTAGAACAGAAGGATGCATTTTTATTAGATATCCAAAAGGGATGAAAGACGGTTTATTTTTCTGTCCTAAGGAACATAAGGTAATTATTTCAGCAAATTCCAAATTTCTTGAAAAGGATTATTTAATGAACCACGTTCCTAGAATTAAAATTATTTTATAGGAATTGAGCAATAAAATAACGAATAATGAAACACAAGAACAAACTCCAAAAAACATTATTGACACACCACTGCATCCACGTAGTGGAAGAAATGTCAACAGTCAAGAGGTTGCACAAGAGCAAACACTTGACATAACACTACCTCAAAGTAATGGGAGTAATATCGAGCAACCTGCTATTATGGAGGAAAACGTTCAGGATAATGTCGAGAAACCTATCATAGTGCAGGAAGACATTCAGGGGTGTTCAAAATTTAGTTCCAAATATAGCAGATCCTGTAGTGACTAGTCATCGTAGTGGGTGAATTATTAAAAAACCTTTATGATTTGCGCTCTTGGGAGAATTGTACGATAGAATCCCTGGGGAGCCTAATACAGAACCTTTTAATTATGCTGAAGCACTACATGATAAAGATGCTAAAATATGGATTGTTGTTATGAAATATGAAATAGAGTCTATGTATTTCAATGAAGTCTGAAAACTTGTAGAACCACCTACGGGAGTCAAACCTATTGGTTGTAGATGGATCTATAAGAAAAAGAGAGGTGTGGATGAAAAAATGCAAACTTTTAAGGTTAGCCTTATTGCGAAAGGGTTTATTCAAAAAGAAGGAATTAACTATGAGGAAACTTTTTTACCGGTAGCTATAGTTAAATATATTAGGATTCTCTTATCCATTGTTGCTCATTATGATTATGAGATTTAACAAATGGATGTCAAGACAGCTTTCCTAAATAGAAGTCTTGATGAGTGCATTTATATGGCACAACCAGAAGGTTTCATGAAAAGTGGTAATGAACATAAGTTTTGTAAACTTAAGAAATCCATTAATGGTTTAAACAAACATCTAGAGCAAGAAATGTTGTTTTGACACTTTGATTAAGACTTTTGGCTTTAATCAATGTGAAAATGAGTCATGCATCTGTAAAAAATGGGATGGAGATAGAGTAACCTTTTGATTCTGTACGTAGATGGCATTCTGCTCATAGAAAATATTGTGAGCATGTTGAATTCTATTAAAGAGTGGTTGTCCTTGCATTTTGATATGAAAGACTTAGGAGAAACGACTCATATCTTTGGGATCAAGCTCATGCGAAATCGCAAACAAAGAATATTAGGCTTATGTCAAGCACTTTATTTTGATACTAATCTTGCAAGGTTTAGCATGCAAAATTCCAAAAAGGAATTCCTTCCTTTTAGGCATGGAATTACTCTATCAAAAGATCAGTCGCCTAAAATGGCCGATGAGATAGAGAGAATGAAGGCGGTCCCTTATGTTTCTATTGTAGGAAGCCTCATGTATGCCATGTTGTGCACTAGACCAGATATATGCTTTATTGTTGGCATGGTTAGCAGATTTCAGTCTAATCCTAGACAAGAATATTGGACTGCCGGTTAAGCATATAATCAAGTACCTAAAAAGGACTAGGGATTACATGCTTATTTTTCACTCTAGGGATCTTGTACCTATTGGGTATATAGACTCAAATCTTCAGTCGAATAAAGATTCTAGAAAATCTACCTCGGGATATGTATTTACTTTAGGAGGTGGAGCCATTGTTTAGAGGAATATCAAGAAATCATGTGTTGTTGATTCCACCATGGAAGCCGAATATGTAGCTGCCTCTGAGGCAGCTAAAGAGGTTTTTTGACTCGGTAACTTTCTAAAAGAGCTTGGAGTTGTTCATTCGATTCAAACAGCACCACCACTTTATTGTAACAATAGTGGTGCAGTTGCAAACTCAAAAGAACCACGAAGCCATAAAAAAGTAAGCATATTGAGAGAAAATATCACTTGATTTGAGATATAACTCAAAGGGGTGATGTGAGAGTTTTGAAGATCGAGTTGAAGAACAATTTGGCGGACCCATTTACAAAGGACTTAACTCAGAATATTTTTGATAAGCATGTGGAAGAAATAGGTGTAAAAATTTTACATTCATGGTTATGAGTCTAAGTGGGAGATTGTTGGGATATACTATTAACTATGTAGTTTGTGTTATAGTATTATATTTTCATCCCATGTAAAGACACTTCTTATATTAATAAAAATTTTATTTGAATAGATCATTGTGTTAACATGTGTGTCCTTTACTTATATAGTAGACAATTTTGTGCATGAAATATTTTAACTCATGCAGGGAAGATTAAAATTATTGGTTCTTATAAGTAATAAATTAATGTTCACAATCAAAGATGAGGTAGGACAAACATCTCGATGATTGTAGCACAAGATTACATATAATTTGATCTTAATTATGGGAATAGTAATATTCCAACTTCTTATGCTAATACATTTCGTATGTATTGAACGGACTAATTAGAGATATTCGTTTATGTTCTGCATATTAATAAATGATTTCTCTAGTACATTACATGTACTTATACTCTTAATATTGATATAATTATTATGATCTACGTGGTTTGATTTGTCATTTTAATCTATTAAAAGGTGAGACTCTTTTATTAGTCAATATATTCCTAATAGGTTGGATGATGGAAAAATACTTAGTGAAATATTAATTAGTTGATAGAACCATGTCTTGGAATTGAGATAGAAGACATCCCTTTATGGTTGCTTATAAATTTTCACGTGGAAACCCAGCTGGTGGATTTTATATCCGTCATGTGAAATAAATTAAGCATTATAAATAAAGGATTAGATTAATTAATGAGTTAAATTTTTCAGAGAATTTAATTAAATTATTTGGTGTAGGTAATTCTAACATGGGGAGTTAAATAAGATGTAATGGTAGATTTCACAACTGAATCGAGCAGTCCAATTACAGATTTTTAGTGGAATAATATGTAATTTATTATGATATAATAATTCATTCATTAACAAAAAGTCTCGATTAATAAATTTGCGGTCCCTACTATGCTTGATTAACTAATCAATTTTGAAAAGAAAAAGAATTTTTTTTAGAAGAAGTAGTTTTACTGATCTTCTATATAAAAGGAATTGAATAACAATAAACAATGTTTTAATATCAATAAAGAGCTGAAAACATGTTGCCCTTAATAGGGATAATTAAGGCAAAAATGTTTTTCCCATTATAGTGTCGTTAAGGCAAAAATAATGGCAGAAAACGTTTGTCTTTTCCCCGTCCCTCTTTAATGGAAGATTGGATAAATAATGGTGGTTTTTTCAACAAAAGGATGACCCTTTTCCAGTAAAATAAGTCACAAACAAGTGTTGATTAAAAGAGTTAATCAGAAAGTAGTAGAAAGCAGCATACCTGACAAACAAGGTGTTGAACAAAGTGTGTGAAAACTTTAAGAGGAAAGTTTTCTAATTTTCGTTTTGATTACGTTATCTAGATTATATGTAAGTTATATCGATCTTGTAGAATTTTTGCTTTCATTGTGCATGTTCTAATAGTTTCCTTCCCTGACGGCCTATTAAATGGATCGAATTGCTTTGGAGGGGCCGGGAGAGACATTTTTCAAGTCAAATGAGCAAAACGATAGGAATTGCGATTTTTTTATGACTTTTGGTAGGTGTTAGTCCACGGACCGATGGGTGAGTGCAGGCTCCAAAAAATATTTTGGGCGAAACTACTCAAACGATCTTGTAATAATTTATTTAATGGATAAGGTTGCTTTGGAGGGTCTACGGGAGCCATTTTCCAAGTCAAACGAGCGAAACGACAGAAATTGTTGTTTTTTGCGACTCTTGATTGGTGTTAGAGCATGAATTGATTGGTGAGTGCGGGCTCCAAAAAATATTTTGGGTAAAACTTCTCAGTCGATCTCTTGACGGCCTATTAAATGAATCAGGTTTCTTTGAAGAGGCTAGGGAAGCAATTTTTCAAGTCAAACAAGTTAAACAACAGGAATAACGAGTTTTTTGTGACTTTCGGTGGGTGTTAGCCCACAGATCGGTGGGTGGGTGCAGGCTTCAAAAAAGTTTTGGGTGAAACTTCTCGGGTGGTCCCTTAACGACCTAATGAATGGATTGGGTTGCTTTAGAGAGGCTGGAGGAGCCATTTCTAAGTCAAACAAGCAAAATGATAGGAATTGTTGATTTTTTGTGACTTTTAATAGGTGGGAGAGGACTTTGAAATTTTTTTGTATGAAACTTCTCGAGCGGTTCCTGACGGTCAATTAAATGAATCGAGTTGCAATGGAGGGGCTGAGGATCTATTTTTCAATTCAAATGAGCAAAACGACAGTAATTATAATTTTTTTGTGATTTTCGGTGGGTGCTAGCCCAGAGATTGGTGGGTGGGTGCGGGCTCTAAAACGAATTTCGGGTGAAACTTCTCGGGCAGTCCCCTAACAGTCTATTAAATAGATTGAATTACTTTAGAGGGGCTCCGGAGCCATTTTGCAAGTCTGACGAGCGAAGTGAAATGCAAGAATAGCAATTTTTTTAGACTTTCAGCGGGTGCATGTTACCTCACGAATCGGTAGACAGGTACGTGCTTAAAAAAATTGAGTGAAACTTCTCGGATTGTCCCCTGACGACCTATTAAATGGTTCGGGTTTCTTTAGAGGTGCTGAGGAGTTTCCATATCAAATGAGTGAAACGATAAGAATTGTGGGTTATCTGCGAATTTTAGTGAGTGTTAGCCCAAGGATCGGTGGGTGGGTGCAGATGTCAAAAAAATGGTGAAATTTCTCTGACGGTCCTGTGATGGCCTATTAAATGGACGAGGTTGCTTTGGAGGAGATGTGAGAGCTATTTTCCTAGTCAAACGAACGAAACAATAAGAATTGCAAATTTTGAGCGACTTTTAGTGGGTGTCAGCCCACAGATCGATGGTGGGTGCCTGCTCAAAAAAAAGAAGAGAAAAGACATATTTTTCCCCCTGAACTTGTCCTCCCAACTCACTTTAGCACTTAAACTTAACTTCTGTTTATTTACCCCCTTAACATCTTTAAAGTGAATTATTTCAATCCCTTAACAGCCTAACCCAAGTCAAGGCTGGGTGTTGGTAAGCACGCGCCCTTTGATTGGTTGATGTTATAAACTGACCCTTTCTCGTTTATAACCCGTCCCACTCTAATCAAATACTCGAAAACCTAAAAAATAACCTATTTCAGTTTTTTCTCTCTCTAAAACTTCTCTATTTCAGCCGATTTGACTCGATTTCAATAGATTTCACTCGATTTCAGTCGGTTTCACTTCAAATTAAGTTATTTCTGTGGCTTTTTATGAAATTCATGGTTGCTCCGTGATGAAATTTGACTAAGGTAATTATTAGGGTTGTTTTACTTTGATATTAGGGTTTTTGCCATGAATAATTCTAAGCTGCTATTTTTTTTACTTTTCTTCAGATTAACCGTGGATTTTGTGTATGTTACATTGAGATTTCACCATGGAGGCAAATTACAATAAAAACCGAGTATTAAGTATCATGGAGGTACTGTTACTGACTGTTTCAATGTGGATGTAGACAGACTTTCTTACTTTGAATTTATTGATATTGTGAAGGAAATTGGGTATAATTGTTCCTCGTGTATTGTTTATCTTAGACCTCCCAAAATAAAAAAATTAGTAATAGTAACATGTGATAGGGATATTTTGGGTATTTTACCTCTACTTAAAAATGGAGATATTATTGAGTTATATTTGACACATGTAGTTGATGTGGCAGATATGGTCCCATCTATTGAATATGACTCCCACGTGGGAGGAGAATCTTGTCTTAGTTTTGATAAAGAGTTAAGTGAAGACTTAGGGGACTGTGATGATTTAGGGTTTAAAGAGGACTTTGTAGAAGCTGTAATACCTCATGAACCTACTTTTACTAAAAACTTGAGTGGTTGTGGTACTGCAGATAGGGGTGAAGACTTATATGGTGGTGATGATGTTTCTTCTATTGGTAAGGACTTAGGTGGTTGTGGTAGTGGTGTTTTAGCTATTAGTGAGGGCTTGGGTGGGGGTTGTATTGCTGCTCAGGGTGAGAACTTAGGTGGGGGTGGTAGTGATTTTTTTGCTAGTAGTGGAAACTTTGGTGATATTGGTGTTGCTGCTAGGGGTGAGGACTTAGGTGGTGGTGGTGTTTCTACTATTGGTGGGGACTTGGGTAATGGTGGTGGTACTGCTAGGGCTCAGTACTTAGCTGGTTGTGGCAGTGATTTTTTTATTGCTAGTGGGGACTTTGGTGCTAATAGTGTTGCTGCTAGGGGTTAGAACTTAGGTGGTGGTGGTGGTAGTGGTAGGAGTGATGATTTGGGTAGTGTAAATGGTGTTTCTACTACTGGTGTGAATTTAGGTGGTGTTTCTGCTGGTATTAATCAGAATTTAGGTAACACTGCTTTTGTTACTTTAGCAGATGTCCCAGTCATTCCATTAGATTGGGAAAGTGAAAGTGATGTTAGTGAAAAATCAGATTATTGTGATTTCTTTGGTGGAGGTGAAGATGATGAGTATGATAGTGATTTTCATGAGGAGGTAAGGATTCTGAGGGAACAAAAGAGGGCTGCCAAAAAGAAGAGATTTGATGAAACCAAAAAGAGAAAAAAACAAGAGCCTAGAGCAAGAGATGTTAGCTTAGGTAAAAAGGGAGTGGATGTAGAATATGATGCGATTTTATCCAAGAAGAAAAATAGTCTAAAGGGAAAGATAGCTGGAGATGAGCCCTATATTGATTCAGATGATGAGGTAAGTTTTGAAATAGATTCTGATCAGGATATTTATGGGGATACTGAGGTTGAACAACCTGCTAGAAGAGAAGGAAAAGCAAGGAGAGCAAAAAGAAATTATAAGAAGATTATGTTTGATCCTACTTGTAAATTAATAGTTTGGGAGCTTGGACTTTGTTTTGCAAATGTTGGAGAGTTTAGAAAAGCTCTTACTAGATATGTTATTCAAGAACATGTAGAGCTAAATAAGTTTGTGAATGAATCAAAAAGGGTTAGAGTAAAGTGTGTAGATGGTTGTCCATGGTTGTTGTTTGCAAGCATTGATTCTAGGACTACAGATTTTCTAGTTAAGAAGTACATTCCATTCCACAAGTGTAATGCCACAACAAAGAATAAATTGGTGAATTCTAAGTAACTTGGCAGAAAGGTACAGGGACAAAATAACATCAGAACCTGGAATTAGAGTTTTTCAGATTCAAGAGTTAGTAAAAACTGATTTGGAGGTATATATAAGAAGGACTATAGCAAGAAAAGATAGAAACATTGTGTTGCAGCAAATTATGGGTTATCATGTGGATGAGTTCAAAAGAATTTTGGATTATAGGGATGAGCTTTTAAAGACCAATCCAGGTAGTACATGTGTAATGAGGCTTAGTGAAGAAACTTTTGAAGGTAGAAGAAAACAGTTTCAATCTTTTTATATATGTTTTGATGCTTTGAAGAAAGCATTTGGTGCCAGGAGATGTATTGGGTTTGATGGTTGTTTTTTGAAAGGTGTTTGTAAGGGTCAATTACTTGTGGTTGTTTGTAAGGATAGGAATAACCAGATGCTACCACTAGCTTGGGCAGTGGTTGAAGTTGAAAACAAATTCACTTGGAGATGGTTTGTTAGACTTCTGAAAAATGGTCTTGAGCTGGGAGATAGGTCTGAAGTAACTACGATTACTGATATGCAGAAGGTAACCTAATATATTTTCTCTTATTCATTTTCTGAAATTATTTTTGGGACCAATTTTATACTTATGTCAACCGATATATTTTATTTTGTTTATGGGTCTTGATAGTGCAATTTCAGATTTACTGCCAAATACAGAACAAAGAATGTGTGCTAGACATGTTCTAGCCAACTGGTCTAAGGATTGGAGAGGTATTGAAAGAAGAAACTGTTTTTGAAAGTGTGCCAAATCTACATATGATCAAGAATTGAGAAGAAATTTGGATCATATGGAGATGTTAGGAGATAAAATTTTTGGAGATCTTCTGTGGTACAACATAGAAAGGTGGTCTAAGGTTTACTTCAAATATCACAGTTGTTGTGATAGTGTTGACAATAACATGGCTGAAAGCTTCAACTCATGGATACTAGGGGCAAGATACAAGACTATCATATCAATGCTTGAGGAAATAAGGGTAAAGGTGATGAGAAGAATAGGATAGTTGAGACAGTTTTCTAAAACATGGATTACTGATATTTCTAAAAGTGTTGCAAAAGAACACATCAAAAGCAATGAAGTGTACTCTTGAGTGGAATGGTGAATTTGGTTTTGAAGTTAAGGATAGATGGAGAAATACTTTTATAGTGAATTTGAGGGATAATACTTGTACATGTAGGTCTTGGATGTTAAAAGATATACCTTGTTTTCATGCCATAGCTGTACTACACTTTAGAAGGCTAGAACCCATTAACTATGTTGCACATTGGTATACTAAGGAAACTTACCTCAATACTTATAGTTACTTCATTCAGCCTGTTACTGGTATGAAAATGTGGCCCAAGTCAACCAATCTTTCTGTTGTACCACCTACAATAAGAAAGCTTCCAGGCAGACCCAATAAATCTAGAAAAAATATGAAAACAGGACTGGAAAGTTATCAAAGAGGGATGTTAAGATGACCTGCAACATATGTCACAACAAGGGTCATAATAAAAGGAGTTGTCCATTGAATTCAAGTTCCACTAGAACTAGTGTGGCTTCTTCTTCAGCAGCACCAAGCACAAGTAAAAGAAGAGGAAGACCAAAAGGATCTATAAAGGTAACATTTGACTTGTAATTTACTAGTATTTTAATTATCTTTTATTTGCTTTAATTTTTTTCTCTCATTATATTTTTTCTTATGTATTGTAGGCTGCTGCAGCAGCAGCAGCTATTGGTAGAGGTAAAGGATCACCTGCAGCAACTGCAGCTACTGTGGGTGTTGATAGAGAAAAAGAAACTGCAACTTGTGCTATTGATAAAGCTATTGGTAGAGGTAGAGAAACTGGTACTGCAGTTGTTGGTGGAGCTGGTAGAGGTAGAGGAGCTGGTGCTACAGTTTTTTGTAGAGCTGGTAGAGGTAGAGGAATTGGTGCTGCAGTTATTGGTGGAACTGGTAGAAGTAGAGGAGCTGGTGCTACAGTTGTTGGTGGAGTTGGTAGAGGTAGAGAAATTGGTGTTGCAGTTGTTGGTGGAGCAGGTAGAGCAGCTGGTGCTGTAGTTGTGGGTAAAACTGGTAGAGGTAGAGGAGCCGGTGCTATTGATTGTACTGGTACATTAAGAGGAGATGGTGTCACTGGTGCTAGCAAAGGTAGAGGGATAGCTTATAAAAGACCTAGGATGGTTGGAATGGGGGTGCTTCATACAGAGAGTGGTTTTAAAGTCCTCAATGTAAGTTAAAATTTCTTGATTATGTTTGTCTAATTTAATGTAAACCTTTTCAAGTCTTTAGTTAAATTTGTTCTCTTTTATTTTTATCAGCCTAGAATGCCTATGAACTCCACCATAGTGACTGGAAATCTTAGACATCACAAACCAACCTCAGGTGTGAAATGGAAAGGAAAGAAAGTTGTGACCCAACAAGGACTTGAAGACATAAGAGCGTAGAAAAGGATGAGGACAAGGTCAAATATTGCTGAACTGAATAATCTAAGCCAAACAAGTTCAACAACCTTCCAGTAGAAGCCTGATTATGTTTTTCTCTTTCTGTATTGATGGTGTGTAATGAAACAGTAGTGATTTTAACTTAGCTAGCAGTTCAATTGTGGTGACTTCAACTATGCAGCTGTGACTATACTAATTTGACATGTTTTGAAAACAATGATGCATTAGTGACTGTATTTTTGGCTAATGTTTTTGTTGAAATATTAGCAGTTGTGACTGCATTTTTTTAGCTAATATTTCTGTTGAAATATCAGCAGTCGTGACTGTATTTTTTTGGCTAATGTTTTTGTTGAAATATCAGCAGTTGTTACTGCATTTATAATGTGTTATGCCTACAATATTTGGACATTTTGCAACTTCAAATTACAATTTGTTGTCTGCACTTATTTTTTGGGTACTAAATGATTCAAATGCAATCAATTTAACTACAAATACTCAAACAAACGCAAAAGAAGTAAGCTGCACCATTACAAAAGATAAACAAACATGATTCACTTCATCTAGCAACCTTTCTCTTCTTCATACATATAAGAGAATCCAAATACAAAAGAAGTTACACTACTTTAACACAATAATTTGCAACACGTCATATAACAACAACCTAGTGCTAAGGTAACCTCATTGAACCATTTTTCATATAGAGCATCCCAACCAAATAGATTAAAGCTATTACTAATATACAACAAAAAAACACAACAAAGAAGTGAGTATTGTTTCTAGTCCTTCCTTCAGCTATTCGTCTCCAATTCTTTTCTTTCTCCTTGATTTTTCGAATCTCTTTTTCCAACTTCTCCAATTTCATATTAATCCCATTATCATCGTGTTTTGATTCTTTAGGCTTGTCAACTTTTTCTGAATCTTCCTTGATTGATTTGCTCAATCCAATCAATTTCTCAACCTCATTGAAACGACAAGATTCAACTACATTCTCGAGCTCACCTAGTTTTTCAATTAGTTTAGGAATCACATATTTGGACCTCAGATCAATGTCTTCTGAAACCCTCCAACGCCAAAAATTGCAAGATCTTGGACCCTTCAATGGTGACAAATAAAGAATATATTAACCTCATTTCTCTTAATCAATTCTATCAAAATAACAAGAGAAAATGCAAAATTTGATACTTATCCCATAATAAGGACATGCCCAATATCTTCTACCGGGATTACTTGAAGTCCAAGATGTCTTCAAATGCAACAAAATTCCGTGATTACAATGAATAACTTGCTTCAAAGCAGAATCATTTTCCTCCATACATAGTTTACTCAAGTTAACTGACTTCATTATTGTGTGCTACAAGAAATTCATTTCAACAAATAAAATAAAGAGTAATTTAGAAACAAAAAATTAAAGGACACAAAGTAATTCAGAAATTCATTTTGAAAGTAATTCCTAATAAAACATAGATAAAGTAATGAATGAGATTATACCTTAATACGGAAAGAGACGAAGCTAAAATCAATTCGATTTTGTGTTTTTAAATCCCAAATTTATGCGGCTTAATACAAATCAAGAGAAATTAGGGTTTCTTTTTTAGAAAAATAGATATAACCGTTAGGAGGGTTCAAACGGGTATTTAAAAGAAAGAGAAAAGAATTTAAAAAGACAAAAATGAGTTTTTACGCGCTCAGCATCGCTTGTTTACACGCGGGCTGTTAAGGGGTTGAAATAATTCACTTTAAAGATGTTAAGGGGGTAAATAAACGGAAGTTAAGTTTAAGTGCTAAAGTAAGTTGGGAGGACAAATTCAGGGGGAAAGATGTCTTTTCTCAAAAAAAAATTGGGAAAAATTCTCGAGATGATCATCAACGATTCTGTAGTTATTTAAGAAAGGTATTTGTTCAACTTCGATAGAAAATTAATTTTTTTAAAGGCCTGACGACTTAGAGAGAAAATATCAATTTTTGCTGAAGTCTGCTAAAATAGTCGAGTTAAATAAGTTCAATAAATTAGGAAAAAGAAATAATTAGATTATAAATTTTGATCGCAAAATTAGGTTATACTATATGAGTAGCCCATAAATTCTCTTCACATTTTACAACATTATAGTGTATAATTGACAATTTTCTCTCCCACTTCTTAATTTAGAGAATTATTTTGTCATTCATTCTTCAAATATGAATAATGCAAATTTTTCTCCTCCTTTATTTTAAATACTTTGATGCCAATGATTTTATAACCATAATAACATATTCAGTGTAGTTTTACAAAGTGAAGGAGGATGTAATAGTGTACGCAAACCTTGCCCTTACGTCATAGGATGAGTAGTTATTTCTGGTAGACCCTCAGTTCAAGAAAACAATCCAAAGAAGTCTCGAAAAAAAAAAAAGTAGTGTAAGTACAAGAAACCACAAACAATAATAAAAATAACATATAGTATAATAGAACGACAACTACAACGATACAATACGATATAACTGAGGCAAAGCGAATTAGGTACTACATATCTTATATATTGATATCTTAATTTCTATCGAACATATGCCTTACGAAATTAAGTCATAGTCTAGGATACTTCAATGAGAAAATTTGGTTAATAGGCCTCTTCAAGTCTTTAATTAGCAAAATGATCTACTCTTATTTTCTCACTAGTGAATTTAACCACGCTTTGCGCGGTCATACAAATTTAATTATATTTACATTTTTTTAATTTGAATATTAAAAATAATTACAAAGTATATAAATATAAAGCCTTCTTTAAGTTTGCTTCATAAAATAAAATAAGATTATGCCTGAATGAAGTGATTAAAAGTAATTATAAGCACCTACATGTTAAAGAGAAATGTTGAAATCAGTTTTATAAATATGCAATTATATATTTGAATAAACTAAACAACTGAAATTGATTATAAACAATAGCGTGTAAGATAAAAAATATGCAACTAAACTTTTTTTGTGTGTGTGAAAATTAATTTTGCTTTTAAATTCCCTCGCACCCCTCTTCCCCCTCCGAAGACAATCTAAGAATACAAGTTTATTATATGAAATAAAAATATAGTTACAAAACTATATTTTTTAAAAAGAAAAAACTCATAATCTTTAAAAATAAAAAGATAGACCTAGCGATGAGATACACGCAACAATAAATATCTAAAAGAAATGTCAAAATCATTGGTGCATTAAATTATTAAGTAAAGGGAAGAGTGGGAACAAAAAGAAAAATTGAATATACTAAAAAAAAAATTTAGACTCAAAGGTCTTTCAAACATTACATATACGAAATATAAAATATAAACAAAATCTTTATATGTTATAGCAAATGAAATTTGGGTGATTTTATAATTTGAAATAAATATAGAGAAAATAGCCTGTTACTCCCCTATTTCCGAACTATAGTTGAAAAGTTTGTGACACACCTCAACTTCAAGGGGGTCCTATTACCCCCTTGAACTAAATAAAAGTGTATTATTTATACCCTTGACTGCCTACGTGGCGCCTTCGTGTCACAATGCGTGTATGAAAACGCTGATGGTGCGTGAAGACATTTTTTAGGTCTCTTTATCCAATAAACACTCGGCACTTGTCCAAAACGACTTAAAAAAAAATTATTTAAACCCTTCTTCCTCCATTGTTCATCCTCTATTGAAGAAAAAGAGAGTAGAAGCTCAACGACTCTTTCTTCCTCTACAAATTCTTCTTCGAAATTTCATTATTCTTCGAATTTCTCTTTGATTTGGGAAGACAAAAGTAATTTTTGTGTAAATTTCTTATGTTTAATCTTTGTAATGTCGTTATTAAAGTTTTGATTTTCGGTTTGTTAATGTAAATTCGATTTCTCCATTTATGATTAATCCAAAATTTGAAGTTTTTCAGCACCATTAATGAAGTTTTTCATCTCCATTAATGAAGTTTTCATGTTTTCTTTTTCTAAAATTTTATGATTAGAAATTAGGAAATACGAGTTGAATAAGTTGTGTATGGATGAGACTGATCCAATGATCAATGCTAGAGTGCGATGTAAACATGACATTTTATTGCAAATGCAGACGTCTTGGTCAGATCGCAATTCTGGTAGAAGATTTTGGGTGTGTCTTCATTATGAGGTTTGTGTTGATTCTTGGTTAATTTCTTAATGTTAGTGTAAAGATTTATTTTTATGTTCTTAATTTTCAGGCTACGAATTGCAATTATTTTAGATGGAGAGATTTGGAACGAGTTGACGAAAGATCAAATTTATTCTTCTGAGATTGGTGAACAAGATTAATGATCTAGAAAAGAATTACGAGAGTGCTAAGATGTAATTGAATAAGCTTGAAAGCTTGAAGACTCAGCGTCATAATCTCATCAACATAAATTTAGACGATTTGGAGTCAAAACAGGAAAATGACTTTGAAAATATGCAGACTAAATTTCAAAGTCTCAACATCAAGACAAGTCATTCAAAAATAAAGAATGAAGTAGACGAGAATGTGATGGGTAATTTGAAAGGAAACGACAAGTGCGATTTTAAAGACAAGAGAATGGAGATGGAAAAAAGGAAGAAAAGAGCATGTGACTTTACTGGAAAATTCCTTTGTTGTATGATTATATGTGTAGGTGTTGTTGTTGTTAGTTTTGTTGTGTAATTTGGCAACATGAAGAGCAGTCTAATTAAATTATTGTAGTATGTAGTTAGGACTCATTTTGTGTAGAAATGGAACTGCAATTTGCTATGCTAAGCTACCGAAGTATGTAATAGATCATTATTTTATGGTAATCTGACTTTAATTTGATCTTATTTTGGTATTGTTATACTCTTTTGTTTATGATAAAGAGGATAGTGTATTATTGTGTAAATAACCGAAAAGAAGCAACAAAACAGAACTTGCAATTTGGAAGAAAAGCAAAATTAATATTGCATTCAAGCAAGAGACTGAATATTAGTACATTTACATAAGACATTCACGAGTGACACCAAAATATTGTCTTTGTGGGACAATAACAGCTTAAAAGATCCAAAACATTGTCTTTGTTGGACCAAAATAGTAGCTTCATTGTTTCATACAAGAAAAGTAGCTAAGTGACACCAAATTAGTAATCTACAGATGACTATAGTTTCCAGGGGTCTCGGAGTTCTGAAGAAGATGAGGTATGCATGGTTGCATTGTTTGAATGTCTTGATTGATCTCTTATTTATTAGAGCCTTCTTGTTGTGATTGCTTGCTTGCCTTTCCACTTTAGTCCACTTGAAGGTTTGAAGCCAATGTCTCCAGATACAACTACTGATTTCATTACTTGCTTAGGTCCAGTGGACACTATTCTCCTACTTGGTAGCCCAGGCTACAAAAAAGGGTTGTTTAAGTTCAAGAAATTATAAGAAAAGAACACAAGCACTGTGAATGTTTTCACTTACATTAATGGTTGTGAAACCATTTTCAGCTTGAAACACACCCATTCCAGTTATTCTTGATCTTTTATATTGACTTGTGTTTCCAACCACTTTTCCCCTTCCTCTAGCAGCAACAACTGTCTCTCTTGGTGCAAAATTTGAAGCATCATGTGTTGTACTACCTTGAGAACAGGTAAACCAACTTTCAAGTGGATAACCACTTCCTCTACCCCTTCTTCTGCCACTTCTAGTTCTTGATAACACTCCAGCATTGTGTGGAGGGATTTTTGGTGTTGTAGATGGTTTAGCATGTGTTGCTCTTCCTCTATAGTTTGGTGGTGTTGCAAAATTAGTACCAACAGATGGAACTGATTCAGCATGTGTTGCTCTTCCTCTAGAGTTTGATGGTGTTGCAAAATTAGCACCAACAGATGGAACTGGTTCAGCATTTGTTGATCTTCCTCTAGAGTTTGATGGTGTTGCAAGATCAGTACCAACAGATGGAACTGGTGCTTTTCTAGGTCTCCCTCTCTCTCTCTTTGCAGCAGGTTCTTCATCAGTATTTGTTTGTTTCTAACAAACAAAGGATAAGGATATGTATTTGATGGTTATGTTTTTTTAGAAAAGTAACATAAATGTATTAGATAGTTATAAACATAGTAAAGTAAACAGTAATAGATAAATTACCTTTGGTCTACCCCTTTCTTTTTTTGAGCATGATGATTCTACAGCACTTGCTGCCTTTGGAGTAGCAACATCACCACCACTTCTCTTCATAGGACAACCTCTTTTGTTGTGACCCTTTACATGGCATTCACTACATGTCATATTAACTCCAGTTTTAGGCAATTTCCCAGAATTCTTACTTTCACCAAATTCCTTTGTTCTCTTCTTTTTTGGCCTGCCTGGCAGTTTCTCTATCTGTAGTAGAGCAACAAATGGGTTTGTAGATAAAGGCCACAGTGGCATGTTACTCATTGGTTGCATGACATATGAGTAAGTGGACTTGTATCTCTCTTTAGAGTAGCATGGATCAATGAAATCTAGTGGGTCATATTACTTATGCAACATTGCAGCTAATGCATGTTGAAATGGTATCCCCTTCAACATCCAATATCTACAACTACACTTCCTTCTTGACAAACAAACAGTGTGTTGTTTATATCCCTCCATAACTTCATAACCTGTTACGCCATTGAACTCTATGGTACAACTCATTGACTTATCAATATTTTCCCTTAACACTTTAATTGACATTGGAGAGAAATTATGTAACGCCCCAATTTTTTGAACCAAAATGCTACACGGTGCTCATGACCCCGAAGGACCACAAGCTAATCCATGACTGATATTTGTACCTGCAACTGCATAATATACATATAAAATGTGGAAACATGAACAAATAGGGTGTAAGGTTCAATCTTGAATAATAAAATATCTGAAATAAGGTGGTATCACAGTACCAAAACAAAACTAAAAATACTAAAGTTTAAATCTGAAAACTCTATAATCGTCTGAAAGCCTCTAAACTGTCTAAATAAGGAGTTGAAGGAACATGTCTCCAACTAACTCCCTAAACTGAAAATAAACTGAAATACTGGAATAATAAATGTAACGATCATGTCCTCGAAAGATGAGGACTCACTGCTTACTGAACTGCTACTGCTGATCTAGAATCTGCACCTCAGAACCCATGGTGCAACATGAAAAAAAAAGCACCATAGCGCAAATACGTCAGTACATCTAAAGTATTGAGTATACGTGGGGGTAGGCTAAATGCATGGGGTTTATAAGCATGAACATGCTGACTAATATGAACGTGAGAATACATACATACATATATACATATATACATATATACATACATACGTAACTGCTACTGAACTCGTGGAGATACTGACTACTTGAGTTTGAACTCTGACAACATGAGTTTCGTGATACTAAGATACTGAATGACTGATAACATGGATGACTGTATCTAACAGTCCTAATTCTGGGGAAAACTATTTGAGTTCCAAACTGTATCTGAACATCTAAGTCCGAGATCAGTCCTAACTAACGAGTGATCTCTGAAACTGATAATGAGAATACTCAACTGAATCTGAGATTGAGATCAAGCCTGTCTGTCGGGTGACCTATAGATCTAATAATAAGCATCTGAATATGGGACCAAGCCTATCTGACGGGATGGTCCAGGAATCAATGGAACTATCTGAGTTTCTTACTGAGATCGATGACTGTATCTGATAGTCCTGATTCCTAATTTCTACTCTGAAGACTGATACTGAAACTGTAACTGTAACTATAACTATGACTGTGGGAGGTAGTAACCTAGCCGACATACCCCGATACTGTACTGGTGGGGTCCAATCTTTTCCCTGATTAGAAGGGTGTCAATACCATGCCACGGGTAGAGACCTCTACTATGGTCAAGCCTCTCTGACGGGTGACCCTAAACAGAAAATCAAGCCTAAGGTAATATAATAGTCAAGTATAGCCTTAATCTGATGGGTAACTCCTATCCTACGCTGGCTACGAAGTTCTGGAGTATAGGAATTGCTGCTAACGGCTCTGCCTTTATAACGGGAAAAACCGCCATCCTTGCACTCACTCGGTGCTAGTCCCTACTCCCAACTGAAAGACTCTAAAAAGATTAACTGTGCTGAACTGACTAACTGAACTGAATTGATTTATAAACTGATTAACTAAGCTGATAATATTTTCTTAGCTGAACTAAGTTGAATTCACTGAGTTTCGTTGACTGACGGAAAAGCTACTTGAGATCTGAGGTCTGACTGAGAGTACTGAAACTACTAGGACTACTGAACTACTGAGATTTCTGAGTTTTTCTGAGTCACGTGACTAACTAAAATCTATGGAGCATAGCTTGACTGAGGATGTCTTGAAACATGACACTAGCTCTAGGCACACAACTATAGTTTTCGAGTACAAGTACCCCAGGACTCGATGGAAGGAAACTGACACACATGACTGACTTGATCATAAGAGTAGAGTCCACAATTCACAATATCATAAGTAAGGATTTCATAATAAGAATGATTCTCAACAAACTATCACATGATCGGGAATGCACACAACATGTATATACTTGCATGGCTTCAATAACATGGTTATTCCATATCACAACAATATCATGAGAATCTCATACAACATCTTCAATTCAAGACAATAGTATGGGGATCACGCTGATCATAAACTTAGAACATGGAATAGTCATTTAGGACTTATTATGTCATAAAAGCATGATTTCTATTCCCTTAGGTATTTTCACAAACACCTTACATGCACATCTTAGGAATAGGTGGATTCATCAAGATTACAAATATTCAACCACCAATTTCACATATTTATATATTAAATACCTCCATATCCTCACATAAAACATACAAAGATCCCATCTTAGGCATCATCAAACTTCAACCACATGAACATCAACCACCAACAATATAAACATCATAATACATAATTTTGAAGATGGTTCTTGAGCTTCATGGACGAAAGAAGTCCATGAATCAACTCACGCATACCTTAGAAGGAAGATTCTTGACGATTGATGAATGAATTTCCTTGAAATTGGATCTTCAAGCTTAATTATGCAACCCTAGTTTTTCTTCTCTTTTAGTTCTCTTGGATGATGAACTTAAGATGTTAGTAGGGTTGTAATATAATTAGGAGCTATATATTTCGTAGGGTTAAGCTTAGGGACGTGTAAGGAGTGTTAAAAGACTTAATTACCCTCAAAATAACTCAAAATGGAGTGTTTAAGTCACTTGAAACCATAAGATATGCGTCGCATATGATATTGCATATATTTACATAGGCGTTGCATATGATATCGCCTAAATTTACATAGGCGCCGCATATGATATCGCTTATATCTACATAGGCACTGCATATGATATCTCCTATATTTACATAGGCGCCGCATATGCTTCCAGTGGCCATGTGCGATTGGTTAGGCGACGCACTCTACTTCGCAAAGCCATAACTCCTACCTCAGGTGTGGGATTTTGATGAAATTGGTATCGTTGGAAAGCTAATTCAATTCTCTATAATTTGGTGGGTAGAAATATGCAGAAATACCACATTAACATTGAGTTATACTCGTTCAAATATGACTCTTACAAAATTGAACACTAAAACTTGATGGATTCAAAAACTCTTAGCTTGTATTACCTTAAGTGACTCATATGAACATGCTTAACGCATCTAAGCTCTCTTATCGCTAGGATACTCATTGAAAGTCATGTACTCAAGTATGAATCACGGGATAGGAGATTTCATATGTAGGAAAAATGGTTCGTCTCCTAGCTTAGAAACATGCGGGGTATTACAAATTACTGACCTAAATTCTTGGAAATTCACTTAACTTGGCTAGCCTAGTCATGACCTTGACTCTTATATCTTCAAGCATACTAATAATACTCTTATGCGTTGCTGCTAAAATCCATGAATTAAAACTCTCACAGAGGTTGTTATGTATAGAATCACACTTGACTTGACAATTAAAATAAACCTTGCACCAATACTCTTTATTATAGTAAAGTAGATCAGTAACAATGTTCTTACCAAGTTTAGACAATTCATTCAGATTTTCCCTTAATTCAACTTTAAAAGTGTTTCTAGCACACTTCCAAAATGCCACCTTCCTTTGAAGACCCCTCCAATTCTTTGACCAATTTGCAAGGATATGCCTAGCACACCTTCTTTCCTAACAACCTGGTAACAACTTCTTAACAGCCAAATCAAGTTCCTAAAAACATGAATGTTATTAGTAAAAGCAAAAGCATACATAAATAGATTTTTTCCCAGAATGAAATATAAATTGCAATAAAAAAAAGAGTTAACAAAAGAATACCTTTTGCATGTCTGACATAATAGTGAAACCACTTCCATCTCCTAATCCCAGGTCATCTTGCAGGAGAGAAAAAAACCAGCTCCATGAATTTTTGTTCTCTTTTGGCACTACAGCCCAAGAAAGTGGAAGCATTTGGTTGTTTCCATCCTTAGCCATAGCAACCAGCAGTTGACCCCTACATAATCCATTTAAGAAACAACCATCAACACCTATGAATTTTCTACATGACATGAATGCCATCTTGATTGCTTCAAAGCAGATGTAGAATTCCTCAAACAGTGGCCTACCAAGCTCATTAGCTTCACCAAGTTTAACCACACAAGTACTCCCTGAATTGGACTTTAACAATTCATCCTTGTAGTCAAGAATTCTTCCATACTCTAAAATGTGATCACCCATAATTTCATTTAAAATTCTAGCTCTTTCTCTCCTAGTTGTTGTCTTGCCTACATGCAGCTTAAACTTCTTTCTAATTAACTGTTACAATTTGAAAATTCTGATGTTAGGTTGCTCAATTACATCCTCTCTTATAGCCTTGGCCAAGAATCTTGTGTTGCACAAGTAATTTCTGGTGGCCCTATCATAATTATGTACTGGAATATAAGTCTTAATAACAAAGTTATTGGACTTTGGATCAAGACTTGCATACAATAACCACCTGCAGTTTTCCTTGTTGCATCTCACCCACTCTATTTGGCTCATTTACATACTTTTTAATTTGAACCCTTTTTTGAATTGCATACTTAGTCACTGCCTCTTTAAACTCTTTCACACTTGCAAAAGACATACCCAGCTGCCACACAACAATATCACTATCAGGGTCATACTTTACACTATCAGTCATAACTTTTTTTCTTCTTCTACTTCTAGACAGGTTCAATCTCATATTATCTCCTTCTTTAAGACAACTAGAATCTGTATCAGTTTCATAGCTGCCAGGATCAGAACTACTATAATATAGTTCATCACCCACTAGCCTTCCTTCTAAATTATTTCTCACTGGGGCAGTCTCATCAAATCCAGATCTGGTCCATCTTGACCACAAGGGACTTCATGATTGTCTGTAGGAATTCTCTCCCTTCTTTTCTTCCTCAAGAAAGACCTTTGCTCAGCCCTCGGTTGTCGGTTGTTTTACCTCCTCATGGACATCACTTCCATAGTCATTATCTCAAAGCAAATTTGTTGCTTTTTCATTTTCAGATTCTATACTATCATCACTAAATTCATCAGATACTTTTACGAAAAAGTCACTATCATCAGAATCTGATGAATCAATGTGATGATTTACTAAATCTGAAGGATCAACAGTATTTGGAGCAATTGGATTTGATGTGGAAGCAATGGTTGAGGCAGTATTTAAAGCTGCACCAACCACATTTTTTAAATAAGACTCGCCTACTTCCTTACCCCCTATTTCTATACCAATACTATTTTCAGTGGTCCCCACATCTTTACAAAAAGCATCACAATATTCCTCCTCAGCCATGTGCACATATACATCCAAGACAACACCATTTTGCAAAGTCTTGCATATTGTTAATAGAATAGCATCATTGTCTATGTCACCTAAAATACAACTATTGGGTGGCCTTATACTAAATTTACAATTAGCGCTATACTCAAATTCTCTAATATAATCCTTCATCTCAAAATAAGAAACATTATCCACATCAACATTAAACTATTAATTCATCAAACTACCCACATCACTTACATCTTCACCATCATACAATAAGGTCCCACCATGATAGAATCTTAAAGTTATACATGTAAACCCATTCATACCTATATACAAAGAATAGTATTATTAAAATCAGAACAGTTCATTGTTAATATTATTAGAACCAAAACAGTACAAACAAGTAAATTATTAATGTTCATTTTCATTCATTCAACAAAAGAAATTGACAAGTTCAACAAAAAGTGATACTTTTTTGGTTGTCTAAATCTTAGAGAAGTTTTAAACTCTTCATCTATGTGTTTGTCTAATAAAGTGACAAAGACACACCATCTAACAACTATGTCATATTCTGTTCATATTCTTATACTTTTTCCTTTCTCTTATGGACAATTTAAAAAGAAACAAAACAACCACAAAAGGTCCATCTGTTATCACTATAAACGTACATCCTATGTTACTTTACAAAAAGCAAAAAAGGTCATTTTAACACAAAAGGTCCAATTTTATGACTATATATAGGATGCATCAAAAAATAACATCAGTAGTGCATAAATCCACATTGTAACAGACCAATAATCACAAAATGTAGATACTGAAAAACTATCTAGGTCATGCATATACCAAAATCAACATATCTATGTCATGCAAGTACCAAAATCAAACCAACAATCAACACTGGTAACAAAAACTAACAAAAACTCGACCTCAATTTCACATAGTGGCAAAATCAGACCAAAAAAATAAATCTATAAAAACTCAACCATAAATCGATATTGTAAGACAAATCCTAACTAGATATGCTTCATAACAAAATCAGAACACAAATATTACCATAATCAGAACACATATTAACAAAAGAGCATCACACGTTACATTTTTCTTGAAAAAATCAAAAGTCAAAATTTAATTCTAATAAAATATACCACAATCTAACTAAAATACGAACTCAAAACAGATTAGAAGTCACAAATAACTAACCTTTATGTTCAGATATTAAAGATTAAGGATGAAATTTATTTATTTTTTGAAGAAATCGCAGCTGATCCAAACGTAAAAAGTGATTTAGGATGAACTTGGGTGAAAATTACCACCGTCAATCAACTAACCTTTGGCCAAAAGATCACTTAGAATCAACATTTGTTAAAGTTTTTGAATTTAAAAAGTGAAAATCTTCTCCAAAATGTTAAAAGTTTTGGTAAAGTAATGTTTATGATTGCTTATCGTTTAAGGAAATGGGAAAGTGAAGAGTTTGAGGAAGAAAATGGGAAAGTGAAGAGTCCAACTTAGTGAATTGTAGATCCCACCAGAATAATTACGCGAGTATTACACGCCCAAGCTTTTGGCTGAAAATATCTGCCACGTAGGCAGTTAAGGGTGTAAATAATACACTTTTATTTAGTTCACGGGGGTAATAGGACCCCCCCTCCCGAAGTTGAGGTGTGTCACAACTTTTTCGACTATAGTTCAGGAGGATAACAAGCTATTTTCTCATAAATGTATAATAAGTACATAATAGAAAAAGAAAAATAATAATTCGTCACATAATTATCCCAGATAGATGAAATAAGATGAAACAGAGTCATATTTTGCTTTCATAAGGTAAGAATCAAACATAATAATTCACACATATTAATATAAAAATTATGAAAAATGCAAAAAAGAAAAAAAAATATGTAATTGATAGTTATATAAAAGTGTTACATCAACCGAGAATAAGAAAAAGAGGAAGAGGAAGATATTTTATGAAATGTAAAGTTATCTATTTTAAAAAGTTAACACTATTTAAGAAATTAATAAAATATTATTTCATATGGGGAGAATAAAAAACCCCTTTATCGGAATTGATCTCGTCCGATGCATGGCCGATGAGGGAGGCTCCAGAAAGAGAAGAAGCGAACGGAGACTTCGATTCCAAATGCATGAACTCCAATCTTATCTATGTCACAGGTTTGATGATCGCTAACGCACACAAAATCAATCTCAGAACTTTTTTCGGAGGCAAAAGGAAAGAGAAAACGAGCGAAACGAAGTGGAGTGAGGGGGAGGGAGCCATGGTACACTCCTCTTCCCACCGAGCCACTTTTCTCCTCGATCCACAGAGATAAAATGTAGGACTGGTGCCAACAGTTCATCATGGAAGAAAGGACTCACTAAGTCGGGTCTCCATTTCCTCTTCTCTCGTATCTGTCCATCTTTCTGATGGTGAAGGAAGAAATTCTGACAATAATAGCGATAATGGAAACAAAGCATACGGCAAGGCCTCCCAATCCAAGAACCAAGATCAGACTAGACCTTTTCGAAGTCGAAAGCAGGTCAGAACTCTAGCTTCCTCTATTTAGTTAGGAAAGCCAGAATTCATGATATTTAGTTAATACAACCTTAGGCCTAACTGTCAGTCTTCAAGAAGTAGTCAATATGCCAGTGCCTATTTATTCTCTTGCCCTTCCTTCTCTTTGTTAGCTATTGCAGTGCAAAGATACTCAAAAGTGGTACGCGCACATAAAAAGCAGTTGGACGGTGTCTTTCTCTGTTTTGTTCCTTCCTCGACAAGCTTGGGAGTTTCCTGATGTAAGCTCTCTGGGTACGGTTTCGGAGTTTATATAAATACGGTTTGAAACTCTTTTCTTATCTGAATCTTAAGGACAGGACCTACCCTATTCTCGAACCCTCTGTCAAGCTCTACCCTTTCCACATTTCCTTGTGTTTTGAAGATAAATTTCTTTCTTACATAGTTATAATGCTTTACCTTCATATTATTAAATTATATTTTTAATTCTCATTGAGAATTCTTTATTATTTCTTGTATATAAGTGTGTATAAATTTTTAAAAGTTAAAATTATGTATTTTGTTGTTTTTGTTTTTAATTAAATGTCAAAAGAAAAGATCAAAAGAAAAAAGTAAAATTAAAAAACTACCTAACTTAAAAAGACTATATTTTTACATTTAATTTTTAATTTTCTTTCTTTGTTATGTTTTATTATTTATTATTTAATATTTTTAGATTTTTGTTTTCCTTTATTTTCTCTTACCTTCATATATCTCTGTTCTTTTTATTTCTTACCATCTAATTCAATATCTTCCTTTTATTTTTGTATTTTATATTATTTGCCTCCTCATTCTTTTTCAATTATCACACTAAATTTATTCTTTACTTTTAACTGAAAACCCTAAATCATTTAATAACTTTTCATATTACTTTTTAGTTCTACTTTTATTAAATCTTCAACAATTTCTTTTATGAATAAAAGTTTTTTATAGTTTTTCTTGTTTTAAATATATATCAAATAAAAAATAATTTAAAAAGTGGTTAGAAGAAAAGTAATTAAAATCTACATAACCTAAAACATCTACTTTTTTTTATATTTTATTATTTATTTTTATTTTTAATTATTTATTTAGTACTTTTAGATTTTTCTTTCCTTACTACCTTCTTTTTAAAAAAAAAGAACTTTCCATTTAATTCAATATTTGCTTCCTTTTATTTTGCAATTTGCCTCCTCATTTTTCTCCAATTATCATACTAAATATATTCTTTACTTTTAGAAAAAAATCATAATTTTCTTTTTATATAACTTCTCATATCATTTGAATACATAATTTTTCATTCTTTGTAAATAAAAAATGTAGAAAAGAAGAACTTACATATTTCCATGTTTTCTATCCTTTGTAAAGTCAAAAGAGTATATATATATATATATATATATATATATATATATATATATATATATATATATAAAAGAAAAGGATTTATACTTGATAACTGCAACCATTTTCATGGTTCACAAGTTGATCTTCAATTTTTTGTTCTTTCAAGTAATATAATTTTATTCTTTTTTTGTTGGATCTTGAAACAATTTATGTTTAACATAAAGAGATCAAATTCATATAGATATGTTTTAATGAATTCATTTATATAAACAAATTAAATTTCAAATCCACATACATATATTCTAAAGAATTTACTTATACAAATATAAATCAAAATTTATATTTTTCAATTTACCCAGGATAGCAATATTTCTTTATATTGATAATTTATACAAAGTAAACTTCAATTTTTTCTTCACATTTACAAATGTCATGCAAAAGACTAATTTATAAATCAAGCAAAGAACAAAATAAAATGATGTACCCATTTTCTTAAATCAAGAAAACTAATATGCTGAGAAATGAAAACATGGGTTGTGGTGCAGTGGATAGGCTGCTCCACCCTTAACCAGAGGTGCCCATCTTTTGGGTCAATAACAAAACTTTGTTAGGCCGCTATCATCTTAACGTGTCCTACAACACGCGACCCAGATTAGTCGGGGCTCCAATGCGGACACCGAACGGAGAAAAAAAATTGTCATTAAGATTAGAAGTTGAGGAGATATGAGTAAGATAAAGAGAAAAAAACAAAAATTCTGAGGTTTGGTGAGGAACTTTTTTTTTTTCTTCCTTTTTTTATCTTTAAAATTAATTTTACTTGGAATGAATTATTAGAGTGAGGATATCTTTTAAACTAATAGGCAATGACCCTTTAATATTCTTAAATACTTGGAGATTTTAATTGAGCAATAATGTGGATAATTAAAGAGTAACTGAAAAAGTAATTTTAATTTGTAGCAAAATATTTTGGGGAGAATATAAGAGAGAAAAATCTCAAAAATTTGATAAAAAGGATAAATAAATTTTCTTCCATTTAAGAAGTGCCACATCAGCAGGTGTTTAATTCTCTTTTATATAGAGAGAGATTTTAAAACAAAATAAAAAATTCCTTTATTAAAGAATTGGACTATAATAACAAATTAAAAACTACGGGAGCTATTTACAAATATACTTAAAGCATAAACCGTAACTCATTTTTTTAATTTCAAATTACTTTTTCCCCTCTCTCTCCAACTTTTTTCTCCTCCATTCTTACTAAAAATTCATTGTTTCTTCCAGAGGCGGATCTAGGATTTCGAAGTTGCGGGTGTCATGTCACTTTTAACGTTAAAGCTACTACTCAAAAAGGATAATTTTTATGGGCATCCCACTAAAATTTGGCTTGTTAGTAAGAGATTTTTGAAGGAAAATTTCATTGAAACATTATCGAAGAACCTAATTTTTACGAAATCAGCTGGAAATCAGTTAATTTTTTGCTTTATGTTTTGCTATTTACACTGTCCCAAATAAGATAAATATTTTGTCGATTTTATAGACTTTGGGTTTTGATTTGATTATTTGTCTTTTCAATTTGTATAGACAAATAGATCAAATAATAAAAATGTGATTATTATTATAAATACTACCGAAAACAACATTTATACTTCTCCGGAGGTAGTTTATGGACTACATACATTTTACCCTCATCAGACCCCACTACGTGGAAATACACTGGGTTTGTTGTTGTTATCGTTGTTGTTGTTAGTACTATAAATTGTGTAAACAAGAGTTAAATTCAACTTATCAGTCAACGTGAAAGTACAAAATAATTGCCAACATTCAATGGATATTTCCAATTCTATTGTTAAGAAATTATAACATCAAGTCAAGCATCATTATTATGATTTACGGGGAGAGGTTAACTATAAATTTGAAGGAAGAAGGAATTTTCAATTATGTTCTACAAGTTAAAAATTCTTAAACAAAGATTACCCAAAAAAAGGAGTCAAACAAAGATTAAGTCAAGAGAAAAAAAAACTTATAGAAAATAGAATAACAAACAAAAAGTAACAAAATACTACTGGCATCTAAACTTAACTTTAGTATACTACGTGAAATTTCAGCATGTTTGCTACTGGCATGACTTCCTCAACTGCTGCACCGGGTGGCACTTAAATAATATACCAATTTTATTCAATATATATATTGATACGGGACAGCCCAATGAACTCACGAAATGGGGTCAAAAACAGTCCAAACACACTTCAAAACAGTCCACTAATCTTAAGGATTCTAGGACCAAGATGGAGACCACTCTCGGATTCGCTACTACAACACAATAATGAGATAAAGAGTTGTGTTTTCAACACCAAATTAGCAGCAACACAAAAAGAACAAGGTGAACACAATGACTACAAGATTCAGATTCAACAACAAGAAAAAGAACACAAGATTACAAAAAAACTCTAAACAAGATTACAATGAAAGTAAAAGGATAGATAGATTGACCACATGAAGGAATAATCTTAAGAACCCAAGAATGGACAATCTTGGACAGGTTACCCACAACAATAAACCTATCTCTTACAAAGATACAAGTTCGGATTCCACCTCCCAAGCATCAATGTTTCCAAGTAAATACAACATACAAGTGATTTCACCCTTATATAGTGCCCTAGTTTCGGTTTGGTCACTCCTCCATCTAGAAAGAGCTTGTTAAAAGTGTTCTATACTCACAAATATCATCAAAATCTGCTGAATGGAACCCTAACATGTTCCTTAAATAGCTATTATAAAATGGAAGTTAAATGACCAAAAGGCCCTTCAATGAATGGGCTCTCATCAAGTTTAAGTCATGGGCTGATTTTGGTGTTTTTAAGTCCTTCTTTATACTTCATTTGCCACACCAAGTCTTGGGCCCAACTTACACACTCATAATTCCATATCCATAATTATTCTCGTATCATCCTCTCCATCTTGAGAAGAATTTGCCCACAAATTCACGGCTTCACCTCATTCAATTGGTCACTTCAAAGAGTCCACTAAGAAATAGTCCGCAAAAACATGAAGAGCCCAAGAGCTCAATAACAACAAGGAACATATCAAAAATGACTCCAAAAATAGTCCACCAACAAGATGGACCCGAGAGCAACACAAACACAATTCACGGCTAACATCTTCATTTTGAACCTCGGTTTCCTCTCCATCTTGAGTTTCAGCTTCAATCTTATCCGAATCAAGTTTTCCTCTATCATATAAGCATTGTCGTAGGCTCCATATACTTCATGTGTAACACCCCGTACTTAATTACGTGCATTAGCCATTGTTATATGTGTTGGAGTATATGTATTGATCCTAAGTTAGGTATATATGAGTTTAAGTATTAGTATTGATTATTTTGAGATGGTTTCAAGTGTATAGTTTGATTATATGGGTATAGGAATCGACCTTATTTATATCGGAATTTGCCCGTCGATGTTTCTATACGAAGGTTATTGAATAAGCTTTCCGGCGATATAAATATTTTCAAAAACGGATAAGTTTCGGATATAAGCGAGCACGTTCGAAACTATAAAACGGTAGCCGGGATGTGAATAGTAAATGTGCAGAAAAACTGAGGCCTGCCAGTTTTTGGGTCAACTTTGAACGGTCATAACTCCCTCAATATAATGAACTGGGCGAGATACCATATATCAAAAGAAAGATCTTTGAGTCTTCTTTCTAATGCAATTGGTTTCATCCAAATCCCACATCTGTGTAAGGAGTTATACGCGTTTTACTTCAGCCTCTCAAAACAGATTTTTAGGGTCAACTTCAAACGATCATAACTCCTTGTACAGGACGAACTGGGTGGCCTAATTTATATGAAATGGAATAACTTTTAATTATATTTACAATGATACCAATTTCACCCAAATCCGATATCGGAGCAAAGAGTTATGGTCTATCTACTTCAGCTTGTCAAAATAGTCCACCGGAGGACATATTTGACATTATTTAAATTTTAAGGGCACTTTGGTCATTTTCTATGGTATTATGGACGGGAATATGTGTATATATACATGTATATGAGTTCAAAAACTCATATTCATCATCAATTATAGGAAAGAACAAACCCTAGCCTAATTTTCAACTCTAATTATCTTGTGATTCAACCGTGGAAAGTCCAAATTGATTCCGTAGTTGTGTTCATCGTCTCAAGGGCTTCGAGAAGCACCCCTTATTTATTCCAACAGGACTTCAAAACCCAAAGGGCCATTTCATGGTAAGGATGTAAATTATGTTGGTGTTATTTATATGGATATGTATATATATATATATATATATATATATGCATGTGAGCATAAGAAGTATGTTATTTGATTGTTGTTGAAAGATGATTGGAAATGATGTTGGATCATTCTTGTGCATGGTTGGATTATGTTGAATTGTGAAGGGATGATGTGGTATTGATGATATGGTATTGAAATGATGATTATATATATATATATACACATAAACCTATTGTTCAAGTTGGTTTTTGGAATGCTTTGCAAATATTGATTGTATGGAATTATGGAAGAGAATTGTGGTGTTGGGTTGCTAATACTAGATGCCAAATATTTCATTGTAGATAAGTGATTTGTAAAGGCGGGAAGTTGTGTTGAATTGGTATCCGAATCTACAACGAGGTATGTAAAGCATACTCTAACGATGTTCTTTGGCATGAAAACACCAATGTTCCATCAAGTAAGATTCCGAGGTTATCCAAACACATGTATTGTTCTACATTACCAATGAAGTTGTTTCCATTCTATAAAGTGTCAAAATGTTTCATTGATATACCAAGAGGCTCCTATTTCATTGTTGTGATATTGATGATTCTGAAACATACTGTTGATGTACCAATGAGTCCTTATTACATCGTTATTGTATAGAAGGTCTATTACTTGATTCCTATTGATGTATCATTGTTCCAAAGGTACTATATTGGCATGAACACTAATGTAATAATCTCAAAAGCTTTTGAACTAAGTTATTGGAAAAATCTCTTATGTGTTACTTGATATACGTGTGGGTGGTATCCCAGGGGCATAAGCCTAGCATGGGTCGATCCCAATTGATATGTACTGGGGGCAGCCTAATGGTCACGGTACGGTACAGTATTGATTATTGTTAGGTGGTTGGAGGTTCGGGAGGAGGAGGTAATGGCGAATAATAATTGTAAAGAATGAAATGAACGAATGTATACCGTTCCACAAATGTGTTTGTATTCAAGAACCCAATTCAGATTAATAATAATGTACATGATCCTAAAAGTGTTTATGAAGTGTGGTTCACTTCTATTATGATTTATTCACATGTGTATGATTTTCTTGATCCCCCATATCACATATGATTATTTACAGCTTTACATACTCAGTACATATTTCGTACTGACGTCCCTCACGGGGGACCTGCATTTCATGCTGCAGGATCAGGTACTTCAGCTCATTCACAGCATAGATAGGAGCCAGGTCATACAGCTGTTGTTGGTGAGCTCCAGTTTGCTTCGGAGCTTTCCGAGTCGGTTTCTTATATTTTGTTATTGTACAGGAGTCATGTGTGGGCGGGGGTTCGTCCCGACCCTAGTTATGTCATGTATATCATAAAGGCTTTGTAGACATAAAGAAGGGTAAAGTCATGGAAGTTTATATAGTGATGTTATATTCGTATATGGGGTGGCCCCGACGGCCAAGTATTATATATATGTATATATATTTGTGCGTGTTGTGCTGATACAGGTAATTAGACCCTTTTATATGCAGCAAAGTGCTGCCCAAATTTTTGGTGACATGTAAGTGAAAGTACAGGTATTTGAATGGGTTCTCCCGGGCCTTCTCGGCTTCGGGTGCCAGTCCAGCCCGATGGGATTTTGGGCCGTGACATTATGTCTCTCTCTACCATGTTCCTCTTCTTGGATGTATAGGCTTTGGTAAAGTGGAGTTTCAATTGAGAGGATTGATTTGGTAAAGTGGATTGTTTTGGTAATGTGGAGCTTCGGTTGTGGAGCTTGGATAGGAGGAAATTGGCTTACAAGTCCTTCTTGTTGGACTTGATCAACTAGCGGGGGAAGGGGTCTACCTTGTTCTCAGTTTTATGGGTAATTTGTAGCTTGGCTTATGGCATTTTGTGGTGAACTTGGAGTATTGGCTTTTGTAGGTAAAGTTTCGGGAGTAAAAGCATAAGAGTTCCTTCGTCTCTCCATTCGATCCAACCTCTCACCCATAGTTACCACATCCGAGTAAATATTTTCAAGACCCACATTTGCCCTAGCAAGGTCTCTGGACATAGCATCTACGAGGGCCAAAATGGTGTTCATTATGGCAAAGAAGTTACCTACAAAAACAGAAAACACATTAGTTGTACAAAAACATCCCCACTCTCTTTTTTTATTTATTGACTCTTGGATCCTCACACTCAATCTCACAAGTGTTGCAAGTTTGCTTGTACTCCGAGTGGTGTTGAGAGGTGAATCTAACGTTGACAAGGACTCCAAGGAGTAAGGAAAACACAAAGACGTATTACAGTGACTCAAGGAATTAAAACACACAAAGGAAAGTTAACACGAAGAACGGTTTCAAAACTAACTCACAATCTAGTACTAGCTTGTAATTAGATTTGGAATCAAAAAACGAAACTAAAGACACAAAATAAAACTAAAAGATCAAAAATTGAGCTTAAAATTTATTGGTGAACAGTAATTTGTGACGTGGCAGTCCGTGATTGTCCTCGGTTCTCAACAATTTTATTTTCCAAATTGTAAAGTCTTGATCAATTTTGACTTTGGTGTAACTTGTTCAATAAAGGGCAACACAAACTAGTCTTTGGAGTTTCTTTTTCAATTCAAATTTCAAGACTCAAAAGTCTTGGACTAGACTTGTACTCCTCCTTAAAACATGGATCCTTGTTTTATGGGAAAGTGGTTGAAATGTGATTGACTAATTGGTGAGTGATGGCAAGTCTTTCAAAACTAACAAAGTTGTCACACTTTTCCTTCACCTTTTGGGATCTAACTTTCACTTTATTTTAACAAGGTATGAAGGTTTGGAAGAAAATCAAGAACACTTCAACAGTCACTAAGAAAATCAACAACAATCTCCCAAGAACAACAACAATCCCACAACAACAAGGTCAACTACAAACTTCCAACAAACAGCCAAGTACTTTAGTGTGGTGTTTTGGTCTTAACAAGGGGTAAAGATTGTGATGAACAACAAGAATACAACAAATTTTCAAGAACAATAACAACACCAACAATGTCCTGCACAAGTCCACAAGAAAGGTCACCACACGGCCAAGAACAACAACATCAATACATGGCCATTAACTTGTTCACAACAACAACTTTCAACAAGTTTAAGCTCAAGTTTAGATTTAGACACAAAAGTGTTAGTGAACAAGAAGACTAACACTAGAAATAACAAAACACACAAGAACACTACTAGATCTAGACACAAAATAAACAAATCTCGGCAAAGACAACAAGATCACAATTTTTGGCCAAGAAACAAAAATGGATAGATTTCAACTTTTCTGGATTTTTTTTTTTAGTTTTTGATTTTCTAAGTAACAAACCCAAGATTGACTTCGTAGGAACGAAATCAAACTCGGCTTTGATACCAAATTATACGGGACAGCCCAAGAAACTCACGAAATGGGAACAAAAACAGTCCAAACATACTCCAAAACAGTCCACTAATCTTAAGGATTCGAGGACCAAGATGGAGACCACTCTCGGATTCGCTACTACAACACAATAATGAGATAAAGAGCTGTGTTTTCAACACCAAATTAGCAGCAACACAAAAAGAACAAGGTGAACACAATGACTACAAGATTCAGATTCAACAACAAGAAAAAGGACACAAGATTACAACACAAACTCTAAACAAGATTACAATGAAAGTAAAAGGATAGATAGATTGACCACATGAAGGAATAATCTTAAGAACCCAAGAATGGACAATCTTGGACCCTTAAGGCTACCCACAACAATAAAACCTATATCTTACAAAGATACAAGTTCGGATTCCACCTCCCAAGCATCAATGTTTCCAAGTAAATACAACATACAAGTGATTCCACCCTTGTATAGTGCCCTAGTTTCGGTTTGGTCACTCCTCCATCTAGAGAGAGCTTGTTAAAAGTGTTCTACACTCACAAATATCATCAAAATCTGTTGAATGGAACCCTAACATGTTCCTTAAATAGCTATTATAAAATGGAAGTTAAATGACCAAAAGGCCCTTCAATGAATGGGCTCTCATCAAGTTTAAGTCATGAGCTGATTTTGGTGTTTTTAAGTCCTTCTTTATACTTCATTTGCCACACCAAGTCTTGGGCCCAACTTCCACACTCATAAGTCCATATCCATAATTATTCTCGTATCATATATATATATACATACACAGTCATCCGATCGAAGTTTGCGGGTGCCATGCCACCCGTGAACCCCCTGTAGATCCGCCCCTGATTTCTTCAACTTTCTTTTTTTTGAAGCTAGTATTTTATTCTTAAATGTTCTATCTCCTCCTCAATTTGTAAGTTTTCTACTCTCCATTAATTTTAGCCCATTTTTTTTTCAAAAAGAAAAAGGTTTGTGTGTATATATGTAATCAGTCGGATCAATAATCGATTTGTGCGTATATCGGTCGGATCCATAATCAATCCGTCCATATGTCGTTCAGATCGATAATCGATCTGTCTATATATCGTTCGGATTGATAATCAATTTGTCTGATCGATAATCGATCTGTCCATGGTAAATCAGGTTTTGAATTAATTTGTAAAAAAAATTTAAAAAATTGATGGGGGGAGTTTTGTTTAAATTTTGTGAGTTGTTGATCTGTGGACTAATTTGAAACTTTTAAAACTTGTAACAACAACAACAACAACAATAACAAACCCAGTGTATTCACACAAAGTGAGTTTTGGGAGGGTAAAATGTAAGCGGTCCATACCACTACCTCCGAAGAAGTAGAGAGGTTGTTTCCGATAGTGAGTCATTTTAAATTATAAATAAATTTAAATATAAAAAAGTGAGTTATTTCCCTAACGGAAAAAGCCTATAGTCCATTTAATTAAAAAATAGAGTTGAAAAGACCATTTATCAAAGAATCCCGAATTAGAGACAATCCTTGCAAAAACTTCAAAAAATCATGAAAATCAATATGGGCCCAATGGCCCAAAAGAACTCCTAAGAGGATAAGAAAGAAAAAGATTTTTTAAAAAAAATAAAATAAAAAAGCAGCAGCTTTGTCACTTTCTTCTTCTTCTTAGCCATAAAGAAAAACTCTCCAAGTATAAGCTTCCTTTTTTTTCTGTTTAATCCTTTATTTCTAGCAAAATAAAACAACACCACAAAGAAAAAAAGAATTTTTTTTAACCCCATATAGTTGAAAAATGAGCAATCTTTAGTGAATACTGATTCTTGATTGTGTTATTGTTGTTGTTGTAAACTTGTTTTAATGGAGTTAATGGTCCCAACTAAGCAAACCCATGAAGGGTTTTGCTCATTTCAGTCTAGTTTTAAGGAAATCAGTGTTGGTGGTTGTAGTAATAATAGGAGGTTCAACAACAGTAGTTTACTTGTGTGTCAGTTGAGTAAACATAGACAAGATAAGGTTTTTGCTATTTCAAGAATTGAGAAAAGGGCAGATTTTGATGGATTTGGGAGTAGTAATAGGAGGTTTAAGAGTAGTTTGATTGAGGGGCAGTTGAGTAAACATAGACAAGATAAGGTTTTTGCTATTTCAAGAATTGAGAAAAGGAGAAATCTTGATGGATTTGAGAGTTGTAATAGGAGTTTGAAGAGTAGTTTGCTTGAGGGGCAGTTGAGGAAAGACAGACAAAGTAAGGTTTTTGCTGTTTCAAGAGGTGTTGAGAAAAGGGGTTGTGTTAAAGGGAGCAATATATTTGAAAATCTTGAAGAATTTGAGGGTAATGATAGGAGGTTTAAGAGTGGTTTGGTTGTGGGGCAGTTGAGGAAGGACAAAGGGAATAAGGTTTTTGCTAGTTCAAGAAGTGAGATTTTAGGGGCGACGAATGGTAGGTTGTCGAGTGTGGAGAAAAGGGGGTTTGTTGAAGGGAACAATGTATCTGAAAATGTTGAAGAATTTGAGAGTGATGATAGGAGGTCTAAGAGCAGTTTTGGTATTTCAAGAAGTGAGACTTTAGGGACGACGAATGGTAGGTTATCGAGTGTTGAGAAAAGGGAGCATCTTGAAGGGAGCAACGTATCTCAAAGTCTTGAAGAATTTGAGAGTAATAATTATCTTCGTCGGTTGGTTAGAAATGGGGAATTGGAAGAAAGTTTTAAGCATCTTGAGAGTATGGTGTATCGGGGGGATACACCTGATATTATTCCGTGTACGAGTTTGATTCGTGGTTTTTGTAGGTTTGGGCAAACGAAGAAGGCTACGAGGGTGTTGGAGATTCTTGAGGATTCTGGGGCTGTTCCTGATGTTATTACTTACAATGTGTTGATTAGTGGTTATTGTAAGTCGGGAGAAATTGATAATGCATTGAAGGTCTTGGATCGAATGAGTGTTGCACCTGATGTTGTCACGTACAATACTATTTTGCGTAGCCTATGTGATAGTGGGAAATTGAAACAAGCTATGCTTGTTCTTGACCGTATGTTGCAGAGAGAGTGTTACCCCGATGTGATTACCTACACGATTTTAATCGAAGCAACGTGTAAGGAAAGTGGCGTGGGGCAAGCAATGAAGCTGTTGGATGAAATGAAGAGTAAAGGATGTGTACCTGATGTGGTCACGTACAATGTTCTTATAAATGGGATTTGTAAAGAAGGGAGATTGAATGAAGCAATCAAGTTTCTGAATAATATGCCATCTTACGGTTGCCATCCTAATGTGATTACCCACAATATAATTTTGCGTAGTATGTGTAGTACAGGTAGGTGGATGGATGCCGAGAAACTGTTGGCTGATATGGTTAGAAAAGGATGTTCTCCTAGCGTTGTCACGTTTAACATCTTGATCAATTTTCTGTGTCGGAAGGGACTGTTGGGACGGGCTATTGATTTATTGGACAAGATGCCTAAGTATGGTTGTACTCCAAATTCCTTGAGTTATAATCCATTGCTTCATGCATTCTGCAAAGAGAAGAAAATGGATAGAGCGATCGAGTATTTGGAAGTTATGGTGAGTAGAGGTTGTTACCCTGATATTGTGACGTATAACACATTGCTCACGGCTTTATGCAAAGATGGTAAGGTTGATGTTGCAGTTGAAATCCTCAATCAACTAAGCAACAAAGGTTGTTCTCCGGTTCTAATCACTTACAATACAGTGATCGACGGACTATCCAAAGTTGGGAAAACTGAACTTGCGATTGAACTGCTGAACGAAATGCGAGAGAAAGGTCTCCTACCTGATATAATTACCTATTCCTCGCTTGTATCAGGTCTAAGTAGGGAAGGAAAAGTCGACGAAGCCATTAAGTTCTTTCATGACTTAGAAGGATTGGATGTCAGACCCAACGCTATAACCTACAATGCCATTCTGTTGGGACTGTGTAAAGCTCGCCAAACAGATCGTGCAATTGACTTCTTGGCTTATATGATTTCAAAGGGATGTAAACCTACCGAGTCTACGTACACTATTCTAATCGAAGGCATTGCTTATGAAGGCTTCGCCGAGGAGGCTTTGGAGTTATTGAACGAGTTGTGCGCTAGAGGAGTCGTGAGGAAGAGTTCTGCTGCACAGGTGGTAGTTAAGATGTAGTTTTTAAGCATACTTTTTTTATGTTTACTGTTGATTTTGCATCGATATGTAAACAATTTTTTTCTCTGTTGGCTAGAAATATCAAGTGGAAGTTAATTTTGTTTGATATAATGATCATAATCCTTTGTTTCAGCTACTGTACTTCTTCTAGCTCATGCTGTTGATGCATATATCTTTAATTCATTCTTTAGGGGAAGCTTAGGTAATAATCACACTTAATATCTTTATGCTTATTGATCATAAAGTTATAAAGTGTGTATAGGATGATAGTTTAAAAGACCTACAATTGAGTTTTCGTGTATGTTTTCTTTGAGCCGTTTGAGTTTTCATCATACAATGTTCAGAGTTAGCTATGTCAATTGTTGGACCATTGCCTGGTCCCGCGCATATTACTGTTACAAAGAGAGATTTTCCTCGGAATAGTTGTTCTTGAAATGTCTGTCCACACCGCATCTGTTGTTGCAAATATCGGAGGAACTACCAAAACACTTGGTACGTCAAGAACTGTGCTGTTCGCTGATCGCTCCCTCCTTTACTAGCATGTTCGCCACCCAATTCTGCTTCCTGAATACATGTGTTGGCACTGGAGCTCCCAGCTTCTGCATTAGTTACCTGCACTCGAGGCATGTGGATAGCTTCAGTTGAGTCGACGTTAATTTCCAGCAGTAATAACTTGTGTTGTGCTGCTAGTTGGGGAGGCCCTGCTTAGGTGCATGGACCTCAGCGAAGATGTTTGTGATGTGATGAATGCACTTTATGTAGCGTAATACCCAGTCGCTGCCTCTATGGTTCCTAAAGACCCCTCCCAACCATCCTACTCCAGGGTTGCATTTTGCGGATCCTTAAGTGTTGAGTTTGTCCTGAGCTGAGGGTCTAGCGGAAACAACCTCTCTACTTCATCTGAGGTAGCGGTATGGACTGCATACACTTTGCAGATCCATATGTGTTGGGAGTTTGTACTCATCTGTCTTTCAAGAAGATGTAATCCCTCTGTCGCTGATGCAACCACCTCGGATTTGGTTCCTTGATCAACAGAGATGGCATAACCACTTTTGGAAAATTTGATCGGATTGAAACTAAGGATTCTTTTACCTTTATGTCTCGACATACATTTTCAGAATCCTTAGCTCCTTTGAAAAGGAAAGGGGCTCCGTTAGCAGTTGCTAGCACGTGATTGCTACTAACGGTGTCCATTCTGAGTTCATGTAATCGAGCACTATGATTCTTAGCAGCCTTAGAGTTCAACTGAGCTCGTGATGAATCTTGAAGGACTTACAAGAAGCAATGGTAGTTTGCATTTCAATCTGCGTTCGTAGACCGGTTTTGAACTGTGAAAATAAATTACAAGTCAAATCTTTATATCACAAGGTGAATTGTGCCCCTTTTTCTCCGGATCCCACCTTGTGGGAATATACTGGGTATGTTGTTGAATCGTCCCTCTTTTTCCCTTCATAGATCATATGTATGGATTATTTCTTTTTCTGGACCTTCTTTTGTCTCGACTAGAGGGTCCATCAGGAACAACCTCTCTACCTCAAGTCCTCCTTAACCTTTGAGGTAGAGGTAAAGTCCGTGTACAATCTACCTTAGACCCCATTTCGTGGGACTATATTAGGTATCCTGTCGTTGTTGAGATGATATGTATGCAACCATAGGAAGAATTATGTATCCTTTCCTCTCAGTATCCAACTTTAGATGCTGTTCAAGTGTAGCAGTGGTCTATTCTACTTAAACGACAGGTTTAATACTGTGATGCCAGCTAAAATGTAACTTCCAAGTTACTTTATTCGAGTTTGTGAAATCGAAAGTTGTAAAAGCAGAGATGGAAAGTTACAAGTATCGAGTCTAAAAGTTACAAGTAACTCTGTCAACAACAACATACCCAGTGAATTCCCATCTGATGGGGTCCGAAGAGGGTAAAATGTACGCTATCCATACCATATCAAGTAACTCTATCGCAATCTAAAAATGGTTTCTGGGAACTGTACAACATTGCTAGAAAATGGTAATAGAGGTTCAAATCCCGCGATATGATGTCTGTGTTAGGACATTGTAAGATAATTCAGATTTGCAACAACTGACATGAACACCATGAAGAAACTGAAATAGTAATGCACTTCTACATAGATGAAAAACTTTGCAGTACAGCACAATTCTCATAGCCAGTTGCAGTAATAGTTCCTACCAAGACAAAGGTAACTTAGAGATCCAAAAAATTCAAAACGAAAACTATCAGCAAAACACAAATTTAAAAACTTAGACGATGGCGTTGGCAGCACTTGCAATCCTGGGCCATAGATCAGCACACTCTTTTCCAATAGGACCAGTAATGGCAGAACCTACACAACAGAAAACAGAATGGACATGGTCAGAGTAAGATTGACTAATGACTAGCATGAAACACGCAGATTCTGCTAGGCATTAAGGGGTCGTTTGGTTGGGAAAGAGTTGTCCCAGGATAATTACTCTCGGGATTAGTTATCCCACCATGTATATGAGATAACTTATCCCATCACTATGGTGTCAATGGTGGGATAAATAATGCCGGTACTAACTAATACCTCACACCAAACATGGGATAAAATAGTGCTTCATTTTATCGCGGGACCATTTATCCCTTATACCTCATCACACCAAACGACCCCTAATAGTCAAAAAGAATTGGAATGGTGGAATTGATAGATGACAGATGATGAATCAATTACTTTTATGTATTTCTACTTTATCGTTGTTAGTTGTATGCATGATTACTTATACAGACTTGCTAAACACAATTACATTGATTGTCAAGTTATGAGAAAATTTATTGTACGAATGGTGAAACAACAACAACAACTCTGGGGTAGGTGGGGTGTACGCAGCCTTACCCCTCCTTATGAGGTAAGCGAGGTTGTTTATGGATGATTGCATGAATGGTCAAACAACGACAACAACTCTGGGGTAGGTGGGGTGTACGCAGCCTTAACCCTCCTTATGAGGTAGCAAGGTTGTTTATGGATGATTGTATGAATGGTCACAAACAACGACGACAACTCTGAGGTAGGTGGAGTGTACGCAGCCTTACCCCTCTCCTTATGAGGTAGCGAGGATGTTTATGGTTGATTGTATGAATGGTCAAACAACAACAACTCAGGTAGGTGGGGTGTACGGCTGTACGCAACCTTACCCCTCCTTATAAGGTAGAGGGTTGTTTTTTGATTGATGTTCAGCTCAAGTAAAGCGTAACAAAACAAAAGTAACAGGAACCAGAGATGCAAAAGTGAAACAACAACAAACTTGAATGATTAGATGTATGCATGATTACTTATACAGACTTGCTTAACACAATTACATTTGATTGTCAAGTTATGAGAAAAACTTATCATAGAAGTAATGGTTGATCGTATGAATGGTCACACAACGACGACAACTCTGGGGCAGGTGGGGTGTACGCAGCCTTACCCCTCATTATGAGGTAGCGAGGTTGTTTCCGATAGATGCTCAGCTCAAGAAAAGCATAACAAAACAAAAGTAACAAGAACCAAAGATTGTATGAATGGTCAAACAACGACAACTCTGGGGTAGGTGGGGTGTACGCAGCCTTACCCCTTCTTATGAGGTACAGAGGTTGTATTCAAAAGATCCTCAGCTCATGTAACGCACAAGTAACAGGAACCAAAGATACAAAGTAAAACTGAAAGAACTCGACTGTAAAATAACATACCCTTCATTTCACCCTTGGGGTTCACAATTACACCAGCATTATCTGCAGAAACAAAATGGAAAGAAAAGTAAGGTCAAAGAAAGCAACTGGCAAACTCATAATATGAAAACCAAAGCAATTTCATAACAAAAACAACTTAAGGGTGTCTAAATATACCTTCAAAGTACATGAAAACACCATCCTTTCGGCGCCACGGCTTGCGCTGACGAACAATGACAGCAGGCATAACCTTCTTCCTGAGATCAGGCTTACCCTTCTTGACAGTAGCCATGACCATATCACCCACACAAGCTGAAGGCAACCTGTTAAGCCTTGCCCCAATACCCTTCACCGAAATGATGTACAGGTTCTTCGCACCAGTGTTGTCCGCACAGTTAACAGTTGCTGCCACCGGCAGACCCAACGACATCCTGAACTTGTTCCCGGCGGAACCTCCACGTCCTTATATTACATATAGACATAATTAGTTATTCAATCAATCATCTATGTTGCTCGGACTCTTCAAAAAAGTCGGCGGGTGAGTGCCGGATTCTCCAAAAGCAGTGTATTCTTGGAGAATCCGACAAGGGTGCAGCATCAAATGTGAAGAGTCCATGCAACTTAGGCTTCAACTATATGAAATATCTAACACGTTTCACTGTATTTGGTTAATATAAGTATAGCACAATTAACAAATGAGGTTTCAATTCCAAACAAGGTCGACTATATGAAACAAATGTGTGACACTTCTATTAGGCTCATTTCCTTCTGATATCGATAAAAATAGTTCTAAGGTTATATTAATTAGAAGTTGCTTAAATCTCATACTTATGCTTCTTCAAATGTAACATTTTTTTCAACTATTTCCAAAGTACATGAGATCAAACACTAAGAACAAAGATGAAATTTCTATAGAACAAGTAGAGATTGAATTGTACCTATGTATCCATAAATTAAATCTTAAAACAGCGAATTAATCAATCAAGTTTCAATCTCAAACTAGTTCGAGGTCAACTAAATGAAACATCCTCACATCTTCCACACTAGCTAACATGTTATATCTGGGCGAATTAGAGAAATGAAGGGAATTATTAAAGGTTGCACATGTGGCAGCTGTAGAAGTAACCATGTGACTTAAATAAAATGAGCGGCTCAGATTTAAAGCTCAAGCGGTTACGATATTAACGGTGGAGATGAAGTTGGGTTGTTATTAATTACCCAACTGAAAGAGAGAAGAGGAGTTAACGACTTGGTATTATTCCTTTCCTAAAATTCTCTCTTCCTAATTCTTCTTCTTCCTCATCTCTTCTTCTGCCCCATCTGAACCTTCTTCTCCATTGCATCTTCTCCCTTGCAGGTCAAAGCTCGAAGCTATGGAGTTTTTATCTTTTTGAATTGTACAATCTTTCGAGTGTAACCATTCAGCTCATTAACAAGAAACTACAGGCACAGATAAAAACAAAGCACTCCTCCCACTAACCCTCTACTCCTCCCACACCTTCCTATCAATGGTCATGTTCTACGTATTTCCAAAAGTTGAAAAGATGCATGTGATCAAACAATAAATAAGCACACATGTATAATGCGATTAACCAAACAATCAACTAAATCACACTACAAATTAGTCAAGATCAACTACATATGAAACAAAGAAACAAGTTCTAGCTATATCGAAATTATCATTTCATTCAAATAATGATAAATAACTTGTTTATCTCAAGTAAATTGGAAGTTAAATGACTTAAAAGTTCTCTAACTAACTCTCTAAAGTTTTAAGTTACATTTCCGAAAATTGAAAAAAATGCATGTGATCAAACAATAAATGAGCATACAGGTATACTACGATTAACAAAGCAATCAACTGAGTTACAATACAAATAAGGAGTTATATTACTTGGAAATTTCTCAAAATCTCACACTTAGATTACATTTTTCAAAAATTGAAAAAATACACAACATCAAACAATAAAAATACATTAAAACAAGTTGTAATAACGATTAATAATTTGATTTTTATGGTAAATTAAGCTCTATTTGATTAAAAAATTCACTAAACTTCACATAAATTTGTCTAAATCTCACATTCAAAAAATTACAATTTTCAAAAATTGAAAAATACACAACATCAAACAATAAAAATACATTTGAACAAGTTGTAATAACGATTAATAATTTTATTTTTATGGTAAATTAAGCGCTATATAGTTTAAAAAATCCACTAAATTTCACATTTAAAGTTACATTTCGATATTTAATTTATTATACCTCGCTTCGACATTGTTGGACGACGTAGTTCTTCTCACAGTGAATAATTATACTGAAAGACTAGGGTTTTTATTATATATATGGAAAGACTAGGGTTTTGTTGTAAGAGTAGTGGGCTATTGGGCCAGATTTAGTACTGGGCTCGTTTGGCCCATTGCTATTTGAATATGAGTAGAGCCGTCAATGTGGGCCAAATCCATTGGATCGGTCCGACCCGATCCGGCCTATAATTTGATGGAGTTGGGCTTCAATTTTTACAGAGCATTTAAGAATAGGGCATTTTAGCCCGGCTTGGATAAGCTTGTGGCCCGTGGGGCTTGAGCAATGTGGGTTGGGCTAGCCCATAGGCCAACCCGTAAGTCAAATACATGCAACTATTTGGATTGTTTATTAGTATTTTTATTTGGTTCGTCGGATATCATGCCAAAAGTTATTTAATTTCGCCATTAGGAGTATCTTTTGGGGTGTTGGAGACTTGAGTAACAAGTATTAACACTATGTAATATTGTTTGATAATACTTATGTTTATTAATATTCTAAAATTAAATTATAAAATATTATTTTTTTGAAAGTGGACTGACCCGTGAGGCCTGCAGCCCACAGAGTAATAGTGTGGGCTTGGTGTTTTTTGGCCCATCAAAATGATGGGCCAGTCCGGTATGGCCCGTCAAACTCAAAACCCGTGTGGGCTAGTCTGGATGGGCTGGGTCAACCCATATTGACAGTACTAAATATGAGTCATGTTGACTAGCCAATGTATGACTATTTAAGGAAAAACTATGCAACTTGACAAATATTTAGAGGCAAACAACATAAATCCTCGATATATTATGTATAAGGGAGCTAATTATATATCTTGACAAATCAAAAAATCAGAAAAAGGCATCGGGAGCTAATTATGTATCTTTATACGAAAAAAATATATCTTTATTGGATGTATTATGTATCTCGACAGATTCAAAATCGCAAAAATGTATTAGGAACTAACTAATTATGTATCTTTACAAAGGAAAAAATGTATCTTCTTTGGATGTATAAGGGAGCTAATTATATATCTCGATAGATCAAAAAATCAAAACAAATGTATCAGGAGCTAATTATGTATCTTTACACGAAAAAATATACCTTTATTGGATGTATTATGTATCTCGACAAATTCAAAATCGAAAAAATATATCAGGAACTAACTAATTATATATCTTTACAAAGAAAAAAATGTATCTTCTTTGGATGTATAGGGGAGATAATTATATTATCTCGACAGATTAAAAAATAAATAAAAAAAGTATTGGGAGCTAATTATGTATCTTTACATGAAAAAATGTATCAAGAACTAACTAATTATGTATCTTTACAAAGGAAAAAATGTATCTTCCTTGAATGTTTCGAGAGCTATTTATGTATCTCGACAGACCAAACATCAAAATTTTCAATAATTATACAAAACATAAAAAAAATTCAACTGTCGGAATTTATGTTGTTTGTCCAAACTAAAAAATATCCAACCAAGATATATATTCCAATTTAGAAGCTTCTAAGCCATTCACTTACCAATAGTTACATAACTTATCATAGCAAAAGTTAAGAAAACCAAAAAAGAAAAAAAAAAAAAAAGAAGAATTTTATCTTGATTATATATCTCGACATATTTAAAATCTAAAAAAAATATATCTTCATTTGATATATTATGTATCTCGACAGATTTAAAATCAAAACAAATATATCAGAAACTAATTATGTATCGTTACAAAGGAAAAAAAAAGTCTCTTCTTTAGATGTACCAGGGAGCTAATTATATATCTGGACGGATTAAAAAATAAAAAAAATATATCTCGACATATTTAAAATCAAAAAAAAAAATATCTTCATTTGATATATTATGTATCTCGACAGATTTAAAATCAAAAAAACATATCAGAAACTAATTATTTATCGTTACAAAGGGAAAAAAAAATGTCTCTTCTTAAGATGTATCAGGGAGCTAATTATATATCTCGACGGAGTAAAAAATAAAAAAATGTGTCGGGAGCTAATTATGTATCTTTACACGAAAAAATGTATCTTTATTGAATGTATTATGTATCTCGACAAATCCAAAATAAAAAAATACGTACCAAGTGCTAATTATGTATCTCTACGAAGAAAAAAAAGGTATCTTCTTTGGATGTATCAGGGAGCTAATTATATATCTCGACGGATTAAAAAAAAAAAAAAATGTCGGGAGCTAATTATGTATCTTTATACGAACAAATGTACCTTCGTTGAATGTATTATGTATTTCGACAGATTCAAAATCAAAAAAATGTATCAAGAACTAACTAATTATGTATCTCGACGGATTAAAAAATTTTAAAGATATGTCGGGAGCTAATTATGTATCTTTATACGAAAAAATGTACCTTCATTGAATGTATTATGTATCTCGACAGATTCAAAATAAAAAAAATGTATCAAGAACTAACTAATTATGTATGTTTACAAAGGAAAAAAAATATCTCATTGGATATATTAGAAACCAGCTAATTATAAAAAATATATCTATTGGATATATGAGAAACCAAATATGTATCTTAACAGATTCAAATTCAAAATTTTCAGTAACTATATAAAATGTCGAGATATACAATAATTATTACAAGATATATACTCTATATATATCAAAATATCCAGCCAAGGGGCGGAGCCAGCCTTCTGTTCGGGACGAAAAAATATACTATTTATACATGATTAAAATTATTTTTTATGTGGTTATAATAATTGTTGAACCCCTTCGACTAAGTTTTCTTTGAATATAAAAACACTTTAGTTGAAATTTTAAGTATTCTTTGAATATGAAACCTATTCGTTGAAATTCTGGCTCCGCCTCTACAGCGAACCAATATATATTCCAAATTATTACAAGCTTTATCCTAGCAAAAGTACAGACCTCCACCCCACCCCCCACCCCACCCCATCCCCCCAAAAAGAACAATGTTATCTTGAATTCTTCAAGAACCAAAAAGAGAATATTATACAAAGTGAAGGAAAGTGAGGAAGAAAAATGGCAATGATGATGAAGCAAGGGCTTCTTATAGGAAGTTCTTGTCCTCATTTTCACTCACCCAAAATTCCCTCTTTCAAACAACCCATTTTTCACCTCAGTAACAAATGTAGAGAAGAAGAAAAAGAAGTTCTTTTTATTCAGAAAAAAATCAAGAAAATTGTGGCCATTGATTTAAAGGTAAATTTTTTTTAACTTTTTTGGTTTATGGGGTTTGTTTATTTCTTGTTTTTGCTTTGTTGGGGTTGCTGCAAAAATTGCTCCTTTTTTAGTTCTGATTTTGTTGGTAAGCAATGTCAATGAAGTTTTTAGAGATAAGCATTCAGTATTCCCCAATTATGATCGAAGTTGCTACGATACTTTCCAACTTCATAGGGTCCTATCACCCGTGAAGTTAATTTTAGCGTATTTTTGTCACCCTTTTGTGTTAATGCGGCGGTCAAAGGTGTCACGTCAGCTAAAAAAGTGCCACGCCAGCAAAATAGATGGACTAAATATGCTAAAATTTAGTTCAGTGATAACATTAAGCACGTGAAGTTTGAATGTGTTGTAGCAACTTTACTCAACATATTATTCAGAAAAGAATCAAGAAAATCGTGGCTATTGATTTTAAGGTAAAATTTTTAATTTCTTTTGGCTTATGGGGTTTGCTTATTTCTTGTTTTTGCTGCAAAATTGCACCTTTTTAGTTCTGTTAATGTTGGTGAGCAATGTCAATGAACTTATGATCATGGCCATTTTAGTTTCTTGCATTAGGAGCCAGTTTATGAAGTTGAAAATTGAAAAAATTGAGTTTTTGAAGTAATTCTTAGAATTTAAAGTTGTGTTTGGAGGGGAGTTTTGGCGTAACCGGTAAAGTTGTTGTTATGTGACCAGGAGGTCTCAGGTTCAAGCTGTGGAAATAGCCTCCTGCAAAAATGCAGGGTAAGGCTGGCATCAAATAGTAGACCATTATGGTCTGTCCCTTTCGCGGACCTATATAAATAATAAGAGCTTTAGTGCACCGAGTTGTCCTGTGCAAAAAGAACAATGTTATCTTGAATTCTTCGAGACAAAAAAAATTGAACTTTTTTGGCTTATGGGTTATGTTTGTTTCTAGTTTTTGCTTATTGGGTTTGCTGCAAAATTCCTGCTTTTTCTTTTCTTGATGCCTGTTGTGTCCCTGTCAGTTTGTGGGCAGCTTGACTAATTTCATGTGATACCGTTCTAGTTTTTGGTTATTGGGTTTGCTGCAAAATTGTTGCTTTTTTCGATAACTGTTGTGTTCCCGTCTTGTGGGCAGCTCGACCAATTCCATGCGATACCTGTCATCTTCCACCAATAATATGTATCAAGTGACTTTGTCCATCATGATTAGGAAGTGTTTTTATCTCTGCTGAGAGTTGAGCCCGACACCTCGTGGTTATTAATCCACTTCATTGATCATTATGTCATACCCTTAGGATGCAATATTGCTACCATTTTTTTTTTTTTTTTTATAATTGTGGTGTTTGGATCAGCTTGCATGAACCTCTACTAATTTTACACGATACCTACCATCTCCTATTAGCAATATGTATCACGTAATTCTGTCCATCAAGGCTAGGACTAGGACTGATTAGAAGAAATCACTAGTGTTTTTTTCTCCGTTGAGATTTGAACCTTTCACCCCTCGCAGTTTTCAACTCATTTTATTGACCCCTAGGCCACACCCTTGGACGCAAAATTATTGTTTTTTTTTTTTTACTTCTAGTAATTTTGTCGGAGTGCCATGTCATGATCATGGCCTTTTACTTTTTGTTTCTTGCACTGTTCCTTGATGTTATTTCTAGTTTTTACTCATTGGATCTGCTGCAAAATTGCTGTTTTTTTTTTTTTGGTACTAATTTCGTAGGAGAGCACTCGGTAAGATTTGCTTACATCTTACCTTCCCCGGACCCTAGTAGGATGGTATGTTGTTGTTTAACTTCGTAGGAGAGCAATGTCATGATCAAGGCCTTCTTTTTGTTTCCTTCTTTTTCCGATAACCGTGGTGTCTGGGTCAGCTTGGTGCACCTCGACTAATTTCACGGGACTACATCCACGGCACCAGATAACTGTGTCCATCAAGACTAGGATATATGGAAAACAAATACGTAGTATTTTTCCCTCCAATAGGTTTTAAACCTGAAACCTCATGGTTCTCCTCCTACATCATTCACCACTAAGCCACACTCTTGGGTGCGCCTCTTTTTCTTTTTATTTCCTGCTCTGTTCCTGTCATTTTCGTCCTATATTTCGTCTATCGGAAACAACCTGTCTACCTCCTGAGGTAGGGGTGAGTTTTGTATGCACCCTACCCTTAATATACTTTTGTAATTTTGCATCTTATGGATGCCAGTAATGAAACTATTTACTTCATCAAAAGGAAAAAAAATAAATAGATCCTGGCTCCACTTCTTCTTGAATTTCAATTATGCGTATGACTGGAAATCTTGCAGTTTAGGCATTCCGCGGCAACAGTAATCGTGGCTAATGCATTGATGATGACTTCGCCTTTAGATGCTTTAGCTGAAACTTGTGAAGCTGATAACTCACCCTTGAACATGCTCTTCAACATGCCGTTACTGCTGTTTGTTGCGCTTATTGGGGCTACCGTTGGAGGTAAGTTGCTTAAATTATGTATATTGTTCGTGAGCCCATCATTTTCTTCCTTTGCAGCCTGTCAACTTCGAATAGAAATATAAGTCGTAGACCCTAGTAAATTGTAATGTACATATGAATATAAATGATTTTTTTGAGCCGAGGGTCTATCGAAAACAACCTGTCTACCCCGACAAAGGCAGGGGTAAGGTCTGTGTATACTCTACCCTCCCTAGACCCCACTTGTGGAACTATACCGGGTACTGGGTATGTTGTTGTCGTTGTTGTATACATGAGCATATGTTGCATAGGATGTACAAACTACTCTACCCAAAAAAAGGCATTCGTAAGATTGCACGATGATTCAAAATTCAGTATTAAGAAGTTAAACGCTTTTCATGTACAAAATTATGCATTTTGGATATCTGTTTAGAGCCCTGGAGTTCACCCGACCACTTCATTCATCACTCACTGCCGAAACACTTGATGAACTTTCTGTTTACGAGTAGTTTTAATGAGATTTATGAGATACTACTGTGGTCAAATTTTTTTGTATCTGTTCATGCAATGGCCTCGGAAGATAAATTATGCAGAAGCTCGTGCCTCCGCATACCCTCATTGTTGAGGAATACAACTTTACCTTTGTCAAAAAACTTCAAAAAAAAAAAAGGTGAGATAAAATAATCTCGTGGGATATTCTTGCTTGACCCATCCACGTACCAAACATGCCCCAATGACTCGAGCCTGCAAAATAAACTAGAATTTGGTAGATGAACTTGTGGATGGGCAGCAGCGACTTTCTGTCCATGACAAAAGAGTTACCTGAGTATTTTCCGTGAAGCTCTCTTTGCAGGTTCTATTGCGGAAACCAAGCCTTAACAGTGTATTTTCAACGTTTTCCCCGTGTCATTTGGTTCGAAGTTTCAGACCTCAAATGTATGCTAACATCCCGTCTTAGCCAGAGCATGATTTTCCTTGTTCCCATTTTGTGATTCCCTGGTTTCAGATTGTTGTTAGTTATCTGCGTATTTCACTTCTTTTCTACATTTGAACATGCAGGATTAGTAGCACGTCAGCGAAAAGCAGAATTGCAGCGGTTGAATGAACAGCTCCGCCAGATCAATGCTGCTTTACGAAGGCAAGCCAAGATTGAGTCTTATGCACCTAACTTAAGTTACGCTCCTGCCGGTGGTAGAGTTGCGGAAACTGAAGTAATTGTTGATCCAAAGAAGGAGGAATTAGTATCTCGCTTGAAAAACGGGAAGAAATTTCTTAGAAACCAAGCGCCAGAAAAGGCGCAGTTGGAGTTTAAAATTGCTCTTGACCTTGCACAAAATTTAAACGAACCTTTAAGGGAAAAGAAAGCAGCTCGGGGCTTAGGTATGTCCATCTTCTTATTCTGTTTAATCCTTATATTTCTTGATTGCACTTGGCCATGGAGTAACCGGTAAAGTTGCTGCCATGTGACCAAGAGGTTATGGGTTCAAGCCTTGGAAACAGCCTCTGGCAGAAATGCGAGGTAAGGTTGCGTACAATACACTCTTGTGGTGGGGCCCTTCCCCGGACCCTGTGCATAGCGGGAGCTTTAGTGCACCTGGCTGCCCTTTTTTACGTGGCCATGGAGAGTTCTAGAAATGAATTACAACGACAACATAACCATGTAATTCCACTGGTCGGGTTTGGGGAGGGTCGATGTACACAGACCTTACCCGTACCTTTGTGGGGTAGAGAGACTGTTTCCAATAGACCCTCGGCTCAAAAGAACTGTAATCAAACTCGATAGTATATAGCAATAAAATGGAAGAATAAGATGCTATATATGGCTAGAAATCAATTACTGCATAGTATATTTGTAACTAGTATACGATAGAAATCAACACATCCAAAATATCATATACAAGATACACCAAGTAATACAACAAATGCTACAACATCCTAAACTAATACTAACCTTCTACCCTAATCCACCTCCCCATACTCCCCTTGGTGGGAATATACTGGGTATGTTGTTGTTGTCAGTATGTTAGCATTTAACCTTGGAGTAACTGGTAAAGTTGCTGCCATGTGATCAGGAGGTCACGGGTTCAAGTCTTGGAAACAGTCTCTTACAGAAATGTAAGGTGAGGCTGCGTACAATAGATCCTTGTGGTCGGGCCCTTCCCCGTACCCTGCGCATAGCAGGAGCTTATTGCACCGGGCTGCCCTTTTAGCCATGAAACCATTTCTCTTCCGTACAATCACTAGATCTTACTCCTTCCGTGCTATTTTACTTGTCCGTTATGCCAAAATAAATTTTCACTATTACTTGTCTACTTCAGCGTATCAAGAGAAAAACAATTTTCTTTCCTGTTTTACCCTATTAACTACTCATTCCGCAAACCATTTCCCAAAACTTTCTGAAAATGCTAATAATACGAGTATTATGGTAAAATATGCACTTCATTTATTATTTCTAACGAGTGTAAAGTCTACTGGACTAGTAAAAGTGAACAGAGGGAGCAGTGAAATGATTAATATAGTTACCCTTCAGTCCCAATTTATCGATACACACATCCACAATGCTGTTCATTCCCTTGTGTAACGCGATATAAGACTGTTAAAAGTTTCATGTTTGATTTTCCAGGGGCGTCTTTACAACGGCAGGGCAAGTACCGGGAAGCTATTAAGTATCACTCGTTGGTTCTTGAATTATCGGCAAGACATGGCGAGGACTCGGGTAGCACAGAAGCTTATGGAGCAATAGCTGATTGTTACACTGAGCTTGGAGATTTGGAACAAGCTGCAAAGTACTATGATCTGTATATTGCTAGATTAGAAACTGATTGAGTTGGTACTGTGAGGATTTTTTGTACCTATAAGTTATGTATTATGACAAGGACGTCACGGGTTCAAGCCTTGAAAACAGCCTCTGGCAGAAATGCAAGGTAAGACTAGGCTGCATACAATACATAACACCCTTGTGGTGGGGCCCTTCCCCCGGACCATGCGCATAGCGGGAGCTTTAGTGCATCGGGCTGACCTTTTATAAGTTATGTATTATGAAGTCGATCTTAGGGAAGACCAAGACCTTTCGTATGGTTGAATTGATGACTTCGCTTCCATCTCTTCGACTGAACCTAAAATATTTTGTTTATATTTATGCATTCAAAGTAGAATGCTAAGAGCTTGAGGCTACCCATTGTTTCTCAGGAGAGCCTTTTTCTGTATCACCATACTTTATAAAGTTGTCCTTTCCATTTTTACTTTTTGGATTATGCTTTTCTAATATTGCTCTGAGCTCGTGTCATAGATTTTGGAGGTCAATGGAAGCCAGTGGCGGAGCTAGAATTTTAACTAAGGGGATTTAAAATCAAAAGAAATAAGCACACGCCCAAACCGAAGGGGTTCAATGTCAATTATATATACATAAAAAGTAATTTTAATCATCTATAGATAGTATAATTTTTCATCGAAAGGGGTTGGGATTAACCCTCTAGCCATAAGGTGGCTCCGCCCCTGATGGAAGCAACATTTAGCATTGATGGAGTTCGCATATAATAATAGCTACCATTCGAGTATTGAGCTGGCACCGGTACTTTTGCTCGATGTTTACATCAAACTACATTGGTTTACCATGATTAGCACAATAATGATACGAGAACAACTGTTTATGTAAAGACACGTGTCATGTATTCATTATGACGATCAGGTGTACGTGACTAATATACGACTATCTAATATTTTGTTATCATATATAAAGGCGTAAGCGTGAAGGCTGAAGCCCTACTTAGCGTCTTTCCAAAGGTAACCGGTTAGGCTCGACTTTGGAAAGGCTACTAATGACCGGTTGAAGAATGAAAAGCGTCCGTTAAAGCCCATGGGGTAAGGTTTGCAGATGAGACTTCCGTAAGCGCGGGTTTCAAGACAAAAGCTAGTCATTCTGTAGATTCGAGGTAGAACTCGGATCCTGCAACTCCTCCCCTTGATAGCCTCGACTCGCGGGTTACATGGCACCGGAAAACAACAACCCTTCCATGAAGGCACTTATGAAGGATAGGCATTAAAGAAAACAAAGATTCAACAACATACCAAGTGTATTCCCACATAGTGGGGTCTGAGGAGGGTAAAATATACGTAGTCCATACCACTACCTCCGAAGAAGTAGAGAGGTTATTTCCGATAGACCCCCGGCTCAGGACTCTCCCAAAGCAAATTACAATTATGCAGAGAACAGTAAGAAAAACTAAAGCTGCAAGAACCTTTGTAAAGGAGGGAAATGTTAGCTGTACTATTATGTCAAAGACCAGATTATCAACACAAGTTCATCGACATAATACACTTTTTCCGACCTTTTTCTTCCTGCGATAAAGCAAAGGATGTTCTTAACCGCGCTAAAAGTAATAAAACGATGCATAAATGAAAGCACAATAGAAGAAAAGCAACCGCAGAATGTCGTTTGCTCAAAATGTAAAACTGCTAAATGAACCAGTCTAATACCTCCCTCAATGCTTCCTAAACAGTTACCTTTACTTGCTTTGTTTCTTCATCCCTTCGTCAACCCACTTGTCAAACTCGGTCAACAAACTATAATCAACATTATCAACGTCGCTCGACTTCTTGGATGAACCTTCAATGCCAGCGTCATCTTGGTTCACCTGTGGCGACTCAGGAACTGGTGCGAGATCGCTTGGTTTTGTTAACTGTTCCGGTGTGAAGTGATCTGACACCTCACAAGTATCTGGAAGAATCTGAGCCTCGGATATGTCCATCCTTTCAACCTCCTTCACGGGATCTCCAAGTTTATCCTCGCCCTCGACATCACCCGTAGCAGCTTCATTAGCTTTCTCATTGTTGTCCTTGTCACCGCCCTGCTCTTGCCCTTCACTACCATTGTCGTCACTATTACTAAACTCACTAGAATTGCTTTCGCCATGTCTGTCGTGGGGGTCATTTGCTCCATCAAGCTGTTCAAAATGAAAACAAAAAAACATCGTTAATTTCAAGTATATGTTGAAAAACAGCACGTATTATAGGTGCAGTCCAGTGAAAAATAAAAGAATTCTTCTCCACTTCGCCCATTACCTCGGAAGCAGTCTTTTCTCCTTGTTTCTTCGATAGAGACTCAATGGCTTTAAAAACATTTGCGAAGGATGTCCTCATGCAGTCGTTGAGCGATGCTAACTCATTGTTGAGCTAGAGAAACGTTAAAACAAGGTTAGATAACTGTTGTGTATGAAATATTCAAACGTTAAACTAAAATAACTCAAGTGTCCGTACCATCTGAATCTCACTCTTCAACTCCGACTGTCCGTCAGACAGTCTTTTCAATTCGGTGCTCCAGTCATCGTCATTGTTCAAGGCAGGGGTACGTTTGGATTTAAGCTGCTTCCTACTTGCTCGAGGAGGTGGACTGCTAAAGTCTTGAGCAATATGGACTTCAGCCATATGGACTTCAGCAATATCTCGGGATGCCACCTCGTTAACCCTTTCATCGTCAATTGATTCAGGCAAATCAAGTGTTGCTTTCTCAAATTCTGTCGGAGATATATTCCTCAGCTTTAACTACATAAAAAATGTCAACATCAGTAGAGAATAAATGTACACCGATTCATAATGAACAATGTGTAATAAACTTTGAATACACCACAGATATACCTGTCTAAGATCGTATAAAATATATTACATGTATAACAAAATGCTATAATATTATATACTAGAAAAATAACCTAAAAAATTAGCTCGAGTAGAGAACAAAATGATTCATAGCTAACTTGTTTACTGAACTTCGAATTCACCATAGATCTACCATTCTAAGCTGGTATATTACATGTATAAACATTATGACATACTAGAAATATATGATTCGTATATATTTTAAAACTGAAAAGATACGCTGCATTAGTGAGTACATGAATGGTATATCATATGTAACGTGCAAACAAAAATAAATGATTGTAGTTTCCGATTACCTGATCCTGCTTCTGCCTGAAAATCACATCCCACAATTCCTTAAAAGTTGGCTGCTTTGTAACTTTCCAACTAAGTATGCGGGGCACTTTGTCATCAACTCGGAAAGCAATCTTATTATTAACATAAGGACAACACTCATAAAACCAACACTGGAATGCCAACGGTAATCCACCAAGCCTGTAAAATGAAGGCTTCCCCTGCAACTTACCCTTCATAGCCTTCATAATGGCTTTAAAGACAGCTTTCCCCCAAGGATACGTTTCGTATGCACCGCTCTCAACGAGCTCAAAATCATCCCTTGTAATATGTTTGCGTTTCACAGTGGAGAACAAAAATGTGTGAATGAAATATAGGACAGCAAGCTTGACAGCATCCTCATCGGATTTAAATCTCTTATCATTGATGCAGTCGATTAAGGATTGCTTAGCCACCCTGGATTGTTCAGAAGGAAAGTAAGTATTGATTAACTGACCCATTCCATCAGAATCACAGCACTTGTAAGCGTCGCCAGTACACTTTAACCCGGTGATAATCCCAAATTCGACAAGTCCAAAACGCAGCTTGACATCTTTCACTGATATCCACAATGCATCGTCTTTCTCCTCAACCACCTCCCTCAACAATAGAGAGTGTGCCAACTGATGCTGAACCACTACAGGGGGCAAATCAAGAAAACGCCCGAAACAAGTTTCCCTGAACATCTGAATCTGCTTAGCATCCAACTTCTCTTTCAACATGTTAACAGCCTCAACATTGGTTTGTGCGCCAACCCTTGGGCGGTAACGCTTTTTCGGTCGAACAATAGAACTCCCAATCTACATGACAAAATAAACAAAAATATGATATTACACAAGAAAGTCGTAAAACAACCAATAGTACAGTATACAGTTTTGAATCCCAATTGTACACCGTATGCTATATAGACTAAGTCATAAGCAGCCCAATAAACTTGTCGCCGTCTTTCATTTCCACACTAGAATAAATCAACAACAACATATCCAGTGGACCCCACAAGCAGGGGTCTTTGTGGGGCAGGGAGACTATTTCAGATAGGCCATAAGCTCAAAAAAGCAAAAAAAGAGAAAACAGAATAACAATGCTCAAAACAAGCGTAGCAACAAATATTAAAAATCACATACACAATTACGCACACATACAATGCTTATACATATATCCGGTTTTGTATCCCATCTGCATACTGTATATTATATAGGCTAAAGTCATAAGCAGCCAACTAGGTGTTTGGATTGGCTTTTTTTTTTAAAATAACATATAAGCTAAAAGCTAGAAGGTATTTAAAAAAAAATCATATACACAAATACACACACAAATATACACACACATCATAGACTCAAATACACACATCATATACACATATACACACACATCATAAACTCAAATACACAAACATCATATATAGAAATACACACACAATCATATACACATACACAAATCATATACACATATCATATACATTTAACTGTATACACATAATATACAACAAGAAAAATGGAAAATACCTCCAAATCCTTATCGTTCTCTTCTTCATCATCATTCACTTTTCTCCTTTTATGAAAATCAACGACACCCACATTCCCATTCTTCAACCGCTTTCTCTTATTTCGATTTTTTCACCTGATTTTTCCCATAAAATCTCGACTTCTTACTAACAAAATTTAGAGTTTTCTTTGGACGAACTTCTATGGCTTCCACAACACACTCATTGAGATCAGGTTCTTCTACTGCTAGAAATTTGCCCCTTTTCCCATTCTTCAATCTCTTCCTTCTCTTCGACTTCTTCACAAGATTTTTCCCTTACACCCTCAATTTCTTACTCATATACACACAATAATATACACAAATATATACACCCATCATATGTACACAAATCATATACATTAATTATATACACATGATATACAATCAAGAAAATGGAAATTACCTAAAAATCATCGCGCGAAATTTTCCCCTTATCACCATCATCATCACTCACTTTCTTCCTAGCAAAACCAACAACACCCACATTCCCATCCTTCAATCTCTTCCTTTTCTTTGACTTCTTCACATGATTTTCCCATAAACCCTCGATTCCGCTTCCTTAACAACAACAAGACCCGTTTGTGATTAGGTTCTACTACTACCAAAATTTTGACCCTTTTTCTTAAATACACACATCATATACACAATTGTACACACATCCTACACACAAATACATATACAAATACCCACACATCGACAACAAAACCCATTGTAGCAACAAATATTAGAAATCATACACACAAATACACACACATCATATACACAAATTGTATACACATAATATACAATCAAAAAAATGAAAATCACCTCCAAATCGTCGCGCGAATCACCACCATCTTCACTCACTCTCCTCCTTTTAGGAAAACCAACAACACCCACATTCCCATCCTTCAATCTCTTCCTTTTCTTCGACTCTTCACATGATTCTTCCCATAAACCCTAGATTTTTTACCAACAAAATTCAAACTTGTCTTCGTCCCAACTTCATCCGCTTCCTTAACAACAGCTAACCCGTGTGCGATCGGGTCCTTCTACTACTACCCGAATTTTGACCCTTTTTCTTAAATACACACACATCATATACACAATTGTACACACATCCTACACACAAATACATATATAAATACCCACACATCAACAACAAAACCCATTGCAGCAACAGATACTAAATCATACACAAACATACACACATCATATACACAAATTGTATATACATATCATATACATTAATTGCATACACATAATATACAATCAAAAAAATGGAAATTACGTCCAAATCATCGCGCGAATCACCATCAACAACATAACTCAGTGTAGTGCACACAAATACACACATATCATATACACTAATTGTATACACATAATATACAATCAAGAAAATGGAAATTACCTCCAAATCATCGCACGAATCACCATCATCACCATTAACAACATAACCCATAACCCAGTGTAGTGCACACAAATACACACACATCATATACGCATATCATATACATTAATTGTATACATATAATATACAATCAAGAAAATGGAAATTACCTCAAAATCATCGCGCAGCGAAATTTTCCCCTTTTCTTCACCATCATCTTCACTCACTTTCCTCCTTTTAGGAAAACCAACAACACCCACATTCCCATTCTTCAATCTCTTCCTTTTCTTTGACTTCTTCACATGATTCATCCCATAAACCGTAGATTTTTTACCAACAAAATTCAAACTTTTCTTCGGTTCCCCTTCCTTAACAACAACTAGACCCGTTTGTGATCGGGTCCTTCTACTACTACCCGAATTTTGACCCTTTTTCCCAAATACACACATCATATACACAACTACACACACATCATATACGCATATTGTATACACATATCATATACATTAATTGTATACAGATAATATACAATCAAGAAAATGGAAATTACCTCCAAATTGCATGATTTTTTCGCCTTATCTTCACCATCATCATCATTCACTTTCCTCCTTTTAGGAAAACCAACAACACCCACATTCACGTTCTTCAATCTCTTCCTTTTCTTCGACTTCTTCACATGATTCTTCCCATAAACCCTAGATTTTTTACCAACAAAATTCAAACTTTTCTTCGGCCCAACTTCTTCCCCTTCCTTAACAACAACTAAACCCGTTTGTGATCGGTTCCTTCTACTACTACCCAAATTTTGACCCTTTTTCTCAACACACACATCCTATACACAATTGTACACACATCCTACACACAAATACATATAAAAATACACACACATCAACAACAAATCCCATTGTAGCAACAGATATTAGAAATCATACACATATATTCACACACTTCATATACACAAATTGTATAATACAAACACACCATATACACATATCATATACATTAATTGTATACAGCTAATATACAATCAAGAAAATGGAAATTACCTCCAAATCGCGCGATTTTTTCGCCTTGCCTTCACCATCATCATCATTCACTTTCCTCCTTTTAGGAAAACCAACAACACCCACATTCACATTCTTCAATCTCTTCCTTTTCTTCGAATCCTTCACATGATTCTTCCCATAAACCCTAGATTTTTTACCAACAAAATTCAAACTTTTCTTCGGCCCAACTTCTTCCCCTTCCTTAACAACAACTAAACCCGTTTGCGATCGGGTTCTTCTACTACTACCCGAATTTTGACCCGATTCTTGACCCGAATTCGAATTGTCCATTTCTTGAAAACTCAATAGAGTCAATACTGCTGTATCAAACCCTTGACTAGCCACCTTTTCTTCTTTAATTTCACTACTCACTGAATTTTTTTATTTTTTTTCTGTTTTTCTGGTTTTTTTTGCTAATTTTTGAAAATTTAATGAAAAATGAATTTATTTTTTGTTGAGAATTTTGAGTTAAAAAAAAATAAAAATTGGGGAAGAAGATTGCAGAAGATTTAACAATGGAGGGAGAAAGGGACAGTAAGGGTTTGTATTGGGGGAAAACTTTATTTTTGAAGAATATATATAAAAGGATTTAGGAAAAAATATTTTTCCAAAAAATTAGCTGATGAAAATATAACTGTTATTGGAAAAAAAAAATATAGTTCAATAAATTTTGAAACTGAAAAATAAATAAATAAATTTGTTTATGAAATTAGCCCATGAAAATATGATTGTTACTGGAAAAAAGTATAATCTAATAAATTTATTTATAAAATTAGCCTATGAAAATATAATTGTTACAGAAAAAATATATAGTCTAATAAATTTGTTTAGAAAATTAGCCCATGAAAATATGATTGTTATTGAAAAAAAAGAATAGTTTAATAAATTTGTTTATAAAATTGGCCCATAAGTAAATGCAATTACATATAGAGACTTGTTTAAGTGGTTTGAGCATTTTCATCGTCAATTAGTATGTTGAGGATTTGAATTACGGTAAAAAAAATAAGTGGGAATATTATTGATCCTTACTTTCTGTATATATTATAAAACAAAATTAAATTAATGTTCGTAGTGAAATCAAAGAAGAAAAAGGGGCAGGTCAGGTATTTAATTCAGCAGTGTTGACTCTTTTGAGTTTTCAAGAAATGGATAATTTAAATTCTGAGTCAAAAGTCGAATCAAAATTTTGATAATAGAAGAAGAACTAGATCGCAAATGAGTCTTCTTGTTGTTAAGGGATGCACCGAAGAAGTTGGTCCGAAGAAAATTTTGAATTTTGTTAGTAAAAAATCGAGGGTATATAGAAAAAACTAAGCAAAAAAATTTGACAAAAACTAAATCCTTGTCGTTTGATCCTTTTTCAGGGTGCATCAGCCTGCCTGGTGAAATTTGGAGGTGAATGAAGGTTGTCGATCAACAATGCCGATTATCAACAACATAGATAAAATTGTCTAGGATGACGATAATTGAGAATAGAAAAGGAATGAAAGGAAGGGAATAGGGCTTCGGCACCGGCTAAATGATACTTTCTCCTTCTCAATTTATAGAATGCGCTTTCCTTTTTAATCGATCTATAAAGAATGTTACATTTCAAAAATTGATATTTTGGTCTATTTATTGTTTAACTAATTTTGATATGTCTAAATCAATTCATTTATAAAGTGGACTAATTTGTTTAATAAATAAGTCTTTGTTGATCCCCATGATCTTGTGAAATACTTTTAGAATGATACTTAATATGCTATACATAGTCATAATTAGAAAATCATAATTAAAAAGAATATTGCTAATTTTATTTAGTAATACACAAATTAGAAGAAAATAAGTAAAAAAATAAAATGAATAGTCATATAAATACTTCTTTTGTCCTATTTTCTAATTATAACTAGGGATGACAAATGAATAACTCGAATTGAATATGAACGGATCGAAAGTAACTTAGATAAAATCAAATAAAATACTTGATCCACTCATATTTGATATGGTAAAAAGCAAGTTAACCAAAAGGACAATATGAATATCTATATTATCAATAGAAATAAATAAATTTATTTAAAATATAACAATAATATTCCATTGTTACAATATTAAATTGACAAAATATGAATAATTTTATTTTTTAGAGGTTCATTCAATACGCAGACAAAGATATTTCAAAATTATAATCCTGAAATTATAATCATAGAACTAATTCATCTCACCTTGGTGGTAGATAAAATAACACCAAATTTGAGGTATAAATTTTTTTGACACTAATTATACCTTTAATCAAATAAAATATAAATTTAATTTTGAGATGTCCAGCTTTATTCATTCACAAATGAATATAGTTGCACCAATATGGACTGTGGTGGTATAGTTTAGATCCCTCTGCCTTTAATCAAAGGTTTCAGATTTGAACCTTGAAAATGAAGAAAATCCTATTGAAAGCGCCGTCTACAAAAATAGACTCTACAATGCGTGAATTTGAATTAGTCAGACACTAAATGAAAAACAAAATCGAAAAAAGAAATAGAACAACTATCCCCTCCCCCCCCTCCCCCCCCCCCCCCAAACCTGTAATCAAAGGTTTCAAATTTGAACCTTGAAAATGAAGAAAAGGGGGGTCCCACAAAAATGAGCCCGACTATGCGTGAATCAAAATTAGTTGGACTCCGGTGCGAATACCAGACATCGAATGGAAAACAAAATCAAAAAAAGAAAAAGATTATCTACCCTCCAACTTTAATCAAAGATTTCAAGTTTGAACCTTGAAAATGGAGAATATCCTGTTGAAAGCGTCACCCACAAAAATGGGATGCATGAATATAAAATTAATCGGATTTCAAAGCAGATACCAGACACTGAATGGAAAACAAAATCGAAAAAAAAAAAACAATATCTATCCCTCAACTTTAATCAAAGGTATCAAATTCGAACCTTGAAAATGGAGAAAATCTTGCCCAAAAAATGAACCCTACGATACGTAAATCCGAATTAGTCCGACTCCAATGTGGATATCAGACACTGAATGAAAAACAAAACCGAAAAAAGAAAAAGAATATTTATCCCTCCGCTTTTAATCAAATGTTTCAATTTTGAACCTTGAAAATGGAGAAAATCCTGTTGAAAGCGTCACCCACAAAAATAGGCTCTACAATGCGTGAATCTAAATTAGTCGAACTTCAATGTGATGCTAAACACCGAAAGTAAAACAAAACCGAAAAAAGAAGAAGAATATCTATCCCTCCACCTTCAAAGGTTTCAAATTTGAACCTTGAAAATGGAGGAAATCCTGCTGAAACTTGAAAGTGCCGCGCACAAAAATGGGTCCTATAATGCGTGAATTTGAATTAGTCGGACTCCAATATGGATGCTAGACACTGGATGAAAAACAAAATCGAAAAAAAAGAAAAAGATTATCTATCCCTCCACCTTTGATTTTGAACCTTGAAAATGAAAGAAAATCCTATTGAAAGCGCCGGAGCTCTACAACCTATTGAAAGCGCCACCCACAAAATGAGTCCTACAATGTGTAAATCCAAATTAGTTAAACTCCAATGCAGATATCAGATACCGAATGAAAAACAAAACCAAAAAAAGAAAAAGATTATCTATCCCTCCACCTTTGATTTTGAACCTTGAAAATGAAAGAAAATCCTATTGAAAGCGCCGCCCACAAAAATGAGCTCTACGACCTATTGAAAGCACCGCCACAACAATGAGCCCTACAATGCGTAAATCCAATTAGTTAAACTCCAATGCAGATATCAGACACAGAATAAAAAACAAAATCAGAAAAAGAAAAAGAATATTCATCTCTCCACCTTTAATCAAAGGTCTCATATTTGAACCCTGGAAATGAAAAAATGGAAAAAAATCATGTTGAAAGTGTCGCCCACAAAAATGGACCCTACGATGCATGAATCCGAATTAGTTGAATTCCAATGTGGATGCTAGACACTGAATGAAAAACAAAACCGAAAAAAAAAAAAAGAATATCTACCCTCCACCTTTAATCAAAGGTTTCAAATTTGAACCTTGAAAATGGAGAAAATCCTATTGAAAGCGCCGCCCACAAAAATAAGCCTTACAATGCGTGAATTCGAACTAGTCGAACTCCAATGTAGATACCGAATATCGAATGAAGAACAAAATTGAAAAAAGAAAAAGAATATCTATCCCTCTACCTTTAATCAAAGGTTTCAAATCTGAAGCTTGAAAAAGGAAAAAATCCTGATGAAAGTGCCGATCACAAAATGGTCCCTACAATGCGTGAATCCGAATTAGTCGAAATCCAACATGGATGCTAGACACCGCATGAAAAACAAAACCAAAAAAAAGAAAAAGATATCTACCCTCCACCTTTAATCAAAGGTTTTAAATTTGAACCTTGAAAATGAAGAAAATCCTATTGAAAGCGCCACCCAAACAAATGGGTCCTACAATGAGTGAATCCGAATTAGCCGAACTCCAATGTACATGCTAGACACCGAACGAAGAACAAAACCGGAAGAAGAATATCTATTCCTCCACCTTTAATCAAAGGTTTAAAATTTGAACTTTGAAAATGGAGAAAATCCTGTTGAAAGTGCCGCCACGAAAAAGAACCCTACAATGCGTGAATCCGAACTAGTCGAACTCCAATGCAGATACCAAACATCGAATGAAAAACAAAATATAAAAAAGAAAAAGAATATCTATCCCTCCACCTTTAATCAAAGTTTTCAAATTTGAACAAAATGGAGAAAATCCTGTTGAAAGTGCCGCCCACAAAAATGGACCCTACAATGCGTGAATTCGAATTAATCGAACTTCAGTGCAGATACCAGACACCGAATGGAAAACAAAACCTTATAGTTGGAAGAACCTTTTGTCTTCATTTTCAAGAACACAGGTTCACTAACACATTAGACTTTATCAGTTCATAACTACATAAAAGAACACAGAAAAGAGAAACAAACAGAATTTTGGGAAGAGTTGTTATTAAGCTCAATTTGAACTTAACACAAAATGTTGTTAGCTCAATCTAAAGTCTTGCTAAGTTAATCCGTCTTCGTTCCTCCCTCGCTTCGTGCTTCATACGACACATTTCGCTCATTTCGCAGATGATTTATTTGTCGATTCGCTGCCCATCTCCCAGAAGCACTGACAAACATCTGTCATGACTTTCATCACAGAAAAAGTAGGATCGAGTTCTTTGTACCCTTTGAGACATTTATCCTCCATTAACTTCACCACGGCATCAAGAGTAGGCATGTGGAAATCTGATTTACCAAGAACCGAGCCATAGTTCAAGACAATTTTCACCTCTCCGGATTGTGAGGAAGCTATCTCCAAGGTGGAAGGAGATGATTTCATCGTGTTTGTTTCAGCGTTGCTGTTAGCTGCTCCAACTGGAGAAGGTGGATTTCCATCGTTTGTATCTGATTCAACTACAGTTGCCGATGTGTTATAATCATCCTGTCTACCTTTTGACGAACCACTTGCAACTGGAGATTTTCCTTTACTCGATGAACCTGCAAATGCAGTTCACATTCTCTCAAAGAAGCAAAAGACGGCAACAACAACATACCGAGTGTATACCCACAAAGTGGAGTCTGGGGAGGTTAAAGTGTACGCAGTCCATACCACTACCTCAGATGAAGTAGATGAAGTAGAGAGGCTGTTTCCGATAGACCCCCGGCTCATGATAGATAACAGTATAACAAACAACAAATATAAAAGCACACAACAAAATGGGATACAAAGAAGCAAAAGACACCACATAATCCTTGTATCAAAGTTAAAAAACAAGCAAAAAGTATTCCTCCCACCATTTCAAGTGGTGTTTTTACCTTTTCATTTTGGTATAATACATAAACCTGCCCTTTAACTCGGCCTTAGTTCACATCTATGACCTCCGACTTTGGATGTACACGAGTAGACAATTAAACTTATAAAAACTTGAACAAGTAAACACATGCGTCCCATGTGGCATAATGTACATAGGATGCTAGGACACGAATTACCATGTAAGACACCACATATGACATGGGTGTCTACTTGTTCAACTTTATGCAAGTTTCAGTGCCTACTTGTGCACAACCAAAGTTGGAGGCATAAATGTAAGTTGAAGCCAAGTTGAAGGGCTCATTTATGTATTATGCCTTTCATTTTGTTTCAAAATAAGCGGTGTTTCATATAATTAAGGATGCATTAAATGATGTTCTTCTAATATTATCCTTATTTAAATAGAGTTTTCCATAACCAAGAAACTACTAAAGAGCTACATCATTTTGAAGATATTTATTAAGGGTAAGGGATCGAGTATTTCCCTAAAGAGGCATGCTGAAACTAAAACACCACTTGTTTTGAAACAGGAGTACTAGTAGTGATCAAGGACACAAGGTTCACAGTGTCCTTGGGGCACATCTAGGAGTGGCAAAATTAGCATATGAAAACATAACCGGCCTAAGTTTGTTAGATCAACCCATTTTAGCCCAACCCATTTCAGCCATCTAAAAATTGGGTTGATATGTACGCCGTACGCAAAACTGACCCATGAGAGACCTTGTCAAAATATTTTTTTGTTTGATATGTTATATAGACATAGTACAAAGAAAAATAGTTTTATAAGGTATTTTGAATATTATAAAAGAACAAACAAAGAAGCTAAAACTTAGTAAGAACTTGGGTTGGACTTGGGTTAAGACCCGCGTTTTTAGCTCATTTTAGCTGCCAGAAAAGATAAGCATGGCCCTTATGCAAGGGTACAACAATATGCCCAGTGTAACGTGGGGTCTGGGGAGGGTACGATGTACCCTTGTGCATGGATGACATGCGCAAAAAGGATACTGCCTTCATCAATCAAAAATAGCAACTTCATGTTTCTTTAACATTCATTCCTATATAGCTTGGAATACTTTCTGTACAGCGCCAAGAACAAATGGAAATGGATAATCCAACCAATTCTTGAAGTTGGATAGACAAACATGAAATTTGAAATTGGAAAATGTTTTCCAAATTTCTTTCTCATGTTCGATTGGTCAAAATTTTTTGGAAAACATTTTCTCTAGGAAAATAAGTTCCATAAAAATAAGGAAAATAACTTCCCTAATGAAAGGATGAAAACAAGTTTCACAAGTGGTATTCCACATTGATTGTGTCCTACCCGCTGTCCATCACATCTCATCTTCACCTCTACCCAAACAGCCTCCATATCCCACACCCCAACTCCACACACACCAAAACCTTCCATAGAATGTCTAGATCATATACAAATGCTTTTAGGATAACTTTTTTTTGCTCCCAACACAAGAAATAAGTAAGAAAACTTAGGAATTTTGGAACACACCCTCAGTGGAAAACTTAGGAATTTTGGAAACACACACAGGGCTTAGGAGCTGTTCAGATTGAAATTCTGCTTCGTTAAAGTCAATTTGACTTTAAGGGCATCATATAGTATTAAGTTGGTGTGTTGAAAGCAAAATCTGCAGAGCAAAGCAATCTAGTTCTAGAAGAAGGTACCATTCCATCTTCAGAACTTCGCCAACCAGAAGAGCACACATAAAACGAAAGAGTCCCTCCTTCCAACGCTTCTTCTACCATCACAAAATTGAATCATAAGAATGGAAATGAGATAATCTCTACCTGGGCGGGTGACGGCAAGAGGAACTTCAAGATGTGGCAGGTCATCAGTGACTGGCTCATCCTTAGGTTTGATAAAAGTGTGATTAGCAATAACATTCTTAGTAGGTGACACTGGGATGGCAGAACCAGAAGTAGATCCAGCTCTCCTAGGAACCAAAAGGCTCTTGTCCACGCCAGAAGGCTGAGATGAAGGAAATCCTTCCTGTGCTGCTAATGAGTTGGACGAAATGGGCTGCTTTCCTTTGTTTCTACCAAGTGATTCGTTGCCGATGGCCTGAGGGGAATCAAAAACACCCAGTGACTGGTTTTGCAAATGAGATTCAACAGACTCATTTGGTTGACTTGATTGATTTTTTAACCGCTGCCTCTTCAAAGGTGGTTCAGGCTCATCTTGCACCAGCACCTCTTGCTGAAAGAAACCGAAAAATGAAACGACGGTAAAGGAGAGTGAGTAAAGAGATTTGAGAAAAAATGATATATCAGGAAATACAGTAGCCACAAAGCGAAAATAAAATTAGTCCAGTACTCCCACATTCTCAGTTGGCTTTGTACTTTCAGAATCCTGAAACGAAAGAAAGCATATGTCAGCAAAATAAGCTCCCACGAAGGAGACGGCAGACAACTGAAAACAAAGTACTCCTTCTGTTACATTTTATGTAAGTTTCTCCTTTTTAGCGTGTTCCAAATAAAATGATTTTGTAGCCACGGAAACGTCATGCCATGTTTAAGACCGCAAATTCAAAAAGTCATCTTTCCTTTCTTTAATTCCACGCCTAATCAAACACCCCCACATAAAATGAACCCGAGGGAGCACTCACTTAAAAGAAAGAGAAACAGAAGTGTACTAAATGAAAGAAACTAGCACCTTTGCTTCATCAGATTCGAATATTGCATCTGCAAGGGCCCTATAGTTCTCTGCTTCTATAAGGTCCCAATTTTTGTTATACAATCTTAGAAGATTCTTCAGAACTGGTTTCACCTTATCTCCAGGAATCCCGAGAGTTTTCATAGCACGGAAGGCACGATCAACCCTAGGGTTTGGAGGCATTGCTAATCACTGATTTAGATAGCAGCTTTCGAATTAGTCACTGAGCCTGCATTGACACCATCTGCTTCAGAAGGGTACAAGAATACAAAATGCAAGATAGCCAACACAATTACACAACTGTAACGCCAACGACACATAAATGAGGCCATGATTACCAGATACCCCAAATATAATCTAAATCAAACATTCAAACCATAATTTTGATAGAAACTTAAATTACTTCCTCGGGTAAGTCGGTAAGAAAGTCACACAAAGCTAATGGGGATGTTTCCTCCATCAGATGGCTTTTGAAAATTCAACACTAGGACCACAAGAGTATTTAAAAGCTGAATTAGTCCAAGACATCTACGGCTTTATGCCACTCCTGTAGTAGGTATAGTATCGAAGTAAGTCCTACAAGAGATAACTCTGAATAATACATATACATTTGAAAGCAAAACTTCAAACATGACACATCACAACTTTAAAGGAACTTCATTAAGCAGGAAACTTTCACATCATCCAGTGCACTAGGTAGATTGCTTCCAGACAGCTGACGAATCTTCAACAATTACAATAGTAACAACTACGCCTCAATCTTAAGCTCATCCCAACCCAACATATACAAATAAGAAAAAGAAAAACAAGAAGTACTAGAAGTTGTCTATGCTTTCTAGGTTGGGAGAGTTTAAGGCCGGTTGGTTAATACTGGCTTTGGGGTGACACTCCGCTTCTTATACTCTTAGGAGGCGAGAAACGGGTTCATATAAAGACGGCTGAAGATTCTAGTCTATGAAATAATACTGCAAGCTTCTTTTACCTTCTTAAGAAATTGTTATGAGCACAAGCAGGCAATCACAAAATCCAAACAAAGTTATTATCTAGTTTCATTCTCTTCTAACAATGTTGAATCCGGTCTAAACTATATTCATCCAATGAGCAGTCTATACACGTCAAAGGACAGGTACTTGTAAAGAAGTTTCGGGTTGTTCTTCAGTTACTGACAAGTATCCCTCTGCATTCTAGATATCTTTGCTCCTTCGTTAGCTAAAAGCTCATTCTGAATTGTCAACTAACTTGAAGTTCAAACAAAATGTTCGAGTATCGATAAACATGTTTGAAAGTCACTCAAATACTCGAGCTCTCATATAGCTTTCATGTGGCAATTATGTTACATGTAATTGCCATTGCCGTTTACAATGAAAATACCATGTCTGTCAAGGGTAGCAAGATCCCCTGAGTTTAGCCAAGCCTGGTATAACACTAGGGCTTTGCTACTGGGGAGTTTTATTATGCACATAGAACCTAACCATGATTGATGATATCGTTCAGCTAAATGGTTCTTTTTTAAAAAACAGGAGCTATTTCCCAGTAAGTCCCACCAACGATTGCAGGCACTTTAGTTATGAAAAGAAGATGAAAACAAGTATGCAAGTCACTAGATTCGTAGCTTTAAGAAGAGTACAGAGTTACAACCACAGCATATACGAATTCTCAATTCATTGTAACGGAGAGTTACAAAAATTTATGATGAAACTACCAACTAACACCACTGTAATATCACTAAATCGCTATTAAAGCTAAATACTAATATGCTCTGAATCTAACATGTTACCAACATGGAAGACGATAACTAATATCTTTACGAGAATCTCTCATAACTAAAACTAAAATTTCATCCACACACAGCAAAAAGCAACTTCAAGGAATTTGACTCTAAATTTTATAAGAACAATCGAATTGCCATTAACTGCAAATATACTGCACAGTAGTAAATAAGAATCACACAGTGGCCTAGTGATCTAAGAGCTAGAGTAGCCACCTCGATAGCACGAATCCCGGCAGAGTCGGGATGAATTCCTTAGATCTGCGTAAGTCTTGGCAAGCAAGGTTACCTTTACCTCTCTTGACGGGAGGCAGCGGGTAACCCGTGGGATTAGCCGAGGTTCACACAAGTTGGCTCCAACATCACCTTTATTTGACAAAAAAAAAAAAAAAAGATAAATTATGCACAACAATACTCCTAAAGCATCACGGCAGAGAGAAACACAATGCTGCCACAAAATCACTTAATACTTCGGAAATTAAAATTCAAAGCTGTTCTTATACTTGTTAACTGGCAAATTTTACCCAAACTGTAAAACTTTAGAGGCATTGAAGAATAGCACGTAAGCGAAATTCATTTCTACCTAAATAAATGATGAAAGTACTATCAAAGGAGCATGAAAACATGGAGTTCATGCAAAAGAATACTACAAAAGCACCACATAAGATACTCGTTTGAATACTCCAAAAGCACCACATAAGATACCCGTTTGACCATAAAAATTATTCACTTTTTTCCGGAATAATTTTTCGCTTCACTTGAAAATTAGTGCTTGGCCATGCAAATTCGATATACAACTTGAAGTTGTATATCGAATTTGGAAAGCAGGTTATAAGTTGTTTTCCAACTCATTTTTCACTTCTGAAGTTGTATTAAAGTACATTCAAGCACGAATACTATTCCAAATATTCTTAAAACAAAGCATAATCAAACACAATTCCGACTCCATAAATTCCAAATAAAGTGAAAAATATTTGGAAAGCTGTAACCGGGAAAATTCACCCAAACTAGAAACCCATTGTGGAGGGGGGCAGCATAGCAACCTAACCACAATTTGAAATGATTTTTCACTTTATTTGAAAATCAACACTTGGTCGTCATGAACATTCTAAATTGAACTTGAAGTTATATCTGAGTACATTCAAGCATGAAAAAAAAAAAACATTATTTCAAATATTCTTTGCAAAAAGCTAAGTTGCTCGAACTCTCCAAAAATGTTGTCGCACACGTGTTTGTCCTCCAAAATTACACCACTTTGAAGGATCCGACACGCACCCGGTAACATTTTTTGAAGAGCTCAAGCAACATAGGCAATACAACCAAACACTTACTCACAAAATTTCATATAGTCAACCAACTGAGCTACTATTAAAATTTCTCACAAAAACATAAATAAACAAATTATGATTCAATTTTCAAAACGCACATTTCAGCTAGTCAACCAACTGAGCTACTAATAAAATTTCTCATATAAACTTAAATAAACAAATTATGATTCAATTTTCAAAATGCACAAACTAATCCTGTTAATATTTCAGATAGTCAACCAACTGAGCAACAATTAAAATTTCTCACATAACTTAAATAAACAAATTATTATTCAATTTTCAAAATGCACTTGCTAATATTTCAGATAGTTGGTAACCAACTGAGCTACTATTAAAATTTCTCACAAAAACATAAATAAACAAATTATGATTCAATTTTCAAAATGCACAAACTAATCTTAACAGTCAACCAACTGAGCTACTAATAAAATTTCTCATATAAACTTAAATAAACAAATTATGATTCAATTTTCAAAACCCACAAACTAATCTGAACCTGCTAATATTTCAGATAGTCAACCAACTGAGCTACAATTAAAAATTTCTCACATAACATAAATAAACAAATTATTATTCAATTTTCAAAATGCACCTGTTAATATTTCAGATAGTCAACCAACTGAGGTATTATTAAAATTTCTCACATAAACATAAATAAGCAGATTATGATTCAATATTCAAAACGGACAAGCTAAAAAGTTCTACGCAGATAATGTATGAAAAATTTTGAGATTGAGAATGAGTATCTACCATGGAAAATGAGATTAAATGGTGAATGGGAACTGGAGAATTAGCAGAGAAAATGAAGGCGGAGAATTTTATTATTATATGAACAAAGGAGAAGGAGAACACGAGAGAAATACTTATTTTTGGGAATCGACGCGTGCACTTTGGTGTATTTACTTTTTTTTTTTTTTTTTCTTTTTTCTTTCAAATGGTCCTTCAAGTTTGGTTGCAAATCTACTTTATTTATTTTTAATATGTTATTTTCCTCCTTATTTATTTTTATAGTCCCTTTACATTTCATTTATTAAGAGAAAAAAAGTTCAAAATATATCTAAATTTTGATAAAAAATAAGAAAAATACACTATTTTCATTCTAAATTATACATGAAATTACTGAGATACACCCGAACTTAAGAAAAATTTATTATTCCTGGACTAATTAAAATCGTATTTTTGACAACCTTAGTGTCTACGTGGCACATACGTGGACCTTCAGTGTGTTGATTCATTGATGTGTCACGTATGTGCCACGTAGGCACTAAGATTGTCAAAAATACAGTTTTAATTAGCTTAGGGGGTAATAGGACCCTCCTAAAGTTCGAATGTGTCTTAACAATTTCATGTATAGTTCTGAATGAAAACTGACCATTTTCCGTAAAAATTATTATTTGTTTCTATGTAGTGTATTTACTTTTTTTTTTGTGCTTTCAAATGGTCCTTGAAGTTTGGTGGCAAATCTACAGTTATTTTATTTTATGCTATTTTCGTCCAATTTATTTGTCTTATTTATTTTTATAGTCCCTTACAAATAGGGATGGGCATAAAATATCGAAAATCAAATTACTGAATCAAATTAAAAAAATTGGTAATTGGTATTTGGTAATTCTGTATTTGATATGGTATTTGGGAATAAGTTTTTTATATTTCGGTATTTGGGATTGGGTTTGGTACAAGATATTAATACCGTTTGGTATTCGGTATTTACCGAATACCGATATATATATATATACACACATACGATATGTCTAACCAACCCAATAAATAATAGTATTAGTCATCTCAAAGAATCTCTTAGACCTTGGTAATATATTCGTAAAAAACAACAAAAATAATGTTAAATAAGGTTTCTTTTAAATATACTCTTTGAAGTTTAAACGTACATTTGCACATTTTTAATTTTAATATGGTATTACCAAATACCGTATTGAATCGAAATTTAACTTACCGATTACCGAACCGATATTTATAAGTATGGTATATGGTATCTACATTCAAATACCGATTACCGAATCCAAAATTTGAAAATGTCGAACCAAATACCGAACGCCCAACATTTCATTTCATTTTACTCAATTGACATTTGATCATGAGAAAAATCACTTTTTAAAGAAAATTATTTTATTTTAATAAAAAATTGAGGAGGATATATTTATTTGTATATTTTTTTTACATTGAATTAAGCGAATTAGATCAGGGTGTGATTTATTTAAAAAATTTAGGTAATTTAACACTGATTTAGATTTTTCTGTAAAAGGGGTACAAGTGAGAAAAAATTTAACAATGAGGGTAAATATGACCACAAAGTATGAAATTAAGGGTAAATTTGATCCTAAAATATAACGAAGGATATATTTAGTCAATTTTTTAAAGTAGAGAGATAAATTTAGCCTTAAAATATGATAAGGACTAAGGAGGGTAAAATTAACCCTAAAATATGACGAATGATACATTTAGTTAATTTTTTAAAAATAGAGGGATAAAGTTAGGATAAATTACTTATAACCACACCTTAAGTTTCTGTTATTACTTAAAATTTCATCCAATCAAACTAATTACAAAAATCTCTTTTTACTTAAAATAGTTACCTCTTTTCTGATACAACTAAAAATCCTACTCACAACCCCTTATTGTGCCATAAATCAAGCCCAAAAATCAGAAAATATATCCCACAATTTTATCAACTCACATATTTTGAATTTCCACCATGTTCTCCTTCATCTTCTACTTCAATATTCAAGTTACAATTTCCATTAACTTTCTTTTGAATTTTCACCATGTTCTCATCTGCTAAATTAAATCTAACAACTCCATCTTTTTACCATTAACTTTCTTTTTTAATTTTCACAATTTCATTATCATGTTGAGTGAAGTAGTTGTTGGAAATGGTAACACCAGTAGTCCATGAATAACGTTAATAAGTCCATCAGTGCAACGTGCAAGATAGCAATGGTCGATCCAAATATTCGACGATGCAAATATATCAACCATTTAACTTTCTTTTTTAATTTTCATCATTTCATTATGATATGAAAGACATTAATTTTCGTGAAAATCAATTGAAATATCAAAATGACCCGGCTATGATGAAGAAATTATCGATTATTGCATTTGTAAAGAGGAAGAAGTTAGTTACAAAAAAACAATTTTCGTGACAATGCATGCTTTCTCATACATCATAAATTTTTACATGTGATTTTTGTTTCTTTATAAATATGATACATTCAATATACTGCATCTGATACATTTAATATACCGATCTGTTACATAGATTCAAGGCTAATGCTTTACGATATATAATACAACATATATGTGATTATGGTTCAGTTTGATACTTGATACATGAATTATACTTATTATGATACATAGAGCTACTTTTGTCGAGATTTTAGATTTATATGATACATTCTGAAAATTGTACAAGAATTTTAGTTTGTTTTACACTTGATACATTAAACATTATGAGTATGATACATAAGTATGAGATATATCATTACTTCTCATACATAGTAAATGTTGAAGTTGATTTGTATTGTTTTTTTCATTCGATACATTCAATTTTATTTGAACTTTATTTATATCCCAAAAATAATTTCAGATGTTTTAACTGAAGTTTCTGCCATGGATGGCATCTCCAACAAATTAACAAAGCTCAATCAATTTATTGTTGCTTTAGAAGAAAACTCAGAAAAATCGAAACTTTCAAACGTGAACTGCCCTTTTGTATGGTTCTCCTAAAGGATGGTCAGTTTTTTTCTTCTGTTTTTTCAATTCTCTGAATTATTTTAGGAATTTAATTATTTATTTGTTGTTTTTTAATTATTGTTACAACTATTGAAAGATTAAAGGAGGAAGCTTTGCAGTATAAAGGAAAAGATAAAAGGCTTGTGATGGAAGAATTAAAGAGATATAATTGCTCAATTAGAATCACATTAATTGTTCCATTATTTACTCTTTTATTGTTATTTTTTTTTTTATAGTCAATTAGTTTGGTAGTTATGTATCTGTAGGTTATGTATCAGGACCAAACTTATATATCATATCCGGAATATTAAGTAATTAATATAAAAATTGGGAAAGAAAATAATTAGATAGCAAAGTGTTGGGATTTATGTTATTTACCCATAAAATTAACACTTTTTCCTTTTCCTTTTCCTTTTCTTTCAAATGGTCCTGTGTATTTACTTTTTTCTTTTCCCTTTCAAATGGTGCTTGGAAGTTTGGGTGCAAATCTACCTTTTTTTTTTCTTTTATGCTATTTTCGTCCAATTTATTTATCTTAATTTTTTTTAGTCCATTACAAATATTTCCTTCATTACATTTTACTTAGATTTTTTGTTAAAAATAGTTACTCTCTTCATTTCATAAGAATAATTTATTTTAATTATGCGCAAAGTTTAAAAAAATAAAAAAGACTTTTAAATTTTATGAACTTAAATTAAAGTTATATCAAAATACTTTTAATTATGTGGTTTTGAACGTGCTATAGAAAGTTGAAATTAAATCATTATCAAAAAAATAAAGGAGTAATTCTTTCTAAAATAAATTAAAAAGGAAAGTAAGTCATTCATTTTGAAGCGAAAAGAATATTTAAGTAGGTGTTTGATCATAAAAATCAAAATTTTTGTAGTTGGAGTTGAAGGTGGAGTATGAAGTTGTGTTTGACCATAAATATAAATTGAAATTATTTTTGACTTTTTATGAGAAAAATAAAAGAGAAAAAAGTAAAAATAAGTTTAACTTGTTTTCACTATAGTAAAATAATTTTTCAAAAAAAATTCATGGCCAGACTCCCCAAGTTTACTCCATTTGTTTATATTTACTTGTTCGATATATTAAGAACAAACATTCAATAATTTAATATTTATTCGATTTGAAAATCAATAAATAATTTATCTATTTATGTTTATTTCAACCTTAATTATTACCCAAAACATTATAAAAATATTTGAATTTATTACATTCAAAGGATCAACAACTACAACAACAATATATCCAGCAAAATCCCACAAGTTAGATCTGAAGAGGTTAAAATATAAACAAAACTTATCGCTACCTCGAGGAGATAGAAAGGCTAATTATAAAAAATCCTCTGCTCAAGTGTAACATATACAGGTACAATTATATTCAAATGGTTATATACAAAATTATGTGTATAGTTTATATTATTTTGAATCTATTTCAAGAGTTTGCTATGATTTTTTCAGGTTCAATTTATATTACAACTCTTTTTGTTTAGTGTAGTTTTAATTTTGCGATTCTTTTGGAGTTTTGACGAAAACTTTTTATATTTGTACAATTAAAAATAAATTTAACAATTAAAGTTTGATAAATGTCCAATAGAGATCAAAAATATTTATTTTCAACAAACTTAAAGAATCAAAACTGCATAGTTAATACTTAAGGGACTATCTCAAACCTACTACAAAGAGAATGGACCATTTTTGTCAATTTCTCAAACCTACTATCAAATATTTAACCTACTCTTTCCGTTTCATTTTACTTGATTCCGGTTGATTTGATACAATTTTAATTTTTTTTATTAAGAGTATATTTTATTAAGATGGCATTATTAATATGTAATACCCTGGAAAATTTTTCGTTGAAATTTTGTGCGTAAATGTGTTGGGTTCTATCTTCTAAAATGAATTATAAATTTTCCGTGAAGAATGTCTTAGATTATGACCCACCATTGCGTAGCGTATCGAATAAGCTTTCCAACGATATATGGATCATCCAAAACGGACACCCGAGCGACGAGTTATGAACATTTCGATCGAACCGTGAATAGTAGTGAATAGTAAAACGTGCAGGAAAAAGTACTGAGGCCTGATGTATTTTTTCTACAACTTTAAACAATCATAACTCCTTGTACATAATGATCTGGGTGATCTACTATATATCAACGGAAAGTTCTGCGAGTCCTCTTTCCAATGAAATTGGTTTCATCCAATTTGTCTATCGGAGCAAAAAGTTATGGTCGATCTACTTCAGCCTATCAAAAGCGAATTTTTGGATCAACTTCAAACGATCATAACTCCTCGTACACAATGATCTGGGTGAGATACTATATATCAACGGAAATATATGAGAGTCCTGTTTCTAATGAAATTGGTTTCATCCAATTTGAATATTGGAGTAAAATGTTATGGTTGATCTACTTCAAACTATCAAAACAGTCCACCAAAGGACAGATTCAAGAATTATTTGATTTTTAGGGGCGTTTTGGTCATTCTCCCTCACCCAAAATCCGTCCAAACCCTATATTAAAGCCTATTAGAAGCATTATATGTTATATTTCATCAAATTCCCTCAAAAAGAAAACCCTAAGCCCCTACATCCAACTTCAAGAACCACCAAAGTTCACCATTAATTCTGCAAATTTATTCAAGATTTCAAGTTCCTAGTTCAAGAACTCCAAGAACCATCATTCAAAGGCACGATTAACATCTCAAAAATGAGTATCGATCTAAAGTTCATCATTCAAGGTATGTGGGGTTTTTCAACAAGAACTCTCTTTCGTTCTTGTGCCCAAAAGTAATTTTCTTTACAAAGGCATGATTTTTATTTGATTTTTTTGAATTTGAAGCATGAACTCATATCTTATGATGATGATTATGAAATCTTGATGTTTATGATGTTGAAAGATGAATTTACATGTGTGGAGATATAAAGCATGAATCTTGAACGATATTTATCATGATTTTGATATTTGGGTCGTGAATCCCCATTGGAAATTGTGTTTTTTTTAGAAAGTGTGTGTTATAAGCACGTTGATGTTGAATATTTGATATATTTTGAATGATTTGACCTTTTGGTCTTAATGGAGTTGTTTTGAACTCGAGTGTGAAAGAAATCCACAACGTGGTTGATTTTGATAGATGAGAAGCATGATGGCTCCCGATGTATATTTATATATTACTGAAATTGTTTTGTTGTGGATTGTCTTTGAAATGATCTGAGCTAAGTCCGGGAGAAATCTGTAGCACCGAGTGGGAGGTATAAAGCGACCTTACTTCTCTAGAACTAAGTGCCCCCGTAGGAGTGAGCCTGAGGCTGATTTATATAGTGATCACTAGTTTGTGTGGATTTGATATCGATAGTCCTACTCCGATGGCAAGGATAGGACGGCTCTCCCCAACGTGGGTTGTACGTTAGACTCCATGTAGCTCACATGGTTTATGTCGATTATAGGATCTCCTAGTGTGTGTGTTTCCTTGTGTCTATGGTGAATGGTGAAGTGATTTGAAAGTGGAATTGTGAAAGTTATTCTTTCGAAAGATTTAAATGATATTTACATTATGAGAATTGATATTCTTGATGAACTGAAAGTGATTGACAAATTATATGATGACTCACATGTGTTATTGTACTTATTTCATCCTCTCATGATTATGATGATTTTCTTCGGGCTCTGTGAGTCTTTCATACATCCTGCATGTTTCTTATAAATATTTATGATGATGATGTTTATACAACTGCATACACCCCCATATACTCGGCTCCTTTCCATGGTGCTGACCCACATCTTCGGATGTGGGTTGCATTTTCTCGGAATGTAGGTTCAGGTGCTCAGTTTCAGGTTCGACAGTGATTCTTTGGGCACGCTGTTCTACATCCTCTGTTGTGGTGAGTCCTCATGTTCCGAGGACATGATGTCTGATGTTGGTTTCACGGAATTGTTTACATTTGATAACTGAGTATGAGTCAGTTGGGGCATGTCTCAATGGCTCGCTGGTTTTATTGATTTTCTTAGAGGTTTGTCAGACTAGTATAGATGTTGGGAGTTGACTAATAAGTCGTATTTTGTTATCTTTCTGAAATTCTTTTATTTTGGGATGATGATTACTCTGTTGATATTTGAGGGTTATTTATGGAAACCCCGTTGATTTGTGTTGAACTGAATGAAAATTGCTCAAAGGGTTAGCTTGGGGCTACTCATAGCCTCAAACACCGTGTGACGCTCCGGGACCCGTTTTCCGGGGCGTTACATAATAATACTTTGAAAATTTAAATTTGACTAATTCCACGTTATATACCTCCTCTGTTTCTAAATAATTAGCCTTTTTTAACTTGGCGTTGCTCTTAGAAAAATATTTATTAGTGATTTATTTTATCAAATTAGTCTTATTAATTATGTTTTGCGAATATAAATTTGAATAAATATACTTTATTTAGTCATTTAATGTTGAGGGTAATATTGAAAGAACATACTCCCTCCGTCCCAAATTGAGATGGCATATTGATTAAGAAAATAATTAATAACATGCCTAGTTTACCATAATACCTCTATTAAATAATGTTTATAATTTAATTTGAAGAAAAAATAATTAATGCAAAGGGTAAAACATGAAAAAAAAAATTTATCTTGTCTTGATTAATAAAAAAAGACAAGTAAATTGAAAAATCAAATTAGAAAATTTGGGATGAGTAATTTGGGACGGAGGGAGTAATTAAATCATCTTGATTTCATCAAATGGACAACTAAATTAAAACAAATATTTTTTAAAAAAGAGGACCAACTAAAACGAAATGGAGGAAATAGTTATTTAATACTAACGATGGTATAGAAAAAAGTAATAAAATCTTTTAATTTGCTGCCACTTTGTAAAATTGAGGTTTGGTCTGCGTATAGTTTATCCTTTATATTATTGTTGTTGCAATTTTAAAATGGTAAAATAATTCGATGGATCCTTGTACTATGTCCGTTTTGTAATGTGGATACTCATACTTACATGTTTGTCATCTGAACCCTTGAACCCACAAAAAAATAATATTTTAAACCCTTTGATCGTTAACCGAACCTATGTGACATTAAAATGGCTGGTTAGGACAAGACGCGTGTAGGCACGCGTCTAAGGTGCGAGTGGGGGTCAATTTTTGGTTATATTTATATTAAAATAATTAAAAAAAAATCTCCCAACTACAACTTTTTAAATTTTAATATATTTTTAAAAGTTAAAAAATATAAATTTTCAAAAAAAAAAAAAAAAACACCCCTTCCCGTCTAGCACCCCCCACCCCATCCCATCGCCGTCCACCAGTCCCCCACCCCACCGGCTGCCATGGCCATTGTAAAATCACACTTGCAATGGCAAAGTGCAACTTCTCAAGCCTAAAGTACAGCAATTCACAACATAAAAACAAACAAATCAACACAATCGAATAGAACTTGAGCAATTTTTTTCCAAACAAACCAACAAGGATCAGAAGATGGAGATGAAAAATCAACAAGAAATAAACAAACAAATGACGTGGTTTTCTTTCTTCTTAGATTCTCACTTCTCAATTTTTTCAAGCAAACAAAAAGAATCTAATAACATAGACTTCAGCCAATACTGCATACTCTAACATTGTGATCTCAATATACTTCTCTGTAGCTTAACCTCCAACTACTCCCCATAAAACATAACTGAAAGAAAGCTTGGATGTCCTACTTAGATGAGTTCTCATAATCACTAACTGTTACAAATTAAGTAATCCTGAGATCTGCACACAGTTGTGTAAAAAAATGATGGTTGTCTTGAATTTCAGGTGCAAAATCGGATAGAGCAGTGTCTTCGGCAATACATGAGTCGGAAAGTTGTGAACACTCTCTTAATCCAGGTCAAAATCAACACAATCAATTTTTTGGATTCTCATTTCTTAATTTTTCCAAACAAACAACAAGAATCAACAAGAAACAAATAAATCAACACAATCAGCTTCTTCGATTCTTACTTCTCAATTTTTTCAAAGAGCAAAAAGAATAAAAAGATGAAGATGATGAAGGAAAAGAAGAATCAGAATTGGAGGGAGAAGTAAAAGAAAAAGAAGAAACATAAGAAGAAGATCAATTAAAAAAGGGGGGGGGGGGGGGGGGGGGGGGGGGCGAGAAGAGAGAGGAAAAGGAGGGAGGGTTGATTTTTATTTATTTGAATATTTAATATTTTTTATACTTAAAAATGACGTAGAAGATGACGTGACAACTGACGTGGACGAATGTATTATACTCACTGAAAAAAGGTTTAAAATATTATTTTTTAAAATGAATTCAAGGGTACAGATGACAAACAAGTAAGTAGGAATATCCACATTACAAAACGAACATAGTACAAGGGTCCATCGATCCATTTTGCCTTTTAATAAATCAAGAGAATTTTATTATTTTTATCCTACATTATTTTTTATATTAAATAACTACATAAAATTGGTGTAATCAATTTTACAGTTAGAAAACTACTCCCTCCATTTAAAAAAGAATGACATACTTTTCCTTTTAATCTGTTTTAAAAAAATGATCTCTTTCTTTTTTTGGTAATATTTTAATTCTAACTTTCCATGTCACATGTTTAAGACCACGAGATTAAAGAATATTTTGATATATTTGAGATCTGACACAACTTTAATTTTAAACCACAAAATTTAAAAGTTTTCTTTATTTTCTTAAATTTTGTGTCAGATCAAAGTAGGTCATTATTTTTTAAACGAAAGGAGTAATATATAACAAATGGAGTATAATTTATATATTAGTTTAGCATGAAATCTTTACGTAAGTGTTTTTATAACAAAATTAACAGTCACTTCATTTTCAATTATACCTTACTGAGTACACATAGGGTCGTTTGGTCGAAAAACAAGTTATCCTAAAATTAGCTATCGGAGTCTTTCGACATAATTTATAGCATCAAAATTGGAGGAAAGACGAAACCTGTGAAGAAAATTTCTACCGGGGTTGTTTTTTACCTCTATTGTCGAGGGACTTTTGAAGACAACCTCTCTACCTCTCTGTAGTAAAGTCTTTGCATATACTTTACCCTCCACAGATGCCACACGTGAAATTTTACTGGGTATATTGTTATTTTTTCCTCTATACAAGTGGAAATGCACAACAACAACAACATATACCAAGTGTGTTTTCACAATGTGTTCAACAACAACAACACGAGTAGTGTACTTCAATAAGTGAGGTTTGAGGAGTGTGTTGTGATCAGAGCTTACCCACCTACCTTTTGAAGGTAGAGAGGCACCCGAATTTAAACTTACGGACCTTCTGAAGATAGAGACGTCGTTTTCTCCTCGGCCCAAAACGCACAAAGAAATGATATATGGAGATATAACAAACAAACAACAGAACATCACATTAACAAACATTTCACCCAGGGAAAAAAAAGATTATTCATATATTATAAACAACTTATTCTTCTGACACCTAAGAGTGGGGCCTAGTGGCCAATGAAAAGGGTTAAGAACCTGAGGTCTTAGGTTCGAATTTCACCAGAGATAAAAAAATACTAGGCGATTCTTTCCATCTGTCCTATTCTCGATGGACAGAATTAACTGATATATCTGTTGCTGCTGGTGCGAGGTAACAGGTATCCCGTGAATCTAGTCGAGTGCGCGAAAACTGACCCGAACACTGCGGTTATCCAAAAATGATGGTTAGGAAAAGGATTCAGTCCATGAACTCTTCTAAGCAGGGCAATCCAACAAGTGGAGTTTGTGGAGGATAGAATGTACGGAGACCTTATCCCTACCTTTAGTGGGGTAGAGAGATTATTTTCGATAGTTAACTCATTAACCTCACAATAATCAAAAAATTGAGCACTTGCCCATGACAAAGGAGTAAATCTATCCATAAATAACACACACACACAATGAATCAATCAACGAAATCAGAATTCCAAATTAATTGGGGTAAGTCATATGAATCCTGTTATCCTTTCCATTCTATTCACACAATATGAAAAAATATGAATTAACCATAACTCTGTAACTCACAAAAAGTTTCTATTTGCTATATTTCACAAAATTCTTACTTCTTAAGCACCAGATAGTGAAATTAACTTCATCTAACACAAATATCTAGCATATCAACAATCAATACACAAAGTGAACAAAACTAATCAATGTTGATTAATACAGAAAGGAGAAATTACTATACGAAGAAGGGGAATAATAGTAGAAGGGGATGAGTGGCCTAGAGAGGATTGGGGATGAGAAGCATAGTCTTTGCCTAAGCAATTATTACAATTTGCATAAGTCTATCCTTCTTAGTCCCACACATAACCACTTAATGTGGTGTTGGACTGCTTCGGCCCATTCATAACGTCAATCTATGAAAAAAAAAAGACAAATTTAGGTATCTAGAGACGCCCAATCTCAATCCAACATTCCCTGGATTTACTCATGGCCTATGTTGCTCGGACTCTTCAAAAATGTCGACAGGTGCATATCAAATCCTCTAAAAATAGTTATGTTGCTTGGACTCTTCAATAATTTCGACGGGTGCGTGTCGGATCCGTCAAACCTAGTGTATTTTTGGAGAATCCGACAAGATGCGGCATTGAGTGAAGAGTCCGAGGAACATAGAAAAAATAGTATATTTTTTAAAGATCCAACACAGGTGCGACAACATTTTTGGAGAATCTGAGCAACTGAGCTCATGGCACATCAAATGAATTGGATGCAAAATACTACATCCGAACATCCCATTAGCATCATATAATTGCAAAGTCCCCAAATCGCTAAAAATATGTTGTTTTTTATAACCGTGATATCTGGGCAATGCTATTTTATATTACAACTCTTTTTATTTAGTGTAGTTTTAATTTTGCGATTCTTTCGGAGTTTTGAAGAAAACTTTTTATATTTGTACAATTAAAATTAAATTTAACAATCAAAGTCTGATAAATATTCAATAGAGAATACAAATATTTATTTTCACCAAACTTAAAGAATCAAAACTGCTTAGTTAATACTTAAGGGACTATCTAGAACCTACTATGAAAGAAAATGGACCATTTTTGTCAATTTTTCAAGCAGATCTACGTTTTAATCTTTCCGTTTCATTTTACTTGATTCATGTTGACTTAACACAATTATTAATTTTTTTAAATTAAAAAATATTTTATTAAGCTAGCATTATTTATAATGCTTTAAAAATCTAAATTCCACTAATTACGTTATGTAATTATTTAATAAAGTCTTTTAATTTGCTACCACTTTGTGGAATTGAGATTTAATATGTGTACACTTTATCCTTTTTAAACTTTACTTTATGAGATACACTAGGTATATTATTGTTGTTGTAATTTTAGCAAATCAAGAGAATTTTATTATTTTTATCCTACATTATTCTTTATTCTAAGTATTAAATAACTGCATAAAATTGTATAATCAAACTTAGAATTTCAAAGCTATCATTAATAAAATCTTAGTAAAAAAATACCTTTGATCAAATTTTCTTAAAAAATGTGTCAGGTCAATAAAAAGTCAAGTAATATACAACAAATGGAGTATAATTTATATATTAATTCAGTATGAAAAATCTTTTAGACGTACAGATTTCTCGAGGGAACGATTGTGTTGTAGACATAGGTGTCTTTACGACACAATTAACAATTCACTTCATTTTCAATTATACCTTACTTTAAATTCTTTAATTATAAAAATTCATAAACTTCTAATTCTAAATTTAATTTACGACACAGAGAAGTCATTTGATTGAAAATAATAAGTTATTCTGAAATTACTAATTCCCGAATTAGCTATCAAAGTCTTTCTACATAATTTATAGCATCGAAATTGGAGGAAAGATGAAACTTGAGAAGAAAATTTCAATAGGGGTTATTTTTTCCTTTATTGCCGAGGGTCTTTTGGAGGCCACCTCTCTACCTCCCCGAAGTAGTGGTAAAATCTCTGCATATATTTACCCTCTACAGACCCCACGCGTAAAATTTTACTGGATATGCTGTTGTTTTTTCCTCTATACGTGGAAATGCACAACAACAACATACTCAGTGTATTTCCACAAAGTGTTCAACAACCAACAACATGAGCAGTGTAATTCAATAAGTGGGGTTTAAGGAGTGTGCTGGTGATCAGACCTTACCCCCTACCTTTTGAAGGCAGAGAGACACCCGAACTTAAAAGCGCACTTGCCAAAAATTAAACTTCATTTTGCCTTATGATATAACAACATACCCAACATAGTTCGTCCCACAAGTAAGGTCTGGAGAGGGTAGCCCTTACCCCTATCTTGTGAAGGTAGAGAGGTGGTTGCCTCCTTGGCCCAAAACGCACATAGAAATGATATATGAAGATATAACAAACAAACAGCAGAACATCACATTAAGAACCTGAGGTCTCATGTTCGAATCCCAGTTAGAGGCAGGTGATTCTTCCCATCCATCCTAGCCTTGGTGGATAGAGTTAACTAGTATTTGTTGCCGGTGGGAGTAACAAATCTCCCGTGAATTTAGTCAAGATATCCAAAAGCTGACCTGGAAACCACGGTTATCAAAAAAGAAACACCTGATTCTGATGTCACTAACTTTGAAGCCTACCAACTTTTTTATCTAAAAGTATAACCTACCAAATCTAGTCAATATGTCCTCTTGTTTTTCCTAGATATGCACAGAAGATTATATTCAACTGAAAGTTGCATTCACCAACAATTGACAGTTGGGAAAAGATTCAGTCCATGAACTCTTCTAACAACTCAACATATCTAAAAGCTTAGCAAGTGATGCAAATTATTGTCCACTGAAGAATACTATATGCAATCAGCTCCAGCAGCTGCCGGGGGTCTATTGGAAACAACCTCTCGACTTCTCGGGAGTAGTGATATGGACTGCGTACATTTTACCCTCCCCAAACCCCACTATGTGGGAATATACGCAGTCCATACCACTACGTCATATGGAGTAGAGAGGTTGTTTCCGATAGAAATAAGCAAATAGTGAATCCAAATTGTCAGTGCGCCAAAAATGACACACTTCTGATCACTCGAGCACTCGCCCGTGACACAGGACAAAATCTATCCATATCTAGATCATCCTTAATTTCAAACACCGGACTTAGTTTAACAAATAACACACACACACGCACAAACACACACACATAATGAACCATCAATCAAGGACATCAGAATCCCAATAGTTTAACAAATAACACACACACACAATGAATCAGAATCCCAAACTATGAATTAACCATAACTCTGTTAACTCACAAAAAGTTTCTATTTGCTGTATTTAACAAAATTCTTAGTCTTTTTAAGCAGCACCAGATAGTGCAATTAACTTCATCTAACACAAATATCTTAGCATATCAGTCTATGAAAAAACCAGAAAACTTTAGGCATCTAGAGACGCCCAATCTCAATCCAACATTCCCCGGATTTACACATGGCAACTCTCCAGCTGCTCAACAACATATAACCCTAGTCACTACCATCACTAAGCAAGCCTTGGCGATCTGAACTGGTTAAATACAAATAGAATTTGATCAAAAAGCCGTGTATATTCCTGCATATGAGAACATAATGATAGAATAGGCAATTGCTAGTATAGGATTTGTTAACTAAAAGACTCAATTGGTCCATAGCATCAAATGAATTGGATGCAAAATCCTAAATCCGGACAACCCATTAGCATCATATAATTGCAAAGTCCCTAAAACGCTAAAAAAGGTCCTTTTGTTTGTTGTTAATACTTCAAAGTTCACATTCCCTCACCTAAAGACGGAAGCTCAAATTTTTGAAAATTCTTCTTTCAAACAACAACAAAATTGGGCTATTCCTGCTAATGATAACATAGTAATACAACAACATACACTACATTTCGACAACGTGGGTTCTGGGGAGGGTAGAGTGATTGTTTCTATCTGATAACGTAGTAATAGAGAAAGTAATTGCCAAAAGTAATACCCATTACACAACAAAAATCGAAAATATCAAATCCAACACATTAAACGAATTGAGCTTCAAAACCCTAAGTTCAATAATTCCATCACATCATATTATTGCAAAGTTCCTAACACACTTAAAAAAAAGGCAATTTCATATCCATGAATCCTCTCAACTAAAGCCAAAACCAAACTTCTCACTTTGGTCCAGCGGAAGGAGGAGCACCTCCCAACAAGCTAGCTTGTTGCATCTCAAGCTCACTAAACTGAGCATCTCAATCCATCTCAATAACATAGTAATACAACAACAGAATAATAATAATCAACAATAACATACCCAGTCAAATCCCGCAAAATGAGTTCTGGGAGAATAGAGTGTAAACAAACCTTATCCCAACATCGTGGAGGTAGACAAGTTGCTTCCGATATGATAACATAGTACTAATAGAGAAAGTAATTGCCAAAAATAATACCCATTACACAACAAAAATCAAAAATATCAAATCCAACACATTAAACGAATTGAGCTTCAAAACCCTAAATAGCATCATGTTATTGCAAGTTCCACGAGATAATTCATATCCATAAATTCTCTCATCTAAAGCCAAAACCAAAATTCTCACTTTGGTCCAGCGGGAGGAGGAGCACTTCCCAACAAGCTAGCTTGTTGCATCTCAAGCTCACTAAACTGAGCATCTCAATCCATCTCCATAACATAGTAATACAACAACAGAATAATAATAATAATAATAATAATCAACAACATACCCAGTGAAATCCCGCAATGTGGGTTCTGGGAGTATAGAGTGTACGCAAACCTTATCCCTAGTTGCTTTCGATATGATAACATGGTATTAATAGAGAAAGTAATGACCAAAAATAATATCCATTACACAGCAAAAATCAAAATATCAAATCCTTGAGCTTCAAATCCCTAAATTCAATAATTCCATAGCATCAAATTATTGCAAAGTTCCCTAAGACACTAAAAAATAGTGAGTTAATCTATTAAATTCTCACTTTGGTCCTCCAGTGGGAGGAGGAGCTGGAGCACTTCCCAACAAGCTAGCTTGTTGCATCTTAAGCTCACTAAACTGAGCATATCAATCCATCTCAATAATATAGTAATACAACAACAACAACATAATAATAATAATAAACAATATGCCCAGTGAAATCTCGCAATGTGAGTTCTGGGAGGATAGTGTGTACGCAAGCCTTATCCCTACCTCGTGGAGGTAGACAGGTTGCTTCCGATATGATAACATAGTAGTAATAGAGAGTAATTTCCAAAATTAGGATCCATTAAACAACAAAAATCGAAAACATCAAATCCAACACATTAAACGAATTGAGCTTCAAAACCCTAAATTCATTAATCCCATAAGCATCAAATTAGTGCAAAGTTCCTAAGACTAAAAAAAGTGATTTAATCTCGATAAAAATAATCGAAATCAAAATTCTCACTTTGGTGGTCCAGCGGGAAGAGGAGGAGGAGCACTTCCCAACAAGTTAGCTTGTTGCATCTCAAGTTCAGTGAGTTGCGCATCTCACTGAACAACATAATAATAATAATACAACAACAACATACCAAGTGAAATCCCGCTTAGTGGGTTTTGAGAGGATAAAGTGTAGTGTACACAGACCTTAACTCTACCTCGTGTAGGCAGGTAGGGTGGTTGTTCCAAAAGTTAATGACAACATAGTAGTAGAGAAAGTACTTGCCAAAAATAGGATCCATTACACAACAAAAATCGAAAATATCAAATACTTGAGCTTCAAGACCCTGGATTTTAAATATTCCACAGCATCTAATTATTGCAAAGTTCCCTAATACACTGAAAAAGTGATTTAATCTCAACAAAAATCAACAATATACCCCGTGAAATCCCGCAATGTGGGTTCTGGGAGGATAGAGTGTACACAAACCTTATTCCTACCTCGTGGAGGTAGACGGGTTGCTTCCGATATGATAACATGGTAGTAATAGAGAAAGTAATTATCAAAATTAATATCCATTACACAACAAAAAATCAAAAATATCAACAACAACATACCCAGTGAAATCCCGCAATGTAGGTTCTGGGATGATGGAGCGTACGTAAACCTCATCCCTACTTCGTGGAGGTAGACAGTTCGCTTCCAATGTGATAACATAGTACTAATAGAGAAATTAATTGCCAAAAAATAATATCCATTACACAACAAAAATCGAAAATATCAAATCCAACATATCAAACGAATTGAGCTTCAAAACGCTAGATTATTGCGAAGTTACCTAAGACTCTAAAAAAGTAAATTCTCACTTTGGTCCAGTGGGAGGAGGAGCAGGACCACTTCCTAACAAGCTAGCTTTTTTGCATCTCAAACTCAGTAAGCTATGCATCTCAATAACATAGTAATACAACATAATAATAATAATAATCAACAACATACCCAGTGAAATCCCGCAAAGTGGGTTCTTTGAGGATAGAGTACATAAACACTATTTGCTTCCGATACGATAACATAGTAGTAATAGAGAAAGTAATTGCCGTAAATAAGATCCATTACAAAACGAAGATCAAAAAAATCAAATCCAGCACATTAAACGAATCGAGTATCAAAACCCTAAATAGCATCATGTTATTGCAAGTTGCATGAGACACTAAAAAGTCAGTTCATATCCATCAATTCTCTCATCTAAAGACAAAATTAAAACTCTCACTTTGTTCCAGCAGGAGGAGGAGGAGCAGGACCACTTCCCAACAAGCTAGCTTGTTGCATCTCAAGCTCTTTAAGCTACGCATCACTATCCATCTCGATAACATAGTAATACAACAACATACCCAGTGAGATCACACAAAGTGAGTCCCGGGTACCCAAACCTTATCCCCACCTAAAAAGTAGTGGTGTTGTTCCGATACAATAACATAGTAATAGAGAAATTAATTGCCAAAAATAATATCCATTACACAACCAAAATCGAAAACATCAAACCAACACACATCAAATTATAGCAAAGTTCCCTAAGACACTAAAAAAAGTGATTTCATCTCGACAAAAATAATTGAAATCAAAATTCTCACTTTGGTGGTCTAGCGGGAGGAGGAGCACCCAACAAGCTAGCTTGTTGCATTTCAAGTTAAGTAAGTTGAGCATCACTATCCATATCGATAACATTATACAACAACAACATACCCAATGAGATCAGGTACCTCAGAAGTAGATAGTAATAGAGAAATTAATTGCCAAAAATAATATCCATTACACAGCAAAAATCAAAAATATCAAATCCTCGAGCTTTAAATCCCTAAAAGTCAATAATTCCAAAGCATTATATTATTGCAAAGTTCCCTAAGACACTAAAAAAAGGAATTTAATCTCAACATTAAAATTCTCACTTTGGTCCCGCGGAAGGAGGACCAGGACCACTTCCAAACAAGCTAGCTTGTTGCATCTCAAGCTCACTAAACTGAGCATCTCAATAACATAGTAATACAACAACAGCATAATAATAATAATAATAATCAACAACAACATACCCACTGAAATCCCGCAAGCATAGAGTGTACGCAAACCTTATTCCTGCCTCATAGAGGCAGACAGGTTGCTTCCGATACGATAACAAAGTAGTAATAGAGAATGTAATTGACAAAAATATAATCCATTACACAGCAAAAATCGAAAATATCAAATACTTAGAGCTTCAAAACCCTAGATTTTAAAAATTCCATAGCATCAAATTATTGCAAAGTTCCCTAAGACTCTACAAAAAATAAATTCTCACTTTGTTCCAGCTGGAGGAGCAGGGCCACTTCCCAACAAGCTAGCTTGTTGCATCTCAAATTCACTAAGCTGCGCATCTCGATCCATCTCGATAATCAACGGAACAACGAGTATGAGAAAAGTAGTTCCAGCAATCCACGCAGCTCTTCCGGTACTCTTGAGAAGCTTCTTCGCTACGAAGGCGGCGTCGGAAGCGGCACGTCTACCTTGATAAACGATTGGTGATTCGGTAATAGATGACGTAACCCTAGAGAGAATTCCGTCGCCGTCGTCGGCCGGAATTGAACCGCCGCCTCTGTTGAAAAACATAGGGTTATGAGGAGGAGGAAGGAGGATTTGGGGATTTTTTTGGGGTGGAGGGGGGTGGAGGGGGAGAGATATTTGAGATGGGTGTATAATTAGTTTTATTTATAGTTTTTCATTTGGTGCTCAGTATTCATATTGTATTCCGTATTCATGTGGAAAAAGGATTAAATTTACTTTAATATTTTTTAAAATAAATTAATTAAATATATTATTTATCATACTTTTCATATTATATTTTAGGGTTAAATTTATCCTCATATTTAAAAAAATGACTGATTATACCTTTTATCGTACTTTTGAGTTAAATTTATCTCGATATCATATATCGTGGTTAAATTTATTCTAATATTTTTTAAAAATGGATTAAATATATTATTCATTATATTTTTGGCTAAATTTATCTTTGTTGTCAATACCAAGGCTAAAATGATTTTGTTTATAGTTTCTCGTTCTTCGTACTCAATATTTGAAGCACCCGTTCATTAAATGTTAGTTGCTCAAGGCAAATGCAACACAAATAATTTACTTGCCCCCGTAAAGTTACATTTATTATTAGTCTGTATAATTAGTTCTGAATCATGAAGTGCTTGTCTGAGCAATTTATTGGCCATATACTTATCACAAGAGGTGAAGGTTGTAATTTATATTGTTAATCTTAGTGCTATGCAGCTACTTTTGATATTTTGATTGCTCATTGTAACACATAACAAAAAGTTAGCAAATAAGTACTAAATATAACATTTTTCTGCACTAAATATAACATTTTTCTGCACTGTTTAAGTGATATAGGACTACGGATATTGTTCCAAATTGAATTTGCAAAACTCTCGAGTCATTTCGATCTAGTGCAGTTAATAAGCTTTGTGTAATATTACAGTGAAAGAAAAATACAAATAATAGTTGGCATTTGTTTATGATTGTTGGTTGTGGATATGTGAAATTAATAAAGGCTTTGTGTAATATTAAAAAAAAAAAAACAACAGGTTTGTATGCAATAATAATAAAAATTGAAATTAGAATGAAAACAACAAAAATTTGTTTTTACTTTTCAGAAAACAATTTTGAAATTATTTTTGGAATATCTATGACCAAACACCACAAATTCTACAAAGTGAAAAAAAAATTCGAAAAAAAGTGAATAATTTCTATGGCCAAACAACATCTTATACTCTATGTCATACTATGAAATCAAATTTATCCTCAAGAATTTTTCCACATGTACCTTTCTTTTCCCCTCCATTTTGCAAATCTCATACTCTTTTTTACTCTTCTTCCCTTAAATGAAGCTCAGATCCGCAGAGAATTAGTCCTTAATCTGTCGGGTTAGGGGATACCTTGGGAAACACAAATGTACAATAGCATGTATCTTATCAAATATTAGGTTACAGATACATAAGAAAGATGTCTGTAAAAAATCTGATAAAAAATAAGTATCAGAATATTTTTTTTGTGCTGCTAATACAAACGATTTCTACGATATTAACACATAAGAATTATTTATCAGATTATGAAATATCGGTGTCTGACTTATGTATTGCGAGAATCTAAAATTCGGAAACTTTTGTAAATATAAAACAATTGGGATTTTATGTATTACGGCATCAAACAGTCGAAATTTATGAAAATTTGCCATAAAAATTATTAGATTTCATATGCATTAGACGGATCAATCGGGTCGGGTCGGATCCAACAGAACCCGGAATGGGTCCATTTTCATCTAACAACACTCTAATGGCGGCAAACAAATCCCCCAAATCCCTATAAATTCACTCCAAATCAAAAACTAATCAGATCAAAAAATGGCGGATGATGAAGCAGAGATGTACGATGGAGTTAGGGCACAGTTCCCATTATCCTTCGGTAAACAGCCTCAAGCTCATAAATCCCTCCAACTCATTCACAATTCTACTCGCCGGACCACCAACTCCTCCGCCGTCATCACCACCACATCCACCTCCGCCGCGGCCGGCAGTAAACTTGAGGCATCGCCTTTCCCTTCTCTATCTACTTCCTCTAAATCATGGCTTAATTCGCTCAAAAACCCTAATTATAAATCCAGTATCATCGGCCCAACCCGTCCTAATACTGGACTGAGCTCGAGAAATGACAAGTCGGAAGAGGAGGAGGAGGAGGATAGTGCTATTATTGGGCCACGTAGACCCGCAGTTGATGCGAAGACGGAGGATGATGAGGAGGGTGAAATGATTGGGCCGCCTAGGCCTGTAGTTGATGCGAAGACGGGGTATGAGGATGATGAGGAAGGTGAGATGATTGGACCGCCTAGGCCTGCAGTTGATGCGAAGGCGGGGGAGGATGAGGATGGGGAAATGATTGGGCCACCACGACCTCCGAGGCAAGATTCGGAGGATGAGATGGAAGAAGAAGAGGAAGAGGAACAGAATCGGTATAGGATACCTTTGAGTAATGAAATTGTACTCAAAGGACATACAAAGGTTCCATTTTTATTTGCGCTTTCCTAATTTATATGTATGGTTTCCCTTCAACTATTATTACGTTCCCAGCTCATTCTACTTAGCTTGTGTGAATTAAGCATAGACAGTCCTTAACTCCAAAGTACTATACTCACTCTATTTCAGTTTGTTTGTCTGGTTCTTTGACTTAACATGAAGTTTAAGAAAGTAATTGACTTTGCACCCAAGGGTGTGGCCTAGTGGTTCAATGAAGTTGGGTTGAGCACCATGAGGTATTAGGTTCAATTCCCAATAGAGACAACATTAGGTGATTTTTTCCCATCTGTTCTAGCCTTGGTGGACGGGGTTACCTGGACCTGATGCTGATGCTGGTGGAGGTGGCCGGTATCTCGTGGAATTAGTCGAGGTGCGCGCAATCTGGCCTGGACACCATGGTTATCAAAAAAAAGTTGACTTTGGAATCTTGTTGTCTTAAATTAAAGATACGTAGAGTGTACCAAAATGCTCTTTGATCTTGTGGTCATAAAACGTGTCACGTGGAATGTTTATGTTTGAGTTGAGTGTACCAAAGTTGGACTGAGGGAGTTGCCAACGAAATCAGTATCAGATATGTTTGCGTAATGAAGTAGTACTCAAAGGACATAACAAAGGTGCCATTTCTTTTGTTTGTTATTTCGTGCCTTCAACTATTATTACATTCTCAGCTCTTTCAACTTAGCTTGTGTGAGCTTAGCGTAGTCAGTTTCAACTCCTAAACAACAACAACAACAAACCCAGTGTAATACCACAGGTGGGGTCCGGAGACCTTACCCCTACCTTGAGCAGGTAGAGAGTCTGTTTCAAATAGATCCTCTGCTGAATGGACATTGAAAAAGAGATAACTGTAACACACCAAAATTACAGCAGGATATAGTTCAGTCCTGGTCCCGAGCCGGGGGTTTATCGGAAACAGCCTCTCTACTGCCTCTCTACTTCATCTGAGGTAGTGGCATGGACTGCGTACACTTTACACCCGACCCCAATTTGTGGGAATACACTAGTATGTTGTTGTATATAGTTCAGTCCTAACTCCTAAATACTGTATAATTTATGGACAAGTTAAAAATAGTGCTAGTGTGATGAAGCCACTAAACATTATTTTCAGTACTTGAATCCTACTTTGGGGTTGAGATAGAGTTGATTGGTTGTTCCCATTTTAAAAAACAAAACAAAATATACTCCCTCCGCCCCAAAATGAGTGTCACTCTAGCAAATGAAAGTTGTCCCAAAATAAGGGTCCTTTAGGAATTCAAGACAAAAAAGTAGTAATTATATTCAACTATACCCTTATATTAAAGAACTTCTTCTTCTTCTTCTTCTTAATAATGCTAATTCTCAAGAAACATCTAATAAATAAGGGTAACTTAGTAAACTATACCTTATACTTCTATTTTTTTCTTAATGGGCGTGAAATGAGCTAAAATGACACTTATTTTTGGACGGAGGGAGTAGTTGATTGGTTGGTTATTTTTGTTTTGAACTTTGATGTCTCTTCCTAAAAGCTTGATGTTCAGCCATCTTCTAGATTGAATTTAGTTTTCCAGTTCCATTTATACTTACTTGAATGATCCAGTTTGAATTTGATTATCTAATCAAAATGTTAATATGTTTATTGTTAATGAGTTTTGAACTGCTGGCATGATATGGAGCAGTTACAGCTTACGGAGGACATGACCCTTGATAGAAAGGTGTGGAGAATGCGGATTAGGGTAGAGGGTTAGGGGGTGAGAGTGCGTCGGTAACAATAGGGGGAGTGTTCTTTATTTGTGTCTGAAGTTTCTTGTTCGTGGTGTTGAGTGATGTCTATGATTTCAGATAGATAGTTTTTAGTATTATCTTGTGGCTGTAGTATTATTTTGCAGACTGTACTAGTTTATATGCATATGATTTGTGTTTGTTATACTGCTATCGTTCCTAAGCCGGGGTCTATCGGAAACAGCCTCTCTACTTCATCTGAGGTAGTGGTATGGTCTGCGTACACTCTACCCTGCTCAGACCCCACTATGTGGGAATACACTGGGTATGTTGTTGTGGTGGTTGTTGAGTTTTGAACTGCTGTGCTTCATCAAGTGACATGTGTCTGCATGCAGTATAGAAATTAAGAGGGAATGTCTTGTCCTCATCTTAGATCTTCCTTTCTTTATCTTCCTAGAGGTTCTTTCTGAAAAAATGCTTTCTGATTCTTTTGGCAGGTTGTTTCTGCTCTTACTGTGGATCATTCCGGATCAAGGGTTCTCTCTGGTAGCTATGACTATACTGTTCGTATGTATGACTTTCAAGGAATGAATGCTCGATTACAGTCGTTTAGACAGCTGGAACCATCTGAAGGGCATCAAGTTCGTAGTTTGAGCTGGAGTCCGACAGCAGACCGATTTTTATGTGTTACTGGGTCAGCCCAAGCAAAGGTGCTAGTCTAATCATGGTTCAGTACTCTCATTAACAGAGTCTATGCATGCGTGTGGTTTAACTTGATTTATCTCTTTCCATGTTTCAGATCTATGATCGCGATGGACTGACACTTGGGGAATTTGTAAGGGGAGACATGTATATACGTGATCTTAAGAATACGAAAGGTCATATATCTGGATTGACATGTGGAGAATGGCACCCCAAAACAAAGGAGACAATTTTGACATCGTCAGAGGATGGTTCGTTGCGCCTGTGGGATGTCAATGACTTTAAGAGTCAAAAGCAGGTTTGTGTTGCGTAGTAAATAGACAGTATTGCATAGCATAGTGGACAAATGGATATCTTTTATAGATTGCTATACCATGTGCTGTTGATTGACTAGAGAAAGGACTGTTTTTGGTTTTGTTCAGATAATATGACCTATAGTTTAATCCTTATCTCTACTGTAATACTGAGTTGAATAAAAGCAGCATATTCAGGTTGGACTCATTTCCTTTATTTGGGGTAATTGAGATATTCTTATTTTTAGTTTTTCTTTATGGTGGAGGAATCTCTTCGAGTTGAGGCATTGGGATCGGAGAGATTAGATGAACTGTTGAGCAGGATGATACAAAATAGACCATTTGTTAATTCTCTTAATAAAATAGCTAAATATGGGTAATGCACTATGGCCTACAGAAAAGCAACAAGGTTGATATCTTACTGCCTCTAGAATGTGACACCATCTTTACCTCTATCGAGGTCATTTTACCTCCTGACTCCGTTTTCCCCTTTGGGGCCTGAAATAGGAGATCTTTCTTGCACTTCATTGAACAAAATAACATTGATGTCCTTGTTGCTGTTATTGTAATTGCTTTGTTGACGCTAACAGTTTCCGGCCTGAACCTAAGCCTGATTGGGACGAGCTTCACTGTGTAGGTTATTAAACCAAAACTTGCTCGGCCTGGGAGAGTTCCAGTAACGACATGTGCCTGGGATCGGGAAGGAAAAAAAATTGCAGGTGGTGTAGGAGATGGTTCTATACAGGTATTTCTTCTACGGATCGAGTGTAAGAATGATCATATTTCAGCTTTCTGTGTTTGTTTGTCTCAGCTCATCCGTGCTCCTATGAACTTCTTTCTTAAAGATATGGAATCTTAAGCCTGGATGGGGAAGCAGGCCAGATTTATATGTTGCAAATGCCCACTCAGATGATATTACAGGAGTGAAGTTTTCAAGTGATGGTCAGATATTATTGTCAAGAAGTTTCGATGGTTCCTTAAAGGTATTAGTAAAATCTAAAGTGACACCGGTTTTTAGTTTGTACACCTGCATTCATCTTCTCTGATGTATAATCTTGACTTGGCTTCATAGGTTTGGGATTTGCGCCAGATGAAAGAACCCTTGAAAGTGTTTGATGATCTCCCAAACAATTATGCTCAAACTAACATTGCATTTAGTCCTGATGAACTACTGTTCATTACTGGGACGTCTGTTGAAAAAGATGGGACTACTGGAGGAATGCTAAGCTTTTTTGATCGAGGAAAGCTAGAACTAGTGTCAAGAGTTGGAATATCTCCTACTTACAGTGTTGTGCAGTGTGCCTGGCACCCTAGGCTGAATCAGGTATTTTCTGATCACTCCTAATCTAGCAAATATTCCATTGTGTCACCTGATCACTATTCATGTTCTGTCTGTTCTGCATATCATGAAGTGGGAAATACATTTTTTATAAACATACTGTAATGTGTTTTCTTAAACCTGCTTCCCACAAAATTCTTCATCCTAGGATTGAAAGAATAGGTATATGCAGTTTTAGAAGATTGTTTCTCTGTGCACCAGCTTCCCCTACTCGTATGTTTTTTATTTCCCATCTTAGCATGCATCAAGATTGAGTTTTGGTCTAAAAGTTTTCCCTTTATCTTAGATCTTTGCAACAGTTGGGGATAAACATGAAGGTGGAACGCACATTTTATATGATCCAACACTGAGTGAAAGAGGAGCACTAGTTTGCGTTGCTCGTGCACCCAGGAAAAAGTCTGTGGATGATTTCCAGGCAGAGCCAGTTATTCATAATCCACATGCGTTACCCTTATTTAGAGATCAACCTAGCCGCAAGCGTCAGCGAGAGAGAGTATTGAAGGATCCACTGAAGTCTCATAAACCTGAGCTGCCAATAACAGGGCCAGGTTTTGGTGGGAGAGTTGGTTCAACCAAGGGAAGCTTGTTGACGCAATATCTTCTTAAGGTAATATCCTTATTAGCAATGGCTTATATCAGCTATAATTTGTTTGAATGAAGCGAAAAGAACCAGCATTTGTGATTGCAGACAGCTTGTCAACTTGTTGACGGCTTGTCAGCATAGTTGTCAACCTCTAGCTAGGTTTGGACATTTTCTGGTTAAGGTTGACGACTTAGTTGACTGCTTGTCAACTAGTTGATGGCTTGTCAACTTAGTCGTCACCTTCTCTAAATGATTTAAGGTCTTTTCTGGTTAAGGTTGACGACTAAGTTGACAGCTCTGGTCCTCCTTTTGTTCTTTATTTTATTTTCCTTTCTATGTACTCATGACCTTTAGTTTCTGAAAGAGAAAAGGTGGAGTAACAGAGATCTGATCGTTCTTATTTCACAGCATGCCGACATGACTGTAGACAGTCAATGCCACCTCGCGTATTTTGAGACCTAAATTATCCATCTGTCAGTGATTGTATGCGTTATCTGAGATATATAATTAACCCACTACCTGTAAATCACTATAATGGAGAGAGTGTTCCTTTAATTCATATTGCTTCTTACTTGGATTTTAAATATGATCATGTAAGCAGCTTACTTCAGCATCATGTGGCTGCTTATTTTGTGACAAAGTAACAGCTCCATTGCCATGGTTTTCCCTTAAAACTGTAAGAACCCCATAAACTCTACCCCCAAAAAAAGTAAAAGAAAGGGAACGAGAGAGAGCCTCACGATCTTGAAAAATGCAACCGTTGTATCAAGCAAATAATAGGCAACATCACCTGGTGACATATAGGAAATGATCTGTATGCATGCTATTCACATCACGTATAGTCAGAGAGAGGGCTTCTGCATGTGTAGACCATTCATTTTTGCTTTAAGTTTGTGCGTCAGTAAAATTCTGTTTTTACCTGAACAGTGTATATGGATGCCCTTCGAGAATTATGTCTTGAGTCTTGTTTTTTCTTTACCCCTCCTAGGAGCTCCCACCTTTTTGCTCCCTTGGTGACTTGAACCTAGGTTGGAGATGGATGATGCTTACTATCTAAGCAATCACCTCTTGTGTTGTTGTTACCCCTGATTTCGTTTTATCTTCTCTTGTGGACATATTAATGCGGGTTGAATTTACCGACGTTTTGCATGTTTTTGCAGCAAGGTGGCTTGATAAAGGAGACTTGGATGGAGGAAGATCCTAGAGAAGCAATCTTGAAGCATGCCGATGCAGCCGCAAAAGATCCAAAATTTATTGCTCCAGCATATGCTGATACACAGCCTGAACCACTTTTTGCCGAGCCAGATGCCGAAGATGAAGAAGATAAGTAATCTACATGTTTCCAAATGCCTTCCTGGATTTATGTTGCAATCTGTGTGCCAGTAATTTTTTCTGCTTGACTGCTTGTAGAATATATGTTGAGAGTAAATCCTCATATGTAATCTTTCATTAAAATGACTCTGAACCTGGGTAAAGTACAATAACTGATTCATATCATAAAGTTATTTTTTGTTATTATAGTTTTACTTTGTCATCCGATTTATTGTTCAAGGCGTTCAATTGTTAGCTTCTGCATACATTTCGATCCCAACATCAACTCCATTGTCAAGTTATCAAATAGAAATCCCAGAACTCTTTGCCCCATGACAGCTTCATCAAAGCTCTGATATTAGCAAAGCTACCTTTCACTGGACAAAATTGGTGCAATCTTTAGTTTGATCCCTCTATTGGTTGTTGCAACGAGGTTCCCCCATTCCGAAAGGTTACTAGGCTGGCCATTAGGTCCAAAGTTGTATAGCACTGCTATGGTGCAGATAGGTTCACTGCATTCAGTGCCATTTCCGGACTTGCAGGCTGAGCATCTCTTTCTCATCCCGTTCCACCCCGAGAAGAGGGATGTGGTACACATCCACGAGGATCCCCCATCCCGAAAGGCTAATACGCCAACCATTAGGTCCAAAGTTGTGTAGCACTGCTACGGTGCCGATAAATTGACTGTATGAGTGTATTCAGTGCCATTTTCGGACTTGCAGGCTCATCTCGTACCACCCCGAGAAGAGGGACGTGGACACATCCACCAACAACAAGAAAGGAACCATAATCTCCTTTGCTGGGAGCATTTCGAGGTATAGGTCTAACCACCTCAATTCCCCCTTCTCTGGCATGTCATAGTTATTAAAGTCTCTCAACGAGGGGAATGGAAGATTATTGGTTGGCTAGATGCCTCGTGGACCATATTCAACTTTAAGGTGTTCCGTGAAGAGGTGCACGTCGATATACCATATCCACCACCAACAAGAATGGAACCATAAGCTCCATTGTTGGGAGCATTTCGAGGTATGGGTCTAACCACCTCAATTCCCCTTTTTTGGCATGTCATAGTTATTAAAGTCTCTCAACGGGGGAATGGAAGATTGTTCAGAGGTTAGATGCCTTGCGGAACATATTCAACTTTAACGTGTTTCGTTGCACTTTAATCACCCTCATGAAGAGGCGCACTTCGATACTACTGATTTAATAGCTTTTATAGTAATAGTTGGATTTACTACTACCTCGTCAATGAGACACACTCCGGCACCATTGATATCCAATAGCTTTAATAGTAATGGTTGGATTTTACTCTGATACCATGGATGTTCACAATAGCTTTATTGTATTGATCGTATTTACTACTCCCTCAGTTTCACAATAAGTGAATTGTTGGGGTGTTTATTGGTGTTTCATAATAAGTGAATCGTTAACTTTATTTTCAATTTTACCCTCATGATTTTAACAACACACTTTTTTCTATGGTACTCTTAACTGCAGCCGCCTATTCCCTATGTGCCAAAAAGTCAACTTTTTCCTCTTATTAAGAGAGTGCCAACTTCCGCCTATTCCCTATGTGTCAAAATGTCAATTTTTTCCTCTTGATAAGAGAGCTGCCAACTCCTAGAGTACAGCTACTCCAACATTACTACTCCATTAATTGCACACTATTCTATATATAATTTCACTTTTGCATGTCCATTCTACTTCATTGAGCTCAAAGAAAAAAGTTAAGAGTTACGGAAAAAAAAAATTAGAGTATGAATTTTAATTTTGAAGACTCATTCTTGTGTAACAAAAGGAAACAATCCAATTTTACCGGAGAATATTTCTACTCCTTGTGCATCAAATCTAGGACGAGCTACAGCAACTAAAAACATAACTTTATCGATGAAATTTTTGCTCTTGACAGTGCGGATTGGATCTTCTTCAGCAGGCAGTAAATAATATATTTTATTTTTTTGGTCATATAAAACCACTTCTCGTCGATATGAACTATATTGAACATGTTGATAAAAATCATGTGGTATGCTATCATGATCAAGCATAGACATGCAAAATTACAACCAACTTATTTTGTTTTCCTCTTTCAAATAAGGCTTTATGGCATTAGAATGTCTTCGTATATTCCCGACTTCAAACGCCGAAACAAAGTGGTCGTACTCATATTCATGGAAGAAGATAATGATCGTAGAGTTGTCCGCTTCCGTAAAGGAATTGCACAAAAACGTTTATGATCCATCTCAAATTTTTTTTCGACCACAATTGTTCACTTTTCTTCCATATACACCACTAGAAGCACATTCACCATAATTTGATAGTCTCCAAATGCGTTGAATTGTTTGAATGGAAGTCGAAAAATGTGACGCCACTATTTTCGTAACTCCTTTTTTTAGTTTACCATCGACACATTTTTGTTGCAACATTTCATATATTGCAACACGTGTTTCATTGTTCAAATTTTTTTTTGGCCGTTGTGATTGTGACAAATCTTCAATTGAATCTGTTTATTAAACAAAAAAAATAAGTAAATATAAATTCAAAACTTTTTTCAAAGGAATGAACATAACGAGCGATTTTTACCACAATTTAGGTTTGAATCTTTCGTCGGTTCTTGTAATCTCTCATCAAATTGTATATCATCATTTTTATTTGGATTCAAATTCAAGTCGGGAATTGAATATTCATCGACATTATTTTCAAATGAAAAATTTAGATCTATTGGTATTGAAGCCATGTTAAGAAACATATTGAATATAAATCTATTTATAGACTAAATTGAGAGGGAAATGAAAATTTTTAACAATTTTACCTCCAAAAAAATTTACTAGGACTAGCAATTCTAAAATTTTAAAAATTGGAATGAACAAAAAAATTTGTCACCTTAAGATAAAACTTGCATGTAATGAAGTTATTTTGCCACCATAAGTTAAAGCATGCATGCAAAAAATGTTGGAAAGGGTAAAAATGGAAATTTATGTAAAATACCTTTGATGTTTTTTCCTTAATATGTGTGTCAAAATTCAACAATTCACTTATTGTGAAACGGAGAGAGTACTACCTTACGTCATTCATATAGCACGCTAGAGCATATGATCTTATTTGATCTTGATTTAATAATTTTTTTTTTCAATTTATATGGGTCTAGTTGAAAAAAATGGTTAATTATCTTTCTTGAATTTTTGAACATATCAGCTATTTTGAGACAATTTGTTACTAGCAAACATGCAAAGTAATTTAAGACCGAGGGAGTATCAGTTGTCATGTTTCACTTTTTGAAACTCACCTCAATACTCTCTCTGTTACATAATAAATGGATTGTTGAATTTTGGCACAAAAATTAAGGGAAAAAACATTAAAAACATAAATTTAACACAATTTTTCATTTTTTACCAAAAAAAAAGAAGAAAAAGTTGATTTTATAATACTTTTTCAAAAGTTAATTGATTGTCAAATCATAAGGGTAAATTTGAAAAAAAATTCAATGATTCACTTATTTTGAAACACCAATAAATACCCCAGCAATTCACTTATTCTGAAACGGAAGGAGTATCATAAATGTTGAAGTTAAATTGAATTAGTCAAATTGATATATTTATAATTAAAATTTAAAATTTTCAAAATTATACAAAGTAATACTATAAATTTTAAATTTTCTCACATCAATTAAACAAAAAATTTATATATTTATTATTGATTAAAATTAAAAATAACATAATTTCATTCTTGAGTCGAGGGACTTTCGAAAAGCCTCTCTATCTCTCTCTATCTCTCTCTATCTCTTCAATATAGTAATAAGGTTTGCGTATATTTTGTCGTCTTCAGACTTCACTTGTTGAATTTTAGTGAATTATTATTGTTGTTGTTTCATTCTTGAAAAATAAAATATGATTATTAATATGAAGTGGAGGGAGTAAAGTTGAGATGGTCCTACTCCAACTACCACATTCATGCAAACAAGGAATTATAGGACACTTTGACAAGACTTCAATTTGCACATTTATTTGCACGTGACATCTCTTCTTTTTTCCTTATCCACTAAGACAAGATATTTTTTATTTTTTATTGAACCTCGAGTAACGGGTAAAGTTGTTGTTATGTGATCAGAAGGTCATAGATTCAAATCTTTAAAATAGTGTTTGGTAGTAATGTAAAATAAGATTGCATACAATAAATTCTTGTAGTGGGTCCTTTTGTCGAACTCTGCGCATAGCGGGAGCTTTAATGCATCGGGTTGTTCTTTTTTTTTTTTTTCCTTTGAAATGTCGAGTAGCTGGTAAAGTTGTTGTCATGGTCACAGATTTTAAGTCTTGAAAACAGTCTCTGACAGTAATACAAGATAAGGTTGCGTACAATACACCCTTGTAGTGGGATCCTTTCCTGAATTCTGCGCATAACGGAAGTTTTAGTGCATCGGGTTGTCTTTTTCTTTTTTCCTTGAAACCTTGAGGAAATTCATAATCTCTGTCACAACTTCTGTCTTTCGAGTGAGTATTTTATGATGAGCGCTTTATCGTAACTTGCTTGGTATGCAATAGCACACAAATCACATAAGAGATATAAATCGCACTAGACAAGTTTCATGCAACGAGCTCATGACTTAACAACTGATGGAAGCTGCCCATAGTTTTCTTTGGAACCTCGAGGAAATTCATAATCTCTGTCACAATTTCTGTTTATCGTTATGATGAACATTTTATGGTAAACTTGCGAAGTGTGCGATAGCGCGTAAATCACATAAGAGATATAAGTCGCACTAGATAAGCTTCATGCAACGAATTTATGACTGAGCAACTGATGGAGGCCCAATTCAATCACCCCATCTCACAACCACTCAATCTTGTCCTTAAGGGCACATTTTTCAATTAAATCATCTAATATTCAACATTTTTTTAGTCTGGCTAATTCGAATTTCGCTAAATTATAATCCCAGTATAGTAAAACCTTTTTATCAAAAATATATTACTTTCAAAATTTAAATTGAGTTTTTCTTATAATTAACAATATCGGGATTTCAACTATCTCACCATATTATTAGCGGTGTATTGGAAAAATATAATACGTTTGTTGTAATTGTATAGCTTAGCTGAGATCAAATTAAATTATGATTAAGTAAATCTTATCAAATTTAAAACCACAAGATTTAAACGTCTTTTTTATTTTCTTAAACTTCGTACTAAGTCAAACTAGGTCATTTTTTTTAAACGGAGGGAATATATAATTTTGATTGATAAAAGAAACAACGTATAATTGAAAATGAAATCCACGAAAAAATAATAATTTAAATATATTTTTAACATTAACTCTAATAAAAATAACGTTTCAATCTCTAATAAGTCAGATTTGAGTACATGAAATTTTATTAATCATGTTTCTCCAATTTTATTTTACAATTAAGATGATAAGATTCAATAATTTTTTTCACTTTTTAAAATTACATATTAAGTTAAAATCAACTATACAAATTAAACATGCTTCATGTCATGTGATCGATGATGTGAATAGGAGGGGAACGGATACCTCAGTGTGGAGATGTGAGAGGCTGACTAGGAATGGATTCAGGCGAGGTAGATGTAGATCGAAGAAATATTAGAGGGAGGTGATTACACATTACATGGATCAGCTTCAGCTTATCGAAGACATGATCCTAGATAGGAAGATGTGGAGGAGGCGGATTAGGATAGAAGAATAGTAGGGACGAGTGCGTCAATGCTAGTAGGTAAGAGGATTTTGTTATCTGTGTCAGTAGTTATAGTACTAGTATTGTTTTATAAGATTGTATCGTTTGTTGTATTACTTGGTAAATTTTTTCTATGATATTATCGGGTATGGTAATTTCTGTTGTATCGTGTCCTTTTACTATTTTATTTTTAAATTATTTTATCTTGAGTCGGGGTACTATCGAAAACAACCTCTCTATCTTACCTCTGAGGTAGTGGTATGGACGATGTATACTTACCCCCTTCTGATCCCATTTAATGAGAATCAAAAAGGCTCCATGACATGTGACGAGGAAGGGCACGAATGTCTCAGTGCGGAGGTGTGAGAAGTTGGCTAGGGATGGATTCAGGCGAGGTAGAGATAGACCAAAGAAAGATTTGAGGGAGGTGATTAGACATGACATGGATCAGCTTCAGCTTATCAAAGACGTAACTCTGGATAGGAATGCGTGGAGGAGACGAAATAGGATAGAAGAATAGTAGGTACGAGTGCATCAATGCTAGTAGGTAGGAGGATTTTGTTATCCGTGTCAATAGTTATAGTACTAGTATTGTTTAATAAGGTTGTATTATTTGTTGTATTACTTGATAAATCTTGTCTATGATATTATCGGGCGTGATAATTTCTGTTGTATCTTGTTCTTTTACTATTTTATTTTTAGATTGTTTTATCTTAAATCGGGGATCTATCGAAAACAACCTCTCTATCTTACCTCTGAGGTAGTGGTATGGACGACATACACTTACCCTATCCTGACCCCATTTAATGAGAATCAAATAGGAGAAGGGCATGGATGTCTCAGTGCGGAAGTGTGAGAGGTTGGCCAGGTATGAATTCAGGCAAGGTAGAGGTAGACCGAAGAAATATTGGAGGGAGGTGATTAGACATGACATGATGCAACTTTATCTTATCGAGAACATGACCCTAGATAGAAATGTGTGGAGGAGACAGATTAGGGTAGAAGAGTAGTAGGAATGAATGAGCCAGTGCAAATAGGTAGGAGGATTTTGTTGTATGTGTTAGTAGCTATAGTACTAGTATTATTTCAGAATGTCGTATCGTTTGTTGTATTACTTGGTGAATCTTATCTATGCTATTATTAGGTATGATAATTTCTATTGTATCTTGTCCTATTACTATTCTTTTTCTAAATTATTTTATCTTGAGTCCATCGAAAATCAAGGGAAGACGTATCGCCCAACTTTTGGTGTTTCGACATCCATTAAGTTCGACGTAAATTATATATAATTATATAAAAAATATATAAAATCTGGTATAAGATTTGAAAAAGAAAAAAAAGATTTTAAAAAGCACCCAGTAAGCCAAGAAGATAGCTGAGTGCTTTAGTTTCCAAATGGAATTTTAAAATTTTGGACGTCAATATGTGTATTCGAACCTTTCGTGCACCCACAACCCTAAATTATGGGTCCGCCACTATCGAAAACTACCCCTCTATCTCACCTGTAGATGATGCTATGGATTGTATACAATTATCCTCTCCAGACCTTACTTGATGAAAATATACTGAATACGTTATTATTATTATATTAAGTTAAAATCAAACATACAAATTAAAACGAAGACAATAAATATTAATTAAAAGTGAACAAAAATAGGCAAAGGATAATATTAAGACAAAAAAAATACCTTGGTCAAACAGTCTTCCCCACTTTTCTCTGTCGGTCAACAATTTATTTTTGGTCAACATTTTGACTAGAGACACTATCCATTATTTTACTATTTAATTTTTAATTATATTATATTTTATGATTTACCAAAAATACAAATATTCCAATCTAGAGAAAGTCATATATAGGAGTATAATTTTATAAATTTAACTTATATATATTATTGATCATGTTAGCATTTTATCATTTAATTTTTAATTGTTTTATATTTATTATTTTCCAAACAATACAAATATTCCAATCTAGAGCAAGTCATATATAGTATAATTTTATAAATTTAACTTACATATATTTATCACAGAAGAAATACTTTTTCTGTTGCTTTTTACTTGTCATAGTTTTCATTTTTAGAATTGAATTTTATGAAACTTGACCAATATTTTAAGATGTATGTTTTAATAATACTAATATAGAGAAAAAAATGTAATTTGTAGTACTTCTCATCCAATTTTTGAGTATTCAAATTTTAATTTTAAAATGTTAAATTAATTTAATTTAATTTTATTTAAAAATTAATTAAATTGACTATCGAAAGTGAAACATGATAACTATTTTGAAATAGAGGGAGTATCTATAATATTCTACAACATATGTTGAAATTGGATATAACTATTATTATACATATTTCAAAAAAAGAAAAAAGAGAAACAAATTAGAGTCAAATCTTATATGAATTTTTACCAGTATTTTAAGATATATTGTTTAATTATACTGATATGTGAAAACTTGTAAATTATTTATAGTATTTTTTGTATAATTTTTGAATATTCAAACTTTAATTTTAAATTATTGAAATAATCTAGTTTAATTTACTCTGAAAATTAGTCAAAATGTTTCTCGATAAATTAAATATGTCAACTATTTAAAACGGAGGAAGTAATATCTATATTATCCTACAATATTTGTTGAAATTAGATATAAGTATTACTATACACATTTAAAAAGAGGAAAAACGAGAAGACATGCTCCAGAAAATGAAGTTTATTCTCGTAATTGATGAGACCTCGTAGATTATGGAAAAAATTAGTCACAATATCTTCGAATAAGCTAAATGCGTCAACTATTTTAAAATAGAGGGAGTAATATCGATATTATCCTACAATATTTGTTGAAATTGGATATAAGTATTATTTATACACTTTTAAAATGTGTATAAGTATTACTATACACATTTAGGTTTACATTATAATGTTAAACTTTGAAGGATCTCTGAAGAGTGAATTGAATTTTTATCCTTTGTACTTCATTATAATCTCCGCAATAGATAAAATTATTTACTTTTAAATAATCAAACTTTATACGTGCGAGGCACGTGTGGTTAAACAAATAGTTTTTAAATATTCAAACGTTAATTTTAAATTATTGAATTAATCTAATTTAATTTAGCTCTGAAATTAGTCAAAATATCTCTTGATAAACTAAATGCGTCAACTATTTAGAACGGAAAGAGTAATACCTATATTATCCTACAATATTTGTTGAAATTAGATATAAGTATTATTATACACGTTTTAAAAGAGGAAAATAGAGAATACACACTCAAGGAAATGAAGTTTATTTTCATAACTGATTAGTCACAGTGTCTCCGAATAAGCTAAATGCGTCAAATATTTTAGAACAGAGGGAGCAATACCGATATTATTCTACAATATTTGTTGAAATTGGATATAAATATTATTATACACATTTAAAAAGAGGAAAATAGAGAAGTCACGTTCAAGGAAATGAAGTATTCTCGTAACTGATGAGACCATGTGGATTATGAAAAAAATTAGTCATAATGTCTCCGAATAAGCTAAGTGTGTCAACTATTTTAGAACAGAGGGAGTAATATCAATATTATCCTACAATATTTGTCGAAATCGGATATAAGTATTATTATACACATTTTAAAAAAGGAAAATAGATGCATCAACTATTTTAGAACAGAGGGAGTAATATTGATATTATCATACAATATTTGTCGAAATTGGATATAAGTATTATTATACACATTTAAAAGAGGAAAATAGAGAAGCCGCTCAAGGAAATGGAGTTATTTTCGTAACTGATGAGACCATGTAAATTATAAAATTTTTCTCAAAAACGCTATAAAAAGTGCTATAAGTTGTAAAAAAAAAAATCAATACAATTAAAAGATACATATAAAAATATTGACCAAAAATTCCATCGATTGACTTTAAAAAAAGAAACTATGACAAACTAAAATGAAACGAATAAAACCTAAAACTTTTTTTTTTTCTAAATATACCCCAAAAAACTAGTAACTAAATGAGGGTAAAAACCATAATTTGAGTATGCTAATTTGGAAAATATACAAATAAAAATATTTAAAACGTGATTGATTTATCTTTAAACAACTCTACAAGTTACCAAAAAAAAAAAATAATCCAACATTTAAAATATGTTCAATAAATATTAATTAAAAGTGAACAAAAATAGAAAAAGGATTATATATTAAGACAAAAAAATACCTTGGTCAAACAGTCTTCCCCATTTTTCTCTGTCGGACAACAATTTATTTTTGGTCAACACTTTGACTAGAGGTCCCTATACATAATTTTATTATTTAATTTTTAATTATTTTATATTTTATGATTTTCCAAAAATACAAATATTCCAATCAAGAGAAAGTCATATATAGTATATTTTATAAATTTAACTTATATATATTATTGATCATGTTAGCATTTTATCATTTAATTTTTAATTGTTTTATATTTATTATTTTCCAAAAAATACAAATATTCCAACCTAGAGAAGTCATATATAGTATAATTTTATAAATTTAACTTATATATACTTATCACGTAAGAAATGCCTTTTCTGTTGCTTTTTACTTGTCATAGTTTTTATTTTTAGAATTGAATTTTATGAACCTTGACCAATATTTTAAGATGTATGTTTTAATAATACTAATATAGAGAAAAAAAATGTACTTCTAGTACTTCCCATATAATTTTTGAGTGTTTAAATCTTAATTTTAAAATATTAAATTAATTTAATTTAATGTTAATTTGAAAATTAATTAAACTAACTTTCGAAAAGTGAAATATGATAACTGTTCTGGAATAGAGGGAATATGAATTTGTTGAAATTGGATATAACTATTATATATTATACATATTTAAAAAGAGGAAAATAGAGAAACAACTTAGAGTCAAATCGTATATGAATTTTGACCAATATTTTTAAAATATATTTTAAAACTATATTGATATGAGAAAATTTATAAATTATTTATCGTATTTGTCATATAATTTTTGAACATTAAACATTAATTTTAAATTAATTTAATTTAACTCTGAAAATTAGTTAAAATGTCTCTCGATAAGTTAATGTGTCAACTATTTTAGAACGGAGGGAGCAATATCTATATTATCCTACAATATTTGTTGAAATTGGATATAAGTATTATATACACATTTAAAAAGTGGAAAATAGAGAAGGCGCGCTCAAGAAAATGAAGTTTATTCTTGTAACTGATGAGACCATGTAGATTATGAAAAAAATTAGTCATAATGTCTCCGAATAAGCTAAATGCGTCAACTATTTTAGAACAGTGGGTGTAATATTGATATTATCCTACAATATTTGTTGAAATTGGATGTAAGTATTATTATACACATTTAAAATGTGTATAAGTATTATTATACATATTTAGGTTTACATTATAATATTAAAGTTTGAAGGATCTTTGGAGAGTGAATTGAACTCTTACACTTTATTATAATCTCCGTAATAGATAAAATTATTTAATTTTAAATAATCAAACATTACACGCGCGAGACACGTGCGGTTAAACTAATAATTTTTAAATATATTTAATTTTAAATTACTGAATTAATCTAATTTAATTTAACTCTGAAAATTAGTCAAAATATCTCTCGATAAGCTAAATGCGTCGACTAATTTAGAACGGATGGAATAATATCTATATTATCCTACAATATTTGTTGAAATTGGATATAAGTATTATTATACACATTTAAAAAGTTGAAAATAGAGAAGGCGCGCTCAAGAAAATGAAGTTTATTCTTGTAACTGATGAGACCATGTAGATTATGAAAACAATTAGTCATAAGGTCTCCGAATAAGCTAAATGCGTCAATTATTTTAGAAATATGGGTGTAATATCGATATTATCCTACAATATTTGTTGAAATTAGATGTAAGTATTATTATACACATTTTAAAAGAGGAAAAAAAATTTAGTCACAATGTCTCGGAATAAGCTAATGCGTCAACTATTTTAGAACAGAAGAAGTAATTTCTAAATTATCCTACGATATTTGTTGAAATTAGATAAAAGTATTATTATACACATTTAAAAAGAGGAAAATAGTAAAGGCACGCTCAAGGAAATGAAGTTTATTCTCGTAACTGATGAGACCATGTAGACTATGAAAAAAATTAGTCACAATGTCTCCGAATGAGCTAAATGTGTCAACTATTTTAAAATAGAGGGAGTAATATCGATATTATCCTACAATATTTGTTGAAATTGTATATAAGTATTATTATACACATTTAAAATGTGTATAAATATTATTATACACATTTAGGTTTACATTATAATATTAAAGTTTGAAGGATCTTTGGAGAGTGAATTGAACTTTTACACTCCATTATAATCTCCACAATAGATAAAATTATTTAATTTTAAATAACCAAACATTACACGTGCGAGACACGTGCGGTTAAACTAATAATTTTTAAATATTCAAATTTTAATTTTAAATTATTGAATTAATCTAATTTAATTTAACTCTGAAAATTAGTCAAAATGTCTCTCAATAAACTAAATGCGTCAACTATTTTAGAACGGAAAGAGTAATACCTATATTATCCTACAATATTTGTTGAAATTGAATATAAGTATCATTATACACATTTAAAAAGAGGAAAATAGAAAAGGAGAGTTCAAGGAAATGAAGTTTATTCTCGTAACTGATGAGACCATGTAAATTATGAAAAAAATTAGTTACAATATCTCCGAATAAGCTAAATGCGTCAACTATTTTAGAACAGAGAGTAACATCTATATTATCATACGATATTTGTTGAAATTGGATGTAAGTATTATCATACACACTTTAAAAGAGGAAAAAAAAAATAGTCACAATGTCTCCGAATAAATTAAATGCGTCAACTATTTTAGAACGGAGGAAGTAATTTTTATATTATCCTACGATATTTGTTGAAATTGGATATAAGTATTATTATGCACATTTAAAAAGAGGAAAATAGAAAAGGCACGCTCAAGAAAATAAAGTTTATTCTCGTAACTTATGATACCATGTAGATTATGGAAAAAAGTAGTCATAATGTCTCCGAATTAGCTAAGCGCGTCAACTATTTTAGAATAGAGGGAATAATATCGATATTATCCTACGATATTTGTTGAAACGTGATATAAGTATTATCATATACATTTAAAAATAGAAAAATAGATGCGTCAACTATTTTAGAACAGAGGGAGTAATATCGATATTATCCTACAATATTTGTTAGAAATTGGATATACGTATTATCATACACATTTAAAAAGAGGAAAATAAAGAAGGCGCTCAAGGAAATGAAGTTTATTCTCGTAACTGATGAAACCATGTAAATTATGAAAATTTATAACTAAAATTTAGATACTGAAAAACGGTATAAAAAGTACTATAAGTTGTAATTTTTTTTAATATAGATTAAAAAATTCATCTTAAAATGTTGATCAAAGTTTTATTGTTTAACTTTTTAAAAAATAAATTATGACAACTAAAATGGAAATAATGAAATTTTCATAAAAAACTTTTTTTTTTTTCTAAATATACCCGAAAAAACTAGTAATTAAATGAGAATAAAAGCCATAATTTGAGTATGCTAGTTTGGAAAAAATATAAATAAAATAAAAATTAATTAAAACGTGATTGATTTATCTTTAAACAATTCTACAAGTTGTACCACAACAACTAGCTAATCCAACATTTAAAAAATGTACAATAATAGCTCTAAGCTTTCCTTACAATGACAATAAAAATAATAATAATAATAATAATAATAATAATAATTTGTGCTGATATATTTTATTTGAGTCGAGAGTTTTTTAAAAATAACTTTTTACCTTTAATAATATTTATTTTACGAACACAACATAGTTAAATAATTTAACTATATAAAAATATACTGAGTGTATTATTGTCATTGACAATAATTAGATGTGATAGGTCAGAGGATATGTTTTTGATAAAGTATACAAACCTATTTGTCTCAAAAAAGGAAATGTATATCATATGCTTTTTACCTTCTTTTTTCTTTGGAAAAAAAAAAAAAGATTCTTAATCTGTCCCCCCTATTAAATAACCTTAGTATATAAAAAGGTCTAAATTATTATCAAATGTAAATATCAAGAAAACATATATACTATAAATATATCTCTCTCTCTTTATTTTTTCTTTCTTTCATGGCTTCTTCTTCATCAAATCCTAGAATAATTGTTCAAAAAAATCCATCTCAATCTCAACTCAATGAATTGGGCATCAAATCTTGGCCTAAGTAAGTATACAAACTTATGATTTTTAGTTTCTTCTATGCTTTTATGTTTTTTGTTTGTTCGTTTGATTATACTGTTATTTGTTCTGAGTCGGGGTCTATCGGAATAGTTGGTATGGACTGCGTACATATTACTTTCCCCCAGACTTCATTTATGGGAATACACTATGTTGTTGTTGTTGTTTCTTGTTAGTTTTTTTCTTCATCATATAGGTATATACATATATACGTGGTGTCTTGTTTTCTTTATTAGCTAGCGATGTGTATCTCAGTTTTGTTGTGTGCTTCTGTGTGTTTTCGTTTGTTTGTTTGATTATACTGTTCGGAGGTCTATTGGAAACAACCTCTCTACTTCATGTGAGGTTGTGGTATGGACTGCATACACTTTATCCTCTCCAGATCGTACTCCACTTTGTGGGAATACACTGAATATGTTGTTGTTTCTTGTTAGTTTTTTTGTTCATCATATATGTATATGTATACGTTCTACATCACACTCTTTGGGATACAGTTTTCTTTTGGACCTTATTAATTAATAAAAAATATTTTGTACATCGAACTGTTTCTTTCTTTTTTTTTTTTGGCCATCTATCTATTTTCTTTGTTTGTGTAAGCTTGCTCATATTGCCTGGCTTCAAACTCAGATAAAAGAGGAAGGTTGTGGTAGTTATGCTCACAGTCTGTTTCGTCAAAAAATTATACTATATATACAAGTACAAAATCAATCTTGATCACTGAAAATTACTTGCTTTGTCACATCATAAAACCTAAGTTGCATGGACTCTTCACTTTTGATGCCGCACCGTGTTAGATTCTCCAAAAGTACACTACTTTTGATGAACTCGACACGCACCTGCTGATATTTTTGAAGAGTACTCCGAGCAACATAGCATAAAACTAGTCAATTTATGACGTATTTTTACAATACATTATATGTTGTTGTGCATCCATGTGTGTGTTCTCCGGTTGTGTAAGCTTGCTCATATCGCCGATTTCTATGTAGTTCAGATGAAAGAATAAGGTTGTAATAACTGACAGTCAGCGTAAAACTAATCAATTTATGAAAAATTTAATGAGTGTATTATTAATGCCTAGACTTTTTTTTTTCTCTTTTTTTTTTTTTTTTAATTTTATTTATTTTTTTGAATTTTCAGATGGGGTTGTTCTCCTGGAAAATACCAATTAAAATTTGATGCACAAGAGACATGTTATTTGATAAGAGGTAAAGTGAAAGTTACAACAAAGAATTCAAATGAAACAATTGAATTTGGAGCTGGTGATCTTGTGATTATTCCAAAAGGATTAAGTTGCACTTGGGATGTTTCAATTGCTGTTGATAAACATTATAAGTTTGATTAATTCTTCTTAATCCTAATTAAAACTTAGTTAATTATATAGAGATAAACATCCAGTATCCCCCGAACTACGACCAAATTTGCTACGACACACTCCAACTTCACAGGTGTCCTATTACCTCCGAACTCAATTTTAGCGTATTTTTGTCAACCTTTTTAACCGATATACACGTTGTAGGGGGTAACAAAATCGCCCTGAACACACACGTCAGCTAAAAAGAATGACAAAAAGACGCTAAAATTTAGTTCTAGGGTAATAGGACCCCGTAAAGTTGGAGTGTGTCGCAGCAAATTTGATCATAGTTCAGGAGGGTACTAGATGCTTTACTCTTAATTATATATCATTAGTTGGTATTCTTGTTTACTTAGTCAAATGATGATGTTTATGATAAACATCTCATGATTGTAATCAATTTTCTTGATATATAGAGATATATTTATTTATATATCCTTAATATGTTAGTATAATTTTTTTTCTGGAAGCGAATTCAACATTTAAACTTTTATAATATGGTCTTTTAAGATTCTTTGTGTCAAATATAATGTATCTTTAATACGTTTATGTTAGTAATTCCTTTTTCATCGATCTGATAATTAAATTTGATAAGTTCAATCTTTCAGATCTTAGCATTGAATACATTGTACTTTTAAAATTTTGTAGTTAGAGTTCAATAGTTGTAAAACTTTTAATGGTTCTTTACATTTATGTATATTTATATTTCGTGCTAAAAATATTGAATTCAGTTGAACACATCGAATTTATCTTGTAGTGTTATTAATTTTGTATATTGGATTAGTCAAGTGTAGTTGGTTGATATTTTCCTTGTTTTATTTTATGTGATGTTGTTTAACTTAATACAAAGTTTAAGGCCCCGATGGTTATGAAAAAATATTTTTTGGGGGAGTTAGAGTTGAAATTGAAGATGAAATTGGAGTTGAAAAATTTATGGCCAAATACAGTGTGTTTTCACTAAAATAAAATATTTTTTCAAAAATAAAATAAAAATTTTCATGATCAAACGACTATTAAGAAAGAAGTATTATAATTTTTGACCTAAAATGAGCCAAAAACATCCGTAAGTTTTGGTCTCTTTTAAAAAGATTAATTATTTTTTTTAACAACTTTTTAATTTCAATTTTTTTTATTTAACATGTTGAAGGTTACGCGATTAAAGAATATTTTAACATTTTTGATATATTTTTAATTTATGATTATAAAATTTAAAAATCTCGAAGGGGAACCTTGGAGTAACTGTTAAAGTTGCTGGAATGTAATCAAGAAGTCACAAGTTCAAGCCTTAAAAACAGACTTTGCAAAAATACAAGACAATACTGCATACAATAGACTCTTGTGATCGGACTTTTCCCTGGACTCTGGAGTTTTAGTACACCAATTGTCCTTAAAATTAAGTTTTTTTTTTTTTAAAACAAATTCATGTCAAATTAAAACAAATCAATCAATTGATAATAATAAAAATATCGTGTATAATAGATTCCTGTGATGAAGTTATTTTCTGATTATGCATAGCAAAAATTTTAGTATATTTAGTTATCGTTAAAATTTATTTTTTATTTTTTTTTAAAATTTCATGTCAGATCAAAAAAGATCGATCAATTTGATAATAATAAAAATAATGAAGTACTAATATTCTTTGGTTAAAGGTTAGTCAAAGAAGAGCAATTAGTCAAATGTATGTCACTTTCAAACTCAACTACATTTTAGTAAGAAAAAAAAATATCTCCTCTTTTAATAATAAAAGCTATAAATGCCCACCCCATTGACTAGTCAACTCATCATATTTTTTATTATGAAAATTATATCACCTTTTGAGTCAGCAATTTTGAATTTTTTGCACCCAACACTATAAATGTTTATGGTTGGAATCAACTGCTTGGAAGTGGGGAAATTCTTTATATGTGAGCTCAATTAATTATTTATCATGTGAATGTTTAATGTTTCATTCCTCTCTTAGTATTGTATTCGTCTTAAATTATCTGTCGTGATATTTATTATTTTTTGATATAATATAATATGTAAATATATCTTTTAACTTGGGTTTAGGATCACAACTATAACCTTCAACTTTGAGTATACACAAACAAACACTTAAATTTGTATAAAATTGAACAAATAGACACACAAGTTCTATGTGGCATAATATATATAGAACGCCATGTAGATTAAGAATTGGCCACGTAGGATGCTGCATAAGGCATATGTGTCTACTTGTTCAACTTTATACAAGTTTAAATATCTATTTATGCACACCCAAAGAGATCATAGATGTGATCCAAGTTCAAGTTAAAGACATGTTTATGTATAACGCCTTGTCTTTTAAGAGGCGTGTATCAAACTAAACATAGACAAGTAAAGATGATCGGAAAAAGTACTCTCTTTGTTTACCTTTTTACTTATCATATTATATTTCGAGAGTCAAATTGTATGATTAAATTGTCTAGTATTGTATTTGTCTTAAATTATCTATCGTAATATTTATTGTTTCTTAAGAGACATGTCAAATTCAACATAGACAAGTAAAAATAGACAAAAAAAGTACTAGACGTACTCCCTTTGTGGAATGTTTAGTGTTTCATACTTGTCTTGTATTGTATTCGTCTTAAATTATCTGTCGTAATTTTTATTATTTCTTAAGAGGCGTATCAAGTTAAACATAGACAAGTAAAGATGGACAGAAAAATTACTAGAAGAAGCCTTTGTGGAATGTTTAATGTTTCCTATTTGTCTTGTATTGTGTTTGTCTTAAATTATCTATCGTATGTTTATTTGTTTACTAAATGGCGTATCAAGTTAAACATAAACAAGTAAATATGGACACAAAAGTACTAGAAAAAGTAGTCCCTTTGCGAAATGTTTAATGTTAACTACTCGTCTTAAATTATCTGTTGTAATGTTTATTATTTCTTTAGAGGTGCATTAAGTTAAACATAGACAAGTAAAGATGAACATAATAAGTACGAGAAGAAGTACTCCCTTTGTGGAATGTTTAATGTTTCATACTTGTCTCTTGTATTGTATTCGTCTTAAATTATCCGTCGTAATTTTTATTGCTTCTTAAGAGACGTAAAATTAAACATAGACAAGTAAAGATTGACAGAAAAAATACTAGAAGAAGTACTCCCTTTGTGGAATGTTTAATGTTTCCTACTTGTCTTGTATTGTATCTGTCTTAAATTATTTGTCGTAATTTTTATTGTTTCTTAAGAGACATATTAAGTTAAAGATAGACAAGTAAAGATGGACAGAAGAAGTATTTCCTTTGTAATAATGTATTTAAATTTGTCTCTACTTATATTTTGTGAAGACTTTTATGCATGAAAATAGTGTGTATATATATGAACAAATGAAGATAGTCTTGTACAATATCCGTCTTAAATTATTAGTAGTATTGAAACACAGTTTGAGATGAACGTAACCATGTATATATAGAAATATATCTTCGATATTGTCATTTTGAAATGTTTGGGCATTTCTAATATACCCCTAAACTACAAGTTAGCGCACAACGGCTGAAAAGTCGTCATTGCATGCTGCTTGCAGGCTCGAAAATATCTCTTTCGCCTCTTCGGGGGGCTGAGGCTTTTCCCCCACAACCTTCTTTAAAGGAGAGTTAGAAGAACAACTGGTCAAAATCGAATTCAATTGTCAATTGTCTCTATCAAAAATAGGAGTGACTATCGATTCTTTATTGTTTCTTAATAGGCGTATCAAATTAAACATAGACTAATAAAGATGGACAAAAGAAGCTAAGTACCCCTTTGTTCACTTTTACTTATCATATTTTACATTTCAAGAGTCAAACTGTATGATCTTTAATCAATATTTTAACTTGTATTTTTTTTAATTATATAAATATGAGAATGATTGCAACTTATAGTATTTTTTGTATATTATTTGAATATTTAAATTTTAAATTAAAATTATTAAATTAATTTAATTCAATTTAGTTTCAAAAATTAGTCAAATTGATTCTGGTGAAGCGAAACATAGCAAGTAAAAGTGATTGAGGGAGTAATTTTCATACTTGTCTTGTACTGTATTCATCTTAAATTATTTTTCGTAATATTTATTGTTTCTTAAGAGGCGTATATCAAATTAAACATAGACAAGTAAAGTTAGACAGAAGAATTAATTCCTTTGTTCACTTTTACTTATCATATTTTACATTTCGAAAGTCAAACTGTATGATTACACTGTCTTGTACTCTATCCATCTTAAATTATCTGTCGTAATCTTTATTGTTTCTTAAAAGGCGTATAACAAATTATACATAGACAAGTAAATATAGACATAAGAAGTACTTCTTTTGTTTATTTTTATTATCATATTTTAAATTTTGAGAGTCAAACTATATGATTAAATTGTCTTGTACTATATTCTTCTTAAATTATTTGTCGTAATTTTTATTGTTTCTTAAGAGGCATATCAAGTTAAACATAGACAAGTAAGGATGAACACAAAAAGTACTTTTTTCATTTTTACTTACCATATTTTACATTTTGAGAGTCGAATTGTATGATTAAACTGTCTTGTACTGTATTCGTCTTAATTATCTATCATAATTTTTGTTGTTTGTTAAGAGGTATATATCAAATTAAACATAGATAAGTAAACAAGGATGGAAGAAATACTTCCGTTGTTCACTTTTACTTTTCATATTTTACATTTCGAGAGTCAAACTGAATAATTAAACTATCTTATACTGTATTTGTCTTAAATTATCTGTCGTCATCTTTATTGTTTCTTACGACGCATATCAAGTTAAATATAGATAAGTAAAAATGGATATAAGAAGTACTCCCTTTGTTCACTTTTACTTATCATATTTTTACATTTCGAGAGTCAAATTATATGATTAAACTGTCTTGTATTGTATTCGTCTTAAATTGTCTATCGTAATTTTTATTGTTTCTTAAGAGGCATATCAAATTAAACATAGACAAGTAAAGATAGACCAGAACAAGTATTATCTCTGTTCACTTTTACTTATCCTATTTTAAATTTCGCGAGTCAGTTAACTGTGTAATCTTTAATCAACATTTTAAGTTGGATTTTGTTAATCATATAAAGATGACAAATGACTGCAACTTATAGTATTTTTTGTATAGGGTTTGAATATTTATATTTAAAATCTTAAATTAATTTAATTTGATTTAGCTTCAGAAATTAGTCAAATTAATTCTCGTGAAGGGAAACCTAGCAAGTAAAAGTGATCGAAGGGAGTAATTAGGTGGAGTTTTCGATTATTTGTCTTATTTACATCTTAAGATATAATCTTTCTTCATTGAGTTCAACAATAATAACATACCCAGTATAATTTCACAAGCAAAGTTTAAAAGCAATCGAGCATAGGCAGCCTTACTTTTGTGAGATAGAAAAGTTATATTTGATAATTTCTCTTTATTGATGACTATATATCTTTTTTGCAAGAACGGTATTGGAAAAGTAATACTTAAAAACAAAAAAAACAGCTCGATGCTCTAAAACTTTACTACGCAACTAGAAAATGAATACAACATTCTTAATTTTTAGGTGAAAGATATTTTAAACCAAATTAATTCTTGTTTTGGAGAGAAACCCTCCAATATGGATATTTTATGGATTCCAAATTTTAAAATCTTAATCACAAATATTAGTTTTTGAGTTCTGAATAAGATTTTCTATATAAAAAAAGATTTAGGCTAGAACAACCAAATTTTACCATACTTTATTCATTAAAAAATGAGTCATAGCCTATTCTGTCCATATTCATTAAAAAAATAAAAGAGCAATTTGGTGCGCTAAATCTCTTGTTATGTGCAAGATCTGGAGAAGGACTCGACGACAAAGGTCTACTGTACACAGTCTTAGACTTGCATTTTTGTTCCTAAGGCTTGAACCCGTGACCTTCTAATCGCATAAGGACTCGACGACAAAGGTCTATTATATTGTACACAGTCTTAGACTTGCATTTTTGTTCGTAAGTCTTGAATCTGTGACCTTCTGATCGCATGATAATAGCTTTACCAGTTACTCAAAGCTCCATTTAAGTCCGTCCATATTCGTTAAAAAAATAAAAGGGTAATTCGGTGCACTAAAGCTCTCGCTATAAGCAGAGTTTGGGGAAAGACTCGACCACAAGGGTCTATTGTACGCAGTCATAGACTTGCATTTCTATCAGATGTTGTTTCTAAGGCTTGAAGTCCGTGATCTTCTGATCACATGACAACAATTTTACCAGTTACTCCAAGGCCTCGTTCAAGTCCGTTCATATTCATTAAAAAAATAAAAGAAAAATCTGGTGCACTAAAGCCCTCGCGATGTGCAAAGTATGGAAAAGGACTCGACCACAAAGGTCTATTGTAAGCAGTCTTAGACTTACATTTTTGCCAGAGGTTATTTCCAAGACTTATGAACCCGTGACCTTTTGATCGCATAATAATAACTTTACTAGTTACTCCTAGGCTCGATTCAAGTCCATCCATATTTATACTAGTGAATAATGGATCAAGTGCAAGCCCATATTTTAATGCAAGAGTGAAATTGAACAAGGATCAAAGATTTTGTACACTATAAAGTTCTTCACTAGGAAATGCTATTTGTTACTTTCATATCACCTTGTTGCACAAAAACAATGAAATTGATTAATTCAGGGTGTGGTGGAATGAGGATTTTTATTGAGGGGTTTAGAAGTAAACATACGAACTAGCCAAAGGACGTTCAATATCTACGATATATACATAAATAATATTTTTAAACATGTAAAAATAATATAATTTTTTGTTGAAGGGAGTTCGAATGAACGTCCTGGATGAAAGGTGGCCCGCCCCTAATCTAGGAGATGAATGCCAAGTTCTGGGATTAAATCCGAGAAAATTAGCTACGAAAATGTAAGGGATAAGGCACAAGTATCCCCAAACTATACTCGAAATCTCAACCACATACCTAAACTTTACGGGGTTATGGGATGCCAAGTTTTGTATTTTTATGATCCCTCTGTGATGACGCGACTATTAAGTAGCAGAATATTTGTGCTTCTTTTGTGCTGACTTAGCAGCCACGTTAGCACAAAAGGAGCATAAAAATGCAGAAAAAAATGAGTTTAGGAGAGTAACAAAATCCTCGTAAAGTTTAAATGTGTCACTGAAATTTCAAATATAATTCGACAAGGTATACAATTGAATATACAATTGGTATTTTTTTTTTTAGTTTCTCATCCGGTGTCCGGTACCCGCACTGGAGTCCGACTAATTCGGATTCGTGCCGCATAGGGCCCCATTCGGGGGAAGCGCTCCCCACCAAGAATTTTACTCAAACCCGAGATCTCTAGTTAAGGGAGGAGCAATCCCATCCGCTGCACCACATCCTTTGATATTTATGCTAATGCAGAAGTGGAATCACTTGACTAACTTTACTGTGTTGCTAAAGTGCTAACCAAAATTCTAAAAACTAACAAACTAACAGAATCTTAACAGAAAAGCTGACACTTGCCATATTTATGTTATTTGCAACAATTGTCTTTGTTGAAGAATATATATGCTTTGGTGTAATATATCATTATTACAATAAATTACAGTTAAAATAATAAAATGAATAAAAATGAAGAAAATAAAATAATTTTTTTCATTGCTAATGTGGAGATATCTCACTCTCTATAAGGAGATTCAAGTCAACTACGGCGTAATCTACACCGATCCAACAGTATCAACTCTTAACTTGTCCCCTTCAGGATACAACAGCTCATCACGATGTAAAACTCAAGCAACAAAAACACCTTTGTATAGTTAATAATCCAAAGCTCCACCACAAAAACATCTTTCTTCAACATATAATTACTCTCTTTATACAATGAATATGATTAAAGACTTAGAATATTTTCTTCGTCTCAATTTTCTCTTTCACTGATATAATTATTCTCTTTTATATAGTAAATATAGTTGGAGACTTAAAATATTTTTCTTTGTCTCAACTCTCCCTTTCAGTAACATAATAAATTTCTTATTGTGTTCACTTCTACTATTTTTCATCTCAATTTTCTTGCTTATTAACACAAGACCATCACTATTTATATGCGAGATATTCATCCTTGCAGTGTATAAAAGAAAATAGTGGAAAGATAAATGAAATAGAGATTACAATAGTAATGATAGTTATGGCCACATTCTATCCCTACTAAATAACACGAGTCATGGGCATAAAATGCCATTTCATGATGAGAAATATGTGCAGTAAAATCAAATCTCTCTATAGCGTTATTTCGTTATAACAACATTTTATTATAGCGGTCTGATTTTCTTCGGAATCAATTTTTTCTGTTATATTTTACTTCTTTATAATGTCATTCTATCCGTAATAGCAATGACGTTTATATTAGCAGTACATTCTTTGTAAAATTCTCTCTATATAACAACATACTCAAATATTATGTAATAATATTTTGTAAGAAATATATTATGTATAAAATAAAATACCAAATGTTTATAATACTGTTAATTACTAATGTCATGCACATAGTAAATTTCAAGTAGGAATATCTAATTTAAAGGAAAAAGAAACTATTTAACTGATGCATATCAGTTATTTCATAATTGCACGAGAGAAGGACTACTAATGTTTGTTTTTTTTATTTTCTTGTTCTTTCTAATTTTGCATATTTTTATTTACAGTTAAATGACATCTGAACATCAGATGCCAGTATATACATATAACAATACCTCTCTATATTAATCATGACCAGTGATGGAGCCAAAATTTTCATTGAGGGGGTTCAGAAGTAAATATACGGATTAGTCGAAGGGGGTTCAATATCTATTATATATACATAAAAATATTTTTAACCATGTAAAAATAGTAAAATTTTCTGACAAAGAGGGTTCGAATAAACCCCTTAAATTAAATGTGACTCTGCCACTGATCATGACATCTTCGAACAAACGCTATCACTATAGAGAGATTTGATTGTATAATGACACACTTTGGGTAATGAATATGGAGAAGTGGGAAAGTTCAACAATCAGTAGCCAATACTTTGGGTAATCAATATGAGCAAAATTAATTAAATATTAAAATGCTCAACAAGAAGGAAAGTCTTGGAGTAATTGGTGAAGTTGTTGTCATGTGACTATGAGGTGCAAGTTAAGGCTGCGTATAATGTACCCTTATGGTGGAGCCCTTTCCCGAACCCTGTACATAGCGAAAGCTTTAGTAGACCAGACTGCCCTTTATTAAAATGCTCAACATGAACCTACATAAGGTAACTCATGACAACCCTTGTGTTGTGAAACATGGAAAGTAAGGTGAATCAAGACATCATCAGGCATTAATCCTTACATCAATAGAATAAGAACAAAAATACTTAGTCACAAGTATTTTAAAGGGCCTAGTTGCTACTAACATATGCCTATAGGCCTATAACTTCACATATACCCAATCACCTACTTCAAAAACCTTATCTAATCTAAGTCTATTGCCAAATCCTTCATTTATGTTGTGCACTTGTCATGTGAAATTTGAATAAAGCAAGTGCACTTTATCGTAGTGTAGTTGGTGATATTATAACCTCCATTCAGTTAAGAATAAAAAAGGGCAGCTAGGTGCACTAAGTTTCCGCTATGCGCAGAATTCGAGAAAGAACTCCACCACAAGGATCTATTTTATGCAATCTTACCTTACGTTACTTCAAGGGACTGTTTCCAAGACTTAAACTCGTGACCTCCTGGTCACGTAATAACTTTACCATTTATACTCCGGAAGACGAATGCTAGGTTCATGGATTAAATTCAAGAAAATTAGCAAAGAAAATGAATAAGAAAGAGAGGGAGAAGCAGTTTTAGTAGTATCATCAGGTCAATGTCTTACAATTGAATATACACTTAGTATACACTCACTATGTTGCTACAATGATAAAAAAAGTTTTGAAACAAACAAACTAAAAGAATCTTAACAGAAAAATAGAAACTTGTCACATCAGCAATCTTAACTATTTCTTCAACTAACTCCTTCAATTACTATGCTACTTGTAGTACACCTAGTCATTCAAATTTGAAGTATTTCATTAAAGGATATGAATTAAAATGGTGAAGCATGTGTAAGATTTTGTACTTGTAATATGGTAACCATGCATCTCATACAATGATCATTCAACTTGTAGTAATTGTCAGTTAAAATTATGTATTTAATTTGGAGTAATTGGTAACGTTGTTGTCATGTGATTAGGAGGTCACGGATTCAAGCCTTGAAAATAGTCTCGGGCAGAAATGCAAGGTAAGGCTGCGACCTGCGTATAATATACCCTTGTGGTGGAGCTCTTCCCTGAACCCTGCGCATATATAGTGAAAGCTTCAATGTATCGAGCTGGCCTTTTTTTAATTTTATTTTTAATAGTCATTTCATATTAACTAATTGCATCAACAATTATCTTAGTTGAATTTTGTATTTTTCGAAAAAAAGTTAATGAGTAACAAGTGTCAAGAGTCTCACGTTGGAAAAAGGATGGGTTCTTGATCTCCTTATATGGACTTGGGTCCTTCCCTCATTAGCTAGCTTTTCTGGTTGATTTAGACCTAATATCTATTCTTTACATGATGTCAGAGTCAGATTCATCTAAATTCTTTGTTAGTTGATGTTGCCTCATATTATATTGTTCACGCTCCAGTTACCCTTATATTATATTGTTCACGCTTTAGTTACCCTCATATTATATTGCTCACACTTCAGTTAACAAGGTTTGGGTGTGTGGGAGAGTGTTAGGAGTCCCTCATCAGAAATGGGTACTTGACCTCCTTATATGGATTTGGACAATCCTCCTCTCATGAACTAGCTTTTGAGGTTGAGTTAGACACAGGATTCATTCTTTACAATAGGTTTGATTTTATTTCCCAGATCTCTCACTGGTGTTGCATGTTATCATGATGTGTCTTGAGATAGCCGTCTCCCGATCCCATTTTAAGTCGGGAACCAGTTCCTCGATCGTCACTCTGCTGCATCTGACCCGTCATCTAGGCAACCTTTGAAAGGCGGTGAGTGTGACAACGTGCAAAAATAATTAAAATACTAATTTAGAACTTGAACCAAATAATAATAAGTTGAGTAACCATTTAGACGATCAACAACATGCTCACTGTAATTCCACAAAGTAGGATCTGAGTAAGGCAGAATGTACACAGATTATATCTCTATCTTAGAGGAAAAGAGACTATCTCCGATAAATCCTCAACTTAATAATAAATAGTCCAAAGCTATAAATCATTTAAACTAACTTTGTATTTAAAATTTAATATACCAAACTTGGAATCAAAAAGCTTTTACCTTTTTTGAGTTTGTTGTAAAACTAATAAAAGTTTGCATCCTTGACAAATTTTCTTTATCAAAAGTTTCTTTATGATACATAAAAGTTTTTGAGTTACATCAGCAAGAGCTGCACAAGATCAAAACCTAGACCTGCCCATCATCTATTTTTATGTATACGTAAAGTAGAGGCGAATCTAGAATTTTAAATTTATAATTTTTTTTTAAAATAAATTATATAATAATAATAATAATAATAATAATAATAATAATAATAATAATAATAATAAAGACAATCCCCATCAGCAAGGGCGAACCTAGGTGGAAAATTGTGGTATTTCGATACCCGTTAAACCCAATGTAGAATATGTATAATTATATAAAAAATGTATAAAAAAGGGTATAAGATTGAAAAAAGCACTCATGAAAGTAAGAATATAGCTGGGTTCTTTGATTTTCCTGCGAAAAACGTTAAAGTTTTGGGTGTCGGTATATGTATTTGAACCTCCTGAGCACTCATGACTCCTAAATTCTGAAACTGTCAGTGCCCATTAGGAATCAATCCCATGTTCACGAGGAAACATAAGCAATTCAAAGGTCCCTTCTTTCTTATCAAGACAACATTTAATTTGTGCGTGAGTTCGCATCTACAAAATTTTAATGACTTATTCTGGCTTTTAATATATTACGGTATCGGGTGGGGGTCGACACTGTAGATCCGCCCCTGACGTTAAGTGATTTTCTGGTCGGTCTAAATTTTGGTGAATAAAATTATTTGATATCGAAATAGACATTCAAATTTGATTACACCTAGTAAATAAGCACTCGAACTCTATGTACGCATATCTGGATACATCAATTCATTTCAAAGTACTGTTAGTAGAATATTTTCTATTTGAGGTTGATCAGTATAAACAGAGTAGTTCACAGAGTTATCTGATTAACTTAACTATTTAATAGATGATTGAAAATACACGCAAAATTTTTTCATTATTTGAATAAAAATATCTAATTAAAATACTTACTTAAAGTTGAAGTGTTCAAAAACATAGGTTATGACGACGACTACTACAACAACAACAACTATAACAATTAACGACAATCCAGTATAATTCTATAAACGGAGTCTGGGCAGGGGCGGCTCAAGAATGTTAGAGGCCTATGCCGAAGCTTTAATAAGAGGTTTCAAATTTAACTAATATTTTACTTCAATTTGGACATAAAATCTTCAATTTTTTAAAATAAAAAATATAATACAAGTCTATTTGCATATACTATATAGAAAGTTTATATATTTTAAAACGATATAAAAAATAGTATAAGTCTATTTAGTTAACAATTCAAAATATTTAAAAATAATTACTGACTCTCCAAATAGTAATTAAGACATATAATTTAAAACGAAAGGAGTATTATTAGAATATAAATTAACCATCCTTGACTATCAATCGCATTGACTAAGTAACTTTTTATATAAAGATCTTGTATTTTGTATCATAATTTTTTTTTTTTTAAAGACAATACTTTTCAATTTTTTTAAAAAGTAATTTATCTTAAATCTCATTTATCCAGAGATGATTTATAACCACACAATTACTTACGACTTAATTTTGATCTCTATTTCAAAAAAAAATATTTTTTTTTTTTATTTCTTAAACTCTATATGAAATCAAACTCCATCACATACAATAATTGAAAAAACGAAACTGTAAATTTTGGGGCCTCAAGTCATTGCTTCACTTGATTTGGTCTTGAGCTTGCTCTGAATCTGGAGAGGGCAAAATGTACGAGGACTTAACTAATACTTGTCAAACATTATGAAAAAACAGACACAAATATGAACAATCACTATAGAAACCAATCAAAATGAAACGCGGTACATAACATACAACAGTTAAAATCCCGTCATTATTAATTGGAGATTTTGAATTCAAGCTTTCGAAAATAAAAAAAATAAAATAACAATAATAATAATAATAATAATATCATTATTATTATTGAGGCACCTCCTCCAACTACTGAAATTTATGCAAATTAAACCCGAAATTATAGGAGATTTTGACAGACTTTATTTTATACATTTATTTGCATGTGATGTCTTTTTCTTTCCTTATATATTAAGACAAGATATTTTCCAATTAAAATCAATTTGGTATTAGACATTGTTGAGTCTAACTAATTAGAATTTCATTAAATATTCACTAAATGTTAATCCTAGTAAAAAGTAAAATGTTTTCTACCAAAAAATACTTTCACCTTCGAAACTTAAAATCAAACAACATAAATTTCGGCAGTTTGGAGTTTAATATAAAAATTTTCAGACATTTTGCATAATTTCTGAAAATTTTAATTTTTCGACTATCGAGATACATAATTAGCTTTCGATACATTCAATTAAGATACATTTTTTTCCTTAAAAAGATACATAATTAGCTTCTGGTATAATTTTTTTTTCGATTTTGGGTATTTCGAGATACACAATGTATTCAACAAAGATACATACATAATTAACTTTTGATATATTTTTTCGATTTTGAGTCTGTTGAGATACATAATTAGCTCCCGATACATCCAATGAAGTTACATTTTTTCCTTATAAAAATACATAATTAGCTCCTGATGCATTTTTTTTCGATTTTGGATCTGTCGAGATACATAATACTTCAAACAACGATACATTTTCTCTATGTAAAGATATATAATTAGCTTCCGACACATTTTTTTTTTTCAATTTTGGATCTGTCGAGATACATAATCAGCTCTTGATACATCCAACGAAGATACATAATTAGCTCTCGATACATTCAACGAAGATACATAATTAGTTGAATTTTTTGTAATTACTTTGAGAGGGTGGAAATTTGTGTAAATATGATAAGTTTAGGTGTATATTTATGTTATTTTTCCATTTTTATTAAGCATTTTCCTTAAGTATTCTTGGTTATTTATTTTGTAATCACTCGAGCTCGGACACTCTTGATCCTTGATTAATAAGGACTAACGCTCGTGATTCACCAACAAATTCATCTATACCAAATACACAATAAACACCTTTCTCGTAGAATTGCTACAAAGTTAACCATCATATTATTACTTTATTTGCTATTATATACATTCTTCAAATGCTCATCGAAGAATTACAAACTATTAAAAAATTATTTACAAAATACAACGACAACGACATATCTAATAAAATAAAATTATTTTGCATAAAATTTATTTTGAAATGATTTTATTATAATTTTATAAATTTTAATTTAATTGACTTATCGGTGAAGAAGGTTAGTTGAAAAAAAAGAAAAGAAACTATCATAGATTTGGTATTCCATTACTATCATTTTCTCATTGACTTGGTATTTAAATACTTCAATTACTACTCTTTAATTACAAATTGTACATTAATAAAAAAATTAATTAATGAACTTAACCAAACCCCCCTAAAATAGACCAAAATTTTTTAAAGCCAAAAAAAAAAAAAAAAAAAAAACAAGAACAAGAAAAGACAAAGACCACCTTAAAGCCTCCATTTTTTTTTCCTTAAACCTTAAAGTTCTGAACTTTTTTCCCTAATTTTTTCAGAAAAAAAGACCCATTTTAGGAAAGTTCAAAACTTTTATTTTTTTTCGTTTTTTTTTAGATTTATGGGAAGTTGAAGTTTAGAGAAAAGTTGAAATTGTACAGAAATTGAGTTGAATTCTTGAAAAAAAATAATATTTATTGGGTTGATTTTTTTTTTTTTGGTTATTGTTGGGTACTTAGATGCTGATCAAGAAGATGTTTCAACAATTTGTCTGATTGGAGTAAAATGGTAAGTATTCCATTATCATCTTGATCTTTTTTTGGTTGTTGTTGTTATTGCTGTTGTTGTTATTGTTGTTATTGGTATATATAGCATTTGGTTGATTTTTATATGTTGAAAGTTGTTGTCTTGTTGAGTTTTATTTGCACTATGTTTGGATGGTTGTTAACTATTGTTTCACAGTGCATTGTATTGTATCGTACTGTATTAAAATGAATACAATGTTTGGATATGTATAGCATTTGGTTGATTGGAGTACAATGGTAAGTATTCCATTATCATCTTGATTTTTTTTTTTGTGGTTGTTGTTGATGTTATTGATATATATAGCATTTGGTTGATTTTTGTATCTTAAGAGTTGTTGTCTTGTTGAGTTTCATTTGCACTATGTTTGGATGGTTGTTAAGTATTGTTTCATAATGTATTGTATTGTGTTGTGTTGTATTGTATTAAAATGAATACAATGTTATGGATAGATTGTATTGTTTCTTGTAGTTACATACGTTTTAGATTTATGGGAAGTTGAAGTTTAGAGAAAAGTTGAAATTGTAAGTATTCCATTATCATCTTGATATTTTTTGGTTGTTGTTGATGTTGTTGTTATTGATCTATATAGCATTTGGTTGATTTTAATATCTTAAAAGGTGTTGTCTTGTTGAGCTTCATTTGCATTCTGTTTGGATGGTTGTTATGTATTGTTTCATAATGTATTGTATTGTGTTGTGTTGTACTGTATTCCATCATCATCTTGATTTTTTTTGGTTGTTATTGTTGTTGTTATTGATCTATATATATATAGCATTTGGTTGATTTGTATATCTTAAAAATTGTTGTCTTGTTGAGCTTCATTTGCACTCTGTTTGGATGGTTGTTATGTATTGTTTCATAATGTATTGTATTGTGTTGTGTTGTGTTGTATTGTATTGTATCATAGTGTATTAAAATGAATACATTGTTTGGATAGATTGTATCATTTCTTGTAGTTACACAATTTTTGTGTTGTATTGTATTGTATTGTATTGTATTGTATTGTATCGTACTGTGTTAAAATGAATATAATGTTTTGATAGATTGTATCGTTTCTTGTAGTTACATAGTCTCACGCATCAATTGAAGGATAAACTTGCGCTGCTCTAGATTGTATTCTTTCATAATGTATTGTATTGTGTTGTGTTGTGTTGTGTTGCATTGTATCGTACTGTATTAAAATGAATAGAATGTTTGGATAGAATGTATCGTTTCTTGTAGTTACATAATCTCACAGATCAATTGAAGGGTAAACCTACACAGTTCTAGATTGTATTGTTTCATTTTAATAATTGTTGAAGTTGAACTGGTATCCGGTAAAGTTGCTACCATGTGATTAGGAGGGTCACGAGTTTAAGTTATGGAAATAGCCTCTTGCAGAAATGTAGGGTAAGACTGTGTATAATAGACCTTTGTGGTTCGGTCCTTTTCTGGACCCTGCTTTTTTTTTAGGAACATTGAAATTGTACAGAAATTGGGTTGGTTATTTTTGTTATCATTGGGTACTAAGAAGCTGTTTCAAGAATTTTTTTGATATTTAGAAAAAGGTATTTGATTATCTTCTGTTGTTGTTGTTGTTATTATTATATGACATTTGGTTGATTTTCATATGTTAAAAATATTGTCTTGTTAGAGAAAAATTGACCTGGTAACGAATAAAGTTGCTACCTTGTGATCAAGAGGTCGCGGGTTTAAGTTGTGGAGACAACCTCTTGCAGAAATGTAGGGTTGTAAACCCGCGAAAACAGTCTCTTGTAGAAATGTAGGGTAGTAAACCCGCGGAAACAATCTCTTGCAGAAATGTAGGGTTGCAAACCCGCGGATACAACCTTTTGCAGAAATGTGGGGTAGTAAACCCGCGGAAACAACCTCTTGCAGAAATGTAGGGTATTTTTGTTATCATTGGGTACTCAGAAGATGATTAAGAAGTTGCTTCAAGAATTTATCCGATTTGAGTAAAATTGTGGTATTTAAGCCTTGGAAACAGTCTCTGATGGATGAAGTGGAAGCTAGCGTCGGGGGTGTTGTGTGATAAGAAGGTGCCGCCCAAGCTTAAAGGCAAATTTTACAGGGTGGTAGTCCGTCCGGCCATGTTGTATGGAGCGGAGTGTTGGCCAGTTAAGACTTCCCACATCCAAAAAATGAAGGTGGCAGAGATGCGGATGTTGCGCTGGATGTGTGGGCTGACTAGGGGGGATAGAGTTCGGAATGAGACTATCAGGGAGAAGGTTGGTGTGACTCCAGTGGAGTGCAAGATGCGGGAAGTCCGATTGCGCTGGTTCGGACACGTGAAGAGGAGGGGCATGGATGCCCCAGTTCGTAGGTGTGAGAGACTAGCGTTGGATGGTTTTAGGCGGGGTAGGGGTAGGCCGAAGAAGTATTGGGGTGAGGTGATTAGGCGGGATATGGAGCAGTTGCAGCTCACCGAGGACATGACCCTAGATAGGAAGGTCTGGAGGACGCGAATTAGGGCAGAAGACTAGGGCCAGTTTGGGTCGCTAGTGTAGGGTTATACTTGTTGGGGGTAGTATTCTTGTTATGATTCCGTGCTCCTTGTTTTAGTAAGAGGCTGGGTGCTTTCCTCTGTTTCTTTCTATTTATGGCTGCCGTATTTATGTTATTTATGTTATGTTATTTATGTTATGTTGTCTTGTAACCTTGTTCGGTGCTTTAATATGTATTTGCCTGGTATCTTGTGTCTTGAGCCGGGGGTCTATCGGAAACAGCCTGTCTACTTCTTTAGAGGTAGAGGTATGGACTGCGTACATCTTACCCCCCCAGACCCCACCAGGTGGGAATACACTGGGTTTGTTGTTGTTGTTGTTGTTGTACTATATAACATTTAGTTGATTTTCATGTTATAAAAATATTGTCTTGTTGAGTTTCGTTTAGTGTGTACTGCATATTTACATTGTCTAAGAGTTTCTTCCCGTTAGTCTTGGCTAGTACCTTATGTAGCTCTTGTACTCTTTAAACTAGTGTTGTGAACTACCTTTTGGAGAAAAATCTCATGCCCTTTGCTTATAGTTGTTAGTGGTTTTTGCGTTCTTAAATGGTCTGAAGATTGTCATACATTCTCAGGCAGGATAAAGGGATTAACAAATTCTACATTTTAAAATGCGATCATGGCTATTGTAGGACACGAATTAGGGTAGAGGGTTAGTATTAGGGTAGAGGGTTAGTGGGTAGGAGTGCGTCCGTAGTAGTAGGGAGGAGTGCTTTGTCTGTATCTGTGCCTGTAGTTTCTTGTTCGTAGTGTTCTGATGAAGTTTGTGATCTCAAATAGATAGTTTATCGTATTACGCTGTCGGTGTCTTGTTTCTTTTATTATCTAGCGTTATGTTATCCATTTTGTTGTTTATTTTTATATTTTTTGTTTGTTATACTATTATCTGTCCTGAGCCGGGGGTCTATCGGAAACAACCTCTCTACTTTATTTGCGGTAGTGGTATGGGCTGCATATACTTTGCCCTCCCCAGACCCCACTTTGTGGGAATACACCGGGTATGTTGTTGTTGTCGTTGGCTATTTTCTCATTCAATGAGCTGAAAACTTTCTGCATTCTTTATGTCTTTGATAAGTTCAGTGTCATGTTGCGTTATCTCTGTAGTTTAGAAGATTTTCTCTTATTCTCATTACGTGGATGTTGATATCAGATAGGCATTATCTTTTGAAGCCGTATGGAAGCATCAAATTCAATTCTTAACCATTTTGCTTATACCTTAGTCCAGATTAAAGGATTAAAAAGTATCTATTACGGATACGCGAATATTTCGTTGTTGGATTTGCAGGCTGCGTCAGTTAGCTTATCGGTGGGATCACTTGTTTGGGTGGAAGATCCCGATGTAGCCTGGATAGATGGGGAAGTTTTAGAGGTCAATGGTGCAGACGTCAAGGTTTCTTGTACTTCTGGGAAAACGGTACGTTACAATGTATGCTTATAGAATCAGATTGCACTAAACTAGTAAACAATTACTTGCCTTTTGTTTTTAGTAATGCTTTAATTTAGACTCGTTTCGAGAAATCTATCGATCAATTCCGATTCTTGCTTTTTCTCTTGATTCTTTTCCGATTGAGATGTATAAATCCTGTTCATGGATTAAGGAAAATGTGCAAAAGCTCTATTTGCCTCTGCCGTTTTATAATTCTCTTCCTTTTTGCGTATGGCATCGCCACTCCCTTTGGCAGCATCCACTAATTTGGAACTTAATTTGAAAGCCATATTTCGACCTGAACGTTTTCGGGATGCCGCTAATAACCAACGAACGGCAAGTGCTTTTCCTTCTGTGGATCCTATTTCAGTGGGAACTTGATGAGTCGATCCACTGTTATATTGGGAGTTACTCCACGCTTGTATTGTTCCCACCATATTTTTGGAAAATTATCAACTAAGCAGATTTAGCGGATGGACTGAGTCTCGTTAATTTCAGGTGGTTGTTAAGTTTAGTAACCTCTACCCTAAAGATGCTGAAGCTCCCCCTAGTGGCGTTGATGATATGACGAAGCTGGCGTATTTGCACGAACCAGGAGTCCTGCACAATTTAAAGACTCGATATGATATTAATGAAATATATGTGAGTTATGTGGTGTCGTGTCGTTGTTATCTTTTCGTTTTCCTTTGTTTAGCTAAGCTTAATGTTTACCGAACTAACTTCTGTAGATGGTTGTTTCAGACGTATACGGGGAATATATTAATCGCTGTCAACCCTTTCAGAAGATTACCTCACTTATATGATAACCATATGATGGCTCAATATAAAGGTGCCGCATTTGGAGAGCTGAGCCCTCACCCTTTTGCTGTTGCAGATGTAGCATACAGGTGCGTGGTACCCGATGTTTATGGATCCTAAGTTGCGCGAACTCTTCACTTTTGATGCCTCGCCCGTGTCGGATTCTCCAAAAATAACTACTTTGGCGAATCCGACACGCACCCGCTGACATTTTTGAAGAGTCCGAGCAACATAGTTAATGGATCAATTCCTTAATTTTTCATTTTCAGTGAGAGAATATTCCCTATGGATGCAGACTTATGATTGACGAAGGAGTAAGTCAATCAATATTGGTTAGCGGGGAGAGTGGGGCTGGTAAAACAGAAAGCACGAAGCAACTAATGCGCTATCTTGCTTACATGGGAGGGAGAGCTGCAGCTGAGGGTAGAACAGTTGAACAGCAAGTCCTGGAGGTAAGATGTCGTAGATCTTTTACCAGAAGTTCGGTGTCTTGCACAATTCAATGCTAGGTTTCATGCTTAACGTTTTGATACACTTGTCCATTTTGCAGTCAAATCCTGTTCTGGAAGCATTTGGTAATGCGAAGACCGTCAGAAACAATAACTCAAGGTTGGAAAGATAAAATTAGCTAACTTTTTAAGAGCATCTTGTATTATCGCTACATGGTTGTAATATATCTTATACCGAGATTGCAGTCGATTCGGCAAGTTTGTGGAGATCCAGTTTGACCAGAGAGGAAGGATTTCAGGAGCTGCTATCAGAACATATTTACTGGAAAGATCTCGCGTTTGCCAAGTTTCTGATCCTGAGAGAAATTATCACTGTTTCTACATGATTTGTGCTGCCCCACCGAAGGTAATGCACCAGTATTTACTTCGATAAATTGCTTTTGCTGAAGACAAGCATTCTGAAACCATGGTCTTTTATCATTGTTTTTCCATTGGAAATTCATTTCTACAAACGTACATTTCTCAAAGTGAAAAAACTCATGCTATCTAATAAAACCAAATCCATAAGAACTGGATTTTATCCTTGTTGAAACCAAATCTACTTTTTGTAAGTGAGCTGGAAAGTAACCATGATATCCACGGAAACTTCTAAAATCTCTACCTAGCGGAGTGTGACCTCTGAACTCACCTAAACGGCGCACCTTCTTGGCGCCTCCCTGAGATGCTCAAAGAATAGCCTCAGTCATGATCCACAATACTCTGAAACGATGCTCCATACACTACCAGTTGAGTAGTAGAAAGCTGAAGAGAAACATCCAACCCCTTTACGAACTTCCAAATATTCTCAGACTAAGGCATGGAATCGTGCCTCATACTCCGCAACAGTCATGGAGCCCTGCTCCAAGTCAGTGATCACAAAAATCCTTAGGCAACAGTCCCTGCCTCATACACCGAAATGCTTCATTCCATACACTTGATAAAAGAATATACGAGATCATTCAATGTGAGACTTCTTTCTCATCCCTTGATTATATGAATTGGTCACCATGACAAGGGAGGAGGTGGGGTCCGCTAAAATCATATCTTGAATGACTTGAGAGAATAATCTCATTGATTTTGTTCTTGTGCAACAGAGAACCCATCATCTGTTATTTGCATGACTAGTCTAGTTGAATCTGAAGGGGAGCCTTGGAGTAACTGGTAAAGTTGCTGCCATGTGACCAGGAGGTCACGGGTTCAAGCCTCGGAAACAGTCTCTAGCAGAAATGCAAAGTTAAGGCTGCGTACAATACACTCTTGTGGTGGGGCCCTTCCTCGGACCCTGTGCATAGCGGGGGCTTTAGTGCACCGGGCTGCCCTTTAGTCTGGTTGAATCTGCCAGTTATTCTTTCTGCTTCTATTATGTGCAACTGGCAGATGGTGGAAATGCAAAAAGATTATTGCACCTTGATGATAACTTATGTCGAACCCTCATAAACCAAAATTTGCGTCGCACCTTCTGCTACCATAGGAATCCCAAAATGTACAAAACATATCCACGCATCGCCTGGAAACTTTATTCCATCCGATCAAAGCCATGTTGTTCTTAACAGTAGAATACTATGACTCTTGCTGGAATACCATGATTTAGCCTTTGTTAGCTCATCGGGACATGCTCCTTGCTTCTGAAATTCTCAGAATAGGTTTGTGAGAAACCTCACATTTAATACTGGCGGCAGAGCATTTTGTAACAACCAATACACCTGCTAAGGAGGTGGATGAACTCTAAGGGTGGGGTGGGGGGTTAGTAATGATCTGTTATGTAGACTTGGAATTTTTACCAGTCTGATTCTGTTCTCTACTCTCAGGATATTCAAAGGTTCAAGTTGGATAACCCTCAGTCATTTCATTATCTGAATCAATCAAATTGCCATCAGTTAGATGGGGTTGATGATTCAAAAGAATACCTAGCTACGAGAAGGGCGATGGATGTTGTCGGAATAAGTTCAGAAGAGCAGGTATGTTTGAAAAGTTATGTTCAAGGGTAAAATTTCCGTAAGTGGTTATTTCATTATTTCTTGCAATGCCTCAGGATGCAATATTTCGAGTAGTGGCTGCAATTCTCCATCTTGGAAACATTGAATTTACAAAGGGAAAGGAGATGGACTCCTCAGCTCCCAAAGACGAAAAATCGCGGTTTCATCTAAGAACTGCGGCTGAGCTGTTCATGTAAGTGATGAAAAGGGCTCATTGAAGTCAATTACCATCCTGAATTACTAGCCGAAAGCTTAAAAGTGCAGCCCTTCTGAACTTCTAATATTTCCTAGGTGTGACGTGAAGGCTCTTGAGGATTCACTTTGCAAACGTGTTATTGTAACTCGTGGTGAAACCATCACTAAATGGCTGGATCCAGAAGCGGCAGCTATCAGTAGAGATGCTTTGGCAAAAATAGTATACTCAAGATTGTTTGATTGGTAAGCTTTAACTTTACTGGGCAGCCGGTGAATCAGATCATCAGTTTATCTGCTATGCACCTGAAGCATTTACTACTCTGTTACAAAATATTTCAAGCAACAATGACTTCAATTTTTATACGGTGCTGTATTTATTCTTTGAGATTGAGGTTGCGGAATGAATTCATCAAAATTCTTTTTATCAACATATCTTTGGCCTCGGTATCTTTCATTAGTTTGTTATTTACTTTTATCAACCGATGAAATATTTCAATTTCAGGTTGGTGGATAAGATTAATAATTCAATAGGTCAAGATCCAAATTCGAAATCTTTGATTGGTGTGCTGGATATATATGGATTTGAGAGTTTCAAGACTAACAGGTGCTTGACTGGTATGCCCTTTTTGTTTGGATTGTATGCGACGTGTTCTTCTAGAATGAACTATATAAAAATTGCCTTAGCATATGCACAAACAGTCGATTTTTTTTATATCTTATAATTATTTGGTGCCTTATGTTTAGCCACTTGACAGAATTCATAGTAAAATTGCCATAAGCATCATCAGTTACCAATTTCACAACCCTTTATTTACTATGACCTTGTGTTTGGTTTCTGGTGTCTAATACATGAGTTATGAGTCAGTTTGATGCATCTTATTGCCCCTTTATTTGGTTGTAGCCTAAAGAGAAGTGCCAAATTCATAAATACTGTTACATAGGTTTCGTTTTTTCTGTAATTGAATTAGATGGGCTTGCCACCCTTAGGCCGCTCAAAAGTCAAAACGATGAAATTGCTCCTATAATCTTAAATGGGGAAGCCACTATTGAACTTCTTGTTGATTGGAAGATCTTTCTTCTGTGATATTTTGAAGGCGGTTGAGCTCTATCTGTTTTATTTGTAATGCTAATCTAGACACATGGGATTAGGGTGTGGTCTAGTGGTTCAATGAAGTGAGTCTCAAGTTCAGTTCCCAGTAGAGATAAACACTAGGTAATTTCCTCCCATCTGTTCTAGCCTTGGTGGACACTGACAGAGTTACTTGGTACCTGTTGCTGGTGGGAGGTGGGAGGTATCCCGTGGGATTAGTTGAGGTGCACGCAAGCTGGCCTAGACACTACGGTTATTTAAAAAAATATGGGATTAGGGTTGCTCGATCATCAGACTTTCAAGTGTCAAACTAATTAGAATCACATTAGGAGTTTTGTTTTAAGTATGATGCAAAATCTATCAAACAGTGTTGTATGGGGACTTAAGAGTTATTCTGATAAGTAATAATGTGCCTGTTCTTTCTTGAGGGAAACAAGATTGAATTTGCGGAAATCTTCACGGCATGCCTAAGTTGAGCAGACTCTTCACTTTCAATGCTGCACCCGTGTCAGATTCTCCAAAAAATACACTACTTTTGGAGAATCCGACACGCACCCGCTGAAATTTTCAAAGAGTTGGAGCAACATAGCGGCATGCACTTTCTAATGTTGTACTATTTCCCTAAACGGCAGTATCAGTTTTTTATTGTTAAAGCTGACTAGTCATGGACCGGTTTTGTAGATTGTTTCATATTTCTGATGCTATTTATCTCTGCAGTTTTGAACAATTCTGTATCAATTTGACAAATGAGAAACTTCAGCAGCACTTCAATCAGGTTCTGGTTATTTTCTCATCTTTGAGTTTCTTGAACTATCATTGACCTAAGTTGCGCGGACTCTTCACTTTCGATGCTGCACCCGTGTCGGATTCTCCAAAAATACACTAGTTTTGACGAATCCGACTACGCACCCGTTGACATAATTGAAGAGTCCGAGCAACATAAATCATTACTACTGTACTCATCTTTATCATAACTGCATGTGGTCTCTCAGCATGTTTTCAAAATGGAACAAGAAGAGTATACAAAAGAAGAAATTGACTGGAGCTACATCGAGTTCATCGATAATCAAGATATTCTGGATCTAATAGAAAAGGTTTGCGCTTAGATTTTTGTCTTTATATCTTATATTTATTTACTTGTAAATGACTTCACGTTATTCGTATTCAGTGTATTTAACCAAATTAAAAAGAAAGATGTTCCTTGTGCACTTTGACGCAGCATGTCCAGTCAATCTCCTTTCTTAGTCTCCTCCTTTTCCCTTTGTAAAATACCTTCCATTTACATACATCTGATTGCTTCCTTAAGAATATGTCGTCTTCTCCAAGAATTACACTTTCAGAAGTTGCTCGGACTCTCCAAAAATGTTGCCGCACTTGTGTTGGATCCTCCAAAAATGCACTACTTTTGAAGGATCCGACACGCACCTGATGATATTTTTGAAGAATCCGAGCAACATAGCTTTCAGTTATATATGGTTGATCTTAGATATAAGTTGAGTGTTGCAGCTCTATTTAACCAAAAAAAGTTGGAAGCTGCAGCTGATAGAGTTCAGATGAACTTCACATAGAGATGTGTTTTCCGCCGTGAGAAAGAACAGAATCGGAGAGAAAACTCAGCTTGACTATTCCCTCGAGCTATTTGGATTTAAATAGCTATGTTTACATGTCCTAAAAAGGAAAGGAAATCAATACAAATTACATGTGTAAATTAAGCTACGTAATGCAGCTTCATAATCACACACAAGTTCCATTTTTTTTAAATCTCTCCAAATTTCAACTTCTTCATTAGTTGCTTGATCCGTATGAGTTCACATGTCGCCACTGCCATAGTCTGATGTTTTTCTTCTGGACTAGATCTAGCAACCAAAAAACCAAATCTCCCCAACTAGAACATAGTATCCAGAAGTGAATCGTATGTCAGAGGGTGACCCTGTCGATTCTGTATCTGTATCTGAATATCTAACAATTTTTTCACGTCCTCGGTCTTTCTAAAGCAGTGCTTTCTCTAGAGCAGTTTTTATGCATCAAAGAATGCAAATAGATGCCTTCCAATCTATGTTGCTCGACTCTTCAAAACTGTCAGCGGGTGCGTGTTGGATTCACCAAAAGTAGTGTATTCTTGGAGAATCCGACACGGGTGTGGCGTTGAAAGTGGATCCGCGCAACTTAGATTCCAATGACTGCCGCCTGGAGAATTCAAGAACTGACCTACAACAGTAATCGGGAAGGCAATGACTGGTTGAGTCACAGTGAGATAATTCAACTTTCCGACCAGCCTCCTATATCTTCCAGGATCACTAAGAGGCTCCCCTGACCTGGTAGGAGCTTAACATTTGGATCCATTGGTGTATTAATCAGCTTACAATTTGTCATCCATGTATCCTCAAAAATATCAACCACATACTTCATCTGTGAGATGGCGATGGTGATGTTTCAACGCGGTAATTCCCTCGTCATCATTACTCAAGATGACTACGTCATCAACAATCTAAAACACAGAATGATCAGTTTCATTTGTACCATGCCATATTCCTGAATAACCATGCTAAACTTCCCGACCCATGCTCGAGGTTACAAAGACTGAGATAGGCGGTTATGAAAGAATTTAATGAGTTGATGCCCGCTACTCTAGTGTTGAAAAACAATTGGAGCAACGCCAGAACATGTATTTAGTCATTACACTTGTTGGACTTCCATTTGATCTTTGACTCGGCGTGGGATCAAATTTTGGCTAGATAAAAAAGAAAATATATAAAAGAGAGGTTACAAAGGCTGAAATAGGCGGTTATGAAAGAATTTAATGAGTTTCGAACAAAGGTATCTGCAATAGATGTTGCATATAGACCTCCCTTTGGTGATGATGTTGATTACATTTTCTAGTTTACATAAGTTTTCATTGATGGACCACGTTATAATTCTCTCGCTTGTTTCTCCAGTAACATATTTTAACAGTTTTTTTCTCTTGTTCAGAAACCAGGAGGTATTATAGCACTCCTCGATGAAGCTTGGTAAGCAGATGCATGAACACTATTATTTTAGTAGCTTTTGTTATTCTTCATTCTCATTGTTTAGATGCTCCAAACATCCCTTCTGTTTACCTCTTTTATACTAATTTCATCGGTCTTAGGATATTCAGACTGCTGTTATGTTGTTTTGCAGTATGTTTCCAAGATCAACTCACGAAACATTTGCGCAGAAGCTCTATCAGACTTTCCAAAACCATAAACGATTCAGCAAGCCCAAGTTGGCTCGTTCTGACTTCACTATTTGCCATTATGCTGGTGATGTAAGTCTTTTCATCTACTGTAACAAATTTTGAGCTTAGATCTTCAATTTTATTCTGAACCGGTGGATAATTATTCATGTTCTTTTCTTATAGGTCACTTATCAAACAGAATTGTTTCTGGATAAAAACAAAGACTACGTTGTTGCTGAACACCAGGCACTCCTGAGAGCTTCAAAGTGTTCTTTTGCATCTGGTTTGTTTCCAAAATCAGTGGAAGAATCCTCAAACAAGTCGAAGTTCTCTTCTATTGGCTCTAGCTTCAAGGCATGTTGCATCTGTTTTCTAACGTATTTTTCTCTTCCCTTTTCATCTATGCATTACTGAGATCATATTGAATCATCACATGTTCTTTCATTCTTGCAGCAACAACTGCAGTCTTTGCTTGAAACTCTGAATGCAACTGAACCCCATTATATTCGATGTGTGAAGCCAAATAATCTGCTAAAGCCCTCTATCTTCGAGAATCACAATGTTCTGCAACAGCTGTGCTGTGGGGTAAGGAAATGTGTTGAATATTTTCACATTGGTGGCGTATCTATGAATTGAAAGTTTGTGCTTACTGTTTCTTTTTCTGTAGGGAGTGATGGAAGCAATAAGAATAAGCTGTGCTGGATATCCTACTCGGAGACCCTTTTATGAATTTTTGGATCGCTTTGGCATCCTTTCGCCTGAAGTTTTAGACGGAAGGTACCTATTTACCTTGTACTATTTGATCGGATTGTCAACGGATTCTGATTTTTTCTGTATAACTCATGGCAGTACGGATGAGGTCACTGCATGCACACGCCTTTTGGAGAAAGTTGGCCTTCAAGGATATCAGGTAGTAACATCACTTCATTAGAAGTTATAGTTTAAGCGTGAAACAATTCAAACTTTTCCAGTTCATTTCTGTAATTTTGGAGTCTCTTATTAGTTTCAGGCTATAACATCTATGGAAAATGTGGTTTTATCTTTATTAACTGATATTATCTAGCTCGTTCTTCATTCAGTTAAATTATTAAAGAATTTCGGGGTTCCATTTTGCATTTGTCGCAAACCTGAATCCTATCTGTCTTTTAGCATTTCCTTGTTTTAGGTATTGTTGCTTAGATTGTTCAGTTGTATTACATGCTCATCTTTCTTGTTTTTTCGTTTCTAGTAAATCACTGTAAACTTCTTTAGTTTTTGAAATTTTCTAGTTTTGAGTCTTTACTGATCATGATAATGTGCATCTCTTTAATAGCTATAATATTTTTTTCATCTTCTTCCCGGAGTTCTTTCGGTTCTTGTTTTATAATCATATGCAGATGATCCTTGGCTTTAAAATTTACTTTGGCTAAGTTAGTGCCATGTGACCAAGAGGTTAGGGGTTCGAGTAGTGGAAACAACCTCTTGCAGAAATGCAGGGTAAGGCTGTGTACAATAGACCATTGTGGTACAGTACGGTGCGGCCCTTCCTCGGACCTCGTGCATAGAATTTAGTGCACTGGGCTGCCCTTTTTTAATGATATAAGTAGGCAAAAAAAAATAAAAATCAGAATCCCTTCGGATTTCGTTTGTGAGATGTCTTCCATGTGGAGGATGCTTCAGGCAAGCCAACCATTCGTCCATTTTGCCTTTGCAGATTGGTAAAACAAAAGTGTTTCTAAGGGCTGGTCAGATGGCGGAGCTAGACAGTCGCAGGACAGAGGTGTTAGGGAGATCAGCGAGCATCATTCAGAGGAAAGTTCGTTCTCACCTGGCTCGAAGAAACTTTACGTGGTTACGCCAGTTGGCAATAAGGATACAATCGATGTGCAGAGGTATTTCATTTGCTATAAGCTTGGATTTTGCGTTCTTAGATTAAAATCTTTCAATTTTTTCATCTCTCATCGTTACAGGAGAACTTGCTCGGCGTGTATACGAGAGCCTTCGGAAAGAAGCGGCTTGTCTGAAGATCCAGACAGACGTTCGCATGCATCTCGCTAGGAAGGGTTACAAAGAATTGTGTTCTGCTGCCATTTCTATTCAGACAGGAATGCGTGGGATGGCTGCACGTAATGAAGTACGATTCAGGAGGCAGACAAAAGCTGCGATTATCATTCAGGTAAACCTTTAGTAATGGAAGAATTATTCTTTGGAATTTCAAGATAATTTTCTAATTTAGGATCGACAAACTATTTGGAATATTTACCCTTGCTTCTATTGCTCTACCTATTTTATTAACTTTTTGCGTTGGAAACTGTGATTCACACTTCATAATGATCCTCATGCTATATGCACAGAGTCATTCTCGCGCATTCTTGACCCGGTTGAAATACAAGAAACTCAAGAAAGCTGCTATTACCACTCAATGTGCTTGGCGGGCTAGAGTCGCTCGTGGGGAACTACGGAAACTTAAGATGGTAATATTTCATTCTTCATCTTCACTTTATCCTCTTTGTTGATCCAGAGGTTCTTAGCTGCTACAGCCTCGGTTAGCGTCTGTATTCTGAGTTGATACACAACTTAAATTTCTCGGATATGTATTTGATTACTCTATGATTAAATCCTGTTGAAACTAACTACAGTTACGCTCTCATTGCTCATGCTTACATCAAATTTAGACCTATATGGACTCATTTCTTGCACCCAGTTAAGAGTCTTGGGATACAGAAGTCATAATTCCATGCTGCTAGAGTTGCATTTTGTCGAATTCCCGTATGGCGAAGTCGACGTTGCTTTTTAGATCCACTAATTGTTGTGCGAGACACAGATAATTTTCAATGATATTTCTCATGTCATCCAGATTTGATTTATTTCACATCAGTGCCAACTCATGTTACTTTCAATAGTTAATAAGGTACCCTAGTTCATATAAGTCCCCAGTGTTAAACTTATCGGTACTAAGTAGTCATTTGGTAAGTGGATTATATTATCTTGTGATTATGGACTAATTTATATTCCAAGCTGGATGGGATAAGGTGGGATATCGTGAGATAAATTATACCATCTACCGAACGCGGTATAAATTTTATCCTAGGCTTAATCCTGGATATCCCACCTTATTCCGCACACCAAACAACCCCTAAAGGGTAGAAAGTCAAGTTTATGCATTTCATGCTTCGTGCTCAGTTTAAACAAACAATAAACAATTTGATAGTTGGCCGGCTCGCTAAAGTGTCTCTTTTCCTATTACTGTACTTTTGTTTGAATATCTATTGCTTGTTTTCAAATAGTTTCATTTATGTTCAGAGTTCCGTTCTAACTTATTTCTGCATAGGCTGCACGCGAAACTGGGGCACTCCAAGCTGCAAAGAATAAATTAGAGAAGCAAGTTGAAGAATTAACTTGGAGACTACAGCTGGAGAAACGCATGAGGGTAAGTAGATAAAAATTCTGTCTTAAGATGCCGCGGTGCCCTATTCGTCAACGATAAAGTATTCAATCATCTAGACGTAATATCCTAGAGGACCTCGATCTTGAAATAATGCTGTATGATGGACTTGGTGAAAGCTTTTTAAGTCTTTGAGCGTGAATCTAGTACTGTAAATCTTCGTATACCTTCACGTTAATCTGTTAAGTTGTGGATGGAAAAAACAAACTTGTTAACTAGAGTTCAGTTTTTTAGCTTTAGCGCTGGAATAGGTACATCTTACAGGAAGAAAAGAGAACCGTAATTTATAGGATGTGCCTGGTTGACTAGAAGTAATTGCTTCTATTAAAGTCTATGTTGGTCGGACTCTTCAAAAATGTCAACGGTTGCGTGTTGGATTCGCCAAAACTAGTGTATTTTTGAAAAATCCGACATGGGTGCGGCATCGAAAGTGGAGTCCGTGCAACTGAGGTTAAAGTGGACTAGGAATATAAGAAAATGGTAACAAGAAAATAATCTGATACCGTTTGTACCACTGTATGCTTTTAAGTATCTGCCGCCCAGTTTAAACATTTTAATTCTGATTTTGTAGGCCGACATGGAAGAAGCAAAAACACAAGAAAATGCGAAACTGCAATCAGCTTTGCAAGAAGTCCAACTTCAGTTCAAGGAAACAAAAGAAATGCTCGTCAAAGAACGCGAAAATGCAAAAATGGCGGCAGAGAAAATTCCTATTATTCAGGAAGTTCCTGTCGTTGATCATGAAATGATGAACAAACTTAGCGTTGAAAATGAGAAATTAAAGGTAGGTTTTGTTGAAACAAAGCGACTTGATTGTACTCACGGGAGCTACTTGCATTCAGCTTTTGATACTCCTTTTTTGTTTTTGTTATTAGGCTTTGGTTAGCTCTCTAGAACAGAAGATTGACGAGACAGAAAAAAGATACGTAGAGGCCAGCAAACTTAGCGAGGAGAGGTTGAGGCAGGTGATGGATGCGGAATCTACAATTATCGAGTTGAAGACTACTATGCTAAGGTTTAATGAACTTATGTCATAAGTAGCTTAAATGGATAATCTTATGATAATTTTATCTTTATAAAGATTAACTCGTGAATATAACTCAATGTAATTCTTTTCTACTCGTCATTGCGTTTTCTGGTTATATAGGTTTCAGGAAAGGAATTTTGATTTGGAATCGGAGAACCAGATTCTTCAGCAAGCCCTGTCTAGCCCTGTCAAGCAGGTTTCAGATCATTCACCTAGTCTGGCTTCGAAGGTATTTGCCTTTAAAATTGAGTAAAGCATCTGGTACCCCCTGAACTATGATCAAATTTGCTACGACACACTCCAACTTCATGGGGGTCCTATTACCCCCCGAACTAAATTTTAGCATATTTTTGTCATCCTTTTTAGCTGACGTGACACCTTTTGTCAACCTTTTTAGCTGACGTGGCACCTTTAACATGGACCCTATTGTATGTGATAAAGGTGCCACGTCAGCACAAGAGGGTGACAAAAATATGCTGAAATTGAGTTCGGGTTCCGGGGGGGTAATAGGATCCCTGTGAAGTTGGAGTGTGTCGTAGCAACTTTGGCCATAGTTCGGGGGTGTACTGGATGCTTATCTCTTTAAAATTCATTAGTTTCCTTCCATATTTCTTGTTGACAAATACTGTCTATCGCATTGACGCTATTATGTAGGTGCAGATAGTAGAAAACGGCTACCATCTCAAAGAAGAAAATAGAGCCAATGTAAGATACTATTTTCTTGTCATCCTGCAACATCATGTCATGTACAGGTGACAAATCAGCGGGTTAGGTCAAAACATCGGCGAGTCAAAACCGGCCAATTCAACAAGTGAATCATGATCCAACTAACCCAAAAGTTTGGTTGGATCAAATAATGGGCCATGACCCAACCTTTCTTCCGGCTTCTGAAAAAAATATGTGAAATCTAAATATATTTTTCTTAAATTATTAGCTTAAGTCTTTCAAATTTACTTGATTGTTAATCCCAATCTCCAAACTTGATTTCGTATGTTTAGGTGTGTTGCATTTTTACCCGTTGAATACACTATTTTGATTCATTTTGACCCCATAGTTCAATGGCTCATTTGGATGCAATCCGTTGGGTCAAATAAAAAAGAGGATCTTAATCCAACGCCTTTGCACTAAGTCGGGTTGTGTGAATTACTAAAAAATGGGCTGATTTTTCCGCACTAATGTCCGGAAGCTGTCAAATTCAAATTCACGTTCCGTGCTTATGAGCGGATTGACTTTTGCAGGATTCACCAGGTTCAGCATCGGCCAAAAAAGTTGAAACTCCTAATAGCAAATTAAAGAGACCTCCTATTGACCGACAACGTGTATGTACTTCTCTAGCGAACCTTTGGTACCAAATTTCTTATAGTTTTGGCAGAAAAACTTTTTTATTTGTTAGAATCGTATGAATATTCTATAGCATATGTAAATATAGTAGGTAGCTTGATTTGCTCCTGTATTTAAACGTAGGACATGTAAACTTAGCTATTTAAACCCCGATAGCTTGAGGGAATAATCAAGCCGAGTTTTCTCGTATTTCTCTTCTAATTCACATTATTAACTGATATCTTGGTGAACCATGCTGCAGGAAGACATCGGTGCACTCATCGACTGTGTGATGAAGGATGTTGGATTCAGTCAAAGCAAACCCGTTGCAGCTTTTACCATCTACAAATGCCTTCTTCACTGGAAATCTTTTGAAGCAGAAAAGACTATCGTGTTTGATCGTTTAGTGCAGATGATTGGTTCTGCCATTGAGGTAACTAGACGGAGAACTGCAATTATTTGAATTTGATATTGGCTATGTTGCTCGGACTCTCCGTAATGTTGCCGCACCTGCGCAGGATTTTTCAAAAATGTACTAGTTTTGGAGTATCCGTCATGCACCTATTGACATTTTTGAAGAGTCCGAGCAACATAGGATATTGGAGGAAAACAACGATAGAAAAATTCAGTAAAATATGTTTACCAAGTTTTATTGAAACTAAGATGGAAAATAGCTAAGCTTCAATAGAATTTCGTTAGCTACCCCTGATTTCACGCAACTACCCACTGTCCTTAGCAGTTAGCAGCACTTGATAAATCAAATAATCAACTTGCTTCCATCTTTGGCTGTCGCATAGCGTTTAATAAAATCATCACTGGGAGAGCATTACTATGGTTTTTATCTATAAGGCTAGCAGCATTATAACTTATTCCGCAGAAAAAAAGGTTTAACAGTGTTATAATCTCATTATCATATTATTGCACCAAAACATTCGGTTTAGTTTTAGTTATTTAAAGCATACTGATAATTTTTTTTTTGACGTATGGATATTTTTCTTGTGTGATGGAAAACCATATGATAATGTGTCAAGAAAAATCATTTGGTGGGTGCTCGAGAAACAAGAGATTCATACCAACTATATGAAGGTGTTGAAGTATTGAGTTATTTGCTGTTATTTTTCTTTTTCAGTTTAGTAATTTTATTTCTGAAATTCAGTTATCTAAGTTGATATAGAATAGAATTTATTAGTCTCCTACTTGAAGGTAGAATAAGATTTTATTAGTTTCCTAGTTAGAAATAGAATAGGAGTCTTTTTGTCTATTTATATTCTTAGATGTGGAAGAATAAACAAGAAGAATATTTTTTATCCTCAAACGTTTTCTTCTTCTCTGTGTTCTGTAGAACAACAGAAGGATATGTACAAAGTAGCATTCGCCACGGTCTAAATAGTGGGTAATATAGAGGAGTATTCCGCAGAAAGTGGATTTACACCCAGGATCTGCCTCGAGTCTCTATTTCTTTATCTTTATGATGGATAATTCTGATGATAAAGCTCGTTAACTGGCAAAACCAGCGAGAAAGTCAACCAAAAGGTAGAATTATGGAGAATCACCTAGCAAGGGTTTAGTAAGTAGAACTCAAACAAAGTATTATCTCTCTGCAAGTGTAGCATCCCATACGAAGAATGAAGGTGAAGTGAGATTCGACAGAAATATGGTGCCTACGTTAAAATAATTCCGAGTGCAAGTATTTCAGCTCTAATGCTATCATTGTAACCTGCATTATTATTAAAACATGTATAAGGACTGTTGTCTGTGTCATTCTGCTGCTTTACGATGAATACATGTAATCTTAAAAATGACTCTTAAGGTGATAAGAAGACAGGAAGGCGATGAGTTTCTTAAATTTGGAGGTTCATGTTTCAGTAGACTCGATGCGAACTAGAAACATGATGAGAAGTTTACTGATTGCAGAATCAAGATAGCAATGACCACATGGCATACTGGCTGTCGAACACCTCGACATTGTTATTTTTAATCCAAAAAAGCCTGAAGCCAGACAGTGCAGTTGGTGCAAATCCTACTCGTAAACCACAGCCTGCAACATCCCTATTTGGGAGAATGACAATGGTATCAGAACTTTTCCTCGCGAGTTTGTTCTTGCTTAGCTATAGTAGTTCTGCTCCCATGTATGTACTAACTGATTTTGCTGTTCTTGTTTTCAGGGATTTCGCTCGTCCTCTTCTGACGTCAGTCTTGCAGGAGGTGCGGTGCACCAGGTTGAAGCAAAATTCCCAGCTCTACTTTTCCAACAACAGCTGACAGCATATGTTGAGAAAATTTATGGAATTATTCGCGATAACTTGAAGAAGGAGTTAGGATCACTTCTTTCCTTATGCATCCAGGTACGTTGAATTTCACAAACTGCAATCAACATTCTTCATTAAAAAAAAAGCCTTTCTGAATTTCTGGACGTTCCTTTTTTGCCATATGCTTCTAAAACTTCAGGAGCTTTGAGATGATACTGCACATCAAAGCATCTAGTACCCCCGAACCCCCTAATCTATGACCAAATTTTCTACGACACGCGCCAATTTCACGCCTGTTACCCCCTGGACTAAATTTTAGCGTATTTTTGTCAACCTTTTTAGCTGACGTAGCACCTTTTGTTAGCCTTTTTAGCTGATGTGGCACCTTTGATGTGGGCCTCATTTTATGTAATAAAGGTGCCACGTCAGCACAAAAGGGTGACAAAAATACGCTAAAATTGAGTTTGGGGGTAATAGGATCCCTGTGAAGTTGGAGTGTGTCGTACCAACTTTGGCCATAGTTCAGAGGGGTACTGGATGCTTATCTCAATTTTTTACATGATCGTAAGTATTTTCCTAGGCTGCACTGTGTTAATTTAACTATTATTACATGATATCAAATATATACACTCATCGAAGGAAGAAATAGTTCTTCAATTTTGTGATATAGTTTATGAGCAGAATAACATGAGTAAGCCTTAATCCCCACTAGTTGGTAACTTATATGGATATTTGTTTCCAGTGTAAAGCATCTAGTACCCTCCTGAACTATGACCAAATTTGCTACGACACACTTCAACTTCATGGGGCCCTATTACCCCCCATGAACTAAATTTTAGCGTATTTTTGTCAACCTTTTCGGTTGACGTGACACCTTTTGTCAATCTTTTTAGCTGACGTGGGTCCTATTTTATGTAAATAAAGGTGTTACGTCCGCACAAAAGGATGACAAAAATACGATAAATTTAGTTGGGGGGAGGTAATAGGACCCCTGTGAAGTTGGAGTGTGTCGTAGCAACTTTGGCCGTAGTTCCGGGGGTGGGGGTGTTCTTTGTTTCCATTTTGTCCTATTTTCACCAGGTCCACATACATTTCGATAGGAAAAAGCATCACATAGTAGTGTAAAATTTGAATAATTTTTGAAAACTGTGGCGGTTATATTAAGATGTGATGGTGACAAACATTTGTTGACATCGCAACATGAAAACAAAAGAATGGTTTAAAAATTTGGGTGGAGTTCAAGATTTCCCTCTAATACAAGTTCCTTCTACTGTTCGATGGGATAATTTTGACGGGCACATTTTTCTATGGATTTTTGAATATTTTGTAATTCTTCACCTCTTCCTTTTTTCGCCCGTTTTTAATTGTTTCTTATGATATGTTTAAGTTTATCGCTGTATTTTTTGTATTTTGGAGCAAGGTGAACATTATTTTGTCTATTAAAGCCTTCAGTTTTCCGCATAATGTATTATATGTTAAAAATCAGGCACCAAGGACCTCCAAAGGAAGTGTGCTAAAGTCTGGTCGATCTTTCGGCAAAAATTATTCAATAGATCACTGGCGAGGGATAATTGAATGCCTCGATTCTCTTCTCTGTACATTGAAAGAAAATTTCGTAAGGCCTCACAGACCTTTACCTGTTTCGCTATTTTTTTAGTCGTAAGGAAAGCTAATATTTTCTGCCTTTTATATGCAGATGCCTCCAATTCTTGTTCAGAAGATATTTAGTCAAGCCTTTTCATACATTAATGTACAGCTCTTTAACAGGTGACCGGGTTTTCTTATATAAGTTGTCTTTAGTTATTGAGTAAAGCATCTAGTACCCCCTTGATACAAGAAAACCAAGGAACACACGGAATTGGCTCAAAACAGTCCAAACACACTCCAAAAAAACAGTCCACTAATTCAAAGAATCGAGGACCCTTTTGAAGACCACTCTCGGATTCAAGAATAAAATACAAGAAGGACAATATAACTAGATGTTTGACACCTTTTGCAGCCAACAACAAACTAAGTTAACAACACAAGATGAAACAACAATGAGAAGAAGAAGAAGAACAACAAAACGGCTTCACAATACAAGATACAAAACGGATACAAGATTACAAAAGAAAAAGGATAGATAGATAGACCACATGAAGGTATAATGTTAAGAACCCAAGAATGGTAACTCTTGGACCCTTAACACTACACACAACAATAAACCTATCTCTTACAATGTAAGACACAAGATCGGAATCCACCTCCCAAGCATCAATGTTTCCAAGCAAATGCAAACACAAGTGATTCTACATTTGTCTAAGCCCTAATTTTGGTTTTGGGTGCCTCAAGGAAAGAGGACTTGTGTTTCTTTGTCTTGTAAGACTTACAACTTCATTCATAAACTAAGTAAATAAAACCCTACATTGTTCTTTATATAGCTATTACAAGATATAAGTTAAAATGACCAAAAGGGCCTTCAAAGAGTGGGCTGCCCATCAAGTGTAAATTATGGGCTGATTTTGGTGTGTTTTGGGCCTCTTCTACACTTCAATTGCACACACCAAGTCTCGGGACCAACGCACACCATATTCGTGATTATTCTTGTATCACCCCGAACTATTGCCAAATTTGCTACGACGCACTCTAATTTCACGGGGCCCCTATTACCACGTGAACTCAATTTTAGCGTATTTTTGTCATCCTTTTTAGCTGATGTGGCACCGTTGACGTGGACCCATTTTTATGTAAAAAAGGTGCCACGTCAGCACAAAAGGGTGACAAAAACACTAAAATTGAGCTTAGAGAAGTAATAGACCCCTGTGAAATTGGCGTGTGTCGTAGCAACTTTGGCCATAGTTCGAGGGGGTATTGGATGCTTATCTCTTAGTTATTTGTCAATTTAAGCTCGCTAATCTCATCGAATTATGCCATCGTAGTTTTCTTCTTCGCCGGGAGTGTTGTACGTTCAGTAATGCAGAATATGTTAAATCTGGCTTAGCTGAGCTAGAGCTGTGGTGCTGCCAAGCAAAGGAAGAGGTAATTTATCGTTCACCGTTGTCTAAATGATTTTTTTTGGATCTAATTCGTTTTTTGTTTCATGTATTCCTGGCTTGCAGTACGCTGGCTCGTCCTGGGATGAACTCAAACATATACGACAAGTTGTTGGATTCTTGGTATGTTAATATCTTTCAATTTTTCTTTTTAACATCTATCAATGATTAGAAGTAGCTACATAATTAGCTCTCGATACATCCAACGAAGATACATTTTTTCCTTTGTAAAGATACATAATTAGCTCGCGATACATTTTTTCCGATTTTGGGTCCGTCGAGATACATAATTAGCGTCAATACATCCAACGAAGATACATAATTAGTTGGGATTTTTGTAATTACTTTATAAGGGTGGGGAATTTGTGTAAATATGGTAAGTTGAGGTGTATGTTTATGCTATTTTACCACATTTAAAAAACCAGATTTTAAATCTCAATACACCAGATTTTAAGAACCTTCACTTATTCTTTTAACTATAATGCGACATATATTACTTGGACTCTGGATTCCCAGCGTGTGGCCTCGCTATTATTTGATTCTGGTGGTCTAAACTGTTCTGGTTCCGTTAATCCATCGGTGACATCTGTATTTGCTTTATCATTTATTTTATAATTGTGAAGTTCTTTATTTAATCTCAGATGGAAGTGTTTTGAGTGAGTAAATATGGTTTATTGTGTAAGGAAAAAATTCTGTTATGTTGTGTTTGGAAATGAATTGGTAGTAAGTGGTAAGTTGCTCAGACTCTCCAAGAATGTTGTTGCATCCGTGCTGAATCCTCCGAAAATACACTACTTTTGAAGGATCCGACACGCCCAATGACATTTTTGAAGAGTCCGAGCAACATAGTGTGGAACAGCTGAAGTTTCCTCGAGTGTTGTTTGGTTACTTACCAATTTCTTGTGCGTTAACGTAAGCATTATGGCTATTATGACTTGGCTGTTGCAAGATAATTGTTGCTTTTCCTTTTTTACTTTTTAGAACTTTCTTATGCCGATAATTTTGCGTATGCAGCGCTATCCGCCATTGATATGGAATTTTCTGTTTATTGTTGCTCTTTTGCAGGTTATACATCAGAAGTACAGAATATCGTACGACGATATCACTAATGATTTATGTCCTGTAAGTACCTTTTCTCTACCGACATTACCTTTTCTTCGAGTCCAACATTATGAATTGCATTTGTAGAAGACTTACAAGATCTTTGCCATTTTGTCAAACTCTTGTCTCTGTCAGTACATTAACCTCCTATCTCAATAAAGTATATGATTGGTTCGAAGAACGTTTCGAGATTCAAGCAATTGCGGATGATATAACTAGTAAATACGTTCCCCCCCACGTCAATATTTTATTGTTTAGGGGGAATTACGCTTACTTGTTTTTTAGTACAAGTAGCTACTGGGTTTGCTATGACTTTTTACTACCATCCGACCGTTACTGAGGCTTTTGCTTCTGTTCAATACATAATGACTGAAGCCAACTTTGGTTGGTTAATCCGATCAGTTCATCGATGGTCGGCAAGTATAATGGTCCTAATGATGATCCTGCATGTATTTCGTGTGTATCTCACCGACGGATTTACAACTTGGTTTATCAATTTTATCTTTTATGGTTCCCATTCATGGGCGGACCGACGTGCAATTTTCGGGTGCTCGAGCACCCACTAAACTCGACGTAGAAGAGGTATAATTATATAAGAAACAGTGAAAAAATGGTAAAATATATACAAAAGCACCTAGAGAACAAAAGCATGGTTCCCATCCTGGGATCGAATCCCTGTAGCTGCATTGTTTAGTAAATTTTTTTTTTGAGCACCCACAACCTAAAAAAGCTGGGTCCGCCACTGTTCCCATTTCGTCGAGTGTAAACCATATCGCGTTTCTTTAAAATGTGAAATTCTGGTTATTACAGGTACTCAGTGACCAGCAACTTTACAGAATTTGTACTCTTTACTGGGATGACAAATACAATACACGAAGTGTCTCGCCAGATGTAAGTTATGCATGGCCGATGGTATTTTTCCGATTGAAGTCCTACCAGTGCATGTTCATATCGATCATAGTTGAATGTTGACGGAGTTCCCCTTCGTCCTGACAGGTCATATCTAGCATGAGGGTACTTATGACAGAAGACTCGAATAACGCCGAGAGCAACTCGTTTTTGTTGGATGATAACTCAAGGTGAGAAAACATGTCGCCTTGGATGCTTCTATCATGATTTTGCCTTATAATGCGTCGTTAGAAATATAACCTGGAAGCTTTGTTTATGTACGATGTGGGTATATATGCTATGTTTGATCTCCAAATAAAGAGTAAAGCATTTAGTACCTTCTGAACTATGACCAAATTTGCTACGACACACTCTAACTTCACGGGTGTCCTATTACTCTCCAAACTAAATTTTAGCGTATTTTGTCATCCTTTTAGCTGACGTGACACCTTTGAGGTGGACCCTATTTTATGTAATAAAGGTGCCACGTCAGCATAAAAGGGTGACAGAAATATGCTAAAATTGAGTTCGGGGGTAATAGGACCCCTGTGAAGTTGGAATGTGTCGTAGCAACTTTGGCCATAGTTCGGAGAGGTACTGGATGTTTATCTCCCGAATAAACCTTTAAAAAGTATAAATGAAACTTAAAGTAACTTATCATATTCCTTCGTTCTTTTGCTATTGTGCTCAGACTATTCAAAAATGTCTGTTGCCGCGTCCATGTTGGATACTCCAAGATAGCACTACTTTTAGACTAACAAGTCCCATCTTTTCAACTGCAGCATCCCATTCTCAATCGACGAGGTTTCAAATACGCTTCAAGTCAAGGATTTCGCAGATGTTAAACCTGCAACCGAACTTCTTGAGAATCCGGCCTTCCAATTTTTGCATCAGTGAGGCTTAGGAACACCAAGATTCTCTCGTGTTTGCGCGAAAAGTTATTGTACCATCCTCGATTTCTTGTAAATTCATCTTTTTCGTGTTCGATTTCTTTATTTTCCAATATAGCTTGATGTAATATAATTTTTTTGTTTATAGTTGTATTAATTCATAGCAAAAGGTGCAGTATATGAGCAGTTGAGCTTTGTATATCTTTTGGTGGGGCAAAGAGGAACATCAATTTTATATTGAATGGTGTAAATGTTTTGTATCTTTTATCCAATTTTCCTTGTAATGAAAGAACAGTTGGCACGGAGTTCAAGAAAATGAAGAAAGATTTTCTGCTATTAAATCTTGTGGTCTTAAATTGTTTTAAGTCGCATTGTTTTGAAGACTTTCTGCTTTTATTTGTTTTTACTTATTTGCACCATCACCGTCTTTAAATAAAGTATTTTTTACGGTAGCACCATGAATGACGCCTAGCAAAGCAGCGCCCACCAAAACTAGGTGCAAAGAACCAACCTAGTGGATAAATCAGAAATACAGAAACAAAAACAAAAATTGGACCAGAGAATGCGATTGCGTTATAAGGTCTCAATTGAACAGATCGAGCAAGCTTGAATTGACGTAACATGAAACCTAAGTGGTATGGACTGCGTACACTTTACCCTCTCCAGTCCTTACTTTGTGGGAATATACTGTGTATATTGTTGTTGTTAAATTAAATTAAATATATGTCAAATGTATTCAAATGTTCTTTAATCTTATGGTTTTAAACATGTCACGTGGAATGTTGGAATCAAAGAGTTGCTAAAAAGGAAAGGGTCATTTTTTTTGAAATGGATTAAAAGGAAAATAGGTGTTTGACACGGAGGGAGTAGTTTTTTTTTTTCATGCAATGTTACAAGCTTTTGAAAACAGAATTTGTTATGATACAGTACCATATCGTCAAATCAAATAATAGAACTATTATTAAACAACAGTGAATAATATAGTCCGTCTAAATTGTATAGTACTATACTGCACAGTACAATATCATATCATGCAGTACCATACGTTATGAAATCATGACAAACCACCATCCATCCAAACAAAGTGTAACTCGAGGCAATTGTAATCAACTGTGGAGCTAATGTTGCTCGTAAATGCACACCTAAACATGAACATACATCTTAACTTCATCATATTTACAGAAATCTCTATCCTTACAGAGTAATTATGGAAATTTCAACTAATTATGTATTTTCGTTGGATGTATTGCGAGCTAATTATGTATCTCGATAGACTCAAATCCGTAAAAATGTGTCGGGAGCTAATTATGTATTTTTACAAAGGAAAAATGTATCTTCGTTGGATGTATTATGTAATTCGACAGATCCAAAATCAGAAAAAACGTATCGAGAGCTAATTATGTATCTCGACAGATTCAAAATCGGGATTTTTAGTATTTATACAAAATATCGGGATTTTCTGTAATCAAGCTCCAAACTGTCGGAATCTATGGTGGTTGTCCTTGAAAGATGAAATGGTGATGTGTTTGATAACAAGTACAGATTTAAAGTGACTATTTACAAAGTTCCCCTTTACTGTTTAGCAGGTATGTCTTTTCTCGAAAAATTACATTGTATATATAGGCTAAAATGACTAATAGAAAGCTAACAACTATATAGCTATGTTGCTTGGACTCGTAAAAAATGTCAAACGGGTGCGTGTCGAATTCGCTAGAACTAATGTATCTTTGAAGAATCCGACACGGGCGCTCTGCGCAACTTAGCTATATATGAATGGAAGTTAAAAGGGTAGCCTTGTGCACTAAAGTTTTTGCTATGCGTGTGGTTTGACGAAGGGCTGGACCACAAGAGTATATAGGAATAGAAGTTCAAATCACATATTCATTTTGCTAGTAATTCTCTCATACTGCCCCTTGATCACCACAAGTTCCTGAATGATGTGTATTGTAAGTAGTATCCAAACCAGCTTTCTCAATAGAGTTGGCCACTAAAGCTCCCGCTACGTGCAGGGTCCGAGGAAGGGCCCCACTACAAGGGTGTATTGTACGCAATCTTACCTTGCATTTCTGCCAGATGCTGTTTACCGGAGCATCCAAGAGGACTGTTTATGCACGCAAGTTGTATCGATCAGCAATAACAATTTGAGACATCTCATCGTGATCAACACTATTGTTGTTCATATAATAGATCATCGATGCAGTTCACTTCCTCGTTCCATTTCATAGGAGGTCTATAGACGCATTGTCAAGATAGCAGTTTCTCCGATATTGCAGCTGAATAAGAAACACAGGAAGAGTAAGTGATCCACTGTTACCTCTTCAGAACAACACAAATGACATTGGTTCCTGTCGATTAGTCCCCATTTCAACAATACGTCTCTAGCATTGAGCTTCTTATCGATAGCCAAGTATAGAGCGTAAATCCCTTTAGGGGCTCCTAAGTTGTTGCCGAAGTCTACATCTTCTTGATGCAAAAGGATGGAGAGTTCAGCAGTATTGTAGTGTCGAAACTAGCTTTCTCAGTTTCATAGTAGGCCGATAGATGCCTTGCCGGGATAGCAGTTTCTCTTATACTGCATCTGCATATTCCTCTTCGGAACAACATGAAGGGCACTAGTTCCTATCAATTAGTTCCCAACTTCCGAGTAACGTTTGGGAAGTCTCCTCTCGAAACAAGATACATCTTCTTCGTGGAAAAGGATGGAGGGTTCATTTCACTAGTATTGTAGTATCCGAACCAGCTTTTTCAACTAGTATAGAAAAAGATCGCGAGGGTGAGCAGATTGATAGAGGTTTATTGGAGAACGTGGTTGATATATTTGTTGGCGTTGGAAGTAGGGGAATGGAGTGTTATGTGAATGACTTCGAAGATGACATGCTTAGAGATACTGCAGCTTATTATTCTCGTAAAGCTTCAAGTTGGATCGCGATGTTGAAGGTACAACTCATTTTTATAATTTTCTCCATAAATAGTTGGTCGTGGCTTTAAGTCGCTGGAGTAAATTGCGATACCCATGCTTCGCTAACACGGGCGGAAGAGTGTTTGAAGCAAGAGAAGGATAGAGCGTCTCATTATCTCCATGTTAGTAGCTAGACAAAACTTCTGGAGGTCAGTGTTGAAATTTGCGAATTGCTGCTTGTCTTTGTGATATTAATCCACCGCAGCCAAATCGCTCATGCGACACCGGCGTCGATGAGGAATGCAAAGGAGAACCTTGGAGTAACTGGTAAAGTTGTTGCCATGAGGCATGCGAAGGGGAGCCTTGGAGTAACTGATAAAGTTGCTACCATATGGCAAGGAGGTCACGGGTTCAACCTTGGAAACAACCTAGCTCTGGCAAAAAATGCAAGATAAGGCAGCGTACAATACACCCTTATGGTGGGCCCTTCTCCGAACTTTGCACCGGGCTGCCCATGTTGTTCATGCTGAAAATTCAGACCCTCTTCATGCTGAGAATCTTCCTTTAGTTGGATTTGTTTTCAATACTGAGACCAAATTTCTACTGCAGAAAGTGATAAACAAACTATTTTAATGGTTGGCCATGTTAGCGTTACATATATTTAATGGTTTTACACTTGCGAACGATGTTCATCTGAATTATGCAAGCGTCTGTCTCTCTATATCAGCATTTCACTATGACGACCAAATGTTTTCTGTAGCCGATTTCGCCTGTTATTTTATGTTATTTCTTCTCTATAATAATATTTCGCTTAGAGCTGTCAATATGGGCTAGGCCCATTGGGCCGACCCGACCCGATCCGGCCTGTAATTTGATAGAGTTGGACTTCCGTTTTGCAGCCCGTTTAAGAACATGACTTTTTAGCCCGGCCCGTGAGGCTTGAGCAATGTGGGTTGGGCTCGCCCGTGGGCCAGCCCATAAGTCAAATACATGCAACTATTTAGATTGCTTATCAATATTTTTATTTGGTTCGAAGGATATCATGTCAAAAATTATTTAATTTCGCTATTAAAAGTATTTTTTAGGGGGTGTTGGAGACTTGATTAGCAAGTATTAACACTCTGTAATATTGTCTGGTAATATTTATTAACTAGTCCGTGAGGCCCGCAGCCCACAGAGCAATGGTGTGGGCTTGGTGTTTTTTGACCCATCATTTTGATGGGCCAGCTCGGCCTGACCCGTCAAACTCAAAGCCCGTGTAGGCTGGGCTGGGCTGACCCGTATTGACAGCTCTAATTTTTTGCTATAGCAGCCAAAAGATATCATTTGACCGTAATTGGTTTAGAACTTTTTAGACGCATTACACAGGCGAATGTCTAGCCAGAGTGAGGTTTACTTGGCCTAAGTTTTACATTTCTGTTAAAATTCTGATAATCTTGCTGTTGTCTAAACCTACAATAACAACATGTTCGGTGTATTCCCACAAAGTGGGGTCTGGGAAGGGCAAAGCGTACCCAGTCCATACCAGTACCTCAGACTTCACCAGCATGTTTTCTGCTGATATAATCCAGAAACAAAAGCCAAACCTTAGGGAATTCGTTATCGAATTGACTAATATAATTCAGAAAAAAGCCAAACCTTGTCAGTGAGCGCTCATCGTCAAGAATTCAGGTAAGTTCATAGTAGCTCCATCATCTATAAAAACGTCTTTTTGCTTTTAAGTGACTTTTGAAGTAAAAATCAAAGTTGAGTAACTTTCTGGGATAAAAATTTATAGTTGAGTGACCATTTGAGTTATTAACTCAGCACATCCGCTGGATAATTGCTGGACCAGATTCATCATACTCGGCCTTCGCGATCCACATCTGCAAACCAATTAGTTGAAGTTGGCAGAGGGACATAGTTAATTGAATTACTGATTAGTGAAATAGGGGAAAGAAACTACTAACTTTTTGGAAAGTATCGAGGGAAGCGAAAATTGATCCTCCTATCCAGGTGCTGTACTTCCTCTCAGGTGGTGCGATAACCTTGATCTTCGTTCTACTTGGAGCAAGAGCGGTGATTTCCTTGCTCATACGTTTAGCTATGCCAGGAAACATAGTTGAGCCACCACTAAGTACAATGTTTGCAAATAACTCTTTCCTAATATCATCATCGCATCTCATAATTGAGTTGTAGGCTTTTTCGTGAATTCCGGTCTCTTCCATTCCAAGTAATGATGGTTGGAAGAGGACTTCAGGGCAACGGAATCTCTGGGTACCAATATTAATGACTTGTCCATCCGGTAGCTCAAAGCCCTTCTCAACTGATTTCGAGCAAGTTTTTGCCTTGTCAATCTCATGCTCGAAATCCAGTGCAATATAAGCTATTGTCTCCTTCATATCGCAAATCATATCTCTGTCGTACCAGCTAAGTACACAACTGAGATCTCTTATTAAATGATCTGTAAGATCACGACCACCAAGAACTAACTGTGAGATGGCACGGGGAAGTACATGTCCTTCATAGACGGGGACAGCGTGGGTCACATCATCACCGGAATCAACCACAATACCTTGTTGAACGAACAACATCAAACCGATATTAGTGTGACTGAGTACTAAAGCAGTAGATGATCAATCAGCTTAGGCTTCTTACCAGTTGTACGACCATTAGCAAAAACGGAAAGAACAGCCTTGTTTGCAGCATACATGGCTGGAATATTGAATGTCTCAAATATGATTTGAGTCATTTTCTCTCGATTAGCGCTGGGGTTAAATGGTGCCTCAGTAAGAAGAACAGGATGCTCCTCGGGAGCGACACAAAGTTCACTGTAAAATGTGTGATGCCACAGTTTCTCCATATCATCCCAGTTTGTTATTAACCCATGCTTAACGGGATATTTCAGAGTCAAAATACCTCTTTTACACTGAGCTTCATAACCAACATAGGCATCTCTTCGTCCCATTGCAACCATGACACCAGCATGGCGAGGATGACCAACTATAGTTGGGAAAACACCCCTTGGAGAATCATCCCCAGCAAACCCAACCTAAAGAAACCAAAGGACACAATTAACACCAAAAATGTAAAAAGGGCAGCCCGGTGCACTAAAGCTCCGTTATGTGCGGTGTCCGGGGAAGAGCCCCACCACAAAGGTGTATTGTACGCAGCCTTATCTTGCATTTCTGCCAGAGGCTGTTTCCAAGGCTTGAACCCGTGACCTCCTGGCCACATGACAACAACTTTATCAGTTACTCCAACAACTTTACCAGTAACATAAAAAATGTAGCTAAAATTAAAACGAGTTACTAATATCTAGCAAACCTTGGTCATTCCAGTTCCGTTGTCAATAACAAGTGTTTGAAATTCCATCTCATGATCAGCCATCTTGTAAGGACTTCAAATGATTATTTTGGAAGTATAGTTTAGATATAAATCACTGAACTTTTCATCCTTAGATATACAAGTTATGCAAAAATACTATTCCAAACCAACGAAACCAAACGTTCATATATGCAACAACAACATATCGAGTAAATTCCCACCTAGTGGGGTCTGGGGAGGGTAAAGTGTACTCAGTCCATACAACTATCTCCGAAGAAGTAGTGAGGCTATTTCCGATAGACCCCCGACTAAAGACATAGGGACAGGAAATAAGATTGTACTAAAAAATGAAACAAGATGAAATAACTGAAAAAGGCACCCACGGAGTATTCCGATACACTAACACACCGCAAGCACCCACCTTCCCCAATCTAACTAACACGCACTATCCTACTATCCTAATTTGAATTCTCTAGGCTTTCCTATCCAGGGTCATGTCCTCAGTAAGCTGTAACTGCTCCATGTCTTGCCTAATCACCTCCCTTCAGTATTTTTTCGGCATACCTCTAACCCGCCAGAACCCATTCAAAGCTAACCTCTCGCACCTCCGAATCGGGCATCCGTTGCCTCTCCTCACCACATGCCCAAACTATCTCAACCTCACTTCCCGCATCTTGTCCTCCACCGAAGCCATTCCCACCTCTGCCCGAATAATCTCATTTCTAACCTTGTCAACCCTAGTAAGTCCACATATCCAATGCAACATTCTTATTTCTGCCACCTTCAACTTTTGATGTAAGAGTTCTTAACTGGCCAACACTCTGCTCTATACAACATGACCGGACGGATCACCACTCTATAGAATTTGTCTTTAAACTTGAGAGGTACCTTCTTATCACACAAAGCTCCTGAGGCTAACCTCTATTTCATCCACCCCCCAAATACAGTGTGTGACATCCTCATCAATCTCTCCATTACCCTGAATCATAGACCCAAGATACTTAAAGTCCACACACGTTCATATATAATGGTAGCATAATCTGAATCACTCATCTTAAGAAAGAAACAAGTACATGGAGCGAAGTTCAACATGTATTAGATATGCATACAAATATTTTTAACCATGTAAAAAGAGTATAAAAACAGTATAATTTTTCATCGAAAGAGGTTCGGATGAACCCCTAAAGCAAACGTAGCTCCACCATTGCTGGGAGTTGCGTCTAACTCAATTCAAGAGGTGAGTATTGCTCAAGCCCATACAAGGAGTCTAATTTCCCTTCCCACAATTGATGTGACGCTAAAATTAATCCAATCAATAGATTTCCTAACGATCAATAATTTCACCAGTCTTTGATAGTCCCTTTTATAATCACTTTGCAAGCGATTATAATTCACTTTTGTCATATGGAACCAGGAATTCTAACACGGGGATTCAAAAGTTGACTACTCAAACATTTTGGATCATGAAATCACAAATTGACTACAACAACAACAACAACAAACCCAATATATTAGCACATAGTGGAATCTGGGGAGGGTAAAATGTTATGCAGTCCATACCACTACCTCCGAAGAAGTAGAGAGGCTGTTTCCGATAGTCTCCCGGCTTAGGACAAATTTACAGTAAAAAAAAATCATCAGAAAACATGAAACAAGATGAAATAACAGCGATACAACACCCACAAAGAAATAATATAAACTCTAACCTATGTACAAATCCCTAAGACTACTGCCAAGATACACCAAAGCAGTCCTAACGACTGACTACTACTCATCCACACGCACTAGCCTCTATCCTAATATGATTCCTCCATACCTTCCTATATAGTATCATGTCCTCAGTAAGCTGTAACTGATCCATTTCACGTCTAATCACCTCTCAACAGTATTTATTCGGCCTACCTCTACCCCGCCTGAACCCATCCAAAGCCAACCTCTCGCACCTCCGAATCGGGACATCCATGCCCCTCCTCATCACATGCCCAAACCATCTCAACCTCGCTTCCCGCATCTTATCCTCCACCGATCCCACTCCCACCTTCTCCCGAATAGTTTCATTCCTAACTCTGTCACCCTTAGTAAGTCCACACATCCACCAAAACATCCTCATTTCCGTCACCTTCAACTTTTGGATGTGAGAGTTCTTTGACTGCCGAACACTCCGCTCCATACAGCATGGCCGGACGTACTACAACTCTATAGAATTTGCCTAGGCACTTTCATATCACCCAAAACTTCCGAGGCGAGCCTCCACTTCATTCATCAATCTCTTCATTTCTCTAAATCATCGACCCAAGATACTTAAAACTATCCTCTTACATCTACGAATTATTTAGCAACCAATTCAATAATAACAAATACAAAGCATATAAATTGATGCTTACCTTTATGGAAATTAAGGATCCTAATGATATTGAGAGCATTACGGTAGATGCAACTATATCTAGTGTTTAGAATTTTCCTTTTGGGCCTTTTCTTTTACAAAAGTCACCATATTTTTAATTGGATTTGTATTTATAAAATTTAAAAAATAGATTAAATGTATGTATCCATTATTATTTTCAATTCTTTGGTAATCTAATAAATTGACAATTATTTCTTTCTATTTTTTTTTCTTTTATGTTGTTTTTCCAATTTTTTCTACGTGCTACTTAAATAGTATGTTTTTAAGGCAATTCGAATATACAAATGCAATTATGATAATTTCACGATCAACGTGTGTCCTAAAACAATTGCATCAATATATTAATTGGTGGATCTAGCATTTTAAATTTATGAATTCAAAGGCGCAGTAGGAAGATAATTAAGATAGCTTAATTTAGGTGTGATCTGAATAAAACACGTCAAGTTAAAAGGAGTTTGTGGGTATTCTGTCTAAACTATTTATCCATATTATTAAGTGATTTTTTAAAATACGAATATAGAGATTGAACCAAACCTACTGAGTAGAACTCGTAACCGGTCTACTATTTATTGAACCAACACTACTATTCGTTAATGAGCTCATGTTTTGTACACTTGATAAGTCACTCAAAGATAAAGTTAGGATGGGAAATGATTCAGCAATAGAAGCACATGGAAAGGGTTCAGTTGCCTTTCAAACTAAACAAGGTACAAAGCTTATACATGATCTGCTATATGTTCCTTATTTAATATGTAACCTGTTGAGTATTGGCCAAATGATGCCTAAAGGTTACTTCTTACTTTTTAAGGGAAAGCATTGTTTGATTTTTGATACTGATGATATTTTTGATTGATAAAGTAGAAACAGTGGATAGGATCTTTCCGGTAGATGGAAAGTTTGATAGTGCCAATTTTGTAAGATTTGACGATTCATGGTTATGGCACAGAAGATATGGGCATTTTAACTATGCCACTGAGAAGGGATGGACTAAAGATTTACCTGAGATCTCACTATCTAAAGAAGTTTGTGGGTCATGTTAGATGGGTAAAGTTCACAGGAAAGCATTTCCTAAAAGTGCTATATGGAGGGCAACTGAAAAACTTGAACTTGTTCACACTGATGTATGTGGACCTATGAAGACATCATCCATGGGTCAAAATAAATATTTTGTGTTGTTTATTGATGACTTAACAAGGATGAATTGGGTGTATTTTTTGAGTAACAAGTCTCAAGTATTTTCAGTTTTCAAGAAGTTTAAAGCTTTCGCTGAAAGACAGAGTGGCTGTAAGCTGAAGGCTTTGAGGTCAGACAATGGAGGTGAATACACCTCAAATGAGCTCAATAAGTATTGTAAAGATGCGGGGATTGATCACAAACTGACAGTAAGTTATTCACCAGAGAAGAATGGAGTTTTAGAGAGGAAGAATAGGACAGTAGTTTAAATAGCTAGATGTTTGTCGCTTGAAAAGCAACTATCGCAAAATTTTTGGGCAGAAGTTGTTTCCACTTCAGTTTATTTGTTGAATAGGCTGCCAACTAAAACTGTGGGCAATAAAACTCCTATTGAGGCATGGAGTGGAAAAAAGGCCATCTGCCAAGCACATAAAATTTTTTGGTTTGATATGCTATTCTCATGTTCCTTCAGTTAGAAGAAGCAAGCTTGAACCGAAAGGTGAACTGGGGATCTTTATTGGTTATTCATCGTAAGCCAAGGGTTATAGAGTTTTCAACTGGAAAACAAAAGGTATTTCAATCAGAAGAGATGTAGTACGTGTTATCCCCTACATGAATGACGAATGACTATTTTTGATAAAAGTTTTACGGACAAGTATGTCATCAAGCAAAGACTGATTGCATCTGGATATTTGAACTTTCTATAGTGAACATGCATCGGATACACTCGGTCAATCGGTAGATTTGATATCTTTGAACCGTTGTAATATACACCTAGACAACACATGTCACACAACCAGCCTTTTACCATTTATGGTTCTCACGGTTTTGTTCTTTTTATCCATGAACACGTCCCGATTTCATGAGAGCTTAGAGAATAGGCCTTTACTAACATTCTCCTTGAAGCGGCTTCCACTTCGCCCTCACATAGGTGATTTATAAATGTTCAATCCTATAGTTTAAACTATTTGGTCAAATTTGCCAAATTTAGATAATCATTAAAAGACTTTTAACCTTAAGTTTTATCCTTGTTTACTATACATTGTCTACATCATGAGAATGGATTGGATAATTGACATTGTTGAACCTGTCAGACACAACTTTATTTGATCTCCTTGAACCTAGCTCTTGGGATCTCCAGTCTGCTAGGTAGAGTTACCGCTATGCTGACTTGTCCTAGGCCTTAAACCCATTCCCTTGGATTTTCTTTCTACTCCTTCTCTAGATAGGCTTTTTTGTAAGTGTATCCGACACAATTATCCTTTGACTTTACATAGTCAACTATGATAATTTACTAGAGAGAAGTTCCCTAACGGTATTGTGTCTTCGTCATATGTGACGAGATTTACCGTTGTACATCATGCTCCCTGCCCTACCTATTGCCGCTTGGCTATCACAGTGTATACATACTGGTGCCACTGGCTTGGGCCAATACAGAATATCTTCTAAGAAATTCCGAAGCCATTCAGCTTCTTCACCGGCTTTATCCAATGCGATAAATTCAGATTCCATTGTAGTGCGATCAATACAATTTTGTTTGGATGATTTCCAAGAAACTGCTCCTCTACCGATAGTAAATACATATCTACTTGTGGATTTTACTTTTTTTCGATCCGATGATCCAATTTGCATCATTATATCCTTCAAGTACCGCAGGAAATTTATTATAATGCAAGGCATAATCTTGAGTGTATTTAAGATACCCCAAAACTCTTTTCATTGCCATCCAATGAGTTTTGTTGGGATTACTCGTGTACCGACTCAATTTACTAATAGCGCATGCTATGTCTGGTTGTGTACAATTCATTATATACATTAAACATCCCAATACTCTTGCGTACTCCAATTGTGAGTCACTTTCACCTTCATTCTATCGAAGCCCGAAGCTCACATCTAATGGAGTCTTGGCTATACCGAATTTCATATACTTGAATTTGTCAAGTACCTTTTCGATATAGTGAGACTGTGACAATGCCAACCCTTGTGGAGTTCTATGGATTCTTATACCTAAGATCACATCTACAACTCCAAGGTTTTTCATATCAAACTTACTCCCGAGCATTTGTTTTGTTGCATTTATGTCAGAAATGTCTTTGATGATGGTCACCATATTATCCACCTATAAACAAACAATGACTTGGTAATTTGGAGGGTCTTTAATATAAACACATTTATCACATTCATTTATTTTGAATTCGTTTGCCAACATGGTTTGGTCAAACTTCGCATGCCATTGTTTAGGTGCTTACTTTAGTCCATACAATGACTTAATAAGTTTACACACCTTATTTTTATTTCTTGGAACCACAAAACCCTCAGGTTGTTCCATGTATATTTCTTCCTCCAATTCTCCATTTAGGAAAGCAGTTTTCACATCCATTTGATGGATTTCAAGACCATATACTGCAGCCAAAGCAATTAACATTCGAATCAATGTTATCCTTGTTACTGGCGAGTATATATCGAAGTAATCAAGGCCTTCTTAATATTCGAATTCCCATGTATGGTTGCTTAAGATTAAATTAATCTTACTATTAACTGCCTTATTTCAAAAAGATGAGTCCAAAGATGCCATCGCTTCCTTAAATGGTTGAGGCTCATTTTCTAAGAGAAATGTTACAAAATCCGATCCAAACGAAGTAGACGTTCTTTGACGTGTAATACTGTAATACCCCGTAAAAATTGCATGTCAAATTCAGCTCGTAAAGCTCCATGAGAGATTCTAACACTTAGATAATTTTTTTGCTAAGTGTTCAAGTTCAACACTTACTCTCCTTTAGACCTCCTAACTTTGGGGATTTATTTGATGACCTTTCCGACCCCTGTTTTTAGATTTTCAAGTTGCGTTGCGATGGAGAAAGTCCATAGTACGTATTGGACACATTTTGGGCGCATTTTGGGCGCATTTCAGTGGCTAACACTGGTTTGAAATGCTCCCGCATTCCGGGCATATTTTAGGTCAAAAATTTTAGTCAACTTCAAAATATCATAACTTCCTGCATATAATGAAATGTGAGAGATTCTATATATCAATAGAAATATTTTTGAGTCTTATTTCCAATGCAATTGGTTTCATCCCATTTGGACATCTAAATAAAAAGTTATGATCAATTTACTTCAGCCTATCAGACAGTCAATTAGGGACAGATTTGACCTTAATTGTTCCTTAGGGGTATTTTGGTCATCTTCCACCCCTATATATATACCCCAAACACGGGATTAAGGCTTATTTGCAGCAAAATATACTCCTCTTCTCAAAATCCTCTTAAGAACTCAAGCTAGGGTTTCAATTTGAAGACCCAAACCCCATCAATTCTAGAACATAACTCCTCATTTATCTTCAACATCAAAAGAAGGGTTTCTCTCAAGATCATAACCTATAACAAGAATCAATGGTTTCTCTCAAGATCATAACCTATAACAAGAATCAAATCCTTCTTCAAGAATATATGATATTCAAGTTTTTCAAACTCAAGAGCCAATTTCTTTTCTCTCAAAAGAACAAGAACCCTAGTCAAGGAACCAAGAACATGTCTAAGAATTTTTTCAAGAATCTTCCACCTAAGGTATGCGTAGTGTTCATCTACAAATTCCTTTCATCCGTAGGAGTCCAAGAACCATGATTTAAATACTATATTGTGATTGTCTTGTTGATATATGATCATATACATGTTGATGGTTGTTGTTTATGCTTCAAGATATTAATTTAGGGTGATTCTCATGAAGTATGTGTGCTTGTTGTTAAAACCCATGAAATTGGTTGGTTTAAGATGACTAAATTATTAAGAATACCTATGCCATAAAGTGTGCATGCAAGGTGTTCGACGAAATGCCTAGAATAGGCATAATCATGTTTTCATGATTTAAGAGTGCTCAATTAACAAGTCCTTGCTCCATCTTTTCTGATTTCACGTGAATTCCATGTTGTGTGATAAAGTACGAATATTTACATGTTGTTCATGATACCATGATATTTTCTGGATTCAATTGGTGGAATTGAGTTGAATTATGGTGTTATGGTGTATAAAATTGATCATTAGGCCTATGCCCTAAATAGTGCATGCAAGGTGTTTGTTAAAATGCTTAAGTGAAGAAGAATTGAGCACTTTGACCTATTTGTGATCTAAATGATGATTCCATGCCATATCCATGTGCTTAAGTTAACTCCCATGCTAAAGCTATGCCTACCATGTGTTTGATAATGTGCCTCAACGAATAAATGATGATCAAGTACCTAGTCTTCATGCTCCAAGATTTTGCCATGTCTCTTAAGTTATGCCATGTCTACTTATTCAAGATGATTTCTATGCTATTAATGTGCTATGAATATGTTGTTGGCTTGTCATGATATTAGAATTGACCATGATGTTAGCTATATGAAAAAGGTTATGAAAACCACATGATTTATGAATTCCCCGTAGATGCTATATTATGGATTGTTAATGTTGGTCAAGTACTCTTGTATGTCAAGTCATGTCAGTTTCCTTCCATCGAGTCTTGGGGATACTTGTACCCAAAAAATATAGTTGTGTGCCTAGAGCCATGACATGTTTTCACGATACTCTCAGTCAAGCCATATTCAGTAGACTTCAGTCAGCTAACAGAACTCAGTAGCATTTAGTCAGTTAACAGAATTCAGTAGTGTTCCGCTAGTCATCGAAACACAATAAACTCAGTCCATGTTCAGTTTAGTTAAACAGAACAATCAGTAACAGTTCAGTTAATTCTAGTATAAACTAGGAAATCATTTCAGTGTCATTCAGTTGGGAGTATGATTCAGCACCGAGCGAACCCAAGGATGTGAGCTTACCTACCAGTAGAGGGTGTGATTCTTAAAAATAGTCCTTGCATTCCAGAACTATGTAGCCAGCATAGGTTGAGATATCAATACCTATTAGTTGAGGGTATATGAGGTGGCTTAACCTGTCAGATGAGGGTTCCCACCGTTCTCATTAGAGTACTTGCCAAATGAGGGTCACTCACAGCTTGTCCTTACCAGTGGCGTGGTATTGACACCCTTCCAATCAAGGCAGAGATTGGACCCCAGCTTAGCTACTATAGTGTATTTGGGGCATGTCAGTTAGATAACTACTTCTCATAGTTTCAGTATCAGTCTCAGTAAAATAACTCAGATAGTTCTTCAGGATATCAGGACTGTCAGATACAGTCAACTCAGATAAAGTACGGAACTCAGCTAGTTTTATCAGATTTAGGAATGTCAGATACAGTCATTTATGCTATCAGTTATCAGAACTCATGTTATCAGATAAATCAGTTATCAAAATTCAGTTATCATTCATGATATGTTATCAGTAAATACATGTCATTAGTATTCATACTCAGTAGTCATGTTATCACGAGCTCAGTTTCAAGACTGTTATATACGGTTAATCAAATCAGTTCTTCATAATCAGAACTATCAGAAACAATCATTCCTTTATCAGTAATATAGTATTAGTCTCCCAGTATTCAATAATACAGTATCAGTTCCTAACTTATTCGTGAATTACATATCAATATCAGTAAATTCAGTCATTCAGTATCTCAATATCAGTAAACTCAGTCATTCAGTATCTCAGCATCAGTAAACTCATATTGTCAGTATTCAGACTCAGTAGTCAGTATCACCACGAGTTTAGTTGTAGTTACGTATGTATGTATATATTCTCACGTTTATATCAGTCAGCATTATTCATGTATATAAAACCCTTTGTAATTAGCCTACCTCACTCGTATACTCAATACATTCAGTCGTACTGATGCATTTGCACTATGGTGTTTTATTTGATGCCATAGGTACAAAGGCATGAGTTTCAGAGAAGCAGTAGCATTGCAGATTTCAACAGTTGGTGCTACTCTTTATTCGAGGACAATATTATTATTACTTTATCACAGTTTTTTATATTAGTTTTTCAGTTTATTGAGTTAGTTGGAGACATGTTCCTTCAATTCCTTATTCAGTTCAGTTAGAGATTTTCGGACTAGATGTCAGATTCGATGTTCAAACTTCAGTATTTATGTTTCTTTTTGGTATTGTTATATCATGTTTTTTAGATATGTATCAGTATTGAACCTTATGGCCTTACAGTTCATATTTTTGTATATTTAATAAGATATTATGCAATTTACAAGTACAGATATCAGTCATGGGTTAGCTTGTGGTCCTTCAGGGTCATGAGCACCGTGTAGCATTTCAATTCAAAAAATTAGGGCATTATAAATTTGGTATCAGAGCATAAGGTTCAACAGTATCCTCGGAAGTCTGAAAGCTGCATCAAGTAGAGTCTTGTACATGGGCGTGTTGTGTACCACACTTATGTACAGGAGGCTATTAGATGTTTTAGGAACAGTTTCCCTTTTTTCATGTCTCAAGATCATGCTATATCAAGTTTCTCTAAGGAACCCATGTATATTCACATCAGGCTCCCCTCATGTCAACCTTACCTTACTTTCAAGTTAACAGAAATAGTGAAGCTCAAATCCTAAAGCTTTCTCATGCAGTCCCTGGAGACAGTTATGGGATTTATCACATGCTCAAACAATATCCCCTCAGTTCAGTCATGTTCCAAAGTTGTATAGATTTCATTTATGATCATAAGAACTCCTTTGTAAACTTAAATCCAATTTTTATATGCCATTGATCATTAGGCCTATGCCCTAAATAGTGCATGCAAGGTGTTTGTTAAAATGTCTAAGTGAAGAAGAATTGAGCACTTTGACCTATTTGTGATCTAAATGATGGTTCCATGCTATATCCATGTGCTTAAGTTAACTCCCATGCTAAAGCTATGCCTACCATGTGTTTGATAATGTGCCTCAACGAATAAATGATGATCAAGTACCTAGTCTTCATGCTCCAAGATTTTGCCATGTCTCTTAAGTTATGCCATGTCTACTTAATCAAGATGATTTCTATGCTATTAATGTGCTATGAATATGTTGTTGTCTTGTCATGATATTAGAATTGACCATGATGTTAGCTATATGAAAAAGGTTATGAAAACCACATGATTTATGAATTCCCCGTAGATGCTATATTATAGATTGTTAATGTTGGTCAAGTACTCTTGTATGTCAAGTCATGTCAGTTTCCTTCCATTGAGTCTTGGGGGTATTTGTACCCAAAAAATATAGTTGTGTGCCTAGAGCCATGACATGTTTTCATGATACTCTCAGTCAAGCCATATTCAGTAGACTTCAGTCAGCTAACAAAACTCAGTAGCATTTAGTCAGTTAACAGAATTCAGTGGTGTTCCGCTAGTCATCGAAACTCAATAAACTTAGTCTATGTTCAGTTTAGTTAAGCAGAATAATAAGTAACAGTTCAGTTAATTCTAGTATGAACTAGGAAATCATTTCAGTGTCATTCAGTTGGGAGTAGGATTCAGCACTGAGCGAACCCAAGGATGGGAGCTCACCTACCAGTAGAGGGTATGATTCATAGAAACAGTCCTTGCATTCCAGAACTATGTAGCCAGCATAGGTTGAGACATCAATACCTGTTAGTTGAGGGTAGATAAGGTGGCTTAACCTGTCAGATGAGGGTTCCCACCATACTCATTAGAGTACCTGCCAAATGAGGGTCACTCACAGCTTGTCCTTACCAGTGGCGTGGTATTGACACCCTTCCAATCAGGGCAGAGATTAGATCCCAGCATAGCTATTATAGCGTATTTGGGGCATGTCAGTTAGATAACTACTTCTCACAGTTTCAGTATCAGTCTCAGTAAAAGAAATCAGATAGTTTTTCAGGATATCAGGACTGTCAGATACAGTCAACTCAGATACAGTACGGAACTCAGCTAGTTCCATCAGATTTAGGACTGTCAGCTACAGTTATTCATGCTATCAGTTATCAGAACTCATGTTATTAGATAAACCAGTTATCAAAATTTAGTTATCATTTATGTTATGTTATCAGTAAATACATGTCATTAGTATTCATACTCAGTAGTCATGTTATCATGAGCTCAGTTTCAGGACTGTTATATACGGTTAATCAAATCAGTTCTTCATAATCAGAACTATCAGAAACAATCATTCCTTTATCAGTAATATAGTATCAGTCTCCCAGTATTCAATAATACAGTATCAGTTCCTAACTTATTAGTGAATTACATATCAATATCAGTAAATTCAGTCATTCAGTATCTCAATATCAGTAAACTCAGTCATTTAGTATCTCAGCATCAGTAAACTTATGTTGTCAGTAGTTAGACTCAGTAGTCAGTATCACCACGAGTTTAGTTGTAGTTACGTATGTATGTATATATTCTCACATTTATATCAGTCAGCATTATTCATGCATATAAAACCCTTTGCATTTAGCCTACCTCACTCGTATACTCAGTGCATTTAGTTGTACTGACGCATTTACGCTATGGCATTTTATTTGACGTCATAGGTACAGAGGCACGAGTTTCAGAGAAGCAGTAGCATTGCAGATTTCAGCAGTTCGTGCTCCTCTTCATTCGAGGACAATATTATTATTACTTTTTCACAGTTTTTTAGATTAGTTTTTCAGTTCATTGAGTTAGTTGGAGACATGTTCCTTCAATTCCTTATTCAGTTCAGTTAGAGAATTTCGGACTAGATGTCAGATTCAATGTTCAGACTTCAGTATTTATGTTTCTTTTTGGTATTGTTATATTATGTTTTTTATATATGTATCAGTATTGAACCTTATGGCCTTACAGTTCATATTTTTGCATATTTAATAAGATATTATACAGTTTACAAGTACAGATATCAGTCATGGGTTAGCTTGTGGTCCTTTGGGGTCATGAGCACCGTGTAGCGTTTCAAATCAAAAAATTATGACATTATAAACTTGGTATCAGAGCATAAGGTTCAACAGTGTCCTAGGAAGTCTGAAAGCTGCATCAAGTAGAGTTTTGTACATGGACGTGTTGTGTACCACACTTATGTACAAAAGGCTAGTAGATGTTTTAGGAACAGTTTCCCTTCTTTCATGTCTCAAGATCGTGCTATATCAAGTTTCTCTAAGGAACCCATGTAGATTCACATCAGGCTCCCCTCATGTCAACCTTACCTTACTTTCAAGTTAACAGAAATAGTGAAGCTCAAATCCTAAAGCTTTCTCATGCAGTCCCTGGAGACAATTATGGGATTTATCACATGCTCAAACAATATCCCCTCAGTTCAGTCATGTTCCAAAGTTGCATAGATTTCATTTATGATCATGAGAATTCCTTTGTAAACTCAAATCCAATTTTTGATTTGCCATTGATCATTAGGACTATGCCCTAAATAGTGCATGCAAGGTGTTTGTTAAAATGCTTAAGTGAAGAAGAATTGAGCACTTTGACCTATTTGTGATCTAAATGATGGTTCCATGCTATATCCATGTGCTTAAGTTAACTCCCATGCTAAATCTATGCCTACCATGTGTTTGATAATGTGCCTCAACGAATAAATGATGATCAAGTACCTAGTCTTCATGCTCCAAGATTTTGTCATGTCTCTTAAGTTATGCCATGTCTACTTAATCAAGATGATTTCTATGCTATTAATGTGCTATGAATATGTTGTTGGCTTGTCATGATATTAGAATTGACCATGATGTTAGCTATATGAAAAAGGTTACGAAAACCACATGATTTATGAATTCCCCGTAGATGCTATATTATGGATTGTTAATGTTGGTCAAGTACTCTTGTATGTCAAGTCATGTCAGTTTCCTTCCATCGAGTCTTGGGGATATTTGTACCCAAAAAATATAGTTGTTTGCCTAGAGCCATGACATGTTTTCACGATACTCTCAGTCAAGCCATATTCAGTAGACTTCAGTCAGCTAACAGAACTCAGTAGCATTTAGTCAGTTAACAGAATTCAGTAGTGTTCCGCTAGTCATCGAAACACAATAAACTCAGTCCATGTTTAGTTTAGTTAAACAGAACAATTAGTAACAGTTCAGTTAATTCTAGTATGAACTAGGAAATCATTTTAGTGTCATTCAGTTGGAAGTATGATTCAGCACCGAGCGAACCCAAGGATGGGAGCTTACCTACCAGTAGAGGGTGTGATTCTTAAAAATAGTCCTTGCATTCCAGAACTATGTAGCCAACATAGGTTGAGATATCAATACCTATTAGTTGAGGGTAGATGAGGTGGCTTAACCTGTCAGATGAGGGTTCCCACCGTTCTCATTAGAGTACCTGCCAAATGAGGGTCACTCACAGCTTGTCCTTACCAGTGGCGTGGTATTGACACCCTTCCAATCAAGGCAGAGATTGGACCCCAACTTAGCTACTATAGCGTATTTGGGGCATGCCAGTTAGATAACTACTTCCCATAGTTTCAGTATCAGTCTCAGTAAAATAACTCAGATAGTTCTTCAGGATATCAGGACTGTTAGATACAGTCAACTCAGATAAAGTACGGAACTCAGCTAGTTTTATCAGATTTAGGAATGTCAGATACAGTCATTTATGCTATCAGTTATCAGAACTCATGTTATCAGATAAATCAGTTATCAAAATTCAGTTATCATTCATGATATGTTATCAGTAAATGCATGTCATTAGTATTCATACTCAGTAGTCATGTTATCACGAGCTCAGTTTCAAGACTGTTATATACGATTAATCAAATCAGTTCTTTATAATCAGAACTATCAGAAACAATCATTCATTTATCAGTAATATAGTATTAGTCTCCCAGTATTCAATAATACAGTATCAGTTCCTAACTTATTCGTGAATTATATATCAATATCAGTAAATTCAGTCATTCAGTATCTCAATATTAGTAAACTCAGTCATTCAGTATCTCAGCATCAGTAAACTCATGTTTTCAGTATTCAGACTCAGTAGTCAGTATCACCACGAGTTTAGTTGTAGTTACGTATGTATGTATGTATTCTCACGTTCATATCAGTCAACATTGTTCATGCATATAAAACCCTTTGCATTTAGGCTACTTCACTCGTATACTCAGTACATTCAGTTGTACTGACGCATTTATGCTATGGTGTTTTATTTGACGCCATAGGTATAGAGGCATGAGTTTCAGAGAAGCAGTAGCATTGCAGATTTCAGCAGTTAGTGCTCCTCTTCATTCGAGGACAATATTATTATTACTTTATTACAGTATTTTAGATTAGTTTTTTAGTTCATGGAGTTAGTCGAACACATGTTCCTTCAACTCCTTATTCAGTTCAGTTAGAGGTTTTCGGACTAGATGTCAGATTAGATGTTCAGACTTCAGTATTTATGTTTCTTTTTGGTATTGTTATACATTGTTTTTTAGATATGTATCAGTATTGAACCTTATGGCCTTACAGTTCATGTTTCAGCATATTTTATGAGATATTATGCAGCTTACAGGTACAGATATCAGTCATGAGTTAGCTTGTGGTCTTTCGAGGTCATGAGCACCGTATAGCATTTTGGTTTAGAAAATCGGGGCGTTACAACCACGTCTTGGATTTTCTTCATTATGTACATTCTCACTTGGTTCATCTCGAGGTTGTTTAGACCCCCCACTAGACTGGTCATGTCTAGTTTTATACGGATACACTAACACACCGCAAGCCCCAGCCTTCCCCAACCCACCTAACATGTACTACCCTACTAACCTAATTCGAGTTCTTCAGGCTTTCCTATCAAGGGTCATGTCCTCAGTAAGCTGTAACTACTTCATGTCTTGTCTAATCACCTCCCTCTAGTATTTCTTCAGCCTGCCTCTACCCCACCTGAACCTATTTAAAGCTAACCTCTCGCACCTCCGAACCGAGGCATTCATGCCCCTCCTCATCATATGCCCAAATCATCTCAACCTCGCTTCCCGCAACTTGTCCTCCACCGAAGCCACTCCCACCTTCGCCCGAATAATCTCATGCCTAACTCTGTCACTCCTAGTAAGACCACACATCCAACGCAACATCCTCATTTCCGTCACCTTCAACTTTTGGATGTGAGAGTTCTTAACTGGCCAACACTCTGCTTCATGCAACATGGCCAGACGGACCGCCACTCTATAGAATTTGCCTTTAAACTTGGGAGGCACCTTCTTATCACACAAAACTTCTGAGGCTAGCCTCCATTTGATCCACCCCGCCCCAATACGGCGCGTGACTTCCTCATCAATCTCTCCATTACTCTGAATCATAGACCCAAGATACTTAAAGACCCAAGGTACTTAAAGACCCAAGGTACTTAAAGTACACACACGTTCATATATAATGGTAGCAAATCAGAATCACTAAACTTAAGAAAGCAACAAGTACGTGGAGAAAAATGATAATATATTACATATATAAACAGATTGGCAAAAGCAAATGAAAGATAAATCAAGAACTGGCTTTATCTTGTAAATCCTTTTAGCTCGATGACTCTCCCCTTGATAAGAAATGGACCTAGGAGTCAGTGGTGGAACCAGGATTTTTATTAAGGGGATGTAGAAGTAAAGATACGAACTAATCGAAGGGTGTTCAACATCTACTATATATGCATAAAGAATAATTTTAACCATGAAAAAATAGTATAAAAACAATATAATTTTCCGCCAAAAGGGGTTCGGATGAACCCATGGAGCAAAGGTAGCTTCGCCACTGCTGGGAGTTGCGTCTAACTCAATTCAAGAGACGAGTATTGCTCAAGCCCATACAAGGAGTCTAATTTCCCTTCCCCACATTTGATGTGACACTAAAATTAATCCAATAGTGGGGTCAGGGGAGGGTAAAATATTATGCAATCCATACCACTACCTCCAAAGAAGTAGAGAGATTGTTTCCGATAGACCCCCGGCTCAGGACAAAATGGTAGTAAACAAAGTCGTCATAAAAACATGAAACAAGATGCAATAACAAAGATACAACACCCACAAAGAAATCCTATACACTAACAAACTAACCCTCCTAACTAGAAGCTCCAACCTATGTACAAAGCCCTAAAACTATGAGCCAAGCTACACCAAAGCACTCCTAACTACTGACTATGACTCATCTACATGCACTAGCCCTCTATCCTAATATGCGTCCTCCATACCTTCCTATCCAAGATCATGTCCTCAGTAAGCGGTAACTGCTCCATTTCACGTCTAAGCACCTCTCTCCAGCATTTGTTCGGCCTACCCCTACCCCGTCTGAAACCATCCAAGGACAAACTCTCACACCTACAAACTGGGGCATCAGTGCGCTTTCTCATCACATTCCCAAACCATCTCAACCTCACTTCCCGCATCTGGTCCTCTACCGATGTCACTCCTACATTCTCCCAAATAGTCTCATTCCTAACCCTGTCAATCCTAGTAAGTCCACACATACACAACATCCTTATTTTCGTCGCCTTCAACTTTTGAACGTGAGGGTTTTTGACTGGCCAACACTCCGCTCCATACAACATGGTCGGACGTACTGCAACTCTATAGAATTTGCCTTTAAGCTTGGGAGACACCTTCTTACCACACAAAACTCCCAAGACAAGCCTCCACTTCATCCATCCTATCTCAATACGGTGAGAGACATCCTCATCAACCTCTCCATTTCCTTGAATCATAAACTCAACACTTAAAACTATCCGTCGTACAAATTGACTACTTAAACCACAAAATTTACATTTAGCAACCAATTCAATAATAACAAATACAAACCACATAAATTGATGCTTACCTTTATGAAAAGGATCCTAATGATATTGAGAGCATTATGGTAGCTAGATGCAACTACGACTAATGTTTAGAATTTTCCTTTTGGGCCTATTCAACTATGACTATCGCAGCTATAATTACAATAAATAGAAACACTTCTTCAAAATTGCAACTTATAACCAAAGTAGCAATATTTTACCCACTTCATAGTAATAGAAGAATATGTATTTATGAGTAATACATATATATTTGTATATGTATTTATATAGCAACATTTTACTTAAATACAAAATACAATTTGTTATTTTTTGTAATTATGAAACTGTTGCTATAAAAGTTATAATTAAAACTACAGAGTTGCTATTTCTGAAATTTTTACCTTTTTAAAATAAATGGCCGGCATTTGATATTTTACCAAAAAATAGCCGGTTGGTTAAATAGTTTCCACATTATAGTTCAGATACAGTTTTTATATCATAATAATATAATTGTTATATAGAATTTGTATCAATATAAGATATATGTATAACAATTATATAGTTCTATCCAGTATATATATGTATAAAAAATATATAAAAAATTGTATAGAATATGTATAAAATTTTTATAATTATTGTATAAAATGTGTAACAAAACAGTATAATTATTGTATAAATTGTTATCAAAACTGTTTTGTATAGAATATGTATATTTATAAGATATGTATAGAAATTTCTATAGAAGGTGTATAGAACAAGCCAATAAATTTAAACGTTTAGAAAATAAAATTTAAATTTCATGGCCATTTTCGTGAAATTTGCTTGAGCAAATGTCATTTCTGTACTTTTCCCTATTTTTAATTGTATTTGTATTTGTTAAATTAAAAAAAAAAATAGATTAAAAAAATGGAATAAGAGAAATTTGATCCTTCTTCTAAAACAGTTTTTTCAAGTATAGTAGTAATACAATGTTGAGACCAACATGGGTTGTGGTGCAGCAGATGAGGCTACTCCACCTTTAATCAGAGGTCGAGGGATCGACCCTGGGCATGGAGAAAACTTTGTTGGGAGTGCTACCCCCGAATGGGCCCTACCCTGTACGAATCCGGATTAGTCGGGCTCCCATGCGAGTAACGAACACCGGATGACCATGTTGAGAAATATGATTTGTTAACACTATGTCTACATAAGAAAAAAAATATATTAAATAAATGTATGTATCCATTATATTATTATTTTCAGCTCTTTGGTAATCTAATAAATTGACAATTATTTCTTTCTATGCTTTTTTTAATGTTGTTTTTCCAAATTTTTCTACGTGCTACTTAAATAGTATGTTTTTAAGGCAATTTAATTCCGAATATACAAATGCAATTATGATAATTTCATGATCAACGTGTGACCTAAAACAATTGCATCAATATATTAATTGATGGATCTAGGATTTTAAATTTATGAATACAAAGGCGTAGTAGGAAGATAATTAAGACCGCTGATAGTCTAGGGGTGATTTAAATAAGGCAGACTTTAAATAAAACACGTCAAGTTTAAAGGGGTTTGTAGGTATTCTGTCTAAACTATTTATCAATACTAGTTGAATCATACGTGCCTCACACATGCAATTTTCAATTATTTAAAATTAGACGATTTTGTTTAATATGGAGATTTTTAATGAAGTGCGAAAAGTCCAAATCACTTCTCAAATCACACTTTAATATAATAATATAAATATAATGTATACAATCAGAAGTTTCAAGTAGTTAATGGATAGTCACTTTTGCGTTTTTCATGCGTTACCTCTTTTCCTTGCTGTTAGAAGCTAAGAAAGACACATTGATTTGAACAATATTTATAGTACGGTTTTTTTTTTTTTTTGATAAAGAGAACCTAGAGAAGAAAACTTGGAGAAGAGACAAAAGTGAGAGAATTGTCGATGAAAGAAAAGTATGGTGAGGATGGCAGAAAAACAAAATTAGCATGACTTTTATAGAAGTTGATAAAAGGTATGTTAAAATCTATTTTACATGGGATAGAAATTATTGTTTGTTGGTTTGGTTTTTTTTTTTTTTCATCCTATTTTGCTTGGAAAAGCTTCATTTAAATCCTATGTAAGATTGGCATGGGAGAAGGAAACCTTTTAAAAAAAAATAAAAAAATTTGGGTTTCATGCTGCAAGAAGGGAAATACTGGGTGAAGGATATAATTTTTTTATTATTATATTTTCTTGGTTTGACGTTGGAAGAAGGGGTATTTTTTAAAACAAATTATTTTTTTGATTTCTAAATATTCTATTTGGAGTTTTTGTGTTGTCCTCTTTTGATTAAGTTTTTTTTTTAGATGGTGGAAAAGTAATCCTATTTTTGTGAGGAAAGGTTTTTCTTTTTGTAATATAGTAAATATTTAATATTACTAAAATTATAGGGGATAAGTGAAAAGACGATTTTGTATAAAACGAAGACTTGTAATGAAGGGTAAAAAGTTCAAACGATATTTCTAAGCCCTTCACACTTTTAATACATTATATAGATATATAGATTATAGATATAGATAGATAGATTATAGATTATAGATATAGATTGTTAAGTGATTTTTTAAAAATACGAATATAGAGATTGAACCAAAGCTACTGAATTGAACTCGTAAGCGGAGCAGTAACATTTGACTACGAGTTCATTTTATTAATTCAATTTTTGAGGTTCTTAGCATTAAATTCGCTATATATTTAAAACTATGGGTTCATATCTATTATTTAAAGCAATTTTAGTTGATTTTGAAAGTCACCTCTCGTGTAATTAGTATTGCTTCCGGTTTCAAGTTCAACTCAGTAACCTTGACTCAAACTCCATAATAATATTTTTTTTTAATAAAAACAAAACAAAACAAAAACTCATAATTTTACACAAAATATATTATAAACAAGAAAATGTCAAAAGTATTAGCAAGTAGGTATCATGGTGTAGTTGGTTATCACATCAGTCTAACACACTGCAAGTCAAAAAAATTTCTTGTTCAAATTAAAATGAGAAAATACATTATTTCTCTCGTGAACTTGTCTCCACAACTTACTTTAGATCATAAACTATACGGACAATTATATACCCCCTTAATAATTTTCAAATGAATTTTACGCCATCCCAAAAGTATTATACCACTCTCACTACGGAAAGTGTAATACACTCGCGCCATGTTGAGCCACGTCAATAAATTTATTTAATAATTTTCAAACCAATAGTATAGATATATATATATTGTTCCTAACCTTATTTATTCTCTAGCCCCCCCCCCCCCTCCCCCCCATTATTCTTCATCTTCTCCGGTGCCCCCACACTACCCCGCCACCATTTTCCATCTTCTCCAGTGCCCCCTACTATCCCCGCCACCATTCTTCATCTTTTTCAGCGCCCCCACCCCCACACTACCCCCACCACCATTCTTCATCTTCTCATCCCACCCCACCCCATTTTCCCAGCCTCAAATTCAGCTTCACGAGCTCCCCTCCCCCTTCCTCATTCTTTTTTGTTCAACTTTTTTTCTTTCTTTTTGATTCTAAACTCAAATTTTTGAAATTTGCTATATGAAAATTTAAACTTCAATGAGATTGTATTTTGTTACGCAATTGGCTTTGGATTTCAGATTTTTCACACAAGATTCGATGATCTCGCTATCATCCTTTTTGGTGTTGTGAAATTGCATTTTGATTTGTTGAGCAATAATTGTTTCATCTTTCGAACCCAACTCAAACTTTGGCATAGAGATACTATATCTTTATTTGATGAAAACTAATGATTGATTCTTGTCTTCTGATAATATATATTTTGATCACGGGACGTTCATAATGCCGCATCAAAAGTTGAATCAGAGGAGAAGGAGAAGACTAGATGAAGGAGGAGAAGCTTAGAGGACTGAATTGATTAATTTATGTTTGGAAGCTTTCAACTAAGAACCTGCAATGGAGATAAAAGAGTTGGAGAAGACAACCAAAATAAAAAATAAAAAGTGGGATCACATATTTCATTATTTTAAATAAAAATTCAAACAAGTCAAAAAATTAGGTAATATACTAAAAAAGAATATTAAACATATTAGTTATATATTGTCAAATAAAATAATGTCACATGTATGATTATATTGATTCAGATTTTTTTTTCTTTTCTCACATGATTTTTGGAAAGTAAATACACTCTCTCTATGATACAAGAAGGTCAAAGGAAGCATGAAACACACTCTAAAAACGTCCACAAATCTTAAGGACCCGAGGACCTTTTTGGAGACCACTCTTGGATTTACTACCAACAACAAGAATACAAGATATAATGGTGTATTTGACACCAAATCAGCCACCATAAACTAACAAAGAGATTACCAAGATAAAAAGATGAAGAACAAGATGAACATCAACACAATGGAAACAACAATACACGGTTTTGACTAGAACAACAATAAAGAGGATAGATAGTTAGACAAGTGAGGGTATAATCTTAAGAATCCAAGAATTTGGTGGACTCTTGGACCCTTAACACTACACACAACAAACACCTAACTCCTACGTTGACACAAGAGGGACTTTACCTACTTTAAACACCAACATTTCCAAGCCTTGAATGCAACACAAGTGAAATACACACTTGTGAAAGCCCTCGTTACAAGTTTCGGCCATAGGGCCCTTTCTCACAAGAGAGAAGTGTTTTCAAAGTGTTATGCAACTTACAAATATCATCAAAGTCTAAGACAAAATGACCTACAAGGTTCTATTTATACTAGGTTACAACTAGAATACAAAATGACAAAAAGGCCCTTTAATGAAAAGCCTCAAAATGTCGCCCATGGAGTATAATGTAGGTTCGGTTTTGGTGTGTGTTTTAGGCCCTCTTTTGTATTTTTCTTGCATACTCCAAGCCTTGGGTTCATTACACTTTCACGCGTCCATCCTCGTGGTCTTACTTGTATCATCCTCCCCTTCTTGAAAAGGATTCGATCTCAAATCTGTACCTTACAAAATCAAGAGAAGACAACAAGCACATATACTCATGACATGAGGGGTTAGGGTTAGCAAAAATTAATACATCAACATTCTATGCCAAGGTGGAACAAACTTAAAGTATAGCCACAAGTTCTTTGTTTTAATCATGAAAAGATTAGTACAAATTCTACAAAGGAGGTGGCTCAGGCAAGCATCAAGACAAAAGAAAAATAGGCCAAGAGTAATCCTTTCCAACCCTAAGATGGTATCGGGATCAAATGGGTAGAGTAAACAAGGACTTAGGCCTCAGCCATTCTCACTTTCCCCTAAGGTGCCGTTTTCAAAATTAGGCATACCTTCTATATCCCTATGAAAAATATCATGAGCACAAACAGGATAAAGAAAGGTGTCACACAAGTCAGCTCCAACTATGGTCTCCTTATGCATGTACTCACTAGTTTCAAGTCCAACAACACTAGTAGGCTTAACATAGGAAACAGATAAAGAATAAATAGATGGAATTTCTAGGCATGCAACACCTTCTCTTTCAAGAGAGTAGTTCCTGCATAGACATAAACTATCATGGGCAGAAAAGGGTCACAAGCAAAACCATATTTACCAAGACAATCACAATTCGGGTTTCCTAAACAATCAAGCATGTTAAGGTCATGTCCACCCGATTGGTCATTGTCCTCAACCTCACTAGTTGTTAGCAACTCATATACCAACGTAGATCCACCTTGGTTTTCACAAGGGTCAACTAGTATGTGAATACTCTCGTCACTTGGTAATGGAACCTTAGTCAAGTTATAAGTGCTAGCACGAGATGGACACAAATCATTATCACAAGGAGAATCAATTTCGTCATCTAAAGGATCAACTAGTGTTTGTGTACCTACAACAAGAGTTTGGTCCTCATGTGACCTAATAATACCGAGAGTATCACAAAAAGGAGACTCGAGCACCTCCACCTTAGGCAAAGCCTCAACTACACCTACTTGTCTCCTACTAGCCACAACACAACATTCTAAGTTCATAGGAGTATAGGGAATAACGTTTTTACCTCATAGCTCACATGAGCTACGACCTTCCTCTTGACGTGTGTTCGGGCAGCCCACTTGCCCCCTTTGACCTACCATACGATCCAACCTTTCATTTTTCATAGCTACGTCTCGGGACATAGTGTCAAGGTAAGCCAAAATGACATTGGTGGCATTGTTGTCTATGGGTTGAAAGGTTGAAGACGCGGGTTCCCTTGTAATTGTACCTAAAAAAAAAGAGAGAACAATCCTACAAAGCAAAACACAAGTTAGTTCGAAACAACCTCACCACACTCTCACACACTTGATTGTCTCACACTTGGATTCACAAGTGTTGCAAGTCGGCTCGTAGTTTGTGATGAGTTGAGGGTGAGTCTACTCCTTGGTCGGAATAGATTCTTTGTTTGAAGACTCAAGGAAATTAATGTACGAACTTGAACCAAGAAGTACGACGATTTTAAAAATGACAAAAGCACGAAAGAAACGTAGACACGAACAATGGATTCAAAGAATTAATTGACAATCTAGTAGGAGTTTACTAGTTTATTAATTAGTTCTAGGATCAACTAATGAAACCAAGAATCAACAATTAGAGACTAGAAAATCTAAATTTAAGCTTAATATTAATGATGAACAGTAATTAGAGTGATATGGCAGCATGCAATTGGTCTCGGCCCCACACAACTTTAGTCACAAATTTGAATTTTAATATTCACACAATTTGGAATGGAAGACAATTGGTTTTGGAGGGAAAGTATAAGTCTTGAACCCCTTTTAAGTCCAATCTCCAAAAAGATGAGACTTGACTTGTATTAGTCCCACAAAACAAGGTCCCTTGAAACAAGAAAAAGTGGGTGGAAATTAGATGTCAAGTCTAGGAAGTGATGGGCTCAATTTACAATTTTTATCTTCACCCCTTTGAATCTATTTTGCACTTTTTGGTTGGTCAAGATATGAGAGTGGATGAAGAACAACAAGAACACCACAATCATTTTTCAAGAACACCAACAACACACCCAATGTTTTTTTTTCAACCAAATCCACAACAACAAGCTCAACAATCCCACGACTAAGACCTCTTTTGTGTTGTGTTTTTGATTTTTACAAGAGATGAAGGTTGTGATGAACAACAAGAACACCACAACAATCTTTCAAGAACAACAAAAACAACACAATAAATGCCACTCCAACTCCAACAATAAATCCACAACTTACGGCCCAAAACAGTCTGTCACAACAATTGTTCAACAACAAGCGGCCAAGTATTATGTTCACAACAACAACATCAATTTTTAAAGGTCAAATATAGATCTAGACTCAAGTGTTAGTGAAGAACAAAATCTAACACTTAGAGACAACAAAACAAGTAAAAATCTCGGTCAAGACACAACAAAAACACAATTTCGGCCAAGAAAACAACAATGAACAGATTTCTATTTTTCTGAAATTTTCAGTTTTCACCAATTTTTTCTTATTTTCAAGTTTACGAGCCCAAGATTGATCTTGTTAGAACAAAATCAAAGATGGCTCTGATACGAAATGATACAAGAAGGTCAAAGGAAGCACGAAACACACTCCAAAAACGTCCACAAATCTTAAGGATCCGAGAACCTTTTTGGAGACCACTCTCGGATTCACTACCAACTACAAGAATACAAGATATAATGGTGTATTTGATACCAAATCAGCCACCACAAACTAACAAAGAGATTAACAAGATAACAAGATGAACATTAACACAATGGAAACAACAATACACGGTTTTGACTAGAACAACAACAAAGAGGATAGATGGTTAGACAAGTGAGGGTATAATCTTAAGAACCCAAGAATTTAGTGGACTCTTGGACCCTTATCACTACACACAACAAACACCTAACTCCTACGTTGACACAAGAGGGACTTTACCTCCTCTAAACACCAATGTTTCTAAGCCTTGAATGCAACACAAGTGAAATCCACACTTGTGAAAACCCTAGTTACAAGTTTCAGCCATAGGGTCCTTTCTCACAAGATAGAAGTGTTTTCAAAGTGTTATACAACTTACAAATATCATCAAAGTCTAAGACAAAATGACCTACAAGGTTCTATTTAATTATTAGGTTACAACTAGAATACAAAATGACCAAAAGGCCCTTTAATGAAAAGCCTCAAAATGCTGCCCATGGAGTGTAGTGTAGGTTCGGTTTTGGTGTGTGTTTTAGGTCCTCTGTTGCATTTTTCTTGCACACTCCAATCCTCGGATTCATTACACTTTCACACGTCCATTCTCGTGGTTGTACTTGTATCACTCTACTTATTAGGGAGCTATTTAATACATTTGAAAGTTATTAAGGGGGGTATGTAATTGTCCGTGTAGTTTAGGGTCTAAAGTAAGTTATGCGGACAAGTTCAGGGGTGAAATGATGTATTTTCTCAATTAAAATACTATACTAATAAAGATAAGATACAATTATATGTTTGGTATGAAGGAAAAACATTTTCCAATTTTCTCATGTTTGGTTGGTTTAAAGGTTTTGGAAAATGTTTTTCAAATCAACTTATTTTCCTTGATTCTAAGAAAAATGACTTTCCTTCAAAAAGTAAGGAAAACATTTTCCAAAAATTTCTTTCAACCTCACTTTTAAGTTGAAAAATTCATACAACTTTCAAAATCATCCATTCCTACTCCAACCCTCAATCCTCCTCCTCAGCCCCCACCCCTACCCCGCCCCTATTAAAAAAATATTTTAATTTTTTTTCTTACCTCACCACCTTACCCAAAACGCAAAACCCAAAATCCAAAGCCCTACCCCCTTCTAAAAAAATTTTTTAAAAAAATCCAAACTTTTTTCTTACCTACCCTACCCGACCCCCTCCCAACCTCCTCCTCCTCCCCCCCCCCCCCCCCCTCAAAAAAATTTAATTTTATAAAATTAATTTTTTGAAAATTTTTAATTTTTTTCTTACCCCACCCTCACTCCCCTACCCCGACCCCACCCCCTAATACTCTCCATTCAAAAAAAATATTTCATATTTTTTTCTTATCCAACTCTTTCTCTCCTATCCCCACCCCCTACTAGCCCCCCCCCCCCCCCAAAAAAAAAGTAATTTATTTTTAAAAAAATCAAAATTATTTTCTTACCTCACCCTTATTACGTATTTTGACAACCCCAACTCCCACCAACCAACCTCCTCTCTAAAAAAAAAATATTTTTAATTTATTTTTTAAAATAAATTCAAAATATTTTTCTTATCCCACCCTTTTTATCCTATTCATTCTCATTATTTTTGTTAAATATATATAAATACTTTTAGAAAACATATACTTATCCAATTTGCATAACGATCACACGAATATAAGTAATAAATAACTTATTTTCTTAGAAAATATTTTTCCTCCTTCATATCGAACGCACCCTAAAAAAAATAGCTTTTGAGATCATAAATTATTTTTCTAAAATGTATTTTTACGCTTTAGCTAAACACTAGAATGTATGTTTTGAAAAATATTTTTTCATTCACCAATCAAACACTATAAAATATTTTTCGAAAAGTATTTTCCATCCACCAACCAAACATAGGAAAACAAGTAAGAAATTAACTTGTTTTCCAAGAAAACATTTTCTAGGAAAACATTTTCCATGAAAAACATTTTCCTTCATACCAAACACAAGTGTTTTTTAATGTGATATATAAAGGAGATAAACATTCAGTACCCCCAAACTATGACACACTTCAACTTTACAGGGGTCCTATTACCCCTGAACTGAATTTTAGCGTATTTTTGTCACCCTTTTGTGTTGACGTGACTCTTTTTTTACATAAAAATGGAGTCCACGTCAAAGACGTCACGTCAGCTAAAAAGGCTGACAAAAGATGTCACATCAGCTAAAAGGATGACAAAAATTTGCTACGATTTATTTCAGGAGGTAATAGAACCCCCGGGAAGTTGGAGTGTGTCGTAGCAAATTTGGTCATAGTTCACGAGGGTACTAGATGCTTTACTCTATATAAAGAGAAGATTCAACTTTAAAATATTTCCAAATTTTGCAGTTAAGATGTCATAGTCGAGATTCCTCCTCCTTTAATCTAAGGTTACGAGTTTATGCTCTGAAGTGAATAACTTTTTGTATGGTACGCATTCCTCCTCTTTCAATTTGAGGTTACGTGCTCGAGCTCTGAGAATGAAAAACCTTTTATTAGAAAATGTTTTATCTCTTTAATGAACTTGATAGAACCTTAGATCTATTCATTTCGTCTCAGACTCGCCTAGCTAGTGGTCTTTTTCATCTCATAAAGTGGACATTGACTAGTGGGACCCCCTTCTTCCTATTGGACTACGAGCACACTAGGACTATCTGACTAGCGAGAATCTAAATTAGTCGAATTAATGAGTTTCAAATTTGAATGGTCAAAAAAGAGTTTCCAAAGAAGGCATGAGTTAGTACATGTACGACGAAAATAAGAGTTGAATCTATTTTATTATTAATAATAGAGAAAATGCTCTATTTCTACCTCGATATACGCGAAAAAGCTGAGATGCATCATAAATTTAGGTGGGTTTTATTATCCCTGGACTAATTAAAATCGTATTTTTGGCAACCTTAGTGTCTACGTGGCACGACATACTGAAGGGTCCATGTAGGCACACGTGTGTTAGACCATCATCTTCATTAAGAAACCCTATCCATCTATTTTCTATAGTAGTTGCCCACTTTCACCTTTACACGCTCGAAATCATATATTAGAGAAAATACCCAATTACCTCCTGAACTATACCCAAAAGGCTATGACACGCCTCAACTTAAAAGAGGTCCTATTACCCCTGAACTAATTAAAAGTGTAATTTTAACACCCTTAGTTCAGGACTAATAAGACCCCCTTTAAGTTGAGGTATGTCATAGCTTTTTTGATATAGTTCAGGGGTAATTGGTTATTATCTCCGTATATTATACGAACTTGATCTCAACGTCTATCTATAACGATTGATATTTCATATCGAAGCTTCTGCTAAAGAAAGTTGTGACATTGTGGGAGAATACTCTTCACCACCCGGGCATTCTAGACCAGCTCGACTAGATCAAAGACTGTCGTAACTTGCATCTCAAGTCTTAAGAATTTGGCTTTGAGTTATTTCAAAACAGATTTATTAGATGCAAATGATCATGCCTCCTTAATTTTAATCAATTCATTAATAATCTTGTCATGTTAGTGTTTGGTTACTGTACAACAACATAAATATTTTAGGTTCACTTACACAGTGTTCTTGGACTAGACTCAAGAGTAGGGACATGGAATTTTTGATCAAAATAAGTTATTTTTTAAATCAATTTACCGAAGTAATATGATTTTTGAAAACTTTACAAAACTAATATAGACGTTGTTGGCAGTAACGCATTAGGTTTTTTAAAAAAAATTAACGGACCAAAACATGTTAAAATAGGAATTGTTACTGACAGTAACATTTTTGACTTAAAACGTTACCAACGAGACTCCGCAACTTTACCACATCAGACTCTTCAGAGTTGCAAAGTCTCGTTACTGTTGGTAACGTTTTTAAGCCAAAAATGTTACTTATCAATAACGATTCCTACTTTAACGTCATCTACGGTCTACTGTTCATTTTGGTTCGTTAATTTTTTTTTTAAAACCTAATATGTTATTCCCAACAACATTCATGCTAGTTTTATAAAGTTTTCAAAAAACATATTACTTTGATGAATTGATTTAAAAAATGACTTATTTTGATAAAAACTTCTAGGGACTTGTTATCAGATAATCTGTTGTTTATGTAATAGAAGCATATATATTTGATAATCCAACCAAACGTGCAATAATTTCTAATGTTTCTTTATAAAATAACGTGAAGAAAAATATGCATTCCATATTATTCTGTGATTAAGAGAATTTATATCTATATCTATATATATAATATATAAAAATATGTTTTGTTTTTGTATTTGACTATAAACTAAAACGTATATTTTTGTTATGCATCCAAAGTAACGAGAAACAAGGATTACTTAAAGGATTTTCTAGATGGATTATACTTATTTTTTGGTAACTTACATAAATTCCTGAATTTTTAAGTGATATTATATAAAATTTTGATTATTTTGTTAATTACATTTTATCCCGATTTTTTGAAATGGTGATACATATGTTATACAGTGATATATGTAAAAAAGTGATACATTTGAAACTGATTAGTTATTTATTTAAGGAAGTAACCGATTCTCTTCTATTCTGTGGAGCAAATCACGTACAATCAGTTACACAAGGAATTAATCAGATTCAAAAAAATTTCAATACCATAATCCTCGTTTATTCTGAGTCCCGCTCCTCCTCTCGTCCTCGTCGGCTCCAAGTATGAAGGACAAAGGCTCATAAACTTGCTGTATTTTCGGATTCAGATGTACAGAGGTCACCTGAAAGATGGTTCATACAAGATTTTTGTGTTTTTTTCTTCTTTTTTTGGTTTTTTGCACTCTGCTTTTTCGGTTGGTACAGAAGAGTGGTGTTTCGGTTGGTAAGCTGTTATGGAAATTTTTGGTGGTGAGTGGATCGTTTTTTAGTGGACCGGTGCTGGTTCACCGGAACAATGAGCTCCAGTAATGAAAATGGTTGCTCCGTTTTTAAATACAGTGTGAACAAAATGTATCACCCATTAATAACATATGAATCATCCAATAATTAAAATAAATAACTGTATTTACCATATGAATCACCATAATACTATATGTATCACCTATTAATATCATATGAATCACTCAGTAATTGAAATAAACAATTGTATCTACCATATGAATCACCGTAATACCATATGTATCACTCATTAATATCATATGTATCACCCATTAAAATTATACAAACTGTATCTATCGTATGAATCACCATAATACACATATAATGATATCATATTTATCATTCATATGATGAATCACCATTAAAAGAATAAACGTGAATGAATAACTAAATAAATTTGTATATGTATCAATCGATTTTTAAAAAAACATTGGGAGAGATTTCAGGAGAGAAATTTTGAAAAAATAAAATAGTTGCATGTGTTAAAGGAGGAGAAAAAAAATCAGGAAGGAAGATGATTTAATTGATGATAATTAGGGAGAGATTTTAGGAAAGGAAATCTTTGGAAAAAAATAACTTGAATGAGTTAATGGTGGAGTAAAAAAAAAATGTGCGGCTTTGTTGATATGTATCAAGAGTAAAGTTGAAAATTGAAATTTTATGTAAATTTTAAAAAAGTAAGGGGTATTGGGTAATATAGTCTTTTAAGTATGTGATTTGTGTAATTTAACCTTACTTTTTTCTGAATTATCAGAGGATTATAAATAGTATTTGCAATTCTAATCCAGATGGACAAATTAGGTTTTTTTTTTTCCTCAAGAAGTTGTGGGTTGTCAACAAAGGGTAAACAAGAACAATAGTGATTATATAGATCAAACAATTTCAGATTATTGGACCTCTTGTTCATTTTTTTAGTGAAACAAATTTGTCCTTTTTATATTGATAGTATTTGTAAGTAGCTTATGTTATTGTGTCTCTAACATAGTTTTTTAGTTCTGATCTATTGTTTGTTCTATTTTTTTCTGCTTAATACAAGTGTTAAATGAATGTTTCTTGGATTTTGAGAAAATTGTTGTGTAAAGATCAGATTTAATAATCGTATTGTTCTGATATTTTGATTGTCGTATTATTTTATTGTACTTTCTATTTTGTTTTTATCTACTATTTTTATAGATGTAGATGAATGTTTGATCGGTCTCTAAGGAAGTTTTGTGTAAAAGTTAGAGTTTATTTTGTCACACTCTCTATTCTATTGCTATCTGCTATTATTCTGCTTCATACAGGTAGTAGATGAATGTCGATCAGGCTTTGAGAAATTTTTGTTTAAAGATTAGGTGTAATCACGTTTGATATCTCGATTATTGTAACGAAAAACAGGTGAATATTTTATAGATAATTCTTAATTTTGTATGCCAATATTTCTTCTTTTTTAATTTTTTCATCTTGAAAAGTTCAGTATTTTTTGTTAAATATTAATTGACCAAAATATCCCTCAATGATAAATTGTTATACCCTTAAAAAATTTTAAAATTATTGTACAAAAACCAACAAATGAGTATCATAATTTATTTTGGACAAGCACATGAAGCATCTGTTTTACCTATTATACAAATGAATACTATTAAATTATCTACAAATGTACTATTAATTGAATCTTTTTTACTTCGCAAGTCAATATATTTTAATTTGAATTTTTATAGGTTACTTCGCAAGTCAATATATTTTAATTTGAATTTTAATAGGCCAAAAAACAAAAAGGCTAGAAAGCATATATGTTAGGTAAGACTTTTTTTTTGGGGAGAAGGACAAAAATAGTACTTCTCCTAAAACTTATTCCAAAAAAATAGCCTATGTTTTTACTTCCCACTTAATAACTGTTAAAATAATATCATATTTTAGTCATCTTTTAATCACCGCTAAGAAGCCGCAAAAATAGCACAATATATTTCTTTCCTTTTCAATTGAAACTCACACTTTCCTTCCCCAATTTTACCTTAGGATTCTTTTCCATTTAAATCTCACAAATCCTCTTTCAAATACACCATATTACCTTAAAATACCTTCATAAATTGTATATAAATATACAATATCCTCCGTCAATTAGCTTCAAAAAATTTTTTTCATTCATAATTAGCTTCAGTTGATACGAAATTATGGCTTCAAGTTCAATTTTTGTTCCAATTATGCTACAATACGGAGGAGTACTTTTGAATTCGGATTGCAGGTACGAATATTTTGTTGATGAACTGTATAAGCAATTGAATCTAGAGCAAAATTCTGGTTTAATGACAATAAAATACATTGTAAAGAGTGGATCTATGACTATTTAGAATGATATGAGTGTTAGACTTTATATGGAGATGAAGAAAATTTTTTTGAATATAAATGAATTTTCATTGTGTATAACACTACAATACACATTTAAAAATGGAGAATCCTCAATTGGAAATTTGATCGAAATATTTCCTAATGCTATTCAAGTTCATCCGATACCTATTTTTGATTATACAATTGAAGATGAAGAAATGGAAGAATAGACCGAATCGATAATTAAGGATCCACTTCATAGAGATGTTGAAGAAGGGCAGTTGTACTGGAATAAAAATACAATATCAAGTGTGATGAAATATTATGCAATCCGTGAGAGATTCCAATTTAAGGTGAAAAGATCATCATCATCAAGGTATAAACTATATAACTACTTTATATGACCTGTGTCAATAATGTGTAAGTTTTATATTTTATTGGAATGTTGGTTTTAAATTTGCATAAATACTGCATATAAACTGCATATGACCTGTGTACAGACTGTGTAACTACTATATAGCAATGGCGGAGCCAGGATTTTGGTTAAGGATGTTCATATTTTTAGAAAAAGAAACGGGTCATAAAAAAATGTTGTAAATCGTATATTGATGAAGAAGAATCTTTGAACCAAACTAATCATAAAAAAACATAGAGGATAACAAGGTGAAACATATAATATAAATAAAGTCAACAAAGCAAATTTTATTAATAAAAGCTTGATTAGAAAATATAATTACAAGTGCATTTGGCGACGCTTCATCCCTTGAAATGTTTCTATAATACGCTCATTAGAAATATTCTTAAATACTCTTTTTTCTACATAAGGCACTATACAACCATCTAAGAATTTATCATCCATTCAATTCCGCAAATCATTCTTGATATACTTCAATCCCGAAAAAACTCTTTCAACTGATGCAGTGGTAACGGGTAGAAGCAAAGCAAACTTCACTAAAAGAAATACAAGAGGATAGGTTAAGTGCTTCTTTGTCTCAACCAACTTTCTTAAAAGTTCCCCAAGTCTACCTAAATTGGATAATCTTTTATCAATATCATGAACATTAATAATATAATTAACAAGTTGATTCTCAAGAACCCTCATGTTGAACTCATTAAAGTCATCAGGATATAATTTAGCCGTCACCAATATCTTTTGGATGTCAAAACTAGAAAATATATCAATTGGATTCAAGCAAGCTACACCATTAAGCAAATCACTTGTCACCTCATTAGAATGGTCATTAAGTTCTTGTAGCTGCCAATCAATAATTTTATAAAACACATCCACACGATAATGGTGCAAAGTAGTATAATCAACTACTTTATGTCGTGATCTCCCTGAGTTAGCATATGACTCATCATAATTGGGTAATGGAATACTATGCTTAATACAAAATGCCTCGACCTTTTCTTTGAGCGAACTCCAACCAATATTTTTTTAAAAAATAGGATCCCATTCATTATCTCGTAATGCTTGCAGTCTTCTCTTTTCTACTTTTACAAGAATCATGGCATTAGCAATATCATGTTCCTTTTTCTGTAATGACATATTAAGATCATTTGTGATTCCTAAAACATCAGTCATCAAATACAACAAGAAAACAGTCTCAAAAGTTTGACAATTTCTGAGAAATCCCGATGCGCTAGCTTTTTCTTCCAAAGTACTTGCATTTTCAACAAGAGAATCAAGTACATCAACAATGGAGGCAAAGTTACTAATAAAGTTTTCAAACGACTTGTAGTGAGATCCCCAACGAGTGTCACCAGCTTTAATAAGACCAAGTTCTTGATTCAAACCTCTACCCATTTCTAGCTCACCCATATCTAATGCCTCTTGGAGTTTTTCTTTTTGAGATTCTGTAAATTCATCCACACATTTAAAGGAAGCCTCCAACACATTCAAAATATTTGAAGTCAATAGTACAAGTTCTCCTACTTGAACACACCTTTTAGAAACCGCAACAAGAGTCAATTGAAGTTGATGAGCAAAACAATGAACCAAGTGAGCCGATCTACTTTCTTGTCTAATTAATGTTTTAAGACCACCTAACTCACCTTGCATATTGCTTGCCCCATCATAACATTGCCCTCGTACATAAGCTAAAGTTAAAGAATGGTGAGCAAGTACATCCACAATTGCTTTCTTTAGAGATAAAACACTAGTATCTTTAACATGAACAAGTCCAATAAATGCTTCTATCACAAATCCCTTTTTATCAGCATATCGTAAACAAATAGCCATTTACTCTTTGCGTGATACGTCTCTTGATTCATCAACCAACAAAGCAAAGAAGTCACCATCTAAATCCTTTATTATAGCTTTGATTGTTTCAATCTTACACGCAGTCACAATATCTTTTTGAATATCATAAGAAATCATTTTATTATTTTTTGAAACTTTTTCTAACACATAAGGTTTAATGTCATCACATCTATCCTCAAGCCAATAAAGTGCTTTAAGAAAATTACCTTTGTTCAAGGATGATTCACTTTCATCATGACCGCGAAGTGCTAAACCTTGATTTAGAAGAAATCGGACCACATCGATTGAAACATTTAACCGAACTCGATATTCATTCTTACTTTTCTCGTCCAACTTGTAAAATGCAGCCTCAATAGATTGTTCTTCCCTCATAAAATCTTCACACTTCCTTTTTGATTGATTATGAATGCTATTCGGAGGACCAATATGTGTTGCAAAGCTATCATTTCTGTGCCAATTTCTAAATCCCTTTGTCGAAAATGTATTACCACCACCTTGATGAATGCTTTCGCCTTGAAATAAATAATAAGGCAAACAATAAGTTGCATCTGCACTTACACTATATTCCAACCAATCAGAATATTCATCAAACCATTTAGAAATAAAAGCGACGTGGAGTTTCATAAAAGTCTGTTTGAGGAAACTCATGATATCAAGGCTGACAAGGACGTTTTAGAATGTATGCCCTTCTTATCTCATCACGAATGTTCGGAGTATAACTCAAAATTGGAGGTCTTTCGGCGGGGTCAGCCTTTAGATCATTTACATCAAATTTTTGTCTCTGAGAAGACTGAGATGGTATTTCTATTTGATCAACATCTTCATTTTGTCGGGATTGATTTTGAGACGTTGAACTTATTTTTGAAACTTTACGAAAATACTTCTCTAAGCTCATTGAAACCTCAAACTAAAATAAAAACCAAGCGCATCACTCTCATTATTCAATTTCAACAAATAAAAAAATTATGAATACTTGAAACATTATCCCATCCTTTCAAATAATACTAACTAGCAAGTTATCTACTAGATAAAACTAGAATATTAAATTACTTAGTTCAAAATCAAAAAAATACACAAAAGCAAGTTTAAGGGAAAAAAAATTACACTAAAAGATAAGAAGAATTGAAGAATACCTTTTTACAATTCACACTCCAATAGTCGATGAAGAAAAATTATAATGATAACCCGTTGAAGCTTGAAGACTTTAACACTAAATTTCAATTTTTTTTAACAATAAGTTGGAGAAGATTGTGAATTTGTGGTGAAGGAATAAAGAAGTTACATTATGCAAGGGTTAGTGATAGTGAATTGAAGGGAAAGGGACGGGTTCAGCACTTTTAACTTCAGAATTTAGTTTGCCTATTCTTTTTAAAATTAAAAAAAAAAAAGAAGTTTGTTTAATTATTTTTTTAAAAAAATCAGCCTTTACTTTATTGCTTAACAGCAAAACAATAGCCCCAAACTCTCGTGGGCTTTTTAGTTGGGCAATTGGGCTTCAGCCTTCACGCCCATAATTACACTTCGGTCCAATCCAATTATCCAAATACTTTATACAAGGATCTGTTCCTTCTTTAAAAAGGAGAATAAAAAGCAAATGCATCTAGTGAGGATCGAACCCACGCCGCCAGCGCGAATTTGCACACCCTTGACCACTAAGATGTGCACCTTTAGCTTGGCAAGGATGTTTAACAGTATGTATATAACCATATATATCTATATTTAACCTATATACCCAAAAAAAGATTTCGACGAAGGGTATTCATCTGACCACCCTTTGCAAGCCGTAGCTCCGTCCATGCTATATAGAACTTGTATGTATATATACTGCATATAAAGTACTGCATATGAACTGTGTAATTTCTGTATAGCACCTACATATATATATTAGATATTAGACTATATAACTACTTTATATGACCTGTGTCAACAATGTGTAAGTTTTATATTTTATCGTAATGTTGGTATAAATTTGCATAAATACTGCACATAATATTGTAACTACTGTATAGGACCTGTATATAAACTGCATATGACCTGTGTACAGACTGGGTAACTACTATATAGGACCTGTATATATACTGCATATAAAATACTGCATATGAACTGTGTAATTTCTGTATAGTACCTGCATATATATTGGATATGAACAGTGTACTGCATATATATTTATTGTATATAAATGAATCTAGGTATTATCTTAAGTGTATCAATCAGAGATGCAATTGGACTTTTAGATCTTCAAGTCAACAAAATTCAGAAATTTTCATGGTGATCAAATTTGTCGATGATCACACTTGTCCAATTGCAGATAGAATGCTTTCACAACGGCATGCTACTTCTTTAACCATCGCTAAAATGGTGAAGCACAACTTTCTAAATCTAAAGTCAACATACACTCCAGCAGAGATCATGGAAGAAATGAGAAACTTGTACGGAATTAGGATGAACTACAAAAAAGCATATAGAGCCAAAGAAAAAGCACTTGAACTGGTCAGAGGTTCCTTGCGTGAATCTTATGCTAAATTGCCAGCTTACCTATACATGGTAAACACAATAAATCCTGGATCATTCACAAGACTACACAAAATGGAGGACAATCACTTTTTATATGCTTTTGTCGCATTGAGCACATCAATTTGGGGCTGGAGATATTGTATGCCTACCATTGTTGTTGATGGAACTTTTCTGAAATCTGGAAGTCGACCTGCCAACAGACATTGTGGGAGAATACTCTTCACCACCTGGGCATTCTAGACCAGCTCGACTAGATCAAAGACTGTCGTAACTTGCATCTCAAGTCTTAAGAATTTGGCTTTGAATTATTTCGAAACAGATTTATTAAATGCAATTGATCATGCCTCCTTAATTTTAATCAATTCAGTGCCCGTTTGGATAAGTTGAAAAAAAGTGACTTTTAAAAAGCTCTTTAAAAGTGCTGAACTTATTTTAAAAATAAACAGTTACGTGTTTGGATAAAAGTGCTGAAACTGAAAAAAAGTTACTGATGTGTTTTTGTTAAACAAGTGCTTTTAAGTGCGTTTTTTTGGTTAAAATGTCTGAAATATCCTTAAAGTTGTTAACAATATATAGAGTTGATTATTCTTAATTATTATTTCTAAAATGATTCAAATTAATATATATATATATATATATATATATATATATATATATATTATTTTCATGAATGAATATTAATTTGTGCATTAAAAAACTTCTTTTTGGTTAAAAAAGTTTAAATCATTAAGGAAAATATATATGTTACTAATCATTATAATTACATTAATGGATAAATAGTTGGCCACAAATGATACTATTTGTTTGATAAAAAGACTCTTAATTAGAAAATATATTATTCATTGATTGAGTAATGACTATCACTATTAAAACATTGGCGAATATGAATGTTGCGTCGTGAAATATAGATGGATCATTCACTAATTGTTCATGAAGTTGTATATCTTCAATGAGTATTCTCCATATATTTTGATTGGTGAATTATTTTTTTTATTAGAGAAATTCATATGTTGTACAATAATAATTGTTCAAATTTAAAAGAATATATTAAAGAAGGAGAATAATATATAAAAATTCATATTTCATAAATTAGAAGTTTCATACAAAAGAAGTACTAATATAGTTAAAATTAAGTTCACCGTAAATACAAAAAGTGAAAATATTCAATTAATACAAGTATTAAGCATTAAAACCTATTTCGAGGCTACACAACGGTAATTTTGGAATAAGGGAGAATTTTGAGGGATAAAAATATCTTTTAATTGGTCAAACTAAAATGACTTAAAAGCCAAAAAAAAAAAGTTAGGAATTTGAGCTTTTAGTTTTTGGCTTTTTTAAGCCAAAATTGACTTTTTTTAAGCAATTTTCAAAATTGTCAAACATTTCTAAAAACAAAAACTGACTTTTAAGCCATTTTGACCAACTTATAAGCTCTTCCAAAGACCCTCTCAATAATTTTGTCATGTTACTGTAAACAACAAATATTTTAGATTCACTTACACACTATTCTGGGACTAGACTCAAAGAGTAGGGACATGGAATTATCAAAATAAGATATTTTTTTAAATCAATTCACCAAAGTTGAAATTTTTACAAAACTAGTATAATTGTTGTTGGCCATAGCATATTAGGTTTTAAAAAAATGTTACCAGCGGTAATGAGACTCTGCAACTTTGCCACATCAGACTCTGCAGAGTTGCAAAGTCTCGTTACTGTTGGTAACGTTTTTAAGCCAAAAAATGTTATTGTCAGTAACGATTCCTACTCTAACGCCGTTTATTGTTCATTTTGGTTCGTTAATTTTTTTAAAACCTAATATGTTACTTCCAACAATGTTTATATTACTTTTGTACAGTTTTCACAAAACATATTACTCTGATGAATTGACTTAAAAAGTGGCTTATTTTGATCAAAACTTCCAGGGACATGTTATCAGATAACCTGTTGCTTATGTAATAGAAGCATATATATTTGATATTCCAACCAAACGTGCAATAATTTCTAATGTTCCTTTCAAAAACAATATGAAGAAATTAAAAAGTAACCACACAAAAACTTAGAGAAATTAAGTATTTACGTGGAAGCCAAATACAAATTAGTGACTGACTATAATACTGAACGTGACTCGAGTCACTTCCTCTCTGTTTGCCTTGGTGTTAAATGGTTCCTCGGTCAGTAGAATGGGATGCTCCTCGGGAGCAACATGAAGTTCATTGCAAAATATGTGATGCCCACATGCCGGCCTAAGGAAACAAACAACGTAACACACTTGCTATTCATTAAGAAAAAAGGGAAGTCCGGTGCACTAAAGCTCCCGCTATGCTCAGGGTCCAGGGAATGGCCTGGCCCCACCACAAGGACGTATTGTACGCAGCTACTGAGGCTGTTTCCAAGGCTTGAACCCGTGACCTCCTGGTCACATGACAACAACTTTACCAGTTACTCCAAGGCTCCCCTTCAAACTTTACGGTTGTTATTCATTAGCGGCAAGTAAAACAGGTTATAACACCACTCATGGAGCTGAAACTGCAAGCCGATATTTCTAACTAACCTTAGCTTATTTTACTTCTGTTGTCAATAACAATTCGCCGAATGTCATCGATCCTTGTGAAGTATGTGTCACAACAACTTTGACCACAGTTGGAGGGGGTACTGGATGCTCATCTCTTTAAATTAATTAGATTGACGATTTCTAACGAGACAAAGGAATTTCATTCAGCTGAGCCGCTTGACGGTATTCTTACACCTTCATTGGTCATTAGTATGAGAAGTTCACCTTCATCAGTTAGACTAGTGTGATCTGGATTCTTATTAGAGTTTAGATAAATGTTTAATATGGTACACTGCTTTGGCTTAATAAAAATTACTAGCATTAATGGTCAAAAACATACCTAGAGTATACCTTTTTTTAGTTTCATACCTAAACTATTATGTGTAAATTTTCTGTCTGAACTATCGCAAACTATCCATCAAAATACACCTCAATTACTACTTGTGCACTATTCCTACCTGAAAGTTCAGGTATGAAGATCAAACATCCGGTTAGATGCACTTCCGGTGGATAATCGCTGGACCGGATTCATCATACTCGGCCTTCGCGATCAACATCTGCAAACCAATTAGTAGTTGGCAGAGGGACATAGTTAATTGAATTACTGATTGGTGAAATAGGGGAAAGAAACTACTAACTTTTTGGAAAGTATCGAGGGAAGCGAAAATTGATCCTCCTATCCAGGTGCTGTACTTCCTCTCAGGTGGTGCGATAACCTTGATCTTCGTTCTACTTGGAGCAAGAGTGGTGATTTCCTTGCTCATACGTTTGGCTATGCCAGGAAACATAGTTGAGCCACCGCTAAGTACAATGTTTGCAAATAACTCTTTCCTAATATCATCATCGCAACTCATAATTGAGTTGTAGGCTTTTTCGTGAATTCCTGTCTCTTCCATTCCAAGTAATGATGGTTGGAAGAGGACTCCCGGGCAACGGAATCTCTCGGTACCAATATTGACGACTTGTCCATCCGGAAGCTCAAAGCCCTTCTCAACTGATTTCGCGCAGTTTTTTGCCTTGTCAATCTCATGCTCAAAATCCAGTGCAATATAAGTTATTGTCTCCTTCATATCGCAAATCATATCTCTGTGGTACCTGTTAAGTACACAACTGAGACTGAGATCTCTTATTAAAATATCTGTAAGATCACGACCACCAAGAACTAACTGTGAGATGGCATGGGGAAGTACATATCCCTCATAGACGGGGACAGCGTGGGTCACACTATCACCGGAATCAAGCACAATACCTTGTTGAACAAACAACATCAAATCGATATTAGTGTTACTGAATACTAAATCAGTAGATAATCAATCAGCTTATGCTTCTTACCAGTTGTACGACCATTAGCAAAAACGGAAAGAACAGCCTTGTTTGCAGCATACATGGCTGGAATATTGAACATCTCAAATATGATTTGAGTCATTTTCTCTCGATTAGCGTTGGAGTTAAATGGTGCCTCAGTCAGAAGAACAGGATGCTCCTCGGGAGCGACACAAAGTTCACTGTAAAATGCGTGATGCCACAGTTTCTCCATATCATCCCAGTTTCTTACTAATCCATGCTTTACGGGATATTTCAGAGTCAAAATACCTCTTTTACACTGAGCTTCATAACCAACATAGGCATCTCTTAGTCTCATTCCAACCATGACACCAGTATGTCGAGGACGACCAACTATACTTTGGAAAATACCTCTTGGAGAATCATCCCCAGCAAACCCAACCTAAAGAAACCAAAGGACACAATTAACACCAAAAATGTAAAAAGGGCAGCCCGGTGCACTAAAGCTACCGCTATGCGCGGCGTTCAGGGAAGGGCCCCACCACAAGAGAGTATTGTACGCAGCCTTATGTTGCATTTCTGCCAGAGGCTGTTTCTAAGGCTTGAACCCGTGACCTCCTGGCCACATGGCAGCAACTTTACCAGTTACTCCAACAACTTTACCGGTAACACTAAAAATGTAGCTGAAATCAAAACGAGTTACTAATATCTAGCTAACCTTGGTCATTCTTGTTCCGTTGTCAATAACAAGTGTTTGACTTTCCATCTCATGATCAGCCATCTTGTAAGGACTTCAAATGATTATTTTGGAAGTATAGTTTAGATATAAATCAGTGAACTTTTCACCATGATACAAGTTAGCTGCAAAAATACTACTACAAAACCAACGAAACCACACGTTCATATATGCAACAACAATAATATACCCAGTAAATTCCCATCTAGTGGGGTCTGGGGAGGGTAAAGTGTACACTATCCATACCACTTACCTCCAAAGAAGTAGAGAGGTTGTTTCCGATAGACCCCCGGCTCAAGACACAGAGAGTAAATAAGATCTTTCTAAATCATGAAATAAGATGAAATAACAGAAAAAGGCACTCACAGAGTATTACGATACACTAACACACGACAAGCCCCTGCCTTCCCCAACCCACCTAACATGCACTACGCTACTAACCTAATTCGAGTTCTCCAGACTTCCTATACAGGGTCATGTCCTCAGTAAGCACCTCCCTCCAGTATTTCTTCGGCATACCTCTACCTCGCCTGAACCAATCCAAAGTCAACCTCTCGCACCTCCGATCCGGGACATCCGTGCCCCTCCTCATCACATGCCCAAACCATCTCAACCTCACTTTATGCATCTTGTCCTCCACCGACGCCACTCCCACCTTCTCCCGAATAGTCTCATTCTTAACTCTGTCACCCTTAGTAAATCCACACATCCACCGCAATATCCACATTTTCGCCACTTTTAACTTTTGGATGCTAGAATTCTTGACTAGCCAATACTCTACTCCATACAACATGGTCAGACGGAACGCCACTCTCTAGAATTTGCTTTGAGAGGCACCTTCTTATCACACAAAACTCCTGAGGCTAGCCTCTATTTCATCCACCCCACCCCAATACAGTGCATGACATACTCATCAATCTCTCTATTTCCTTGAATCACAGAATCAATATACTTAAAATCATCCCTCTTACGTCAACGAATTATATGGCAACAAATTCAATAATAACAAATACAAAGCACGTAAATTGATGCTTACCTTTACCGGAATTAAGGATACTGAGAGCGTTACGGTAGATGCAACTATAACTAATATTTAGAATTTTCCTTTTGGGCCTTTTTCTTTTACAAAAGTCTCCATATTTTAAAATATAAATAACATAAATACCAATCCTTGAAAGTAATTACACTCTCTCACTTTTTTACTTATTTTACTTTCTCTCCTTATTAATATACATAACATAACCGACATATACATAGCATTCTGTGTATATGTTGAAATTTTTGTAATATGTTTAGGGAGTTGGGATTTTTTGTAATATTGAAAACATAAATTGTGTATTTATATAATTTTTAGTATTTTTAACTAGAGAATTAATCCGCGCTTCGCGTGATTGTTAAAATCTTATTAATTTAACTTTAAAAGAGGTCATTCGTGTTCTCTTCATGAATATATAATTTTAAAAAATAAAATATCTTTTTAATAATATTTTGAGACTTTCTCTTATAAAAAATATTATCTAACTTTCTTTTATTTTGAAAAAAAAAAACTACAAAAATGTACTCCATCTCGTTTGAATTCACTCTTACATAATTTTTAAAACTCACTCTTAGTTTTATAAATATTATAGTATTTTAATTTCTCATTGTGGAAGTACACTATATATATTGTTGTTTAATTTCTCATATAATTAGTATATTGACTTTTTCCCTGTATATAATATTTTGTATGGAGTTGTCAAATATGTAAATTTCATTGCTAAAAACTTGAAGCTATATGTTCGAATTCACATTGAATACATAACTGTGTCACATAAAATAGGAAGAAAGAGAAGACGTAATATTTTTACGTACCTTCAATTGAATTTCTTAATATTTTTACTAGTTACATCTTTAGGTATTTTATTAACACAAAATACTCCTTAAATTTACTAAAACATTCTTTTAAAAAAGATCAACATTCTTTCTTTTCTTACTTGCTATTTCTTTAGTTATATATTTTCAGCATAATTCCTTGTTAGACATATTAAAACAGGATAGAAGCATTACTATTCTTTGTTCTTAAGTCGAAAACTATCATATTCAATAAAGGTAAAATTATTTTAAAAATATTTTTTTAAAAAAAAGAGAACTCATATTTTTATTTAATTTTTTGTTTTCCCGCTCGGTCTCCAGTGGATGTCGTGCCCTGTAGACACCTAATTTTGTCCCTTACGAAGTAGATTTTTATTCATTTTTAACTCATTTTACCGTATACCCTCATCCATGTGATTATACCCTATAAAAATACAAAAAAAAATAAAAAATTAATAACCCTTAACATAATCCCTAACAAATTCTATCTTGGTTTAATCCTATCCTAACCAACTTTACACCTCATCCTACCCCACGTGCCCCCCCCCCCCCACTTTCTTGTCCACAAAGAAAAGGGAAAGCATATTCATACACCATCTTATTCTGCACAAAACAGACCCACTTCATCATCATACACGCACTTCATCATTGAGAAGGGGAACCTCACCATCTTTTTTCCGTTCCATTCCATTCACAGAAGACAATTAAACACACACTCATACAACATCCTCCATCGAGAATCCATAAAAAACGCAATCAATACATGTCCCATAGGGACGATTTCACAGTGAAGGAGAGACGAGAGAGAGAGAAAGAAAAACAGAGACAACTGGTTTTAGCTTGGATTCCGGTGAATCTTCGCCGGAATATACCGTCCTACCACTGCCAAACTGTCAGAACCCCAAAACCAGTAAGAACACCCCAAAAGTTCGATTAGAATCCGATCCATCTCACGTTATTCGTTACTGTTTGGGTCGCCGGAGCTCTAATGGAGCCGCGAACAAGTACCCATTCCGATTCCAGCAAACCCATTTAAGTTCAAGTCAAAGTCGACGATTTAGGCTCGTATTGAAGTTGTTCCAGGCTGGTTTGTTGGGATTGAGATTCGAATCGGGATTTTTCAGATTCAGCGTTGTCTTTCGATCATATAATTTGGCATAATAAGATCTTCAACTGAGGTCCAACTCTCTTTTCTTTTTTTTATTTCATCTTTTATTATACTCGGTATGTTGGATTGAATTCGTGTGTGGTTTAATCTTGGTTAGTGATTGAATTGCTATTTGTTCGATTCGTTGTTTGATTTCCTTGATTATGGATTAATTATTGATTGTGTGGTGAAATTGTGTCTAGTTTGAGAATTAAAATTGGTTGATTTGGGGCGCGAATTGAAAAATTGCTAAGTGAATTAGGATTAATTTTGATTTATTGTTGTTTTGATTCATTGACACCAGCGATCGTGATAGTACCATGATAAGCCGAGTTGGGTAGGCAAAAGGTAGGTTGGGTAGGCAAAGTTTAGGATTTGTGATTGTTGAATGATGAAATGTTTGTGGAGTGGTTTTGATTTATGCGTTGGGATCTATTGTATTCATTTGGCCGGGGAATACCCCGAGAGATTTGTATTGATTTATCCAAGGAATGCCCCAAAGTATCATGTACTTGAAGACGGCGCAGAATCAATGCCCAGAACGTCGGGTGGAGAAAGCAATGGAGCGTAGTTAGGATTAACCTAGAATAGAGTAGGTTTATATTTTCGTATTTTATTTGTTTATTTATTTATTTATTTCGGGATTGTATAATTGGACTAGACACTAAATTATGGATTGTTTTATTTTGTTTCACTTGATTGATTGTTTTGTATGCTTTGTGTGGTTTACACATTCGTAGTGTCAAATTAGTCGATATGCTCCACCAAGCGACCGTGGTCGAACCACGGAATCGAAGGGTGCCTAACATCTTCCCCTCAGTCAACAGAATTCCTTAGTCGGAATCTTTGATTGTGGATCAATTTTATAGAGTCAAAATCATTTTGAAAAGGGATATCCAAGGGTGACTTAGCACACCCGATTTATGCCAAGTGGCGACTCTGAGTTTTGAATATAAAAGGTCTTGTTCGAAATAAATTTACTTCTGTTGTCACTTTAATAATAAAACCCTTTCGAACTTAAAAAGTCTTTCTTTTTTTTGGTCAAAAAAAGGGTGTGACGACTCTAGCGACTCTTCTGGGGACTATTTCAGAATTCGAGCTTATTTTGGTGTTGTATCGGCTTAGTTTGACACTATAGGTGTATGGACATTTTGGTTGTGTTGTTTTGTGTTATTGTATTATCACTGTTGAGTGCCTACGTGCTCTTTGTTTACAGTTTTTATCTTATGTGTTACCCCTTTATATCTGGCATCATGTGCATAATCCTAATCATTCTTTCTGCAATAAGTCCGTAGTACACGTGTTGTACACGACCTCTAGTAGAGTCACCCTTATTTTAGGTGGGAGCCGTCGGTGTTATGGAATAGGTAGAAAGCAAAGCAGCCACTATCGACCATACGCTCCCCCGAACAGCCTTGTTAGTGAACCCCAACGTAGGTCAGCCTTTAGGTCATGCTTAGGTGCATCATATTGAAGACCTAGCGGGGCCCACTTGATCCTTTGTAGGAAACTCAACTCCAAAGCATCCGTACGTGCTAAATGTTGCATTTTTTAGGGTAATGAGGTCATTTGACAGACTGGTTTGGGCAAAAGCATGAGTTAGAAGCAAAGTATGTAGGAAGGAAATTGTTGAAAAAAAGAAGAAAAAATGAGTGAAAAAAAGAGATTTGGTAGTTTTTGGGGTTCTTTATGGATTTTGTTTTTCACAATTCAAAAATTCAATTTTTTTTTTTACTTTTTGCACTCATTTCCCAAAAAATAAAAAACGTTAAAAAAAATTCTTTTTTTTTCTTTAGTAAGAATTCACAATTTGAAAAATCCGAAAAAAATAAAAATTTCCTTTCAATAGGAGCTTTGTACATTTTTATATAACGAAAATATCAAAAAGATTTTTTCTTTCATAGTTGTTGGTGTTAGTTTCTAAATAAAAATCCAAAAAAAAAAAATATTTTCATCGTCTGTCTTTAGTTGTCTCTCAATTCAGGGTTTAGTTTGTCATTTAATCCTTAATTGTCCAATCTGGATGAACTACACACCCCTGATTCTTCTCTCTCGGGAGTGAGATACGTAGGCAGCCTATTGTTGGTTCGGGGATCTTATTTAAAAAATCAAAAAAAAGATTTCCTTCTCCTCATTTAGAGTAGGTGTTTCATATATGCCTTGAAAAGAAAAATACAAAAAGATTTTCCTTAATAATCGTATGTTTTATTTTTGGTGGATCTTATTTAAAAAATCCAAAAAAAAGATTTTCTTCACTCTTCATTTAGAGTAGGTATCATATACATCTTTAAAATAAAACTACAAAACGATTTTTCTTTAATAGTTGTAAGTTTCATTTTCATATGAAATTCAAAATTGAAAATCCCAAAAGATTTTTCTTTGGCAATAATAGGTTTTATTTTGTATAGGAATCTGAAAAATTTAAAAAGATTTTCTTCACTCTTTATTTAGAGTAGATGTCATATGCATCCGTAAAAGAAAACTACAAAAAAGATTTTCCTTTAAAAGAAAACTACAGAAAAGATTTTTCCTTTAATAGGTTCAAGTTTCATTTTCGTATGAAATTCAAAATTGAAAACTCAAAAAGATTTTTGTTGGTAATCATAGATTTCATTTTTGTATAGGGATGTTAAACCTGAAAAAGTCAAAAAGATTTTCGCCAATTCTTTTGACAATTTGTTATTTTCTTTTCTTCTTAATATTTAAAGAAAAAAAAGAGTTTAATTGACCATTTTGGCAAGACTTCACGAACTACGCACACCTGATTCTCCTCTCTCAGGAGCGAGATACGTAGGCACCCTTCTTGGGTTCGGTGATCTTTTCTAAAAAAAAAGAAAAGAAGAAAAAGTATTTTGAAAAAGTGTTGCACTCTAACACATTTGTTTCTCTTGTTGAGTTAGTTTAAGATGGTTGGTTTGTGGCATCCTGGCTGGTCCTCCACATCACACCAAATCCAAGGAAGAGTTCGTTGTGTTCAACAAGGATATAGAGAGTGAAATCATGGATCAAATAAAGAGTCATGAAAATGAGAGTTTGAAGCAAGAGATTAGGAGACTAAGACAACAAATGACAGAAATGCACTAAGCTTGGGACCGTAGGTTGCCTCCTCCTCCTCCATTTTCCTCTATTGATCTTACAGATACCTCGAGTTTTTCACCAAAATTGCAAAGTCAGTGTCCTATTGGTGTTGATGCACCGCAACATGACTCAAAATTCATTCCAAGCCCAAAGCATCTCAATACTTCTACCATTTTTCCTCTAGCTCCTCAGTATAAGTCTGCTACATTCACAACACCACATGTCGTTCGTGAACTTGTTTCTTAATCCTCTACTGAGTCTTGTACATTGGTTAGCCGCCCAACGGTTGTGCTTCCCCATGCTTCTAGTGGACCCTTGTTCAATACTCTTGGTGATCATTGCTATACTCTTGATCCTACTTTTAAACTAACTGGACCACCAAAATTTCTTAACAAGAAGCCTAGTGTGCCAGAAGAGCCAGAGAAAATGGTTGAAAAAATAAAGAATGCAGAAATGCTATGAGAAGTTCCCTAAGACTTGCGAGTGAATAAGATGTTTCATACAAAAATAGGGGTATGTCTTCAAGTGTTAACTCTCCTCCAAGCCTTGAGATATCGAAATTCGAGGAGCAAGATGGACAGAAGGAATTCGTGAAACATTTGGGATAATATTGCAACCAATTAAAGGAAACTGGAGGGGAGAAGAATGAGAAAGATACAACTACTGTTGTAGTTGGAGAACGGGCACATCCAAGAAGAAGACATCGTCATTGCCGCCAGTCTCAAGCCCAAGTTCATACCCAAACTCTCTATAATCCCTCTCAAAATCCATTCTACTCCATTTCCCCACCTCCATATCTAGTATATTGCACACAACCATATGTTCAACTCCTTCCTTACTCACAATAGCGCGCACCAACTCCTCAAAGTCACCCTCTGACTCCACAAACCTACCAAATCCCTTCTAGGCCCGATTTTGGATTCAAGCCAAACAATGAAATGAGGCAGAAATCAAGAGATAGCTTCACACCAATTGAAGAGTCGTATGCCAGCTTATTTCAGAGATTGGTACAATGGGGCATGATTACTCCTCTCCTTAGGCACACTCTTAATCCCCGTTCAAGAAATTTTGATCCTAATACACGATGTGTATATCATTCTGATGATCGGAGTAATAGTATTGAAGATTGTCGAGATTTGAAAAGAAAAATTGAAAAGGTGATTCAAGATGGATCAATTATGGAGCAAAACATGAACAGTGAGGGAAGCTCTAGTCATGCCGATATGCAAATCAGTGGCTAAGTTGTCTGGTTGAGCAATTGAGAAGTCACCCCTCTCCCTACTAGGAAGAGGTTTAGTAGTTTGTTTTGTTTTGTTTTGTTTTCTGTTTTCTGAATTATTTCAGGGTTGTAGTTCGGGATCCATCTTATTTTGTCCCGTTGTAGTTTATGTTCAAACCCCTTTCTCTTTTATTTCAACTAAATGAAATATCCCTTTTTCTTTGTGTTTTAAATATGTGTTGTTGTTGTTGTTTTTACATAGTACATTTTATGTTGATTTTAGTGATATGATATGGTAGCGAAATTTTCAGCCAGATCTTAAAATCCAGTTTAAGCATGAACTTTGAATTAGAGGGCTAAAGTTAGAAAAAACATCTGAGAAAATTAATAGAGTGTTGACACATTTGGTGACCATGTTGAAGTCTTCTTTCAAAATTAAGGCAATTACTTTGAGAATCACAAGAATAACTTGATCATTAATTGAAAAACATATCTCAATTAGGTCAAATAGCGAATGTGTGATCTCGCGGAGCAGAAAAATTAACTCCGCGAAGTCCTGAGTCCTTCAGCATGAGAAAGGTACAACAAAGTGAATTGTATGCTAGACATGTGCAGAAGTAGTGATGCACACGCTCAGTTAAGTTAGTACTATAAAAATGTCATACATGATCTTCATCTCTCACTTGCCTCCTCCTCCTCCATTTTCCTCTATTGATCTTACAAATACCTTGAGTTTTTCACCAAAATTGCAAAGTCAGTGTCCTACTGGTGTTGATGCACCGCAACATGACTCAAAATTCATTCCAAGCCCAAAGCATCTAAATACTTTCACCACTTTTCCTCTAGCTCCTCAGTATAAGTCCGCTACATTCACAACACCACATGTCGTTCGTGATCTTGTTGCTTAATCCTCTACTGAGGCTTCTATATTGGTTAGCCGCCCAATGGTTGTGCTTCCCCATGCTGCTAGTGGACCCTTGTTCAATACTCTTGGTGATCATTGCTATACTCTTGATCCTACTTTTAAGCTAACTGGACCACCAAAATTTCTTAACAAAAAGCCTAGTGTGCCAGAAGAGCCAAAGAAAATGGTTGAAAAAATAAAGAATGCAGAAATGCTATGAGAAGTTCCCTAAGACTTGCGAGTGAATAAGATGTTTCATACAAAAATAGGGGTATGTCTTCAAGTGTTAACTCTCCTCCAAGCCTTGAGATATCGAAATTCGAGGAGCAAGATGGACAGAAGGAATTCGTGAAACATTTGGGATAATATTGCAACCAATTAAAGGAAACTGGAGGGGAGAAGAATGAGAAAGATACAACTATTGTTGTAGTTGGAGAACGGGCACATCCAAGAAGAAAACATCGTCGTTGCCGCCAGTCTCAAGCCCAAGTTCATACCCAAACTCTCTATAATCTCTCTCAAAATCCATTATACTCCATTCCCCCACCTCCATATCTAGTATATTGCACACAACCATATGTTCAACTCTCTCCTTACTCACAATGACGCGCAGAAACTCCTCAGAGTCATCCTCTGACTCCACAAACCTACCAAATCCCTTTTAGGCCCGATTTTGGATTCAAGCCAAATAATAAAATGAGGCAGAAATCAAGAGATAGCTTCACACCAATGGGAGAGTTGTATGCCAGCTAATTTCAGAGATTGGTACAATGGGGCATGATCACTCCTCTCCTTAGGCACACTCTTAATCCCCGTTTAAGAAATTTTGATCCTAATACACGATGTGTATATCATTCTGATGATCAGAGTCATAGTATTGAAGATTGCCAAGATTTGAAAAGAGAAATTGAAAAGGTGATTCAAGATGGATCAATTATGGTGCAAAACATGAATAGTGAGGGAAGCTCTAGTCATGCCAATATGCAAATCAGTGGCTAAGTTGTCTGGTTGAGCAATTGAGAAGTCACCCCTCTCCCTACTAGGAAGAGGTTTAGTAGTTTATTTTGTTTTGTTTTCTGTTTTCTGAATTATTTCAGGGTTGTAGTTCGGGATCCATCTTATTTTGTCCCGTTGTAGTTTATGTTCAAACCCCTTTCTCTTTTATTTCAACTAAATGAAATATCCCTTTTTCTTTGTGTTTTAAATATGTGTTGTTGTTGCTGTTGTTGTTGTTTTTACATAGTACATTTTATGTTGATTCTAGTGATATGATATGGTAGCGAAATTTTCAGCCAGATCTTAAAATCCAGTTTAAGCATGAACTTTGAATTAGAGGGCTAAAGTTAGAAAAAGCATCTAAGAAAATTAATAGAGTGTTGACACATTTGGTGACCATGTTGAAGTCTTCTTTCAAAATTAAGGCAATTACTTTGAGAATCACAAGAATAACTTGATCATTAATTGAAAAACATAGCTCACTTAGGTCAAATAGCGAATGTGTGATCTCACGGAGCAGAAAAATTAACTCCGCGAAGTCCTGAGTCCTTCAGCATGAGGAAGGTACAACAAAGTGGAATTGTATGCTGGACATGTGCAGAAGTAGTGATGCACACGCTCAGTTAAGTTAGTGCTATAAAAATGTCATACATGATCTTCATCTCTCACTTTTATATTCCATGTTATGTACTTGCATTTTTAAGGATTGATATGACGAAGACATTTTATTCTGCTATCCAAACATTGTGTTATCCTTTGTTTACCCCATTTGAGCCTTAGTTCTATTTTCTTTCGTACCCCTCTTTTGGAATCAGGATAGAGTCCGCAATGTCCAAGAAAAAGTATCAAAAAACAAAAAAAAAGGTCAGAAAAGTTTCAAAAAAGAGACAAAATGTGTCCAAAAATAAAGAAAAGAAAAGTGTCAAGAAAATGGAGTCAGAGAAGGAATCCCAAAGAGAAAAGAGCCAATAAAAGAAAAAAAGAAGGAAAAATCTGATCAAAAGAAAGAACAAGTTGCCAGAACTACGCGTGACCTAATTCTCCTCTCTCGAGGGTGAGATATGTAGGTTGCCCTACTCTGGGATCGTTCCAACCAAATAAATAATTTAGAATTGCCCAGTCAAAAGAAACTAGGGCATAAGTTAATCCTCATTGTTTGAGTCGATTCCAAAAGTTGTAAGTCTCACCCCACTTCAAGTGTCGTTTGGTCCCCATGACATCCTTTCTTTCTAACCCTATCCAAAAGCCAAGTTACAACCTGATACAAATCAGTCCACAAAATATGAGAAGAAAAAGCAACACAAAGGGATACAAGATGACAAACACAAAACACATGAATTTGCAAAATAATGAAAGGATAGATGGTGAGACCAAGATTATTACAAGATTAAGAACCAAGTGTATTTCAACATTAACCCCTAATAAATGTAATAATCAAAACCACACTCTTACTATGACTGCCAAGGTAATCGACTCACCTCAAGATCCACCGTTTCCAAGCAAAGAATAATATTGACTTTTCTAAGCCCTATACTAAGGATGACTTTTCCAAGTCCTAACTAAGACGATACTAAGGTGGTATACTCTCAAGAGAGAGGATTTCAAGTTTTTCAATCTTTTATCTTTCATAAACTAATGAGAAAAGACCTAATAAGAAACTATATATAGCCTAGCTTATTACATCGTATAATGGACCAAAATACCCTTAATGAATGGGGAGGTCATTGGTTGTTTCTTTAACATATGCAATCCCCAAAATACCCTTAATGAAAGGTGCTTCTTCAATGCTCCAAAACTATGGGGTCACGCTTCAAAACTTGTAGTCTCGAATTGGCATCAAATATAAGCCCCCACGCAATCTTCCACACACGGGTTTGTTTAATGACATACTCAAAACGGGTCCTCCATGCATGTTCTCGTATCCTCGAGGTGAACAAGTCTTGAGCCTCTATGTGTTGGCCCTTAAAGAGTCATCAAAAGATAAGATGGACATTTGTCTCATATCATCCTCCCCTTCTTGAAAAGGATTCAACCTCGAATCCAAACCTTACAAAACCGAAGAGAGGAAAAACAAATACAAACTCCTCATGGTATGAGGGTTAGGGTTAGGACAACAAATCATCTCGACATGCCAAGGTTTCACATATTTGCAATATAACCAAGGATCCTTTGAATAAAATATTAAAAACTCAATGAAAGATGTACGAAGGATTTGGTTATGGGATTCATTAAGAGTAACACTTTGCTTTTCATGTAGACCAAGCAACAATTTGGGTGCGCCAATATCACCATTTCCATATTTGGCATCGGGGTCAAACGGGAAGAGTGGCTATAGACACGGGTCTAGACAACACTCCCCTTTCACAGGGTCTCCACCCAAACTAAATGACATACTCTCTACAGTAACATACATATCATCGAAAGAAAATAGAGAGTAGATAAAAGTATTACTCAAGTCGACTTCTACTAAGGTGTCCTCATGTGTGTACTCACTAGTAGTTTCCCAATCATCACCATAAGTACTCTCAACAATAAAGTCACACAAAGTAGAAGAAGGAGTAACTTCCAAGACTACACATTCCTTACCCTTAAGAGTACTCTCATCTTCCAATAAGAGATTTTCATCTTTAGGGGGAATGTTGTCACACCATAGTGGGTTAACATATAGGTTATAGCCTCCAAGGTAAGTTATACCATATTTTTCACCACTAGGCTCATTAGGAGTGTTTATATCATTTTCAAACAAGACATTATACCTAAAGAGTGCATGATCCAACCCACAGTAAGAATTGGAACAAGCAAGTTCCTCACTTTCTAAGAGATCAATATCAAGTTTCAAAGTAGTTTCAAGCACAAGATTGTCCCAAGAATAGCACTCGGGTTCACTCCCCTTTTGTTGACCAACTTTTTCAAATACTTCACTCACTTGAGTTTGATTAATCTCATCACACACATACTTAAGTGGTGGATAATTTTCACAAATAGGTTGATCAACACCAATTACACAAGACGATGTACTTCTGTTCAACATATAAGTTTCAACACTAGGTGGACATAAATTGAACTTATAGGAAGAGTCAATTTGGTCATCAATAGGATCAATTAGTGTATCCACACTCACAACATGTACATTATCAACAAAAGGCAAAGAATCATTAAACTCACAAGTAAGTAAGCTACTACTCACACTCAATGGACTACTAGCCATACATTTATCATTTACATGCACAAAAGTGTAACAGTTAGCTATTTTACCTTAAAGTTCTTGAGTCAACTCTCGTTTTCTGTGTTGTGAAGGACCTCCACAAGCTTGGGCAGCAAATTCACTTCGGCATTGCTCTCCTTCATTTTCCATGTCGGTACCTACAAAAATATCCTTAGAAATAGAAGAACAAATAATGTTAGCTCGGTTTGGTGCCAATCCCCTCACTTCGCTCCACACAATCTCTCATTTTCCACTCTCGGATTACCACCTTGCACACCTTTACTCCTCTCAATATTTTGTCTCTCATAAGCATTAGGATTGGAGTAAGTATTAACTTCTCATTGTGGCTTAGGCAACATGTATGTTACGAGGTGATTTCCCCACCGGTCTCTTACAATATTTGGCCAATTTTGCACATTTGGAACTCTATGTTGTGCAAACCAATCGGCACCTAAGCATACATGACCGTATGTCAACGGAAGAATATCGCACCACACCTCCTCATGGTATTCAAAGTGGGAGAAGACAACCTTGACCCTCTCGGTAACCTTAAACCCATCCAAGAAGTATGGAGCAAGTAAAGGCTCACGAAACAACCCCAAGTAGTCAACCATGGATGGAACGATGTAGTTACTATAGTACCTATCATTTAACATAATGAGGCAGCCCGGTATCCCATAAATGGTCACCTTTCCGGAGTGTACACTTCTTCTCGGATCAACATTGTAAAGAACACGAGTACCCCTCAATTTTGGAGATGCATACCCTTTTCTTCTCGTTGGACAACCTCCACTAGATCTAGTATAACCATTCACACTATATTGACCTTGATAAGAAGTACTACAAGGTGGAGAATATGAATCTTCACACTCCTCACTTGTACTCTCATCAAAGCTCTCATAAGCTTTGCGAACGAAAGGGTTATACCTAACACCAAATCTAGGTTTGGAGTGAGAAGTGTAAGACTCCTCACATGCCCCAACGTCATCATAAGATCCATCACGAGGTCCTACATCATCTCTAAATTCACCATAAGCACTAGACACTTCATTCACCTCATTTTCCCCCTCAAAATTGTAACTCTCAAATCTTCCCAAGTATTGATCATGGCTATTTTCATAGCCTCCGTAATCTCCCTCAACTTCATAGCCATAAAACCCCTGACTACAATCATAGTCTCCTATGTTGTAGTCATAATAATCCCCGGCTATCGAAGAGATGTTCCCCTTTTATCACCTTTGTACCTACACAATGAAAAAACAAGATTCTTAGTAAAAGATCCTCACCAACACTCGTATACACACACCTTTGTAATTCTCACAATTGAAGCGACGAATATTGAAAGTTGCTTATACTCCGGTAGTCAATAGGATGTCAATTCTACTTGGTGGCCGGAAAGGATTGTTGTTTGATCGACTCAAGGCACAAAAATAAAATTTACTTACGAACTTGAAACAAAGAAAATACTAAGACTTATAAACGAGAAAAGCACAAAATACAACGCTTAACACGAAAGAAAACATACTCAAAAACTAATCTACAATCTAGTAGGTATTTACTAGTTTGCTAATTAGTATGAGAACTAACAAAATGGAAACCAATAGAATCAAAAAAGTGAAACTAGGAATTCCAACGTTCTTGAGCTATTGATGACATGGCACTCGACTATTGGTCGATGGACAAAAAAAATATTGTTGAAGTTGAAAAATTTTATTCCACAATTTTGGTTGTTCAAATTTCACAAAGATGGGGGGAATTTCGGTTTTGGTAGGTTAACAAACAAGACTTTAAGTCCTTTTTTTCAAAATTCAAACCTTGACCAACTTTCACCTTTTTGGAAAGACAACCTTGTAGAGGTCTTGTCCCCCTTTCCTCTTTTGGCTTGTCTAGAAAAATGAACTTACTCCCTTTTAGTATAAAGACTTTTGGGAGGTCTTTTGTTCTTTTTCCTCTTTGGTAATGTTTTGAAAGTTGTTTCAAGACTAACAAGAGCCCACACTCTCTTTCCTTAGAATTCGGATCAAACAACAACCTTTTATAAGACTTTCTCAACACAACACAAGAACTTCAACAACAACAACAACAAAACTATCAACTCTTCCCACAACAACTTGCAATTTTTTTTTGCTCAGGAACTTGGGTTACACTCAAGTAGTGTTAAAGAGAAAGAAAACCAACACAAGAAACACCAAAGACAATCAAAACAACACCTAAATCTAGACACAAATTCGGCCAAACAACAACAACACTTCGGCCAAGACACCAAACCCATAGAATAACTTCTTTTTGTGAGATTTTGGACCTTGGACACCTCTTATAATGTTAGGAAACAAAGATATAACACTAGAACACACAAAACACACAAATATCACAAGAAAACTAGGCTTCAAATTTTGGCCTAAACACAAAAACGTGGACAGATTACTATTTTTGAGTTTTTCAGCTTTTCAATAATTTTTTTTTATTTTTGAGTGAACAAACCCAAGATTGATCTCGTGGGAACGAAATTAATGATGGATTTGATACCAAATGATACAAATCAATCCACCAAGATAACAAAACAGTCCACAAAATGTGAGAAGAACAAGAAACACAAAGGGATACAAGATGACAAACATAAAAACACATGGATTTGCAAAATAATAGAAGGATAGATAGTGAGACCAAGATTATTACAAGATTAAGAAACAAGTGTATTTCAACATTAACCCCTAATGAATTTAATAATCAAAACCACACTCTTACGGTGACTGCCAAGGTAATCGACTCACCTCAAGATCCACCGTTTCTAAGCAAAGAACAATATTGGTTTTTCCAAGCCCTATACTAAGGATGACTTTTCCAAGTCCTAACTAAGACTATGCTAAGGTGGTCTACTCTCAAGAGAGAGGATTTCAAGTTTTTCAATCTTTCATCTATCATAAACTAAAGAGAAAAGACCTAATAAGAGACTATATATAGCCTAACTTATTATATAGTATAATGGACCAAAGTACCCTTAATGAAAATGGAGGTCATGGGTTGTTTCTTTAACATGTGCAATCCCCAAAATACCCTTAATGAAGGATGCTTCTTCAATGCTCCAAAACTATGGGGTCACGCTTCAAAACTTATAGTCTCGAATTGGCATCAAATGTAATCCCCCACGCAATCTTTCACACACGGGTTTGTTTAATGACATGCTCAAAATGGGTCTTCCATGCATGTTCTTGTATCCTCGAGGTGACCAAGTCTTGAGCCTCTATGTGTTGGCCTCTAAAGATGTCATCAAAAGATAAGATGGTCATTTGTCCCGTATCACAACCAAAGAAAGATCTTCAGATCAATCTTCAAGAATGTTAAGGCTAAGCATGCAATGGATGTGATAACGCATTTTGGGAACTACTAGTCTTCCTCAACATAAGGAACCAGGAGAGAAATAACCCTCACGGGCACTGTAAGACGACGATAAGTTGAGATAAATGAAAAAAAAGAGTTTTATCAATGAAAACCCTCACGGGCACCGTAAGATGACTGTGAGTTGAGAGAAATGAAAATTAGAGAATCTCATTGGTGAAAAATCCTCACGGATACCATAAGCCAATGGTGAACCGACAGAAAGAAAATGAGAGAGGTTTGTTGGCAAAAACTCTTCAAGGTGTCACTAGCCGAATGAGGTCTCTGAATGCAATTGACCCAAGGAAGTAACTCAATTTTAGGGTCATTATCTCAACAACAATTGGTGAAAGTTTGGATGAAAAGATCAGGCAGCTTAATCCAAATGCATAGCATAATCGTTAGAGTTGATTGTTATTTTAGATAAAATTTTTGTTTCTTTGTTTCTAATGGGGACATTCATTGTCTTTTCTTCCTTCTCTGTGTTTTTATTTTATTTTCTTGAGTCAGTTATCCAAACGAAAAAAAAAATCATTGTCATTTTTTTCTCGTCTTTGGGTCAAGTCCATGTCAAAACAAGTAAGAAAAGTTTCAAAACTGGCTACCAGCTTCTTCAATTGTAAAAAGAAAGACCAAGGACCAGCACATGAAAGAAATATGATCGTAATTCAACACAAAGCAAAGAAAGTCTATCAACCGACAAGCTGCTGGATTCATAAGAGTATTCAGATTTGAAAAGGGTGCATCTCAGAGGCATGGTAAAATGGAAATTCAGTGTTTGAGTCAGAACTCATTTCCCTCTATCTGGATCTAGGTTAATGATGCGACAAGACAGGGGAAAATTTCAACAATTTGAAACAAAGATGAAAGGAACGAGTGTTGCAGCAGATGTCTGGAAAGCCAAGTGCTGCAAACCACCACTAAGCTTTTAACTGACCAAGTTTTCTTTGATGAAATAGGGGTAAACTCCTTTTCAGTAAGTTCAGCTACCATTAGGATGGCATGTCTGGGATTTTACCTTCTGTTCAGGACCCTCCTGAAGAATGGGATTTTACTTTCTGTTCAGGACCCTCCTGAAAAATGAGATTTTACTTTCTGTTCAGAACCCTCCTGAAAAATGAGATTTTAATTTCTGTTCAGGACCCTTCTGAAAAATGGGATTTTACTTTCTTTCAAGCCCCTCCTGAAAAATAAGATTTTAATTTTTGTTCAGGACCCTCATAAAAATGGGATTTTACTTTCTGTTCAGGACTCTCCTAAAAAATGGGATTTTACATTCTGTCCAGGACCCTCCTGAAAAATAAAACTTTACTTTTTGTTCAGGACCCTCCTGAAAAATAGAATTTTACTATCTGTTCAGGACCCTCCTAAAAAATGAGATTTTACTTTCTGTTCAGGACCCGCCTGGAAAATGAAAATTTACTTTCTGTTCAGGACCCTCCTGGAAAATGGGAATTTTCCTGGAAAATGGGAATTTACTTTCTGTTCAGGACCCTCCTGAAAAATGGAATTTTACTTTCTGTTCAGGACCCTCCTAAAAATTAAACTTTACTTTCTGTTCAGGACCCTCCTAAAAATGGGATTTTACTATCTGTTCAGGACCCTCCTAAAAAATATGATTTTACTTCATGTTCAGGACCCTCCTGAAAAATAGAATTTTACTTTCTGTCCAGGACCCTCCTGAAAAAAGGGATTTTACTTTCTTTTCAGGACCCTCCTGGAAAATGGGAATTTACTTTCTGTTCAGGACCCTCCTGGAAAATGGAAATTTACTTCATGTTCAGGACCCTCCTAAAAAATAAAAATCTACTTCATGTTCAGGACCCTCCTGAAAAATGAGATTTTACTTTCTGTTCAGAACCCTCTTAGAAAATGGAATTTTACTTTATGTTCAGGACCCTCCTGGAAAATGGGAATTTACTTTCTGTTCAGGACCCTCCTGGAAAATAGGATTTTACTTTCTGTTCAGGACCCTCCTGGAAAATGAGAATTAACTTTATGTTCAAGACCCTCCTGAAAAATGGGACTTTACTTTCAAAAAATGAAATCTTTCTTTATCTTAATCTTTGTTTGGGATAATTTTCGTTCAAGTTTTGATTTTGGTTGCAGGAGCCCGCCTGAAGAACAGTGTGACGAAATTGGAAGATGATTGAAAATTGCAAGTCAGGAGCTCGCCTGAAGAACAGGGTGAAGGAATTGAAAGCCAAGCAACAAGTTGAAAAAATTACAAGTCAGGAGCCCACCTGAAGATTTGGGTGAATTAAAATTTACAAGTCAGGAGTTCACCTGAAGAATAGGGTGATGAAGTAGCAAGTCAAGAGTCAAGGAAAGCTGCATAGATAAAGTTCTTGTAATTTCATTTATGTTTTTAACTTGTAATTTTTATTTTTGAAGTAATAACAGAGCCGCGGACCGAAACCTCGATGGAACCTCACTCGACTCTCCAACTCGGTATAGTCCTTCTCCTTTCAACCCTTTGAGATACCTGTGACTCAATTCCTTCATAACTTGGGTAGATAGGATGTCCTAAGTCAAGACCCAGTTGCTCTTCTTCATTCTATTTCTGTTTGACTAATGATCGGAGTAAAATTATGTCTCGTTGTCTACTTCTTTGTCTGAAAATACTTTGTGTTTACATTCAAAGGGGGCATGCTGTAAACACCTAATTTTGTCCCTCCCGAAGTAGATTTTTATTCATTTTTAGCTCATTTTACTGTATACCCTCATCCATGTGATTATACCCCACAAAAATACAAAAAAATAAAATTAACAACCCTTAACATAATCCCTAACAAATTCTATCTTGGTTTAATCCTATCCTAACCAACTTTACACCTCATCCTACCCCACTTACCCCACGTGACCCCCCCCACTGTTTTGTCCACAAAGAAAAGGGAAAGCATATTCATATACCATCTGATTCTACACAAAATAGACCCACTTCATCATCATACGCGCACTCCATCATTGAGAAGGGGGACCTCACCATCTTTTTTCCATTCCATTCACAGAAGACAATTAATCACACACTCATACAACATCCTCCATCGAGAATCCATAAAAACGCACTCAATATATATCCCATAGGGATGATTTCACAGTGAAGGAGAGACGAGAGAGAGAAAGAAAAACAGAGACAGAACTAGTTTTAGCTCGGATTCCGACGAATCTTCGCCAGAATATACCGTCCTATCACTGTCAAACTGTCACAACCCAAAAACCAGTAAGAACACCCCAAAAGTTTGATCAGAATCCAATCCATCTCACGTTATTCGTTACTGTTTGGGTCGCTGGAGCTCCGATGGAGCCGCGAACAAGTATCCATTCCGATTCCAGCGAACCCATTTAAGTTCAAGTCAAAGTTAGAGATTTAGGCTCGTATTGAGGTTGTTCGAGGTTGGTCTGTTGGGATTGAGGTTCGAATCGGGAGTTTTCGAATCCGGCTTTGTCTTTCGATCACATAATTTGGCATAATAAGATCTTCAACTGAGGTCCAACTCTCTTTTCCCTTTTTTATTTCATCTTTTATTATACTCGGTATGTTGGATTGAATTTGTGTGTGGTTTGATATTGGTTGGTGATTGAATTGCTATTTGTTCGATTCGTTGTTTGATTCCCTTGATTGTGGATTAATTATAGATTGTGTGATGAAATTGTATCTCGTTTGAGAATTAAAATTGGTTGATTTGGGGTGCGAATTGAAAAATTGCTAAGTGAATTAGGATTAATTTTGATTTATTGTTGTTTTGATTTATTGACGTCGTCAATCGTGATAGTGTCATGATAGGTCGAGTTGGGTAGACAAAAGTTAGGTTGGGTAGGCAAAGTTTAGGATCTGTGATTGTTGAATGATGAAATGTTTGTGGAGTGATTTTGATTTATGCATTGGGATCTATTGTATTCATTTGGCCAGGGAATGCCCCGAGGAATTTGTATTGATTTATCCGGGGAATGCCCCGAAGTATCATGTACTTGAAGACGGCGCACGATCAAGGCCCGAAACATCGGGTGGATAAAGCAATGGAGCGTAGTTAGGATTAACCTAGAATAGAGTAGGTTTATATTTCCGTATTTTTTTTATTTATTTCGGGATTGTATAATTAGACTGAATACTAAATTTTGGATTGTTTTGTTTTGTTTCGCTTGATTGATTGTTTTGCATGCTTTGTGTGGTTTATACATTCGTGGTGTCAAATTGACCGATATGCTCCACCAAGCGACTGTGGTCGAACCACGGGATCGAGGGGTGCCTAACACCTTCCCCTCGGTTTACAGAATTTCTTAGACAGAATCTCTGATTGTGGATCAGTTTTATAGAGTCAAAACCATTTTGAAAAGGGATATCCAAGGGTGACCTGGCACACCCGGTTTATGCCAAGTGACGACTCTGAGTTTTGAATATAAAAGGTCCTTTTCAAAACAAATCTTCTTTTTTTGTCACTTTAATAATAAAACCCTTTCGAACTTAAAATCGAATCTTTTTGGTGTAAAAAAGGGGTGTGTGACATGCCCAACAAAATTTCTTCATAATAATCATAACGGTTCGAACCTGAGACCTCTATTTTAGAGTGGGAAGGAGTCATATAAATATTTTAATATCATGTCTGTATCACCAAGTAAATAATGATTATAGATATTTTAGTTTATGATAAATATATCACTTTATGGATATTAATAATTTACAGTTAATTAAAGGTTGAGCTGATCATTACATAATTTATGAATTTATCATGTCTAGTTTCAAATCATGTGAATTTCTTTTGATTTGTTTAAATAATAAATAAAAAACCTGCGATTAAAATTAATACCTAAATGAATGTCAGAAATTTAAAATATTAAATGCAAAAACATTATAAAAAACTGAAATCAATTACGTACCTGTGTATAACTAACACAAAGTTCTTCAATATTGTAGACACGTGATTTTGACCCTCCCCATATTTATGATATAAATTTTTCGATATTAAATATTTATATTTGGTTCGATATTATTTTTATTTTTATTTTTATAATGAAGTTAATTTTAGGATATTATTTTATTTTTATTCCAATTTTTAAAAAATAATATAAAAATTTAAAAAATATGTTTCTTTTTTTAAATACATAAGTTAGTAGTTTTAGTACTATTTTAATTATATTTAGTTTTAGCTAGTCTTAAACTTTTATTGTATTTTTTAAATATAAAAATTAATTAATTATTATTATATTATTTTTGTTATTATTATTTTATTTATTTATTATTTTTATTGGTTATTATTATTATCTTCTTTTAAAAAAAATAAAAAAATAAAAATATTTTTTCAAAATTCAATATAATCCTATCCTAATAGATAACTACTCCCCCCATCCCCCCCCCCCCCCCAAAAAAAAAAAAAAACAATCCCTCTACTTAAGGACTCCCTCTCCTAGATTTCAACGTACATGACTACATTCATTATCAGATACTTGACAGTAAAAAAATAAATTAGAGAAAACACAGAGAAAAAAAAAACAGAGAGTGAAAACCAAAAAACATCATAAACAAAGAGGGAAAAGAAAAAGCATTGAAGTTGGAGTTCCGTTCGAATTTTCGATGACAGTGTTTGAGTTTCTTTTCTTTTTTTAATTTATCAACAGGTTCTTATCCGTTTTTGTACTGTTATTTCATAAATTTTAATTCAATGACTTTATGTACATCATCCAATATGCAAGAATTTGAATATTGATATGATTGTGATTATAAATTGTATTGTATATCTGATTATTTAAATATTTTTCTTTATGTAGAATCAAAATGAGTAGATTTTATTTTTTTTAAAGTGAATATTTAAAATAATACATAACAGATCCGGAATAATTTGTACTGAATTATCAAAGAGCCAGACACCATATTTTCGTTCTAGTTTTTGGTAAATAAAAATTTCAATAGGTGCTGGGTAGGGTGTTTCATGTGAGAATAGCCCTACAGTAATTTAATGGAATCTTTTTCCCTAAAAGAAATTTCATTATATTATGGAAATAAACAATCCTTTTAATTCATGGAATTTCTGTGGCAGTGGACCCTTTTTCCATCATGATTGGCTTTGGTTTTTACTTGTTAAAAAATAGACTGGTGTTTTGATTTTTTTTTAATTTTTTTTTTATTTTTGGAATTTTGTTAAATTGATCCAAATATTAATGTTTTGTGATCTATGCTTAAATTTTTTAATTAGTGATCCCTTTAATAATGATCTCTTAAATGGGTCTCATAGGTTTAGTAATTACGCTACACTTTAAAAAAATGTAATTAACGAATTTATTTTTATTTCATAAATTGTTAGTTGAGTTTTGTTATTGAATATCTAATTGATTATTTCAAGAGGATTTAGAAGAGTATTTATAATCTGGGGGTCGAAACAAGTTTCTAAGGCTTAATAATTAGTGTGAAAAAGGTTACGAATTTATTCAAGATCTATCATAATATTAGAGGAGAAGAGAGGAAAAACACATTTGTAAGAGCGCGAGTGAGTTGCGGACTAATTTCAAATCTGTCACAACTTTAATGAAAAGAGTAAATTTAGTATTGTGAATTTATAATAGATTAACCAACGCCTTTAACGTTAGACAAATTCTAGATAATGTTTAAAATGTTCGTCTCAATTGAGAATGCGGCGTACGCATCTTTCTGAAATATTTAAAATTTCAAGGATGCAATAATGCACCTTGACAAATATCTTTCTAAAATTAATTTTATCAATTTATTTAATTAGTATAAAATAATAGACAAATTTTAATATATTAAAAATGAGTGAATCTAGGCCCTAACATAATTTATAAAAATAGTTTAAGTCAAGAAAAGTCAATAAAAGCGACCGTGCTAGAACCACGAGACTCGAGGGGTGCCTAACACCTTCCCTTCGGTCAATAGAATTTCTTACCCAGTCTTCTATTTTCGCAGACCAAATAAAAGAGTCATTTCCTTTTGACTAGGGATTCAAAAAGGTGACTTGGAACACCATAACTCAATTCCAAGTGACGACTCTGTAAATAAAATAATCCCTATTCAAAATCGTTACTTTAATTGAAAAAATCCGTCGACTCAAACCTTTCGGGCGAAAAAGGGGTGTGACAAACATAATAGTTTTTAGTATTGAGATTCACATATTTTGTCTAGTCAAAGTACATATAATTTGAGAAACTTCGTTATCTGTCCAAATTTATTGAAAAAAATATCTCAATTTCACCTCTTATAATATGTGGTGACTTATACCATGTATGAGAGTAAAAAAAGTGCATTTGCGAGTACATGAAATGTGAGTACATACATCATATGGAAGATGAGAAAAAAAGAAATTAAATAATTGAGAAAGACATTTTAATTTTACAAACATTTATAATCTAATACAAAAGAAACATTTTATATTAAACACCATTTTAAATTAAATAATTGAGAAAAAAAAGTATCAAATATAATAGAAAGAAATGTAAAGAAATGAGAAAAAGATAATGAAATTTCAGCTTTGAAAAGTGTCACCTCACCTTCATCTTTCTCTTTAATTGAGCAATGAATGTAAACATAAATTTATTGATATAGTTATTGTAATTTTATATAAATATTTTGAGGGAAATATAAGGAAAAAAGGTCAATTTTAATAAAAAAATAATGGCTTGAACATGATAATCAAATATATATATAAGTATAAAATGATTGATTAATATATAATACAATAAATAAGAAATTATAGGAGGGGAAAAGTTTAAAACTTTAGGTTATATGTTAAAGTATCTAATAAATAAAGCAAAATGAGGAAAGAAATATCGATTAATTAATCGTTAATAAAAAAAAATATAACAAAAAAGGCGAATATTAATATTGAAGTCATTTAGCATGGTCTAAGTATTCTTCTCTTGTAAGTTTTATTGAAAGAACTAAATATAGCAAATTTAACATAGTTAACAATAGATAACTAAAAGCGTTAAAGATTTTTGGCTTTTTCACTATTTTTCTTCTTTTCATTAATTCACTCTAATTCTCTTGATTTTTTCTTTTTCTTTTTTAATCAAAAATTTGATTTTTACATTTAAAATTTTTAATCGAGCATCTTTTTCTCTTAAAGATCGAAAAACTAATTTGTCATGTCGTGAGGCTTTTGTCAAGTCATTTTGACAATAGATTACTTATACAAATGAATTCATTAGGCAAAAATAGGAATATATATATATATATATATATATATATTGATGGACATATTTTCATTTTAGGTTGTGAGATGCCATATATTTTTTTAATTGTTCTTACTTTAAGTAAAAATACTAAATTGAGACGCTTAAGTATGAAAATCGAGTGATATAACATCTGAATTAGAGAGAGTCAAACAAAAAGAAGATTAGAAAAGTAAAGAAAAGAGCCAAAAATGATGAATCATTGGCCAAAAGACTATGACCCAATAAGTTTTGTGTTATCAACAAAGCAATAAGCTGAAGATATTTCTCGTTGCCGGTGACATAGTATAAAATTTTGTAATAAAGTCTTATTCTTGAAGGGTACGTTTCTTGCATTTAACGAAATAGTTAATTAAAAATACTAAAATAAGCAATATATATATATTTATTTATTTATTCATTTATTTATTTATATCATCTCCACGTTAGCACAAAAGGATGACAAAAATACGGTAAAATTGAGTTCAAGAGGGTAATATGACCCCTATGAAGTTGGAGTGTATCGTAGTAAATTTGGCCATAGTTTGAAGGGGGAGGGAGTACTGGATGGTTATCTCTTTCAAAATGTTTCCAAATTTTACAATTAAGGATGTTGTGGTCGAAATTTCTCCTCCTTTAATCAATGGTTACGAGTTCATGCTCTGAAGTGAATAACTTTTTGTATGGTACACATTCCTCCTCTTTCAATTAGAGGTTACGTGCTCGAGCTCTGAGAATGAAAAACCTTTTATTAGAAAATGTTTTATCTCTTTATTGAACTTGATAGAACCTTAGATCTATTCATTTCGTCTCAGACTCGCCTAGCTAGTGGTCTTTTTCATCTCATAAAGTGATACTTAATTTTCTCTTTCATCATCTCTTCAAGGACATTGACTAGTGGGCCCCGCTTTCTTCCTATTGGATTACGAGGACACTAGGACTATCTGGCTAACGAGAATTTAAATTAGTCGAATTAATGAGTTTCAAATATGAATGGTCAAAAAAGAGTTTCCAAAAGAAGGCATGAGTTAGTACAAGTACGACAAAAATAAGAGTTGAATCTATTTTATTAATAATAATATTATAGTATGATTTAGTAAAAGTTTAGTAAATGAGATTGTGAAGTTTATAGCAAAAAATAAAATAAATGTAGTAAAGAAATGTATTTTCATTGGATGTATTGAGTGATAATTATATATCTCGACAGACCCAAAATCGAAAAAAAAATATCGAAAACTAATTATGTATCTTTACAAAGAAAAAATGTATCTTCTTATATGTATCGGGAGCTAATTATGTATCTCGACATATCCAAAATTGATATTTTCAGTAATTATGCAAAATATTGAGATTTTTTATGATTAAGCTCCAAACTGTTGAGATTTATATTGTTTCACTGTAGTTGTAAGGGTAAAATGAGAAAAATGTAATTAATTTTATACTGATTATGAAAACGGACAAGTATTTTGCGACAACTATTTTTTATTAATATAGACAATTAATATGAAACGAAGGGAGTAAAATTTTTCATATATTTGGCAAGTTGGTTTACCAATCAATAATTTAGGACCACTTACAATTATTCTTGGCAAGGTACTTAATTGATTTTTTTTTTTCAAAGGTCTTTATCTTAGTTGCTTCATTAGCATGCCACTCTCTCTTTGTCATAACTATTTCAACTATAGGTACAATTCGAGAAAATTGGAGAAATTCGATGAGTTTATTCTTTTCTTTTCGAAGTAACTTTGATCAACTATTTTCATATAAGTCTTTTTCACGGTTTCGTAATATCATTTTGGAAATGCCATGATCCATACAAAAGTAACTTTCAAAATGAAAAAAAGGAGTAAAGCATCTAGTATCGCCATGAACTATGACCAAATTTGTTACGACACACTCCAACTTCACAGGGGTCCTATTACCCCTCTGAACTCAGTTTTAACGTATTTTTATCACCCTTTGTGCACATGAAATGGGACCCGTATCAAAGGCAGAGGCGGAGCCAGCCCTCTTTAGGGGGTTCGTCTGAACCCCCTTCAACGGAAAAATTTACTGTTTATACATGATTAAAATTATTTTTATGTGGTTATAGTAGGTGTTGAACCCCCTTCGGCTTAATTTTCTTTGAATATTGAACCCCCTTACTTGAAATCCTGGCTCTGCCTCTGATCAAAGGTGTCATGTCAGCTTAAAAGATTGACAAATAGTGCCACATCGTCTAAAAAGGATAACAAAAATACACTAAAATTTATTTCAAGGGAGTAATAGGACCCCCGTAAAGTTGGAGTGTGTCGTAGCAAATATGATCATAGTTCGGGGGTACTAAATGCTTTACTCTTTATATATTGCACCATTGCTCTTGGTTCATAACAGTTTCGACTATAGGTACAATTCAAGAAAATTGGAGAAACTTGATGAGTTTATTCTTTTCTTTTCGAAGTAACTCTGATCAACTATTTTCATATAAGTCTTTTTCACGATTTAGTAATATCATTTTGGATATGCCATGATCCATACAAAAGTAACTTCAGAAAGAAAAAGAGATAAGCACCCAATACCCTACAGAACTATCATTAAAGTTTCTACGACACAAACTAAATTCATAGGAGTCCTATTATTCCCCTAAACTCAATTTTAGCGTCTTTGTCACCCTTTTGTGTTGACGTGTCACCTTTATTACATAAAAATGTGCTCCACGTCAAAAGTGTCATGTCAACTAAAAAGGTGCCACATCAGCTAAAAAGGGTGACAAAAATACATTAAAATTGAGTTCGGAGGTAATACGACCCCTATGAAATTAGAGTGAATCGTAGCAAATTTGATCATAGTTCAGGGGGTACTAGATGCTTTACTCTTTATATATTGCACCATTGCTCTTGGTTCATAACTATTTCGACTATAGGTATAATTCGAGAAAATTGGAGAAACTCGATGAGTTTACTCTTTTATTTTTGAAGAAACTCTGATCAACTATCCCCTTATAAGTTCTTGTCACGATTTCGTCATATCATTTTGGATATGACTTGATTCATACGGAAGTAATTCTCAGAAAAAAGTATACTAAGTTGTATCTATTGATGATACAGAAAACACGATCTCGATTGTATACATATATTATTTACTAACTATATTGTATACATGTATTATATAGATAAAAAATTACTCGACACCTTTGCTCTTGGTTGATAACTAATTTTACTATAGGAACAATTCGAGAAAATTGGGGAAATTCGATTAGTTCATTGATTTCTTTTTGAAGTAACTCTGATCAACTATCCCCTTATAAGTTCTTGTTACGATTTCGTCATATCATTTTGGATATGCCGATTCATACGGAAATATTCTCGAAAAAAATATACTAAGTTTTATCTATTTGATGAGATAGAAAAATATCGCGATCATGTCATTTGAAAACTATATATGTATTTCCGTGCCTCGATCTAATAATATGACAATATGATACGATAACTTGGTTCATAATTATTTCGACTATAGGTACAATTCGAGAAAATAGGAGAAATTCGATGAGTTTATTCTCTTCTTTTCAAAGTAACTCTAATCAACTATAACCTTATAAGTTCTTGTCACGATTTTGTCATATCATTTTGGATAAACCATGATCCATGAGGAATATTTTCAAAAAAACAACAACATATAAGTCGTATCCATTGACGATGTGGAAAATATGATCGTGTCACTTCAATCTAGATATGGGCCCTATATTACACATTGTGTAATGGTGCACCTCTTGTTTTCTGCTCGAACTATATTTATATATATATATATATATAAAGACCCTAAAAGTACCGTATTTTATTAAGTTCACACTTATCATCTCAGACAATTGAATAACGTATTTATGCAATTTCACTCACCGATTTAAAATTCTAATTCACCTTTATATATGTGTGTGTATATAAAGACGTTAAAAATGCCGTTAAGTTCACACTTATCATCTCAGATAATTGAATAACGTATTTATGCAATTTCACTCACCGATTTAAAATTCTAATTTGCCTTTTTAAGTGTCCAACAAAATCTTCTTTGGTAAATGTGTCCAACAAAATCTTCTTTTGTAAATGTGTATATATGTGTACTATGTGTGTTGAAATGATGACTGGTTGCCATCACAACTTCATAACTGTACTGATTATGACTAATTGAAAACAACTTGAAATAAGACATTCCTTTTGTATTAATACAATAAAATTCATATTTTATTTATTGAATTGAAAAGAGATAAACATCCGGTACCTCCTCGAACTATGGTTAAAGTTGCTACGATACATTCAAACTTCACATGGTCCTATTACCCTCGAACTCAATTCTAGTGTATTTTTGTCACCCGTTTGTGCTGACGTGACATCTCTATTACATAAAAATGGAGCCCACGTCAACAGAGGCAGAGTTAGAATTTTTGCGAAGGGGGTTCAAAATTTGAAGAGAAACTTATCGAAGGAGGTTCGACATTGTATATACATAAAATATAATTTTAGTGATGAATAAATAGTATATTTTTCGCCGAAGGAGGTTCACCGAACCTCTGTTACACAGGCTGGCTCCGTCTCTGCACGTCAAAGGTGTCACGTCAAGTAAAAAGGATGACAAAAATACGCTAGAATTGAGTTCAGGGTAATAGAACCCCTATGAAGTTGGAGTGTGTCGTAGCAATTTGGTCATAGTTTAGTAAATGCTGTACTCTATTGAAAATTATGCATAGGAAGTGAGCAAATTGAAGAGTCATTTTCTTCATTCAAGTTTTTCTGAAATTTCATTCAAAGCTTCACCTATATGTATATATTTTTTTTTGTATAGATTTGAAACTTATCTAGTGTATATCTCCACATCTTTGTGGTCTATATCATTACTTAATTTCTTTTTATAATAATTGAGAAATTCTCAGAGGGTCAGTGACATAAATTTTGAACTAGATGTGATAATTACATGCAAACACTTCTGATCTACTCTTTTTCACTTAATACCGAAACTTATTTGTGGTAGGATGCAGACATGCGACGTATGCTTAATTCACACATCACGTGTACACCTATCATTAGACCAAAGTTTTAGGGGCAATGTTTAACTAAAGATAAATATGAAATTCAAAACAATCAAATCATATATATACCAAGACTACTTTGAACAATAAAGAATATCTTTGTCACTTTGATTAATCAATAGTAATTATATAAATTTGTACCAAAAAAGTCAATATAATTGAAAAAATCATGAGGGCCAATGTCATATTTTTGAAACGTGATGGATAATGAGTTCGTCCTTCTACTCTTTTTCATTTAAATACCAAAAAAAATTTTGCGACAGAATTTGATTTGACAAGTGATCGATGTGCAGTCTAATCCACATATCACGCGTTATACGCCTACCATTTGACCAAAGTTTTGGGGCCAAAATTAGATAAAGATAAACATGAAATTGAGAACAATCAAATCATACTAAGGCTAGTTTGAACAATAAACAAATATCTTTGTCACTTCTATTAATCATCAGTAGTAATTGTACAAATATGTACAAAGCTATCAATACAAGTAAACACTAAAGTCAAAGTTGGAAGAGGGGGTAAAAAGGTAAAATAGGAAACTAAAACGCCTCGTCATCATCCTATGTGTCCCCCCAAAAAGAACTTTTTTTGGAAGATCCGACAACATATGCAAGAACTTTCCAACAAACGTTTTTTGAGGATCTGACGACTTATGCAGGAACTTTCCGACAGATAGGTTGCTCCTTCCAATACAAAACTCCCAAACTATAGCAAAACTTGGGCTTTTGGAGAGGGTTAATCTCTATGCTACCTTGTGCTTTCTTTTTTTTGTAAATATTAATATTTTTGAGTAAAGCATTTATTACTTTCTGAACTATGAACAAATTTGTTACGACACACTTCAATTTCACAGGGTCTCTATTATCCGCTGAACTAAATTTTACCATATTTTTATCATCCTATTTAGCTAACATGACACCATTTGTTAACCTTTTCAGCTGACGTGACACCTTTGACGTGGGCCCCATTTTATGTAATAAAGGTGTCATGTCAGCACAAAATAGTGAAAAATATGCTAAAATTGAGTTCAGTGGTATGGTAATAAGACCCGTGTGAAGTTAGAGTGTGTCGTAGCAACTTTGACCATAGTTCGAGGGTACTGGATACTTATCTCTATATTTTTTCAACAAAATTAATTTACACATAAGGTTGACATGCATCTTGTATGTGTAGAAAAATTTTGCTTTTTTTGCATAATATCTTCATTGTAAACTTTGCTAATATCTTGTGCAATTCTAATAGCATCACTAGAAGCACCAGCTAACCCTCTCCTTGTGAAACCAACTGCATATAATCCATATTTTCCTTTCCAACAATTTGGAAATGGTGCTTTTGGAAATCCATTCTTGGCAAAGAATTCACTTTCCTATATAAAAAAAAATAACAAAAATAACATTACTCCACTATTCAAGAATCTTTTCATAAAGTTCAACATTAGTAGATTTGACACTCGTATATACTTGGACAACATTCTAGTCCTGACACCCTTAACTCGACTGGTTTTCAGACAAACAGCATAACTCGATCTTACTGACAATGTGTTTTGACCAAGCTAAGGTGTCTGTTTGAGAACCGTCAATTGAAGGGGGTCAGCATTAGAAACTCGTGCAAGTAATGATGTTGATTTAGGTACTAAACCTAAATATAAATAAAAGGAAACATTCAAAAATTTCAATATGACAATTGTACTTGCACAACTTTCTAGTGGTGACCCCATAACTTCACAAGTTCTCAAACAGACACCGTTTTTTTTGTGAAAAGATGTGTTTGGACCAAGTTAAGGCGTCTATTTGAGAATTTATCAAGTTAATTTAAGGTACAAAGCCTAAATAAAAATTTCAATTTTTTTTCAATTTGACAATTGTACTTGCACAACTTTCTAGTAGTGACCCCTTAACTTCACAAGTTCTCAAACAGACATCATATAGCTTGGTCTTTTTTTTATGAAAAGACCTGTTTTGACCAATTTAAGGTGTTTGTTTGAGAATCTATCGAGTTAATTTAAGGTACAAAGACTATCAAAAAAAGAAAAATGTAAACATTTTCTCACCTTTAGCCAAAAAGGGACATTGCTACAATAGCCAGTAGCAAGAACAACAGAATCAATTTTGAGTTTTTCGCCAGTGACAAGTTCAACGGTGCCATATGAAAACTTGTTGATTCCAGGTACAACATTAATTTTTCTTGATCTAATTCTTTCCAATGCACCAATGTCCAAAACAGGAGTTTTCCCTTGTGTATTCTTGAGTTCCAATGGTCCAATTTTTGGCCTTTTTAGACCATATTTCTCAATGTTACCAAGAATGAACCATGTCAAAATGAGTAAAATTTTGTCAACTAGCCACAATGGTAGCCATTTCATCATAAACATAGCCAACTCAAATATTGATTTCCCAAAGATTTCTCTTGGCAATACATGAACCTAAAGAAGAGAAACATAGAAAAAAAATCCATTAGTCCAAACTTCATAGTTTCTTTTTTTGGGAAGTCACACAATTAGCAGAGGCGGAGCCAAAATTTCTGTTGACGAGGTTCAAAATCTAAAGAAAAGCTCGCCGAAGGGGATTCAACATCTACAATATATACATAAAAAATATTTTAGTAATGTATTAATAATATAATTTTTCGTCGAAGAAAGTTCGGACGAACCCCCTGTTACTAGGCTAGCTTCGCCTCTGACAATTAGGCCCTAGTTGATATACATATATTATACATCTGCCAGCTATTTTTCTTGTGTCAGCGGCTATTTTGTTTAAAAATCCTTTTTCTTTTTCCCCTTTTCACTTCTTTTGTGTTTGCTATGAGCAAATTCAAAAAGGATTTAACTTATATACACTTAAAGTATTTTTAACATGTTATTCTTCAACTTAGTAATCCCACTTTATTATCTTTTATATTACTTGATAGTGTACAAATTCATATACAATATTGTCAGCTATAAGAATTCAACTTTTACTCTGACATCATCGTAAAAAAATTTTATACTATCAAATCACTTAAAAGATAACAGTAAGGGGGATTACTAGCCTGAAAAGTAAGGTGGCTAACCTACTACAAAAGGTTAAAGTGCATTGGGATTGTAAAAAGTTCATTATATTATTAGTATGTATAACTTACCGAGCTGCCTGAAAATTAAGGTGGCTAACCTACTACAAAAGGTTAAAAGTACATTGAAACTCTAAAAGGCTCTTTATATTGTCAGTATATATAACTTACCGAGCTACGACAAACCAATGATGGTTGAGCATTATGATTGCAAAGATCAAGACAAACTTCCATACCAGAATTCCCACAACCAACAACAAGAACTTTCTTGCCACTAAACTTTTCACCAGACTTATAATCACAAGCATGAATCACTTCACCTCCAAATTCTTTTAATCCTTCAATATTAGGCACAACTTTTTGTGCATTTTCACCAGTAGCCACAACAAGCCATTGACAAATATACTCAACTTCTAAACCACTTGATGAAATAGTTTTCACCCTCCACAATTTGCAAGATTTGTCATACTTTGCAAATTGAACACACTCATTGAACATTGGGTTAATGTCAAATTTTCTTGCATATGATTCAAGATAATCAATGAATTGTTTCTTTGTAGGGTACTCAGGGTAGTGTTGTGGAAATGGGAATTTGGGTAATTGACAAAATTGTTTAGGGAGGTGTAGTTTTAGTCTATCATAAGTTCTTTTTTGCCATAGTGATGCAATGCAATCTGATTTTTCCAAGATTACAAATGGGATGCCTTGTTCTTTTAAACAAGCTCCCACAGCTAGTCCTGATGGACCTGCACCAACAATAACAGGTCCATTTACCCATACACATCTACTAGAAAAGAAATCTTGATCATTGAAGTTAACCATATTTTCTCGATTGACTTTGAAAGCAGAATACGAACCTGTTTCTATAATTGTGGTGTATGAATAAGCCTTGAAAGAAGAGGAAGTTGGTTTGAATTTGTTGTTAAAATGTTTTTTTCTAGTGAAAAAGATCGACGACTGACTTTGAAAGCAGAACACAAACCTATTTTCACTATTCTGGATTCTAATTGAGCAATGATGGTGGTGTGAGGACTTGAAAGAAGAAGAAGTTGGTTTAAGTTTGTTTTACTGACTTTGAAAGCAGAACACGAACCTGTTTCTGCTATTCAGGATTTTTATTGAGCAACGGTGGTGGTGTGAGGACTTGAAAGAAACTTTTCCTATGAAAAAGTCTTCGACCGACTTTGAAAGCAGAACACAAACCTATTTCTGCTATTGAAAAGTTTTATTGAGTAATGATGGTGAATGAGTATTTGAACACGATATGATAAATGGTTGAATCTCAGTGAATCGTGTCAGCAAGGTGACTAGTGGATGTGTATTTGAAGTTGTGAATGTTGTAAGGAGAGAGAGAAAAGAATTGAATTAGTTTTAATTTGAAGGGAATAGCATGGGGTGGAAGGTGTTTAAATAGAAGTTTTGGTAGTGAGATATATGAAAGGTGCATATGATAGAAGGTAGGAAGTTAATGCCTTTTCAAATGGGGTCCTCCTCAAATCATAAGCTAAACTCTGCCAACTATTATTTTATTTCAAAGTTATAATTAATTCAATAAACTATTTGTATCATACTATTTAAAATATTAGAATAAAGCATTTGATATCTTCTGAACTATGATGAAATTTGTTAGGACATATTCTAATTAACTTTACATGGACCCTATTATTCTTGAACTAAATTTTAGTATATTTTTATCAATATTTTAGCTGACGTGATACCTTTTTAGCTGACATGACACATTTGACGTGAATCTCATTTTTATGTAATAAAGGTGTCATGTCAGCACAAAAGGGTGACAAAAATACGTTAAAATTAAGTTTAGGAATAATAGAATCCATGAAATTGAAGTATATTATAATAACTTTGATCATAATTCAAGGAGTACTGAATATTTATCTCTAAACTATATGTGTCATACTATTTAAATATTACATTATACTCCACTTTTATATTCAAAAAGCTAAGCTGGCATAGAGGAAGCTGACTTGGATATAAGTGGGATAAGCTTATATTTACTAATAATAAAAAAGATAGTCTGATGCACGAAATATTATATGTTCAGGGAGAACCACATTCCAAAGGTATGTAATGTACATTGTTTATAACGTTATGTAAAACATGAATTGACCATGTTGGATGTCACATAAGACGCATATGTCTATTTATTTAACTTTATATAAATTTAAGTATCTATTTGTGCACATCCAAAATTAAGGGGCATAAATGAAAATTGAAGCCGGGTTGAAGAGTATATTCATGTATTATGCCTATATTATTTGTATATTTTAACTTGTTATAACAAATTATTAACAATATATGTTATGTTGCATGTCTCATTTTCGAGATAGCTAGTTGTATTTATTATTGACAATTACATATAATTATCTTTTAAATGACTTAATAATATAAATTTTCATACATTAGATATTATCATAAACAATTATCATATCTCTGTCTCAATATACATAACACATTTTTTTTCAATCTGGTTCAAATATAATGTCATCGTTCTTCCTTTTACCTTTACTGAAATATTTTTATGGTCATACAAAAAGATTTATTTTAAACCATAAATTTTAAAAATCATCATCTCTTAGATTTTGTATCAAATTAAATGATGTCATATAAATTAATATAGAGAGTATATATTATGAAAAAATAACATAAATATACACCTTAACTTATCATATTTACACAAATTTTCATCTTTACAAAGTAATTACAAAAATATATATCAACTAATTATGTATCTTTCTTGGATGTATCGGAAAGTTAATTATGTATCTCGACAGACTCGAAATCAAAAAATATATCGAGAGCTAATTATATACTTTTACAAGGAAAAAATGTATCTTTATTGGATGTATTATGTATCTCGACCGTCACGAAATAAAAAAATATATATCTGGAGTTAATTATGTATCGTTACAATGAAAAAAATGTATCTTGACAAACGCCCCAAAATCGAAATTTTCAGCAATTATGTAAAATATCAAAATTTTCTGTAATTAAACTCCAAACTGTCGAGATTTATATTGTTTGCTCATATATTATTGTATATTAACATTATATCTATAATCTATATCTATATAGCTATATCTATATCTATAATCTATAATCTATCTATCTATATCTATATCTATAATCTATAATCTATATCTATATCTATATCTATAATATATTAAAAGTGTGAAGACCCTTAGAAAAGTGATTTGAACTTTTTACCCTTCATTAAAATACTATGCAATAGACAAAATCGTCTTTTTACTCTTTTAAAATTATTACTTAATTATATTTATTATATTTTAAAATAAAGAGTTCCAAAACATATGATAAGTTTTACAAATTAAAGAGTACTAAAATATATGGTAAGAATTACTTAAAAAAAATATTTATAGATTTCTAAAATATACTACTATAAGAGGAGGAGAGAAAATTAAAAAGTACTACATTTTTTTCGGCTAAAAATGAAATAAACAAATACACTTTTTTTCCGGCTAAACAAGAAATACATGTTAAAATTAAGAAAAGTTCAAAAAAGGAAAAAGAAAGAAAGCAAAAAAAAAAAAAAAGAGTAAAAAACGCATTATTATTCTAATATTGACAAATAATAAACTAAAACCATCCAAATATGTTATTAAATTTATTTCTTACCTGTTTTTGTAGTTTGGAAAACCTAATTAAATTATTTTCCTAATAATTAAGGGTTTGAAACCCACTAAAATAATATATTAATTTTTCCTTATTTGAGTTATGTAATTTAGGACTTTCAAACTAATTAATAATGTATATTATTTTTTCTTATTTAGGACTTATTAGTGTTTTTACCCTAATCTTCTTATCAAAATTAAGTTTTACTTTTTCTTGAAAATAAAGTAAAAGTAACCAGAATTACTTTTATTTTTCTAAAAGGAAAATATAATTTTTTTTCATATTTGGCTAACCTCTTTCTTCGAGAAAGATGTTGGACATCTATAAATAGAAAAACACTCTTCTTATACCATAACACAATAACATCTACAATGTAGTCATTAAAGAGTCTTTGTTTAGGGGGAGATTTCTCCCAATAGGTTTTATGTTTTTCATATTAGTTTTTTTTATATGTAGGCCAATTGGTCAAACCATATCAATAATATAGTTTTTTAATATTATTTTTATGTGTCGTCTGAATTATGTCTGCTATGATTTGCAAATTATAAGCTTCCGCATGAATGCCTGTCAATTTCGAACCCAACAGGACTCTGTTATACATAGAGATAGAAAATACCAATATCGTAAAATTCTGTGGTATGCTTCTAATCCCGAACACTTTTTTTCCTTTGGTAAATTCTCAATTTTCTTTTTTAAGATATTTGTTTTCCTTCAAATAACATGAAAATAAAAATATTTTTTCCTTCACCATCGATGTTTGTTCTTCTACCATATTATTTTTCTTTCGTCATTGATAGTAATTCTTGTAATATAATCAAATGTTATACGTCTTGCACGTGCAATTAAACTAGTAATAATAAAAACTTTATTATATGGTGGACCTCATCCTAGGGCTATCCTAGGGGTAGTCATAACTTGAGTGTAAGTGCTAAAACTTTTTTTAGCCACAAATATGCCCATACCTGCCAGCTGAAAACCCATGGCTAACACCACCTTGCATTGCCATGTATATTGATCCCACTCGACAGGCCCTCAAACTTGTCTCGAAAATTATTTAGACTTCTAAACTAAGGCTTGTACCTATCAGGTCCCTAAACCCCCCAAATTTTGATCCAATTGATCATTTTTTTCCCAATCAGCAAAAGACTCAAGTGTGTGTAATTCGCATGCGATGACGTGGCAAAAAGGGCTAATTAGAAGCTGACACATGGCATTGTGGGTCCAATAATTATTAAAAATTAATTTTTAAATTTTTTTAAAAAATAAAAATAAAATGGGATCCCTTCAACATCCCCCACACCAGCTTGCTCTTCTTCTCCATTTCTTGTCATTTTCTCCTCCATCTTCCATTTTTTTTTAATATTTGATTAATCAATAACCAAGCGAAAAAGAAAAGGATGTTTTCCACTACCTTCCCCCCACGCACGCAACCCTCGCTCCCTCTTATCATCTTCTTCTCTATTTCTGGAAAAAAAAAAAAATTCAACATTTTTTTTAGAAATTTTATTTCTTTAGCAATTAAATTCATATTTATTGTTATTTTTCTTCTTCTTGTGTTGTGTGTTCCTTAGAATTTGAATTCTTTAATAATATCAATAAAGTAATCTCAGTTCATATCAAGTTAGCCGGAAAAAATGAAGTTTTGCCGGAATCAAATTTACTTCGCAAAAACATATCAAGTTTGCAAAGAGAAATGTATTAATATGCTAAAGTTCATGACTTTCATTGTTTCTTTTTAATTGAAAATTGTTAATTGTTAAGAATTTAAAAAGAAAAAAAATAGAGACGAAGAATGAAGAAGATGACTAAGAATGAAGAAGATGGCTGGAGTCTTTATGGGGGTAGGGCGTGGGGTGGGGTCGAAAGAGGGGGACTGATTTGGGGGCTGATTTTTTTTTTAAATTAAAATTTGTTATTATTAAATAAGTTAAAATGTGATTTAAAAAAATAAATTACCATTTGAGACCCCATTTACGCGCTCAAGGAGAGTGCCTTGACAAATCAACATTTTGTGCCTGATAGGTATCAATTTTAATACTTGAGGAGCCTGATAGGTACATGTCCTAGTTGAGGGGTCTAAGTAAATTTTCAAGACAAGTTTGAAGACCTATCGATGGGTTTGGCCTTATTTCTTTATCCATTCGACTTTCCTAGCATTTGCCTTAAAAAAACACCAAAAATTTCCTTACCTATTGATAAGTAGAGTTGTGTGTGGTTTGTATATAAGAGGTATTTTTGTCTTGTGTATAAGGTTCTATTGAAAATAGTCTCTCGATTTCACTTTTGGGGTAGCGATACGGGTTGTGTATACTCTATCGATCTACCTCTTGATTTCATTTTTGAGGTAGCGATACGGACTATGTATACTCGATCAATCTGCCTTCCTCAGACTATACACTGTGCAGACAAACAGTAGGTATGTCGTTCAACAACAACAACTTACCCAGTATATTCCCATCAAGTGGAGTCTGGGAAAGGTAAGTGTACGCAATCCATACCACTACCTCAGAGGTGAGATAGAGAGGTTGTTTCCGATAAACCCCCGGCTCAAGATAGGACAATCTAGATAAGGAATAGTAAAAGGATAAGATACAATAGAAATTACCACACCCAATAGTAACATAGATAAGATTCACCAAGCAATACAACAAACGATACAATATTCTAAAATGATACTAGTACTATAGTTACTAACACGAATAATAAAGTCCTCCTACCTACTAGCACTGACGCACTCGTTTCTACTATCCTTCTACCCTAATCCACCTCCTCCATACTTTCCCATCTAAGGTCATGTCCTCGATAAGTTGAAGTTGCTCCATGTCATGTTTAATCATCTCCTTCCAATATTTCTCTGGTCTACCTCTACCTCACCTGAATTCATTCTTAGCCAACTTCTCACACCTCCGCGTTGGAGCATTCGTGCTCCTCCTCATCACATGTCCGAACCATCTCAACCTCGCTTTCCTCGTCTTGACTTATTGTTTAAATTTTGTTCATGCTTTTGATATTTGTGCATTTAATGGGCTCAAACTCCGTTGGATTAGTTAAATTATTCAAAATTCTATTGGATTAACATGATTTAATTTGTTTGTGTTGTTCAACAATGTGTTTGTTGAATTTACAATTTCAATTTTGATTAGAAAACACCACATTTGCTCCAAATAATTTCAAATTTGAAATAAATGGAGTTTTGAGATTTTTTTTTTTTAATTAAAGCAAATTACTAAATCTATATTCGAACCTAAAAAAAAGTACAAATGGTCAACAATCAAATGATTTTAATATTAGTATTTGTTATGCTTCGGACAGAATAAGCAAACCACAAGTAAAAGAAAATAAGAACAACACACAAATTTACGTGGAGATCCTTATTGTAGTATATTTTATTTAAAGTGGTACATATATATTGAATAGAGCGTATATATGTGAATATATCTTCTATAGACGTGTATATTTAACGTGTACATGGAGAGAGAGTACAATATGGAGAAGACTGAATTTTCTGAATAACGAAAATAACCCACTAAATCGCAGTTATATAGTATGTGCATACAAATAGGTCCGAGACCCAAAAACATAAAGATCCATACCAATTGAAAATCACAAACATAGGTCACACTGCAAAACTTTCAAGGCCTGACCAACAAAATTCGGATAACAACTCTAACAGTAGAAGTGGAAGATGTAGCATATAGTCAGTGAGTTCAAGTAATTTCAATATTTTCAACTAGCAATATACATATACATGTAGATAATCACTAAAATTTCAACTAAAAACAAATTGAACCCATAATTTCAAATTAAATTGTAATGGGATTCAAAAAGTAAAATTTAAAAACTCAGTCCATCAAACTTAATTCAACAATTTACATATTGTATACACATCCATCTTCTTGAAATTATAAATCCACACGCCTATTGAACCCCATCAATTTAATTCTTGAATATATTCATGATAGTGCATCCATCTTCCTGAAAATTTTCAATTTTATATTGTTCGAACTCTTTAAAAATGTCATTCGTTACATTTTAAATTTTTTGAAAATAGTGCATTTTTAAATGATTGTACATATTTAGTGCTAACCGCCATAAGCTGATCACGCTTCGAGTCTCGCTTCCAGAGCAGGAGCCCAAGCATTCTACCAGATGTCCTGTCCTGAGTGACAACATTTTTGAAGAGTCTGAATAGTCCAAATCCACGTGCCATCTTCCTGAAAGTCCCGAATTTTATGTTGCTCAGACTCTTCGAAAATGTCATCGGTTGTGTTTTAAATTTTTCAAAAGTAGTGTATTTTTGAATGATTGTACATAGTTAGTGCTAACCACCATAAGCTGACGCTTTGAGTCTCGCTTCCAGCACAGGAGCCCAAGCATTCTGTCACATGTCCCGGTCTAGATGACAACATTTTTAAAGAGTCCGAACAATCCGAATCCACGCGCCTATTGCACCCCACCACCACCACCACCACCCCATCCCACCCCTACTTGGCCCTCTCAAGTGCAAATTCATTGGAAAGAAGCTAGAGGGGAGTGCATGTGCATGAGCTTGGTTTTATGAAACTTTCTCTACTTTTCATGACATGATTTGGGAGTTAGCTAGGGTTTTTGGCCTTTCTTAATAGGTTTTATTAAACATTACAAAATAATACTTATGGTTTTGAAATCCTCAAGTACCACAGCAATACATCATTCTTCCAACTTTGCTTTATAGCCATAAGTAGCCAAACCCTAAAACCAAAAAAAATTATAAATAAAATATAATAGGACCCCAAGGAATAATTATAGAAGATCAAAAAGAAGATCTAAGATGACATTATATTGATATCTATGCATGATTTGATGGTGATATGCTGAGACAGATTCAAAATTTAAACTCGATCAATTCAGTTATTAAGATTTCTGATATTAAATTCATTATACTTTTAAAATTATCATCTCATAACTACTATTCATTGTACTTTTTAATAAATTTTATACATAAATTTATGTTTCACATTTTTTTAAAAAAATATTAGATTCAGATAAATTCGATTCGATTTCGCAACGATGTATCACCATTGGGATTGTGTGTATATTTGTGTGGTACATTTATCCCTATTCTTGATCCCCACCAACCATCTTTAGCCAGCTTGGTAGTTGATCATTTAGAGGCCAAGGTTACTACTTTTAGCATTGTTATTTTTCCCATTTTCTTTTTAAAAAATAAAAATTAAATAAAACATTTATTATTTATATATACTATGAATATAGATATTTTCTTATTTTCACTCAGAGATTAAGGTCAAATTTAATTTTGTGCACTATTGGTGTACAAAATATTTTACTCTATCAAATAAAGTTCACTTGTTATTGAAGGTTACCCAATTAATGTAGATATTTTCTTATTTTCACTTGGAGATTAAAGTTGAATTTAAGTTTTGTGGACTGTTGGTATACAAAATACTCTATAGTATCAAGTACACTTAACCTGCTATTGCAGGTTATGCAAATTTTTTTTTTTCAAATATTATGTAGAAAAATGGATAACCTGCAATAGCAGGTTAAATTTATCTGATAGTGTAGAATAATTTATACACGTTAAAATTATATACACTATATATAGTTTTATGATTTTACACTAGTAATGTAACTTAATATGTTATACAAAGTTTCTTATCGTTTATTTTATACTGCCAATTGTCAGAATTACGTTCAATTATTTGATCGTATAAATTATTTTTGAAATCTCATAACAACTTTATGAAGCTAATAATATAATTAAAAGGGGATTAATATTTTAATGGGAAAAAGTTTCGGGTATGATGAAGTGTATAATGAATTTGTTCACGCGTAAAGTAAAGTTGGAGTTTATTTTATGAATCCATATTTTATTCATTGATAGTTTACAATTATTTGTTGAATAACAAATACTCATGGCTGGTATCAACAATATCATATTGAGCGTATTCTGACAAAGTGAGGTTTGAGAGTCATCAAGGCTGATAAGGGCAAAGACAGAGTCAGCCTAGAAATAGGGGATTCTTCTGAACCCATTTCGACAAAAAATTATATTATTAATACATGATTAAAATGATTTTTATGTATATATTGTAGATGTTCACCTCTTTCCGTGAGTTTTTCTTTATATTTTGAACCCCCAAACAGAAATCCTGGCTCCGCCTCTGGATAAGAGCATGTCCGGTGCACTAAGGCTCTATGCGCGGGTTCGGGAAAAACCCGAACCACAAAGACGATTACACACAATCTTATCTTGCATTTTTTCAGAGGCTATCATATCCAACGTATTCAGACCAGGGGCGGAGCCAGGATTTTTGTTTTAGGGGTTCAAAATCTGAAGAAAAACTCATCAAAGTGGATTCAACATCTAGAATATATAAACAAAAATCATTTTAACCATGTTATTAATAATATAATTTTCCATTAAAGGGGGTTCGTCCAAATCCCCCTTTAATAGGCTAGCTCCGCCTCTTATTCCGACAAAGTAGGGTATGTTTGGGAGTCATCAAGGCTGATAAGGGCATGTCCAATACACTAAAGATTTATGCACGATTTTCGGGGAAGGGCCGAACCACAAAGGTCAACTGCACGCAACCTGACCTTGCATTTCTGTTAGAGGCTATCATATTCAGCGTATTCCAACAAAGTGAGGTACATTTGGGAGTCATCAAGGCTGATAAGAGCATGTCCAGTGCACTAAAGCTCTATCCGCGGGTTCAGAGAAAGGCCGAACCACAAACGTCTACTGCACGCAACCTTACCTTGTATTTCATTCAGAGGCTATCATATCCAGCGTGTTCGGACAAAGTGGGGTATAGGAGTCATCAAGGCTAATATATAAGGGCATGTTTGGTGCGTTAAAGCTCTATGCACAAGTTCGGGGAAGGATCGCACCACAAAGGTCTACTGCATGCAATTTTACCTTGCATTTCTGTCAGAGGCTATCACATCCAATGTATTTCGACAAGTGGGGTTTGCGAGTCATCAAGGATGACAAGGGCATGTCCGATGTACTAAAGCTCTATGCGCGAGTTCAGGGGAGAGTCAAACCATAAAGGTCAACTGCAGGTAACTTTATCTTACATTTCTGTCATAAGTTGTTTGCACAACTTAAATCCGTGACCCCAAAAATGTATAAAAAATTGTGGGTTTTCTTATATATGACATAGTTTTTTTTTTAAATGTATGACTATACTTCTTAGAAGCTTAGGTGCCAATACTTTGTCATTCTTTATTCAGCAGAAAGTTGAATTATTAATCAAATACTATTTCTAGGTATCTAATAATTATTATTAGCTAAGACCCAAAAACTTTTTGAACTTCCACTTGATCATAGTACATGTTATATTTAAAGTACTACTTTTTAGTTTTTTATTAATTGGAATTTTGTTCAACGTACATTCCCCTCACTAACTTCAAAAAATAAAAAATAAAAAATCTCTATATATGTATGTATATTTCCTCTTGTATTCTTGTTAATGTGAAGTTTCTGTGTAAACGTTTATGGTGAAGATAAGAAACAAGTGGCAAATTTAACAACATATTAATTTTTATAAATTTATAATTTACAAATATTAAACAAGATTTTAAGATAAATGTATTATGAAATATTTAGTAATTTGTATCAAACACTCAACTAGATGATTGCAATGGGGACAAATGTACAATTTATGGTACGTGGCAAAGATATATACACTACTAAGTACTACACAATGCATTTATAGCTATAAAATCTAAGCTACTAATTTAAAAGCATAGCTATTATCTAGTAATAGCCATAAAAATTTAAATTTTATAGCTATTTATATATTCGTGAGATTTCACAGCCACAAAAATTCAATGGATAAAGCTAATTTTTCATTTTTACTACAATTACTAACAATCATGACAATAGTTGCCTAGATAGCTACAACTTTGTTGCTGGGGTAAAATTTATAAATTTTTGTGACACAAAAAAGTTATTGTAGCAACAATAACTTTTTAGCTACAGTAAACTATTTGAAATAAAATATTGTAGCTAAATCAAATGTTTTTCTTCAAGTTATAAAAAATTGTGGCAATAGTTAAATGATATAGCCACATCTTTTTTCTATGATAAAATTTAGTAGCTAACTATTATTTTTTGCTACGAATTATAATTTATTGTAGTAATTAATAACCTTTTAACTACAAAAATAATTTAAAATAAAATATTATTGCTAAATAAATCTTTTTGCTTGAAGATATAAAAAAAATTACTGCAATAGCTAAATGATATAGTTATAGATTTTTTGATATGATAAAATTTCGTGGCTAAAATTGTTAACTTTTATTATGTGTTGGAACTTGTTGTAACAATAATGACTTTTTAATCATGAAAAATATTATTTAAAACAAAAAATAGCAATGCAAAAAATATTTTTGTTTTGAATATTAAAAAATTGTGGCAATAATTTGCTTAATACAATTGATAACCTTTTAGCCACAAAATATTTGAAAAAAAATATTATAGCTAAATAATTTTTTTTGCTTCAAGTTATAAAAAAAATTGTTACAATAACTAAGAGTCTATCTGAAAAACTACCTGATAATTGAAATTGATGTATAAATCAGCCTAGTAATTATACCGACATGTTTGTTTGTTACATTGTCATTATAAGTGTACTATTTGATTTCACAAGTGTAGTCACATATTTATATTAAAATTTTCAAATAAAAGTTAATCATCAAAAGTTAAAAATCACAAATATTTACAAATAAGTAAAATTTTAAAGGATATTAACTTAGGTATTTAAGATATATATTGTCTTTTAAAAATATATTAATTAACAAACATATGTTCTTAACTAATATTATAGAAACATTAATATATATTTTTCAAATTAATATATTTTAATAGATTAGTCATAAAAATTAGAAGTACATGACGCTTTAAGAACATCATGAAATGCATGTTTGACAAAAAGATTAATATTATAAATATAATATAATAAATTATTAGGCATCTGACGAAAAGATAATCTATAAATTCTAATACTAAAATAATGTGAAATATCAAGTCAATAATACCAAGCAAATAAATTGAAAATAATAATAATAAAAATTCAATTTTCAAAATGAAAAAAATTTAACAAAAAACACTTACATGAAATTTCAATATAATGTACATAAATATAATTAAAAAAAAAAGGAAATCGTAAGTGTATAACCTTACTCGAAAATGAATTCTACTTTAGTCTAAAAATTAGAATAGTACTACAATTATACTAAATAAAAAAAAATACGAACACTTGCATAAAATCACAAGAAGTGTTGAGAAATGAGAAATAAGGAAATGAAATATAAGTAATGTAAATAAAATATATATTTTTTAAAAAATATTATAATAATAAAAATAAAAAATTAAAATAATAGAAATAGAAAGTAAATCAAAATTAAAATAAATAAAAATAAAAGGATAAGATTAAAAAGTAACTTTGAAATTACATCATGTAATTATCAACAATTCACAGCTCTTCCGTGAGAATTGGAAAGTGTAATTACCCTCTGTCAGTTACACTCAATTACTGCTAACCAAGTAACTACATGATCAATTAAACATGTCAGACAACGTAATTACACTCAATTACACAAAATTCAATTTTCAGGGTGACTTTTCAAATAGGCCTTAAATAATATGGTCATATACTTTTTGATACGATGAAGTTGGTGGCTAAAATTATTAACTTTTGTCATGTGTTGAAACTTGTTGTATCAATAATGACCTTTTAATCATGAAAAAAATTATTTAAAATAAAAAATTGCAATGAAATAAATATTTTTTGTTTGGATATTAAGAAATTATGGAAATAATTGAATTAATAATAGCTATATAGTAATATAGTAACAAGTTTCATGAAAAAATAATTTAAAATTATTATTGTAATAAATTTTACAGCTAATAATTATTTTTTATCCTAACCTGAAATTTGTTGCAGCAATACTAGTCTAGTGTATTAAGAGGTATTGACCGTTCAATTTGATTCAATTTTAAATGACTACTTGTCGATTTCAAATAACAACAACAACTTAGTGTATTCCCACAAAGTGAGGTCTGGGAAGGGTAAGATGTACGTAGTCCATACGCAATCTCCGAAGAAGTAGAGAGGTTTCTTCCGATAGAGCCCCGACTCAAGATAAAGAATAATAAACAAGGGGATAGATGACATAACAGAAATAAGGAGTAAGAAATAGTGAAATAGAAATCAGAGAAATAAGAACTATGAGAAATAAGGGCAACACGAAATAAGAAAATAGGAACTAAGAAATAGGGAATAGGACACCCACCTAGTAGTAACATACACTCACAAACCAAAGACACCTATATACACAATCCTAGGATTACTAACTCAGCTACACAAGATCTCTCCTGACTACTTGCTACGACCTACACACTCACGCTAGCCTTCTACCTTTATCCGCGAGCTCCATACCTTCCTATCTAGGGTCATGTCCTCAGTAAGCTGCAGCTGCTCAATATCATGTCAAATCACCTCCCTCCAGTATTTCTTCGACCTACCTCTACTCCTCCTGAAGCCATCCAACGCTAACCTCTCACACCTACGAACTAGGGCATCCGTGTCCCTCTTCATCACATGCCTAGACCATCTCACCGTTTCTTCCCGCATCTTATCCTCCACCAAAGTCACTCTTACTTTCTCTCGTATAATCTCATTCCTAACTCTGTCCCCTCTAGTAAGCCCACACATCCAACGCAACATTCTCATTTCCGCCACCTTCAATTTTTGGATGTGGGAGTGCTTGACTAGCCAACACTCCACTCCATATAACATGGCTAGACGGGTTGTCACTCTATAGAATTTGTCTTTAAGCTTAAGGGTCACCTTCTTATCACACAACACTCCCGAGGCGAGCCTCCATTTCATCTAACCTGCTCCAATACGTTTAGCGACATCCTCATCAATCTCACCATTCCCTTGAATCATAGATCCAAGATACTTGAAACTATCACTCTTACAAACATTTTGGGAGTCCAACCTCACCACCACTTCGTCCTCCTGCCTCAAGTCACTAAACTTGCATTCCAAATACTCCGTTTTAGACCTACTCAACTTGAACCCCTTAGACTCAAGGGTTTGCCTCCAAACCTCCAATTTGTCATTCACCCCCTTCCCCGCGTCTCATCAATCAGCACTACATCATCCGTAAATAACATACACCAAGGCACCTCTCCTTGAATACTCTGCGTCAACACATCCATCACCAATGAAAATAGGAACGGACTAAGAGTCGACCCCTGATGCAACCCTGTCTCGACCGAAAAATGCTCTGAGTCTCCTCCCACCGTCTTCACCCTGGTTTTTCCTCCATCATACATGTCCTTAATAGCTCTGATGTACGCCACCTGTACCTCTTTCACCTCCAAGCATCTCCAAAGAACCTCCGTCAGGACTTCATCATACGCCTTTTCCAGGAATAACCAGTTTGTACTGAATTTGAAGCTGTAGGAAGCTTCACACTTAAAGCAGAAGATATTAGCGGTAGGATAATTTATACCCTGCTGCTTCTGGCGGAAATCCATGAAAAAGATTGGAGCTTGAATTTCCAGGGCAACATATTCACATAAATTCTATGGAGAAGAACGGTCTTTTGACTCTTCTAACCGTAGAAAACAAACATTACAAAAACTACAAACTTGAAAACTGAAAATAATTCCACAAAAGAAATTAATTAATTAAATAAATAGGTGATCGTATCTAATCAATGTTAATTAATTATATCAAACTTAAATATAACTTCTCTAATTCTCATTGAAGCTTCATCTTGATCAAGAGCTTCCAAAAATGTTATTTTGACTCAAATTAAACATGTTCCATCAGAATAATATATTTGTTGATCTAAAGTATTGATCGTTTGAATTAATTCAATATTACAGCTTGCAAGTCTTAAATATAGCTTAAATACTTACTTGATCATGTTAAATTTAGAAAAACTTCCAATTATTTTCCTTCATATTTTATCCTACCTAAGTGTTTTCAAAATTGTTATTTGACTTGGACATAATTTATTGAGATAATATTTTCAAAATTCATTGTAATTAAAGATTTTATCATTCGGCTTGATTCAATTTTACAGAATCCTACTTACAAGTTTCAACTTAGCACAAGCCCAATATTGTTTAGTAAATTTATTTATTTTGAGTAGTGTTGGTTAAATTTTTTTATTTTTTTATTTAAGTGTCACATTAAGTGTCAAACAAATACTTGATATTGATATTATTTAATGATGTTGATTAAGTAATTTTTATTTTTATATTTAAAATACGTTATTTAAATATTCATAATTGAAAATAAATAAATTCCTCCAACTGTCAACTTCTTTTAAGGGCATGAGTTTTAAACTAAATTGTATAGTTTACATGAGTCCCACAATCTCGAAACAATTATGCACATCACTTTTTGTACTTCATCTGTTTCAAGTGATGTGACACCTTTTGGATTGACTATAATTTTTTCATACATCTTTTAAGCTAAAATAGTAAAATCAAATTAAAATAATCGAATGTAGTGAAAGTATGACTCCGCCATAATAGAGCACTTTAATATGAATATGAATTTCAGGTTATTAATATTAGAAAAATTGAATTGGTATTTTAATTATTTGAAATTTCTATATTAAAATAATTTTCAAAAATTTGAATTTTATAGTAACTAACACCTATCGTCACAATATTATTTTTCTTCTCTGATTTTGTATAGATAGATTTTCTGACGTTGATAATTTTATTTTCTTATATAGTTTTTATTTTAAACTTGATATTTTATTTCATATAAATCATTCTGAATTCATATACAACAACAACATACCTAGTGCAGTCTAAAAAGCGTAGAGACTTTATTCCTACCTTAGAAATAGAGAAAATCATTTAAATTCATATCAATATAATCATTTTTTGAATTACTATGTTTTAGTATGATTTGAAAGTATAAAATAAATTAAAAATAATCATAAATTTAACTAAATACTTTAAGCCAAAAATTCTTAAAATAGGATGAAAGACAACTAGATTAATGATATCATGAAGGATGAAAAAAGTTGAAAAGGAATATATATTTTGGAATAATATTTATTTGAAATAGAATAGTTAACTTTTTCCATTAACTTAAAGTAAAGTATATATTTATTACTATTTCATTAGAGATAATTCGTTATTTATTAATAATATAATTTATAAAAAGAAAGCAAAAATCATACATATAGTATTATAACTAAAGGAAACGTGACCAAGAAAAAAAGGTAAAGGAAATGAAAAATCCCAAAGGTAAAAATTCTTAAACTCTACCAAATCAAATAAAAATTTAAAAAAATATCAAACCTAAATTTCTCTCTAGTTGAGGTCTCCTCCTTTTCCATTTAGAACCAAACCCCAAAATCTTTCCCCCAAAAAAATCAAAAATTAGAAAAGTCCAAAATTTCCCTCTAAAATTTTTAAACTTAATCAAATGACCTACTCCTCCTACCACTTTAAACACCTAGATCCCTTTCTCATCTCCCTATTTCTTCTTTCCTTTACCCCACCTTCGCTTATCTTAGTTTTGGGTTCTATTTAAATTTTTATGTATAATGTTTTGCTTATCAACTTTTTATTTTTGTAGGTTTTTACAACATAAAATTCTTCAAGTAGATGATATAAATTTTTATAATATAAGTATTGCATTGGATTGTACAAATTTTGTTAATATAAAGGTAACCTTTTTATATGCATGAATTTTAAAAGTTGATATTGAAATTTGATATTTTTTATCATGAGATTATACAAATTATGTTATTATTGTTGTATTGACATTTGGGATTTACATCTATATACTTTAAGTTGCTTTGCACTTTTACTTGTTTTTATTTGTTAAAACTTTGGTAAAAGAATTATATAATACATATATATATTTTTTACCTTGAACTTCTATATACACACACTTACATATATAATTAGTTGGTCTTGATTTTCTTGGTGCTAATATATTTTATCATTGTTGATAGATATATTAATGAAAAAGGAGCTAATAATGATAAATTAGGACGAATGTTGATCAAGTTAAGGTGCACTTGAAGACCTTGAAATGAGAGATAGAAGAAGACTATGTTGCTTCGAACTCAAAAAAAAAAAATAAAAAAATAAAATAAAATATATATATATATATATATATATATATAGTAACTATTCTTAAAATTATAAAATACAATTATACATAACTTGACAATCGTTTTGGGATCTCAAAAATAAATTTGTAACTACTTTATGTAACTTCTTGACGAACAAAGCTAGTGATAAATTCTTTAATTTGTAATATGTAATTTTGAATTTTTTTAGGCATATTAAGAAGTTCTTTGATTCTTTTATTAATAATCCTTATAGTTGAATTCTGTAATTTATAGCAATAAATATTATAGTTTAACCACAATCTATATATTATAAAAAATATGGTTATGCATTTTCACTTTTAATACAAAAAATTAGCTATAGTTTATATATTTCGTAGGAAAATGAATGAATTTTAGCCATTTATAAAAATATTTGTGGCAAATATTTTAGATTATAGCTATAGATTTGCTAATTCATAACTAAATACAAATAATGTTATTAGGAAATTAAAATGTAAAATAGCCACAGTTTTTTATAGCAAATAAATTAAGTCTTTTGCCACAATAGAACTATTAAAAATTGCTATAGATTGTATTTATCGTGGCAACAAGGTAAGCCTTTTTGCTACAAGTATATAATCCGTAGCAATTTTTTTTTACTATCACAACTACAATATATTGTCTTTTGTAGCTCTAAGTATTACTCCTTAGTCACAGACCATGTAAAGGTTGTAGCTAACTTTTAGTTGAGCCGCTTCTTGCTATGAATGCTACAGAAGAAAAAATTATAGCTAAAATGTTCAGCCACAAAATTTTTCATATTTAGTTATGAGGTATTCTGTAGCTATACATGTCTTATGTTGTAGTGACATAAAGAGTAGCTTGGTGCACAAAGTATTCCATGTTAGTTAGTACGTTCGGGTAGGGCGGGGGAGCTATCCTTGGGATAGGGGGTTCGAACCCCTTCGGCGAAAAATTATGAAATATATATATATATATACTAGTCAACTGTACGTGTTTTACACATGTGCCTCACGGTAAATAAAATTATTAAAAAATAGCCACCCACGTCAAATTTTTTATATCTATTTAAATCATATAAACTAATATGTACCTCAAATATTTGAACATGCAATTGTCTATTAAGAATAGTTGATAATTTATGATTGTAAACTTCAAGTTTATACTAAAATTTGAGAAAACTTACCTCAACTCACCAAATTTATCTCTTTAATCCTATATACTATAACAATTGTCTATCAAAAATGTATCATTGAAAACTTCAGGAATATGCTGAAATTTTAGAAATCTTACTGCAACTCATAAATAAATTTTATCTCTTTAATTATAAATATTATTGTTACAACCGCAACAAAATAAAAATCTAAAATTAAAAGAATTTTTATATAAAAGTAGAAGATTCATAAACCAAAAAGGACACTAATTAATATTTTGGGAGTATATATATATATATATTTTAATAGTTATTTTCCATAAAAATAATTTTTCTGCCTTAAAAAAATAACCTTTCCTATAGTGTAAGAAAATTTAGTGGTTTGCCTACATTAGAAAACCAATATTTTCCATAAATGTGGAAAAACACGTACAAGAAAACAAACCTTTTCCCATAAAAATAGAAAAATTCAGCAAATTTTAAACCTAACAAACTTCTTCTCTATTTATTTTTCAATATATTAATTTATTATAATCAATATTCAGTATTATAAAAATATAATAATATAATAATTAAAGTAAAAAAGCAAAAAGACAATTTTATCTATTACATAGACTTTTAATGAAGGACAAAAAATTCAAATCACTTTTTTGAAGATCTTCACACTTTTTATATATTATAAATTATAGATATAAATAAATAAAAATTTCCAAAAATAAAACCTAATAAACGCTATAATTATAGCAAATCTTTTTTGCCAGAAAGACAAGGAGCCTCCGATTTTTTTTTCTTTTTAAAGTTTATCAAAGTCAATTTTAAACCTAAACAAAATAAGACACACCAAAAATAATATTAATAGTGTAAAAAAATATTTTTTTTAATTCTTCTATTTTAGAAATTTTTTCTAATTGAGTTCTTTTCTAGTTCTTTTATTTTAGGAGTCTTTTATTATGAATTTTTTTTCCAATTGAGTTCCTTTTTAGTTGTTCTATTTTAGCAGTCTTTTTATAATAGAAAATATTTATTGATTCTTCTTCCTATATATTTTAGGAGTTTAGTCAATATTATAAAATAATTATATAAAATTGGATAAAAAGGTGAAAAGAAGTTTTTGTCTAAAACAAAGACTTTTAATGAAGAGCAAAAAGTTCAAATCACTTTTCTAAGGGTTTTCACTCTTTTAATATATTATAGATATAGATATAGATTATATATATATATATATATATATATATATATATATAATGGTTAAAATTATTTTTTATGTATATATAGTAGATGTTGAGCCTCTTCGGTTAGTTCGTATGTTTACTTATGAACCACTTATTGAAAATTCTGACCCCGCCACTTGCATCCGGGAAAGAGCTGCACCTCAAGGGGTAGTAGTCATATGCTTACTTTTTTTTTTGAAACATTTTCGATTGTTTTAGTAGACGGTAATAATCTAGTGTCCTTATGCATGAAGATAATCAATTAGATTGTTGTGGTCGAACTCTATTATAGATTTCTGACCACATTCTGAACAATCTATCGTAACACAAGTATTAGTAGTTACTTCCACAATTCGAATTCATGACATATAAATCATATACCAATTATTTTACCATTACTCCAACCTCCCCCCCCCCCTCAAATTTTTTATAACTACAAAAAACTCATTTATATTTTTCGATGAATGTTCTGTCAAATTTGGCTCGTCGGTAAAATTTTTTTGACAAAACATATCCATTGAAAACATTATTGATAGGTCATTTAATACATTCCCTTAATATTAGCAACTAATGAGAAATCGAATTCTCACCAACAAATTAAATAAAATGAAAGCTCACATAATCAACTAACTGAAATACTACAATTCAATTATATTGCTAATAAACTGTTTTAATACTAAGGTTTCTTCATACAAATTACTCATAATTGATTGAGGAGACATTTATAATCTACGTGATTAATAAGTAGAAGCTCCACTTGGCAACATAATTAATTGTCTTATTTAATTATTCATACAAATCATTTTTGCAGGTAACCCTACAAATCAAGGTCTTCTTCATTGGTCTTTCAATTTCCCTCTTAGGTCAATCCTATAGTAAATATATCTCTCAGAAATATATTTAAAAAGACAGTTCGTTACATTAAAATTTCACTGATGCACGATTTAGAAAAAGATCAAATTATAAAGATTTATTATACATACTTTAAGTCGGATCATAAATAAAATTTAAAATTTATCTGTCATTAGTTCTTCTTTATTAGTTCTTCTTTACTAGGAGTAATTATTACTGAGGAAACCTATTAACCACGAATTTTGCCCTTTAGCTACATAATTTGTTCGTCATTAGCTTCCCAAATAACTATTAACAAGAAATCCCAATAAGCAATATATTTTGTTGTTTCGCAACTGAATCGACTGTTTATGATTAATTCTCATTTTAATTTCTAGTAGTAAATGCTAATTAGCGACTTATTTTTTTGTTTAGCTATATAAAATTTGTTAGTCATTGATTTCTATTTTTTAAAGTATTAACCATTCATGAGAAATAGTTGTAAGAGATAACGTTTCGATAAAATTAGTGGTCTAAAATCAAATTTTAATTCGGGGTCTTAAAAATTAAATATACAGAATAAATAAAAAATTAATATTGTTTTTTCTTGTTTTTCCATAATTGTTGTTTTTAGTGTAGTATTATATTCCATATAATAATATTATAATTTATAATAGTAAGGATTGATTCAAGTTAATAATACGTTAGCCTTGCGTTTTTAATACATTATCTTGAATGTTATTGTAAATATATTATTTATTATTATAAAATTTGAGTAGTTTAATTCAAAGTTTTAAAATATTTCTATTGAATGATGATAGTTTTTTTAAAAAATATACTCAATATAGCCCCTTTTTAATATATAAAATTAACAATTTTTGAAGCTTTGAGAATTTGGAGGACTAAAGCAGAGGCTTTAGTAGCCTCGCCCTTGAGCCACCTCTGGATTGTGATTAAACAAATGCCAATTCCATGTTAATTAGAAGCATGGTACTTGCAATAATATAACCTACCTTGCAAGTATAGTAGCACTAATGATATTTTTAATCCACTATTAGTGTATGGTTTATAGTTAATATTTAATAAGTAATTTAAATATAATTCTCTAAACTTAGGTGCATCTCCCTATACCCTTTCCATGTTTTAGAACTCTAACCATTGCTTAATATTAGTTTTTATTTGGCAAATGGAAATTGATTTATTAGAGGATAAAAATACGAAAAAAAGAGAGAAAAATATGAGAATATTCTTTTATTGAATTTCTACGTTTTTATTGGGGCAAACAACATAAATCCCGATATTTTGGAGTTTAATTACAAAAAATTCTGATATTTTACAAAATTTCTAAAACTCCCAATTTTGAGTTCGTTGAGATGCATAATTAGCTTCCGATACATCCAATGAAGATATAATTTTTTTTGTTAAGGATACATAATTAGCTTTCGATATATATCTTTTGATTTTGTATCTGTCGAGATACATAATACATCCAACGAAGATACATTTTTTCCTCTGTAGAGATACATAATTAGCTTCTGAGATATTTTTTCAATTTTGGGCCTGTCGAGATACATAATTAGCTCCCGATATTTTTTTTGATTTTAGGTATGTCAAGATATAAAATTAACTCCTGATACATTTTTTTGATTTTGAGTCTGTCGAGATACAAATTAACTCCCGATACATTCAACAAAGATACATAATTAGTTGAAATTTCTGTAATTACTTTATAAGGGTGGAGATTTGTGTAAATATGGTAAATTAAGGTGTATATTTGTGTTATTTTTCCTAGTTGTTTTTCTCCTTAAATAGTAAGCTTTTGCAGCGTAGTAAAAATTATTCGAATTTTCAATACAAATATGAACATTAACTGAGAAAAAAAATATATCTTTATTTACAGGGAGAAAATTCTTAATTTAGCAAAGATTTTCTTCTATATAAACCTCTTTCCCATCATCTATCATTAATTAAAAGTTCCTTAAAAATGAAGAAAATGACTTTCTTAATAGAGGAAGGAAAAATATTTTTTTTTAAAAGAAATAGGGATAGGGAAGGAAAACATGATGGAGATTACAAAGTAGAGAATCGAATCCTAACTAATAAGGTAAAAATTTAGGTAACTAACCAACTGAGCGACCAAAATTTCTCGAGAAAACAAGTTTTATAAATGACATTCTATGTTTATTGTATCCTCCTAACCACCCAACGTCACCCAACCCCTACTCCTATCCATTCCCACCCCTGCCTCCCAAGAAACACCTCACCCTTTCCTTCCACCTTTATAAACTTTGCTATATTATATATAAATGCTAAAGGGCCCCTTGGAGTACGTAATTGATAAAGTTGTTTCCATGTGACTAGGAGGTCACACGTTCACGCCTTGAAAACAGTCTCTGACAGAAATACAAAGTAAAACTACGTACAATACACCCTTGTGGTGGGGTTCTTCTTCGGACCCTGTACATAGCGGGAGTTTTAGTGCACCAAGCTATCCTTTTGCTCCTGTGGTAGCATCTTTTTTCTTACCAAACACTAGAAAATAAGAAGGGGAGCCTTGGAGTAACTAGTAAAGTTGCTACCATGTAATCAGGAGGTCACAGATTCAAGCCCTGGAAACAACCTTTGACAAAAATGCAAGGTAAAGCTACGTACAATACATCCGTATGGTGGGGTACTTCCTCGAATCCTGTGCATAGCGGGACCTTTAGTACACCAAACTACCCTTTTGCTCTTATGGTGGCAATTTTTTTTTTCTTACTAATTAAACACAAGAAAATAAGTTAAAAATCAACTTATTTTTTTAAAAAAAATAATATTTTCTTTAAGTACCAAACACACCCTTAGTGAATTATTTTTTATCAAACTTGTAAAGAGCTAGTATAATAGAATAGTCAAAACTACCTCAAATATGAAAGATACCCATGCTGTGTAATTAATCCAAACATAATTTTCTCACCAATCATTTTGTGCTGACTTAAAAAACTTTCAACCACGATCGCACGTATTTCGAAAAACTGCGGAAGCTTGCCAAGCAACCAGTCAAACCAGACTACTTATAATAATGAATGTAATTTTGATACGAGTAATTTTTTTTCAAAAAAAAGTAAATGAATAAAATATCATTTCAGACAATTTAAACTTTTAGACAAAACAATGATCGAGATTAATTCTAAAGAATTGTTCATGAGGTTGTAAGAGATCATGATTAATTAGTCAAATGTTGAATATCCCATGTTAATTAGAAGCATGGTACTTGCCATAATATAATTAATTAAGCTGTCTTGCATGTATATTAGCACTAATGCTATTTTAATCCACTATTTGTTGTATGATTTTCAGTTAAATCAAATTTGTTACGATGCACTCCAACTTTACGGGTTCTATTATCTCCTGAACTAAGTTCTAATGTATTTTTGTTATTCTTTTTAGCTGACGCAACACCTTTTGTCACCCTTTTTGGCTGACATGACACATTTGACGTAGGTCCCATTTTATGCAATAAAAGTGTCATGTCAGCATAAAAGGGTAACAAAAGTACGTTAAAATTGAGTTCGGGTTAAAATTGAGTTCGGGGCTGTAATAGGACCCCTGCGAAGTTAGAGTGTGTCATAGCAACTTTGACCATAGTTCGAGTAGATAGTGAAAACTTATCTCTTAGTTTAGTAAATTAACTATAATTCTCGAAAACCTATGTCCCCCACCCCCACCCCCACCCCCACTTAAAACTTTTTCATTAGTATTGTCTTTGTCTCGAACTAGTTGTCACGTTTTATTTTTTGAGAGATAATTTTAAATTCTAAATATGTTGTCTATATGAGGACTAAATTCAGAATAAAGCAATAATACAAGGACCAAAACTACTATTTTTGCCTATTTGTTTCTTTTAGTTAAGTAAGCGTTTGATCATAGATTTCAAATATTATTTACTTCATTTGAAATTTATGAAATTGTGTTTGATTAATTATACTCTTTGCGAAAAATATTTGAAATGATGTTTATATTTGAATGTGCTTAAATATAACTTCAACAACGAATTGAAAAAATGTTATAAAGGGAAAAACTAACGCATAATATTACTAATAGAATTAAAATAACAACTACAACAATATATTCATTGTATTTTCATAAAATGGGATTTGAAAAAAATAAATTAAAACTTACTATAAATTGAATTTGATTAATTATACTTTTTGAGAAAAATATTTGAAATGATGCTTGTACTTGATGTGATTAAATATAACCTCAACTGTAAATTGAAAAACATGTTATAAAGCGAAAAACTAACGCACAATATTACTAATAGTATTAAAATAACAACAATAATAATATATTTAGTGTATTTTCACAAAATGGGATCTGAAAAAAATAAATTAGAACTTACTATAAACTTTGTCGTCAAGTTATCGTTAAATTACTTGAAACTAACATAATTTTTAGATAATTTGTCACTTAATAAGATTAACAACATATTTTTAGCTACATAATTTTGTGCTTTTCTTATTGTTTCTTTGTGGTAAACGTTTGCATTATTTCTTTGTTAGTTGCTATAGTTTGTTCACTGTTTTCGTCTTTTTCGTACTTGGATTTACTGAACTTGAGCCGAGTGTTTATCGAAAGCAGTCTATCTACCTCCTCGAGATAGTGATAAGATCTGCTTACACTTTACTTTATCGAGACTTCATTTGTGGATTTTACTGTGTATGTTGTTGTTGTAATTTGTCCTATTAATGAAGAAATAGATTAATTAGTCAAATGGTGATCCCATGTTAATTAGAAGCATGGTACTTGCCATAATATAGTTAAGTTGACTTTGCATGTATAGCACTAATACTATTTTTAGTCCACTATTAATGTTTGATTTTCACTTGGACTTTAGTCTAATGATTTAAATATGATTCTCTAAACCATGTTTTAGCATTTTAGCAGTAGCATTAATATTTGTTTTAGCTTTCCAAAATACTAATTGTTTTCTAGAAATGAATAGTTTTTTACAGAGGCAGAGTCAGTATTTCAATTCAGGGAGTTTAATATTTGAAGAAAATTTAGATGAAGGGGGTTCAACACCTACTATAGATACATAATGAATAATTTTAATCATGTATAAATAGTATATTTTTCCATCGAAGGAACTTCGAATGAACCCTGCCAAAGAGCTGGCTCCGCACCTGATTTTTTAATGGGTGTGCTTAAACTAAAAATATACTTAATTAGGAATGGAGAGAGTAGTAACTATTTTTTCACTAATATTTCATTGATAATTGTTCAATCTATTTTCACAGATATTTTGATAGAATCGGTGGAAAAGGAAAAAATAATTGTGAAAAAATTAGAAAATTTTTCATTGTACAGTGTGACATGTTTTTCACCATGTGTTTTTCCAATGAGCTGATTAATTGAAAAATATGTGGAAAAATCATATTTCACCGCACGAAAACCTTTGTTTCTATTAGTGGTATTAAATGAAAATTTAATTCCTAATTCTCGCAATAAATAACTCAATATCTAATTAGATGCATCATTTAGCCTTCTGATAGCATGGTTATTAACAAATAATATTATACTAATTTTAAAAAATAAAAAAAATAATTAATTTTATGAAAAGACCACGAATTTGCGTGCCTCATTTCATATAAAATTGTCTTTGGTTGTATAGCTTAATTTATTTGTTTGATCAAGTAGTTATTTATTGCTCGTATTTTTTATTTTTTAATTATTTTATTTATTTAGTGTAACTATGTTAGAATTTTAGTATTAGAAAGAACTAGACATTAACAAACGTGACATATAATAAACGAAATCATTAAAGTAAAATTTCATTGTTGAATAATGTCATAGATTTATGTTTTTCATTTCTTTTGAATTATATATATTTACTAGTTATGTTGCAACTTATTTTACATTATGTTAAAATTTGACATAAAAATATTACATATTTTTTTAAATTTTGAATTTAGGTCATATATCTTTTTTCTATAATGGTGCGCTTATAATTCCACTACTATTATGTTACAACAAACAAACAAATCAACGTAATTATATTATGTTATTACCATTCTAATAATTACACTAATTTTAGTTACCCAAAAACTTGATCCAAATAAGCTTCAAGAATTCAAGCACTCAGTTTCTGATCATCTCTTCGAGATATAATTTCCGACCATCTCGTCGGAATAGAATTTTCGGTAGAGTCCTCCGGCGACCAGATTTTGACTCATTCTTCTTCTCTCGGCACCCTTTTTGTGTCTTCTAACCCCTTGCAAGTACGTGAAACCCGGGCAATCTGCCATGGTATACACTCTTCGGTGAACGGTATATTTTCTAGTGATCGAGTTAAGGGTCGGTATCAGCAGTAGATAAAGGCGACGACAACAATTCCGGCGATCAATTTCTACATCAAATTATCGAAATCCGACGAACGGATTCAAGCACACGTACTCACTTCATTATTTTCTCCTCGGATCAGGTGCACTCGTTTCATCTCTTCTAGTTTAGTTGGTCTAAATTTCTTGACTATTGAAGGTGGATACGTCTTGTTTCGTTTGATATATATATTTTTCATCTGTTCTGATTTTTGTTTGCCTATTTAGCGGTTTTTAGCCGACTCTTTTGCTCGTTGTGTTTTTCCTTGTTTTCTTCTATCGTATCCGTTTGAGTGGTGGCTGGGGTGATAGATGGTGGACTAGGGTCATGTCATAGGTTGAGGTCGGGGCTGAGGGAGAGTAGGGCTAGGTGTGATAAGGGTTCTTCTAGGTTGAGAGTTGGGTCCTAAAACATAGGGTCGCTTCAAGGTAAGTCTATAGAACTGGTGAAGATTCTTAGAAAGATGAGGGTTAGTATAGCGTATGTCCAGGAAATAAAATGGGTTGGCACTAAGGCGAGGGATGTGGATGGATATAAACTGTGGTACTCAGCTAGCTTGAGACATAGAAATGGGGTAGGTATCTTAGTAGATAAAGAACTTAGGGAGCAGGTGCTAGAGGTTAAGAGAGTTAGTGATAGGTTGATGTCTATTAAGTTAGTCATTGAAGGGTCTACGGTGAACGTTATTAGTGCTTACGCCCCACTAGTAGGTTTGGACAAGGTGGAGAAGAAGGGTTTCTGGGAGGTTTTGGATGAGGTGGTGAGGAGCGTTCCAAGCACTGAGAAGCTTTTCGTGGAAGGAGATTTCAATGGGCATATTGGGTCTTTGCTGAGAGGTTATGATGATGTGCATGGTGGTTTCAATTTTGGGGAGAGGGATGAAGGAAGAGCTTCTCTTTTGGATTTTTCTAGAGCTTTTGGGTTATGGATAGTGAACTCGAGCTTTTTGAAGAAGAAAGATCACCTTATTACGTTTCGTAGTTCAGTGGCCAAGACTCAGATAGACTTTTTTCTTCTTAGGAAGGGTGATAGAGCGCTATGTAAAGACTGTAATGTCATACCTAGCAAGATTCTTTCGACTCAGCATAGGTTGATGGTGATGGACTTAGTTATCAACAAGGTCAAAAAGAAGAGGAGTGTGAAGACTCGACTTAGGATTAGGTGGGGTAGCCTGACTTTGGCTAGTGCTTTAGAAATGAGAGAGAAGTTAAATAGTAAGGAGGCTTGGGAGAGTAGAGGGGGTGTGGATAATATGTGGGAGACGACTGCCAGCTGCATTAGGGAGACCACTAGAGAGGTATTGGGTGTCTCGAGAGGTCGACCTAACAAGCATCGAGGAGATTGATGGTGGAACGAAGAGGTTAAGAGGAAGGTGGAGTCTAAGAAGATGGCTTATGCTAAGATGGTGGAAATCAAGGATGATGAGGAAACACAGATGAATTAGGAGGAGTATAAGGTAGCTAGAAGAGAGGCTAAGTTAGCGGTTATGATGGCTAAGACAACAACTTTTGAGAGCTTATATGCGGCTTTAGAAGAGAAAAGAGGGGATAAAAAGTTGTATAGGATTGCCAAGGCCAGGGAGCGAAAGGCTCGTGACCTTGACCAAGTAAAGTACATCAAGGGAGAGAATGGTACAGTGTTGGTCGATGATGCCCTTATTCGATAGAGGTGGCAGTTCTATTTTTATAAACTTTTGAACGACTAAGGGGACAAAGGTTTTGTGTTGGGGAACTTAGAGAAATTTGAAGAGTGTCGCAATTATGGTTATTGTAGGAGTATAACGGTTGAGGAGGTTAAGGGGCTATTCGCAGGATGCGGTGGGGGCGACAGGGCTAGACGAGATTCCAGTGGATTTTGGAAGAGCACTAGTGGGGCAGGTTTGGAGTAGTTAACAAGGTTGTTTAACTTCATTTTTTAGGGCGGCGAAGATGCCAGAAGCGTGGAGGTAGTACGGTGGTTCCATATTATAAGAATAAGGGTGACATCTAGAGTTGCAATAACTATAGAGGTATTCAGTTGCTGAGTCATACTATGAAGGTTTGGGAAAGGGTGGTTGAGTTAAGGCTGAGAAGGATCGAGCATATTTCTGAGAATCAGTTCGTTTTCATGCCAGATCGCTCGACCACTGAGGCCATTCACCTTATGAGGAGATTAGTGGAGCAATTTTGGGAGGAAGGACTTTCACATGGTGTTTATTGATCTTGAGAAGGCATACGACAGAGTTTTGAGGGAGATTATGTGGAGGTGCTTGGAGGCTAGAGAGGTGCCAATGGCGCACACTAGGTCGATTCAGGACATGTATGATGGGGCAAAGACTCGTGTGAGGACGGTAGGTGGAGATTCAGAGCACTTTTCAGTTTTGATAGGGTTGCACTAAGGATCGACTCTTAGCTCGTTTTTATTTACTTTGGTTATGGATGTTTTGACGTGAAATATTCAAGGAGAGGTGCCTTGGTGTATGTTATTTGCGGATGATGTGGTACTGATTGACGAGACTAGGGGAGGATTTAATGATAATTGGGAGATTTAGAGACAGACGTTTAAGTCTAAAGGATTTCGGTTGAGCAGAACCAAGACAGAGTACTTGGAGTGTAAGTTTAGTGATGCGCCGTAGGAGGCGGGAGTGGTTGTGAAGATGGACTCTCAGGCCATTCAAAAGATAAATAGTTTCAAGTATCTAGGGTCTATGATTCATGGCAATGGCGAGATCGACAAGGATGTCAAACATCGTATTGGGGTAGGGTGGTGGAAATTGAGGCTCTCTTCGAGTGTCTTATGAGATAAGAAGGTGCCCCCGAAGCTTAAAGGTAAGTTCTATAGAGTGGCAGTTTGGCCGGCTATGTTGTATGGAGTAGAGTGTTGGCCTGTTAAGAACTCCTACATCCAAAAGTTGAAGGTGACGGAGATGATAATGTTGCGATGGATGTGTAGACATACCAGGAAAGATAGAGTGAGGAATAAGATTATTCGGGAAAAGGTAGGAGTTTCTTTGGTAGAGGACAAGATGCGAGAAACGAGGTTATATTGGTTTGGGTACGTGATGAGGAGGGGCTCGGATGCTCCAGTGCAGAGGTGTGAGACACTAGCCATGGATGGTTTTAGGCAGGGTAGAGGTAGATCGAAGAAATATTGGAGGGAGGTGATTAGGTATGATATGGAGCAGTTACAGCTTACAGAGGACATGACCCTTGATAGGAAGGTATGGAGGACGCGAATTAGGGTAGAGGGTTAGGGGGTGGGAGTGCGTCGATAACAGTAAGTGAGCATTCTTTTGTGTCTGTAGTTTCTTATTCGTGGTGTTGTGTGACGTCTATGATTTTGGTTAGATAGTTCTTAGTATTATCTTGTGGTTGTAGTATTATTTTGCATACCTTACTAGTTTATATGCACTTATCTTTTGTATTTGTTATACTGTTATCGATTCTAAGCCGGGGGTATATCGGAAACAACCTCTCTACTTCACCTAAGATAGTGGTATGACCTGCGTACACTCTACCCTCCCCAGACCCCACTATGTGGGACTACACTTGGCATGTTGTTGTTATTGTTGATCATGATGACTTTCCAAATCAATTTTAAAAGTCGATTGAAAATTCAGATTATATATTTTTTCTATAATAGTACGCTTATAATTCCACTATAACTATGTTACAAAAAACAAACAAGTCAACGTTATTATATTATGTAATTACTATTCTAATAATTACACTTGTAGACACCTAATTTTGTCCCTCCCTAAAACCCAAGTTATTCATTTTTTACCTTCGTCTTACCATGTGTCCTACCCCGTGTGATAATCCCTTCACAAAAATACAAAAATAACAACCCTTAACAAAATTTCTAACAGATTTTATCTTGTTTTAATCCTATCCTAACCAACCCACCCATCTCACACCCTACCCCTACCTACCTAACCCCCTACACCTCACCCCAAGTCACGTGGTCTCCTTTTTTTTCCCACAACAGAATTTACCCACAAGGGGGAGGGGGACCAATTTTTCATCTTGAGGAGGCATCTGTTTTCTCCATTCTTGGACGGGAAACACGCAGAGAGGAAACCATTTTTGAAGGATCCTTTTTTCTTTTCCTTTTCCTTTTCGCATGTCCACACGCCATCCACACACACATACTCTCATCCATGACATATATACTCACATACACATACACAAAACTCACCAAAAAAACACTCAAAAAACACACCACACAATCGGGAAGAGAGAAACCAAACGGAAGGAGAGAGATCGTGAGGGAGAGAAGAAAGATTGAGAAAGAGAACGGTGAGAGCAGTGTGGGATCAGAAATTGGGGGTTGATTTTCTTAAAGAGATCTGAGAGAAACTAATAGAGAGATAGATGAAAAGAAAGAGAAATTAGTGAGGGGGACAGTGAAAACCTGCGATCATGAGAGAGAGAGAATCGAAATCGAGAGAAAAGGCACGGCGTAGAAGCAATTTTCTAGCAAATTCTCATCGAAAAAAGTCACTGGCACCAAAAAATTCAACCAAGCCTCTGATTTGTTCTCCGCCGAGCTCACCGAAGCTCCGATGAGGTAAAAAAAGTGAACTCAGCTTCACTCCGACTCAAACCACTCCCTAATAGTCCCTCCTGTCCCTTTTCCAGCGCAGGTCTGTCTTTCTCGCGGTCTCGATTTTAGGTGTTGTGTCCTTTTGGTCGTTGGTAGTCGATTTGAGTTGACGGGTTTTTCTTGAGGTTGGTCGAGGTTCGTTGGTTCGTGAGCTCCGATCCGTTGCTAATTGTTTGGAATAAAATTGAGGTCCATTTTTCATCTCCTTCTCGATTAATCTTAATCATTTGATGCTTTATGTGTTGAATTCATAGTGTGCAACTTTTATTTTTGTTGATTTTAATATGTTTGGACCATCACATTGATTGTTTGAATTGAAAGTTTGAATGATTTAAACTCAATTTGAAATAAGTTAGGACGGAATTGAAAGTTGAGAAAGTGAGTATTTGTTGTTTCGATTCATTAATGTTGATGGATTCGGTAGTATCATGATAAGACCGTTAAAAATGTAGGCAAAAGGTAGATTGGGTAAGCAAAGTTTAGGATCTGTGATTGTTGAATGATGAAATTTTTGTGGAGTGGTTTTGATTTATGCATTGGGATCTATTGTATTCATTTGGCCGGGGAATGCCCCGAGGGATTTGTATTGATTTATCTGGAAAATGCCCCAAAGTATCATGTACTTGAAGACGGCGCACGATCAAGGCCCAGAATGTTGGGGGGAGAAAGAAATGGAGCGTAGTTAGGATTAGCCTAGAATAGAGTAGGTTTATATTTCCGTATTTTTTTTATTTCGGGACTGTATAATTGGACTGAACACTAAATTTTGGATTGCTTTGTTTTGTTTTGCTTAATTGATTGTTTTGCGTGCTTTGTGTGGTTTATACATTTGTAGTGTCAAATTAGCCGATATACTCCACCAAGAGACCGTGGTCGAACCACGGGATCGAGGGGTGCCTAACACCTTCCCCTCGGTCAACAAAATTCCTTAGCCGGAATCTCTGTTCACAAACCAGTCTTAAAGAGTCAAATCGTTTTGAAAAATATTTTTCAAAGGTGATTTGGCACACCGGATTATGCCGAGTGGCGACTCTAAGTTTTGAATGTAAAAAAAATAATTCTTTTTCGAAACAAATCTTTATTTTGTCACTTTAATAATGAAACCTTTTCGAACTTAAAATTAATATCTTTTTAGAGTTAAAAAGTGGTGTGACAGCTCTGGAAACTCCGCTGGGGATTTTTTCAGAATTCGAGCTTATTTTTGGAGTTGTATCGGCTTAGTTTGACACTATAGGTGTATAGACATTTTGTTTGTGATTGTTTTGAGTTATTGTTTATTATTGTTGAGTGTCTACGTGCTCTTTGTTTACAATTTTTATCTTATGTGTTACCGCTTTATATCTGACATCATTAGCATACCCCGAGTCAATTCTTTCTACAATAAGTCTCGGAGTGCACGTCGTGTACACGAACTCTAGTTGAGTCACCCTTATTTTAGGAGGGGGATCCGTCGGACGTATGGCGTAGGTGGAAAGCTGTCGCAGCCACTATCGACCATACGCTCCCTTGAACAGCCTGGTTAGTGAACCCCAACTTAGGTCAGCTTTTAGGTCATGCTTATGTGCATCATATTGAGACCTAGCGGGGTTCACTTGGTCTTTTGTAGGAGACTCACCTCTAAAGCATCCCTATGTGCTAAATGTTGCATCTTTGAGGGTAACGTGGTCATTTGACAGACTGATTCGGGAAAAACATGTGTTAGAAGTAAGGTGTGTTGAAAAAAAAAAGTGAGAAAAAAAAGAGAGTTTTGGAGTTTTTAGAGTTCTTTATGACTTTTATTTTCCACTATTCAAAAATTAAAAAGATTTTTTATTTTTTGTATTCATTTGTCAAAAACAAAAACGTAAAAAAGATTTTCCTTTGTTTCTTTTAGCAAAGCATCCATAATTCGAGAATTTCAAAAAGATTTTTTTCAATAGGAACTTTTTATAAAAGAAAAATTCAAAAAAGATGGTAGAAGTTTTGTACGTTTCATATAGGAAAATACCAAAAGTAAAAAAGATTTTTCTTTCATAGTTGTTGGTGTTATTTTTATGTGAAGTGTCAAACTGAAAACAAAAAAAATAAATTATTTACATTGTTCATCGTTTGTCTTTGGTCGTGTCTCTCAAGTCAGGGTTCAGCTAGTTATTTAATCTTAAATTGTCCAAACTGCACAAACTACGCACCCCTGATTTTCCTCTCTCGAGAGTGAGATACGTAGGCAGCCTATTGTTGATTCGGAGATCTTATTTAAAAAATTAAAAAAAGATTTTCTTCTCCTCATTTAGAGTAGGTGTTTCATGTATGCCTTGAAAAGAAAAATTCAAAAAGATTTTCCTTTAATAGGTTTAAATTTTATTTTATATGAAACTCAAAATTGAAAGCTCAAAAAGATTTTCTTTGGTAATTATAGATTTCATTTTGTATAAGGATTTAAATTTGGAAAATACAAAAAGATTTTTGTCAATTCTTTTGACAATTTGTTATTTTCTTTTCTCTGTGAAGTTTCATTTTGGCAAGACTTCACGAACTACGCATACCTGATTCTCCTCTCTTGAAAGTGATATACGTAGGCGCCTTTCTTGAGTTTGGTGATCTTTTCAAAAAAAAACAATGAAGGAAAAAGAGGTTTTGAAAAAATGTTGAATTCTACAACATTTGCTGTTTTTTTTTTGTTGAGTCAGTTTAAGATGGTTGGTTTGTGGCATTCTGACTGGTCCTCCATATCACACCAAATCCAAGAAAGGGTTAGTTGTGTCCAACAAGGATATAGAGAGTGACATCATGGATGAAACAAAGAGTCAGGAAATTGAGAGTTTAAAGAAAGAGAATTTGAGACTGAGACAACAAATGACAGAAATGCGCCGAGCTTGGGCCAATGGGTTGCATCCTCCATTTTCTTTTATTGATCCTTCAAACACCTTGAGTTTTCCACCAAAATCTCAAAGTCAGTTTTCTATTGTTGTTGATGCACCGCAACATGACTCAGAATTCATTCCGAGCCAAAAGCATCTCAATACTTCCACCTATTTTCCTCTAGCTCCTCAGCATAAGCCTGCTACATTCACAACACCACATGTCATCTGTGATCTTGTTGCTCAATCCTCTACTGGACTTTCACACTGGCTCGCCCAATGGTTGTGCGTCTCCATGATGCTAGTGAACCTATATTCAATACTCTTGGTGATAATTGTTATACTCCTGAGCCTGCTTTTAAGTTAACTGGACCATCAAAATTTCGGAGAAAATGGTTGGAAAAATGAATAGTGCAGAAAATGCTATGAAAAATTCTCTAGGACCTGCGGGTAAAAAAGATGTTTCATACAAAGACTGGGGCACCTTCCTCCAATCTTTGAGATATCGAAATTTGAGGAGCAAGATGGGCATGAGGAATTCGTGAAACATTTGGGACAATATTGCAATCAATTAAGGGAACCTGGAGGGAAGAAGAATGAGAAATATGACACTGCTATTGTAGTTGGAGAACGGGCACATCCAAGAAGACGACCTGGTCGTTGCCGTCAGTCTCAAGCCCAAGTTTATACCCAAGCTCTCCATAATCACTTCCAAAATCCATTATACTCTGTTTCCCCACCTCCATATCTAGTATATTGCGCATAACCATATGTTCAACTCCCTCCTTACCCACAAGGGCGTGCACCAACTCCTCAAAGTCATACTCCAATTCCACAAACATACCAAAGCCCTTATAGGCCCGATGTTCGATCCAAGTTAAACAATGAAATGAGGTAGAAATTGAGGGATAGTTTTACACCAATTGGAGAGTCGTATGCCAGTTTATTTTAGAGATTGGCACAACAAGGCATGACCACTCCTTTCCTTGGGTATACTCCTGACCTGCATTCAAGAAGTTTTGATTCTAATGTACGATGTGCATATCATTCTGATGTTCAGGGTCACAGTATTGAAGATTGTCTTGCTTTGAAAAGAGAAATTGAAAAGATGATTCAAGACAAATTGATTATGGTGCAGAACATTGAAAGTGAGGAAAACTCTAGTCATGCTAATATGCAAACCCGTGGCTAAGATGTCAAGCTGAGCAATTGAAAAGTCACCCCTCTCCCTACTAGGAAGAGGTCTGGTAGTTTGTTTTGTTTTATTTTTTGTTATCCAAATTATTTCAGGGTTGTAGTTTGGGATCTATCTTGTTTTGTCCATTTGTCGTTATGTTCAAACCCTTCTATCTTTTATTTTAATTAAATGAAGTGTCCCTTTTCCTTTGTGTTTTAAATGTGTTTATTGTTTATTTTCTTTATACAGTATATTTTAGGTTAATTCTAGTGTTATGACATGCTAGCGGAATTTTCAGCCAGATCTTAAAATACAATTTAAGCATGAACATTGAATCAGGGGGCTAAAGTTAGAAAAAAAAACATCTGAGAAAATAGGTAGAGTGCTAAGACATTTGGTGACAAGTGTTGACACCTAATTTTTGCCCACCGCGACTAAATTTAATCCTGAGTTTCTTTGATTTTTAATAAAATTAAAATACATATTTTATCCGAATAAAAATTTATTAAATATATTTGTACGTAATTTTGTCATTTTAAGTAGTGATTATAATTTATCGTATTCAATTTTACGAGATTTTATAATTTTGTTACTTAAATATTTATTTTTTAAAATATCGGATTTTAATCAAGGCTTATAGATTCAACTGATTAAAGTTTTGATTTAAATATAATTTACTCTCAAAAAATAATTTATTCGGATAAATATGTGTTTGATTTTATAAAATCAAGAAACCCGGGATTAAAGAAAGTATTAATTCGCATCGAATTTTAATTTAATTTAGCCAATTTATTAGATTTGGCCATAATTGAAATCAAATTGGCCATAATTGTAATGCAATCCGTCAATTGATTTGTAATTTGGTCAAAATTAAATAAATATGGCTAAATTTTAAATCCCAATGGTGGTTATATTTTAAATAACTCCAAAATTTCCAAAAACTCTCATTACTTCTACCAAATTCCGCAAAAAAATAATTTCAAATTGTACTATTTTCCCCCAACTTTGTCTTTTCCCAATTTTGAAATTCAAAAGTTGTACTACATTGTACAATTTCTCCCCACATTATCTTCCACCTCACCTTATCTTCAATTTTAAAAAATCCAAAAACACCCTTATTTGTTTTTTCTCCCACATTGGCGGAGGACAAGAAATAAATCCTCATCCTTTCCTATAAATATTTTTCTCTCATTCTCTCCTATAAATACTACCACTACTTTGGTAAAAAAGGAAGGAAAAAAAAAAGAGAAAGGTGAAAAAATCCTTTTTGAGCAAAATAGTTATTTTTATTTAGTAAATATTTTGTTTCATAGAGTTGGTCGGCTAATAAAAAATTTCAAGTTGCCGGCGACGTTTTTTTGGTGGTGGTTGATTACGACGAAGCTCGTAGTCTCGTTTTGCTGCCCCCAAAAAGGTAAACACATTTTTTTTTTTAGTTTTTATTATCGTTTTCTTCTTCATTTTTTTTTCTTCATAGTTCGTAGATATAATTTTGTTTATTGGAATTGTATACTGTAGATGGCCTTAAAGGCCTTAGGACGTTGTGGTATCGATATTCTAATTATTTTCATGTTCATGATATAAAAATGAGTTAACAATAGTTGTATGTGTCTTTTTTTTTTTTTTATTCTTTGATTATTTTGGATAAAGTTTCAATCTTTGCTTAAAATATGTATTTATGCTTTGTTTAAACTCATTGTTGTTGGATATATTTGTTTTTAGCATGTAAAGTTATTTTCTTTATGTTGAAAAGAATAGTTAATGTTGAATGTTCCGCGTTTTCACCTTATTCTTTGATTATTTTGGATAAAGTTTAGATCTTTTCTTGAAAAACATAATCATGTCTTGTTTAAACTCATTATTGTTGAATATGTTTATTTTTAGCATGTAAAGTTATTTTCTTTATGTTGAAAAGAATAGTTAATATTGATTGTTTTGCCTTTTGACCTTATTCTTTAATTATTTTGGATAAAGTTTAGATCATTATTTGAAAAGTCATACCCATGTCTTGTTTAAACTCATTGTTGGTAGATATGTTTGTTTTTAGCATGTAAAGTTATTTTCTTTATGTTGAAAAGAATGGTTAATATTGATTGTTTTGCCTTTTGACTTTATTCTTTGATTGCCATGTATAAAGTTTTGATCTTTGCTCAAAAGACAAACTCATGTCTTGTTTAAATTTATTGTTGGCGGATACATTTGTTTTAGCTGTAAAGTTGTTTCTTTTATGTTGAAAAAATAGTTACTATTGTTTGTTTCGCTTTAATAAAAATAGTAATTGATTAAACCAAGAATTTTTCATTTACTTGTTTTAAGGGATCTCCAAAATCTTCATATAAGAGATGAAGTGCTAGCTTTTTTTTTCATCCACGATGTTTATTTCTCTTTTTCGCATGTTTTCAAATTTTTCAAAATGATGAGAAAGTTTGAATTTTTGTGGCTAAAAAGAATTATTTAGATATTTTTGAGTCATGCATAGTATGATTGTGAAACAATATTTCACCTTTAGAAATGCTAAACTTTATTCTAATTTTCTTGCGCCCTTTGGATTGTTATATGTGCTCTTTGTGAGTGTAAAGACTTGATTCGTGTCTCTCATTGATTCATAATATCAAAGGAGAATCAACGATGTCTAAGAAATATAAACCATAGGTCATTACACGTTTTTTCATAAAATTTGATTGTAATTTAGATGTAAGAATTTTCGTTAATGTCGCCTTAATTGAAATTTAAAGATTCTCTTGCTTGAAAAGTTAACCTTTATTTTCTTTGGTTATATGGATTAGTATCTATGTTTGTTCAATTTTAGAAGTCATGAGTATTTTCCTTGTTGCCTCATTCCTTTACTTTCTCAAGCTTACGTTGTTTGTTTTTTGCATTAATTCATTGAATATGGCCTTCTTTCTTTTACCTTTATTCATTCTTGTATGAACATAAATCATGAGGCATGTAAGTGGGTGTCTTTGCTTTGCATTTTATTTGTTGACTCTCATTCTTGTGCAAGTGTGCTTATCATTGTCATTCAAAATTGGTTCTTGATATTTTCTTTTGCTTTAAAATATGTCACTTTTATGCCTTGAACGTATATTAATTTCTTTATCTTTTCTTTGCATGCAAAAAAAATGTCTTGAGTCCGAATGGATTCCTCTCCTCTTGCATTTCGTAATGGGCCAATGAGGTCTACCCCTTCGAGTCAAGTTCGAAGTTTAAACCCGCGGTCCACTACATGACGTGCGGGTGCTAGAAGCTAGACGAAGAAGAAAAATGGGTCAAAACCCATTGATGAGGTCATTAAGAGACTTGAAAAGTCTCAATTTTTATTATTGTCTTCTTTTTATTTATTCATTCATTTCGGCCTCGAAGCCAAAGTTGTATTTAATATAGGTGGAGAAGGACTCGAGCCAAAGGCTCAAAAAATAGTTTAGGATAGGTGAAATGGGTCGGAATCCCAACTAGACTAGGACAGGTCTTATTGATTTGGGCTCAATGGCCTAAATCCTTTACTTTCTCCTCCCTTCCTCTTTTATGTATTTATTTGTTTATTAGTTTTGTTTAGACTAAGTTAAAATCCCTACTAAGTCGCCTAAATCTATTTTACACAAGTCTTTTTTTTAAACAAATCACTATTTCAACAAATTAATCTTTTCAGAAGTTAATCAAAAGATGTTTTCAAACAGTCCGGATAACCGCAAGTTAGCGGATGTTTTAGGTGCCTAACACCTTCTTAAAATGTTAATATGAACAACTTATCTAGAATCTCTAACTTAAAATGATTTTTCTGTTTTGAATCGTTTGAAGTAACTCTCTAAAGGTTTCTTAATTCCTTTTCATAATTAAGTGGCGACTCTTCTCAAAAAGTCAAAATTTCTTCGCAAAACAACAAGTTCAAACCTTCTTTGAAAATTAAGGCAATTATTTTGAGAATCAAAAGAATAACTTGGTCATCAATTGAAAAATATAACTCAATTATGTCAAATAGTGAATATGTGATCCCGAGGAACAGAACAAAATCAACTCCACGAAAGAATGAGTCATTCAATGTGAGAGATGTACAACAAAGATGGAGTTATATGTTTGGCAAGTGTAGAAGAAGAGGTGGTACATATGTTCGGGGCAAGTTAGTGTTGTAAAACATGTCATAAGTGATATTGATTGTGCACTTTCATATTGCATGATATGTACTTGCATTTTCAAGGATTGATATGACGAAGACCTTTCATTCTGCTATACAAACATCGTGTCATCCTTTGTTTACCCCATTTGAGCTTTAGTCCTATTTTCTTTCATACCCCTATTTTGGAATGAAAATAGAGTCAAAAAAATATCCAATAAGAAAAAAAAGAAAAGTGTCAAGACAAATAGAGTCAGAAAAATCCAAAGAGAAAAAAGTGTCAATAAAAGAAAAAGAATCAAAAGTCTAAATCATGCAGAACCAATTGTCAGAACTGCGCGTGACCTGATTCTCCTCTTTCGAGGGCGAGATACATAGGCTGCCCTATTCGGAGCTCGGTCCAACTAAATAAATAATTTAGAATTGTCCAGTCAAAAGAAATTGGGGCATGAGTTAATCCTCATTGTTTGAGTCGATTCTAAAAGTTGTAAGTCCCACCCCACTTCAAGTGTCATTTGAGCCCCATGTCATCCTTTCTTTCTAACCCTATCCAAAAGTCAAGTTACAACCAAAGAAAGACCTTCAGATCAATCTTTGAGAATGCTAAGGCTAAGCATGCAATGGATATGATGACGCATTTTGGGAACTACTTGTCTTCCTCAGTGTAAGGAATTAGGAGAGAAATGAAAATGAGAGTCTTATCAGTGAAAACCCTCACGGGCACTGTAAGACAATGGTGAGTTGAGACAAATAAAAATGAGAGAGTTTTATCGGTGAAAAATCTCACGGGCACCGTAAGACGACTGTGAGTTGAGAGAAATAAAAATTAGAGAATATCATTAGTGAAAAAACCTCACGGATGCCATAAGGCAATGGTGAGCCGAGAGAAAGAAAATGAGAGAGGCTTGTTGGCGAAAACCCTTCAAGGCGCCACTAGCCGAATGAGGTCTTAAATGCAATTGTCCTAAGGAAGCAACTTAGTTTCAGGGTCATTAACTCAACAACAATTTGTGAGAGTTTTGGATGGAAAGATCAGGAAGTTTAATCTTATATATATGTCATAATCATTATAGTTGACTGTCATTTCCAAATAAACTTCTCTTTCATCTTTTTTAGCGGGGACATTCATTGTCGTCTCTTTCTTCTCTATAGTTATATTTTTATTTTTCTTGAGTCAGTTATCCAAATAAAACAAAAATTGTTGTCATTTTTCTCTTGTCTTTGAGTCAAGTCCGTGTCAAAATAAGTGAGAAAAGATTTCAAAATTGGCTACCAGCTTCTTTAATTGCACAAAGTAAGACAAAAGCTAGCACATGAAAGAGACATGACTGTGAGCCAAAAAAAGGGCATGCAGAAAGTTTTGTCAACAGAAAAAAGGGCATGCAAAAAGTTTTGTCAACAGACAAGTCTGGGAACTCATGAAAATACCAAGGTTTAAAGGGTTTATTCATGAAGTATTGCAAAGCAGAGATGTTGTGTTTATTTCAGAGTCACTCTTAATAATCTGAGTTTGAGTCAATGACGCGACAAAGCAGGGGCAACGCTAGCAATCTGAAACAAAATGAAGTGAATGAACACTGGAGCAGTTGTCGGGATAGCCAAGTGCTACAGTCCACCACTAAGTTTTTAACTGACAAATTTTCTTTGTTGAAACAGGGGCAAATTCGCTTCACTTAATTCAAAGACCATTGGAAAATCACATCTGTTGGATTTTACTTTCTATTCAGGACCCTCCTGAAAAATGGGATTTTACTTTCTGTTTAGGACCCTCCTAAAAAATAGGATTTTACTTTCTGTTCAGGACCCTCCTGAAAAATAGGATTTTATTTTATGTTCAGGAGCCTCCTGAAAAATGAAAATTTACTTTATGTTCAGGACCCTCCTGGAAAATAGAAATTTACTTTCTGTTCAGGACCCTCTTGAAAAATGAGATTTTACTTTCTATTCAGGACCCTCCTGAAAAATAGAATTTTAATTTCTGTTCAGGACCCTCCTGGAAAATGGAAATTTACTTCATGTTCAGGACCCTTCTGAAAAATGGAACTTTACTTTCTGTTCAGGACCCTCCTGGAAATTGGGAATTTACTTTTTGTTTAGGACCCTCCTGGAAAGTGGGACTTTACTTTCTGTTCAAGACCCTCCTGAAAAATGGGACTTTACTTTTTGTTCAGGACCCTCCTGGAAAATGGGATTTTACTTTCTGCTCAGAACCCTCTTGGAAAATGGGATTTTACTTTCTGCTCAGGACCCTCCTGGAAAATGGGACTTTACTTTCTGTACAGGACCCTCCTAAAAAATGAGACTTTACTTTCTGTTCAGGACCCTCCTAAAAAGTGAGACTTTATTTTCTGTTCAGGACCCTCCTGAAAAATGGAACTTTACTTTCTGTTCAGGACCCCCCTGAAAAATGGGACTTTACTTTATATTCAGGACCCTCCTGAAAAATGGGATTTTACTTTATGTTCAGGACCCGCCTGCAAAATGGGAATTTACTTTCTGTTCAGTAACCTTCTGAAAAACAAGAATTTACTTTATGATCAGGACCCTCCTGAAAAATAGGAATTTACTTTATATTCAGGACCCTTCTGAAAAATGGGACCATACTTTCAAAAAATGAAATCCTTCTTTATTATAATCTCTATTTGGGATAATTTTTGTTCTAGTCTTGATTTTGGTTTCAGGGACCCGCCTGAAGAACAGGGTGATGAAATTGAAAGTTGATGAAAAAGGCAAGTCAAGAGCCCACCTGAAGAACAGAGTGATGAAATGAAAAGTCAAGAGCCCTCCTAAAGAACAGGGTGATGAAATTGAAAGTAAGGAGACCGCCTGAAGAACAGGGTGATGAAATTGAAAGTCAAGCAACAAGATGAAGGAATTGAAGGTCAAATAACAAGGGTAAGAGATGGAAAGTCAAGCAACAAGATGAAGGAATTAAAGGTCAAATAACAAGGGTAAGAGATGAAAAGTCAAGCAACAGGGTGAAACAATTGAAAGCCAAGCAACAAGTTGAAGAAATTGCAAGTCAGGATCCCGCCTGAAGAATAGGGTGATGAGGTAGCAAGTAGCGTCAAGGAAAACTGAATAGATAAAGTTTTTGTAATTTCATTTATGTTTTAACCTGTAATTTTTATTTTGATGTAATGACAGAACCGCGGACCGGAACCTCGATGGAACCTCACTCGATTCTCCAACTCAGTATAGTCCTTCTCCTTCCTTTGGAGGTACCTGTGACGGGTTTCCTTCATAACTTGGGTAGGTAGAACATCCAAAATCAAGAGTCGGTTGCCCTTCTTCCTTCTGTTTCTTTCCTTCTGAATAATGGTCGGGACAAAATTCTGTCTCATTGTCTACTTCTTTGTCTGAAAATACTTTGTGTTTACATTCAAAGGGGGCATGCTGTAGACACTGTCACACCCCCTTTTGCAACTCCAAAAAGATTGTATTTTATGTTTGAAAGTTCGAAAGGGTTTTCATTATTAAAGTGAAAAAAGATTGAAATTTTTTTTTGAAAAAGGATTATTTACATTTTTTATTCAGAGTCGCCACTTGATATAATTCGGTGTGCCAAGTCACCTTTGAAAGATCCTTTTCAAAACAGTTTGACTCTAAAAACTGATCTGCGAACAGAGATTCTAGTTAAGGAATTCTGTTGATCGAGGGGAAGGTGTTAGGCACCCTTCGGTCCTGTGGTTCGACCACGGTCGCTTCGTGGAGCATATCGGCTAATTTGACATTATGAATATATAAACCACAAAAAATCACACAAAACAATCAATCAAACAAACAAACAAAACAAATCCAAAATTATAGTGTCCAGTCCGATTATTACAAACCCCCTAATAGAAAAGTGCAAAAATATAAACCTACTCTATTCTATGCTAATTCTAAACTACACTCCATTGCTTTCTCCACCCGACGTTTCGGGCCTTGATCGTGCGTCGTCTTCAAGTACATGGTACTTCGGGGCATTCCCCGAATAAATCAATACAAATCCCTCGGGGCATTCCCCGTCTAAATAACTACAATGGATCCCAATGCATAAATCAAAACCATTCCACAAACATTTCATCATTCAACAATCACAAATTCTAAACTTTGCCTACCCAACTTACGTTTTCCTATTACTTCTGACTTATCATGCTACTACCACGTTTAACAACGTAAACATCGATCAAGATGACAAATTAAATAAACTAAGTGAAATTGCGAATTAACCAGCTTCGATACCATCCCAAGTTACAATTTAACGCCAACTCGATTCCAAGTTCTTTGATTATTCCAGTTCATAACAACCAGTCAATGTATATCAACAACTAACCACGATGATCCAAAACATATCAAAATCAACAAATCAAAATCCACACTCCATGAATTTACCACACCAAGTATCACACAATTAAAAATTAATTGAGAATGGGATGAAGAATGGACGTTAAAGTCGCTTCTATTCAATCAAACAGAGGAGCTTCGTCGATCCAGAACCTCGAGCTAGCCCGAATCAGAATCCTCAAGCAAACAAATTCAATAACGAATGAACACCAACTCGGTATAACCCTCTTATTCCATTTTTCATCGATCCGAACTGAAATTGAGAAATAATGAGATACCCATACCTGAACCCGCAGTCCCCATCACTGTTTTGACCCTTTTCCGGTAGTGTTCGATGAAATCCAATGGAGACATGTCTGTCTAAGCCGATTTTGGTTGGAATTTCATTGGCGTTTGGTCAGATTCGAAGCAAAGTTGTTATTGTGGTGTCACCGGAAATCCGGCTAGCTCAGGCAACGACAATAACCAACGAAGAGGACCAGATTCCGGTAGCTCACAGGCGAAACTCGCCGGAGCTGTATCCCTTTTTTTCTTACTCTCCCTCTCTCGATTTCTGTCTCTCTCAAATCTCACTCTGTTACTCTCACTCTCTATCCGCTTCGATCCCCTCAATCTCTCTATTTTTCTCTCGACCTCACTTCACCCTCAACCCACTCTTCATGTTTTTGTGTATTTGTGGGTAATTGTGTGCGTTAATGGTTGTTGTTTTGGAGAAAAATGGAAGTTGATTCGAAATGGGAGTGTCTTGCTGTGATGGTATAAGGTGGAGAAGATGATGTTGAGGTGTCCTTTGTATGTGATGGTGTATTGTTCTGTTTCTTGTGGAGAAGAAAGAAAAATATCCCCTATATGTGATGGTCAGTGAAGAAGATCCCCTGATGATGTGGGTTCTCCCCTGGTATATAGTGTGTATGGTTGTGTATATAGTTTCTGTGAGTGAATTCTGATGATGGGTCCCCTTAGTGGTGGGGCCCGTATGTGTGTATATATCCCTTTTGGTGTGAGAGATTTTTATTTTCCTCCAAGCTAACAACGTGTAAAAAAAATATAGAGGGAGGGATTATGGTCACGTGGGAGAGGGTAGGGGTGGTGAAGATAAGATTTATTAGGATAAGGTTAGAGATTTTGTTAAGGGTTGTTATTTTTTGTATTTTTGTGGGATATAATCATACGGATGAGGACACGCAGTAAGACGGAGGTAAAAATGGTAAAAATGCTATTGGGGAGGGACAAAAATTACGTATCTACAGACACCTAATTTTGTCCTTCCCTAAAACCCAAGTAATTCATTTTTTACCTTCGTCTTACCATGTGTCCTACCCCGTGTGATAATCCCTTCACAAAAATACAAAAATAACAACCCTTAACAAAATTCCTAACAAATTTTATCTTGTTTTAATCTTATCCTAACCAACCCACCCATCTCACACCCTACCCCTACCTACCTAACCCTCAAGACCCCACCCCAAGCCACGTGGTCTCCTCTTTTTTCCCACAACAAAATTTACCCACAAGGGGGGGGGGGGGGGGGGACCAATTTTTCATCTTGAGGAGGCATCTGCTTCCTCCATTCTTGGATAGGAAACACGCAGAGAGGAGACCATTTTTGAAGGCTCCCTTTTTATTTTCCTTTTCTTTTTTGCACACCCACACGCCATCCACACACACTCTCATCCACGACATATATACTCACATACACATACACAAAACTCACCAAAAAAGCACTCCAAAAACACACCACACAATCAGGAAGAGAGAAACCAAACGTAAGGAGAGATATTGTGAGGGAGAGAAGAGAGATTAAGAGAGAGAACAGTGAGAGAAGTGTGGGATCAGATATTGGGGGTTGATTTTCTTAGAGAGATCTGACAGAAACTGACAGAGAGATAGACGAAAAGAAAGAGAAATTAGTGAGAGAGACAGTGAAAACGTGAGATCATGAGAGAGAGCGAATCAAAATCGAGAGAAAAGGCACGGTGTAGAAGCAATTTTTCGGTGAATTCTCGCCGGAAAACGTCACTGGAACCGAAAAATTCAACCAATCCTCCAATTTTGTTCTCGCCGAGCTCGCCGAAGCTCCGACGAGGTGAAAAGAATGAACTCAACTGCACTCCGACCCAAACCACTCCTTAACAGTCCCTCCTATCCCTTTTCCAGCGCAGATTCTCGTGGTTTCGATTTTAGGTGTTGTGTCCTTTTGGTCGTTGGTAGTCGATTCGAGTTGACGGGTTGTTCTTGAGGTTGGTCGAGGTTTGTTGGTTCGTGAGCTCCGATCCGTCGCTAATTGTTTGGAATAAAATTGAGGTCCATTTCTAATCTCCTTTTCGATTAATCTTAATTATTTGATGCTTTGTGTTGAATTCATGGTGTGCGACTTTTATTTTTGTTGATTTTAATATGTTTGGAACATCATATTGATTGTTTGAATTGAATGTTTGAATGATTTAACCTCAATTGGAAATAAATTGGGACAAAATTGAAAGTTGAGAAAGTGAGTATTTGTCGTTTCGATTCATTAATGTTGATGAATTCGATAGTATCATGATAAGACCATTAAAAACGTAGGCGAAAGTTAGGTTGGGTAAGCAAAGTTTAGGATCTGTGATTGTTGAATGATGAAATTTTTGTGGAGTGGTTTTGATTTATGCATTGGGATCTATTGTATTCATTTGGCCGGGGAATGCCCCGAGGGATTTATATTGATTTATCCGGGGAATGCCCCGAAGTATCATGTACTTGAAGATGACACACGATCAAGGCCCGGAATGTCGGGTGGAGGAAGTAATGGAGCGTAGTTAGGATTAGTCTAGAATAGAGTAGGTTTATATTTCCGTATTTTATTTATTTATTTATTTTGGGACTGTATAATTGGACTGAACACTAAATTTTGGATTGTTTTGTTTTGTTTTGTTTTGCTTGATTGATTGTTTTGTGTGCTTTGTGTGGTTTATACATTCGTAGTGTCAAATTAGCCGATATGCTCCACCAAGCGACCGTGGTCGAACCACGGGATCGAGGGGTGCCTAACACCTTCCCCTTGGTCAACAGAATTCCTTAGCCGGAATCTCTGTTCGCAAATCAGTCTTAAAGAGTCAAATTGTTTTGAAAAAGATTTTCCAAAGGTAACTTGGCACACGGGATTATGCCGAGTGGCGACTCTGAGTTTTGAATGTAAAAAAAATAATCTGTTTTCGAAACAAATCTTTCTTTTGTTACTTTAATAATGAAACCCTTTAAAACTTAAAATTAATATCTTTTTAGAGTTAAAAAGGAGTGTGACAACACTAATTTTAATTACTAGATGACTTTTCAAACTGACATTAAAAGGTGATTGAAAATTGAGGTTATATATTTTTCTATAATAGTACGCTTATAATTCCGCTATCATTATGTCACAACAAACAAACAAGTCAACATATTACTATAATTATACTAATTTCAATTACTAGATGACTTTTCAAACCGATATTAAAAGGCGATTGAAAATTGAGGTTATATATTTTTTTGATAATAGTACGCTTATAATTCCGCTATCATTATGCCACAACAAACAAGCAAGTCAACATAATTCTAATAATTATACTAATTTCAATTACTTTTCAAATCGACATTAAAAGGCGATTGAAAATTCAGGTTATATATTTTTTCTATAATAGTACGCTTATAATTCCACTATAATTATGTTACAACAAACAAATAAGTCAACGCAATTATATTAAGTCATTACTATTTTAATAATTACATTAATTTTAATTACTAGATAACTTTTCAGACCGACATTAAAAAACTCTATGACAACTGTAAGATGGACCATGAAATTAACCCCTCCCCAAATGACTTTAACAGCTTGCCTAGATGTTTGTTACATGTCGTTTTATAATGTATTGTATTATATCATATTATATGGTACTATATGAATAAGACTTTTAAATAAATTATCAGTTTTTACTGTTATATAATTTTAAAGATCAATAATTTAAATGATAACTTACCATATTATAAAAAAGGTAAAGACGACCATACAAGGTAGAATTATTATATAAAAAAAAAAAGGATAAAAGATAAAATAAAACTATTAAATAACAAGCAAAGAAATTATATGCCAAAAAAATTTATAAAACATTTTAATATTATATAATGATCAATTATAACATATTATTTCATTTTTCAGGTTATATATCAGGATTAATGTTATTGTAAATTAATTTCATATATTAGCGCACAGAACGTAAATTCTTACTCTAATCCTACAACCTCAATCAATCTTAATTTAATTGTATAAATTGACACTTGACGGTATAAAGTGTTTTTATAAAATGATCAATTATAACGTATTATTTCATTTTTTAGGTTATATATTAGGCTTGATGTTATTATAAATCTATTTCATATATTAGTGCACAGAACGTAAAATCTTACTTTAATCCTCCAGTCTCAATTATATATTGACGCTTGACGGCATAAAGTATTTTTATAAAATGATCAATTACAACATAATTTTTCATTTTTGAGGTTATATATAAGGCTTGATGTTAGTGTAAGTCAATTTTATATATTAGTGCACAGAACGTAAACTCTTACTTTAATCCTAAAGCCTCAATCAATCTTAATCGAACAGATAGGGTGAATATTTTGATGGTCCTTTTCCTTAAAGAAAATATTAAGTAATAATATTATATATCGTTGGTTCGTGGACTAAATTATTGAAGGATTTATAATTTTTGGGTTAAGTTCTCCTAATTAGGAGATTGAATAAAATAGAGTAAGGTATTTAGTATTCGCTTTTGAATCATGATTAAATTTGCTACCACACACTTCAATTTTATGGGGTTCTTTTACCCTCCTCCCCCTCACTTCGAACTAAATTTTAGCATATTTTTATTAATATTTTTAACTGACGTGATATCTTTTTAACTGATATGGCACCTTTGATGTGAGCACCATTTTATGTAATAAAAAATATCACATCACCACAAAAGGATAATAAAAATATGTTAAAATTGAATTCAGGAAGATAATAGAATTCCTGTGAGGTTGGAGTATATCGTAGCATCTTTAACCATAATTCGAAGAATACGATGAAATTATGTTTGATAAAATTAGATGAAATATTTAGAATAAATTTATATTATCAATTAAAAATAAATATAAATTTAATTATGAAATATTCCATCTTATCTCGCTTGCCAAAAGCCAACCAAAGCATAATTCCAATGCCATAATTACTCATGGAAAGTGACTAACTTGGGGTTTCTAGAGATTGAGTCTTATCATCTTTATCCCTTAGCTACCAAAAATAGACAAAAATCTTAAGACTAAATAATTTTTTATTTTTTAAAATAAAATTATAGGCTATAATTGGGGTGGGTGGTCTTTTATGAAAGTATATGCAATAAATCTATAGTGATGTAACTTAGTTGACTATGACGGGGCCAATATTTTTGTTAGTTTGCTATTGGATTTTTGAAAATGATAAAGATTTTTTACACTATCAGACACGCAATTGATATATACACTAAATTAATATTCTTTATCATGATTATATAGTTAAATTAAGTAAAACATATATTAATTAATCATAATTAAATAATATAAACTTTAAATTCAAACACATAGCATGCATGTATTGGTTTGGTGTATACACTGGGTGCGTGTAAGTTTTACGCACATTTAATGCTCACTCTTTATTTCAATACTAGTCAGCTTACGCCGTACTATGCACGACCCAATATTAATTCTTAAAATTTTATGTTATGTATAATTCTATCATTTAGTTAAAACTTGTATTTGTTTGGTTGATAAATTCTAAGTTAGGCATATATTATTATATTTAGATTGATGAAATTTGTATAACAATATTTTGAGTTGTTAAAACTTTTGCGGCGTTGATAGTCAATTATAGTTTTTTAATTTATTTTTTTTAATTACTGTGATTTATAATATTTTTTCTTCTGTTCTACTAATTAGAGGTGACATAGTAAAATTATTATAACAAATACTTCTAAAAAAAATTTAAATGGTCTCATAAGACGTCAAGTTAATTTAAAATATCAAAAAATAATTTATATTTTTTAAGTGGTCATGTATAAGGCATCAAGTTAATTTAAAACATCAAACAATAATTTATCATTTTATGTCTATTTTATTTTTTTTAATTGAATATTATTAATTTTTTAATACTTAAATGACTTATAAAAATATCAAAAAATAATTTATTATTTTATGTCTATTTTATTCCTTTTATTAAATATTATTGATTTTTTAATACTTAAATGACTTATAATAATTAATTATAAGTATATAATAAAATCACGGTTGAAGCAGCTGAAACAGTCATGTCATAAATATCTATTTTAAAATTTTTATTAAATATTTTAATTTTTTAATATGTAAATGACTTATAATAATTAATTAGGGGTAATACAGTAAAATCACAGTTGAAGCAACTGAAGCAGACATGTCGACCTCCTGCCTGCTTCAACTGCTAAACTGTTGTTGATAAATTCTAAGTTAGACATATATTGTTGTATTTAGATTGATGAAATTTGTATAACAATATTTTAAGTTGTTAAAATTTTTGTGGCATTGATATTTAATTATATTTTTTAAATAATTTTTTTAATTACTGTGATTCATAATATTTTTTCTTCTGTCCTACTAATTAGAAGAGACATGGTAAAATTATTATAATAAATACTTGTGCAATTTTTTTAAATGGTCCTATATAAGACGCCAAGTTAATTTAAAATATCAAAAAATAATTTATATTTCTTAAGTGGTCATTTATAAGACGTCAAATTATTTAAAATGTCAAAAAATAATTTATCATTTTATGTCTATTTTATATTTTTATTAAATATTATTAATTTTTTAATACTTAAATAATTTATAAGAACATCAAAAAATAATTTATTGTTTTATGTCTATTTTATCTTCTTTTAGTAAATATTATTAATTTTTTAATACTTAAATAATTTATAATAATTAATTATGAGTGATACAGTAAAATCACAGTTGAAGCAGCTGAAATAGTCATGTCATAAATGTCTATTTTAAATTTTTATTAAATATTTTTAATTTTTTAATACGTAATGACTTATAGTAATTAATTAGGAACGACATAGTAAAATTACGATTGAAGTAGTTGAAACAGGTAGCACAAGTAGGCGCGTCGACCTGCTGCCTGCTTATCCCTCTTATTATTAGTAGTAAAGTATTTTTTTTCTTGAGTAAAATATTTAGTACCTCTTTGAACTATGATCAAATTTGTTATGACACACTCCAACTTCACAGTGGGTCTATTACCTCTCCGAACTAAATTTTAACGTATTTTTATCATCCTTTTTAGTTGACATGACACTTTTTGTCAATCTTTTTAGCTGACGTGATATCTTTGATATGCACCTCATTTTATGTAATAAAAGCATCACTCCAGCACAAAAAGAAAATAAAAATAAGCTAAAATTGAGTTCAGAAGAATAATAAAACTCATGTGAAGTTAGAACGTGTCTTAAAATTTTGGTCATAATTTTAGAAAGTATTGAATGCTTATATTGCTAGTTGGATTCTTGAAAATCACAATTTTTTTTTACACTATCAAAGATAGTTATCTATCAAGTTTACCAGGGAAGATAGACATATGTAGTGTTCACATTTTATTTTAATAAATTGAATAATTTTTTTCTTTTTTTTTTAGTTTATTCTTTTTAAAATCTTCAAGTAAGAAATATTGGAATCTCAACTCTCCTTTTCTTGACTGCAAAATTTTATATAATTTAATTAAATGTCTACCATAAAATAAAATAAGTAGTAGTGGAGCATACTAACATGTATTAGTCAATCAATTAAACTCCACATTTTTTAGACCATTTATAAATATATAGGTGAAAATAATATATCAATCTGATTTTGATATGACATAGCAGTACAATACAAGACGTCGGAATTTAATAAAATAATTCCCACAAGATAAATGATATAGAGTACTTCCTGCGCTTGAAAGCGGTGATTCACTTATCCATTGTCCAAACGGACCTCGTGGCATACAACTGAAACGACTCATGCTAATTAAATAACCCTTTCACTCTTTTTACAACCTCGTGGATGGACGAAAGAAGAAAAGTTACAGAGTGATATAATGAAAACTCTCAAAGTAGCTATGAAGCAACAAGTAAGAGCTTCTTAGTGTATGTATCCATCTTCTTAAAATTTTAGATCTGCTTCGATATAAAAAATAATATAATTTCTGATTTGACTTTGAATAGAATATTGACAAAAAAAATTAATTAATAAGGCAATAAAGATGAGCATGGATTTTGGTTTCATAAATATGAGCCTATGATTCTTTCTATTGTCACTAAATGAAAAAAAAGAAAGAGAGAAACATCTAGTACCTCTTCAAATTATGACCAAAGTTGTTACGATATACTTCAATTATGTGAGGGTCGTACTATCCCTTGAGATTGATTTTAGCGTATTTTATCACTCTTTTGTATTGACGTGACACCTTTTGTCAACCTTTTAGCTGACGTGGCTCCTTTGACGTAGAATTCATTTTATGTAATAAAAGTGTCACCTCGGCATAAATAGTGACAAAAATATGCTAAAATAGAGTTCAGGGGACATAGAACTCCTGTAAATTTAGAGTGTGCCGTAGCAACTTTGACCATAGCTCGGAGGTACTGAATGCTTAATATAATTTCTGGTTTGACTATGAATTTATTGATAATAAATTAATTAACAAGTCAATAATGATGGGCATGGAACTTGGTTTCATAAATATGACCCTATGATTCTTTTTCTATTGTCACTAAGTGGAAAATAGAAACACAAAACCTTGTGAAAATTTGTATTTGGGAGATGGGAGGGGACCTTAATTAAACTAAGAGGACCATTTACAGGGTGTGTATATGACTTAGTCAGGTGAAATATACAAGGTTTAGCCCATTTTGGGACCAAAAATAAAGTGCCAAGTGTTAGCCTCTTTTGATGGGTTGCTTTGACCTTTTTGGTATGGACAAACATCTATTATCATGTTTTTCATTTAGAGACGAATTCAAAATTCTGAGTTAGTGAATAACAATACAAATAAGTCGGCAACCCCTCGTGTCAATAGTTACAATCAAAGAATGTATGCACTTTCTTTGTCGTCATTTTCACTATTTCCCTTATTTAGACTGGCCAAGTTTTCTTCAAAGTCCGAAAACAATGTTAGATAGACTCCTATCACTCAACTCAATAGAGAACTTGGACCTTTTCAGCGGCCCTTTTTGGATGAAGTCACCGAAGCCAAAGCCTTAGACCCCTCATTTTGAGGGTCCCACATTTCGTTAGTAGAAACCACCATCCAATACTTTGAGCCATCTAGTTTAAAAAGTACGGATACATTGTATAGGTAGTGTGTATTTTATACTAATATACATATACTATACATACATATACATAAAATATATATATATATACATATAATATACATATGTATACATAATATCCGTACACCATATACAGCCGAGTGTATATGTAGTGTATACTTCAGCCATTTTTTATAAACTAGATGGCCCAATGGTATATATTATGCTTGGCTTTAGGCCTCAAACGATATTGAGCCGCCCCTAACCTCTTTATAATTTTAGGGTCAGATATCAAAACAAATCTAGTGCAATGATTGTAAGTTCATGTGAATTCATTAACTTCTGTCCTAGATATATATTTATACTGAAAAGTTCATCAAATCTATGCGAATATTTATCTTGAAACTCAATTTGTTTGTCCTGTTATTATTGTACACTAACTTGAGAATTCTGTAGAAACGCATATACTTACAAGACATAATACATAGATAGACACTTTAACTTCAGTTGCGCATTCCAACTTCCATTGTGAGCATCTAGACACTTTGACTTAATATAGATCTGTCTCGTGAATATTTCAATTCTGAAAATGTACATCTACGCATTTTTTAAGGGGGTGCATTTTATTCTCTAGATGTGCATTTTAAGAGTTAGGATATTTAGTTGTTAGTTGAGATCAATTTATCTATGTATTACCAGCTTAAAATCCTGAACAGGCCTAGGTATGAACAAGGAAAGTTCCAAACAAAATAAACTTTAAATTGCTCTCCATTTCTAAGTCATAGCCTTCGCGGTGGCTTCATCGATATTACCTACCAACTAAATCGACAAGTGGTGTGAGTCATCCAATGAATATTTGTACTCTTCATCAAATATATATTATACCAGCTTAAAATCCTGAATCTGCCTATAATTTGTATAGAGTTGATTCTAGTATGAACAAGGAAAGTTTCAAAACAAAAATAAACTTCAAATTGCTCTCCATTTCTAACTCATAGCCTTCGCCATAGCTTCGTTGATATTACCTACCAACTAAATTGGCAAGTGGTGTGAGTTATCCAATGAATATTTGTACTCTTCATCAAATATATATTATACCAGCTTAAAATCGTGAATTTGCCTATAATTTGTATAGAGTTGATTCTAGTATGAACAAGGAAAGTTCCAAAACAGAAATAAACTTCAAATTGCTCTCCATTTCTATGTCATAGCCTTCGCCATAGCTCCATCGATATTACCTATGTTGCTCAGACTCTTCAAAAATGTCAGCGGGTGCATGTCAGATTTTCCAAAAGCAGTGTATTTTTGAAGAATCCGACATGAATACGACATCTAACGTGAAGAATTCGTGCAACATAGATATTACCTGCCAACTAAATTGGCAAGTGGTGCGAGTCATCCAATGAATATTTGTACTCTTCATTAATATTTGATTTGTACACTGGGCCTGTGTGATCTTGGTGTGCAATTGGTGAGTCTTAGTGGTCCAGTAATGGACCAAAATTCATCAAGCCATTTTAATAAGATCAAGGAAGGCATGTGAAATCCTCATGGGCTGGCTCAAAGTACAATTACATTTTTTTCAACAATTACAGCCTATCACTATGGAGTAGCAAAATGGGTTTATTATCTGACAAGACAAACTAACAAACTATATTTATCAAAGAGATAACCATCCACTAACCCCGAAAGTATGGTCAAAGTTCCTACGACACACTCCAAATTCACAAGGGTCCTATTACCCCCTGAACTTAATTTTACCATATTTGTCACCATTTTGTGCTGATGTGACACCTTTATTACATAAAATGGAGGCCACGTCAAAGGTGTCACGTCATCTAAAAAGATTGATAAAAGGTATCATGTCAGCTAAAAAGGTTGATAAAAATACGCTTAAATTTTGTTCGGGGGAGGGGGGTGATAGAACCCCATGAAATTGAAGTGTGTCGTAGCAAATTTGGTCATAGTTCAAGGGTACTAGATGCTTTAACCTTTATCAAATATAAAGATAGTTTCAAGAAAATCATCAGATATAGCTACAACTTGAATTTTTAGGGCATTTTGACACCTTTTTGTGCTGACGTGTCACCTTTATTACATAAAAATGAGACCCACGTCAAAGGTACCGCGTTAGGTAAAAAGGTTGACAAAAAGTTCCACGTCAGCTAAAAATATGCTAAAATTTAGTTCGAGAAGGAGGGTAATAGGACCCCCGTAAAATTGGAATGTGTCGTAGCAAATTCGGTCATAGTTCAGGAGGGTACTAGATGCTTTACTCAAATCATCATTTAATATAGCTACACCTTGAATTTTATAGCAATACCCAATGGCCAATGCACATGCACATGCACATGCACATCAGATCCGGGGTAGCCTGGTGCACTAAAGCTTCACCTATATGCGAGCCCAGGGAAGAGTCAACCACAAGGGTTTATTATATGCTTTCTTAGCTGATATTTTGGAAAGAGGCCGTCTCCACGGCTTGAACCTGTGGCCTCCTGGTCACATGACCTCACCTTCTCCTCCCTCGTCATCCATTTCACCTAGGGGTGTGCATCGGTCGGTTCAATTTGATTTTATATGTTATTGGTTCGGTTTATCGGTTTTTGATTTTTAAATATGCAAAACCAATAACCAACCAATAAGATATTTTCTTATCGGTTTTCGGCTTATCGGTTTTTGGTGCTTAACGGTTCGATTTTCGGTTTAACCAATAAGAAAATGCTCATAAAAAAAATAGTAACAACTAACATAAAAAAACGAAATCTTAGTTGCTGCCAAAATCATACGCAATGCGTTTTAGTTTACAAGAATCTTCAAACTTGAACTGAATGTTAGTTCGAAAAAAAATTGAATCCTAATTGTGGAAGCTACTAAATGCTTCAAGCTTTCCAATGCGACAATACCCGAGCTTTGTATTGTATCCTTTGTTGCCCGAATAGGTTAATACTTTGTGTATCTCTGAATTGTGAATAAGGGGTGTGTGTATATATATATATATTAGTAATATAAATATTTATAGATATAACACAAATAGGAGTAAAACAATAACTTATTGTATCATTATTGGGTTATCGGTTTAACCGATAACCCAATAAGCTAAAACCAAAATCGAACCGTTTACCCAATAAAATTTTTTATAAAACCAATAAAAAACCATTAATCCAATAACCCAATACCAATAACCCAATAGCATTTTAATCGATTCGATTTATTGGTCGGTTCGATTTTTGCACACCCCTAATTTCACCTTCCTCGATCAAGTTCTAGTCTACAAATCACGATAACCATCACAAAAACATAGTAAAACCATTGCCAAACTTATAAAGAAATTTCAATTGAGCAAAGTGAGAATGAACATTTTGTAGATGCTTCGTCGTTACTATTGTTAGTCTCTATATGCTATATCATCATTTGTGTCATATTCTTATCTTGTATTTTAATTAAATTTTATATTGTACATAGATGAATGTTGCATACAAAATTTTTTGTCATATATAGTTGAATATTTTGTATATGCTATATCATTGTTTATATGAATGTTGCATATCGTTCACAATCAATTGTATATTGTGTATCCATCGGGACTATAGCACATCGCGATGGTATACTCTCAAGAACAACACTTGTATTCATGAGTTCAATCATATCCATATATCAACAATGTTTCTAGTTGCTCAATACATCCATTGTGGTTTTGGGATGTACATACAACTCATACAGATGTGTTTAGTTTGCACACGAATATAATATATATATATATATATATATATATATATATATATATATATATATATATATATTATATGTGTGTGTATAACGAAATTGTATGTGTTGATATAACTAGGTTGAGTGAACAGGTACAACACATCAACAAAATTGTATATGTTGATACAACTGAGTTAAGCGAACTGATACGGTGTATCCAATGAAATTGATACAGTAAAGCGAATGAAAACAAGTGATAAAAGCGGGTAACAATTGATACAATAGAGCGAATGAATACAAATGAAATTAAAGAGAATCAATACAAGTGTTACAAGCTAGTAAAAATTTATACAAGTGATTTTTGAACTTGTAGCTAGATTGTAGATGTGTTGTATCTTGAATATTTTTGGGTTTAATCTTTTGAAGTTGTAGCTAGGATCGCTTATTCGAGCATGGACTCTGAGGCGTAATGAAGGCATCGATAAGAGGGAGTTGCTTAGATAGTAACCACCAATCACATTCAATATGGTATATATATAAACATATATACAATATAAAAATAACAAATTGATGAGTAAAAAGTGAAGCATCCCCCAAGTTGAGGATGTATATCATAAATAACAAGTGATGCACATATACCATTTACATATCGAATCATTGTTGGAGACTCAGGATTCTTTTTTCCCATCAATTCAATCCTTGTTCACGTTTTTCTTTTTCTTAATTATCACTTAATAATATGCATAAATAGTTTAGACAGAATACCTGTTGGGTTATTGGATTTTTGTCCCTTCCTATGTGGATAAATAAAGCCTAATTTGGACCAACCCACTTTTTCCCATAGGCCCCTATGGGGCATATATATAGATCTTTTTTAGGTCTTATTCACCATCCACAAAGAGAGTTTAGCAGCCACAAAAGAGAAAGAGTGCAGATTTTCGCCCAAGTTTTCAGCCACAACTGTCAACTTCAAATTGCGATTTCCGCTTCGTTTCTTGTACGATTGAGCTGATTTTTGGATTGCTTGTTTCTCTCATCTCAATATTTGATTAGGAACTGACGGAGGTTGATTTGATGGCCTGTAGCTCCTGTTTTTCATTCCCGAACAGCAGCTGCGTTTTGGTGTTTGTGCTCCTTTTTATTCCCTTATTTTGGTGCTATTTTATTTTGTTGTTGCTCGTTGTTTGAAACTTGTTTGGTGGCCATTTTGGAGAACAATATTGTAACTCTTTGGTGATTATAGTGGAGATTTTGATCCCGTGGTTTTTTACTCTTCGCACTGAAGGGTTTTTCACGTAAATTTGGTGTCTCTTGTTCTTGATTTTATTCTTATTTTATCGTATTTGTGTGGTGATTTATTTGCTGCCATATATTTTTTTTCTTGGATTTGCTTGTCTCCTTTTGGTCCAAGTTGAAATGAAAAATTTAGATTTGGGTATTCTTACGCTGCTACTCTGTCTGGCTCTTTGATTGTGCTCTTGCCTTTCCCAACAAACTGGTATTAGATAGTAGGTTATTGTTGATTGTCGATTTGAATGATGGAGGCAAATATGAGCAAGATGGTGTGTTTTAATGGTAGTAACTATCATACTTGGAAAGGCAAGATGAAAGATCTTCTCTTTGTCAAGAAAATGTATTTACCTGTGTTTGCGTCTACTAAACCTCAATCCATGACAGATGAGGATTGAGAATTTAAGCACTTACAGGTTTGTGGCTATATCAGACAATGGGTTAAAGATAATGTTAGAAATCATATTGTGAATGAGACACATTCCAGAAGTTTGTGGGATAAGCTCGAGACACTTTATGCTTTGAAGACTGGCAATAACAAGTTGTTCCTGCTTAAGCCATTGATGAATATCAGGTATAAGGAGGGCAGTACTATTTCTGATCATATTAATGATTTTTAGGGTGTCCTTGACCAACTGTCTGGAATGGGTGTAAAGTTTGGTAAAGAAATTCAGGGACTTTGGATTCTTAATACTCTACCTGACTCTTGGGAAACTCTTCGAGTTTCTTCGACTAATTCTGCTTCTAGTGGTATTGTGACTATGAAATATGTTAAGAGTGGTGTCTTGAATGAAGAGATGAGAAGAAGATCTCAGGCCTTATTTTCTTCATCTTCACACTCTGATGTTTTGGTTACTGAAGAAAGGGGATGAAACAAGTCTAGAGGTTCGAATGATAGAGATAAAAGTAGAAGCAAGTCGAGGTTCAAATTGAAGAATGTTACATGCGACTATTGCAACAAAAAAGGAAATATCATGAAATATTGTTACAAGCATAAAAGTGATATGATACTGCAAAAGAATGAACGCGATAATGAAAATTGTGTTGCAGATATTGCTAATGATGATCTTCTTATTACTTATGGTGAGAATTCCATTAATCTTGTTTGAGATGAGTCTAGATAGTTTGTGGATTCTGGTGCTACTTCTCATGTTATGCCAAAGAAGGAATTATTTTCTTTTTATACTCCAGGTAATTTTGGAATGTCAAGAATGGGCAATAATGATGAAGTTAAAGTACTTGGCATTGGCCCTGTTTGTTTGGAAATTAACAATGGTTCCAAACTAGTTCTCAATAATGTCAAGCATGCTCCAGATGTTCGCCTGAACTTGATTTCTGGAGGAAACCTTAATGATGAGGGTTATATTAACACCCTTGGTGCTGGCCAGCGAAAGCTTACTAGAGATTCGATGATTATGGCTCGAGGTGACAAATTGTCTAACTTGTACGTATTTCAGGGCTCTATTTCTAGAGGCTTGATAAACTTGGTGAAGAACTTCTAGAGGCTTCATAAACTTGGTGGAGAATGATACTTCATTAGAGTTGTGGCATAGAAGTTCGAGTCATATAAGTGAGAAGGGATTGATAGTTTGGCTAAGAAAAATTTGCTTTCTGGAGTGAAACAAGCAAAGTTGAAGAAGTGTGTTCATTGCTTAACCGGTAAACAGAAAAGAGTATCTTTTCAGCGTCATCCGCCTTCAAGAAAGCTTAATTTGCTGGAGTTGGTGCATTCTTATTTGTGTAGTCTTTTTAAAGTAAGGTCTCATGGTGGTGCACTTTACTTTGTGACTTTTATTAATGATCATTCTCACAAACTTTGGGTATTTCCTTTGAAGTTCAAGGATCAAGTATTTGATGTGTTCAAGGATTTTCAGGCCTTGGTTGAGAGACAGATAGAGAAAAAATTGAAATACATTCGCTCAGATAATGGTGGTGAGTATATTGGCCCTTTTGATAGATATTGCAGAGAGCAGGGTATTCGGCATCAGAAAACTCTTCCAAAAACTCCTCAATTAAATGGTTTAGCAGAGAGGACGAATAAAACTCTAGTTGAGAGGGTTAGATGTGTCGTAGCAAATTCGGTCATAGTTCAGGAGGGTACTAGATGCTTTACTCAAATCATCATTTAATATAGCTACACCTTGAATTTTATAGCAATACCCAATGGCCAATGCACATGCACATGCACATGCACATCAGATCCGGGGTAGCCTGGTGCACTAAAGCTTCACCTATATGCGAGCCCAGGGAAGAGTCAACCACAAGGGTTTATTATATGCTTTCTTAGCTGATATTTTGGAAAGAGGCCGTCTCCACGGCTTGAACCTGTGGCCTCCTGGTCACATGACCTCACCTTCTCCTCCCTCGTCATCCATTTCACCTAGGGGTGTGCATCGGTCGGTTCAATTTGATTTTATATGTTATTGGTTCGGTTTATCGGTTTTTGATTTTTAAATATGCAAAACCAATAACCAACCAATAAGATATTTTCTTATCGGTTTTCGGCTTATCGGTTTTTGGTGCTTAACGGTTCGATTTTCGGTTTAACCAATAAGAAAATGCTCATAAAAAAAATAGTAACAACTAACATAAAAAAACGAAATCTTAGTTGCTGCCAAAATCATACGCAATGCGTTTTAGTTTACAAGAATCTTCAAACTTGAACTGAATGTTAGTTCGAAAAAAAATTGAATCCTAATTGTGGAAGCTACTAAATGCTTCAAGCTTTCCAATGCGACAATACCCGAGCTTTGTATTGTATCCTTTGTTGCCCGAATAGGTTAATACTTTGTGTATCTCTGAATTGTGAATAAGGGGTGTGTGTATATATATATATATTAGTAATATAAATATTTATAGATATAACACAAATAGGAGTAAAACAATAACTTATTGTATCATTATTGGGTTATCGGTTTAACCGATAACCCAATAAGCTAAAACCAAAATCGAACCGTTTACCCAATAAAATTTTTTATAAAACCAATAAAAAACCATTAATCCAATAACCCAATACCAATAACCCAATAGCATTTTAATCGATTCGATTTATTGGTCGGTTCGATTTTTGCACACCCCTAATTTCACCTTCCTCGATCAAGTTCTAGTCTACAAATCACGATAACCATCACAAAAACATAGTAAAACCATTGCCAAACTTATAAAGAAATTTCAATTGAGCAAAGTGAGAATGAACATTTTGTAGATGCTTCGTCGTTACTATTGTTAGTCTCTATATGCTATATCATCATTTGTGTCATATTCTTATCTTGTATTTTAATTAAATTTTATATTGTACATAGATGAATGTTGCATACAAAATTTTTTGTCATATATAGTTGAATATTTTGTATATGCTATATCATTGTTTATATGAATGTTGCATATCGTTCACAATCAATTGTATATTGTGTATCCATCGGGACTATAGCACATCGCGATGGTATACTCTCAAGAACAACACTTGTATTCATGAGTTCAATCATATCCATATATCAACAATGTTTCTAGTTGCTCAATACATCCATTGTGGTTTTGGGATGTACATACAACTCATACAGATGTGTTTAGTTTGCACACGAATATAATATATATATATATATATATATATATATATATATATATATATATATATATATTATATGTGTGTGTATAACGAAATTGTATGTGTTGATATAACTAGGTTGAGTGAACAGGTACAACACATCAACAAAATTGTATATGTTGATACAACTGAGTTAAGCGAACTGATACGGTGTATCCAATGAAATTGATACAGTAAAGCGAATGAAAACAAGTGATAAAAGCGGGTAACAATTGATACAATAGAGCGAATGAATACAAATGAAATTAAAGAGAATCAATACAAGTGTTACAAGCTAGTAAAAATTTATACAAGTGATTTTTGAACTTGTAGCTAGATTGTAGATGTGTTGTATCTTGAATATTTTTGGGTTTAATCTTTTGAAGTTGTAGCTAGGATCGCTTATTCGAGCATGGACTCTGAGGCGTAATGAAGGCATCGATAAGAGGGAGTTGCTTAGATAGTAACCACCAATCACATTCAATATGGTATATATATAAACATATATACAATATAAAAATAACAAATTGATGAGTAAAAAGTGAAGCATCCCCCAAGTTGAGGATGTATATCATAAATAACAAGTGATGCACATATACCATTTACATATCGAATCATTGTTGGAGACTCAGGATTCTTTTTTCCCATCAATTCAATCCTTGTTCACGTTTTTCTTTTTCTTAATTATCACTTAATAATATGCATAAATAGTTTAGACAGAATACCTGTTGGGTTATTGGATTTTTGTCCCTTCCTATGTGGATAAATAAAGCCTAATTTGGACCAACCCACTTTTTCCCATAGGCCCCTATGGGGCATATATATAGATCTTTTTTAGGTCTTATTCACCATCCACAAAGAGAGTTTAGCAGCCACAAAAGAGAAAGAGTGCAGATTTTCGCCCAAGTTTTCAGCCACAACTGTCAACTTCAAATTGCGATTTCCGCTTCGTTTCTTGTACGATTGAGCTGATTTTTGGATTGCTTGTTTCTCTCATCTCAATATTTGATTAGGAACTGACGGAGGTTGATTTGATGGCCTGTAGCTCCTGTTTTTCATTCCCGAACAGCAGCTGCGTTTTGGTGTTTGTGCTCCTTTTTATTCCCTTATTTTGGTGCTATTTTATTTTGTTGTTGCTCGTTGTTTGAAACTTGTTTGGTGGCCATTTTGGAGAACAATATTGTAACTCTTTGGTGATTATAGTGGAGATTTTGATCCCGTGGTTTTTTACTCTTCGCACTGAAGGGTTTTTCACGTAAATTTGGTGTCTCTTGTTCTTGATTTTATTCTTATTTTATCGTATTTGTGTGGTGATTTATTTGCTGCCATATATTTTTTTTCTTGGATTTGCTTGTCTCCTTTTGGTCCAAGTTGAAATGAAAAATTTAGATTTGGGTATTCTTACGCTGCTACTCTGTCTGGCTCTTTGATTGTGCTCTTGCCTTTCCCAACAAACTGGTATTAGATAGTAGGTTATTGTTGATTGTCGATTTGAATGATGGAGGCAAATATGAGCAAGATGGTGTGTTTTAATGGTAGTAACTATCATACTTGGAAAGGCAAGATGAAAGATCTTCTCTTTGTCAAGAAAATGTATTTACCTGTGTTTGCGTCTACTAAACCTCAATCCATGACAGATGAGGATTGAGAATTTAAGCACTTACAGGTTTGTGGCTATATCAGACAATGGGTTAAAGATAATGTTAGAAATCATATTGTGAATGAGACACATTCCAGAAGTTTGTGGGATAAGCTCGAGACACTTTATGCTTTGAAGACTGGCAATAACAAGTTGTTCCTGCTTAAGCCATTGATGAATATCAGGTATAAGGAGGGCAGTACTATTTCTGATCATATTAATGATTTTTAGGGTGTCCTTGACCAACTGTCTGGAATGGGTGTAAAGTTTGGTAAAGAAATTCAGGGACTTTGGATTCTTAATACTCTACCTGACTCTTGGGAAACTCTTCGAGTTTCTTCGACTAATTCTGCTTCTAGTGGTATTGTGACTATGAAATATGTTAAGAGTGGTGTCTTGAATGAAGAGATGAGAAGAAGATCTCAGGCCTTATTTTCTTCATCTTCACACTCTGATGTTTTGGTTACTGAAGAAAGGGGATGAAACAAGTCTAGAGGTTCGAATGATAGAGATAAAAGTAGAAGCAAGTCGAGGTTCAAATTGAAGAATGTTACATGCGACTATTGCAACAAAAAAGGAAATATCATGAAATATTGTTACAAGCATAAAAGTGATATGATACTGCAAAAGAATGAACGCGATAATGAAAATTGTGTTGCAGATATTGCTAATGATGATCTTCTTATTACTTATGGTGAGAATTCCATTAATCTTGTTTGAGATGAGTCTAGATAGTTTGTGGATTCTGGTGCTACTTCTCATGTTATGCCAAAGAAGGAATTATTTTCTTTTTATACTCCAGGTAATTTTGGAATGTCAAGAATGGGCAATAATGATGAAGTTAAAGTACTTGGCATTGGCCCTGTTTGTTTGGAAATTAACAATGGTTCCAAACTAGTTCTCAATAATGTCAAGCATGCTCCAGATGTTCGCCTGAACTTGATTTCTGGAGGAAACCTTAATGATGAGGGTTATATTAACACCCTTGGTGCTGGCCAGCGAAAGCTTACTAGAGATTCGATGATTATGGCTCGAGGTGACAAATTGTCTAACTTGTACGTATTTCAGGGCTCTATTTCTAGAGGCTTGATAAACTTGGTGAAGAACTTCTAGAGGCTTCATAAACTTGGTGGAGAATGATACTTCATTAGAGTTGTGGCATAGAAGTTCGAGTCATATAAGTGAGAAGGGATTGATAGTTTGGCTAAGAAAAATTTGCTTTCTGGAGTGAAACAAGCAAAGTTGAAGAAGTGTGTTCATTGCTTAACCGGTAAACAGAAAAGAGTATCTTTTCAGCGTCATCCGCCTTCAAGAAAGCTTAATTTGCTGGAGTTGGTGCATTCTTATTTGTGTAGTCTTTTTAAAGTAAGGTCTCATGGTGGTGCACTTTACTTTGTGACTTTTATTAATGATCATTCTCACAAACTTTGGGTATTTCCTTTGAAGTTCAAGGATCAAGTATTTGATGTGTTCAAGGATTTTCAGGCCTTGGTTGAGAGACAGATAGAGAAAAAATTGAAATACATTCGCTCAGATAATGGTGGTGAGTATATTGGCCCTTTTGATAGATATTGCAGAGAGCAGGGTATTCGGCATCAGAAAACTCTTCCAAAAACTCCTCAATTAAATGGTTTAGCAGAGAGGACGAATAAAACTCTAGTTGAGAGGGTTAGATGTATGCTTTCAAATGCTAAACTGCTCAAATACTGTTGCTTATGTTATCAATTTATCTCCTACCGTTGCTTTGGATGGTGATGTCCCTGACAGAGTTTGATTTGGTAAGAATGTTTCTTATGATCATCTTAGAGTCTTTGGGTGTAAAGCTTTTATGCATATTCCTAAAGATGAGAGGTCAAAGTTGAATGTTAAAATTGGGCAGTGTATCTTCATTGGTTATAGTCAAGATGAATTTGGCTATTGTTTCTATGATCCAGTTGAGAAGAAACTTGTTAGAAGCCGTGATGTTGTGTTCTTTGAAGACCAAATAATTGAAGATTTTGACAAAGCTGAGAAGGTTGATTCTTAGAGTAGTGAGAGTTTAGTTGATGTTGATCTTGTTCCTTTGACTACTACTCCCGAAGAAAATCTTCATGATGATAAAAATTAAGTTGATAATGAAGATAATAATCATGTTCAGAATGAGCAGTAAGATGTTGTTGATGCTCCGGTGCAAGTTGATATGGTTGACCAACAACCAGTTGTTGATGCTCCAGAGAGTTCTCTCAGATGATCTACTAGAGAGAGAATACCTTCATCTCATTATTCTCACAGTGAGTATGTACTCTTGACTGGCGGGGGAGAACCTGAGAGTCTTGATGAGGCCATAGAAAACGAAGAAAAAGAAAAGTGGTTTGATGATATGGAAGATGATATTAAATCTTTGTATGATAATCATACTTTTGATTTGGTTAAGCTGCCTAAAGACAGAAAAGCTTTGAAAAAAAGGTGGGTTTTTGATGATAGGCGAATTTACACGCCTATATCAATATATTTTGCCCATATTTTAGCCTAGTTTTGAGAACAAATTATATATTTCATGCACTTTTAGTCCTTTTTCCTGTAAATGAGCTAACGAACATGATTAGGAAAGTTTCAGGTATAAATGATGCAAAATACAGCATTTTATGGCTTACTTGACGCAAAAGAAAGCTCACAAAGGAAGGGAAGGAAGTCTACACGCCTAAGGACCAAAACTGCTGCATGGAAAATCTGTCCCAGGCTAAAACAACATTTCTGAAGACTTTGGGGACTTACAGATACAAAGCTGGATTTTGACAATGATACATTAACCTAGTACAATTGGGTTATGTATTTCATTAGTTTATTTGGATTAGGAGAATGTTACATTAACCTAGTACAAATGGGTTAAGTATTTCCTTAGTTTAGTAGGATTTGGTTATTTATTTCATTAGCATAGTAGGAGTAGGATAGGAGTATTATAAATACCCTATCATGCTAGAGATTTTTAATTAAGTCCTCCCTTAGTGGAGAGGCAAGTCCTCCCTTAGTGGAGAGACACATTCTACTTCTCAATTACAACTCTTCTAATCTTTCCATTAATTCTATTCTTAAATTCCACAACAAGAGAATCGTTACTTGCTAAGGAATCACGCCACACACCTATCACCTAATCCACACGCCATTACTCAACAATAACAATGCAAATCGTGATCTCCTTCGCACTCATGGGTAACTAAACTTCTCTGTTGGGGTTATGGAAGCCAAATGAGATACTATCTATTGCTGTGAGTTTGTGAGTTCGAGACACGTATATTGCTTATATCATTATTCTCTTCATCTTAATGCAAATTCTTGTGGCTGCAGACGCATAGAATAATGCCAGTCTAACATTTAACTTGTTCGAGAGAAAGGTTATTTGTCTGGAAAAGAGATAATGTCAAGGTAGTAGGACACCCTTTCCTATTAAAAAGCTAGTGCCGTAACTGGACTAACCTCTTGGAGAATTCGTACCGTTAGACACGCTTTAAGCTCGAGAGAGTTAAAGTGAAATAGTCCTTGTTCAGGTCGAGAGACGCTTGGATTTACCATCGACTACAATTCTCTATAAGCAATTGCATGTCAAGACTCTACACACTCATAGCCAATAGAGACGTATACCTCAGAAGGTGGACATAACCCCAACGCTTCAATTCTCATTGTTTACAACTCACGTAACAATCTCTCTCTCTTTACTTTATTATTTTCAGCTTTTGTTTACATTACTTGCAAAACAAGACTCCCCCCTTTTACGAGACTTGCACCAAAAGTTTAGTAATTTTACTTACTTGTTGGCCAAGCTATTCCCTGTGGGATCGACACCCAACCCAGGTTGGGTTCTATATTTGCTAACGACCGCTTTACACTCCTACAAGAGCTGTAGATTGAGCGTTATAAAAAATTGGCGCCGTTGCCGGGGAATACGAGTGTCAATTAAGTTTGTGATAGTTGCTAGACCCTTTGGTCAAAGATTCTCGTACTTTTACTTTTAGTTGTTGTTTTTGTTTTATTCAGGTTCTATTGACAGAATGGATGCACAACGTGAAATTGATAGGATGGCTGCTCAAGTGCATCAACAGAATATTGATAACCGTAGGCGAGCAACAAATCCTGACGATGAGGATCTAGGCGATGAAGAGCTACTAAACCCACGGCATACTGCTGAGATGGCGGAACCCATGCAGAGGAGAGATCGTCAAGCGCGATTGAGACCTGATCGTCGAACTGTGCAAATTCCTTTTGATGATGATGATGACGATTTGGATGAAGCTGGTGCCACAGGAGCCATTGTTCTGCCACCCTTGGCACCTGGAGCAAAGTTCAATATCACTAGCACCATGATTCAGCTTTTGCAACTCAAGGGATTATTTGGTGGACTAGCAGGCGATGATCCGAATATGCATCTGATCAACTTTATTTCTACATGCAAGTCATTCGACAATCCTGGCGTTGGAAAGAATGCAATTCGACTACGCTTATTTCCATTGTCTCTGTCTGGGGAGGCAACTCTATGGTTGAATGGGCTGACTCCTGATTCGATTACTAATTGGAGGCAATTGAAAGACGCTTTCCTATAAAGATTCTTTCCGCCATCCAAAAGAGCACAGTTGAGAGATGAGATCACCAATTTTCGACAGCTTCCAACTGAAGCTCTCCACGTTACATGAGAGTGGTTCAAGACGAAGCTAATGCAGGGCCCAAACCATCATATGACCAATGTCCACTTGATGGAGATATTATACAGAGCTTTGAATTCGGGGACTAAGCCAGTGGTTGATAATGCGGCTGGAGGATCATTTATGGACCTCACCTTTGTTCAGGCAAGCAATATGCTAGACCGGATGACAAAACAAAGTAGAGCTTGGCATACCAGGGATTCTGAGGTAGCAAGCCCCACTTTATCTATTGGCATGTCTGCAGACCAAAGAAGAAGAGAAGAAGAACGTGAGCAAGACATGGCGCACATGAAAACACAATTGGATCTTCTGACAAAGCACTTATTATCAGGGAAGACCGAAAAAGTGAAAGCTGTAGCGCTAAAAGGAAGAGACGAATCTGATTCTGAAGAGGAGGCCAACTACTTGAACAATCAGGGGGGTTTCCGTGGGAATGCCCAAGGAAACCAAGGTTGAAACTATTATGATAAATCTGGAAGCAAAGACCAAGGTAGTTGGAAGAAAAATAATGAAAAGAGTGGTTTGTACGTTCCCCCTGGTAGACGTGATACCACCACATCTAATTCTGGGAGTATGGAAGACATGATGGCTAAGTTATTGAAAGGAGTGGAAGCAACGAGCGCAGGAGTTAAGGAGGTGATTGATGATTTGTCCTCCATGAAGCAACTAGTTGATTCTCATTCCACTTCTATCAGGCAAATAGAGAAGAAATTGAGCCAACTTTCAGCAGCATTCAATCAAAGAAAGGCTGGCACCTTACCAAGCGATACTGTGCAAAACCCAAAGAATGATGGGTCATGCATGGCCATCACTACCAGAAGTGGTAAGGTGCTGGAAACTTCAGCAAAAGGCAAGCAAGTGGTTGACGAAGTTGCGGACATGGACATTACACCTAGTGACGTTACAAAAGGAGAAGAAGCCGCAACAACTACTCCCAACGTCAGGGACGTTTCACCTAGTGACGTGCAGCCTGAAAAAGTGGAAAAACAGAAGCAAGAGGAGAAAAAAACCGTGGAGAGAACACTTCCATACCCACCACCACCTTTTCCCCAAAGATTGAAGAAGGTGGCGGATGACACAAAGTTCAGCAAATTCATGAATATGTTACAGCAGCTCACCATTAATGTTCCATTGGTGGAGGCACTTGAACAAATGCCTGGGTATGCGAAATTTATGAAGGATATCTTGACAAAGAAGCGGGCAGCAAGTTATGACTTGGCGGATAATGTTCATCATTATAGTGCAATCGCTACGAGATCGCTAGTTCAAAAGAAGGCAGATCCTGGAGCTTTCACTATTCCTTGCACAATTGGATCGTTGGATTTTGCCAAGGCATTGTGCGATCTAGGTGCTAGCATCAATTTGATGCCACTATCCATCTACAAGAAGTTAGGGCTAGGCGATTCGACACCAACCAATATGAGGCTCGTGATGGCTGATAGGTCGGTAAAACGACCTGTGGGTATCTTAAATGATGTGTTGGTGAAAGTTTCTTCATTCATCTTTCCTGCAGACTTTGTTATTCTGGATTGTAAGGAGGATTCTGAAGTTCCCATCATCTTGGGACGTCCCTTCCTTGCAACTGGAAGTGTGCTTATTGAGATGAAAGATAATGAGCTTTTGTTTCGAATTAATGACGAAGTGGTACGGTTTGATATATGCAAAACAATGAAGCAGCCCGGCGATATGAATGAGTTATCTGTAGCTGATGTTCATCATGGGGATACAAAAGCATTATCTATAGAGAAACAGCCTACTGTTGAGCCATTGTCTGCTGTGCCATTGAAAGTTGAGCATGAAGATAATGAAGGTTATGAAGAACTTATGAGTGCTCTAACAGAAATAGAGCCTTATACTCTTAAGCAACCAGATTGTGATCTCAAGAATCAACCAAAAGCGAAGACTCCCTTTGACGAGCCACCAATGCTAGAATCGCAAGAGCTCCCCGATTATCTAAGGTATGTGTTCTTGGAAAGTGGAAGTATACTTCCGATAAGTGTGGCGAATGATTTAAGTGAACAGCACGTGGAGGCTCTCATCTCTGCTCTGATGAGGTACAAGAGAGCTATGGTTTGGACTATTGATGATATAATTGGAGATTCTCCGGAGAAACGTATGAGCCATCTCGAAGAAGATCGCATGCCCACAGGTAAGCCTCATTGTCGTCTAAATCCTTTCAGAAAATGATCCATCACTTACCTCGACGAAGTCTGAGTACTCGAGGTAACTATGTCAAGCCACGACAATAAATAAGGCGCTAGATGGGAGGCAACCCATCGTTTTATCGTTTTATCATTTATTGTTTTGTCTTTCTTTCATTCTAGTACTTGTTTTGTTTTGCTAAATAAAAAATCCAAAAATAAGAGTCGTGCCACGACCAAAACTAAGGCGCTTGGTGGGAGGCAACCCATCGCACTAATCATTTTCAGTTGTTTTGAGCAAATATAGGTGCAAGAAGTATTCAACAAGGAGATTGATTTCAATTGACGATTTGGACGCATTGTATGGTAAAGTTGGTAAGTTAGGAATGGTGATGCACAAGGCTATGAATTGAGCATTTCTCACACCAAAATAGGCTTCGAGGAAGGCTAGGCCTTGGTAAAACCAGGCCACGAACGATGCACAACCTATCCTATATCCTAAGGTCTCGGAATCTAGTGTGCTATACACTATGCGCCGCCTATTCCTAGGTATGCTTTTGACTATGCGCCGCCTATGCTATGGCATTTGGTCTCAGTATCTCATATGCCATAGACTATGCGGCGCATATGTCTACAAATGCCATAGACTATGCGGCGCATATGTCCCATTATGCTATAGACAATGCGCCGCATGTGTCATTGATATGCCGAGCATTATGCGCCGCATATGTGGTATTGTTGTCTCCAAAACCGATTGTAAATGGGTCAAAACCCGACTCATTCTCTTCCTATATAAAGGGGACTTAGTTTTACAACACAACCACACTAAAAATTGACCTAAGGGCGCCGCATATACATCCAAATCCTCTCAAAATTTTCTTCTTTTGCCCTTCCAATTCATAAAACCATCTCCACAAGCTTCAAGCAAGTAAGTACTCTCTTATTCTTTATTTATTTCTCGTAAGTACTACGTTGCTATGTCTATTATGAATTGCTAAATCGTATAAGATTGTTGGTGATGTTCATGTGTTTGGATTGTTGATACAAAATCATGTGAGTGCACATGTACGTAGGAAAATCTTGACTTGTTTTCGACTTGAAATTGGTTTTAATAGCATTGTTATACTATTTGCAGAATTGCCATGGCTATGAACATTGCTTAAGCTTGTTACTTGGATACTTACATGTTAGACTATCCCGGCCATCGGGATAAAACTTATAGTGCCTACCGACATAAGAGGTTGTGATTGTTGTAAGAATAACTATTCCATGTGGTAACCCCTATGTAGTAGTGTTGCTATATCTACCATGAAAGTAGTCCAATGGCTGCAAGTAAGTGATGCATTGCTGATTTTCTTGTCGGAATACAATCTTAAAATGTATGTCGACGAAATCTGAGTAATCGACCACTTTCGCTTCACTGATTTGTGTTAACAAAACTAAGTGTGGGGTGGTACCCCTACTGCTTATGTATAGATTGTATCCATTGAGATTGTGCTACCATTAACACTATTTCAAGTCTCAGGTACAATGGCACCCAAAGCAAGACAAGGCAAAGAAAAGGCTACCACTTCCCAAAAGAGCAAGAAAAGAGGCCGCAAGGACCAAGGAGAACCCTCCTCGCAGCAAATACCCCGACTCACGCTTGGAATTAAGTTGGATACTTATGAGAAACTTCTGAGGATGACGACTTTGATGATGATTCCAATACAAAGGGGTATGACCCCAGACATAGAGGATAAGTCCGACCAACCAGGTTCCTCGTATTTATTGTCCACTGAGGACAGTGTCCCGACTAAGTGTGGGGTGGTGGTATTGTATGCTATACTTCTCTATTCGCATTTATGTTTGTTTGCTTTTGTTTCATTTTTATTTCTAGCTTCGCATGAAATTATTTTGATAGGCAGCATGAGATTATAACAAGAGTATGTGCTACAATTGTGACTATTGAGACGTTTAGGCCCTAGTTGTGACTCATTATGTGATATTGTGTGATTCAATTCCTTCACTTGTTGGGTCGAGAGTCTATATTACTTCCAATCAAGTCGACCATGTGCCTTGTGTGTGTGAGATTAATAGTATCTTCTATGTATGTGGCTGATGCTAGAACTTGCCTGGTATGTATGCAAAGCGAAAATAAGGAGTGTAAGTTTAGGATATGATTTAGGCATTTCTTTGGAAACCTATACATGTTTACCTTCAGTTTTATCTACCCATGGACATTATCCTAGTTAACCCTTTTGAGCCTTTAGCCTATTTCTTTGACAACCTTGTATGTAAGCCTAATCCATTTTCTTTCAAGACCATAATTTGATCCAAAATCCTGAGTGCTTTAAAGTGAAAAAGTCATGTGACAACATAAGAGGAAATTGGGTGAGTATGATGCTTTAAATTGTAATGGTGCTTGAATGTGTTATGAAAAAGAAAGTGTTATCATAAGATGTATGTTGTGAAAAGAAAAAGGAAAGGAAAGCTGAAAAGTGAGTTGTTCTTAGAATTGAAAAACAAAAGAGGAGAACAAGGGTGGTAGACTAAAAGAAAGAAGAAAGGTTGAAGGAAAAAAGTGTCAATGATACAATGTGATGTATTAAAGCGCTTAGGATCTTAGTCACTATTCCTAGCCAAAATAGTCCTACCCGTCCCTTAAGCCTACATTACAACCATCAAAAGACCTACTTGATCCTAATCTTAACATTCTGACATTTAGTAGAGTACTACTTTAAGGGCAAGCCTATGGTCATCAGTTGCTACATATGAATTCTTTGTGAGAGTGAGAGCAAGGACATTTTGATACCCATGTTTGAAAAATATGCTATATTTGTGAGTAATTATGGGTACTATATTGTGAGACACACATGGTTGATGAGCTTTGGATAGTTGTATATGATTCTATGTACCTTAACGTTTGCATGCGAGTTGATCACCATCACTAGTCTACGCTAGAGGTTAAACTATTTCTACTTATAATCGGGAAGCTACTCTTTGTTGATAATTTTTGTGCTTGTCTTGAAGAATGTTTTGTGTTGTTGCTGTAAAAACCCTAAGTTGATGCTTAGAAGGACATGATATTTTGTTCGAGGACGAACAAAGCTGCAAGTGTGGGGTGTTGATGATAGGCGAATTTACACGCCTATATCAATATATTTTGCCCATATTTTAGCCTAGTTTTGAGAACAAATTATATATTTCATGCACTTTTAGTCCTTTTTCCTGTAAATGAGCTAACGAACATGATTAGGAAAGTTTCAGGTATAAATGATGCAAAATACAGCATTTTATGGCTTACTTGACGCAAAAGAAAGCTCACAAAGGAAGGGAAGGAAGTCTACACGCCTAAGGACCAAAACTGCTGCATGGAAAATCTGTCCCAGGCTAAAACAACATTTCTGAAGACTTTGGGGACTTACAGATACAAAGCTGGATTTTGACAATGATACATTAACCTAGTACAATTGGGTTATGTATTTCATTAGTTTATTTGGATTAGGAGAATGTTACATTAACCTAGTACAAATGGGTTAAGTATTTCCTTAGTTTAGTAGGATTTGGTTATTTATTTCATTAGCATAGTAGGAGTAGGATAGGAGTATTATAAATACCCTATCATGCTAGAGATTTTTAATTAAGTCCTCCCTTAGTGGAGAGGCAAGTCCTCCTTTAGTGGAGAGACACATTCTACTTCTCAATTACAACTCTTCTAATCTTTCCATTAATTCTATTCTTAAATTCCACAACAAGAGAATCGTTACTTGCTAAGGAATCACGCCACACGCCTATCACCTAATCCACACGCCATTACTCAACAATAACAATGCAAATCGTGATCTCCTTCGCACTCATGGGTAACTAAACTTCTCTGTTGGGGTTATGGAAGCCAAATGAGATACTATCTATTGCTGTGAGTTTGTGAGTTCGAGACACGTATATTGCTTATATCACTATTCTCTTCATCTTAATGCAAATTCTTGTGGCTGCAGACGCATAGAATAATGCCAGTCTAACATTTAACTTGTTCGAGAGAAAGGTTATTTGTCTGGAAAAGAGATAATGTCAAGGTAGTAGGACACCCTTTCCTATTAAAAAGCTAGTGCCGTAACTGGACTAACCTCTTGGAGAATTCGTACCGTTAGACACGCTTTAAGCTCGAGAGAGTTAAAGTGAAATAGTCCTTGTTCAGGTCGAGAGACGCTTGGATTTACCATCGACTACAATTCTCTATAAGCAATTGCATGTCAAGACTCTACACACTCATAGCCAATAGAGACGTGTACCTCAGAAGGTGGACATAACCCCAACGCTTCAATTCTCATTGTTTACAACTCACGTAACAATCTCTCTCTCTTTACTTTATTATTTTCAGCTTTTGTTTACATTACTTGCAAAACAAGACTCCCCCCTTTTACGAGACTTGCACCAAAAGTTTAGTAATTTTACTTACTTGTTGGCCAAGCTATTCCCTGTGGGATCGACACCCAACCCAGGTTGGGTTCTATATTTGCTAACGACCGCTTTACACTCCTACGAGAGCTGTAGATTGAGCGTTATCAGTTTTTCGGGTGAAGCATGAAGATGGTAACCCAATTCCACGGTACAAGGCTAGATTATTTGTGAAGGTATTTAACCAGAAAAAGGGAGATTTTGATGAGATATTCTCTCCAGTTGTGAAGATGTCATCCATTCGTGTGGTTCTAGGCTTAGCTGCAAGTCTAGATTTAGAGGTTAAGCAAATGAATGTTAAAACTGTTTTTCTCCATGGTGACTTAGATGAAGAAATTTATATGGAGCAACCCGAAGGTTTTGAAGTCAAGGGAAAAGAGAATTATATTTGCAAATTGAAGAAGAGCTTGTATAGTTTGAAACAAGCTCCTAGGCAGTGGTGCAAAAAGTTTGGTTCCTTTATGAGTCAACAGGGTTTCAAGAAGACTACTTCAGACCATTGTGTTTTTGTGCAAAAATTCTCTGATGGTGACTTTATTATTGTGTTGCTTTATGTTGATGACATGCTTGTTGTTGGTTATAATGCTTGTAGGATTCAAAAGTTGAAGCAAGAGTTGAGTAAGTCTTTATCTATGAAAGACTTAGGACCAGCAAAACAGATTCTTGGCATGCAGATTGTCCGTGACAGAAAGGCCAAGAAGTTGTGGTTATCACAAGAGAAGTACATTCAAAAATTACTTCGAAGGTTCAACATGGATAAGGCTAAGGTTGTCAATACACCTTTATCTATTCACTTTAAATTGAGCACAAAAAAGTGTCCTTCTAGTGATGATGAGAAGAAAGATATGAAGAAAGTGACTTATGCTTCAGCCATTGGTAGATTGATGTATGCAATGGTTTGTACAAGACTAGATATTGCTTATGCTGTTGGTGTTGTTAGCCGTTTTCTTTCTAATCCGGAAAGAGAACATTGGAATGTTGTAAAGTGGATTATGAGATATCTTTGTGGCACTTCTAGTCTGAGTTTGTGTTTTGGTAAAGGAAAGCCTATTCTTTGTGGTTATACTGATTCAGACATAACTGGTGATGTTGATACTCACAAGTCTACTTCAGGGTATTTGGTTACTTTTGCAGGGGGAGCTGTGTCTTGGCAATCTAGGTTGCAAAAATGTGTTGCTCTATCTACTACAAAAGCTGAGCTTATTGCTGCCGTTGATGCTTGTAAAGAATTACTTTGGATGAAGAGATTCTTGGGGGAACTTGGTTGTGCTCAAGAGAGGTATGTGCTTCATTGCGACAGTCAAAGTGTCATATATATTGGTAAGAATTCTAAATTTCATGGTCGGTCTAAATACATTGATGTGAGATACCATTGGATTCGGGATGTGTTGGATTCTAAGTTGCTTGAACTTGAGAAGATTCATGCGGATGATAATGGTTCCGACATGATGACTAAATCTTTGCCAAGAGGAAAGTTTAAAGATTGCTGCATGATCGTCGGGATGATGGTCTTCTCCACATAGTCGGGAAGGAGAGAATTGTTGGGTTATTAAGTCTTTGTCCCTTCCTATGTGGATAAATAAAGTACAATTTGGACCAACCTTATAGAAAAATAAGAGAAACCAAGATTTTCTGAATAGCAACTTGTTTTATTCCATAATACATAATGAAATACTTATAGCTATACAACTATAGGTTAGAGTTCTATTCTAGGAAAGAATATATATTGTTATAACTACACAATCAGTAATAAAATCCTATTCTAGGAAAGAGAATATTCTGTCCATACAATTATACTATTGTCTAACATCCCCCCTCAAATTGATACCGGTGATCACACAGTAGCAATTTAGAGCTAAGATAGCTATGTCGTGCGCGTGTCATAGCCTTTGTAAATAAATCGGCAAGTTGATCATGAGAAGAAATGTGTTGCAGAGTGATAAGACGGTCAGCAACTAGTTCCCGAATGTAATGACAGTCTACCTCTATATGCTTTGTGTTTTCATATTGGACATGATTTGTGGCTATTTTAATCGCACTAGTGTTATTAGCATGTTCACTGTAGGAGATATAATAGCAAACCAAGCTCAGATAATAGATGTCATAGCCAAACAATTTCCAAACTTTCTGCCAACATAGCCCAATACTCGACCTCCGTAGATGATTTAGACATATGAGATTGTTTCTTACATTTACAAGATATCAAGGATGTGACTAGAAACATGCGCCAACCAGTAATAGAACGATGAGAATTGGGACAACCAGCCCAGTCTGCATCAGTATATCCCTTAAGATTTATAGGAGAATCTGAACGGAAGAGAACACCTTGATTCATAGAACCATGGACATACCGAATGAAACAAAGTAATGCAGTGTGATGTATACGGTAAAGATTAGCTACAAACTGACTTAGAACTTGTACCGCATATGAGATATCCGGCCTTGTCATAGTGAGATAAACTAATGATCCCACCAACTGCCGATACAATGTGGGATCACTGAATGGTTCTCCATCAGCCTCCTTATATTTCGTATTAATCTCCATTGGGGTGCATACAACCTTGTCATCAGTAAGACCATCCGTAGCAACAAGATTACTAGCATACTTTTGTTGTGTAAGTATTATCCCAGTAGGCAAGTATAGAATCTCAAGCCCAAGAAAGTATGTCAATCGTCCCAAGTCCTTCATCTTAAATGAGGTATGCAAGAATTCTTTTAACTTAGTAATATTCTCTTGATTATTTTCGGTGATAATGATATCATCAACATAGATAAGAAGTACTGTGATACCTACCGGAGAAGTATGAAGAAACAAGGAATAATCTGAAGAACTTTGAGAGAAGCCTGCAGTTTGAATCGTGGATCGAAATTTGTCAAACCAAGCTCTGGGAGTCTGTTTTAAGCCATAAAGAGATTTTCGAAGACAACAAACTACATTTGGTCTTGGCAGAACACACCCAGGTGGTGGTTTCATAAACACAACTTCTTCCAGGTCACCGTGAAGAAACGCATTGTTCACATCCAACTGATGTAAAGTCCAGCCTTTAATTGAAGCCAAGGCCAATAATGTCAGTACCGTTGTCATCTTAGCAACAGGTGCAAAAGTCTTCTCATAATCCACCCCATACTCCTGTTTGTACCCTTGAGCAAGATCAAACTTTATAGTGATCAATTGTACTATCTGCCTTCATTTTAATGGAATACACCCACTTACTTCCAATGAGAACTCCATCCGTTGGCTTATCAACAAAGTCCCAAGTTGAATTTTTATTCAGTGCACAAAGCTCGTCTGACATTGCCTTTTTCCAGCAGGTTTGTGTAGAAGCCTGGGAGTAAGATGTAGGAATCTCAGCAGAATGTAGTGTGGTATGCAAGGCATAGGACTTACCAAATTTCCTTGGAGAGTAGCCAAGTCGTTCGGGAGCATGGCAATTTGTTCTACTAGACCGACGTGGAGGAGTAACTGGATGAGAGGATCCCTCTTCCGAAGATGAGAATGATGATGTAGAGTCAATACCAGAAAAAGATAAAGGTTGGAGAGCTTCATTACCATTGTTCATGGGTTGTTCTGGAGATTCAAGCGGAGGATCAGTACTTGAAGGAGATGAAGGCTGGAGATCACCATTATCATAGTCCACGGGTTATTCCAAAGACTTAACCTGAGGGTCAGTAGCTACAACATCGTCATCAAACTTGTACAGAAAAGAGAGAGATTCTGAAGCATATTTAGCATTGTGTTTGCAAGAAAACTGATCCTCAAAGAAAATAACATGTCTAGATATTCGAAGCTGATAACGAGATGCATTATAACAGAGATACCCCTTTTGTGTGTCACTGTATCCCACAAAAATACATTGTACTGCCTTTAACAAAAGCTTCTGTCGTTCATGTGCTGGAATTTGTACAAAGCAAACACAACTAAAAACCCGCAAGTGAGAATAATCAGGCTTACTATGAAATAATTTGAAATACGGTGTCTTATTTCCAATGACTGGGGAAGTTTGTCTATTGATCAAATATACAGAAGTATGTACTGCTTTGGGCCAAAAACTTTTGGCATATTCGACGTACTCAACAAAGCCAATGTAGTTTTTAAAACATGTCTATTCTTCCTTTCTACGACCCCATTTTGTTCCCGAGCATGAGGACAAGTGCGTTGGGCAATAATTCCTTTACTTTTGAAAAAATCAACAAGATTAGTCTTAGTGTACTTGCCTCTTGAATTAGAACGAACTACTTTTATAGATTTATGAAATTGTGCACGAACATACTCAACAAAATTCATAATAAAAGTCGGAACCTTAGATTTATTTCTAATAAAAAACACCTAGGTGTATCCGGATACATGATCAATAAATAACACAAAGTGCTTATATCACATCCTTGACAAAATAGGAGAAGGACCCCAAACATCACTATGCACTAAATCAAATGGATCTTCATAAGCAGATGAACTGGATGGAAAAGGGAGCTTATGACTTTTTAAACTGGAATAATTTGTACATGCCAAAAGGAGATTGAAATGGATGAGATGTGCTGCAAGAAGACATGATTTAAGCATGTTATGAAGCCGAGAAGAATGAGGATGACCGATCCTATTATGCCAAAGAGTGAGAAATTTATTTGAACGAGTAACATCCGTTGTAGAAACTGAAAGAAAACAATGATGCAAGTGACGGTGAACTAACTCTAGTGGGAATATTCTGCCAAATCTACGCCCCGTGGCCATGGTCATCCCTATTTTTAGATTCTGAACAACACAACCATTGGGTGAGAATTTTACAACACACTTTTGATCAACTAGTTGACCAACTGAAACCAAATTAACCTCCAAATTCGGAACATAAAGAACATTAGAAAGATTTCCAACAGAACTAATACCCGACACGGGTAATGTGTGCCCGTTTGCTGTATGAATAACATGTTTAGAAACACTACTAGACAATGATAAGAATTGGGACAAATCACCTTTCATATGATTGGAAGCCCCTGAATCTAGATGGAAAGTAGAATTAATTGAATTACTTGTACCTGAAGAGGATGCCGAGAGTGCACTTGAGATGTCTTCGGGAAGAGCAATTGCAATAGAATCTCAAATTAGTTTTTTAAGATCATGACCAGCAGGAAAGGAACCAGATGATGTAGTGACATTTGTCTGGTAAGCCTGGTGAGCAGTTCGTGAACGATTTGGGCGACGACGACAATCTGAAATATGATGGCCAGTAATTTTGCAATAAGCACAAATGTTTTTCTTCTTAGGAAAATTGGCTGCGATGTGACCAAAGTCTTGGCATTCATAGCATTGGACACTTCTCTTAGTATTTCCTGTTGAAGCAACGGTTGTTGATTTTCCTAGAAGTAATGCAACAGAAGGAAATGGTTTAGACTCCATAGTAGCCTGAGTTCCAAGTTTTGTCTCTTCACGGAAGACGGCTGCCAACACAAGGTCAAGAGCAGGTATGACTTTCCTGTTCAACAAACTGCCACGAATCAGCTCGAATTCAGGATGGAGTTTCATTAAGAATTGCACCACACTTGTCTTCTTTCGTTCTTACAACACCTCCTTGAGCCCTGCCTTAGAAATATTTTGCCCAAGAATTTGATCTTGTTCCGACTAGAGCAACTGCAAGCTAGCATAAAAGAAGCGAACATTCTTGTCCCCCTGTGTGTATTCTGCAATGTTGCATTCTAATTCAAACTCCCGTGCAAGGTTGCTTTGTTAGTAGATTGTACAGAAGTGGGTCCACATCTCAGAAGTCAAATTGAAAGGTCTAAGACCCATAGCAATATCAGCATGTATCGAATTCAACGTCCAAGCGATTACCTTTGCATTATTCAATTTCCAAAGATCCAACTCTTTTGCATCTGTTGGTGGACGAGAAGATCCATATAACAACCCAAAAAGGCCCTTGCCTTGAACAAAGATTCCAAAGTGGAATTCTCAAAGAGCAAAATTGAAACCATCCAATTTTGTGGAGAGCAAATTGTGCGAAGAGGATTGTGAATCCATTGATTGATTAATTACAAAAGAGGGGAGAGGGGGGGCAGAGAGAACAAAAGGAACTTAAGAAGATAGCAAAGTACCTGTGCAAAGAATACAGAAAACATGGAAAAAGAAAAAAAAATAGATTGTGGCTCTTGATACTATGACGGAAAAATAAGAGAAACTAAGATTTTCTGAATAGCAACTTATCTTATTCCATAATACATAATGAAATACTTATAGCTATACAACTGTAGGTTAGAGTTTTATTTTAGGAAAGAATATATATTGTTATAACTACACAATCAGTAATAAAATCCTATTTTAGGAAATAGAATATTATGTCTATACAATTATACTATTGCCTAACACAACCCACTTTTGCCCATAGGCCCATTACTATGGGGCATATATATAGATCTTTTTTAGGTCTTATTCACCATCCACAAAGAGAGTTTCGGAGCCACAAAAGAGAGAAAGAGTGTAGATTTTTGCCCAAATTTTCAACCACAGCTGTCAACTTGAAATTGTGATTTCCGCTTCGTTTCTTGTCCGATTGAGCTGATTTTTGGACTGCTTGTTTCTCTCTATTCGCAACAATTTTTTGTTCATGTAAAATAAATTTTAACCACAAACAAAAATATGAAGAAACAAGATTTTTTTTTATTGATAAACGATTGTGGTTACAAATCTTCTTGATTCTTCTCTCTTGATTTTCTCTGTAATTCGAGGGTCGTTAGTGGCTTATTCTCGAACATAGTATAATATTTTTATGAATATCCCATGATTTTATGGGATATTGGAGATCCCAATTTTTTTACGAATACCCATCATCTTATGGGATATTCAAGATGCCTCGATTTTCTCTGTAATTCGAGGGCCATTAGTGACATATTTCTCGAACGTAGGAACATTTGGATTTGATCTCCATGAAAGGAGAGTTTTTCTTCTTGATGTATTTGATTATCAAGAAGAGAGGGTTTTGATCTTTATTTGATTATCAAGAAGAGAGGGTTGTGATCTTTATGAATATCCCATGAATTTATTGGGACTTTTAGATCTTTGATCTCTTTGTGAATATCTCGTGAATTTGTGAGATACTGGAGATGCCTCTTTAAAGGGATATTTTCCCCCTTTATATAGGCATAATTTAGGGTTTAGGTTGAGCAGCCATCAAGCTAGATTTAGGGTAAAGTATCCCCCAAGAACTCTAACTAAAATTGAATTTTTTTTGTAAAGTCCACAAAATTTCAATGTCTACAAATACCCCCTGCTTCAAGGCTTGTCGGAGTGTAGACTTGATGAAACTCAAAGACGAGTATTGAAGTACCGCTTCCATCTTTATGATCCTGCGGCTACAGATTTGCATATTTGATTTATGAGAGAAGAGATGAAGGGCAAATTTGGTCCCACTGGGCGTGCCAATTTGTTTCCAACATAATTTAATTCGTGAAAAATAAACTTCAACCACAAATAAAAATTATGAAGAAGCAATAATTTTTATTAATAAACAATGGGGGTACAAATCTATTCCTCCCTTGATTCTTCTCTTATGATTTTCTCCATAATTCTGGTTGTCAGTGACATATTTCTCGAACGTAGATTTGATATGAATGAGGGCCGTTAGTGGCGTATTTATCGAACGTAGGAGTATTTGGATTTGATCTCCATTAAAGGAGGTTTTCTGGATCTTCTTGATATATTTGATTATCGAGAAGAAAGGGTTTTGATCTATAAATATCCCATGAATTTATTGGGACTTTGAAGATCGTTGATCTCTTTGTGAATATCCCGTGAATTTATGGGATACTGAAGATCCCTATCTTTTTACGAATACCCATCAGTTTATGGGATATTCAAGATCCCGATCTTTTTACGAATACCCATCAGCTTATGGGATATTCAAAATGTCTGTTTCAGGGAACATGTTACCCTTTAAATAGACGAGATTTAGGGTAAAGTAGAATTAGGATTCTTATTGAAGAGTCCACAAATTTTAGATGCCTACACTCTCATTTCAATCTTTGATTAGGAACTGACGGAGTTGGATTTGGTGATCTGTAGCTCCTGTTTTTCATTCCCGAATAGCAGCTGCATTTTGGTGTTTTTGCTCCTTTTTATTCTCTTGTTTTGGTGCTATTTTATTGTGTTGTTGCTCGTTGTTTGGCACTTGTTTGGTGGCCATTTTGGAGAACAATATTATAACTCTTTGGTAATTATAGTGGAGATTTTGGTCCCATGATTTTTTACTCTTCACACTGAAGGATTTTTCACATAAATTTGGTGTCTCTTGTTCTTGGTTTTATTCTTGTCTTATCATATTTGTGTGGTTATTTATTTGCTGTCATATTATTTTTTTGCTTGGATTTGGTCTCCTCTTGGTTCAAGTTAAAAGGGAAAGTTTAGATTTGATTATTCTTCCACTGCTACCCTGTCGGAATCTTTGATTGTGCCCTTGCCTTTCCTAACAATACCTACAAACTCCTTTAAACTTGACATATTTTATTCAGATAACCCCTAAACTATTAGCAATCTTAATTATCTTCTTACTACGCCTTTATATCCCTAAATTTAAAATCCTAGATCCTCCAATTAATATATGAAAAAATTACATAAATACGCAAGGTAACTATTACGTATTACATAAAATCCCTTATTTGAAAAGTAATTACAAAAATTCCATTTTAATTACATAGAATCCCTTTCTTTTAGACTTTTTGTCTATTCTGCCTCATATATCCCAAAACATCTGTTTTTGCTCTATTTTTAGTTTGATTTTTGCTCTATTATTGCACTCCTTATTTTCTGCCTAATTTCGAGCTACGTGATTTGGGAGGTTTCAAATTTGTTCAAATAAGGTTTATTATTTCAAATTATTAAAGAAATAATTTATTTCAGAATAAATTTCCATAATAATTAGTTGGTCTATTATTTCAAATTATTATGAAAATAATTTATTTCATAATAAATTTTCATAAAATCAAATAATGTATTTTATTTTAAGTCGTTCAAATTTGTTCTATATTATAGAAGAGAGATCTATTATTTCTTATATACCATAATTTGAACTATAATATGCATTACGAATTATTATGGAAATAAAATCATATCCAATTATTTCTATAGTCAACGACTTTTGACACTTTTGAACAACAATTAGTGTTTGATCAAACTTTTAAAAATATTTTAAAGTATATTTTGATGAAAAAAAATGCTTTTCAAATAAGTGCTTTTAAGGAGAAATTACATTTTTTGCGTATGAAAAATTATTTTTTATACTTCCTACGCATTTATTTTCTTACAAAGCTTGGCCAAATATTTATTTTTAAAAAATAGCACTTTTGAAATAAAAATTAAGCTTCCACTTACGATCACTTTTATTTGTTTCAAAAAATATTTCCTATCTAATATTATCTATAATCTATAATCTATAATCTATAATCTATAATCTATATCTATAATCTATAATCTATAATCTATAATCTATATCTATATCTATATCTATATCTATATCTATATCTATATCTATATCTATATATCTATATATATATCTATAATCTATATCTATAATATGTTAAAAGTGTGAAGACCCCTAAAAAGGTGATTTGAACTTTTTGCCCTTCATTAAAAGTCTTTGCTTTAGACAAAATCGTCTTTTCACTTTTTTTTCATCCAATTTTATATAATTATTTTTATAATATTGACTAAACTCCTAAAATATATAGGAAGAAGAATCAATTAATATTTTTCTATTATAAAATGACTTCTAAAATAGAAGAACTAAAAAGGAACTCAATTAGAAAAAAATTCATATTATAAGAGACTCCTAAAAATGAAGAACTAGAAAAGAACTCAATTAAAAAAAATTCTAAAATAGAAGAATTAAAAAATATAATTTTTTACGCTATCAATATTATTTTTGGTGTGTCTTATTTTTTTTAGGTTAAAATTGACTTTGATAAACTTTAAAAATAAAAAAATTCGTAGGCTCCTTGCCTTTCTGGGAAAAAGATTTGCTATAATTATAATTTTTATTAGTTTTTATTTTTTGAATTTTTTATTTATTTATATCTATAATTTATTTTCATTTATAATTTATATTTGTATTTATAATATATTAAAAGTGCGAAGAAAAATGATTTGAATTTTTCGCCCTTCATTAAAAGTCTATGTAATCGACAAAATTATCTTTTTACTTTTTTACTTTGATTATTATATTATTATATTTTATAATATTGAATATTGAAAAAAAAAATAGTGAAGAAGTTTATTAGGTTTAAAATTTGCTGAATATTTTTATTTTTATGGGAAAGGTTTGTTTTCTTGTACGTGTGTTCCCACATTTATGGAAAATATTGGTTCTCAAATGCAGGCAAACGACTAAATTTTCTTAAACTATAGGAAAGGTTAGTTTTTTAAGGTAGGAAAATTGTTTTTATGAAAAATAACTATTAATATATATATATATATATATATATATATATACTCTTAAAATATTAATTAGTGTCCTTTTTGATTTATGAATCATCTACTTCTATATAAAAAGTCTTTTAATTTTAGATTTTTATTTTGTGGCAGTTTTCACAATAATATTTATAGTTAAAGAGATAAAATTTATTTCTGATTTGCGGTAAGATTTTTGAAATTTTAGCATATTCCTGAAGTTTTCAATGATAAATTCTTGATAGATAATTGTTATAGTATCTATGATTAAAGAGATAAATTTGCTTGTGAGTTGAGGTAAGTTTTCTCAAATTTTAGTATAAACTTGTAGTTTACAATCATAAATTATCATCTATTTTTTTATAGACAATTGCATGTTCAAATATTTGAGATACATATTAGTTTATATAATTTAAATAGATATAAAATTTTTAACGTGGATGACTATATTTATTTGCATCGAGACACACGTGCAAAGTATGTACACTTGACTAGTTATCTTAAATAGAAGAAAGAATATTTTTCTTCCTGTGGCCAATACCCAATACATAATTAATATGAAATTATAAGTGAGCAAGAACAAATTATACCATGGAGAATTTCACTAAAAATATGTATTGTTCATGCCATGTAAATTTTCAGATTATACAAAAAAAAAATTATAATGATTGAATAAGAAACATTTACCTATTTATATCTTCAGCTATATATTAGAAAAATTGATATTAAAAACATAAAACTTCATTATTCATTATAAGGAAAAATTTTCATTGAAACTCACACGGAAAAAAAAAAATCTTTCTCTTGTGTCTTTGTCCTTAGTTTCCTCTTTTGCTTATTCTTTCTTATTTATTTTCAATAATAATCTAATCATTTAAAAATCAATCGTGCAATGTCAAAAAATTTAATTGATTTCAAATTACCATATAACTTAAAATTCCTTAATTATTAATTTTCCTAATATTTCTTGCCATATAATTTCTGTTACCATATGTTTTACAAATTCTTTAATTCTAAACATTAGTTATAGTTGCATCTAGCTACAGTAACGCTCTCAATATCATTAGGATCCTTAATTTTCAGAAAGGTAAGCATCAATTTTATGTGCTTTGTATTTGTTATTACTGAATTGGTTGCTAAATAATTCGTCGATGTAGATAGTTTTAAGTATTTCGGTAAATGGGAAATGGAGAGATTGATGAGGATGTCTTTTACCGTATTGTAGCAGAATGGATGAAGTGGAGGATCGCCTCATGAGTTTTGTGTGATATGAAAGTGCCTCTCAAGCTTAAAGGCAAATTCTATAGAGTTGCAGTACGTCCGACCATGTTGTATGGAGTGGAGTGTTGACTAGTCAAGAACTCTTACATCAAAAGTTGAAGGTGGCGGAAATTAAGATGTTGCGTTGGATGTGTGGACTTACTAGAGGTGACAGTTCGTAGGTGTGAGAGGTTGACCTTGTATGGTTTCAGGCGGGGTAGGGGTAGGCCGAACAAATACTGCAGAGAGGTGATTAGACGTGACATGGAGCAATTACAACTTACTGAGGACATGACCCTATATAGGAAGGTATGGAGGACACATATTAGGATAGAGGGCAAGTGCTTGTGGATGATTCGTAAATAGTAGTTAGGAGTGCTTTGGTGTAGCTTGACTAGTAGTCAGGAGGATTGGTTTGTTAGTGTATAATATTTCTTTGTGGATATTGTATCTCTGTTATTTCATCTTGTTTTATGTTTTATGATGACTTTGTTTACTGTTATTTCGTCCTGATGAGCCAGGGGTCTATCGGAAACAACCTTTCTACTTCTTCGGAGGTAATGGTATGAACTGCATAGTATTTTACCCTCCCCAGACCCCACTATTGGATTAATTTTAGTGTCACATCAACTGTGGGGAAGGGAAATTAGACTTCTTCTATGGGCTTGAGCAATACTCGCTTCTTGAATTGAGTTAGACGCAACTCCTAGCAGTGGCAGAGCTACCTTTGCTCCAGGGGTTCATTCGAACCCCCTTCGATGGAAAATTATACTGTTTTTATAATATTTTTACATGATTAAAATATTTTTTATGCATATATAGTAGATGTTGAACACCTTTTGATTAGTTCATACATTTACTTCTGGACACCCTCAATGAAAATCCTGGTTCCGCCATTGACTCACAGGTCCATTTCTTATCAAGGGGAAAGTCATCAAGCTAAAAGGATTTACAAGATAAATTTTATGTGGGTGTTAGTGTATCGTAGTACTATGTGGGTGTCTTTTTCTGTTATTTTATTTTGTTTCATGTTTTAGTACGATCTTATTTACTGTCTCTTTGTCTTATGCCGGGAGTCTATCGGAAACAACCTCTCTACTTCTTCGGAGGTAAGTGGTATGGACCGCAAACATTTTACCCTCCCCAAACCCAACTAGGTGGGAATTTACTCGGTATATTGTTGGTTTCGTTGGTTTTGGAGTAGTATTTTTGCAGCTAACTTGTATCATGGTGAAAAGTTCACTGATCATGAGATGAAAATTCAAACACTTGTTATTGACAACGGAACTGAAATGACCAAGGTTAGCTAGATATGGATTAACTCGTTTTAATTTCAGCTACATTTTTTTGTGTTAACTGCGTCGTTTGTTTCTTTAGGTTGGCTTTTCTGGGGATGATTCTCCAATGGGTGTTTTCCCAAGTATAGTTGGTCGTCCTCGCCATACTGGTGTCATGGCTGGAATGGGACATAGAGATGCCTATGTTGGCTATGAAGCTCAGTGTAGAAGTATTTTGACTCTGAAATATCCCATTGAGCATGGGTTAGTAACAAACTGTGATGATATGGAGAAACTGTGGCATCACGCATTTTACAATGAACTTTGTGTCGCTCCCGAGGAGCATCCTGTTCACCGTTTAACTCCAGGGCTTATCGAGAGAAAATGACTCAAATCATATTTGAGACGTTCAATATTCCAGGGATGTATGTTGCAAACAAGGCTGTCCTTTCCGTTTTTGCTAATGGTCGTACAACTGGTAAGAAGCATAAGCTAATATCGGTTTGATGTTGTTTTTTCAACAAGGTATTGTGCTTGATTCCGGTCACAATGTGACCCACGCTGTCCCCATCTATGAGGGATATGTACTTCCCCATGCCATCTCACAGTTAGTTCTTGGTGGTCGTGATCTTACAGAACATTTACTAACATCTCTCAGTCATGTACTTAAAAGGTACGACAGAGAGTGATGATTTGTGATATGAAGGAGACAATAACTTATATCGCACTGGATTTTGAGCATGAGATTGACAAGGCAAAAAATTGCTCGAAATCAGTTGAGAAAGATTTTGAGCTTCCGGATGGACAAGTCATCAATATTGGAATGGAAGAGACAGGAATTCACGAAAAAGCCTACAACTCAATTATGAGATGCGATGATGATATTAGGAAAGATTTATTTGCAAACATTGTGCTTAGTGGTGGCTCGACTATGTTCCCCGGCATAGCCAAACGTATGAGCAAGGAAATCACCGCTCTTGCTCCAAGTAGCACGAAGATCAAGGTTATCGCATCACCTGAGAGGAAGTACAGCACCTGGATAGGAGGATCAATTTTCGCTTCCCTCGCTACTTTCCAAAAAGTTAGTAGTTTCTTTCCCCTACTTCACCAATCAGTCATTCAATTAACTATGTCCCTCTGCCAACTTCTACTAATTGGTTTGCAGATGTGGATCGCGAGGGACGAGTATGATGAATACAGTCCAGCGATTATAAACCGGAAGTGCATCTAAGATTCTATCACAAACATATAGTGAGAATTTAAAAACTGCTCCTACGTTTTTGTAATTAGCCAAACTATTGCTATGTTTGATAATTATGAGGCATCGAAGCTTACCAAAAACCTAACAGAGTCGTACCTGCTGAAAATATATATTGAGCATGGATTAATTTCATGAAGAATTTATCTCATATTTGTTTAAATAAAATATAGGAATAACTCATTTCAAAATTAGTTATTTTAGGATTATAGTATTATTTTTATTTCATCTTGACGATGACAACTCATACTTGAGTAAACGACAAACACAAATTCTCAGTTTCTATCAAATTGGAGATCAAACAACCTACCTCAACCACTAATTGAAGTCTAATAAAGGACACTACAAATTGCTCTTCACCAACACAAGACACTGCATATAAAATAATTAAGAATTCTAATTCCTACTTTGTTTTCAAAAAAATAAAACTTAACCTTTTTCATAATAATAACTAGTTTGTTGGGATTTCCTCCTTCAGAATTTTATTCTTCTTGTTGGGTCAGCATCCTCCAGATCGTTGGACAGTGAAATTTATCTGATTTAGCATATGCTTGTAAGCTTCACATGTTATTCCACAATGCCAAGCAGCTCTGCATCTCACACAAAAAATTCTCCAACAATTGGGGCATGCCCTAATCAAATATCTCTTTCCATCATCAACCAAATTTCCTGTGCAATCCTCATAAGGGCAATCCATAATATATGACGAAGCCAAAACTTTAGCTTCTCGATTAGCATTTTCTACACGATCAAGAACATCATATGGCAACAATAATTCAAGATCCACTGTTCTCTTACAATTCACAATAGGGCACTTAACTTCATGAATATCATCGTTGATTTTTTTAGCTATATACTTCTGTATACACTCTACGCAGTATAAATGTTGGCAACTGTTGCCCTGAATCAGCGTGTTCGGAGGAAATACATCTTCACAGATATCGCAGTACGTACAAGAGGATTCCCCCTCTACCCGAATACTGTTCAATTTACCAATCGATCCATAAAAAAAAGAATAAGGCAGTTCAACAATTTTCTTACCGGCAGCATTGCTAGAACTTGATTCCAAATTCTTACCTGAGTGAAATTGCGCAGAATAGAAAAGAATTTGCTGCAACTGTATATCATCATTGTCGTCCATGATGTCGTCTTCATTTTCATTTTCATTGATATCAAAACTCAGCTGACTATCAGTTTCTTCATCGCGATTGAAGATCTGAGTATCTCTTGGATCCATTTCGATTTTGTTGGCGTCTGCAGGTTTACTAAATTTATGTCTTCTTTAACAAATTCAAAAAAATTTAGATCTTTTTGAAGTTGAATCAATCTGATTTCAATCTTTTGATTAGGGTGCAAGAATTCAGAGATTGATGTGACACTTAATCCAATCAGCAGCAGCAGAACCAGTTTGGGAACTCCGCCATAAATATATAAGGATTGTTATATTTTATTTCCCAATCTGCATATAAGTTGAATTAATACTGTTGTAGATAATAAATTTAGACTATGTCACGTGTTGAAAGTGACTGACATGTCTAGTCAAATTAAAAAATAACGAGCATGTTTTTTGTGCACCACTGACATGTTCTGACCAATAAAGTATCGCCACGTCAACTTCAATCTGAATGGTTAAAAAAATTGTCTTCGTCACAGCACTTTCACCCCAGCACAATTGACATGTACCCTCCAATAAAGTATCGCCACGTTAACTTCAATCTGAATGGTCAAAAAAAATATCTTCGTCATAACTCTTCCACCTCAGCACAATTGACATGTACCCTCCAATAAAGTATCGCCAGGTCAAGCTCCACATGAATGATCAACAATGCTTGTCATCATCACAATCTTCCATCTTAGCACGAGTGATATGTTTCGACCAATTAAATATCACCCTACCAACTTCAATTTAATTGGTCAATAAAAGTTTGTCCTCGTCAAAATTTTTTATCTCAGCACAAGTGACATGTTCCAGCAAATCAAATGTCGTCATGTCAACTTCAATTTGATTGATTCAAAAGAGTTTGTCCGCTTCACAACTCTTTTATTTCTGCACAAATGACATGTTTCAAGCAATCAAATATCAATATGGCAACTTCGATTTGATTTTCCGAAAAAAATCGTCCTCATCACAATTCTTTCATCCAGTACAAGAGACACGCTTCAATCAGTCAAATATCATCATGTCAACTTCAATTTGATTGGCCAAAAAGAGTTTACCCTCGCCACAACATTTCTATCCTAACATAAGTGACATATTTTAACCAATCAAATATTATCAGGTCAACTACAATCTAATTAGTATAAAAAATTATCCTCATCATATCTCTTCCATCTCAATACAATAAACATGATCTAATCAATAAAGTATAGCCAGGTTAACTTAAATTAGGATAAAAAGTGTTGATTATTACCATAACTATTTTATAACACAATTATAAATAAGGGTTCTCATAATAGAGAAAAGACACCAGAAATTGTACCAAAAGATAGATGGAGTCTGTGGTTCAAATGCTACGAGTTCTATAATGATCATGGATGAATGCAAATCAAAGATCAAGATGTTCCAGATCATATTTAGTTGAGGCAAATAAAATACCAAGGCATTCAAAATTAAATTCACTTGTTCGTGGGATGTGTATTGTTCGTAGCGGTCATTTAAGGTGTTCATGACGAATCAAATTCAGATAAAGATCAAATCCAACATAAATTTAAGGTCCAACTCAAAAGATCCATGAATTTATTTTCAAAAAGCAAAAAAATAAGAGAATCCAGAGAGATAGTAACATTCACCGTATAGAAATTAAATACAATGATTATTGCGATTTTCTATCTTGGTTATTATTTTCCCGATGTAAACTTTTTTATCTACAATATTGTGATTTTCATTCCCTTTTCGCGTTGTAATATGATTTTCTCATTTTCATGTATTTTCTACTATTTTTTTCGTTCATATTTACTTGTCCACTTTTTTATTTTAAAATCACCCATTATATGTCAAGTCAAAAATGGACAAATATTTATGAACAAGGGAGCATTTAAATTAGTTGACTACAACATGAAACGTTTTCAACCGAAAATGGTCAATTCATGAAAAAATGCTTCTTACATAACTGTACATGTAGCAAAAAAATAAATCAATAAAATGACCATATTTATATGTAATGTATCGATACTATATAAATAGTGTATTAATTGTGTATATGTGATGTATAACTATGAATTGGAGATGTATATTGATCAATATGCTTTTTATACAAACTTGCCACATTTTCTTTATTACTAGTCTATTATAAGTGCTTTGCACGTGTGTATAACGTCAATTAATAATTGAGCTATAGAAATTAAAGTAATATAAAATCATACTGCATAAATTAACTTCCAATTACTGTTATTTAAATCAGCGGCGAAGTTTTAAAAAAGAATATAAAGTCAAGTCATAAATTGATGCTTAGTAATTAGTTGTTCTATTTATTTTTTTGGATCAAACTTAGTTGTTCTACTTAATTAGTTGTTCCGTGCAACCTCCTTCTTAATCATCTTTTGAGATTCTTTTCACGTGTAGTTTGTGTTAATCATCAGAAAGGTTTTTAAAAAGGCTAATATTTGCACATATACATGTGTGTTGTAAACAACGTTAGACACATTACTATAAATATTTCTTTAAAGAAGTTAAAGCTCTATCAATACTTCTTCGGCCTAGTTCTACTTCTCCTCTTACCTGTCACACCCCTTTTTTTAACTCCAAAAAGATCATAATCATTTTAAGTTTGAAAGGGCTTTTATTAAAGTGACAAAAAATAAAAATTTTGTTTCGAAAAGAAGTACATTTAAACTCAGAGTCGCCACTTGACATAATTGGGTGTGTCAAGTCACCTTTGGGAATTCTTTTTCAAAACTGTTTTTGACTCTTTTAAACGGATCCGCGAACAGAGATTCCGGCTAAGGAATTCTGTTGACTGAGGGGAAGGTGTTAGGCACCCCTCAATACCGTGGTTCGACCACGGTCGCTTAGTAGAGCGTATCGACTAATTTAGCATTACGAATGTACAAACCACACAAAAACACGTAAAACAGTCAAACAAACAAACAAAACAAGTCAAAATATAGTGTACTGTCCAATTATATAGTTCCGAATAATGAAAAATACGAAAATGTAAACCTATCCAATTCTATACTATCCCTAAACTACTCCTGAACTAAACTCCACCCGAAGCCTCGGGCTTTGGTGACGAACGTCCTCCAGATACATAGTACATCGGGGCATTCCCTGGTGAATAAATACAATATATCTCGGGGCATTCCCCGGCTAAATGAATACATTTGAATTAAATACGATAAACTAGAAAGAAACATTCACGCGCACATTCCAACATTCAACCAAAACATCATTCTTAAATTTTTGCCTACCCGAACCTATATTGCCTATCCATTTCAACATGGCATAAATCTATCACATTCATACTTATACCGAATTGAACAAAAAGACAACAAATCAAAATTAATCTACGTTCAACTTTTATCAATTTCTCCCTTCCCGCCCCAAATTCTCTATTCAACCAAAATTAACACATGCCTCAATTGTCAACTCAATTTTCAGCTGAATCCAATATCAACAACATAGACATAACGACAATTAAAGTATGATAATCATACAAATTTCACATGAATAATATCAAACATTCAACAAATCATCCAATTTCAAACCTGCCCAATTCAACAAATTACGATAAAGAGAGAGAATGAGTTAAAGAAATGAACCTTCCGATAATCAATTTCGGTTGGTAATAATATTAAAGAAGCCCAAACTTAGAATTTCGGAGAATCCAATATGAATGCGACACTAATTTAGTAATTAGCATTGTATATGAACTAATATCTTGAAATTAGGGTGTTGGACTTATTAATAATTGACATATGGATTAATCGAGCAGTGGTTAGATTGGCTATGTTGTGTGGAGCGAATGATGACCAATCAATAATTTCACATACAGAGAATGAATGTTGCGGAAATGAGGATGTTAAGATGGATGTATGGGCGTACAAGGAGAGATCATATTAGAAATGAAGATATTTGGGACAAGGTAGGAGTAGCCTCGATATAAGAGAAGATGCGAGAAACGAGGCAGAGGTGCGAGAGGTTGACTATAGAAGGTTTCAGTTGAGGTGGGTTTAGGCATAAGAAGAACAAGTGAGAGGTGATTAGACAGGGCAGGACAGGACACAACTTATCGAGGACATGACCTTAGATAAGAGGTTATCGAGGACATGAATTTGGGTAGAAAGTTAGTTAGCTAGTTAAGCGCTATGTTTCTTGGACACTTCAGAAATATCAGCGGGTGTGTGTCGAATTCTTCAAAAGTAGTGTATTTTTGGAGAATCCAACATGAATGCGACACTGAAAGTGAAGAATCCGCGCAACTTAGATTAAGCGTGAAACTCGGGTTTAATGGAACTCGTGAAGGAGGAAGGGGCGTTAATATCAATGTGGGTAATACTAAGAGCAAAGGCAAAAGGAAAAAACAACTATTCATTTAGGGCTCGTTTGGTAAGGGATAAGGGATAGCTAATTTTAGAATTAATTTCATGAAGAATTTATCTTATATTTGTTTAAATAAAATATAGGAATAACTCATTTCAAAATTAGTTATTTTCGGATTATAGTATTAGTTTTATTTCATCTTGAGGATGAGAAAATTAATCTCCGAATAGCCAATGTAAGACTGATTAATTTCGGGATAGCTTATTTTGTAGGTATCGTTTGATTGGGCTACAAGTTAACTAGGATTAATTATCTCGAAATTAACTATTTCAAAATTATCTGGCATTAATAGAATCGAAGAGTCAACTAATTTTTTATATGTCTTTTATATATACTAAGTTGTTAGTTATTGTGATTTATAATATTTTTACATAATTTTCAAATAATATATGTTACTTCAATATTGACCTTAGTATTTTCATATTTTGCATTTGTTTTTTCACTATAGTTACATCTTTTGATCAACTTTTAAAGTTTCAAAAGTAAATTAAGTCATTTTTTTCTATTAAAACTCAGTTATAAATTCAAGAGAACTGATGCAGTAAAAGATTATTCAAGCAAGCGACTCAAAATAAAAGATGTAGGCCTAGTAATTCAAGAAATAATATGATTATTTGTCTCAAATGAAAATTGTTGCATTTTGGGCTAAACTAACAATGGACTATAAGGCCTCCAACATTAAGAGCTCAATTATTTCTAGACTGACTCAACAACTCATACTTGAGTAAACGACAAACATAAATTCTCAATTTCTATCAAATTGGAGATCAAACAACCTACCTCAACCACTAATTGAAGTCTAATAAAAGACACTACAAATTGCTCTTCACCAACACAAGACACTGCATATAAAATAATTAAGAATTCTAATTCCTGCTTTGTTTTCAAAAAAATAAAACTTAACCTTTTTCATAATAATAACTAGTTTGTTGGGATTTCCTCCTTCAGAATTTTATTCTTCTTGTTGGGTCAGCATCCTCCAGATCGGTGGACAGTGAAATTTATCTGATTTAGCATATGCTTGTAAGCTTCACATGTTATTCCACAATGCCAAGCAGCTCTGCATCTCACACAAAAAATTCTCCAACAATTGGGGCATGCCCTAATCAAATATCCCTTTCCATCATCAACCAAATTTCCTGTGCAATCCTCAAAAGGGCAATCCATAATATATGACGAAGCCAAAACTTTAGCTTCTCGATTAGCATTTTCTACACGATCAAGAACATCATATGGCAACAATAATTCAAGATCCACTGTTCTCTTACAATTCACAATAGGGCACTTAACTTCATGAATATCATCGTTGATTTTTTTAGCTATATACTTCTCTATACATTCTACGCAGTATAAATGTTGGCAACTGTTGCCCTGAATCAGCGTTTTCGGAGGAAATACATTTTCACAGATATCGCAGTACGTACAAGAGGATTCCCCCTCTACCCGAATACTGTTTAATTTACCAATCGATCCATAAAAAAAAGAATGAGGCAGTTCAACAATTTTCTTACTGGCAGCATTGCTAGAACTTGATTCCAAGTTCTTACCTGAGTGAAATTGTGCACAATAGAAAAGAATTTGCTGCAACTGTATATCATCATTGTCGTCCATGATGTCGTCTTCATTTTCATTTTCATTGATATCAAAACTCAGCTGACTATCAGTTTCTTCATCGCGATTGAAGATCTGAGTATCTCTTGGATCCATTTCGATTTTGTTGGCGTCTGCAGGTTTACTAAATTTATGTCTTCTTTAACAAATTCAAAAAAATTTAGATCTTTTTGAAGTTGAATCAATCTGATTTCAATCTTTTGATTAGGGTGCAAGATTCAGAGATTGATGTGACACTTAATTCAATCAGCAGCAGAACCAGTTTGGGAACTCCGCCATAAATATACAAGGATTGTTATATTTTATTTCCCAATCTGCATATAAGTTGAATTAATACTGTTGTAGATAATAAATTTAGACTATGTCACGTGTTGAAAGTGACAGACATGTCTAGTCAAATTAAAAAATAACGAGCATGTTTTTTGTGCACCACTGACATGTTCTGACCAATAAAGTATCGCCACGACAACTTCAATCTGAATGGTTAAAAAAATTGTCTTCATCACAGCACTTTCACCCCAGCACAATTGACATGTACCCTCCAATAAAGTATCGCCACGTTAACTTCAATCTGAATGGTCAAAAAAAATATCTTCGTCACAACTTTTCCACCTCAGCACAATTGACATGTACCCTCCAATAAAGTATCGCCAGGTCAAGCTCCACATGAATGATCAACAATGCTTGTCATCATCACAATCTTCCATCTTAGCACGAGTGATATGTTTCGACCAATTAAATATCACCCTACCAACTTCAATTTAATTGGTCAATAAAAGTTTGTCCTCGTCAAAATTTTTTATCTCAGCACAAGTGACATGTTCCAGCAAATCAAATGTCGTCATGTCAACTTCAATTTGATTGATTCAAAAGAGTTTGTCCGCTTCACAACTCTTTTATTTCTGCACAAATGACATGTTTCAAGCAATCAAATATCAATATGGCAACTTCGATTTGATTTTCCGAAAAAAATCGTCCTCATCACAATTCTTTCATCCAGTACAAGAGACACGCTTCAATCAGTCAAATATCATCATGTCAACTTCAATTTGATTGGCCAAAAAGACTTTGCCCTCGCCACAACATTTCTATCCTAACATAAGTGACATATTTTAACCAATCAAATATTACCAGGTCAACTAATCTAATTAGTATAAAAAATTATCCTCATCATATCTCTTCTATCCCAATACAATAAACATGATCTAATCAATAAAGTATAGCCAGGTTAACTTAAATTTGGATAAAAAGTGTTGATTATTACCATAACTATTTTATAACACAATTATAAATAAGGGTTCTCATAATAGAGAAAAGACACCAGAAATCGTACCAAAAGATAGATGGAGTCTGTGGTTCAAATGCTACGAGTTCTATAATGATCATGGATGAATGCAAATCAAAGATCAAGATGTTCCAGATCATATTTAGTTGAGGCAAATAAAATACCAAGGCATTCAAAATTAAATTCACTTGTTCGTGGGATGTGTATTGTTCGTAGCGGTCATTTAAGGTGTTCATGACGGATCAAATTCAGATAAAGATCAAATCCAACATAAATTTAAGGTCCAACTCAAAAGATCCATGAATTTATTTTCAAAAAGCAAAAAAATAAGAGAATCCAGAGAGATAGTAACATTCACCGTATAAAAATTAAATACAATGATTATTGCGATTTTCTATCTTGGTTATTATTTTCCCGATGTAAACTTTTTTTATCTACAATATTGTGATTTTCATTCCCTTTTCGCGTTGTAATATGATTTTCTCATTTTCTTGTATTTTCTACTATTTTTTTCGTTCATATTTACTTGTCCACTTTTTTATTTTAAAATCACCCATTATGTGTCAAGTCAAAAATGGACAAATATTTATGAACAAGGGAGCATTTAAATTAGTTGACTACAACATGAAACGTTTTCAACCGAAAATGGTCAATTCATGAAAAAATGCTTCTTACATAACTGTACATGTAGCAAAAAAATAAATCAATAAAATGACCATATTTATATGTAATGTATCGATACTATATAAATAGTGTATTAATTGTGTATATGTGATGTATAACTATGAATTGGAGATGTATATTGATCAATATGCTTTTTATACAAACTTGCCACATTTTCTTTATTACTAGTCTATTATAAGTGCTTTGCACGTGTGTATAACGCCAATTAATAATTGAGCTATAGAAATTAAAGTAATATAAAATCATACTGCATAAATTAACTTCAAATTACTATTATTTAAATCACCGGCGAAGTTATGAAAAAGAATATGAAGTCAAGTCATAAATTGATGCTTAGTAATTAGTTGTTCTATTTATTCTTTTGGATCAAATTTAGTTGTTCTACTTAATTAGTTGTTCCGTGCAACCTCCTTTTTAATCATCTTTTGAGATTCTTTTCACGTGTAGTTTGTGTTAATCATCAGAAAGGTTTTAAAAAAGGCTAATATTTGCACATATACATGTATGTTGTAAACAACGTTAGACACATTACTATAAATATTTCTTTAAAGAAGTTAAAGCTCTGTCAATACTTTTTCGGCCTATAAAGCTATGTCAATACTTTTTCGGCCTACTTCTACTTCTCCTCGTACCAATTATATTCAACCTCTCACATCTAGGTCATGTACCAACATACAAATTTTATCTTTAATTTTTTTTTTTTAACCTCTATTATCTATAAAATTATTCCAACGACATTATGGAATACACTGAACAATCTATTCAAGCAGAAGCAAATACTGAACCAAAGTAATAAAATGAATTGATGATTGGATCAAAATTAAATTCAAATAAACGCGTTCGCACATGGCTAGCAAAGTGTGCATATTGAACCAAATTAACATTTTTGGTGATGCAAAGTTAATATTATAAATAAAGCATATATACAACCTCAGTATATTATAACTAATTGAAAGAAATAAGTATTGTTGCAACGTTAATGATTTAAAAATAAGTACTCCTGAAAATTAATAGATATCAACCAAAAAAACAGTCATTTGAATAATTTCTTGACCCATGCACATAATCTTCGATATAAATTAAAGAATTATTGATAATCATGATCACTAATGAATTTTTCTTTACATAAATGTAACATAATTAGGAGTTAAATCGGGTTTGATTTTTCATGGTTATATATGACCGCTTTTGTGAATATGAAAATTAAGACAAAATTGTGATGACGGAAAAATATTTAATTAGCATGATTTTTATAGAAATTGGAAAATGCTATGTAAAATCCTATGTTATTTGGGAAAGTTTTTTCCCAATTTCTTTTGAACTCTGGAAATAGGATTTCTAGTTTTTTTTTTTTATTACCAAGCCTATTTTAGTTGGGAAAGGTTTTTTTATTCAAATCTTATATTAGAAAAGGTTTTTATTTTTAATTATAATTAATATTTAAAATCATTAAAATAAAAAATTGTGAAAAGACGATTTTGTCTAAAGTGAAGTCTTTTAATGAAGGATAAAAAGTTTAAATCACCTTTTTAAAGAACTTCACACTTTTAATATATTACTAGTTTAGATATACGCGCCTCGCGCGTGTATCTCAATTTAGTGAGTTTAATTTTACAAAATCACTCAAAATATAAAAAGTACGACGATCTTTCAAAATATTTATTGCATTTTTTGTTTGTTAGCACTTTGACATTAGGACAACTTTTAGTTATTATCCAAAGTAGAAATTAGTCAACCGAAAAGCATATATATTTGTTTAAACACAAGAAAGTTTATAAAGAAGGGTATATTCTCTTTCACCTCTTCTCTCTTTCTTAATCTCTTCTTTCATCTTCTCTAATTTCATATCAACACAATTATCCTTTTGTTTGGATTGTTTAGACTTGTCCGCTTCTTCAGAAGCTTCCTCAACTAATATGTTCTGCCCAATTAATTTCTCAATAATTTTTAATTCATTAAGAAGATTTCTCGAAAAATATTTTTATCAACTAACATTTATATTTAGGATTTTATAATAGTAGGTAGATAGATTCAACTCGATTTACCATGAATGTACTTGATCTACTGTCAAACTTAATTGGTAAGCTCAAAACTGAAAGATTCGACTATAATCCTAAATTTATATGTTCATTTTCAAACAAAAGTTATGCAAATCAAGATTCAACACTTACGTTCATTTTCAAACAAAAGTTATGCAAATTAAGATTCAACACTTACTATAACCCTTATATTTTGAACTCAATTAACAACTTTAATTAAAGATTCAACTATAATACTAAAGAAATACTTAAATAACATAATTAAAACAAAGCCACAGTTAAACAAAGGAAGGGGGGGGGGGGGGGGGGGGAGAAAGAGACAAACCCTTGATGTTTTTGACCACTTCATTTGATGGCGACTTGCTTATTTCTTTCAATTTTTTATAAAAAAATTTCTACTGAAAAAGAAACACGCGAGATTATCAAAAAAGAAGAATTCATTGCATTGTTAATTATTTAATCATAATTCACATATAATCTTTAAAGTTATTAACTAAAAGGAATAAAGAAAGATGGAGAAGATGATAATAATGAATAAAAAAATAAAAAATAAAAAGACAACTTGAATTAATAACAAAATAAGAAGAAAAAGTAGAAGTAGAGATATGTTTCTAATAGTTTTTTATCCAAAATATTAGTTAAATAGGATTGTAGACTTTTTTTTTTATATATATTAGGCAAAATTCTAATTGATTTAAAGTATTAAATATTATGAATTTTTACTTAAATTAAATAATCAAATCAAAAAAAGTTATAACTAAAATTAACTGTTAACACAATTTTGATGGAAGATGGGAAGGGGCTTTTGGGTTTTTATTATTACTAGTCAAGTGTACGTGTTTTGCACGTGTGTCTCTCGTTAATTAATAATTTTTTTTTAAGAAAACAAATTATTGTGTGTATGTTATAATATTAAGTACGCAACTTTGTTATAAAATAACGTAAAATTTTTAATATAAAAACTGTACTTAAAAAAAATGATAACTCACCACCACATCTTTTCTCATTCTGTTATCCTTTAAGAAGTAATTGTTTTTTCTATAATTCTGCATTTAAGTAAATAGTTAGTCACATACGTACAGGAATATATTGATGTTTTACCACAACAACAAAAACATACCAACAATATTCCTATGGAGTGGATTTGAAGAGAGTTAGTGTACACATTCCATATCTAACCTTCAACAAAAGAAAAAATACTAATTTTATTGTGTATAATTCTAATTTTTCACTCCAGCTTATCGATTTCATTACATTAGTATTATAATATCGTGTCCTTTTCTTATGACTTGTATTACAATTATCATATGTTTAGGACTCTCCCAATGTATTTATTATAAGATATTTTAAAATATTTAAATTAATTGCTTTATAATTTCAAGTGAAAAATGAATATATTAAAGTTTCTTTGAGAGAAAAATAATTTTGACCATATGACAAATTACTTGGAGATTAATTAATATGTGTATTTGGGGAACACATAAAATACTTGTTGCCAAAGTAAATAAATAATTTATTAATTGCTTTTGTCCTAAAATTGACAAAATAATGGCCAAATATTTTTACTTGATGGCAAGGAAAATAAAGAAAAGAACATGTGATTCTTTCTTGCCAAGGTATGTGTATTTCCACCGCCACAAGAAGGCTATAAATAGCCAATGCCATTCCATGCAATCAATACACCAATTTTTGTGTATTTCTCTTCCCTTCTCTGCCTATTTCTCTTTACTTTTCTTTTAGGTTATTTAAATAATTTACTTATTATTTTCTTGAGTTAAAACTTGTTGGTTTATAACTAATTTTATTGATTTCTGTATCCTCTGATTAATTAAGGAAAACCTATATAATTCTTGTATCCTCTGATTAATTAAGGAAAACCTATATAATTCTTGATATCCTCTAATTAATCAGGGAAGTGCTTGTTTGATCCTGGGAAAACATTTCACTTTGCGAAAATAGTTTCTTAGGAGTTTCTTAGGACAGTGTCCAGCACGACTCAAGCAATTTATTTATTACTTAAAATCATATCGTTATAATATTTATTTAATATTCAGTATTATTAACTTGTTAAGAAGTAATTATATTACTGTTATAGTTACTATATTGATTATAATATTATTATTGAAATAGTAATATTATTATACACTGTTATATTATTGTACTGTTATTATTATTAACATTTTAAATCATATTGTTATCGGTATTTTTACCATTGTTCCCCAACAATCTAAGAAATTATTACATATAATATTGGTCCTAAGACCGTTGATAATACTGATGTTGGTGTTGCTATGGTTGCTTCCATTCCAGTCAGTTTGTCAGAAGATTATGATATTGCAGAATTCAGGTATGAAAATAAACTTGGTTACATGCCTAATAATAGTAATAAAATCTTTTTAAATGATGCATCTCAATGCAAGAGAATATATGAAAGAAATGACAATCCCTCTAAGTAAAAAATAAATGACTGAAACGGATGATATAGTTGTTGCGGTCATTTCATAAATTAATATTGAAACCAACGTGAGAAATTGGGTGGTAGACTCTGGTGCTATTTGGCACATTTGTATAAATAAAAATGATTTTGTATCATACACCCAAGTTGAGAAAGAAGAAGAAATTATTTATCTTGGGACCTCGAGAACTGTTCAAGTTCTTGAAAAAGGGAAAGTTATTCTCAAACTCACATCTGGTAAAACATGTTCCTAATATCAGAATTAATTTGATTTCTGTGGCATTATTAGGAAAAATTGGAATAAAAGTTATATTTAAAAATAATGAGGTCATATTAAATAAAAATAATATTCTTATTGGAAATGATCGTTGTAATCATGGATTATATATGCTTAATACTCATAATGATATTTCTATTTTTACGTATTTGACTGTGTCTATTTCTTTATGGCATGCTAGATTAGGACATGTTAATTTCTCTTATATAAAGAATATGCAATCACTTGGTTTGATATCTGGTTTAAACTCAAATAACTATGATAAATGTGAAATATGTGCTGAAGCTAAAATTACTAAAAAGTCATGTATTTCAGTTAATCGAGAAACTGAATTATTATCTTTGATTCACACTGATTTGGGTGATTTAAAACAAACTATGACTAGAGGTGGCAAAAGATATTATGTGACTTTTATTGATGATTTTTCTAGATTTACCAAGTTGTATTTACTTAGAAATAAAGATGATGCATTTAATGCTTTTGTGTATTTAATGCATTGATGCATGTAATATAGTCTTGTAGTATTCCGTATTTTTTAGATTTAGAGAACACACATCTTTCTTCAAAACTACAAACCATTATGTAGGTATTAATATAGGTACTAATATAGTCTTGTGGTATTTTATAGATGGTGACAAATTTTAATCGTCGCACCCCTATTTGTGTAATTGTGTTTGTATTGGTTTTACAAAAAATCATACACAGTTTTCCTAAATAATATTTGACCAAATTCGTTTTTTTTAAGATACACATTCTTTAAATATGGGAAAAGTTATTTTTCTTTTGAAAAGAGTAAGCATCAACTATTTTATTAAATAATTAAAATATTATTTTAAATTTTTAACTAAATAAATTATTTAGGGTAATATTTAATTTCCTTTTTTTTAAGATCACAATTGCAGTTAGAGTTCTAAAGTGACTTGTACTCTTTTGATGTTTTACGTAGCTAATTTATGGGGGGAAACTTACCATGTATTTTAGTAGTTTATTGATATTATATTTTCTTTTATCATATATTTTACGAATTCTTAGTTTTATATATTTTAGAATTCAATGTTATTTATATAATTAAATAATTGATTAAGTATGTGAAAAGACGATTTTATCTATTGCAGATTCTTTTAATAAAGGGTAAAAAGTTCAATTCACTTTTCTAAGGATCTTCACACTTTTAATATATTATAGATATTATTTTTTTGTATCACGTTGGGGGGTGAAATTTTTTTTTAATTATAATTTTTTTATTATTATATTTTGTTTTTTAGTTTTCACACGTTGTATTACTATTTTTTTATGAAAGGAAAATCTTTTTGCTTTCTTACCTTTTGGTTTCTGAATATGATTAGGTTTTGTAGATAATGGAAAAGAAATTATATTTTTGTGAGGAAATATTTTGTTTTTTTTTGGTAATATAGTTAATATTAATATTACTTAAATAATTAAAAAAGGTGAAAAGACGATTTTGTCTAAAGTAGAGTATTTTAATGAAGGTCAAAAAGTTCAAGCAACATTTCTAAAACCCTTCACACTTTTAATATATTATATAGATATAGATATAGATATAGATATAGATATAGATATAGATAAATTATAGATTATAGATTATAGATATTAGATATAGATTATTTTGTTTTGCTTAACTCATTGATTTTTACTTATGCACATGACATTTTTAAGATAACAATAATCTAAAAACATAGTGAAAGATCCTATATAACTTCGATTTAAAAACACAAGATTCCAAATTCTTTACTATATTAAACTCCAAATCAAATCAAAATCATACAAACCCATTGAATTCTGAAGGCATAATACATAAATATTATCTTAAACTTGATGCCAAATTATAACATTGACCTTAAACTTTGATAGTGCACAAGTAGGCCCTTTAACTATACAAACCCTGAACAAAAAGACACTCCGATTTTGCAACTACACGCGTGTACCTCACTTGCTCTGACATGGATTACTAATCCACTCATATGGTATCACCTAATAAGAAAAACACATTATAAGTATGACCTTTAACTTTGTCGGTGCACAAATAGACCCTTTAACTATACAAAAGCTGTACCAAAAAACCCTTCAATTCCAACTCGGACGCGCGTCGTTATGCGTGTACAACATGTGTTTTGCCATGTAGAACCGGGGTGTTTATTTGTTCAAGTTTTGAATAGTTAAAGATCCTATTTGTACACTGTCAAAGTTTAAGGTCAATGCAATAATTCCGTGTCAAGTTTAGGGTCATATTTATGTATTATGTCAATTCAGAAGTCTTCTTTCCTTCCCTATCAAAGGTAAAAACGAAAAACTAAATGAAATACAAGTAGAACAGTAACTAAACTATCATATTGTTAAAACAATCAATAGGAAAGACATACTGAGGAAGGTTTTCTATCTTCTTTTAATATTACTCCTATCATTTAATGACTATATAAAATACTAATGATCAAATTTAGATTTCAAAGCATAATTAATAAAATCAATTTAGTAAAATAAGAGGATTGTTAAGTCAACATGAATCAATTAAAAGAAACGAAGGGAGTAGAAACCATAACAAAGATTATGAGATAGGCATTCAGTACCCTTCAAACTATGGCCTAAATTGTTACGACACACTCCAACTTCACAGGGTCCTAATACCCCCTGAACTCAATTTTAATGTATTTTCGTCACCCTTTTGTGTTGATGTGGCACCTTTATTACCTAAAATGAGGGCCACATCAAAGGTCCCATGTCAGCTACAAAGATTGACAAAAAAACGCTAAAATTTAGTTCGGGGGTAATAGGACCCCCGTGAAGTTGAAGTGTATCGTAGCAAATTCGGTCACCCTTCTGTGCTGACTTGGCACCGTTATTACATAAAATGAAACACACGTCAATGGTGTCACGTCAGCTAAAAAAGTTAATAAAAGGTGTCACATAAGCTAAAAGGTAGATAAAAATATGCTAAAAGTTAGTTTGGAGGGGGGGGGGGAGGTTGTAATAAGGCCCCCTAAAGTTGGAATATGTCGTAGCAAATATGGTCATAGTTCAGGGTACTAGATGTTTTACTCTTTATCAAATACAAAGATAGTTTCAGGAAAACCATCAAATATAGCTACACCTTGACTTTTATAGCAATACCCAATGGCCAATGCACATGCACGTCTAGTTTCTCTCCTTTAAAAAAAGGAGGCACCCTGGTGCACTAAAGCTCTCACTATGTATGGAGCACAAGGAAGGTCCAAACCATAAGGGTTAATTATACATAATCTTATCCTGCAAGAGGCCATTTCCACGATTGAACCTGTGGCCTTCTGGTCACATAGCCTCACCTTCTCCTCCCTAAAACCCTATTATACGCAGTCTTATTCTACAAGAGGCCATTTCCACTGCTAGAACCTTTGGCCTCCTGGTCACATAGCCTCACATTCTCCTTCCTAAAAGCCCTATTACAAATATTCTTATTCTGCAAGAGGCCATTTCCACGGCTTGAACATGTGGCCTCCTGGTCACATAGCCTCACCTTCACCCCCTTAAAACCCTATTATACGCAATCTTATTCTGCAAAAGGCCATTTCCACGGCTTAACCCTGTGGCCTCCTGGTCACATGGCCTCACTTTCTCCTCCCTAAAACCCCCTTAATTCCGTTATGAACCACCATTTCTCTGCTCTTCTACCACATCGTCATCCATTTCACCTTCCTCGATCAATTTCTAGTCGTCAAATCACTATAACCATCACAAAAACATTGTAAAACCATTGCCCAAAAGAACAAAAAAGAATGAACATTTTGTAGATGCTTCATTGTTGCTATAGTTAGTCTGTATATGCTATATCATCCGTAGTGTGATATTGTTGTATCGTATTTTAATTATATTTTTACATTGTACATAGACAAATGTTAAATTCAAAAATTTTGTATCCTATAGAGATGAATGTTATGTATTTGCAATACCATTTGTTTTATGAATATATGTTGCATATCAATTGTATATTTTGTATCCAACACAACTATAGCACATCTCGATACATGATCTTGATACAACTAGGTTGAGTGATTAAAGTTATCACGATTTTGGTGTATGCAACGCTATGGTATACTCTCAAGAACAATACTTGTATTCATGAGTTCAATCATATCCATATATCAACAATGTATCTATTTGCACAACACATCTATTGTGGTTTTGGGATGTACATACAACTCATATAGAGCATGAATACTATGTGTTTAGTTTGTGCACGAATATATATATATATATATATATATATATATATATATATATATATATATATGTGTGTGTGTGTGTGTGTGTGTGTATAAAACGAAATTGTATGTGTTGATATAACTAGGTTGGGTGAACAGATACAACATATCCAACAAACTTATTTATGTTGATGCAACTAAGTTAAGAAAACTGACACAGTGTATCCAACGAAATTGATAGTAACAACTGATACAATAGGCGAATGAATACAAATGAAATTAAATAGAATCAATTTAAGTTTTACAAGTACGTAAAAGTTCATACAAGTGATTTTTGAAGTTGCAGCTAGATTGTAGATATGTTGTATCTTGAATATTTTTGGGTTTCATCTTTTGAAGTTGTAGCTAGGATGTATATGGAGGGTTTCTAGTTTGTATCTAAGATCGAGATCTGAATTCATGGTAGTGATGATACAGGCGTATCTCATACAGCGTAATTAATACATTGACACATTGATACAGAGTGAACTGATGTATCACTGATACAAATCAAATTGTTATATCACTGAGACAACATGAATTTCAAAATATTATATATATATATATATATATATATATATATATATATATATATATATATATATAATATATTAAAAGTGTGAAGGGTCTTAAAATTGTTGTTTGAACTTTTTGTCCTTCATTAAAAGACTCCGCTTTAGACAAAATCATATTTTTACATTTTTTTATTATTTTAATAATATTAAATATTGGCTATATTACCAAGAAAAAAAACTCTCCTCGTGAAAATAGAATTTCTTTTCCATCATCTAAAAAAAACTAACCATATATAGAAACCGAAAAAAAAAAATTCTTCCCCAATGTAAAACCCAAAAAGTAGTAATAAAAAAAACCAACGTGAAACCAATCCTCCCCCAAGGTGTAACCAAGAAAATAGTAATCACTCCCAACATGAAACTAAAAATAATATAATAATAAAAATTAGTAACTAAAAAACCCCCCACCCCTATGTGAACCCCCCCAAAAAAATAAAATAATAAAAAAAACTCTATTCTTTCCGAACTTGATAAAATAGGCTTTAACATACCTTTTACCAACTTCTATAAAAGTCATGCTAATTTCTTCGTCAACTCGCTTTAGTTTATTTGGCATAAAATTTTTCGCTTTTTTGGTATGTTGATTGTTGCTTGCTTATTAATAATTTATTTAATTTGTGTTATTAGTTAAATTTATGTTCTTAATTGATTTAGTTTGTATTCTTTGTTGGATCTATTAATAAGTAATGCTCTTCCTCGATTAAATTCACGAAAACGACTCACATATTCAGGTACATTATTTACTCAACTCATCAATTTGTTTCAACTAATCAATTTTTTCCCTTCTACATCATGTGTTGCTTTTATAATTCATTTTCTTTAGGGTAAATTAACAAAATAAACTTATTATATTGTTTATTGCAAGTTGTAACAACTCTTTTTAGTTTTCAAGTTACAGCAACTTTCATTTTAAAAAAAAAATTTAAAATTTTTTTTATATATTTTTCGCTTTTAAAAAAAAGCATAGTAAAATCATTACAGAAAAGAAAAATATAGATTTAATATAACTAAAATGCAATATTCTTTGATTAAATATAGTTAAACTTAAATAGTAATATCCTTTCCTTAAATTTAGTTAATACTAACTAATAGATACCAATCACATCACTATTCTCTCTTTAACCATTTTTTCACATCACTATGCTCTCTTTAACCATTCTTTCTCCATTTTTAAACAATTCAATTTCTTTTTTAACTTTCATATATATTTGTTTTTTTTTTTCTATCAAAAATTATTATTTCAATAAAAAGCTTCCACAAATTGTTGTTGTTTCATACAACGTTTCAATATTTTTATTGAAAAAAAAAACGTTCAATAGTCTGCAAAAAAAAAAATGAGACACACAAATATGAATTGTGCTAATTTGCATTCAATCATGATATATCATGGAGGAAGATGGGATACCTCAGGTATATCTTGGTTATTACCTTTGATATTTTGCATTAATTCTTCTTTTTTCTTTTTTAAATAGATATTGTCTAATTATTGATTAAGAAAAAGACATTCAGAGAAAAAGTTAATATTGTTTTTTATATTTGTTTTTAATCATATGATGTTGATATGTTTATCATTCACGAGAACGTGGTGGAAAGTCACAAAAAAAATATTGTTCAATCAATTTATAGGTGTATGATTATTTGTTGTCAATTTTTTTATTCGATCATATTACATTCAATGACCTATTATGATATTATATTTATTATTTTATTATTTTTTATTATTTTTTAATTTTATTGATGTGTATGTTTTGACAGTATTAAAATATGTTGAAATTATCAAATTTCATATGTTTATCATTTTTTTTTTATATGTATGTTTTGTGAATTTTAAAATATGTTGTAATTTTTTTAATTACATATCATTACCGATTATTGAGTATTAGTTACTTAACATATCTGTATTATATTTGCAGGTAGACGTAAAGATTTTTCTATAGACGGAATTATGTATGATGCAAATACCAAGTATAAAGGATTGCTAAATGCAATAGCAAAACAGCTCAACATTGACATCAACTCAATTCAAATTTGAGATTAAGTTCTTGATTGATAGATTCCCACCAATGATCATACACAATGATACAAGAGTCATGATGTATCTAGATCGAAAAAGAACTGATTATTGATAATATACACAATAATAAAGTCATGTTAAACTTTTGTTATGTTTTTGCATGATGTTTTCGGATATTAAAATAAGCTTTTGTTGATTTTATAAAAACAATATCATCTTTAGATTCAATAACATAAATTTTTATTACTAAAATTGTAGACTCAATATGTTATATATGTATACTGAAAAATATAAGTAGATAAATAATAATAAAATATTAAAATACATAATTTCAGACAACTGATATCAATTTTAAGATTTAAAGAAAAAATTGATCTCAATTTTAATATAAAAAAAACACTTGATATAAGTAAAATATAGTGAAATACGATTTATATCGCAAAATATAAGTTCACGAAAGCAACAATTTTAAGTTATTTTATATCAAATTTAATACAAGAGATCATTCCCGTTAAATAAGAAAAAACAATTAATTTGTATGCAATTTTCATGATAAATCATATATTAACAACATAAAAAGATATTTTTGATATAAAATATCCAGTGATAAAACATCCTATTTGGAGTAGAATTAATTTTTTATTTTTCAGACATGCCTCAAGGAAAAAGAAATAACACTAAATTGAAGAAACTTTAAATCCGAATGAAGAAATGAATGTTGGAAAATCCAACTTCATACACATGAATATGAAAAGAATAGAAAAAAAAAGAAGAAAAATAATTTATGGAAATCAAGATAAATTAGTGGTTGAAAAAAACTTTTATCAGTAAAGTTGATTTGGAAATCCTGTAAATATTGGACTACTAAATTAATTAATAAATCTAAAAATAGTCAAATATCATGTATAAATGTACAAAAAAATAAAATCTTTACTATCTTTGATTCTTTAATTTGAGAACAAATTATGAAACTTAATTAACAAAATAAAAAACAAGATATAATTATTGATACCAAGAATAACACTTGCCATAATTATCAAAAGATTTAATGAAAAGTGATAACTATTAAATGCTATAAATAAGCATATATTTGAATATTAAATATGGAAAAAAATATTTTAATATTTCTAAAAAAAATAGTTTAAAGAAGATAATTAATGGTTGAAAAAAAATTTTATCAGTAAAGTTGTTTTGAAAATCCTGTAAACATTGGACTACTAAGTTAATTAATAAAGTTAAAAAAAGTCAGATATCATGTATAAATATAAAAAAAAATATGTTTACCATATTTGAGAACAAATTATGAAACTTAATTTACAAAATAAAAAATATATAATTGTTGATATCAATAATAACACTTGCATAATTATCAAAAGATTTAATAAAGAGTGATAACTATTAAAGGCTAGAAATAAGGATATATTTGAATATTAAATATGAAAAAAATATTTTTTAATATATTTAAAAAATAGTTTTTTCATGAGTAAAAGATCTTGCGTAAATAATAATGAGTTTTAAAAGTTTTATTGAAAGTTGGTAAAAGGTAAAAGATCTTGCGTCTGGTTTTAGCTAAAAATACCACGTAAAGCGTGAATGTCTTTTGGAATAAAGCAAAAAATATGAAATCAGTTCTTTTTTAAATTTATAAGATGTTAAAAAAGGTAAAGATATAAAAATTCTATTGGTGATTAAAGACAATAAAACATGAAAAAGTTTAGAAGCAAGTTAATTATTCAAGTTAATAAAAAGTAAAAGAAAATCAGTTCTTAACTTTAAAAAATATATTTACCATATATGACTCCTTAAATTGTGAACAAACTTTAATAATTAATTATTAAAATAAAAATAAAAAATATTGATACCTTAACTTGCCATAATTATTCAAAACTTTAATTAAGAGAGATAAATGTTAAATGCTAAATATAAGGAAAGAATATAAATAATAAATATTAAAAAACTGATTTTCAAACAATTAATTAAAATATATTTTTTTCAAAAGTTGTTATAGCTTGTAATTATTTCTTTAGTCTAGTAATTATTGAAAATTTATGCTATAACTTGTAATTAACAATCTAATAAGTCTATTTGGGATAATTTTTCACTTTTCTTTAGGCTACTATTGCAATGGACCCAAAGAAAAGAGATGATGCATGTCAAACATAAAAGTGATATTCATCAATTACTTGAAATTTTTGGTGGTAACAGATATATGTGCTTACACTAAAATAAATGTTTATGTTTACATAATTATATTTGAGTGTTAAGGATTTTTGGAAATTGATTTGAACTTTTTGTAATTATGACAAATCTCCGCAATAGATAAAATTATTTAATTTAAATAATCAAACGTTACACGTGCGAGACACGTGCAGTTAGACTAATACATATATGAAGTTGTTGATTATTAATCTAACTAATACATATATTAAGTTGTTGATTATTATAATTTATAGTAATTTTACATAATTTTCAAATGTTACTTCAATATTGACTTTAGTAGTTTCATATTTTGCATTTGTTTTTTTCACTATAGTTACATCTTTTGAACAACTTTTGAAGTTTCAAAAGTAAATTAATCCATTTTTTTCTGTTAAAACCCATTACAAATTCATGAGAACTGATGCAGTAAAAGATGATTTGAGCAAATGATTCAAAATAAAAGATGTAGGCCTAGTGACGAGGAATGCTAGTAATATGAATTTGGACTACATAAAATAAAACAATGATAAATTGCACAAATCTTATACTTAAAGAGACTATATTACTTAATATTTCTTACTTTTTTAAAATTTACATAAAATCCCATTTTTCAATTTTACTCTTGATACATATCAAGAAAATCCCACATCCTATTTTTACTCCGCCATTAACTCATTCAAGATTTCCTTTCATAAAATATCTCCCTTATTATGAACAATTAAATCATCTTCCTTCCTAATTTTTTTCTTCCATTAATGTTTAAATCATCTTCCTTCCCGATTTTTTTCTCCTCCGTTAATGCATGCAACTTTTTTTTCCTTTCCTAAAATTTCTTCCATTATTTTTTTTTTAAATCTATTGATACATATATAAATTTATTTAGTTATTCATACATGTTTATTCTTTTAATGGTGTGGGTATTATGGTGATTCATACGATGAATACATTTTGTATGATTTTAACGGGTGATATATATGATATTAATGGGTGATACATATTGTATTATGGTGATTCATATGGTAGATACAATTATTTATTTCAATTATTGGTGATTCATATGATATTAATGGGTGATATATATGGTATTATGGTGATTCATATATATGGTATTATGGTGATTTATATGGCAGATACAATTATTTATTTCAATTATTGGATGATTCATATGATATTAATGAGTGATATATATGGTATTATGGTGATTCATATAGTAGATACAATTCTTTATTTCAATTATTGAATGATTCATATGTTATTAATAAAAGGCAATGGTGTAGTCAGTGTAGGAAACAAAAGTAATAATATTTTTTTAAAAAAAAACTAAAAGCAAAATTGAAACATAATTAAAATTAAATCTAAAAAAAATAGACTAAAATTAAAGACGTAAAAAGACCAAATAAAAATATATCTTTCATAATTAACGACGAGAAAAAGAGAAACATAATTAAAACACCTAAATTAAATCTGAAAAAGAGAGAAAAATTAGATATCCTTCCTTAAATAAAAGAATACAATTAATAAAAGAGAATCTACTATTTTCGTAAATAAATATCTTGTTAGTTTCAAATGTATTACTTTTTTATATGTATCACCATATAACATATGTATCACCATTTCAAAAAAATGAAATAAAATATAATTAACAAAATAATCGAGATTTTATGTAATTTCACTTGAAAATTCAGGAATTTATGTAAGTTACCCCAAAAACAATCTGTCTGAAATGAAAATTGTTGCATTTTGGGCTAAACTAACAATGGACTATAAGGCCTCCAACATTAAGAGCTCAATTATTTCTAGACCGACTCAACAACTCATACTTGAGTAAACGACAAACATAAATTCTCAATTTCTATCAAATTGGAGATCAAACAACCTACCTCAACCACTAATTGAAGTCTAATAAAAGACACTACAAATTGCTCTTCACCAACACAAGACACTGCATATAAAATAATTAAGAATTCTAATTCCTGCTTTGTTTTCAAAAAAATAAAACTTAATCTTTTTTATAATAATAACTGGTTTGTTGGGATTTACACAACCCGAATACTGTTCAATTTATCAATCAATCCATAAAAAAAAAAGAATGAGGCAGTTCAACAATTTTCTTACCAACAACACTGCTAGAACTTGATTCTAAGTTCTTACCTAAGTGAAATTGTGCAGAATACAAAGGAATCTGCTGCAACTGCATATCATCATTGTCATCCATGATGTCGTCTTCATTTTTATTGATATCAAAACTCAGCTGACTATCAGTTTCTTCATCGTGATTGAAGAACTGAGTATCGCTTGGATCCATTTCAATTTTGCTGGCGCCTGCAGGTTTACTAAATTTATGTCTTCTTTAACGAATTAAAAAATTCTAGATCTTTTTGAAGTTGAATCAATCTGATTTCGATCTTTCGATTGGGGTGCAAGAATTCAGAGATTCATGTGACACTTAATTCAATCAGCAACAGAACCAGTTTGGGAACTCCGCCATAAATATATAAGGAATGTTATATTTTATTTCCTAATATGCATATAAGTTAAATTAATACTGTTCTAGACAATAAAATAAGTCAATAATAAATTTAGACTATGTCACGTGTCGAAAGTGACTAACATGTCTAGTCAAATTAAAAAATAACGAGCATATTTTTTGTGCACCACTAACATGTTTTGACAAATAAAGTATCTTCATGTCAACTTCAATAAGAATGGTAAAAAAAAATTATCTTCATCATAGCTCTTCCACCTCAGAACAATTGACGTGTACCCTCAAATAAAGTATCACCACGTTAACTTCAATTTGAATGGTCCAAAAAAATATCTTCGTCACAACTCTTTCACCTTAGCACAATTGACATGTACCCTCCAATAAAGTATCGCCAGGTCAAGCTCAACATGAATGATCAACAATGCTTGTCATCATCACAATCTTCCATCTTAGCACGAGTGACATGTTTCAACCAATTAAATATCACCATATCAACATGTTTAAACCAATTAAATATCACCATATCAACTTCATTTTAATTGGTCAATAAAAGTTTGTCCTCGTCAATTTTTTTTTAGAACTGCTCAGTTTTCACTCTGAACTATACACGAAATTGCTGAGACACACCCAAACTTTAGGAGGGTCCTATTACCCCCTTGAACTAATTAAAATCGTATTTTTGGCAACTTTAGTGCCTATGTGGCACATACATGGCACATACGTGTACCAACACACTGAACATCCACATATCTACATAGGTACTAAGGTTGTCAAAAATACGATTTTAATTAGTCCAGGGGGTAATAGGACCCCCTTTAAGTTAGGGTGTATATCATTATTTTTTAGTATAGTTCAATGTGAAAATAGAGGATTTTTCCATTTTTTTTATCTCAAGACAAGTGACATGTTCCAGCAAATCAAATGCCGTCATGTCAACTTCAATTTGATTGATTGAAAAGAGTTTGTCTGTGTCACAACTCTTTCATTTATGCACAAATGACATGTTTCAATCAATCAAGTATCAATATGTCAACTTCAATTTGATTGGCCAAAAAAAATAGTCCTCATCATAATTCAATTGGCCGAAAAAAATAGTCCTTGTCAGAATTCTTTCTTTCAGTACAAGAGACACGTTTCAATCAGTCAAATATCATCATGTCAACATCAATTTAATTGACCAAAAGGCATTTCCCTCGCCATAACACTTTTATCCTAGCATAAGTGACATATTTTAATCACTCAAATATTATCAAGTCAACTACAATCTAATTGTTGAAAAAAAAAAAAGAAAACTACAATCTAATTAGTATAAAAAATTATCCCCGTCATATCTCTTCAATCCCAATACAATAAACATGATCCAACCAATAAAGTATAGCCATGTTAACTTAAATTTGGATAAAAAGTGTTGATCATTACCATAACTATAAAAATCATGGATGGATGCAAATCAAAGATCAAGACATTTAAGATCATATTTAGTTAAGGCAAATTGTTCGTGGGATGCATATTGTTCGTAGCGATCATTTAAGGTGTTCAAGACGAATCAAATTCAGATAAAGATCAAATCCAACATAAATTTAAGGTCCAACTCAAAAGATCCATGAATTTATTTTCAAAAAGCAAAAAAATAAGAGAATCCAGAGAGATAGTAATATTCACCGTATAGAAATTAAATACAATGATTATTGCGATTTTCTATCTTGGTTATTATTTTCCCGATGTAAAATTTTTTATCTACAATATTGTGATTTTTATTCCCTTTTCGCGTAGTAATATAATTTTCTCATTTTTCATGTATTTTCTACTATTTTCTTCATCCATCTTTACTTATCCACTTTTTCTATTTTAAAATCATCCGTTATATATCAAGTCAAAACTGGACAAATATTTATGAACAAAGGGAGTATTTAATTTAGTTGACTACAACATGAAACGTTTTCAACCGAAAATGGTCAATTCATGAAAAAATGCTTCTTACATAACTGTACATGTAGAAAAAAAAAATCAATAAAATGACCATATTTATATGTAATGTATCGATACTATATAAATAGTTTATTAATTGTGTATATGCAATGTATAACTATGAATTAGAGATGTATATTGATCAATATGCTTTTTATACAAACTTGCCACATTTTCTTTATTACTAGTCTATTATACGTGCTTTGCACGTGCGTATAACGTTAATTAATAATTGAGTTATAGAAATTAAAGTAATATAAAATCATGCAACATAAATTAACTTCAAATTACTATTATTTAAATCAGCGGGGAAGTTTTAAAAAAAGAATATGAAGTCAAGTCTTAAATTGATGCTTAGTAATTAGTTGTTCTATTTATATTTTTGGATCAAACTTAGTTGTTCAACTTAATTAGTTGTTCTGTGCAACCTCCTTCTTAAACATCTTTTGAGATTCTTTTCACGTGTAGTTTGTGTTAATCATCGAAAGATTTTTAAAAAGGCTAATATTTGCAAATATACATGTATGTTGTAAACAACGTTAGACACATTACTATAAATATTTCCTTAAAGAAGTTAAAGCTCTGTCAATATTTCTTCGGCCTACTTCTACTTCTCCTTGTACCAATTATATTCAATCTCTCACATCTAGGTTATGTACCAACATACAAATTTTATCTTTAATTTTTTTTTTAACCTCTATTATCTATAAAATTATTCCAACAACATTATGGAATACACTGAACAATCTATTCAAGAAGAAGCAAATACTGAACCAAAGTAATAAAATGAATTTAACATTGGATCAAAATTAAACTCAAATAAACGTGTTCGCACATGGCTAGCAAAGTGTGTATATTGAACCTAATTAACATTTTTGGTGATGCAAAGTTAATATTATAAATAAAGCATGTATACAACCTCAGTATATTATAACTAATTGAAAGAAATAAGTATTGTTGCGACATTCATGATTTAAAAATAAGTACTCCTGAAAATTAATAGATATCAACCAAAAAAACAGTCATTTGAATAATTTCTTGACCCATGCACATAATCTTCAATATAAATTAAAGAATTATGGATAATCATGAGCATTAATGAATTTTTCTTTACATAAATGTAACATAACTATGAGTTAAATCGGGTTTGATTTTTCATGGTTATATATGACCGCTTTCGTGAATATGAAAATTAAGACAAAATTGTGATGAAGAAAAAATATTTAATTAGCATGATTTTTATTGAAATTGGAAAATGCTATGTAAAATCCTATGTTATTTGGGAAAGTTTTTTCCCAATTTCTTTTGAACTCTAGAAATAGGATTTCTAGTTTTTTTTTATTTTTATTAACAAGCCTATTTTAATTGGGAAAAGGTTTTTTATTCAAATCTTATATTAGAAAAGGTTTTTGTTTTTAATTATAATTAATATTTAACATCATTAAAATAAAAAATAGTGAAAAGACGATTTTGTCTAAAGTGAAGTCTTTTAATGAAGGATAAAAAGTTTAAATCACTTTTTTAAAGACCTTCACACTTTTAATATATTATAAATTATAAATATAAATTATAGATTATAGATATTAGATATAGATTATTTTGTTTTGCTTAACTCATTGATTTTTACCTATGCACATGACATTTTTAAGATAACAATAATCTAAAAACATAGTGAAAGATCCTATATAACTTAAATTTAAAAACACAAGATTCCAAATTCTTTACTGTATTAAATTCCGAATCAAATCAAAATCATACAAACTCATTGAATTCTGAAGGCATAATACATAAATATGACTCTAAACTTGACATCAAATTATAACATTGACCTTAAACTTTGATAGTGCACAAGTAGGCCCTTTAACTATACAAAACCTGAACAAAAAGACACTCCAATTTTGCAACTACACACGTGTACCTCACTTGCTCTGACATGGATTACTAATCCACTCATATGGTGTTACCTAATAAAAAAATTACATTATAAGTATGACCTTTAACTTTGTCGGTGCACAAATAATAGGCCCTTTAACTATACAAAAGTTGTACAAAGAACCCTTCAATTCCAACTCAGACGCGCGTCGTTATGCGTGTACAACATGCATTTTGCCACATAGGATCGGGGTATTTATTTGTTCAGGTTTTGAATAGTTAAGTATCCTATTTATGCACTGTCAAAGTTTAAGGTCAATGTTATAATTTGGTGTCAAGTTTAGAGTCATATTTATGTATTATGTCAATTCAGAAGTCTTCTTTCCTTCCCTATCAAAGGTAAAATCGAAAAACAAAATGAAAGACAAGTAGAACAGTAACTAAACTATCATATTGTTGAAACAATCAATAGGAAAGACATACTGAGGAAGTTTTTCATCTTCTTTTAATATTACTCCTATCATTTAATGACTATATAAAATACTAATGATCAAATTTAGATTTCAAAGCATAATTAATAAAATCAATTTAATAAAATAAGAGGAGTGTTAAGTCAACATGAATCAATTAAAAGAAACGAAAGGAGTAAAAACCATAAGAAAGATTACGAGAAGGCCAAAATTGCTACGATACACTCCAACTTTGCAGGGTCCTAATACCCTCTTGAACTCAATTTTAATGTATTTTCATCACCCTTTTATGCTGATGTGACACCTTTATTAAATAAAACGGAGGCCACATCAAAGGTCCCACGTCAGCTAAAAAGATTGACAAACATACGCTAAAATTTAGTTTGGGGGTAATAGGACCCCCGTGAAGATGAAGTGTATCGTAGCAAATTCGGTCACCCTTCTTTGCTGACTTGGCACCGTTATTGCATACAATGAAACACATATCAAAGGTGTCATGTCAGCTAAAAAGGTTAATAAAAGATGCCACATAAGTTAAAAGGTAAATAAAAATATGCTAAAAGTTAATTTTTTTTGGGGGGGGGGGGGGGGGGGGGGAGAAGGGGGGGATTGTAATAAGGCCCCCTGAAGTTGGAGTATGTCGTAGCAAATCATAGTTCATGGTACTAGATGTTTTACTCTTTATCAAATACAAAGATAGTTTCAAGAAAACCATCAAATATAGCTACACCTTGACTTTTATAGCAATACCCAATGGCCAATGCACATGCACATCTAGTTTCTCTCCTCGCCTTTAAAAAAAAGGAGGCACTCTAGTGCACTAAAACTCTTGCTATGTACAGAGCACAAGGAAAGGCCAAACCACAAAGGTTGTTTATACATACTCTTATTCTGCAAGAGGCCATTTCCACGATTGAACCTGTGGCCTCCTGGTCACATAGCCTCACCTTCTCCTCCCTAAACCCCTATTTTACGCAGTCTTATTCGACAAGAGGTCATTTCCACTGCTAGAACCTGTGGCCTCCTGGTCACATAGCCTCACATTCTCCTCCTTAAAAAACCTATTACAAACATTCTTATTTTGTAAGAGGCTATTTCCACGGCTTGAACCTGTGGCCTCCTAGTCACATAGCCTCACCTTCTCCCCCTTAAAACCCTATTATACGCAATCTTATTCTGCAAGAGGCCATTTCCACGGCTTAACCCTGTGGCCTCCTGGTCACATGGCCTCACTTTCTCCTCCCTAAAACCCTCTTAATTCCGTTGTAAACCACCATTTCTCTGCTCTTCTACCACATCGTCATCCATTTCACCTTCCTTGATCAATTTCTAGTCGTCAAATCACTATAACCATCACAAAAACACAGTAAAACCATTGCCAAAAAGAACAAAAAAGAATGAACATTTTGTAGATGCTTCATTGTTGCTATAGTTAGTCTGTATATGCTATATCATCTTAATTCATGGTAGTGATAATACAGGCTTATCTCATACAGCGTAATCGATACATAATTGACACATTGATACAGAGTGAACTGATGTATCACTGATACAAATCAAATTGTTATATCACTGAGACAACGTGAATTTCAGAATATTATATATATATATATATATATATATATATATATATATATATATATATATAATATTAAAAGTGTGAAGGACCTTAAAATTGTTATTTAAATTTTTTGCCCTTCATTAAAAGACTCCGCTTTAGACAAAATCATTTTTTTACCATTTTTTTATTATTTTAGTACTATTAAATATTGGCTATATTGCCAAGAAAAAAAAAACTCTCCTCGTGAAAATAGGATTCCTTTTCCACCATCTAAAAAAAACTAACCATATATAGAAACCGAAAAAAAATTCCTTCCACAACGCAAAACCCAAAAAGTACTAATAAAAAAAAACGTGAAACCAATCCTCCCCCAAGGTGAAACCAAGAAAATACAACAACAACAACAACAACAAACCCAGTGTATTCCCACCTGGTGGGGTCTGAGGGGGGTAAGATGTACGCAGTCCATACCTCTACCTCTAAAGAAGTAGAAAGGCTGTTTCCGATAGACCCCCGGCTGAAGACACAAAACACCAGATACCACACAAATACAAATACAAAGTGAAGCACCTAACAAGATTACAAGAGTACATGAGTACATAACATAACATCCATAACATAGATACGGCAGCCATACGTAGAAGAAAAGAAAACAGAAGGAAAACAGAGGAAAGCACCCATATTCGTACCCCCAACAAGTAATTCCCCACCCCTACGTGAAACCCCACCAAAAAATAAAAAAAATAAAAAAAACTCTATTCTTTCCGAACTTGATTTTAGCATTACTTTTTTTATGCAAAATATGGTTAAAACAACTCAAAAATCACAAATAACAATTTCTATCCCACGTAAAATAGGCTTTAACATACCTTTTACCAACTTCTATAAAAGTCATGCTAATTTCTTCGTTAACTCGCTTTAGTTTATTTGTCATAAAAGTTTTTGCTTTTTTGGTATGTTGATTGTTGCTTGCTTATTAATAATTTAAACACAATATTAATTAACATACCGGCAATTTTGCTTATACTTTTAATTTATTTAATTTGTGTTATTAGTTGAATTTATGTTCTTAATTGACTTAATTTGTATTCTTTGTTGGATCTATTAATAAGTAATGCTCTTCCTCGATTAAATTTACGAAAACGACTCACATATTCAGGTACATTGTTTACTCAACTCATCAATTTTTTTCAACTAATCAATTTTTTCCCTTCTACATCATGTGTTGCTTTTATAATTCATTTTCTTTAGGCTACTATTGCAATGGATCCAAGAAAAAGAGGTGTTGCATGACAAACATAAAAATGATATTCATCAATTACTTGAAACTTTTGGTGGTAAAAGATATATGTGCTTACACTAAAATAAATGTTTATGTTTACATTATTATATTTAAGTGTTAAGAATTTTTGGAAATTGATTTGAACTTTCTGTACATTATGACAAATCTTCGCAATAGATAAAATTATTTAATTTAAATAATCAAATGTTACACCTGCGAGACACGAGCAGTTAGACTAATATATATATATATATATATATATATATATATATATATATATATATATATATATATATATATATATATATATATATATATATATTAAGTTGTTGATTATTATAATTTATAGTACTTTTTCATAATTTTCATAATATATGTTACATCAATATTGACTTTAGTAGTTTCATATTTTGCATTTGTTTTTTTCACTATAGTTACATCCTTTGAACAACTTTTGAAGTTTCAAAAGTAAATTAATCCATTTTTTTCTGTTAAAACCCATTACAAATTCAAGAGAACTGATGCAGTAAAAGATGATTTGAGCAAGTGATTCGAAATAAAAGATGTACGCCTAGTGACAAGGAATGCTAGTAATATGAATTTGAACTACATAAAATAAAGTATAAATAACACAAATATCAACCCTTTTATAATTAATTACACCCTATCCTACTTTTCTTAAAATCTTTACTCTCTCTCCCTTTTTAATATACATAAGTTTCGATTAATATACATATAATCCTATGTATAATCCTATGTATATCCGCTATTTATACAATACGGATTTCTTCCTTTAATCACACTTTTAAGTCAACAAATTAATTTAGTGGCTTAATGCCTTCCTTAAATTATGTAACAACTGCTAATTTTAAAATTTTGAATTAGTCAAATACATGAAAAAAGCTCATACGAAATTCACATATACAGAAAAAAATCACTGATTTTGTTGATCCTGTTGAAGAAAAAAACTTTTCTTCGATTTCAAGAAAAAAAATAACACGAAATTCACACACACAAAAAAAGTTCAGTCACTGTTTATGTTGATAGTTTTGAAGGAAAAAATAGGAATTCGACTTCAAGAAGATGAATATTACTATCCTTTTGAGGTACGTTGGTAAGTGTAGAACAGAAACGGAATATGTAAATTATAAAAGCGAAGGAATAGTTGTTGCGGAATCAATAAGTTACTTGAAGTTGATTTCATTAATTGCTACGGAATTAAACATTGATGAACTGCGAAAAAATATTGATGTACGTTATGTAGTCGACGGCAATGCTTCACCATTTTATATCCGTAATGACAATGGAGTACGGTTGTATGTCGAGTTGAAGAAAGCGCAACCAACATTCTTGATGTATCCATTGTGCGTATCAACAATTGATAAGTCTTCCGATTAGATACAGTTTGATAGAGATACAGGAGCTGTTGTTTGCGTGGAGGGTGTTGAATCAGACACTATGGCTCTAGCAATTGCAGAGATGCATAATCAATATGTGTTGTATATTCCAGAATTCGAGCTTGATAATCTTATTTGTGATAGCAAGAGTATTGATGTGAAGGTAAAACAGATGTATAAGGATAAAAAGACGCTCGTTTCTGTGATGTCAAAGTATGTTGTGACACATGGATTCAATTCAAGAGCTAAATGTTCAGATAAAAAAAGGTAATACATTTATTTTGTTGTGTTAGAAATATTTTTTGGTAAACTGTATAGATTATGTTATGTTAGTTATGTTGTAATTTTTTATGGTTTGAAATTGTTATGAACTGAATTGAAAAATTAATTGTAATTTTTTGTCGCATGAAGTGATTGATTGTAAATTTACGTAAACATTCTATATTGTTTATTTATGTTAATGTGGTGTTGTAGTACCAGAACAATGGAAAAAAAATGTGCAGAAGGCAAGAAGCTAATGTAATGTTTAAGGTTTAACATATACATAATATTTCTTATGTATATGTTGTTTTTGGTATAAACATTTTAAACATTTGAGAGTGTTTATATGCATAACCTTTTTTTAAATTTTAACTGATGACTTATAAAAAATGTATATGTTGTAATTGTGGAATAAAATAAATGTTATTTTGTCCTGTGATATATAAAATTGTTTTACAGCCATAAAAAGTTAGGTGTTTTGTATATCTTTTTTTTCTGATTTTGTTATAGTTTCTCTGATTAGTAACACTGAAATGTTATGAACATACACAAAAACTTATTATTGTATATGTTACTGCATATTACAGTTATTTCCTCCGATGTCATAATGAGGATTGTGAATGGATGTTGGAAGCATCTAGCTATAAAAAACAAATGTTTTTATCATCAGGAGATTTAATCCAGAACATTCATGTCGTTTGAGTGATAGGGTTCTGAAGAATATTATGGCGACTACTGCTTTTGTGTGTGAATTCGCGGCTCCTAAATTAGTTAACCATAAAAGAAAGTACACACGGGGAGACATCATGGAAGAAATGAAAGTTGTATATGGTGTTGATATAAACTATACGAAGGCATGGCGTGCAAAGGAGTGTGCCATAGCGATGCTTAGAGGTAGTCCAGCTAATGGGTATAGACAGATGCCGAGATACATATCTATGTTGAATAATGTCTATCCAAATTCACACATTGCAATGCATAAGTCTTGGGATAATAGATTTATGTATCTTTTTATAGTGTTGCATCCAATGATAAGGGATTTTGAGTTTTGTAGACCCAGTGTAGTTGTTGATGGTGCACATTTAAGTGGACCATATCAAGGGACTTTCCTATCAGCAAGTACACTCGACGGTGCAGGTATGGTATTTTTCATTTATATTTGTTTAGACTTTGTATTGCATTGTAAAATATATGTTGTATAACAAATTAGTTTTGACAACTGATCAATATTAATATATTTTATACATAAATTAGGATGCATTTTACCGCTTGCATACGGAGTTGTGGATACAGAAAATGACAGCTCATGGGCGTGGTTTTTCAACCAATTCAAAGCTGCTTTTGGAGAACGTGACAACATGTGTGTTGTCTCTGATCGTAACGAAAGTATCATCAAAGCGGTTAGTGTTGTATATCCAAATTTCCCACACCTTGCATGCATTTGGCATCTCTGAAAAAATGTTTGTAGTTACTTTCGAAAAAGCAAAGAAAGTATTAGTGATTTGTATTATTCAATGGCCAAGGCTTACCGAAAAGAGGATTTTGACTACCTAATGGCAAAGATTGAAAAAGTTGATCCGAGAGTGAAAAAATATCTACAAGAAGCTGGATATGAAAAGTGGAGTAGGTGTCATTCACCGGTAAACAGAGGTCGGATGATGACTTCGAATATTGCTAAGTGTATTAATGGTTGTTTGTTGGAGGCCAGAAAATTGCTAATATATGGATTCTTAGAAGAGGTGCGAATATTATTTGGATCTTGGAACTGTAAAAATAGTGAGATAGCTTCATATACAAGTACTACGTTGGGTCGTGGATTTGATAAAATCTTAACTCTCAATGGTATGAAAGCGTTGAAGATGACGGTATGTATCAATTTTTGTGAGTTTTTACCATGAAGTTATATGTATTGTTATAATCATAGTAAACATTATTTTTACAAAATGAAATAAAAATTATTGATAAAGTTCAATGTATATATTTTTTATTCTCTTCAGGTTAAGGCGTCCTCACCATATATATATTCAGTTTATGAATCTGGACGAAGATACATTATCAAACTTGAAAGTGAGTCGTGCATCTGTTGCAGGTTTTAAATAGATCAAATACCTTGTGCTCCCGCTATTACCATATTGAAGTCTAAACAAATAAAGAAATTTGATCCATATTGTTCTGAATACTACAAATCAGCTACTTTGGTGAAGACTTATGAAGTTCCAATCATTCCTATGCCAGATAGGACAGACTAGAATGTTCCTAATAGTGTAGCTGAGGAAGAAGTGTTGCCCCCGATATTCAAAAGACTTCCAGGAAGGCCGAAGAAAGGGCAGAAGAAAAAATCTAGCGAAACACATTCATCAAGCACAAATCGTTGCAGACATGAAGGACACAATAGGCGTTCCTGCAATTTCTTCCCAAAAGAGAATTAAGTTTTAGTTTTTGTTGACTCCTGAAGATTAATCACTCGATTATCATTTTTCATTTTTTGGAAATGAAGTCAGTAAACAGTTTTTGTTTGCTATTTTAAGATTGAAATTATTAAGAGTTTTGATCAGTTTATGCTTGATTTCGTTCAATTTTTTATGTGTATTTGTTTACTGGTATTAAGTGTGAGTATTTTTTTGTAAGTATTTGTTTGCTAAGTTAATCGCATCAATTATCAGATTTAGTTTAAAATTTTAACATTCAAAATAGCAAAAGGTTAGTTAAGTATTTGTTTACTGAGTTAAAGACACAATGATCAGATTTAGTTTGCAATTTCTTGCTCATATTTTTTGTGTATTTGTTTTTATATGTTGATAAATATGTCTTATTAATGACAAACAAATCATATCTAAATGTATGTAGCTTATAAGACTGTATATATGTTAAAAGCTTATAAGATGGATATGTAAATTAGGAGTTTATAGTGATTATATAGGAATTTACTACAGGTGACAAAATATTATATGTATATGAGTAGATATACATGGAATCATTTTGTGTGTGTAGAATGAATAAGAATGAAGGTATAAACAATATGTATATGTTGACATATACACACATTAAAGAAGAAGAAAAAATATACTAAGCTTTTATATATTAGAACGAAGAAATATGTTTTGTAGAATATAGTGTTGTGTATATTACTACATATACACTCAATCAAGAAGTTAATTTGGTTTGTTCTTTATAAGCATAAGATAACAATTATACATACAAAAAACAATACAATAGTTTAACAATGCAATAAGCCTATAATAGACATATTACATCATCGGTATACAATTTGTATATGTCTACGTAGTCGTACATAGTTAAAAGAATAAAACGTAAACATAAATGCTATGTTATTTGTATAAAAGAAATGTGTTTTGTAAGTATTTGGTTATCAGTATTATTTAGTATACATATGTATATGTAGATTAGTTCACGAATAAATATAGAACGACAAATCATATACACAAAACAATAATAAGCAAAGAAATTTTTATCATTAATTCATCAACATTACTTAAAAAACTGTTAAAACAAATTTGTAATAAGAAAACATCTAAAGTGGTTGAAAATGCATAATTCCTAACAAAATCCATATTAGTAAACATTCTATAAACCATAATATACTGTCCTCCTACCCAATTCTAACAATGGCCATTTCATCAGGGATTGAGTGTTTTATTAGCCTTGGACTTGGCCTTGGAGGGTCTTCATTCTCACTGACATAATCCTTTTTTGCTTTCTGAAGACCATAATTTCTAAGGAGAGATGCGTATTGCATATGATGGTATGCCTCTTTAAAATCAATTGATGGGACTGACATTCCTTCGCTTATGTATTCTGCATATCCATCAACAAAAACTCCACAGTCTTTATATGAAAAAATAAATACGTTATATAATTATAACACATTGTAAAGAAGATTTAAGAAAACACTAAGTACAGATTACTTACAGACTATCACAATCTTGTTGAGTAATGTTTTGCACATACTCAACCTCAAATGGATTGGTATTCAGTAACTGCATCGTATCATTCATTTTATCCCTGTATGCATCAAGGTTTGGCCAATCTGTACGGGATGTTTGTTCAAAAAATTCACTGTCAGACAAGAAGGTTGGGAGCATGACCGCCAACTTATGAATCTCGGGGGATGAGTCCATATTTATTAGGTTGGATAGTGAATTATAGACGCGTATACGTCTATTCTTTAGAGCTATAACAACTAACGCCCAGTGAAAATTCTGATTGCAGTTGATTGGAACATAAACCTTATCAACAAGGTTCCATGGCAACCCAACTGGTATTAAAAATCCCTTGATTATGTTGTTTACTGCATTTTCGTTGTAGGCCATAACTACAGACTCAACATAATCCTGTTGAGTAGAAATTACCGTGTCTGAATCATTAGGATAATATCTACGGTACGTCTTCTCAACATAATTCTTGAAAAAGAAGTTTGTTGTGGTAAATCGATATTCCTGACCAGTCCGTAATTTTGATTTCTTGCGCAAGTTCTAAAATATCACATCAATATGCTACAAAATTAAAATATAAAGAAGAGGCATTATGTTGATGTATAATGTGAACATATTTATATGTATACGGATAGTAATAATAGTTAAAAAAAAGTAAACATAATTGTGGAGTTAATATATATAGCTTGCAGGCAGTTACGATAAAACATTCTAATATGCACATGTATATAATGAATCTGCACATACATATAGTTATACATATAATGAACCAGATGCAAAGTCATGTACATATACATTTATGTATATGTTCTTCACATACATATGTTACATTCCTTAGCTGAAAAACACTATTAAAAAATAAAAAACAACTCATATATATATGATTTACATGTACATATGTAAAAATTCAATACATCAAAACATAGTAATCAAAACTATGTTCAACAACATTAAAAGAACAATGTATGTGTAGAACATATACATACTCACTAATACGTACAAGCATTAACCACATATGTATATAATGAATTTGCACATACATATAGTTATTCATTGCAATTCTGCACATGCATATAATGAATTCTACATATTCAAAAAATGCGAAAAACATTTTTTTTTATCCGGTATTTCATACTCTATTGAAAATGAAGAACACGTAATATTTGAGCCAATATGGTTAAAACATTTTATGTACATTAAAACTAGTAATTGCATTACACAGCTAACAACATCTAATACATAGACGTGTATATGAACAATACATAGAAAATGATGAATACAAACAAGACATTTCATTACACAGTTAGCGATATGTATGAGTCATGTATTTGTTTGAAATATACATAGGTAATGTTCATAACCTTAACCAGATGGTAGCATATGTATATATATTTAATATTAAAATATTATATGTATAAGTACATAATAATACACAACATAATAAACAAATATAATATTTATGTATATGTTCTTCACATGTAGAACATGTGTATATGAACTACAAATATCAATGTTTTCAAACTGTAACACATTCTTTGTAAGTGTAATATGAATAAGATGCCAATATATGTATGTATATATGAAAATTTTTAAAAGGTGATATTCAAATTAAAAATACCTCATCATTCCAGCATGAATTTTTCTGCGACATCAAGTAAAACCAATTTTTAGAACGAGCATAAGCAACAACAAAATTATATTGCTGAACTCCAAGGGAAGATGCTTTTGCTTTGTAGTGTTCATCATTCATTTTCCTATAAAAAGTGGAATAATTGTATTAAGAAAAATATGTAAATTGTACATGCATATTCATGAAACAAAATAATATTTGTATTGTTAGAACTCACTTTTGGGAATGAAACTTCAACAGACTCTCAAGAACCCATTTCTTGTACTCTTCAATGATAGAACTTGGCATATCGTCAGATATTCCATAACCTTCAAATGCAAATGTTTGTTTGAAATTTGTGCTTTCATCCTCTAGGGCCTTTGAACCATATGCAAAGTCAGTCGTATATGGTGACTTGAAAATTCTGGACCTAGTCCTGGTTCGTTTAGCAGGAGTTTTTGCAGCTAGATGAGCCGCAACAACTGAATTAGGATAATTTGATGGAATCTGGCTATCAGATAGGGAATGCAAGTTAACTGTTTCATCCACCGGTTTAACAACTTCAAGCGAAATATCATCTACCGGTGCTGTCAAACCTTGCGTTATATCATCTATCTCCAATTAAGCAGATTCTGAAATGGTACTCAAGTATTCATCCTATATAGATAATTAAATGTATATAATGTAAGTTTCGTTTAAACATGTTTGTTAAAAAAAATGTGACTATAAAATTTGACACTAAAATTAAGAAAAAAATCAATTTATGTATTTACCGAATAATCTTCATGGTTATTCTCAGTCATAGGTGTTTCTGCTTTAGAGTAATCCGGATTCTAATTTACAACAGCATCGACAAGAGGATTCGATGCGGCAGTTCCAATATCCTCCAATTCCTGATTCACCGTTTCTTCAACAAAAGCATTTATTGTAGAAGTTCTAACATCCGAACTAAATCCCTCAAAATCCTATTATATATTAAAAACATATACAAAACTAAATAAGTGTATTTTTACGAAATAATAACTTTTATACTATGAGATATATTCAACCTCAAAAGATTTTTGTACATTTTATCATGAGCAAATTCTGTGTGCAATGATTTATTATTGTTGTCGAGAACCAAAAACATTTAATATGTGTATCAAATGTTTATGATGATGTTTCCTTTTTTGATGCGTTAACTGTGTATATTATAAACATATACGTATGACAAATGACATATACAAATAAATAACAAACATAACTATCCAGAACATCAGTCAACATAAACAAGAAACTAATCTAAATTTTATTTTAATTTTTTCTTTAATACAAAATATGAAACTAACTATGTGAAATTGCCTTTTTGTAAAAAATAACTTTTTTCTTTTTTGTTCCTCTATTGAAAAGAATTCTATATCAACCTGCTCTTTTGGTGAAACATGTTCCTGTTGCAAACATTCCACATCATGATCTTGATGATACTGTAGGTGTTGTTTGGAAAAATACAATAAATAAATCATTATTGTTAAATAAGTTATAAATATGTACTACACAGTACTGTATGTTGTGAATTATACACAAAATATTTATGTTATTTATAAAATATAAACTACATAGTTATAAGTGCAAAATTGATATACATAACACAGTTATGTATATTAAAAAGTATATATAACTTTGTTATTTAACTTGTTTAATGTACAAAATATAGATGAAATGTATTTGAATATATACATGACTGTGTGTGTATAGATTTAATATCAATATCTCACTTGAGAAAAAGTCATTTTGTAAAAAATACCTTTTTTCTTTTATCTTTCGAACTAGTGACGATATCCAACTCATCGAAATTGTCTAGTGATGGTACACCCCCAGTTGTAAACCCTCCAAGTTCAGCATCCTTATGACATTAGGATTACATATGTGTAAGAACTGCATCAGTGTAGAAAAATAAAAAAATGCATAGTTATAAAACTTATTATTTTTGCATTGTATGCATTTGTTGAAAAGAAATTCGTATGAACAACCTGTTCTTTTGATGGATAATCTTTCTTTTGTAAACATTCCACATCTTGATCTTGTTGATCCTGTTGCTGTTTTATGAAAAAAAAATTTTAAAAAATTGCAATGAATGAGGTCTTTTATGCCCAAATGTTTGATAAAGATATAAAATGTAGAGTAATAAATGTAATATTGGATTCATCCAACATAGATAATTGATTATGTATGAATGAGTTAGAAATGTTGATAAGATGGGCTTGTATGATGGGTACTATAGACCACAAACTTATGTATGTTGTTAAATATACGTTACAGTATTATGTACATAATCTACATCTACATAACAAAGTTATTTATATTGAACAATATACATAACTTAGATGTACAAGACATAGATGACATATATTAGGATATATAAATGACTGTGTTTGTGTATTTTATGTATATTTAGATATATACATAAGTGAGTGTGTGTATTTTGTAACATCCAAAACCGTATCGTATTAACATTCAAAGTTTGATTAATCAACAACTTATTTATGTACAATTAAGTATTCCATGTAAGTGAACACTTCTGAACGAAATTAAAATAAAAAATTCTATCAAAAATTTATGATGTATATCAATATTATAGAAAATTGTGATGTATATCAAAAATGATAATGGCACGAATGCAATTCAATAGTTAAATACAAAAATCATTAATTGTGATAAGTAAAATCAGTTAAATTTACCTTTTCATGGGTGTGTTTGATGTGTTTCAGCATGCTCATTAGTTCAACGTGTTGTTTATTTCTTTTGTCATTTGATTCTTCATGTTTTTTAACCATTACTTTGTGAATAAAGGTGAATTTTTGGTCCACCTGCAAATAAAAAGACAATAAATTTGGTAATATTTCCACAATTTAATTATACATAGTGTTTGCTATATGCAGAAACTTGCATAAGACTTTAAGAAGAACTTCAACTTATTCCATTTTTGGTCAGAACTGTCTTGATGACCTGACTTGCCGGATGATGATGGAGTTAGCGTTGGTGCATCAACACGCTTTGAATCAGAAGTCCGTAATTGATCTATTGGCATACTTTTTCCTGAAACAGACGATGGAGTTTTCTCGCTATCTTGCATAGGAACAGTTGTAGTATCAAATCAGACTGTCCTCCTCTTCTTCGTCGGTTGCGATGCTGATGCATGAGTACTCAAACCTGCCTTTATTAGGATTTGAGGTGGTGGAATAGTATTGAAATTTTCAAAACCTTGATGGTCCATGTCCGATTGAGTATGTATGTCGACAGCGGGTCTTTTACCACTACGATTTGAATAAGTATCACGTTAGAAGGCAGATTCATCATTATTTAATTCAATGCCGTCGATCGTTGGCAAATCAAGCCTTTGTAATTCTTCATGAGTTGGCCGTAAATTAGTACACACAAACTGTTAAGCATAAAAAAAATGGCTACATTAAGATTCACCGGAAAGTCAGCAGAGTGAAATACAAATTTTAACTCAAAATGTAGTACTAAATGTTTACCTTGCTAAACATACCGGCCATGAACTTCTCATACCTGACCTTAATCCTAACTACCTTCCAGTTAAAAATCCTTGGAATTACATTATCGACAGGCTCAGCTATAGTACTGTCTACCTCAGAATAGCATTCATACATCCAAACATTCAACAGATGAGGCATTCCTCCAATAGAATATAGCTGTTTTTGAACAAAAAAAATCTTGTCTCCATGTTGCAATCAGCTTTTGAAAAGAAGCCTTTTCCTATGGAATTTGTTCATACCTTCCATCCTCCACCATCACAAAGTCCGATCGGCTAATAGTAGTATCACGTACTTGTGAAAACCAAAAGGTATGAATAAAGTATAGGATGGATAGGTTCAAAGCATCGGTGTTATTGTCGAAATTTCCCTCCTTGAATCGCTGTACAAAAGTAAACTTTTTGACAGTATGTTTTGAACTTGAAAAATACTTCGCCATTAATACGGACTTAGATGAACGAGTATACAGGTGTTCCTCAATGTTCCCATTACATTTAAGTCCAGATATTAAAGCAAACTCAGAAATAGTAAACTTCAGAATGGTTCCTTGCAGGTAAACGGGAATTTCATCCGGATCTCCTTGTTCTAACTCAAGCATAAGTATACATTTGGGAATCTGACCCTGAAAATTACACTGGGGCATGTCTAGAAAGGACCCAAAGATTGTTTGACGAAAAAGATTGTAAGCTTCTTCATCAGCACAATTCTTTATAGCTGAACCAAATATGCGGTTACAATAACTACCGAAGTGCAAAGAATGCGCAGAAACATTTTTTATTCGGTATTTCATACCCTATTGGAAATGAATAACACATAATATGTGAGCCTATATGGTCAAAACATATACTGTGCATAACAACTAGTCATTTCTTTACACATCTAACAACATCTAACACATGAACGAATATATGGACAATACATAAAAAATCATGAATATAAACAAGGCATTTAATTACACATATAACAACGTATACAGGACATGTATGTGTTAGAAATATACAAAGACACTATTCATAACCTTAAATACATGGTAACATATGTATATCTATTAAATATACATATGTTAGATATGAGGAAACACAACAATACACAAGAAAACAAAACAAATACAACACTTTTATATATGGTTTACACATACAGAAGTAATATTTCTTACCTCAAAAATAGTATACACAACAAAAAACAACTCATATATAAATATGATTTACATATACAAATATAAATATTCAATGCACCAAAACACAGTACACAAAACACACATAATAGAATTTATGTATATGTTCAACAACATAAAAAGAATAATGTATGCGTACAACACATACATACTAATAGATACAAGCAGTAACCACATATGTATATGAACTACAAAAATCAGGGTGTTCAAACCAATAGCATCAACAAAAATGTATATGCAGAATATATACACAGAGTAATTTTGTTTTTGCACATCCAATTTTCATACTTAACTTCATAACCCCAATAAACAATCACAACAGTTAAATACCATTTTCAAAAAACACAATATACCAATAACAAAAAATATTATAAAAGATGAAATACCTTTGGTAAACGAGGCCGACCATTATCCTTTTTTTTTCAATTTTCTTGATGATTCTTTAATTTTTTTTTCGACCTTGAATTTGATGCTTTAATAATCTTTTTTCATCCTGATGGGGTTGTTAAGAATTTTTAATCTATTTTCATCAATGTTAGGTTCCTCATTATCAAATACTACGGGAACGACATCAACTAGCAAATTTGTTGTCTCGTTATTATCTAGCTGAGTTAATCCTAAACTAAAGGAAGGAGAATCCTCCATTAACTAAGTACTAAGTTACTACTTTATTACTTCAAAAGAAGATTTTTTTTAAAAAAAATGAAGAAAAATGCAGTTAATTAAACTATAATTTGGTAAAGTAGAAACCCATAAAATTAGTAAATCAAAACATGCAACAAAATCTTGTTTGAAAATTCTAAAAAATTTCAACTATGTAATGAAACTTTTTCTTAACAATACTCAAAAATTAAACATTTAGAATGTTAAAAGAAGATTCAGTTGAAATTGAAGAAGATTAAGGTGAAATTGAATACCTTTGACTAGGAGTTGGACAGATACACAATTAATTTCAAACTTGAAAACTGTCGCTTGATTGTAGTCGTACTTTTTGGGGAGAAACAGTGAACGTAAAAGAGGGGTTTATCCGTACTTTGAGGGAAGATTTGGTGAAAGTAAAAAAAGGGTTTGTATGTATATGTAATTTATGAGAGAGAAACTAAAAAAGTGGTATCAATGTAATGTGTTTGGGGGATATGGATATTTTGTAATAAATGAAACATAACATGTGGGTTTATGTAATTTTTAATAAAATAAAACAAGGATAAATTACACAAATCTCATACTTAAAAGACTATATTACTTAATATTTCTTACTTTTTAAAATTTTAATAAAATTCCATTTTTCAACTTTACTCTTGATACATATCAAGAAAACCCCACATCCTATTTTTACTCTGCCATTAACTCATTTAAGATTTCTTTCCTAAAATATCTCCCTAATTATCAACAATTAAATCATCATCCTTCCTAATTTTTTTCTTCCATTAATGCTTAAATCAACTTCCTTCTTGATTTTTCTCCTCCATTAATGCATGCAACTTTTTATTCCTCTCCTAAAATCTCTCCCATTATTTTTTTTTTAAATCTATTGATACAGATATAAATTTATTTAGTTATTCATACATGTTTATTCTTTTAATGGTGTGGGTATTATGGTGATTCATACGATAGATACATTTTGTATGATTTTAACGGGTAATATATATGATATTAATGGGTGATACATATTGTATTATGGTGATTCATATGGTAGATACAATTATTTATTTCAACTATTGGATGATTCATATGATATTAATGGGTGATATATATATGGTATTATGGTGATTCATATATATTGTATTATGGTGATTCATATGATAGATACAATTATTTATTTCAATTATTAGGTGATTCATATGATATTAATGGGTGATATATATGGTATTATGGTAATTCATATAGTAGATACAATTCTTTATTTCAATTATTGAGTGATTCATATGTTATTAATGAAAGGTAATGGTGTAGTCAGTGTAGGAAACAAAAGTAATAATATTTTTTTTAAAAAAATAAAAGCAGAATTGAAACATAATTAAAATTAAATCTAAAAAAAATAGACTAAAATTAAAGACGAAAAAGACCAAATAAAAACATATCTTTCATAATTAAAGATGAAAAAAGAGAAACGTAATTAAAACACCTAAATTAAATCTAAAAAAAAAAAAGAGAAAAATTAGATATCCTTCCTTAAATAAAAGAATACAATGAATAAAAGAGAATCTATTATTTACTTAAATAAATATCTTGTTAGTTTCAAATGTATCACTTTTTTATATGTATCACCATATAACATATGTATCATCATTTTAAAAAATCGAAATAAAATATAATTAACAAAATAATCGAAATTTTATATAATATCACTTAAAAATTCAGGGATTTATGTAAGTTACCCCAAAAAACAATTTGTCTCAAATGAAAATTGTTGCATTTTGGGCTAAACTAACAATGGACAATAAGACCTCCAACATTAGGAGCCCAATTATTTCTAGACCGACTCAACAACTCATACTTGAGTAAACGACAAACATAAATTCTCAATTTCTATCAAATTGGAGATCAAACAACCTACCTCAACCACTAATTGAAGTCTAATAAAAGACACTACAAATTGCTCTTCACCAACACAATACACTGCATATAAAATAATTAAGAATTCTAATTCCTGTTTTGTTTTAAAAAAATAAAACTTAACCTTTTTCATAATAATAACTAGTTTGTTGGGATTTCCTCCTTTAGAATTTTATTCATCTTGTTGGGTCAGCATCCTTCAGATCGTTGGACAGCGAAATTTATCTGATTTAGCATATGCTTGTAAGCTTCACATGTTATTCCGCAATGCCAAGCAGCTCTGCATCTCACACAGAAAATTCTCCAGCAATTGGGGCATGCCCTAATCAAATATCCCTTTCCATCATCAACCAAATTTCCTGTGCAATCCTTATAAGGGCAATCCATAATATATGACGAAGCCAAAACTTTAGCTTCTCGATTAGCATTTTCTACACGATCAAGAACATCATATGGCAACAATAATTCAAGATCCATTGTTCTCTTACAATTCACAATAGGGCACTTAACTTCATGAATATCATCGTCGATTTTTTTAGCTATATACTTCTGTATACATTCTTTGCAGTATAAATGTTGGCAACTGTTGCCCTGAATCAGCGTGTTCGGAGGAAATACATCCTCACAGATATCGCAGTACGTACAAGAGGATTCCCCCTCTACCTGAATACTGTCCAATTTACCAATCGATCCATAAAAAAAAGAATGAGGCAGTTCAACAATTTTCTTACCGGCAGCATTGCTAGAACTTGATTCCAAGTTCTTAACTGAGTGAAATTGCGCAGAATAGAAAAGAATTTGCTGCAACTGTATATCATCATTGTCGTCCATGATGTCGTCTTCATTTTCATTTTCATTGCTATCAAAACTCAGTTGACTATCAGTTTCTTCATTGCGATTGAAGATCTGAGTATCTCTTGGATCCATTTCGATTTTGTTGGCGTCTGCAGGTTTACTAAATTTATGTCTTCTTTAACAAATTCAAAAAAATTTAGATCTTTTTGAAGTTGAATCAATCTGATTTCAATCTTTCGATTGGGGTGCAAGAATTCAGAGATTGATGTGACACTTAATTCAATCAGCAGCAGAACCAGTTTGGGAACTCGCCATAAATATATAAGGATTGTTATATTTTATTTCCCAATCTGCATATACATTGAATTAAACTGTTGTAGATAATAAATTTGGACTATTTCACGTGTTGAAAGTGATTGACACGTCTAGTCAAATTAAAAAATAACGAGCATGTTTTTTGTGCACCACTGACATGTTCTGACCAATAAAGTATCGCCACGTCAACTTCAATTTGAATGGTTAAAAAGATTGTCTTCGTCACAGCACTTTCACCCCAACACAATTGACATGTAACCTCCAATAAAGTATCTCCACGTTAACTTCAATCTAAATGGTCAAAAAAAATATCTTCGTAACAACTCTTCCACCTCAGCACAATTGACATGTACCCTCCAATAAAGTATCGCCAGGTCAAGCTCCACATGAATGATCAACAATGCCTGTCATCATCACAATCTTCCATCTTAGTACGAGTGATATGTTTCGACCAATTAAATATCACCCTACCAACTTCAATTTAATTGGTCAATAAAAGTTTGTCCTAGTCAAATTTTTTTATCTCAGCACAAGTGACATGTTCCAGCAAATCAAATGTCGTCATGTCAACTTCAATTTGATTGATTCAAAAGTGTTTGTCCGCTTCACAACTCTTTTATTTCTGCACAAATGACATGTTTCAAGCAATCAAATATCAATATGGCAACTTCGATTTGATTTTTCAAAAAAAATCGTCTTCATCACAATTCTTTCATCCAGTACAAGAGACACGCTTCAATCAGTCAAATATCATCATGTCAACTTCAATTTGATTGGCCAAAAAGAGTTTGCCCTCGCCGCAACATTTCTATCCTAACATAAGTGACATATTTTAACCAATCAAATATTATCAAGTCAACTACAATCTAATTAGAATAAAAAATTATCCTCATCATATCTCTTCCATCCCAATACAATAAACATAATCTAATCAATAAAGTATAGCCAGGTTAACTTAAATTTGAATAAAAAGTGTTGATCATTATCATAACTATTTTATAACACAATTATAAATAAGGGTTCTCATAATAGAGAAAAGACACCAGAAATCGTACCAAAAGATAGATGAAGTCTGTGGTTCAAATGCTATGGATGAATGCAAATCAAAGATCAAGACGTTTAAGATCATATTTAGTTGAGGCAAATAAAATACCAAGGCATTCAAGATTAAATTCACTTGTTCGTGGGATGCGTATTGTTCGTAGCGGTCATTTAAGGTGTTCATGACGAATCAAATTCAGATAAAGATCAAATCCAACATAAATTTAAGGTCCAACTCAAAAGATCCATGAATTTATTTTCAAAAAGCAAAGAAATAAGAGAATCCAGAGATATAGTAACATTCACCGTATAGAAATTAAATACAATGATTATTGCGATTTTCTATCTTGGTTATTATTTTCCCGGTGTAAACTTTTTTATCTACAATATTGTGATTTTTATTCCCTTTTCGCGTAGTAATATAATTTTCTTATTTTCATGTATTTTTTACTATTTTCTTCGTTCATCTTTACTTGTTCACTTTTCTATTTTAAAATTATCCATTGTGTGTCAAGTCAAAAATGGATAAATATTTATGAACAGAGGGAGTACTTAAATTAATTGACTACAACATGAAACGTTTTCAACCGAAAATGGTCAATTCATGAAAAAATGCTTCTTGCATAACTGTACATGTAGCAAAAAAAAAAAACAATAAAATGACCATATTTATATGTAATGTATCGATAATATATAAATAGTGTATTAATTGTGTATATTGATCAGTGTGCTTTTTATACAAACTTGCCGCATTTTCTTTATTACTAGTCTATTATACGTGTTTTGCACGTGTGTATAACGTCAATTAATAATTGAGCTATAGAAATTAAAGTAATATAAAATCATACTGCATAAATTAACTTCAAATTACTATTATTTAAATCAGCGGAGAAGTTTTAAAAAAGAATATGAAGTCAAGTTATAAATTGATGCTTAGTAATTAGTTGTTCTATTTATTCTTTTGGATCAAACTTAGTTGTTCTACTTAATTAGTTGTTCCGTGCAATCTCCTTCTTAATCATCTTTTGAGATTCTTTTCACGTGTAGTTTGTGTTAATCATCAGAAAAGTTTTTAAAAAGGCTAATATTTGCACATATACATGTATGTTGTAAACAACATTAGACACATTGCTATAAATATTTCTTTAAAGAAGTTAAAGCTCTATCAATACTTCTTCGGCCTACTTTTACTTCTCCTCGTACCAATTATATTCAACCTCTCACATCTACGTTATGTACCAACATACAAATTTTATCTTTAATTTTTTTTTAACCTCTATTATCTATAAAATTATTCCAACAACATTATGGAATACACTGAACAATCTGTTCAAGAAGAAGCAAATACTGAACCAAAGTAATAAAATGAATTGATCATTGGATCAAAATTAAACTCAAATAAACGTGTTCACACATGGTTAGCAAAGTGTGCATATTGAACCTAATTAACATTTTTGGTGATGCAAAGTTAATATTATAAATAAAGCATGTATACAACCTGAATAAATTATAACTAGATGTGCATGTGCATTGGCCATTGGGTATTGCTATAAAAGTCAAGGTGTAGCTATATTTGATGGTTTTCTTGAAACTATCTTTGTATTTGATTAAGAGTAAAATATCTAGTACCCTGAACTATGATTTACTACGACATACTCCAATTTCGGGGGGGCTTATTACAATCCCCCTTCCCCTCCCAAAAAAAATTAACTTTTAGCATATATTTATTTACCTTTTAGCTTATGTGGCATCTTTTATTAACCTTTTTAGCTGACATGACACCTTTGACGTGTGTTTCATTTTATGCAATAACGGTGCCAAGTCAGCAAAGAAGGGTGACCGAATTTACTACGATACACTTCATCTTCACGGGGGCCCTATTACCCCCAAACTAAATTTTAGCGTATTTTTGTCATTCTTTTTAGCTGACGTGAGACCTTTGATATGACCCCCGTTTTATGTAATAAAGGTGCCATATGACAAGTGAGGCTTGCTCAAGTGGTTGAGCACCTCCACCTTCAACCGGTAGGTTGAGGGTTCGAGTCACGCTGGAGGGGAAGTATGGAAACACTATTGATCCTCCTGGGGGGGGTAAAAAAAAAAAGAAAAGGTGTCATATCAGCATAAAAGGGTGACGAAAATACATTAAAATTGAGTTCAAGAGGGTATTAGGACCCTGTAAAGTTGGAGTGTATCGTAGCAATTTTGGTCATAGTTCGAAGGGTACTGAATACTTATCTCATAATCTTTCTTATGGTTTTTTCTCCTTTCGTTTCTTTTAATTGATTCATGTTGACTTAACACTCCTCCTATTTTACTAAATTGATTTTATTAATTATGCTTTGAAATCTAAATTTGATCATTAGTATTTTATATAGTCATTAAATGACAGGAGTAATATGAAAAGAAGATGAAAAAGTTCCTCAGTATGTCTTTCCTATTGATTGTTTCAACAATATGATAGTTTAGTTACTGTTCTACTTGTCTTTCATTTTGTTTTTCGATTTTACCTTTGATAGGGAAGGAAAGAAGACTTCTGAATTGACATAACACATAAATATGATCCTAAACTTGACACCAAATTATAACATTGACCTTAAACTTTGACAGTGCATAAATAGGACCTTTAACTATTCGAAACCTGAACAAATAATTACCCCGGTCCTACGTGCCAAAATGTGTGTTGTACACGCATAACGGCTCGCATCCGAGTTGGAATTGATAGATTTTTTGGTACAACTTTCGTATAGTTAAAGGGCCTATTTGTGCACCGACAAAGTTAAAGGTCATACTTATAATGTGTTTTTTTTATTAGGTAACACCATATGAGTGGATTAGTAATCCATGTCAGAGCAAGTGAGGTACACGTGTGTAGTTGCAAAATCGGAGTATCTTTTTGTTCAGGTTTTGTATAGTTAAAGGGCCTACTTGTGCACTATCAAAGTTTAAGGTCAATGTTATAATTTGGTGTCAAGTTTAGATCATATTTATGTATTATGCCTTCAGAATTCAATGGGTTTGTATCATTTTGATTTGATTCGGAGTTTAATACAGTAAAGAATTTGGAATCTTGTGTTTTTAAATTTAAGTTATATAGGATCTTTCACTATGTCTTTAGATTATTGTTATCTTAAAAATGTCATGTGCATAGGTAAAAATCAATGAGTTAAGCAAAACAAAATAATCTATATCTAACATCTATAATTTATAATATATTAAAAGTGTGAAGGTCTTTAAAAAAGTGATTTAAACTTTTTATCCTTCATTAAAAGACTTCACTTTAGACAAAATCGTCTTTTCACTATTTTTTATTTTAATGATGTTAAATATTAATTATAATTAAAAACAAAAACCTTTTCTAATATAAGATTTGAATAAAAAAACCTTTCCCAATTAAAATAGGCTTGTTAATAAAAAATAAAAAAACTAGAAATCCTATTTCCAGAGTTCAAAAGAAATTGGGGAAAAACTTTCCCAAATAACATAGGATTTTACATAGCATTTTCCAATTTCAATAAAAATCATGCTAATTAAATATTTTTTCTTCATCACAATTTTGTCTTAATTTTCATATTCACGAAAGCGGTCATATATAACCATGAAAAATCAAACCCGATTTAACTCATAATTATGTTACATTTATGTAAAGAAAAATTCATTAATGCTCATGATTATCCATAATTCTTTAATTTATATTGAAGATTATGTGCATGGGTCAAGAAATTAGTCAAATGACTGTTTTTTTGGTTGATATCTATTAATTTTCAGGAGTACTTATTTTTAAATCATTAATGTCGCAACAATACTTATTTCTTTCAATTAGTTATAATATACTGAGGTTGTATACATGCTTTATTTATAATATTAACTTTGCATCACCAAAAATGTTAATTAGGTTCAATATGCACACTTTGCTAGCCATGTGTGAACACGTTTATTTGAGTTTAATTTTGATCCAATGATCAATTCTAATAGACTACATATATAATTATTAAATACATCTGGGTTATTCTGTAATTAGTTATTCTTCAGTTCTCTATATATACAGCTGTAACCCCTTCAATATCAATAAGATCAATTATTATTAAATTATATCATGGTATCAGAGCTAGGGTTTCTTCTTCCGCCCAAACCCTAATCTCTCCTCTTTTCCGACGTGTGTGCGCCGCCGCCACCGTCTACACCACGCCGCACGGCCTCCCTCCTCTGCCGTAGGTCGGCACCATGGACAAGGTTGTTGATCCTCTGTCAAATTTACCGTCTGGAGTAAAATTACTGCTCAGGAATCTCCACAATCTCATCCCCGAAAAATTATCTGACAACAACTACCCGGCCTGGGCACTTAACGTCCGCACCGCCCTCGCAGCCAACTTGCTGCTCGGATGGATTGACGGTGCGGAGAAGCCTCCGCCCGAGACAGCCGAGGAGGACGGCGTCATGCTCCCAAATCCCGACTACCTTCCGTGGATGATCGTAGACACTCAGATCCGAGCCTGTCTTCTCGCCGTTATTAGCCCCTCTGTGCACAAACACGCCCGGGGTTTTCTCACATCGGCTTCACTTTGGGACGCACTAGCCACAAGGTACAACTCTGTGTCCACGGCTCATATTTTTCAGTTGCGTGACAGATTGCATACTCTTCGGAAGGGAACGAAGACGATGACTCAATACCTTGATGATGTGGCCTCTATTCTATCTGACCTAGATGCTGTGAACGAGATTATTCCTGAACGAGACATGGTGAATGCCGTGATACGTGGTCTTCCGTCTGGCTATTCCTCTCTCAAACAGCATATTCGCCTCTCACCTGTCGAAATCACTCTGAATCAACTATCTGGATGGCTTAATGCAGAAGAATTGAATCTAGACATGGAACACAAATTACTGCTCGGAGAAGCCAGTTCCACCCCTGGTGTCACGGCTCTTTACTCGGCTGGCAGCGGGGGCTCGGCCAGGGGTCGCGGTGACGATCGCCGTAACCAAGGGCGAGGCAGCGGCGGCGGTGACCTTCGGAACGCCGGGCAGCAAGGCAGAGGCGGGCCTCCACCGAGGGACGGCTTCCAGTCAGGCCGCGGACAGGGACGAGGAAACCAGCGGGGGCCCACACGAGATCTTCCGACGTGCCAAATTTGTGCTAAACGGGGCCATTCTGCGGCTAATTGCTGGTATCGTTATGATGACTCGCAGAATGTAAATCGCCAGTCCGGCGGATCAAGGGCGATGCATGCGTCCACAAACGCTCAATCTGGCGATTGGTATCTAGACACAGGTGCTAACACCCATGTGACGTCGGATTATTCACAACTTCAAGCTCCTCATCCGTATCATGGCTTAGAAACTATTATAGTAGGCAATGGTCAATCCCTTCCCATCACAAACACCGGCTCTGGTTATGTCTATACCCCAAATGGTAAATTTCATCTCTCAACCCTTCACCACGTCCCTTCCCTCACATCCAATCTTTTATCTATTTATCGCTTTACTAAAGAAAATAACTGCACCCTCATTTTTAATGACACTAATTTCCAGATAGTGGACAATACCACGAACCGGGTGCGGTACACAGGCCGCTGTGAGCATGGGCTATACACTCTTCCATCCAGGTCTCCGTCTGTTGTGAGTCAAGCCATTCTCTCGTCCACCTGGCATCGCCGGCTTGGGCACCCATCATCCGTCATCACCAAATCCATTTTATCTTCCTTAGGTTTTAATTTTTCAGGGAAATTACATTGCGAGTCCTGTTCAGTGTCTAAATCTTGTCGTTTACCTTTTTCACTGTCTGAACACAAGGCCACTGCGCCATTTCAATTAATTCATTCTGATGTTTGGGGTCCAACCTCAGTTCCTTCTGTTCAAGGTTTTCGTTATTATATCTGTTTTGTTGATGATTACAGTAAATTCACTTGGCTTTATCCTCTGAAATTTAAATCCGAAGCTTATACTATTTTTGTCAACTTTGACCGAATGGTTCAAAATCAATTTAATGCCAAAATCAAAATTTTTCAAAGTGACAATGGCAAAGAATTTGTCAACAATGCATTTGGTGTTTTTCTTCAAAGTCTAGGGGCTCTTCATCACACTTCATGTCCATATACCCCTGAACAAAATGGCGTTGCTGAGCGCAAACACCGTCACCTAATAGAAACAGTTGTTGCGCTCCTCCATGATTCCACCTTACCTGTTTCCTTTTGGGTTGATGCCCTTGCTACTGCCAACTACCTCATAAATCGCATGCCCACTCACACTCTCTCCAACTCCACTCCATATGCCCGTCTCTACAATCATCCACCCGACTACATCCATCTCCGCCCGTTTGGGTGTCTGGTTTATCCCTGGTTGCGTCCACACACTCAACATAAACTTCAACCTCGGTCCACCCCTTGTGTCTTTCTAGGCTATCATCCCACTATCAAAGGTTACAAATTTTTCGATCCTGTATCTCAGAAAACATATGTTTCCCGTCATGTTCGTTTTGTGGAGGAACAATTTCCTTACACAAGTCTTTCCTCTACTCCATACTCCCCCAATCCACTTGGCATTGTGCCATTATTTCCGTCCTTTTCACACGCTCATGCTCCGGCTCACTCGGCACCTAACCCGGTACCCCACTACGCCACTACCCACTCGAACCAACCAACCACCCACCCGAACCCCCAAACCCCCCACCCGAACACCCAGCCGACTGCCACACAACCCACCACTTCCCTACATCATACTCCTAACACACATACAGCCACCCCATCTACCGCTGCACATCCCAGCTCCCACGGCAGCCCCACCCAACCCCCGTCCACACATCATACAACTCCACCACCCCTTCCTAATCACCCTCCACTCAACACTCACCCTATGACAACCCGAGCCAAGGCCGGTACCTTCAAACCCAAAGTCTACCACACTCAAATACCCTTTGATGCACATCCCATAACTGAGCCTACTACCTACAACCAAGCCTCCAAAAATAGTTTCTGGTGCCAAGCTATGGATGAGGAATTTCAGGCTCTGAATGAACAACGTACATGGGATTTGGTACCTCTGCCTAGTAACCGAAAGTCTATTGGGTGCAAATGGGTGTTTCGCATCAAACGAAATTCAGATGGATCTCTTTCTCGCTATAAAGCACGTCTGGTTGCAAAAGGGTATCATCAGGAGTATGGTGTGGATTATAAGGAGACCTTCAGCCCTGTTATTAAGCAATAGACTATTCGTCTGGTCTTGTCTCTTGCTCTTCACTATGATTGGCCGCTTCATCAGTTAGACGTCAGCAATGCCTTTCTTCATGGTCATCTTGAGGAAGACATCTATATGGTTCAGCCACCGGGATATGTTAATCCCAACCGTCCTCACTATGTTTGCAAGCTTCGCAAATCACTGTATGGCCTGAAACAGGCCCCACGTGCCTGGTACACACGCCTCTCTACTTTTCTGCAGGGTCTTGGTTTTCGCACCTACCATCATGACAACAGCCTCTTCACCCTTCACTGTTCTCGAGGTACAGTCATCATTCTTATCTATGTGGATGATATTGTTATTACAGGCAGCTCGTCATCACTCATCACTGAAATTACTGAGGCTATGCATCGTGACTTCAAACTTAAGGACCTCGGTCCTCTGGAGTTCTTTCTTGGCCTCAAACTCATCCGCAAATCGGGAACCATATTGATGCATCAGACAAAATATACCTTTGAACTTCTAAATCGAGCTGGAATGACAGACTGCAAACCCGCGGTCACTCCCATGGCAGTCCGCCAATCCCCAGGGCCGAATACTCCCTTTGTCGATCCTACACTATATCGGAGCCTCGTCGGTGGACTTTATTATCTTGCTGTTACTCGTCCGGACATCCAATATGCAGTCAATCGAGTCTCCCAATCAATGCATGCTCCCACAGAACAACACTTTTAGGCCTTGAAACGCATTCTGCGCTATCTTAAAGGTACTCTTCAATGTGGAATTTTATTTCAAAAGGGCTCGTTTGATATATCTGTTTTTTCTGATTCGGATTGGGCTAACGACAAAGATGATCGGAAGTCCACTACTGGATATATTGTTATGATGGGACCGAATCTGATTTCCTGGTGCACCAAGAAGCAAACGCGAGTGTCCCGTTCCTCCACAGAAGCAGAATATCGTGCCATGGCTGCGGGTGTTGCTGAAGCCATATGGTTACGATACCTTACAGATGCACTTGGCATTCCCCCGACGAAACCACAGATTTATTGTGACAATCAGTCCACTATTTGTGTTACCAAAAATCCAGTCCTTCATGATCGTATGAAGCATGTTGGGTCCGACTGTCACTTTGTTCGCGATGAGGTACTTGCAGGAACGATGGCCACGCACTATGTCCCATCTACTGACCAGCTTGCTGATATTCTCACCAAGCCTCTTTCGTTACAGCCTTTTCAGTATCTCTGCTCCAAGCTGCCCCTCGTTACCGCTGATCAGCTTGCGGGGGGATAATAGACTACATATATAATTATTAAATACATCTGGGTTATTCTGTAATTAGTTATTCTTCAGTTCTCTATATATACAGCTGTAACCCCTTCAATATCAATAAGATCAATTATTATTAAATTATATCAAATTCATTTTATTACTTTGGTTCAGTATTTGCTTCTTCTTGAATAGATTGTTCAGTGTATTCCATAATGTTGTTGGAATAATTTTATAGATAATAGAGGTTAAAAAAAAAATTAAAGATAAAATTTGTCTGTTGGTACATAACCTAGATGTGAGAGGTTGAATATAATTGGTACGACGAGAAGTAGAAGTAGGTCGAAGAAGTATTGATAGAGCTTTAACTTCTTTAAAGAAATATTTATAGCAATGTGTCTAACGTTGTTTACAACATACATGTATATGTGCAAATATTAGCCTTTTTAAAAACTTTTCTGATGATTAACACAAACTACACGTGAAAAGAATCTCAAAAGATGATTAAAAAGGAGATTGCACGGAACAACTAATTAAGTAGAACAACTAAGCTTGATCCAAAAGAATAAATAGAACAACTAATTACTAAGCATCAATTTATAACTTGACTTCATATTCTTTTTTAAAACTTCGCCGCTGATTTAAATAATAGTAATTTGAAGTTAATTTATGCAGTATGATTTTATATTACTTTAATTTCTATAGCTCAATTATTAATTGACGTTATACACACGTGCAAAGCACGTATAATAGACTAGTAATAAAGAAAATGCGGCAAGTTTGTATAAAAAGCATACTGATCAATATACACAATTAATACACTATTTATATAGTATCGATACATTACATATAAAGATGGTCATTTTATTGTTTTTTTTTTTTTGCTACATGTACAGTTATGCAAGAAGCATTTTTTCATGAATTGACCATTTTCGGTTGAAAACGTTTTTGTAGTCAACTAATTTAAGTACTCCCTCTGTTCATAATTATTTATCCATTTTTGACTTGACACACAATGGGTGATTTTAAAATAGAAAAGTGGACAAGTAAAGATGAACGAAGAAAATAGTAAAAAAATACATGAAAAATGAGAAAATTTTATTACTACGCGAAAAGGGAATAAAAATCACAATATTGTAGATAAAAAAGTTTACAACGGGAAAATAATAACCAAGATAGAAAATCGCAATAATCATTGTATTTAATTTCTATACGGTGAATGTTACTATATCTCTGGATTCTCTTATTTCTTTGCTTTTTGAAAATAAATTCATGGATCTTTTGAGTTGGACCTTAAATTTATGTTGGATTTGATCTTTATCTGAATTTGATTCGTCATGAACACCTTAAATGACCGCTACGAACAATAAGCATCCCACGAACAAGTGAATTTAATCTTGAATGCCTTGGTATTTTATTTGCCTCAACTAAATATGATCTTAAACGTCTTGATCTTTGATTTGCATTCATCCATGATCTTTATAGAGAACTCGTAGCATTTGAACCACAGACTTCATCTATCTTTTGGTACGATTTCTGGTGTCTTTTCTCTATTATGAGAACCCTTATTTATAATTGTGTTATAAAATAGTTATGATAATGATCAACACTTTTTATTCAAATTTAAGTTAACCTGTCTATACTTTATTGATTAGATCATGTTTATTGTATTGGGATGGAAGAGATATGATGAGGATAATTTTTTATTCTAATTAGATTGTAGTTGACTTGATAATATTTGATTGGTTAAAATATGTCACTTATGTTAAGATAAAAATGTTGTGGCGAGGGCAAACACTTTTTGGCCAATCAAATTGAAGTTGACATGATGATATTTGACTGATTGAAGGTGTCTCTTGTACTGGATGAAAGAATTGTGATGAAGATAATTTTTTTCGAAAAATCAAATCGAAGTTGCCATATTGATATTTGATTGCTTGAAACATGTCATTTGTGTAGAAATAAAAGAGTTGTGAAGCGGACAAACACTTTTGAATCAATCAAATTGAAGTTGACATGACGACATTTGATTTGCTGGAACATGTCACTTGTGCTGAGATAAAAAAATTTGACGAGGACAAACTTTTATTGACCAATTAAATTGAAGTTGGTAGGGTGATATTTAATTTGTCGAAACATATCACTTGTGCTAAGATGGAAGATTGTGATGATGACAGGCATTATTGATCATTCATGTGGAGCTTGACCTGGCGATACTTTATTGGAGGGTATATGTCAATTGTGCTGAGGTGGAAGAGTTGTGACGAAGATATTTTTTTTGACCATTTAGATTGAAGTTAACGTGGAGATACTTTATTGGAGGTTACATGTCAATTGTGTTTGGGTGAAAGTGCTGTGACGAAGACAATCTTTTTAACCATTCAAATTGAAGTTGACGTGGCGATACTTTATTGGTCAGAACATGTCAGTGGTGCACAAAAAACATGCTCGTTATTTTTTAATTTGACTAGACATGTCAATCACTTTCAACACGTGAAATAGTCTAAATTTATTATCTACAACAGTTTAATTCAATGTATATGCAGATTGGGAAATAAAATATAACAATCCTTATATATTTATGGCGAGTTCCCAAACTGGTTCTGCTGCTGATTGAATTAAGTGTCACATCAATCTCTGAATTCTTGCACCCCAATCGAAAGATTGAAATCAGATTGATTCAACTTCAAAAAGATCTAATTTTTTTTGAATTTGTTAAAGAAGACATAAATTTAGTGAACCTGCAGACGCCAACAAAATCAAAATGGATCCAAGAGATACTCAGATCTTCAATCGCAATGAAGAAACTGATAGTCAACTGATTTTTGATAGCAATGAAAATGAAAATGAAGACGACATCATGGACGACAATAATGATATACAGTTGCAGCAAATTCTTTTCTATTCTGCGCAATTTCACTCAGGTAAGAACTTGGAATCAAGTTCTAGCAATGCTGCCGGTAAGAAAATTGTTGAACTGCCTCATTCTTTTTTTTATGGATCGATTGGTAAATTGAACAGTATTCAGGTAGAGGGGGAATCCTCTTGTACGTACTGCGATATCTGTGAGGATGTATTTCCTCCGAACACGCTGATTCAGGGAAACAGTTGCCAACATTTATACTGCAAAGAATGTATACAGAAGTATATAGCTAAAAAAATCAACGATGATATTCATGAAGTTAAGTGCCCTATTGTGAATTGTAAGAGAACAGTGGATCTTGAATTATTGTTGCCATATGATGTTCTTGATCGTGTAGAAAATGCTAATCGAGAAGCTAAATTTTTGGCTTCGTCATATATTATGGATTGCCCTTATGAGGATTGCACAGGAAATTTGGTTGATGATGGAAAGGGATATTTGATTAGGGCATGCCCCAATTGCTGGAGAATTTTCTGTGTGAGATGCAGAGCTGCTTGGCATTGCGGAATAACATGTGAAGCTTACAAGCATATGCTAAATCAGATAAATTTCGCTGTCCAACGATCTGAAGGATGCTGACCCAACAAGATGAATAAAATTCTAAAGGAGGAAATCCCAACAAACTAGTTATTATTATGAAAAAGGTTAAGTTTTATTTTTTTGAAAACAAAGCAGGAATTAGAATTCTTAATTATTTTATATGCAGTGTATTGTGTTGGTGAAGAGCAATTTATAGTGTCTTTTATTAGACTTCAATTAGTGGTTGAGGTAGGTTGTTTGATCTCCAATTTGATAGAAATTGAGAATTTATCTTTGTCGTTTACTCAAGTATGAGTTGTTGAGTCGGTCTAGAAATAATTGGGCTCCTAATGTTGGAGGCCTTATAGTCCATTGTTAGTTTAGCCCAAAATGCAACAATTTTCTTTTGAGACAAATTGTTTTTTGGGGTAACTTACATAAATCCCTGAATTTTTAAGTGATATTATATAAAATTTTGATTATTTTGTTAATTATATTTTATCTCGATTTTTTAAAATGATGATACATATGTTATATGGTGATACATATAAAAAAGTGATATATTTGAAACTAACAAGATATTTATTTAAGGAAATAATATATTCTCTTTTATTCATTGTATTCTTTTATTTAAGGAAGGATATCTAATTTTTCTCTTTTCTTTTAGATTTAATTTAGGTGTTTTAATTATGTTTCTCTTTTTTCATCTTTAATTATGAAACATATGCTTTTATTTGGTCTTTTTCGTCTTTAATTTTAGTCTATTTTTTTTTAGATTTAATTTTAATTATGTTTCAATTCTACTTTTATTTTTTTAAAAAAATATTATTACTTTTGTTTCCTACACTGACTACACCATTACCTTTCATTAATAACATATGAATCACTCAATAATTGAAATAAAGAATTGTATCTACTATATGAATCACCACAATACCATATATATCACCCATTAATATCATATGAATCACCTAATAATTGAAATAAATAATTGTATCTATCATATGAATCACCATAATACAATATATATGAATCACCATAATACCATATATATCACCCATTAATATCATATGAATCACCCAATAATTGAAATAAATAATTGTATCTACCAAATGAATCACCATAATACAATATGTGTCACCCATTAATATCATATATATCACCCGTTAAAATCATACAAAATGTATTTATCGTATGAATCACCATAATACCCACACCATTAAAAGAATAAACATGTATGAATAACTAAATAAATTTATATCTGTATCAATAGATTTAAAAAAAAAAATAATGGGAGAGATTTTAGGAGAGGAAAAAAAAGTTGCATGCATTAATGGAGGAGAAAAAATCAAGAAGGAAGTTGATTTAAGCATTAATGGAAGAAAAAAATTAGGAAGGATGATGATTTAATTGTTGATAATTAGAGAGATATTTTAGGAAAGAAATCTTAAATGAGTTAATGGCAGAGTAAAAATAGGATGTGGGGTTTTCTTGATATGTGTCAAGAGTAAAGTTGAAAAATGGAATTTTATTAAAAATTTAAAAAGTAAGAAATATTAAGTAATATAGTCTCTTAAGTATGGGATTTGTGTAATTTATCCTTGTTTTATTTTACTAAAAATTACATAAACCCACATGTTTTGTTTCATTTATTACAAAATATCCATATCCCCCAAACACATTACATTGATACCACTTTTTTAGTTTCTCTCTCATAAATTACATATACATACAAACCCTTTTTTTACTTTCACCAAATCTTCCCTCAAAGTACGGATAAACCCCTCTTTTACGTTCACTGTTTCTCCCCAAAAAGTACGGCTACAATCAAGCGACAGTTTTCAAGTTTGAAATTAATTGTGTATCTGTCCAACTCCTAGTCAAGGGTATTCAATTTCACCTTAATCTTCTTCAATTTCAACTGAATCTTCTTTTAACATTCTAAATGTTTAATTTATGAGTATTATTAAGAAAAAGTTTTATTACATAGTTGAAATTTTTTAGAATTTTCAAACAAGATTTTGTTGCATGTTTTGATTTACTAATTTTATAGGTTTCTACTTTACCAAATTATAGTTTAATTAACTGCATTTTTCTTCATTTTAAAAAAAAAAAACTTCTTTTGAAGTAATAAAGTAGCAACTTAGTACTTAGTTAATGGAGGATTCTCCTTCCTTTAGTTTAGGATTAACTCAACTAGATAATAACGAGACAACAAATTTGCTAGTTGATGTCGTTCTCGTAGCATTTGATAATGAGGAACCTAACTTTGATGAAAATAGATTAAAAAATCTTAACGACCCCATCAGGATGAAAAAGATTATTAAAGCATCAAATTCAAGGTCGAAAAAAAAATTAAAGAATCATCAAGAAAATTGAAAAAAAAAAGGATAATGGTCGGCCTCGTTTACCAAAGATATTTCATCTTTTATAATATTTTTTGTTATTGGTATATTGTGTTTTTTGAAAATGGTATTTAACTGTTGTGATTGTTTATTGGGGTTATGAAGTTAAGTATGAAAATTGGATGTGCAAAAACAAAATTACTCTGTGTATATATTCTGCATATACATTTTTGTTGATGCTATTGGTTTGAACACCTTGATTTTTGTAGTTCATATACATATGTGGTTACTGCTTGTATCTATTAGTATGTATGTGTTGTACGCATACATTATTCTTTTTATGTTGTTGAACATATACATAAATTCTATTATGTGTGTTTTGTGTACTGTGTTTTGGTGCATTGAATATTTACATTTGTATATGTAAATCATATTTATATATGAGTTGTTTTTTGTTGTGTATACTATTTTTGAGGTAAGAAATATTACTTCTGTATGTGTAAACCATATACAAAAGACTTGTATTTGTTTTGTTTTCTTGTGTATTGTTGTGTTTCCTCATATCTAACATATGTATATTTAATAGATATACATATGTTACCATGTATTTAAGGTTATGAATAGTGTCTTTGTATATTTCTAACATATACATGTCCTGTATATGTTGTTATATGTGTAATTAAATGCCTTGTTTATATTCATGATTTTTTATGTATTGTCCATATATTCGTTCATGTGTTAGATGTTGTTAGATGTGTAAAGAAATGACTAGTTGTTATGTACAGTATATGTTTTGACCATATAGGCTCACATATTATGTGTTATTCATTTCCAATAGGGTATGAAATACCGAATAAAAAATGTTTCTGCGCATTCTTTGCATTTCGATAGTTATTGCAACCGCGTATTTGGTTCAGATATAAAGAATTGTGCTGGTGAAGAAGCTTACAATCTTTTTCGTCAAACAATCTTTGGGTCCTTTCTAGACATGCCCCAGTGTAATTTTCAGGGTCAGATTCCCAAATGTATACTTATGCTTGAGTTAGAACAAGGAGATCCAGATGAAATTCACGTTTACCTGCAAGGAACCATTCTGAAGTTTACTATTTCTGAGTTTACTTTAATATCTGGACTTAAATGTAATGGGAACATTGAGGAACACCTGTATACCCGTTCATCTAAGTCCGTATTAATGGCAAAGTATTTTTCAAGTTCAAAACATACTGTCAAAAAGTGTATTTTTGTACAGCGATTCAAGGAGGGAAATTTCGACAATAACACCGATGCTTTGAACATGTCCATCCTATACTTTATTCATACCTTTTTGTTTTCACAAGTACGTAATGCTACTATTAGCCGATCGGACTTTGTGATGGTGGAGTTGTGATGGTGGAGGATGGAAGGTATGAACAAATTCCATGGGGAAAGGCTTCTTTTCAAAATCTGATTGCAACATGGAGACAAGATTTTTTTTGTTCAAAAACAGCTATACTCTATTGGAGGAATGCCTCATCTGTTGAATGTTTGGATGTATGAATGTTGTTCTGAGGTAGACAGTACTATAGCTGAGCGTGTCGATTATGTAATTCCAAGGATTTTTAACTGGAAGGTAGTTAGGATTAAGGTCAGGTATGAGAAGTTCATGGCCGGTATGTTCAGCAAGGTAAACATTTAGTACTACATTTTGAGTTAAAATTTGTATTTCACTCTGCTGACTTTTCGGTGAATCTTAATGTAGCCATTTTTTTATGCTTAACAGTTTGTGTACACTAATTTACGGCCAACTCATGAAGAATTACAAAGGCTTGATTTGCCAACGATCGACGGCGTTGAATTAAATAATGATGAATCTGCCTTCTAACGTGATACTTATTCAGATCGTAGTGGTAAAAGACCCGTTGTCGACATACATACTCAATCGGACATGGACCATCAAGGTTTTGAAGATTTCAGTACTATTCCACCACCTGAAATCCTAATAAAGGCAGGTCTGAATACTCATGCATCAGCATCGCAACCGATGAAGAAGAGGAGGACAGTCTGATTTGATACTACAACTGTTCCTGTACAAGATAGCGAGAAAACTCCATCGTCTGTTTCAGGAAAAAGTATGCCAATAGATCAATTACGGACTTCTGATTCAGAGCGTGTTGATGCACCAACGCTAACTCCATCATCATCCGGCAAGTTAGGTCATCAAGACAGTTCTGACCAAAAATGGAATAAGTTGAAGTTCTTCTTAAAGTCTTATGTAAGTTTCTGCATATAACAAACACTATGTATAATTAAATTGTAGAAACATTACCAAATTTGTTGTCTTTTTATTTGCAGGTTGACCAAAAATTCACCTTCATTCACAAAGTAATGGTTAAACAACATGAAGAATCAAATTACAAAAGAAATAAACAAGACGTTGAACTAATGAGCATGCTGAAACACATCAAACACACCCATGAAAAGGTAAATTTAACTAATTTTACTTAGCACAATTAATGATTTTTGTATTTAACTATTGAATTGCATTCGTGCCATTATCATTTTTGATATACATCACAATTTTCTATAATATTGATATACATCATGAATTGTTGATAGAATTTTTTATTTTAATTTCGTTCAGAAGTGTTCACTTAAATAGAATACTTAATTGTACATAAATAAGTCGTTGATTAATCAAACTTTTAATGTTAATACGATACGGTTTTGGATGTTACAAAATACACACACTCACTTATGTATTTATCTAAATATACATAAAATACACAAACACAGTCATTTATATATCCTAATATATGTCATCTATGTCTTGTACATCTAAGTTATGTATATTGTTCAATATACATAACTTTGTTATGTAGATGTAGATTATATACATAATACTGCAACGTATATTTAACAACATACATAAGTTTGTGGTCTATAGTACCCATCATACAAGCCCATCTTATCAACATTTCTAACTCATTCATACATAATCAATTATCTATGTTGGATGAATCCAATATTTCATTTATTACTCTACATTTTATATCTTTATCAAACATTTGGGAATAAAAGACCTGATTCATTGCAAATTTTTTTAACATTTTTTTTTCATAAAACAGCAACAGGATCAACAAGATCAAGATGTGGAATGTTTACAAAAGAAAGATTTTTCATCAAAAGAACAGGTTGTTCATACGAATTTCTTTTCAACAAATGCATACAATGCAAAAATAATATGTTTTATAAATATGCATTTTTTTTATTTTTCTACATTGATGCAGTCCTTACACATATGTAATCCTAATGTCATAAGGATGCTGAACTTGGAGTGTAAATCGATATTCTTGATCAGTCCATAATTTTGATTTCTTGCACAAGTGATAAAATATCACATCAATATGCTACAAAATTAAAATATAAAGAAGAGGCATTATGTTCATGTACAATGTGAACGTATTTATATGTATACGGATAGTAATAATAGTTAAAAAAGTAAACATAATTGTGGAGTTAATATATATAGCTTGCAGGCAGTTACGATAAAACATTCTAATATGCACATGTATATAATGAATCTGCACATACATATAGTTATACAAATAATGAACCAGATGCAAAGTCATGTACATGTACATTTATGTATATGTTCTTTACATACATATGTTACATTCCTTAGCTGAAAAACACTATTAAAAAATAAAAAACAACTTATATATATATGATTTACATGTACATATGTAAAAATTCAATACATCAAAACATAGTAATCAAAACTATGTTCAACAACATTAAAAGAACAATGTATGTGTAGAACATATACATACTTACTAATACGTACAAGCATTAACCACATATGTATATAATGAATTTGCACATACATATAGTTATTCATTGCAATTCTGCACATGCATATAATGGATTCTACATATTCAAAAAATGCGAAAAATATTTTTTTTTATCCGGTATTTCATACTCTATTGGAAATGAAGAACACATAATATGTGAGCCAATATGGTTAAAACATTTTATGTACGTTACAACTAGTAATTGCATTACACAGCTAACAACATCTAATACACAGACGTGTATATGAACAATACATAGAAAATGATGAATATAAACAAGACATTTCATTACACAGTTAGCGATATGTATGAGTCATGTATTTGTTTGAAATATACATAGGTAATGTTCATAACCTTAACCAGATGGTAACATATGTATATATATTTAATATTAAAATATTATATGTATAAGTACATAATAATACACAACATAATAAACAAATATAATATTTATGTATATGTTCTTTACATGTAGAACATGTGTATATGAACTACAAATATCAATGTTTTCAAACTGTAACACATTCTTTGTAAGTGTAATATGAATAAGATGCCAATATATGTATGTATATATGAAAATTTTTAAAAGGTAATATTCAAATTAAAAATACCTCATCATTCCAGCATGAATTTTTCTGCGACATCAAGTAAAACCAATTTTTAGAACGAGCATGAGCAACAACAAAATTATATTGCTGAACTCCAAGGGAAGATTCTTTTGCTTTGTAGTGTTCATCATTCATTTTCCTATAAAAAGTGGAATAATTGTATTAAGAAAAATGTGTAAATTGTACATGCATATTCATGAAACAAAATAATATTTGTATTGTTAGAACTCACTTTTTGGAATGAAACTTCAACAGACCCTCAAGAACCCATTTCTTGTACTCTTCAATGATAGAACTTGGCATATCGTCAGATATTCCATAACCTTCAAATGCAAATGTTTGTTTGAAATTTGTGCTTTCATCCTCTAGGGCCTTTGAACCAGATGCAAAGTCAGTCGTGTATGGTGACTTGAAAATTCTGCACCTAGTCCTGATTTGTTTAGCAGGAGCTTTTGCAGCTAGATGAGCCGCAACATCTGAATCAGGATAATTTGATGGAATCTGGCTATCAGATAGGAAATGCAAGTTAACTGTTTCATCCACCGGTTTAACAACTTCAAGCGGAATATCATCTACCGGTGCTGCCAAACCTTGCATTATAGCATCTATCTCCAATTGAGCAAATTCTGAAATGGTACTCAAGTATTCATCCTATATAGATAATTAATTGTATATAATGTAAGTTTCGTTTAAACATGTTTGTAAAAAATAAAATGTGACTATAAAATTTGACACTAAAATTAGGAAAAAAATCAATTTATGTATTTACCGAATGATCTTCATGGTTATTCTCAGTCATAGGTGTTTCTGCTTTAGAGTAATCCGAATTCTGATTTACAACAGCATCGACAAGAGCATTCGATGTGGCAGTTCCAATATCCTCCAATTCCTGATTCACCATTTCTTCAACAAAAGCATTTAATGTGGAAGTTCCAACATCCAAACTAAATCCCTCAAAATCTTATTATATATTAAAAACATATACAAAACTAAATAAGTGTATTTTTACGAAATAATAACTTTTATACTATGAGATATATTCAACCACAAAAGATTTTTGTACATTTTATCATGAGCAATTTCTGTGTGCAATGATTTATTACTGTTGTCGAGAACCAAAAATATTTAAAATGTGTATCAAATGTTTATGATGATGTTTCCTCTTTTGATGCGTTAACTGTGTATATTATAAACATATACGTATGACAAATGACATATACAAATAAATAACAAATATAATTATCCAGAACATCAGTCAACATAAACAAGAAACTAATCCAAATTTTATTTTAATTTTTTCTTTAATACAAAATATGAAACTAACTATGTGAAACTGCCTTTTTGTTAAAAATACCTTTCTTATTTTTTGTTCCTCTGTTGGAAAGAATTCTATATCAACCTACTCTTTTGGTGAAACATGTTCCTGTTGTAAACATTCCACATCATGATCTTGATGATACTGTAGGTGTTGTTTGGAAAAATACAATAAATAAATCATTATTATTAAATAAGTTATAAATATGTACTACACAGTACTGTATGTTGTGAATTATACACAAAATATTTATGTTATTTATAAAATATAAACTACATAGTTATATATGCAAAATTGATATACATAACACAGTTATGTATATTAAAAAGTATATATAACCTTGTTATTTAACTTGTTTAATGTACAAAATATAGATGAAATGTATTTGAATATATTCATGACTGTGTGTGTATAGATTTAATATCAATATCTCACTTGAAAAAAAGTCATTTTGTAAAAAATACCTTTTTTCCTTTATCTTTCGAACTAGTGACAATATCCAACTCTTCGAAATTGTCTAGTGATGGTACACCCCCAGTTGTAAACCCTCCAAGTTCAGCATCCTTATGACATTAGGATTACATATGTGTAAGAACTGCATCAATGTAGAAAAATAAAAAAATGCATATTTATAAAACATATTATTTTTGCATTATATGCATTTGTTGAAAAGAAATTCCTATGAACAACCTGTTCTTTTGATAGAGAATCTTCCTTTTGTAAACATTCCACATCTTGATCTTGTTGATCCTGTTGCTGTTTTGAATAAAATGTTAAAAAAAATTGCAATGAATGAGGTCTTTTATGCCCAAATATTTGATAAAGATATAAAATGTAGAGTAATAAATGTAATATTGGATTCATCCAACATAGATAATTGATTATGTATGAATGAGTTAGAAATGTTGATAAGATGGGCTTGTATGATGGGTACTATAGACCACAAACTTATGTATGTTGTTAAATATACGTTGCAGTATTATGTATATAATCTACATCTACATAACAAAGTTATGTATATTGAACAATATACATAACTTAGATGTACAAGACATAGATGACATATATTAGGATATATAAATGACTGTGTTTGTGTATTTTATGTATATTTAGATATATACATAAGTGAGTGTGTGTATTTTGTAACATCCAAAACCGTATCGTATTAACATTCAAAGTTTGATTAATCAACAACTTATTTATATACAATTAAGTATTCCATGTAAGTGAACACTTCTGAACGAAATTAAAAGAAAAAATTCTATCAAAAATTCATGATGTATATCAATATTATAGAAAATTGTGATGTATATCAAAAATGATAATGGCACGAATGCAATTCAATAGTTAAATACAAAAATCATTAATTGTGATAAGTAAAATCAGTTAAATTTACCTTTTCATGGGTGTGTTTGATGTGTTTCAGCATGCTCATTAGTTCAACGTGTTGTTTATTTCTTTTGTCATTTGATTCTTCATGTTGTTTAACCATTACTTCGTGAATGAAGGTGAATTTTTGGTCAACCTGCAAATAAAAAGACAACAAATTTGGTAATGTTTCTACAATTTAATTATACATAGTGTTTGTTATATGCAGAAACTTACATAAGACTTTAAGAAGAACTTCAACTTATTCCATTTTTGGTCAGAACTGTCTTGATGACCTGACTTGCCGGATGATTATGGAGTTAGCATTGGTGCATCAACACGCTCTGAATCAGAAGTCCGTAATTGATCTATTGGCATACTTTTTTCTAAAACAGACGATGGAGTTTTCTCGCTATCTTATATAGGAACAGTTGTAGTATCAAATCAGACTGTCCTCCTCTTCTTCGTCGGTTGCGATGCTGATGCATGAGTACTAAGACCTGCCTTTATTAGGATTTTAGGTGGTGGAATAGTACTGAAATCTTCAAAATCTTAATGGTCCATGTCCGATTGAGTATGTATGTCGACAGCGGATCTTTTACCACTACGATCTGAATAAGTATCACGTTAGAAGGCAGATTCATCATTATTTAATTCAACGTCGTCGATCGCTGGAAAATCAAGCCTTTGTAATTCTTCACGAGTTGGCCGTAAATTAGTGTACACAAACTATTAAGCATAAAAAAATGGCTACATTAAGATTCACCGAAAAGTCAGCAGAGTGAAATACAAATTTTAACTCAAAATGTAGTATTAAATGTTTACCTTGCTGAACATACCGGCCATGAACTTCTCATTCCTAACCTTAATCCTAACTACCTTCCAGCTAAAAATCCTTGGAATTACATTATCGACACGCTCAACTATAGTACTGTCTACCTCAGAACAGCATTCATACATCCAAACGTTCAACAGATGAGGCATTCCTCCAATAGAGTATAGTTGTTTTTGAACAAAAAAAATCTTGTCTCCATGTTGCAATCAACTTTTGAAAAGAAACCTTTCCCCATGGAATTTGTTCATACCTGCCATCCTCCACCATCACAAAGTCCGATCGGCTAATAGTAGCATCACGTACTTGTGAAAACAAAAAGGTATGAATAAAGTATAGGATGGATATGTTCAAAGCATCGGTGTTATTGTCAAACTTTTCCTCCTTGAATTGCTGTACAAAAATACACTTTTTGACAGTATGTTTTGAACTTGAAACATATACAAATGTAAATATTCAATGCACCAAAACACAGTACACAAAACACACATAATAGAATTTATGTATATGTTCAACAACATAAAAAGAATAATGTATGCGTACAACACATACATACTAATAGATACAAGCAGTAACCACATATGTATATGAACTACAAAAATCAGGGTGTTCAAACCAATAGCATCAACAAAAATGTATATGCAGAATATATACACAGAGTAATTTTGTTTTTGCACATCCAATTTTCATACTTAACTTCATAACCCCAATAAACAATCACAACAGTTAAATACCATTTTCAAAAAACACAATATACCAATAACAAAAAATATTATAAAAGATGAAATATCTTTGGTAAACGAGGCCGACCATTATCCTTTTTTTTTTTTTTAATATTCTTGATGATTCTTTAAATTTTTTTTTCGACCTTGAATTTGATGCTTTAATAATCTTTTTCATCCTGATTGGGTCGTTAAGATTTTTTAATCTATTTTCATCAAAGTTAGGTTCCTCATTATCATATACTACGGGAACGACATCAACTAGCAAATTTGTTGTCTCGTTATTATCTAGCTGAGTTAATCCTAAACTAAAGGAAGGAGAATCCTCCATTAACTAAGTACTAAGTTGCTACTTTATTACTTCAAAAGAAGATTTTTTTTTTTTTAAATGAAAAAAACTGCAATTAATTAAACTATAATTTGGTAAAGTAGAAACCTATAAAATTAGTAAATCAAAACATGCAACAAAATCTTGTTTGAAAATTCTAAAAAATTTCAACTATGTAATAAAACTTTTTCTTAACAATACTCAAAAATTAAACATTTAGAATGTTAAAAGAAGATTCAGTTGAAATTGACGAAGATTAAGGTGAAATTGAATACCCTTGACTAGGAGTTGGACAGATACACAATTAATATCAAACTTGGAAACTGTCAGCTTGATTGTAGCCGTACTTTTTGGGGAGAAACAGTGAACGTAAATGAGGGTTTATCCGTACTTTAAGGGAAGATTTGGTGAAAGTAAAAAAAAGGGTTTGTATGTATATGTAATTTATGAGAGAGAAACTAAAAAAGTGGTATAAATGTAATGTGTTTGAAGATATGGATATTTTGTAATAAATGAAACATAACATGTGGGTTTATGTAATTTTTAGTAAAATAAAACAAGGATAAATTACACAAATCCCATACTTAAGAGACTATATTACTTAATATTTCTTACTTTTTTAAAATTTACATAAAATTCTATTTTTCAACTTTACTTTTGATACATATCAAGAAAACCCCACATCCTATTTTTACTCTGTCATTAACTCATTTAAGATTTCCTTTCCTAAAATATCTCCCTAATTATCAACAATTAAATCATCATCCTTCCTAATTTTTTTCTTCCATTAATGCTTAAATCAACTTCCTTCTTGATTTTTTCTCCTCCATTAATGCATGCAACTTTTTTTCCCCTCCTAAAATCTCTCCCATTATTTTTTTTAAATCTATTGATACAGATATAAATTTATTTAGTTATTCATACTTGTTTATTCTTTTAATGGTGTGGATATTATGGTGATTCATATGATAGATACATTTTGTATGATTTTAACGGGTGATATATATGATATTAATGGGTGATACATATTGTATTATGGTGATTCATATGGTAGATACAATTATTTATTTCAATTATTGGGTGATTCATATGATATTAATGGGTGATATATATGGTATTATGGTGATTCATATATATTGTATTATGGTGATTCATATGATAGATACAATTATTTATTTCAATTATTAGGTGATTCATATGATATTAATGGGTGATATATATGGTATTATGGTGATTCATATAGTAGATACAATTCTTTATTTCAATTATTGAGTGATTCATATGTTATTAATGAAAGGTAATGGTGTAGTCAGTGTAGGAAACAAAAGTAATAATATTTTTTTAAAAAAAAATAAAAGCAGAATTGAAACATAATTAAAATTAAATCTAAAAAAAAATACACTAAAATTAAAGATAAAAAATACCAAATAAAAACATATCTTTCATAATTAAAGATGAAAAAAGAGAAACATAATTAAAACATCTAAATTAAATCTAAAAAGAAAGAGAAAAATTAGATATCCTTCCTTAAATAAAAGAATACAATGAATAAAAGAGAATCTATTATTTCCTTAAATAAATATCTTGTTAGTTTCAAATATATCACTTTTTTATATGTATCACCATATAACATATGTATCATTATTTTAAAAAATCGGGATAAAATATAATTAACAAAATAATCAAAATTTTATTTAATATCACTTAAAAATTCAGGGATTTATGTAAGTTACCCCAAAAACAATTTGTCTCAAATGAAAATTGTTGCATTTTGGGCTAAACTAACAATGGACTATAAGGCCTCCAACATTAGGAGCCCAATTATTTCTAGACCGACTCAACAACTCATACTTGAGTAAACGACAAACACAAATTCTTACAATTTCTATCAAATTGGAGATCAAACAACCTACCTCAACCACTAATTGAAGTCTAATAAAAGAAACTACAAATTGCTTTTCACCAACACAAGACACTGCATATAAAATAATTAAGAATTCTAATTCCTGCTTTGTTTTTTAAAAAATAAAACTTAACCTTTTTCATAATGATAACTAGTTTGTTGGGATTTTCTCCTTTAGATTTTATTCTTCTTGTTGGGTCAGCATCCTCCAAATCGTGTGACAGCGAAATTTATCTGATTTAGCATATGCTTGTAAGCTTCACAAGTTATTCCACAATGCCAAGCAGCTTGGCATCTCACACAAAAAATTCTCCAACAATTGGGGCATGCACTAATCAAATATCCCCTTCCATCATCAACCAATTTTCCTATCCAATCCATAATATATAGCAAAGCCAGAACTTTAGCTTCTCGATTAGCATTTTCTACACGATCAAGAACATCATATGGCAACAATTCAAGATCCACTATTTCTTTACAGTTCACAATAGGGCACTTAACTTCATGAATATGATAGTTGATTTTTTTAGCTATATACTTCTGTATACATTCTTTGCAGTATAAATTTTGGCAACTGTTGCCCTGAATCAGCGTGTTCGGAGGAAATACATCTTCACAGATATCACAAAACGTACAAGAGGATTCCCCCTCTACCCGAATACTGTTCAATTTACCAATCGATCCATAAAAAAAAAAAATGAGGCAGTTCAACAATTTTCTTACCGGCAGCATTGCTAGAACTTGATTCCAAATTCTTACCTGAGTGAAATTGCGCAGAATAGAAAAGAATTTGCTGCAACTGCATATCATCATTGTCGTCCATGATGTCTTCTTCATTTTTATTGATATCAAAACTCAGTTGACTATTAGTTTCTTCATTGCGATTGAAGATCTGAGTATCTCTTGGATCCATTTCGATTTTGTTGGCATCTGTAGGTTTACTAAATTTATGTCTTCTTTGACAAATTCAAAAAAATTTAGATCTTTTTGAAGTTGAATTAATCTAATTTCAATCTTTCGATTGGAGTGCAAGAATTCAGAGATTAATGTGACACTTAATTCAATCAACAGCAGAACCAATTTAGGAACTCCGCCATGAATATATAAGAATTATTATATCTTATTTCCCAATCTGCATATAAGTTGAATTAATATTGTTGTAGATAATAAATTTAGACTATGTCACGTGTTGAGAGTGACTGATATGTCGAGTCAAATTAAAAATAACGAGCATGTTTTGTGCACCACTGACATGTTCTGACCTATAAAGTATTGTCACATCAACTTTAATCTGAATGGTTAAAAAAATTGTCTTCGTCACAACACTTTCACCTCAGGACAATTGACATGTAGCCTCCAATAAAGTATCGCCACGTTAACTTCAATCTGAATGGTCAAAAAAATATCTTCGTCACAACTCTTCCACCTCAGCACAATTGACATGTACCCTCCAATAAAGTATCTCAAGGTCAAGCTCACATGAATAATCAACAATGCTTGTCATCATCATAATCTTCCATCTTAGTACGAGTGACATGTTTTGACCAATTTAATATCACCCTATCAACTTCAATTTAATTCGTCAATAAAAGTTTGTCCTCGTCAAAAATTTTTATCTCAGCACAAATAGCATGTTCCAGCAAATCAAATGTCATTATGTCAACTTCAATTTGATTGATTCAAAAGATTTTGTCCGCTTCACAGCTCTTTCATTTCTGCACAAATGACATGTTTCAAACAATCAAATATCAATATGTCAACTTTGATTTGATTTTCCAAAAAAAATAGTCCTCGTCTAAATTCTTTCACCCAATACAAGAGACACGCTTTAAACAATCAAATATCATCATGTCAACTTTAATTTGATTGGCCAAAAAACTTTTCCCTCGCCACAATATTTCTATCCTAACATAAGTGACATAGTTTAACCAATCAAATATTATCAAGTCAACTACAATCTAATTAGTATAAAAAATTATCCTCATCATATCTCTTCCATACCAATACAATAAACATGATCTAATCAATAAAGTATAGCCAGGTTAACTTAAATTTAGATAAAAAGTGTTGATCATTACCATAACTATTTTATAACACAACTATAAATAAGGGTTCTCATAATAGAGAAAAAGAAATCAGAAATCGTACCAAAAGATAGATGGAGTCTGTGGTTCAAATGCTACGAGTTCTCTATAAAGATCATGGATGAATGAAAATCAAAGACCAAGACGTTTAAGATCATATTTAGTTGAGGCAAATAAAATACCAAGGCATTCAAGATTAAATTCACTTGTTCGTGGGATGCGTATTGTTCGTAGAGGTCATTTAAGGTGTTCATGAATCAAATTCAGATAAAGATCAAATCCAACATAAATTTAAGGTTCAACTTAAAATATCCATGAATTTATTTTCAAAAAGAAAAAGAACTAAGAGAATTCAAAGAAATAGCAGCATTCACTATATATAAATTAAATACAATGATTATTGTGTTATGAAATATAAAGCAAAGAACAAGAAGAATAGAGAGAAGAGAGGAGACTTGTTTATTTCTGATAAGGAATTCTTATTTCTCTTGAGGTATTCTCTTGATGGATGAATTACAATGAAGCAAAACCCCTTTATTTATAGGGAAAAACTAACCTTGAGGTTTGTAACTTTTTCATAAATAGACATACATAATAAATGTTAAAGTAGGTATTCACGATATATGGTAAAGTAGATATTACTATGTATGGTATATTTATAACACACCCCTTGAATGTCTAATTGATAGATAATGTGCCTCGTTAAAACCTTACTAGAAAAAACCCAGTGAAAAAAAATCTAGTGAAGGAAAAAGAGTATACATCTCTAACAATACTCATATAAGTTGCCTCATTAAAAACCTTACAAGAAAAACTCAGTGGGACAAAGCATTATTAGGAAAAAAGAGTACAACGCGTATTAACTCCCCCTAATGAGAACATCCTTGAACCTTTGTATCCCGATCTTGTGCACCATCTTCTTGAAAGTTGCAATTGGAGGAGACTTAATGAATAAATCAGTCACATTGTCACTTGAACGAATCTGTTGCACGTTAATATCACCATTCTTTTATAGCTCATCTATGTATAAAAACTTTGATGAAGTGTGCTTCATTCTATCTCCTTTTATGAATCCTCCCTTAAGTTGTGCTATGCATGCGCCATTATCACCTTATAAAATTATCGGTACATTGTCACGTTTCACACCATATTTTTCTCGTATGAGATATATCATGGATCTCAACCATACTCATTCTTGGCTTGTTTCATGAATAGCTATTATCTCAGCATGGTTCAATGAAGTGGCTAGATAGACTGCTTTGTATATCTCCAAGATATAGCAGTATCCACACATGTGAACATATAGCTTATTTGAGATCAAGCTTTATACGGGTCAGATAAGTACCTAACATCAGCATAACCAATAATATCAGGACTACAATCTTTATAGTAAAATAAGCCCATATGTTTGATCTCATTCTGATGTCTTCTACCAGGAGTAGAACTATACCTTGCTAACAAATTGACCGAAAAAGGCTATGTCATGCGTTGTAATATTTTCAAGATATGTTACTGCACCAATTAAACTAAGATATGGTACTTCATAACAAAGGAGTTCCTCATTTTTTTCTTGAGGTCGGAATGAATCCTTATTCAATTATGCATGTTTCTCAATTAAGCAAATATTATATTGCTTTTGAAAACTCTCCAAGAGTTTCAATAATTTTCAAGTTATAAGCTTATACAAAATAAGGATTCTAAATAAGTTTTTCAGAAACTTTTATATGCTTCAAACATTTTGAATCCTTAGAAAGTTTTTATTTAAATTTTGTCAAGTGACAATATTCAACATTTCATATGTGACATCTTCAAGTATCTGGACTGCAAATCAAATAAGTTTTACACTTACTAAGATGCATCCTTTCATATCACTTGATAAATATTTCTACCTCAGCATGCTTAAATAAACGTAGAATTTAGATCCTCATAATTTTTTGCAATATTGAGTCAATATTGTATTAAAGATATCGTCAACGGTTTCTCATTTTGTATCGGTTCGCAATGTGACATAACATTTTGAGATCTCATCACTTCATTATTTTCAGGTATCTGAACCTTTCATAAGGTTTCATGAAGTGTTATTTCATAGGATCTTCAAGAGCACATTGACTTCTTATTATGATTATTTGCTCCTTATCCCTTTCAAGAATTATTTCATTGGGAACCGATTAGTCTACCACATTTCATGCATGCGTAGACTTTGTCCTTTAAGAACACAAAATAGGAGCACTTGTAGCTTAAATATGATACTAAATTTGAGTCAACAGATGCTTCCGGCATTTTGACTTGAATTATCTTTTGAATGAGGATCTGATGATAATTCCTAACATATTTCATAGCTACTTATAATCTCCCCCTTATGTTAGAAAAACTAACATTTGTCCTCCATCTTCATTGAGGAATCCATCTTTGTGCATCATGGTATTTTATTAATTGTATACCGCACATCAAAACTATTAGGTGGAATAGTTGGTTCCTGACCTTGAACCAATTGAGAGGTGAGAAATAATCATAGTTTATTGGTCTAATGCATACAAGTGTTATTGTATGCAACATATCATATTTCATACCAACACATGAAGATTTGTTCTCATTAGCAATGGTTTAGCTATTTATCGAAGGTATTTAATATCAAACCATCATCATCAAGATTGTCTTGATTACACAATCTGAAAGTTATGCTCTTAACTCAATTTTATTGAGCAAACAACTTTTTGAATGTCAAACTACAGGTTGACAATGAATGTACATGTGATCATCTTATATAGATGCATCTTAATAGATCACATGACTGGTGTACGGGCCCATATTCACCTTTTATACTTTTCAAATTTTAAGGGATTGAATCCCAACATTAGTTGGTCCAACCAACTTATCATGAGAACAAGCAACATAAACAATTCTTGAAGTATCTTTTATTTCTTCAACATATGTCTAATACTCAATATGCACATCTTCATGATGGCAAATAGTTTATGTCAATAGATTAAATGATTTGTATTTGTAACTCCAAGTTACCATAACATGTGCAAAAATTCTTTAGTAAACATCAGGTTTACTATTGCATGAATTTCATATCAATAAAAAATAAACTCTTAGTTTATTATGGAATGTGATTTTATCATGCTTGGGTAAATTTTTACATTCGTGTTTCTTATCACAGTAACTTGAAAACATTCAATCTTCCAATTATTTACCTTTTTTAGAGGTGGATTGTGATATCTTCACAATAAAGAATACGTTCGAGTGTACATACAGTCACATTCACCCCAGGGTATAGGTCTGTATTTATAATAATCGAAATTCTCATTCCCAGGAATGAAATATAATCATGACTTAAGCATTCTCATTCCCGGGAAGAATGAAATATAATCATATCTTAAGCGTATCAAATTATGATAGCTACTACAAAAGCAAATTGAGGCATACATATGATTTATTGCTGCCACATTCAATTCAAGGAATGGAGCATATTTAATGGGACATGTTTCATCACTTCTCACCAAATACCCATTATTTTTCCTTAGCCATCATAATATCATCAATTTGATGCATTGGTATCCAAACTCAACGTCTTCTCCATATAAAGACGTCTTAGGCATAAATCTATGGGAATTGAACCTAACATATTATCATCCCTTTTGATAATATTGTTCTTGAGAAATAAATTTAAAATATAATGGTTTCAAACCAATTATTTTTCCTCAAATCCAACAATAATTATATTATTAGTAGCAAAAGATAGATAACATAAGGAATTATTAACCTTGAAATTACCTTTAGATTTATAATCTCATCTTGTTTGGCAGAGTCTCATGCTGATAACGTGTTATGAAATATAAGCAAAGAACAAGAAGAATAGAGAGAAGAGAGGAGACTTCTTTATTTCTCATAAGGAATTCTTATTTCTCTTGAGGAATTCTCTTGATGGATGAATTACAATGAAACAAAACCCCTTTATTTAAAGGGGAAAACTAACCTTGGGGTTTGTAACTTTTTCATAAATAGACATACACTATATATGGTAAAGTAGGTATTCACTATATATGGTAAAGTAGACATTCACTATATATGGTATATTTATAACATATTGCGCTTTTCTATCTCGATTATCATTTTTTTATGCAAAATTTTTTATCTACAATATTTTAATTTTTATTCCCTTTTCACAAAGTAATATAATTTCCTCATTTTTTATCATTTATTTTCTACTACTTTCTCTGTCCATCTTTACTTGTTCACTTTTCTATTTTATAATATCTAACAATACTTGTCTAGTTTATAAAACTAAGATAAAATAGCCTACCCCCCTCCCCCAAAATCTTTACCCTAAATCTCAACTACACACTCGAACTTCACAGGATCCTATCACCCCTCTGAACATTTTAAAAATAAAATTATTTTCTACCTAAACACTTAGGTGGAAAAGTGAGTGCATTTCTTACTTCTTCTTCTCTCTCACAAAACAAAAAGCTTCAAGAAGTATCAATGGTGTCCACTAATCTCTCGTCTTCCTCATCTCCAATTTCACCAACGTCAAAATCTCATTGTCGCCTTCTGTAACTCCATCTCCATCTCCACCATCATTATGTTGGTTGTAATCCTCTCAACTCTTAGATTCAATAATCATCGTTGCCCTCACTGTTGATGATGACGTGCACCGTCGGCTCTTCTTCATCTTTCCTGAGTCTCTTTCTATGTTTCAATTTTATGGATGTGCCCAAGCATAAAATCCATAAAAAAAATCCATTTATTCTACTTTAGAAGAGAAAATTCAAATTTTGACACAAAGATCAAAACTTTGTAGCAATTATCACCAGAAGAAACAAAAAGATAAGGAAATCTAAAATAAAATTAACAAGTGTATGTATACTCTTTACGTTTCAAATTTCAAATTAAGAAGAAAGATTATTGTAGATTCTTATTTGATCTGTTTAGATCTGATTCGGATCCTATGGCTTGGAATTCGAGTGATGCTTGTCTGAGGCATTCTTCTTTACCATCTTGATGTCTCTCCAATTGTCAAAAGAAATGAGACGAGGAAGTTACAGAGAAAAGGGAAATATTAAAGGAAAAAGAAGAATAAAGAAAAATATAAAAATATAATATTATGTGATTTTACGTGGCGTTACATGGCAGACGGGTGTTGATCACTCTTCAATACACATCTGGGTGCGAGTTTCTAAGGGGGAAATAATTTATCATTTAAACAGTTCAGGAGGGTAATACAACTCTCGATAAGTTAAAGTGTATAGTTGGGAACCCGGTAATAGGTTGGGGGTGAGAGCATTTGACTATTTTCTCTAAAGTAATGGATAATTTACCTATTTTTATCCATTTTACCATGGTATTAATTATAATGCATCACTCGTCGCATTTTTCAAAACAAAAAATTTATTATGTTTAAAGGGTAGTATAGTAAAATCACCCCTCTATTTATTCCCTTCATCTCTTTCTTTGATAATATTGTTCTTCTTCTTCTTCTTGGGAAGCAACAACAAGAGCATATTCTACTTCATACAATAGCAATAATTAATACTCCCTCCGTTTAAAAAAGAATGACCTACTTTCCTTTTTAGTCTGTTTCAAAAAGAATGACCCATTTCCCTTTTTGGCAATACTTTAATTTCAACTTTCTACATGACATGTTTAGGACCACAAGATTAAAGGGAATTTTGGTACATTTGATATAACATTAATTTAAGGACACAAGATTCAAAAATCTTCTTTATTTTCTTAAACTTTGTGCCAAGTCAAAGTAGGTCATTCTTTTTTAAACGGGAGAGTAATAATAATAATAATACAGTAGTAGAGGGTAATGATGATGAGTGGTTAGATGTATCTGAAGTTGGAAGAATTGCAGATGTAGATATAATTTATGCAGAAATAGTATCTATGGGTCTCATGCCTAAGTTAGATTCTTGTGAAAAGTATTTTATCTTTATGGGGTTGGGAAAGCTACATTGTTAATGCTAAGTTGGAGGTTTAGAGCAGACCCTAGAGTCTTAAAAGGGTTTAGGTTGAGTAGCTTTAAGACGGATAGGGCGGATAAGGTTGTAAAGCTTGGTACTCAGGCCATCCAGAAAAGATATATTTTTAAGTATTTATGATCTATGATTTAGGGGAATAGAGAGATTTGATGAGGATGTCAATCATTTAGATTCGGGTAGGGTGGATGAAATAGAGGCTCACTTCGGGAGTATTGTGTGGCAAGAATGTGCCTCTTACACTTAAAGATAAGTTCTATAGAGTGGCGGTTAGCCCAGCTATGTTGTATGGCATGGAGTGTTGGCTAGTGAAGAATTCTCACGCCCAAAAGATGAAGATGGCGGAGATGAGAATGCTACGACGGATGTGTGGGTGTATTAGAAAAGATAGGATTAGAAATGAGGTTATTTGAGAAAAGGTAGGAGTGACTTCAGTGTAATACAAGATGCGGCAAGTGAGGTTGAGATGGTTCGAACATGTGATGAGAAGAAGTATGGATGCTCCTGTACGGAGGTGTGAGAGGTTAGCCAGGTATGGATTCAGGCGAGGTTGAAGTAGACTGAAGAAATATTAGAGGAAAGTGATTAGATTTAACATGGTGTAACTTTAGCTTATCGAGGACTTGACCCTTGATAAGGAGGTATGGAGGAGGCGAATTAGGGTTGAAGGATAGTAGGAAGGAGTTTGTTATTGTCAGTAGGTAGGAGGACTTTGTTTTATTATCCATTTTAGTAGCTATAGTACTTATACAGTTCAGTATGTTTTATCGTTTGTCATATGACTTGGTGTGTCTTATTTATGTTATTATTTTTGGGTTCAATTGGTGTGAATGTAAAATGAAGGGACACAACCTTTTATGAAAAGACATATTATTTTTGGAAAAGGAGTGATTGTTCAGATAGTTGTGTCTGTTCAGAAAAAAGACACAATTTTTTGAATGAAAAGACATGACTCTTCCAAAGGATACACCTTTCGGATGAACTATTTCCACCTTTCGGAAGGGGCACTTGATGGCTATATAAACCTACATTGATCCACAGGTTTAGGAATGAAAGATTTTCTAAAATACAAACTCTTCTTGTCTTCAAACATTTCTTGTGATCAATCAAATAGTTAAGTGAGTTCGAAGAATCCAATTATTTAAAGTACCACTATAGTTCGATTGAAATCCATTTTATCCTTGGAGGAAGATTCCAAAATCTCGGGTACACTGAGGAAAATTATTCCTTAAGGACACTCCATGAAGTTGGGGGACTTAGCTTTACATTTCTGTTTCATCTTAATTTCTGAAAAAAATAAAACACACTTCTTAGAAAGATTACTTTGATCTTGTGTTGAGGGTGTTATTGTACTTCATAGTGTTCTTGTTTTAAACTTGAACTAGTGTTAAAGTTATTGTGTCAAATTACAGATTCTTGTACCCAAAAACGTTGAAAAACAACAATCTTAAGGAAATAAGTTTTGAAAAAAGGAAAAAAAAATTGCTTGTTTGGTGAAATTTTCTTTTCACTATAGTTTTTTGTTTTGAAATCTGTATAGCTTGATTTCTGGAGATTAAAGCTTTAAGCTTTCTACTCTGTTTGAACTTAACTTGTGATTTGAAGACATAAAATCTTCGTCACAAGTTAAAGATCACTTAGTTGACGATTAGAAGTTATAAAAACTTCATCTTTAAACTAGAAAAAAGAGGTGTTTAAAGTTGCTGCAACTTTTTAATAAGTATTTAGAAATACCAAAGGTAATGTCTTATTGTGACGGGAAAATGAATAATGATAGTCAAGTTCAAGATGTTGCAACTACAGAGGGGAGAGCAACTAGTATTACCACAACAAGTCACATGAATGCTCCGCCGGCAATGGCACCAGCAGAGAAACCTCAAAAGTTCTCGGGTATTGACTTCAAGAGGTGGCAGCAGAAAATATTCTTCTACCTCACCACTCTTTTTCTTCAAAGGTTCACATTTAAGGAAGCTCCGAAGGTGCCTGAGGGAACCTCTGAAAAAGAGTGATTTGTGATTGTAGAGGCTTGGAAACACTCAGATTTCCTTTGCAGGAATTACATCTTGAGTGGTCTCCAAGATGACCTTTACAATGTATATAGCAGAACCAAGACTGCAAAAGAGTTATGGGGAGCGCTAGAACGGAAGTACAAGACGGAGGATGTTGGAACTAAAAAGTTCTTTGGTGCAAGATTCCTGGAGTACAAAATAATAGACAACAAGTCTGTTGTTTCCCAAGTGCAGGAACTGCAAGTGATCATCCATGATCTCCTAGCGGAAGTTATGATTTTGACAAATACCATTGTTGAATAATTTAAAAATGTTATTAGTATTCACATGAACTTTATTATAGGTTTAATTGTGAATGAAGTGTTTCAAGTAGCAGCAATAATAGAGAAGTTACCACCTATGTGGAAAGACTTTAAAAAATATTTAAAACACAAACATAAGAAGATATTAGTCAAAGATCTGATTGTACGACTATGCATTGAAGAAGAAGATAATAAGGTTGCGGAAAGAAGGTCAAGAGTCAATTCTGCAATGAGTGGAGCAAACATTATAGAAGATGACCAAAACAACTCTAAAAAGCAAAAGAAAGTTGGAAATGAAACCAATCAACCCAAGAAAAAATTCAAGGGAAAGTGCTTCAACTATGGCAAGATTGGCCACAAGTCTATAGATTATCGTTCCCCGAAGAAAGGGAAGAAGAAGGACCAAACAAATCTGGCTGATTTTAAGAAAGAAATGAATGATCTGTGTGTTATGCTAAAGAAATGAATGACCTGTGTGCTATGCTTTCCGAATGCAACTTGGTGAAAAATCCTCACGAATGGTGGATGGATTCTGGTGTCACCCACCATGTTTGTGCTAACAAGGAGTTGTTTACGATGTTCGCTCCGACTCAAGTAGAAGAAAAGATCTACATGGCAAACTCTGCTACTGCAAAAGTGGAAGGAATAGGAAAAGTGTGCTTGAAGATGACTTTCGGTAAAATGTTGACACTTAACAATGTCTTGTATGTTCCTTAGTTGCGAAAGAACTTGATTTTTGTTTCATTTCTAGACAAGAACAAATTCAAAAGTGTATTTGTTTCCGAAAAAATTGTATTTAGTAAAGGAAAAGTATATGTAGGAAAAGGCTACCTCAATGAGGGTCTATTTAAAATTAATGTTGAAATCAATAAAAGTTCAAATTCTTCTTTCTTGCTTGAGTCTCCCAATTTGTGGAATGAATGACTAGGCCATGTTAATTAAAAAACACTACTAAAACTGATTAACTTGGAAGTTTTGCCAAACTTTGAGTGCCATAAATCAAAGTGTCAAACTTGTGTGGAATCAAAGTATGATAAGCATCCGTATAAGTCCATTGAAAGGAATTCCAATCCCTTAGCCTTAATGCACACTGATATTTGTGATATGAAGTCAACACCATCACGTGGTGGGAAAAAGTATTTCATAACTTTTATTGACGATTGCACTAGATATTGTTATGTATACTTGCTAAATAGTAAGGATGAAGCAATAGATACATTTAGGCAATACAAAACTGAAGTTGAAAATCAGTTAGAGAAAAAGATAAAAACTATAAGAAGTGATAAGGGCGGAGAATATGAATCTCCCTTTACCGAAATATGTGTAGAGAATGAAATTGTCCATCAAACTACGGCTCTATATTCACCTTAATCTAATGGAATTGCGGAAAGGAAAAACCATACTTTGAAGGAAATGATAAATGTCTTACTGATAAGTTCAGGTTTGCCGCAAAACTTGTGGGAGGAGCATATCCTTACAGCCAACTGTATACTCAATAGAGTTCCCCATAGTAATACACAACCAATTCCTTATGAAAAATGGAAAGGAAGGAAACCCAACTTGAAATATTTCAAAGTATGGGGGTGTCTAGCAAAGGTCCAAGTTCCGATGCCAAAAAAGGTTAAGATAGGACCTATGACAGTGGACTGCATATTCATAGGATCTTCTAAAAGTAGTAAAGCATGTTGGTTTTTGGTTCATAAATTCAAACATCCGGATTAAAAATACAGTAATTGAGTCAGATAATGCTGAATTCTTTAAAAGCATTTACCCGTATAAAACTAGACATGAACAGTATAGTGGAGGGTCTAAATGACCTCAAGATGAACCAAGTGAGGATGTACATAACGATGAGAATCCGAGACAAAGTACATGTCAAAGAACGTCAACTTCATTTGGATCAAATTTTGTAACATTTCTCTTAGAAAATGAGCCTCAAACATTTAAAGAAGTGATGGCGTCTTCAAACTCATCCTTTTAGAAAAAGGCAGTCGATAGTGAGATTGATTCAATCTTAAGCAACCATACATGTAATTTGGTTGATCTTCTTCCAGAAAAAAAAATCTTTAGGATCTAAATGGATCTTCAAAAGGAAAATGAAAGCAGATGGTACTATTGACAAATACAAGGCAAGACTTGTAGTAAAAGTCATCAAACAAAAAGAAGGCCTTGATTACTTTGATACATACTCACCGATAACAAGGATAACATCGATTCAAATGTTAATTGCCTTTGGCGGGGGTATATGGTCTTGAAATCCATCAAATGGATGTAAAAACCGCATTCCTAAATGGAGAATTGGCGGAAGAAATTTACATGGAACAGCCTGAGGGTTTTGTGGTTCCAGGAAAAGAAAATAAGGTGTGTAAACTTGTTAAGTCACTTTATGAACTAAAATGAGCACCTAAGCAATGGAATACAATGTTTGACCAAACCATGTTGGCAAACAGATTTAAAATTAATTAATGTGATAAATGCATTTATATTAAAGACACTCCAAATCACCAAGTCATTGTGTGTTTATATGTGGATGATGTGTTGATCATCAGTAGAGACATTTCAGACATAAATGCAATGAAATAAATGCTCAAAAGCAATTTCAATATGAAAGACCTTGGAGTTACGGATATGATCTTAGGGATAAGAATCCATAGAACTCCACAAAGGTTGGCATTGTCAGTCTCATTACATCGAAAAGGTACTTTTCAAGTATATGGAATTTGGTATTGCCAAGACTCCATTGGATGTGAGCATTGCACTTCGAAAGAATAAAGGTAAAAATGACTTACAATTGGAGTACGCAATAGTATGTAACGCCCCAATTTCTAGAACAGGAATGCCACACGGTGCTCATGATTGGGAGGGACCACAAGCTAACCCTTTTTGATATCTGTAACTAAGAACTACACAATATGCTAAAATAAATGCAGAAAACTAGTGGAAACTTGCCATAAGGTTCAAAACATTTATAATAATCAATACTGAAAACTGAATACTAATACATCTGTCTGAAAAGCCTCTAAACTTTTCTAAAAAAAGAGTTGATGGGACATGTCCCCAACTAACTTCGTCTACTAAAAATAAACTGAATTTAATGCAATAATAAAAATAAGGATCATCCTCGAATGAAAAGGACTCACTGCTACATCTACTGTTGCTGACTGAGTCTAGACTACTAAGGGTGCTCTGGATCTCTGCTTCGGAACCTATGGTATAAGACACCATAGCGCAAGAGAAAAGTATGCATCAGTACTATAAATGTACTGGTATTCTAGATGAGGTAAGGCTAAATGCAAGGGCGTATGCATGAACAATTACTTATCTGAATAATATGAGAGTACTGAAGAAGTACATATGCATGAATGCACAAACCAAAACTAGAATTGCAGTAACACTGAATATGAACTCTGAATACGGGTTTCTGAATACTGACTTACTGATGACTGAGTCTACTAGTACTGATGTCTGAGTTTACTAATACTGAGAGACTGAATAATTGAGTCTATTGAGATTGATGTCTAATCTTGTTGATACTGATACTGATTTATTATATCTGAGATCAAGCTTATATAACGGGTGACCTCTGAGTTTACTGGTAATAATGTTTGATACTGGATAAACTAAATCTGAGATCAAGCCTATATAACGGGTGATCTCTGAGTCTACTGATAATGAATATGATTGTTTGAATATGAGATCAAGCCTATATATAACGGGTGATCTCTAGGTCTATGATGATAGGCGAATTTACACGCCTATATCAATATATTTTGCCCATATTTGTGCCACGTTTTGAGAACAAATTATATATTTCATGCACTTTTAGTCCTTTTTCCTATAAGTGAGCTAACGAACATGATTAGCAAAGTTTCAGGTATAAATGATGCAGAATTCAGCATTTTATGGCTTACTTGACACCAAAGAAAGCTCACGAATGAAGGAAAGGGGGCTTGAACGCCTAAAGGACCAAAAGTGATGCATGGAAAATCTGTCCCGGGCTAAAACAGCATTTCTGAAGACTTTGGGGACTGCAGTAACTTAGTTGGATTTGGATAATGATACATTAACCTAGTACAATTGGGTTAAGTATTTCATTTGTTTATTTGGATTAGGAGAATATTACATTAACCTAGTACAATTGGGTTAAGTATTTCATTAGCTTAGTAGGATTTGGTTAGATATTTCATTAGCCTAGTAGGATTAGGATATGGGTATTATAAATACCCTATCATGCTAGAGATTTTAAGACACTCCTCCCTTAGTGGAGAGATACATTCTACCTTACAATTAATTCCTCCCTTAGTGGAGAGAGACTTCAACATTCTGCCATTCCTCACAATTCCCCCATTCCATCAATTCCCATCCATCCATCCATCCATCAACACAATTTTCTTTATTAATTCATTGTTGACATTATTTTTCATCTATTCAATTCTTAAATTCCGCAACAAGAGAAACGTTACGTTGCCTAGGAAATTCACGCCTAACGCCTACCTCTTCAGCCACACGAAATTCATCCTTATTGTGGTATAACAACAATGTCAATCGTGATCTCCTTCGCAATCATGGGTAACTAAACTTCTCTGTTGGGGTTATGGAAGCCAACTGAAATACTATCTATTGCTATGAGTTTGTGAGTTTGTGACACGTATGATGCTTATATCATTATTCTCTTCATCTTAATCTACATTCTTTGTGGTTGCAAACGCAAGAATATGCCAGTATAACATTTAACTTGTTCGAAAGAAAGGTTATTTGTCTGGAAAAGAGATAATGTCAAGGTAGTAGGGTCACCCCCTAAATTCCCTACTAAACAGTTAGTGCCGTAACTGGATTAACCTCTTGGAGAATTCGTACCGTTAGACACGCTTTAAGCTCGAAAGAGTTAAAGTGAAATAATCCTCGAATAGGTCGAAAGACGCCTGGATTTACCATCGAATACAATTCTCTATAAGCACATGCATGTCGGAATTCTACACACTAATAGTCAATAGAGACGTATAACTCAGGAGGTGGACATAACCCCAACGCTTCAATTCTCATTGTTTACAACTTACGTAACAATCCTTTTCTTTTTACTTTGCTATTTTCAGCTTTTACTTCATTGTTTTATTTACATTACTTGCACGACAAGACTCCCCCCTTTTTCGAGACTTGCACCAAAAGTTTAGTAATTTTGTTTACTTGTTGGCCAAGCTATTCCCTGTGGGATCGATACCCAACCCAGGTTGGGTTCTATATTTTCTAGCGACCGCTTTACACTCCTACGAGAGCTGTAGATTGAGCGTTATCAAAAATTGGCGCCGTTGCTGGGGAATACGAGTGTTAATCAAGTTTGCGATAATTACTAGACCCTTTGGTCAAAGATTCTCGTACTTTTACTTTTAGTTTTTGTTTTTGTTTACTGCAGGTTCTTATTCAGTGCATGCCCCATACTAGAAGTTCTGGTCAACCGTTATTACCTATCAATCCTGAACCACAACGCATAGGAAGAATGGAAGAAAAAGCAGAAATCGAAAGGATGGCTGCTCAACAGGAACAAGCAAGACTGGCTGCCCTTGCCGCAGCCCAGGTTCAACAGCAGAACATTGATAACCCTGCACGAGCAATAAATCCCAACGATGAGGATTTAGGTGATGACGAGTTACTAAACCCTAGGCGTGATGCTGAAATTATAACACCTGTCAACAAAAGAGGTCGACAAGCACGGTTTAGGTATGATCGCCAACCTATGCAGCCAGCTTTCGACGATGATGATGATGATCTTGATGGTGCCGGAGCCACTGGAGCCATAATTCCACCACCATTAGCGCCCGGAGCCAAGTTCAACATCACAAGCACCATGATTCAGTTATTGCAACTCAAGGGATTATTTGGTGGACTAGCAGGCGATGATTCGAATATGCATCTCATCAACTTATTTCTACATGCAAGTCGTTTGACAATCCTGGTGTTGGTCAGAATGCAATTCTATTACGTCTATTTCCATTGTCTCTGTCTGGGGAGGCAACACTACGGTTGAATGGGCTGACTCCTGATTCTATTACAAATTGGAGGCAATTGAGAGACGCTTTCCTAGAAAGATTCTTTCCGCCATCCAAAAGAGCACAATTAAGAGATGAAATCAGCAACTTTCGTCAGCTTCCCACTGAAGCTCTTCATGAAACATGGGAGAGGTTCAAGACAAAGCTAGCGAGATGCCCAAACCATCACATGACTAATGTCCACCTAATGGAGATCTTGTATAGAGCCTTGAGTTCAATAACTAAACCAGTGGTGGATAACGCAGCTAGAGGATCTTTTATGGACCTCACCTTTGGTCAAGCAAGCAATATGCTAGATCGTATGACGAAGCAAAGTAGAGCTTGGCATACCAGGGATTCAGAGGTAGCAAGCTCTACTATATCTATTGGCATGACTGCAGAACAAAGGCGTAGAGAAGAAGAATGTGATCAGGCTATGGCGCACATGAAAACTCAAATGGATCTTCTTACAAAGTATCTATTATCAGGGAAGACCAAAAAAGTCAAAGCCATTGAGTCAAAAGGAAGAGACGAATCTGATTCAGAAGAGGAGGCCAACTACTTGAACAATCAGGGGGGTTTCCGTGGGAATACCCAAGGAAACCAAGGTCGGAACTACTATGATAAATCTGGAAACAAAGACCAAGGTAGTTGGAAAAACAAGAATGAAAAGAGTGGTTTGTACGTTCCCCCTGGTAGACGTGACACCACCACATCTAATTCTAGAAGTATGGAAGACATGATGGCTAAATTATTGAAAGGAGTGGAAGCAACGAGCGCGGGAGTAACGGAGGTAATTAATGATTTGTCCTCCATGAAATAATTAGTTGATTCACATTCCACTTCTATCAAGCAAATAGAGCAGCAATTGAGCCAACTTTCAGCAGCACTCAATCAAAGAAAGGCTGGCACCTTACCTAGCGATACTGTGCAAAACCCAAGGAATGATGGGTCATGTATGGCCATCACTACCAGAAGTGGTAAGGTGCTGGAAACTTCAGCAAAAGGCAAGCAAGTGGTTGACGAAGTTGCGGGCATGGATGACAACGCAAAAGGAGATGATGCCGCAGCACCTACTCCTGATGTCAAGGACGCCTCACCCAGTGCTGTGCAACCTGAAAAATCTGAAAAACGGAAGCAAGAGGAGAAGAAAACCGTGGAGAGAACACTTCCATACCCACCATCACCTTTTCCCCAAAGATTGAAGAAGGTGGCAGATGACATAAAGTTCAGCAAATTCATGACTATGTTAAAGCAGCTGACCATTAATGTTCCATTGGTAGAGGCACTTGAACAAATGCCTGGGTATGCGAAATTTATGAAGGATCTTTTGACTAAGAAGCGGGCAGCAAGTTATGAGTTGAAAGAAGATGTTCATCATTGTAGTGCAATTGCTACCCGATCGATAGTTCAGAAGAAGGCCGACCCCGGAGCTTTCACTATTCCTTGCACCGTAGGATCTTTGAATTTTGCCAAAGCATTATGTGACTTAGGATCCAGTATCAATTTGATGCCATTATCGATCTACAAGAAGTTGGGGTTGGGTAATCCTACTCCAACCAATATGAGGCTCGTCATGGTGGATAGGTCGGTAAAACGACCTGTTGGTATTCTATGTGACGTATTGGTAAAGGTTTCTTCATTCATCTTTTCGGCAGACTTTGTTATTTTGGATTGTGAGGCAGACTCAGAAGTTCCCATAATCTTGGGGTGCCCTTTCCTTGCTACAGGAAGTGTGCTCATTGATTTGAGAGCCAATGAGCTTTCATTCCGAATAAATGACGAAGTGGTTCGCTTTGATATGTGCAAATCAATGAAGCAACCCAAATATCTCTGTGTATTTTTGGTGGCTGATGTTTTCTTTGATGATGAGAAATAATTACTTGAAGAAGAGCAAATTATTGATGACCCTTTGGAGGTTGTACTTATGAATGGAGAGAATGAGGATGCTGAAAATGGTGAAGAAGCTACTTGTGCTCTATCGGGATTAGGGACATATCGATATGCTCCCAAGAAGCTGGATCTTGATCTCAAAAATCGACCTACACCACCAGCTAAGCCATCTATTGAAGAGCCACCCACGTTAGAATTGAAGGAGCTGCCAAGTCATTTGAAGTACGCCTTCTTAGGAAGCGGAAATACTCTTCCAGTCATTGTGGCAGCCGATTTGGGTGAGCAACAAGTTGCAGCTGTTATTGCTATCTTACGTAAGTATATTAGAGCCATTGGATGGACCATTGCGGATATTATTGGTATTCCACCTGGGATTTGCACACATAAAATTCAGCTTCAAGAAAATTGCACACCCACCATTGAGCATCAAAGACGTCTAAACCCACCGATGCAAGAAGTGGTGAAGAAAGAAATTATCAAGTGGTTAGACGCGGGGGTTGTGTATCCTATCTCGGATAGTACATGGGTAAGCCCGGTACAATGTGTTCCCAAGAAAGGAGGCATGACGGTGGTCGCGAATACGAAGAACGAGCTTATTCCACTCAGACCCATCACTGGATGGAGAGTATGCATGGACTACCGAAAGCTGAATTCTTGGACACTCAAAGATCACTTCCCAATACCATTCATGGACCAAATGCTAGATCGATTAGCGGGGAAAGGATGGTTTTGCTTCTTGGACGGTTATTCAGGCTACAATCAGATTTGTATTGCCCCCGAAGACCAAGAGAAGACAACATTTACATGCCCATATGGTATGTTTGCCTTCAAACGTATGTCATTCGGGTTATGTAATGCACCAGCCACTTTTCAACGTTGTATGATGTACATTTTCTCTGATATGGTTGAGGATACTTTGGAGGTATTTATGGATGATTTTTTAGTTGTTGGTGAATCTTTTGAGTCATGCTTGGAAAACTTGAGCATGGCATTGCAAAGATGTATAGAATTCAACCTTGTGCTGAATTGGGAAAAGTGCCACTTCATGGTAAAATAAGGAATTATTCTTGGGCACAAGATCTCCGCAAGAGGAATAGAGGTTGATCGAGCAAAAATAGAGGTTATTGAGAAGCCACCACCTCCAATTTCGGTGAAGGGAGTTCGTAGTTTTCTTGGCCATGCAGGTTTCTATCGTCGTTCATCAAAGATTTCTCCAAAATTGCTAGTCCATTGTGCAAACTATTGGAGAAGGATGCGAAGTTTGACTTTAATGAAGATTGCTTAAAGGCATTCGAATGTCTTAAAGGAAAACTCATTGAAGCCCCTATCATGGTAGCACTAGACTGGTCTCTCCCGTTCGAAGTCATGTGTGATGCTAGTGGTGTAGCCATTGGAGCTGTACTTGGACAAAGAAAGGAGAAATTATTTCATCCTATCTACTATGCGAGTAAGTCCCTAAATGAAGCCCAAAGGAACTACACTGTTACTGAACAAGAGCTCCTAGCAGTTGTGTACGCGTTTGAGAAGTTTCGTGCCTATCTATTAGGTACTAAGGTGATCATTCATACAGACCATGCAGCTCTTAGGTATCTCATGACAAAGAAGGATGCAAAACCAAGGTTAATTCGATGGGTGTTGCTTCTACAAGAGTTCGATTTTGAGGTCAAAGATAGAAGAGGTTGCGAGAACCAAGTGGCCGATCACCTATCTCGACTTGAGAATGAACATGTGGCGCAACCTAAAATTCAGATTGATGATGCATTCCCTAACGAGGAGATATTAGCGACAACAATGGAAAAATTACCATGGTATGCAGACTTTGCAAATTTTATGGTGAGTAATGTGATACCTGCCAATTTATCTTACCACCAAAGAAGGAAGTTTATGCATGACGTACAACACTACTATTGGGATGAGCCATATTTGTTTCGACGATGTGCGGATGGTATTATTCGATGATGCATATCCCATGTAGAGGTGCCTAATATTTTGGAAGCATGCCACACTTCCCAAGTTGGAGGACATCATGCAGGTAATCGGACGGCAAGAAAAGTATTGCAAAGTGGTTATTATTGGCCTTCGATATTTAGAGATGCCTACGACTATGTTAGAAGGTGCGACCAATGCCAACGTCAAGGTGCTATTTCAAAACACCATGAAATGCCCATGTCCAAAATTCTTGAGGTAGAACTCTTTGATGTGTGGGGTATTGATTTCATGGGTCCATTCGTGAATTCGTTTGGAATGAAGTACATCTTGGTTGCTGTAGATTATGTTTCAAAATGGGTGGAAGCTGTAGCTTTGGCCGACAATGAAGGGAAGCGTGTTGTAGCGTTCTTAAAGAAGAATATCTTCTCTCACTTTGGAGTACCACGTACTATCATAAGTGATGGATGATCTTACTTTTGCAACAAACTATTCAAATCAGTTCTGGCCAAGTATGGTGTCAAGCAACATAAGTTAGCTACGCCTTATCATCCCCAAACTAGTGGACAAGTAGAAGTTTCCAATCGGGAGATCAAGCAAATCCTTGCGAAGACGGTTAATGCAAATAGGAAGGATTGGTCTAGGAAGCTTGATGATGCATAATGGGCGTACAGGACTGCATTCAAAACACCCATTGGCATGTCTCCTTATCAACTATTTTATGGGAAGGCTTGTCATTTACCCATCGAGCTCGAGCATAAAGCATTGTGGGCATTGAAGCAATTGAACTTGAATTGGGATGATGCTAAGAATCTGAGGTTGGAGCAGCTGAACGAATTAGATGAGTTCCGTCTCCATGCATATGAAAGATCAGACCTATACAAGGAGCGGATGAAAAAGTATCATGATCAGCGGATTGTTCGACGAAACTTCCAAAGGGTTGATATGGTACTTCTCTTCAACTCCAGATTGAAGATCTTCCCAGGTAAGTTAAAGTCTAAGTGGTCTGGTCCATAAAAAGTTATCCAAGTCTACTCGTCTGGAGTAGTCGAATTGGAAGACAATAATGGTGTTGTCTTCAAAGTGAATGGCCAACGTGTTAAACCTTATATCGGTCCTCTTGACTCGATGAATTATATGGCTATCACTTATCTCGACGAAGTCTAAGTACTCAAGGTAACTATGTCGAGCCACGATAATAAATAAGGAGCTGGATGGGAGGCAACCCATCGTTTTATTGTTTTATCGTTTATCATTTATCGTTTTGTCTTTCGTTCATTCTAGTACTTGTTTTGCTTTTGATAAATGAAAATCCAAAAATACGAGTCGTGCCACGACTAAAACTAAGGCGCTTGGTGGGAGGCAACCCATCGTACTAATCGTTTTCATTGGTTTTGAGCAAATATAGGTGCGAGAAGTATTCAACGAGGAGATTGGTTTCAAATGACAATTTGGATGTATTGTATGGTAAAGGTGGTAAGTTAGGAATAAGGATGCATAAGGCTATGGATTGAGCATTGCTCATGCCAAAATAGGCATCGAGGAAGGCTAGGCCTAGGTAAAACTAGGCCACGAACAATGCAAAACCTATACTATAGCCTAAGGTCTCGGAATCTAGTGTGCTATACACTATGCGCCGCCCATTCTTAAGTGTGCTATACACTATGCGCCGCCTATGCTATAGCATTAGGTCTCAGTATCTCAAATGCTATACACTATGCGGCGCATATGTCCCTAAATGCCATGACCTATGCGCCGCATATCTGCCTAAATGCCATACACTATGCGCCGCCTATACTATGACTATGCCAAGCATTATGCGCCGCATATAGGGCATTTTTGTCTCCAAAACCGTTTGTAAATGGGTCAAAACCTGACCCATTCTCTTCCTATATAAAGGGGACTTAGTCTTGAAACATAACCACATTAGAAATTGACCTAAAGGCACCGCATACTATCTCCAAATCATCTCAAACTTTTTCTTTTTGCTCTTCCAATTCACAAGAACATCTCCAAAGGCTTCAATCACGTAAGTACTCTTGTATTCTTCATCTATTTCTCGTAAGTACTACGTTGCTATGCCTATTATGAATTGCTACATCTTGAAAGATTATTGATGATGATAATGTGTTTGGATTGTTGACACAAAACCATGTGCGTGAACATATACGTAGGATAATCTTGACTTGTTTCCGACTTGAATTTGGTTTTAATAGCATTGTTATACTATTTACGGAATTGCTAGGGTTATGAAAATTGCTTAAGTTTGATACTTGTATACTTACATGTTAGACTATCCCGTTCATCGGGATAAGACTTATAGTTGCCTACCGACTTAGGAGGTTGTGATTGTTGAAAATAACTATACCATGATGTAACCCCTATGTAGTAGTGTTTTTATAACTAACATGAAAGTAGTGCAATGGCTGCAAGTAGTGATACATCGCTGATTTTCTTGTTGGAACATAGTTCCTAAAACGTATGAATTCACTTCACTGTTTTGTATTAACGAACCTAAGTGTGGGGTGGTACCCCGATGGCTTGTTTATAGATTGTTTCCTTTGAGTTGATGCTAACATGAATATTGTTTAAGTCTCAGGAACAATGGCACCTAAAGCGCGACAAGATAAGGCTACCACTTCCCAAAAGGGCAAGAAGAGAGGTCGCAAGGACCAAGGAGAATCATCCTCAATGCAACTACCCCACCGAATGTTTGGAATAAAATGGGTTCTTGAGGAGAAGGCCAAATAATGGTACAAGAACAACAAGGAAAGAAAATATGTTCACGTCGACTTGATCAACAAGGACACCATAGCGAAGAGGGAGTCGCGTATGTTGGCAAAAATAATGGCGTTGAAACTGGATTTTATCTTCCGCGACATGGGAGAATGTAATCTTGATTTGACAAGGGAGTTCTACGCCAACTGGTCTCCGAAAACCACAGGCAACGAAGTCAAGATTCGGGGCCAAGTGTTACAGCTCAACGCGGATTTGCTCAACTCCTTTCTTGGTTTACCTTCGGTCGACCCAGCACCATTCAAAGAGCTATACAGCAGGCCTCCTTATAGAGCAATACGACACACACTTTGTGGAAGTAGATCGATGGCAAGGTGGGGCAGACACCGAGACACCGGATGACACAACACCTTCCCCTATGCTCCTTTGAATAGGGAAGCAAGAATCTGGTTGCGTATTGTCAACTCATGCCTTATTCCTGGGACTCAATACACCAAGATATCAAGAGATAGAGTGTGTTTGGTCTATGCTTTGATGACGAATGTCCCTATCAATTTTGGGGCAATCATTCGCTCTACAATGCGGAAGGCCAGGCTCCACAAAAGGTCCCACTTCACTTTTGGTAATCTGTTGACAGCACTCTTGCGGAAGGAGGATATCGAAGAGGAACCAGCTGATCACAAACTCCCACATAACCCGAAGAAGGTTGACCTCACAAAGGTCAAAGATGCTGAAACAACTCATGGTGTCAACCTTACTACTGCGGAGAGACATGCTCGTGATGAGAGTTTCTTTCGTCATCTTTATGGCATGACACGCTTCACAATGATGAGTGGAGGTCGTGTTCCAACTACTGAAGAGCTCCAACAGCTGGACCATGATTATCCAATGAACATGCATGCACGGGAGATGTGTGGAGTGGGTGTTTACTTTGAGGAACCTCTAGACGATGATGTGTCGACCGATGACGATCGACGCTTGCCAGACTCTGACGAGGAGGAGAACTCTGACGACGAATCTTATGATGATTCCGACGAAGGGGGTATGACCCCCGACATTGAGGAGGAGTCCGACTGACCAGGTTCTTCGTATTTATTTTCCACTGAGGGCAGTGTCCCGTTTAAGTGTGGGGTGGCGGTATCGCATGCTATACTTCTCTATTTGCATCTATGTTTTTTTTAAGTTTTTAAATTTTTTCTCGCATGAAATAATTCCAATAGGCAGCATGAGATTATAACAAGAGTATGTGCTACAATTATGACTATTGAGACGTTTAGGCTCTAGTTGTGACTCATTATGTGATATTTTGTGGTTCAATTCTTTCAATTGTTGGGTAAAGAGTCTATATTACTTCCAATCAAGTCGACCATGTGCCTTGTGTGTGTGAGATAATAGTATATTCTATGTTTGTGGCTGATGCTAGAACTTGCCTGGTATGTATGCAAAGCGAAAATAAGGAGTGTAAGTTTAGGAGATGATTTAGGCATTTCTTTGGCAACCTATATATGTTTACCATCGTTTTACCTACCCTTGGACATCATCCTAGTTAAACCCTTTTGAGCCTTTAGCCTATTTCTTTGACAACCTTGTATGTAAGCCTAATCCATTTTTTCAAGACCGTGATTTGATCCAAATTCCTAAGTGCTTTAAAGTATAAAGTCATGTGACAATATAAGAGGAAATTGGGTAAGTATGATGCTTTAAAATGTAATGGTGCTTGAATGTGTTATGAAAAAGAAAAGTGCTAGCATAAGAGGTATGTTGTGAAAAGAAAAAGGAAAAGAAAGCTGAAAAGTGAGTTATGCTTAAAAATTGAAAAACAAAAGAGGAGAACAAGGGTGGAAGAATAAAAGAAAGAAAGGGTTGAAAGAGAAAAGTGTCAATGATACAATGTGATGTATTAAAGTGCTTAGGAACTTAGTCACTATTTCTGGCCAAAATAGTCCTACCCGTCCCTCAGCCTACATTACAACCATCAAAAGACCTACTTGATCCTAATCTTAACATTCTAACATTTAGTGGAGTATTACACTAAGGGCAAGCCTATGGTCATCAGTTGCTGCATATGAATTCTTTGTGAGGGTGAGAGCAAAGATATTTTGATACCCATGTTTGAAAAATATGCTATACTTGTGAGTGATTATGGGTACTATATTGTGAGACACACATGGTTGATGAGTTTTGGGTAGTTGTATATGATGCCTTGTGCCTTAATTTTTGAATATAAGTTGACCACCATCACGAGTCTATGCTAGAGGTTAAACTGTTTCTACTAATAATCAGAAAGCTACTCTTTGTTAGTAATTGTTGTGCTTGTCTTGACGAATATTTTGTGTTGTTGCTGTGAAACCCTAAGTTGATGTGTAGAGGGACATGATATTTTGTTTGAGGACGAACAAAGCTTCAAGTGTGGGGTGTTGATGATAGGCGAATTTACACGCCTATATCAATATATTTTGCCCATATTTGTGCCTCGTTTTGAGAACAAATTATATATTTCATGCACTTTTAGTCCTTTTTCCTATAAGTGAGCTAACGAACATGATTAGCAAAGTTTCAGGTATAAATGATACAGAATTCAGCATTTTATGGCTTACTTGACACCAAAGAAAGCTCACGAATGAAGGAAAGGGGGCTTGAACGCCTAAAGGACCAAAAGTGATGCATGGAAAATCTGTCCCGGGCTAAAACGGCATTTCTGAAGACTTTGGGGACTGCAGTAACTTAGTTGGATTTGGATAATGATACATTAACCTAGTACAATTGGGTTAAGTATTTCATTTGTTTATTTGGATTAGGAGAATATTACATTAACCTAGTACAATTGGGTTAAGTATTTCATTAGCTTAGTAGGATTTGGTTAGATATTTCATTAGCCTAGTAGGATTAGGATATGGGTATTATAAATACCCTATCTTGCTAGAGATTTTAAGACACTCCTCCCTTAGTGGAGAGATACATTCTACCTTACAATTAATTCCTCCCTTAGTGGAGAGAGACTTCAACATTCCGCCATTCCTCACAATTCCCCCATTCCATCAATTCCCATCCATCCATCCATCCATCAACACAATTTTCTTTATTAATTCATTGTTGACATTATTTTTCATCTATTCAATTCTTAAATTCCGCAACAAGAGAAACGTTACGTTGCCTAGGAAATTCACGCCTAACGCCTACCTCTTGAGCCACACGAAATTCATCCTTATTGTGGTATAACAACAATGTCAATCGTGATCTCCTTCGCAATCATGGGTAACTAAACTTCTCTGTTGGGGTTATGGAAGCCAACTGAAATACTATCTATTGCTATGATTTTGTGAGTTTGTGACACGTATGATGCTTATATCATTATTCTCTTCATCTTAATCTACATTCTTTGTGGTTGCAAACGCAAGAATACGCCAGTATAACATTTAACTTGTTCGAAAGAAAGGTTATTTGTCTGGAAAAGAGATAATGTCAAGGTAGTAGGGTCACCCCCTAAATTCCCTACTAAACAGTTAGTGTCGTAACTGGATTAACCTCTTGGAGAATTCGTACCGTTAGACACGCTTTAAGCTCGAAAGAGTTAAAGTGAAATAATCCTCGAATAGGTCAAAAGATGCCTGGATTTACCATCGAATACAATTCTCTATAAGCACATGCATATCGGAATTCTACACACTAATAGTCAATAGAGACGTATAACTCAGGAGGTGGACATAACCCCAACGCTTCAATTCTCATTGTTTACAACTTACGTAACAATCCTTTTCTTTTTACTTTTCTATTTTCAGCTTTTACTTCATTGTTTTATTTACATTACTTGCACGACAAGACTCCCCCCTTTTTCGAGACTTGCACCAAAAGTTTAGTAATTTTGTTTACTTGTTGGCCAAGCTATTCCCTGTGGGATCGATACCCAACCCAGGTTGGGTTCTATATTTGCTAGCGACCGTTTTACACTCCTACGAGAGCTGTAGATTGAGCGTTATCAGTCTACTGATATTGAATATGATTGTCTGAATCTGAGATCAAGCCTATATAACGGGTGATCTCTGAGAGGTAGTCAAGCGACTCTTTACTGACTTCTATTACTGAGACTGAATCTGAAACTTAGACTGTGGAAGGTAGTCATCTAACCGATATGCCCCTTCTAGCTAGTTGGGGTCCAACGTGTACCCCGATTGGAAGGGTGTCAATACCGTGCCATGGGTAAAGACACTTCTCTCTAAACCAAGGATGTTATCCCTAATATAACGGGTGACACCTGGTTGGAGCCAAGCCTAATATAACAGGTGACTCCTAGGAGGTAGTCAAGCCTAATATAATAGGTGACTCCTTATCCTACGCAAGCTATGTAGTTCTGGAGGTATAGGGATTGCTACTAACGACTCTGCCTAAATAACGGGGAAACCACCATCCTTGCCCTTGCTTGGTTCTGAATCCTACTCCCAACTGAATAGACACTGGAAAAATTCTTAGACTGTACTAGACTGAGCTGAATCTATTATTGTTCATATTTCTTGACTGATCTGACTGAATTCACTTGGTTTCGTTGACTGACGGAATACTACTAAGGTCTTAACTGAATTTTGAATACTACTAAGATCTGAGCTGAGTACTGAACTGAAGCTGGAATGCTAATGATACTTAGATTACTGAGATTTTTTAAGTTCTGTAACTGTTTGAGAGTACTGAATTCTGTAACTGACTGAGTTCTAAGAATCGTGACTTGACTGAGATTATCGTGAAAACTGACACGGGCTCTAGACTTGATGCTAAATTGTCGGGTATAATTACCCCCAGGACTCGATAATATACAAGTAAAACATAACCATCTTAAATAATCATGACCATAGACTTTCATTCACCATTACAATCATTAAACCATCTCTTCAAGTACTTGAAAATCATAAACATACAATAGTATAGGGAGACATGCTACTGGCTCATACTCCATTCAACAAGGTCTTACAACAGATATTTTACATGCATTGAAGAGCACATAATTAGGGAATTTCGTGCTAACATGTCACAATTTATTCACTAAGTCTTTTCAACAAACACTTGGCATTCATAAACTTACACATAATTGGGGATTTCTAGTCAACATGCTATAATGGCTCTAATTCCTTTACATAAGCATTTTATCAAACATATGGGGAGCATGCTTTGGTTATACCACAGATTCTATACTTAATCATCATGAATACATCAATATCATGCAACTTGAATAGGGTTTATCATGAACATCATACAATTCATCACATACTAGAATCAACTCTTGAAATTGGTAGTCTAAATCATGAATTAAAACTCAATAATAACATGAACTTCAATTTCAATTCACACGAATCATGAAAACTCATAAATATAAGATCTTTGAATTTATAAAAGGATTCTTGAACTTCTTGGGTGGAAGGAACCCTAGAATCAACATCAAACATACCTTGGTATGTAATTCTTGAAAGATTCACGGTGAAATCTTGATGATTTAGGTCTTGGATTAGAAACCCTAGGTCTTGTTCTTGAAGAAAATTGAGAGAAACCAACAATATTTAGGTGTAAATATGCTGAATCTCGTGTTAAAGAATATATAAAGGGATTGGAAAAAGACCCTTTCTTCCCTTGGAATTAAAATCCAGAACTGATCAAATACCAATTTTACGTATTGGTGTGACACGCCATAATCGCGCTAGCTTACTGGAAATTGGACAATTGGGAAACTGAGCCATGGAGCGACACGGTAGAAATCGCGTTGCCACCTTGGTTGCGAACTAGAAACACACTGCAACATGGTGGAATCACGGAGGCTCACTAGAATTTGACAATTGCCATTTTGGCTAGCTCCGTGATGCGCTAAAGTGCCAGGTGGCACACTGTCTTACTAAAATGGCTCTAACTCTTCATCCGAGTGTCGGATTTGGGAAAATTTGGTATCGATGGAAATCTTATTCAATTCTCTACATAATAAAAAGTTGATTAGGGAAATTCTATACGGTTTAAAATATTTCCCACTTTGAAAGTCACTTCTCGATCTTTTAAGGCTAGAATTACACTTCACTTGACATGCTCTAAGTCTCAGACTACGAGAGAACTTTGTGGGGTCTTACAATATCTTCTCCTTGGGAATATCCGTCCTCGAATGAGACTAATTAAGATAAGAATACTAGCAAGCCGAACTTACTTGCTGGACATAATCATGAGAAACATGACTATGTGACTGGAACTACTGATATACTAAGATTTCATACTGAACATGCATATCTAATGCATGGAATACACGACTGAAGCTACTCATAAGCTGAATTCTCATAATGGAAATGCATATCTGATGCATGGATTCATGACTAAGGTGTTCTCATGAATGCATGACTGAATACACTGATGAGCTGAGCTTCTTCTACTAAACATACATGTCTAATTCATGAATACTTGACTGAACTGACTTTTGAATGCTTGACTGATTATGCAATGATGACGGATGCTAGCTTTGTGAGGAACATTTGAATATGCAACTGAATGGGTTTAAAGACATGAAAGCATCAAGGAATTATGGGTATCTCCCCCTTGGGACTCTATGTCCCTTTAAGAATGCTTACTTTACCGACATACTTAAGAAAACTGAGGCGATGCACAAGGCATCTACGAACTGGATCATAACTGAACCTCGGAGAGCTGAAAATAATGCATGACTCATGAACTGAACTTATATTGCAACTACTAGGACTTTCCACCTTGGAATAGTTATCTATCCTTGAGATTTCAGATAGCATGACTAGATGGAAAGATGAGAAAAAAAACTACACGGATCTGACTGTCTGACTGCTAAACTGACTTACTGGCTTTACTGACTAACTCATGTTGAAACTTCTACTTAACTGAAGTACTTCTTCTACACTCTTTCAACTAAACTCTCCTCTTTAGCTTCAAGTCATCACCATAAGTATGAGAACACTTTACTAAACTCTGAACTGAACTACAATCAATCTACTCTAGAGTCTGGGGCATAATAATGCACATGAATGATAAACTTATCCAGAAAGTCTGCACCTGAAAGTATAAAACTTACTGCTAATACTATATTCTGGAATACAACTCTTAAAATTCTTTAGTTTCTACCATCATCATCACATACCTACACCCCTTTTTTACACATGCTTGTCTCGATAAACACATCATCTGTTTTTGTTTATTCATAGACTACTAAGATCATATCCCCTAACTCGCATACACACCTTCCTGCTTAGTTTAAATCAACAAACTTATAGTCTTCCATGCACTGTTCAAGCCTACTAAAATCATCAAAAGGTGTATATATATAGCCACTTACACATCAAGATAACACCTAAGCCTATCTTCATGACTAGAGCCTCATGTAGAGCAAGTATGCAACAATGTTTCCTTAACACGAAACATTTACTCTCTCCCAACTAAGCAACTGCCCAACACTAAGGAGTCACTGAAAGGTTAAGAGCATAGAAGCCTGAAGTATGAATGGACACTATACTAAACTGGGCACATAACTGAAGTATCGAGATCTAAATACGCACAAACATAAAGATGAAAGACTCATACGTACCTATAAATATATTAGGAGAACTTTCTTGATCTTGTTCGGACTGAAGCACATAAAGTCGGTTCTGACGCTGACCACTGGTGGTACTAGAAGCGGTGCCCTGCTGACGTAAATCTATACCCTTCTGAGCTAGCACTCTACACTCCCGCATTCTGTGGCCTGGCTTACAGCACCCAAAACATACATCACTACCTACTCTACAAACTCCCTTATGGTTCCTACCACAGTCTTCGTAAGGTGGATTAGTACGAACACCCTTCCCATGCCTTCAAAACTTAGAGTTTGATACTTCCACTCGACTAACATCCTTAAACTTAGATACTGGTGCCCGAAATAAAAGCTGAACTGGTGTTATGAATCTCTGATAGAATAGAGAGCGGTTACTACCCCTTGATCTTGGCATAGAGTTATTTGCTTTAGCCCCCTTATTACCCTATGCTCCCCTCCTTCATTCTGCTAAGTGAAAGTCAAAAGCCTAGATAGGAAAACATTTTGCAAATTATTCTGAGCAACTACTGCATAAGCTAAGGTAGTAAAAGTGGCTTTGAATTCTGCATAAGAAATATGCTCGTCTAGGGGATCTACCTGAACGGGCTGAGGAGTTGGCTGGTTTTCATTACTTCTTTCATTAGCTTCTCCAGAAGACATATTCTATAAATGAAAGGGAGAAGTATATTGGACTGAGGGTTCAACTCGAGCTCAATATTACTCGCACGACATGAATACTGAAAGAAGAGAAATTATTCCTAAAACATCTTATAGCCTCTTGTACATAAATGTAGCGTGCAACACACCCATGTACAAGACTCTACTATATGTGGCTTTTCAGATTTCCTAGGACACTATTGAACCTCAGGGTCTGATACCAATTTTATAATGCCCCAATTTTTTAGAATCGGAAGGCCACACGGTGTTCATGATCCCGAGGGACCACAAGTTAACCCTTTCTGATATCTGTAACTGAGCACTACATAATTTACTGAAATAAATGCGAAAAATTGGCGAAAACTTACCATAAGGTTCAAAACATATAAAATAATCAATACTGAAAATTGACTACTAATACATTTGTCCAAAAATCCTCTTAATTTGTCTGAAAAGGAGTTGATGGGACATGTCCCCAACTAACTCCGTCTACTAAAAATAAATTGAATCTAATGCAATAATAAAAATAAGGATCATCCTCGAATGAAAAGGACTCACTGCTATGTCTACTATTGCTGACTGAGTCTGAACTGCTAAGGGTGCTCTGGATCTCGCGCTTTGAAACCTATGGTATAAGACACCATAGCGTAAGAGAAAAGTATGCGTCAGTATTTTGAATATACTGGTATGGTAAATGAGGTAAGGCTAAATACAAGGGCTTATGCATGAACGGTTACTTATCTGAACAACATGAGAGTACTGAAGGAGGACATATGCATGAATGCACAAACCAAAACTAGAATTACAGTAACACTGAATACGATCTCTGAATACAGGTTTCTGAATACTAACTTACTGATGACTGAGTCTACTAGTACTGATGTCTGAGTTTACTAATACTGAGAGACTGAATAACTGAGTCTATTGAGATTGATGTTTAATCTTGTTGATACAAATACTGATTTATTATATCTGAGATTAAGACTATATAACGGGTGACCTCTGAGTTTACTGGTAATGATGTCTGATACTGGATAAACTAAATATGAGATCAAGCCTATATAACGGGTGATCTCTGAGTCTACTAATAATGAATATGATTGTCTGAATTTGAGATCAAGCCTATATATAATGGGTGATCTCTAGGTCTACTGATATTGAATATAATTGTCTGAATCAGAGATCAAACCTATATAACGGGTGATCTCAAAGAGGTAGTCAACCCTAGTATAACGGGTGACTCCTCAGCTGACTTCTATTACTAAGACTGAATCTGAAACTGAGATTGTGAGAGGTAGTCATCTAACCGACATGCCCCTTCTAGCTAGTTGGGTTCCAACCTGTACCCCGATTGGAAGGGTGTTAGTACCGTGCCATGGGTAAAGACACTTCTCTCTGAACCCAGGATGCCATGCCTAATATAACGGGTAACACCTGGTTGGAGTCAAGCCTAATATAATGGGTAACTCTTAGGAGGTAGTCAAGCCTAATATAACGGGTGACTCCTCATCCTACGTCGGCTATGCGGTTTTGGAGGTATAGGAATTGCTACTAACGACTCTGCCTAAGCCACCATCCCTGCCCTTGCTCTGTGCTGAATCCTACTCCCAACTGAATAGACACTGGAAAAATTCTTAGACTGTACTAGACTGAGATGAATCTATTATTGTTCATATTTCTTGACTGATCTGACTGAATTCACTTGGTTTCGTTGACTGACGGAATACTACTAAGGTCTTAACTGAATATTGAATACTACTAAGATCTGAGTTGAGTACTAAACTATTGTTGGAATGCTAATGATACTTGGATTACTGAAATTTCTTAAGTTTTGTAACTGTCTGAGAGTACTGAATTCTGTAACTGATTGAGTTCCAAGAATCGTTACTTGACTGAGATTATCATGAAAACTGACACGGGCTCTAGACTTGCAGCTAAATTATCGGGTATAATTACCCCCAGGATTCGATAACATACAAGTAAAACATAACCATCTTAAATAATCATGACCATAGACTTTCATTCACCATTACAATCATTAAAGCAGCTCTTCAAGCACTTGAAAATCATAAACATGTAATAGTATAGGGAGATATGCTACTGGCTCATACTTCATTCAACAAGGTCTTATAATAGACATTTTACATGCATTGAAGAGAACATAATTAGGGAATTTCATGCTAACATGTCACAATTCATTCACTAAGTCTTTTCAACAAACACTTGGCATTCATAAACTTACACATAATTGGGGATTTCTAGTCAACATGCTATAATGGCTCTAATTCCTTCACATAAGCATTTTATCAAACATATGGGGAACATGCTTTGGTTATACCACAGATTCTCTACTTAATCATCATGAATACATCAATATCATGCAACTTGAAGAGGGTTTATCATGAACATCATACAATTCATCACATACTAGAATCAACTCTTGAAATTGGTAGTCTAAATCATGAATTAAAACTTAACAATAACATGAACTTCAATTTCAATTCACATGAATCATGAAAACTCATAAATATAAGATCTTTGAAATTAGAAAAGGATTCTTGAACTTCCTGGGTAGAAGGAACCCAAGAATCAACATCTGACATACCTTGGTATGTAATTCTTGAAAGATTCACAGTGAAACCTTGATGATTTGGGTCTTGGATTAAAAACCCTAGGTCTTGTTCTTGAAGAAAATTGAGAGAAACCAACAATATTTAGGTGTAAATATGCTAAATCTCATGTTAAAGAGTATATATAGGGGTTGCGAAAAGACCCTTTTTGCCTTTGGAATTAAAATCTGGAACTGAAAAAATCCCAATTTTACGTGCTAGCACGACACGCCATAATCGCGCTAGCTTACTAGAAATTGGACAATTGGAAAACTGAGCCTTGGCGCGACGCGGTGAAAATTGTGTTGCCACCTTGGTTGCGAACTAGAAAGACTTCGCGAGGCAGTGGAATCACGGAGGCAACTAAAATATGACAATTGCCATTTTGTCTGGCTCCGCGACGCGCTAAAGTTTTAGGTGGCACACTGTCTCACTAAAATATCTTTAACTCTTCGCCCGAGTGTCGGATTTGGTCTAATTTGGTATCGACAAAAAGATTATTCAATTCTCTACATGACAAAAAGTTGATATTAGGGAAATTCTACACGATTTAAAATATTTCCCACTTTGGAAGTCACTTCTCGATCTTTTAAGGCTGGAATTACACTTCACTTGACACGTTCTAAGGCTCAGACTACGAGAGAACTTTGGGGGTCTTATAGAGTATTAGGATGTTTAATGTATATAATGAACTGTACACGACCATACATATCATGCGCTATAAGTAAGTTGAGTCGATACATGAGTGATCATAAAACTCATTGGATGGCAATGAAAAGAGTTTTGGGGTATCTTAAATACACTTAAGACTACGCTTTGCATTATAATAAATATCCCGTGGTACTTGAAGGATATAGTGATGCAAATTGGATCACCGGATCAAATGAAGTAAAATCCATGAGTGGATATGTATTTACTATTGATGGAGTAGTTGTCTCTTGGAAATCATCCAAACAGACTTGTATTGCTCGCTCTACAATGGAATCTGAATTTATCACATTAGATAAAGCCGGTGAACAAGCAGAATAACTCCAGAATTACTTGGAAGTTATTCCTTATTGGCCCAAACCAGTGGCACCAGTATGTATACACTTTGATAGCCAAGCGGCGATAGGTAGGGCAGGGAGCATGATGTACAACGATAAATCTCTTCACATAAGATGGAGACATAATACCGTTGAGAACTTCTCTCTAGTGGAATTATCACTGTTGACTATGTGAAGTCAAAGGATAATGTGTCGGATCCACTTATAAAAGGCCTATCTAGAGAAGGAGTTGAGAGAACATCTAAGGAAATGGGTTTAAGGCCTAGGACAAGTTATCATGATGGTAACTCTACCTAGCAGACTGGAGATCCCAAGAGCTAGGTTCAAGGAGATCAAATAAAGTTGTGTCTGACAGGTTCAACATTGTCAAAACACCAACCCATTCTCATGATGTAGACAATGTTTAGTAAACAAGGATAAGACTTACGGTGAAAAGTCTTTTAATGATTATCTAAATTTGGCAGATTTGACCAAATAGTTTAAATCTATAGGATTGAGCGTTTAGAAATCACTTATATAAGGTCGAAGTAGAAGCCGCTTCAAGGAGAATGTTAGTAAAGGACTATTATCTAAGCTCTCATGAAACTGGGACGTGTTCATGGCTGAAAAAAAAACCGTGAGAACCATAAATGGTAAAAGGTTGGTTGTGTGACATGCGTTGTCTAGGTGTACATTAAAGCTCGACGGTTCAAAGATATCAAATCTACCGATTGATTGAGTGCATCCGATGCATGTTCACTATTAAAAGTTCAAAGGAAAACCCACTTATCCAGATGCAATTAGTCTTTGTTTGATGATCACATATTTATCCGTACAGTTTTACAAAGAATAGTCATTCCCCATTCATGTGGAGGATTGTTGGGTTCAATTGGTGTGAATGAAAAATAGAAGGACACAACCTTTTATGAAAAGATATATTGTTTTGAAAAATGAGTGACTCTTCAGATAGTTGTGTCTGATCAGAAAAAGACACAATGTTTTAATGAAAAGACATGACTCTTCCAAAGGATACACCTTTTCGAATGAACCATTATCACCTTTCAGAAGGGGAACTTGATGGCTATATAAACCTGCATTTATCTACAGGTATAGGAATGAAAAATTTTCTGAAATACAAACTCTTCTTGTTTTCAAAACATTCCTTGTGATCAATCAAATCATTGAGTGAGTTCGACGAATCCAATTATTTGAGGTACCGCTATAGTTGGATTGAAAGCCATTTTATCCTGGGAGGAAGATTCCAAAACCTCGGGTACAGTGAGGGGAATTATTTCTTAAGGACACTCCATGAAGTCGGGGGACTTGGCTTTACATTTCTGTTTCACCTTAATTTCTGGAAAACAATAAAACACACTTCTTAGAAAGATCACTTTGATCTTGTGTTGAGGGTGTTGTTGTACTTCGTAGTGTTCTTGTCTTAAAATTAAACTAGTGTTGAAGTTATTGTGTCAAATTACAGATTCTTGTACCTGAAAATGTTGATAAACAACAATTATTGGGTGCGGTAATTCCTATTATATCGTCTCTTTACTATTTTTTCTCTAGACTGTTTTATCTTGAGTAGGGAGTCTATTGGAAATAACCTCTCTATCGCACCTCCGAGATAGTGGTATGGATTACGTACACTTACCCTCTTCAGACCCCATATGGTGGGAACATACAGGATATATTGTTGTTGTTATATTGATCTTTGGTACTTTAGTCGTTTACTTGGATGTTTTAAGAGAATTGCTTCATATGTTATGGCTATCTATTATTTACTTTTTAATTTAAGAATTGAAAAACTGTTATCTATCGAGTTCTTGGCTCATCGCTTTTTTCCACCTGTTGCTTTTCAAAACAACTTTATGTTAGCTTTAATATGTTTGGGAACCGGATGAGATGATGTTCAGTTGTAGATAAAGTAGGCTAAACTGTTCTGTGAATAGGGAATTCATATGGTAATAGTTCATCAACTATGTTGCTCGGACTCTTCTAAAATATCATCAGGTGCATGTCGGATCCTTCAAAAATAATGTATTTTTGTAGGATCATTTTTGGATAGTCCGAGAAACTTAGTTCATCAATAAGTTGTAATTTTCTTTCTCATAAGAAGATGATGCACAAACTCTGTCGATATAGAGGGCAAGTTAGGAACACTATCACATTGATATTTCACAATTTTTTGTTCTTTTTATGGCATGGAAGGCGCGCACTTGTTGTAAGTTGTAAGTAATTGTTAAGTAATTCATTTTAGTAGCCAAACTGTGATGTAGGTATTGAGGAGGAAATTTCTTCTTTACGATCAGAGGTATGTCGACTAGATCTTCTTTCTGATAACAAAATTATTTGCGCGATTTTAGAGCTTACGTAACTTTTCATTCATATAACTCTTCTATTCTCTCTTCATATGATATTAGTGCAATCAATAAGTGATACTTTAGTTCTTTCTTGGGACAGGATAAAATACTTGTTGCTGAAATGAAAAGGACTGTTAAAACTAATGGAGGGTCGGCTTAATAACAGTTGTAGTTCATCGCGTTGCTGCTTAAGTAACAGCCGAGTGCGTACCTTAGATGGTAGTATATATATTATTTGGAACTCATGCAGAGTCATCTGCTTTTCTCTCTGCATTTTCAGACAGCAGCAGCAGGTCTACTACATCAATTTTTTGAGCTTAGACATCAAATAACCATCAAGTATGATATTCGAGATCAAATGAGAGGTATTGCGACTCATATGAAGGTATTCTGCCAAGTCATATGACATGATTACTGATTTGTAGTTCATCATTCCCCATTTTGCGATACATTTGAAGAGCTCTATTCTCTTTGCCACCGAAGATTCAACAACAACATACCCAGTGTATTCCCACAAATTGGGGTCTGGGGAGTGTAAAATGTACGTAGTCTATACCACTAACTCAAATGAAGTAGAAAGGTTGTTTCCGATAGACCTCCGTCTCAATACTTTGCAACCGAAGATTGGCAGGTAATATCTGCCCAATCTTCGGTTGTTGTAGGCATGATAGGAGACACTAAGGCTATGAATAAGATTCGATGGCCAAAGATCTTGACATCTAATATAAAAGAGTAAAGCATTTAGTACTTCCCTGAACTATGTGTAGACACCTAACCTTGTCCTCCCAAAATTAAATTTTATCCATTTTTAGCTCACCTTACTACATACCCTCACCCATGTGATTATACCCCACAAAAATACAAAAAATAACAACCCTTAACAAAATTCCTAACAAATTTTATCTTGTTTTAATCTATCCTAACAAATCTTATCCTAACCAACTCACCCTACCCCACGTACCCCATACCCTACCCTCACTACCCCATCCGCGAGACCCCTCATATTTCTTCTTCACAAAGAAAGAGAACAATACAAAAACGGGAGGACTCCATTTTCTCCTAGAGGCTCACGGATACACACACTACCATAGACACTCCATTTTTCTTGACCCATTAACACACAAATCACACACCTGCACACACTAGGACTATACACACACCACCCATGGATTCCCCATTATCTTTCATTTTCTACTCATAGAAACTCACATAAAATACACCATATAGACATGCATACAGTAATAACACCAGTGAGAGAGAGAAATCGAGAGACGAGGGAGATAGAAATAGAGAGACGAGGGAGATCGGTGATCGAAAAAGGTAGGCAGAGGTTGATCGAAGAACGTGACAGATCGAGAGAGAGAATAGTTAGGAGAAAAATAGATCAACGTCACCGGAGTTCACTGTTCCATTGAACCGACTCCTATGTCATTCCTTTAACCCCCGTTTCTAACTAAAATTGACCCCTCACAATTGGTTCCGGCAAATTCCCACCGGAATAATGTTGGGACACTTGTAAATCATTGAAACCAGCCACTCCCACAGCTGATCGAGCTCACCAAAGCTCTTGTGAAACAAAGTCACCCCAACCAGTCCCAATTCCAGAGAAGTTCGCCATAAATCTGTTGAAACAGTAGCTGGGGGTGCGAAATTGGTACGAGTTTGTCTTTGTTGTGCAGTTTTCTAATTTGGGTCGATGAAAAAATAGAAAAAAGAAAGAAGGCTATTCGAGTTAGTTTGTTCGTCGTTGAGGTTGGGTCCGAGATTTTGGATGCGGTTCTAATCGGAAGGAGCAATTTTAATTAAAAAGCATTGAGATCCATTTCTCAACTCATTCTCTATCCTATTTTGGAATTTTGGTTATCTGTTATGGGTGTGAATAACTTGTTTGTTTAGCATGCTTGAATCTTTGTTGTGTATGTGTGGTTGATATTGAATTTGATAGTCGAAGAATTGGTTTAATCATGTTGAGAATGAATTTGGGGAATGGAAATCAAAAATTGATAAAAGTTAATATTATGGTATTTTGATTCATTGTTAATGTTGAACGTGATACGTCGTTGAGTGGGTAGGCAAACAGTAGGCTTGGGTAGGAAAATTTAGAATTGCTGGATTGTTCAAATGTTTGGAATATCTGTTGAATGTGTGAATATTTGTTGAGTGGTTCTTTCTATTTTAAGCATAAAATTGAGAAAAAATGTATTTATTTAGCCGGGAAATGTCCCGAGGTCTTATGCACTTATTCACCAGGGAATGCCCCTAGGTATCTTGTACTCGGAGGACGTTCGTGATAAAGGTCCGACACATCGGGTGAGGCATTGGAGCTTAGTCTAGGATTAGTTTAGAATAAGATTTACATTTCCATATTTTTTTTATTTTTGGGGACCGTATAACTCAGACTGGACACTATTTTTGATTCGTTCTATTTTGTTTGTTGGTTTGATTGTTTATGTGTTTTAGGTGGTTTATACATTTTATAGTGTCAAATTAGCCGATATAGCTCCATCAAGCGACCATGGTCGAAACATGGGATCGAGGGGTGCCTAACACCTTCCCCTCGGTTAACAGAATTCCTTAGCTGGAATCTCTGTTCTCAAACCAGTTTAAAAGAGTCAAAAACAGTTTTGAAAAAGGATTTCTAAGGGTGACTTGGCACACCTGATTATGTCAAGTGGCGACTCTGAGTATTGAATATAAAAGGTCCTTTTCGAAACAAATCCTCATTTTTGTCACTTTAATCATAAAAGCCTTTTTGAACTTAAATGTAATCTTGGGAGTTAAAAAAGGGGTGTGACAGCTTTGGCGACTCTGCTGGGGAACTTTCAGAATTCGAGCTTATTTTTTGGAGTTGTATCAGTTTAGTTTGACATTATGGGTGTATAGACATTGTTTGTGTTATCGTTTGTATTTATTTTATCATTGTTGAGTGCCTACGTGCTCTTTATTTATGATTTCTTTATGTGTTACCACTTGATATCTGGCATCGTTTGCATAACTCGAGTCAATTCTTTCTGTAACAAGTCTTGGAGTGCACGTCATGTACACGAACTCTAGTTGAGTCACCCTTATTTTAGGAGGGGGAGCCGTCGGACGTATAGAGTGGGTGGAAAGTTGTCGCAGCCACTATCGACCATATGCTCCCCCGAATAGCCTTGTTAGTGAACCCCGACGTAGGTCAGTCTTTAGGTCATGCTTATATGTATCTTATTGAGACCTAGCGGGGTCCACTTGGTCCTTTGTAGGAGATTCACCTCTAAAATATCCCTGCGTGCTAAATGTTGCATCTCTAAGGGTAATGTGGTCATTTGACGGACTGATTTGGGGAAAGCATGTGTCAGAAGTAAGGTGTGTAGGCATCGATAAAAAAGGTGAATCAAAAAGAGTTTCGTAGTTTTTAGGGTTCTTTCTGGTTTTTGTTTTCCACAATTCAATAAAAAAATAGATTTTTTACTTTTTGTACTCATTTTTCAAAAATCAAAAACATCAAAAAGATTTTCCTTTTGTTTCCTTTAGCAAACATTCACAGTTCGAAAACTTTAAAAAGTTTTTTTTTAGGAGCTTTTTATAAAATAAAAATTCAAAAAAAGATGGTTTCAGTTTTGTGCATTTCATATAACGAAAATACCAAAAGATTTTTCTTTCATAATTGTTGGTGTCATTTTATGTGAAGTGTCAAATTAAAAATCCCAAAAAAGATTTTTTGGCGTTTTTCATCGTTTGTCTTTGGTAATGGCTCCTAAGTCAAAGTTTAGTTTGCCATTTAATCCTTAGTTGTCCTATGTGGACGAACTATGCACCCCTGATTCTCCTCTCTCGGGAGTGAGATACGTAGGCAGCCTATTGTTGGTTCGGGGATCTTATTTAAAAAATTCAAAAAGATTTTCTTTACTCCTTACTTAGAGTAGGTGTTTCACATATGCCTCGAAAAGAAAACTGCAAAAAGATTTTTCTTAATAGTCGTAGGTTTCATTTTTGGTTGATCTTATTCAAAATCCAAAAAGATTTTCTTCACTCTTCATTTAGAGTAGGTGTTTCATATACACCTTTAAAAGAAAACTACAAAAGATTTTACTTTAATAGGTTCAAGTTTCATTTTCGTATGAAATGCAAAATTGAAAACCCAAAAAGAGTTTCTTTGGTAATCATATGTTTCATTTTGTATAGGTTATTAAAGCCGAAAAATTCAAAAAGATTTTCGTCTATTCCTTTAACAATTTGTCATTTTTCTTTTCTTCTTAAAATTTCAAGAAAAAAAAAAGAGTTTAGTTTATCTGGCCATTTTGGCTAGACTTCACGAACTACGCACAACTGATTCTCCCCTCTTGGGGGTGAGATACGTGGGCGCCCTTCTAGGGTTCGGTGACCTTTTCAAAAAGAAAAAAAAGTTTTGAAAAAAAAGGTATTGAACTCTAACGTATTTGGTATTTCTTTTGTTTAGATAGTTTAAGGTGGTTGGTTTGTGGCATTGTAACTGGTCCTCCACATCACACCAAATCTAAGGAAGGTTTAGCTGTGTCCAACAAGGATATAGAGAGTGACCTCATAGATCAAACAAAGAGTCAAGAAATTGAGAGTTTAAAGGAAGAGAACCTCAGACTAAGACAACAAATGATGGAAGTGTATCAAGCTTGGGCCAGTGGACTTCCTCCTCCTACATCCCCACTATTGACCGTGCAAATACCTTGAGTCTTCCACCAAAATCACAAAGTCAATTTCCTACTATTGTTGATGCACCACATCATGCCTCAGAATCTATTTCACGTCAAATGCACCTTAATACTTCCACCACTCTTTCTTTAGCTCCTCAGTATAAGTCTACCACATTCACATCACCACATACTGTTTGTGCTTTTATTTCTCAACCTTCTACTAAGTCTTCTACTTTGGTTGTCAATCCAATGATTGTGCTTCCCCAGTCCACTAATGAATCCACGTTCAATACTTGTAATGATCATTGTTATACTCTTGATCCTACAGTTAAGTTAAGTGGACCGCCAAAATTTCTTACTAAGAAGCCTAGCATGCTAAAAGACCCAGAGAAAATTGTTGGGAAAGTTAAGAGTGTAGAAAATCATATGAAAAGTTCCTTGGGACTTGTAGGCAATGAAGATGTTTCATATAAAAACTGGGGCATGTTTTTAAGTGTTAACCTTCCTCTAAGCTTTGAGACATCTAAATTTGAATATCTTGGTGGACACAGTGATTCTGTGAAACATTTGGGATGATATTGCAAGCAATCAAGGGAAACTGAAGGAAAGAAGAAGGAAAACGCATCTGTTGTCGTGCCTGGGCCAAAGTAGAGTTTGAGAGGTCCAACTCACCAATACTGTCAGCCTCAATCCCGAGCTTACATATCAAATCCACTTATTCATCTGCAACAAGGTTCCTCTCTTCAAAATCCAAGGAGTTTTATTCCAATTCATCAATGTCCTTTGAACAATGCACAATTGTGTACCCATCCATCTTCTTATCCATAATGGCATGCACCTGTCCCTCAATATCATCCTTGACCCCCACAAATTTACCAAATAACCTCTAAATTCAAGTTTCATCCGAAGCCAGAGTTCACAAAGAGGGGGAAGGAAAAGGATAATTTCGCTCCTATTAGGGAATCCTATGCTAGTTTATTCCAGAGATTGAGACAGAGAGGCATGATTACTCCTCTCCTTGGGTATACACCTGATCCATATTTAAGAAATTTTGATCCTAGTGTATGATGTACATATCATTCTGATGTTCAGAGTCACAGTACTAAAGATTGTCGGGGTTTGAAAAGAAAAATTGAAAAGATGATTCAAGATAGATCAATTATGGTGCAGAACATTGACAGTGAGAAAAGCTCTAATTATGCTGATATGCAAATCAGTGGCTAAGATATCAGGCAGAGCAATTGAGAAGTCACCCCTCTCCCTCTTAGAAAGAGGTCTGGTAGTTTGTTTTGTTTTATTTTCTGTCATCCGAATTATTTCAGAGTTGTAGTTCGGGATCTATCTTGTTTTGTCTATTTGACGTTCTGTTCAAACCTTTCTATCTTTCATTTTATTTAAATAGAGTGTTACTTTTTCCTTTGTGTTTTAAATATGTTTTTTTGTTTTCTTTCCACAGTACATTTTATGTTGACTCTAGTGATTATGACATGCTAACGGAATTTCCAGCCAGATCTTAAAATCCAGTTTAATCATGAACATTGAATTAGAGGTTTAAAGTTAGAAAAAGAGAGCATTTGAGAAAATAGGTAGAGTTCTGAGACATTTAGTGACAAGTTCAAGCCTTCTTTGAAAATTAAGGCCATTTATTTTGAGAATCACAAGAATAACTTGGTCATCAATTGTAAGGCGTGCCTCAATTAGGTCAAACAATGGATGCGTGATCCTATATCAAGAGGGACAAAAAGAAAATCAGATCCACAAAATCATGAGTCATTCAACATAAGGAATGTACAACAAAGGTGGAGTTGTATGCTAGAAAAGCACAGAGAAGTAGCGACGCACAGACTCAGTCAAAGTTAACGTTGTAAAAGATGTCACCCATGAACTTCATCTCCAACTTTCAAATTGTATGTTATGTAATTGTATTTTCAAAGATTGATATGACGAAGGCATTTTATTCTGCTATCCAAACATTGTGTCATCTTTTGTTTACCCCATTTGAGCATTAGTTTTATTTTCTTTTAAACACCTCTTTTGGAATCAGAATAGAGTCAGAAAATTTAAAAAAAAAAAGAAAAATGTGTCAAAAAAGGAAGAAAAGAGTGTCAAGAAAATTAGAGTCAGAATAATCACAAAGAAGAAAAGAGTCAAAAGAAAAACAAGTCAGAATCAAGCAAAAAGGGAACAAGCCGCCAGAACTACGCGTGACCTGATTCTCCTCTCTTGGGGGTGAGATACGTAGGCTGCCCTACTCTGGGCTCGGTCCAACCAAATTAAAAAATTTAGAATTGCTCAATTAAAAGAAACTGGGGCATGAGTTGATCCTCATTGTTTGAGTCGATTCCAAAAGTTGTAAGTCCTACCGCACTTTAAAGTTCATTTGAGCCCCATGCCATCCTTTCGTTCTAACCCTATCCTAAAGCCAAGTTACAACCAAAGAAAGATCTTCAGATCAATCTTTGAGGATGTTAAGGCTAAGCATGCAAGGGATATGATGATGCATTTGGGAACTACTTGTCTTCCTCAGCATAAGAAATTAGGAGAGAAATAAAAGTAAGAGAGTCTTATTGGTGAAAACCTTCACGGGCACCATAAGATGATGGTAAATTGAGAGAAATAAAAATAAAATAGTCTTATTGATAAAAACCCTCACGGGCATCGTAAGATGATGGTAAGTTGAGAGAGATAAAAATGAGAGAGTCTTGTCGGTGAAATCCCTTACAGATACTGTAAGACGACTGTAAGTTGAGATAAATGAAAATAAGAGAATCTTATTGGTGAAAAATCCTCTCGATACCATAAGGCAATGGTGAGGTGATAAAAAGAAATGATAGAGGCATGTTGGCGAAATCCCTTCAAGGCGCCACTAGCCGAATGAGGTTTCCGAATGCAATTGACCAAGAAAGCAACTCAGTTTTAGGGTCATTAACTCAACAATAATATGTGAGAGTTTTGGATGGAAAGATCAAGCAGTTTAATCTGATATGCATGGAATAATCATTAGTGTTGACTGTCATTTTTAGATGAATTTTTCATTTCTTTGTTTCAAAAGGGGACATCCATTATCTTTTCTTTCTTCTCTTTATTTTTGTTTTATCTTTCTTGAGTCAGTTATCCAAATAAAAATTGTCATTCTTTTTTCGTTTCTTGTCTTTGAGTCAAGTCCGTGTCAAAACAAGTGAGAAAAGATTTCAAAACTGGTTACCAGCTTCTTTAATTGCACAAAGCAGGACAAAAGCTAGCACATGAAAGAGACATAATTGTGAGCTAAAAAAAGGGGCATGTACAAAGTTTTGTCAACAGAGAAGTCAGGGAACTCATGGAAATACCAAGGTTCAAAGGGTTTATCTGAAAAGCATGAAAAAGCAGAGATACTGTGTTTATTTCAGTCACTCTTAATAATCTAAGTTCAGGTCAATGATTCAGCAAGTCAATGATATATGCTAATGGTTGGAAGCAAGGTTTAGTGTGACGAGGGCAAGAGCAATCATCGTGAAAGCTAAACACACAAACCAGCCACCATGTTTTAAACTCATAAGTTTTCTTTGATGAAACAGGAAACATATTACCTTCAAAGCAAGGATTTCAGAGCATAATATCAAGGGATGCAATGCCCCACTTTTACAAATGCAGGAAGCAATGTTGCTGCACAGTTTTGATAATCAAATCATGTTAAAAAATCATCATCCTATATCCCTCGATACACTTTCTTGTCCAAGGATTTCAGTTTTCAGTTTCTAGGTGACACACTTCTTAAATTGAACCTTCACTCATATGAGACGTACCTTCTAGTCGAGTCATTCCCTTGATTCCTATAAGACGAACTTTTTAGTCGAGTCATCTCCCTAGATTCCTATAAGACATACCTTTTAGTTGATTCATTTCCTTTGACCCCTAGAAGATGTACCTTTTAGTCGAATCATTACCCTTGACCCCTAGAAGACGTACCTTTTAGTCAAGTCATTCCCCTTGACCCCTAGAAGACGTACCTTTTAGTCGAGTCATTTCCTTGATTCCTGTAAGACGTACCTTTTAGTCATCTCCCTTGATTCATATAAGACGTACCTTTTAGTCAAGTCACTCCCTTTTATTCCTATAATATATACCTTTTAGTCGAGTCATTCCCTTTGATTCCTATAAGACGTACCTTTTAGTCGAGTCATTTCCTTTGATTCCTATAAGACATACCTTTTTAGTCGAGTCATCACCCTTGATTCCTATAAGACATACCTTTGAGTCGAATCATCTTTCTTGATTCCTATAAGATGTAACTTTTAGTCGAGTCGTTCCTTTGATTCCTATAAGACGTACCTTTTAGTCAAGTCATTCCCCTTGACCCCTAGAAGACGTACCTTTTAGTCGAGTCATTCCCTGTGATTCCTATAAGACGTACCTTTTAGTCAAGTCATTCCCTTGATTCCTATAATACGTACCTTTTATTCGAGTCATCTCCCTGGATTCCTATAAGACGTACCTTTTAGTCGAGTGATTCCCCTTGACCCTTAGAAGACGTACCTTTTAGTCGAGCCATTCCCCTTGACCCCTAGAAGACGTACCTTTTAGTTGAGTCATTCCCCTTGACCCCTATAAGACGTACCTTTTAGTCGAGTCATTTCCTTTAATTCCTATAAGACGTACCTTTTAGTCGAGTCATTTCCTTTGATTCCTATAAGACATACCTTTTAGTCGAATCATTCCAATTAACTCATAGAAGATGCATTTCTTTGTGTGGGATAATTTTATTTTTAGTTTTGATGTGATTTTAGGAGCCCGCCTGAAGAACAGGGCGAATAAATGGAAAGTCAAGCAACAAAGTGAAGAAGTTGAAAGTCAAGCAACTTGTTGAAAGTTAACAAGTTGAATAAATTGCAAGTCAGGAGCCCGCCTGAAGAATAGGGTGATGAAACTCAAGTCGAGAGTCCAAAAAACAAAGGTGCATAGATAGGATTTTTGTAATTTTATTTATTTATAACTTGTAATTTTCATTTCTGGTGTAATAATAGAGTTGCGGACCAAAACCTCGATGGGACCACACTCGACTCTCCAACTCGGCATAGTCCATATTCCTTCCTATCCTTTGAGATACCCATTACTTGATTCCTTCATAACTTGGGATTCCTTGTGTAGACTCGGTTTCCCTCCTCCCTTTTGTTTCATTCTTTTTAAATAATGGTCGGGATAAAATTCTGTCTCGTTGTCTACTTCTTTGTCTGAAAACACTTCGTGTTTACATTCAAATGGGGCATGTTGTAGACACCTAATTTTGTCCTCCCAAAATTGAATTTTATCCATTTTTAGCTCACCTTACTACATACCCTCACCCATGTGATTATACCCCACAAAAATACAAAAAATAACAACCCTTAACAAAATTCCTAACACATTTTATCTTGCTTTAATCTATCCTAACAAATCTTATCCTAACCAACTCACCCTACCCCACCTACCCTATACCCTACCCCCACTACCCCATCCACGTGATCCCCCACATTTCTTCTTCATAAAGAAAGGGAACAATACAAAAAGGGGAGGACTACATTTTCTCTTAGAGGCTCACGGATACACATACTACCATAGACACTCTATTTTTCTTGACCCATTAACACACAAATCACACACCTTCACACACTAGGAATATACAGAAACCACCCATGGATTCCCCATTATCTTTTATTTTCTACTCATAGAAACTCACATAGAATTCACCATATAGACACGCACACAGTAATAACACCGGTGAGAGAGAGAAATTAAGAAAAGAGGGAGATAGAAATCGAGAGACGAGCGAGATCGGTGATTGGAAAAGGTAGGCAGAGGTCGATCGGAGAACGAGACAGATCGAGAGAGAGAATAGTTAGGAGAAAATAGATCAACGTCACCGGAGTTCACTGTTCCATTGAACCAACTCCTATGTCATTCCTTTAACCCCCGTTTCTAACCAAAATTGACCCCTCACAATTGGTTCCGGCAAATTCCCACCGGAATAATGTTGGGACACTTGTAAATCATTGAAACCAGCCACTCCCACAGCTGATCGAGCTCACCAAAGCTCTTGTGAAACAAAGTCGCCCCAACCAGTCCCAATTCCAGAGAAGTTCTCCATAAATCTGTTGAAACAGTAGCTGGGGGTGCGAAATTGGTACGAGTTTGTCTTTGTTGTGCAGTTTTCTAATTTGGGTCGATGAAAAAATAGAAAAAAGAAAGAAGGCTCTTCGAGTTAGTTTGTTTGTTGTTGAGGTTGGGTCCGAGATTTTGGATGCGGTTCTAATCGGAAGGAGCAATTTCAATTAAAAAGCATTGAGATTCATTTCTCAACTCATTCTCTATCCTATTTTGGAATTTTGGTTGTTTGTTATGGGTGTGAATAACTTGTTTGTTTAGCATGCTTGAATCTTTGTTGTGTATGCGTGGTTGATATTGAATTTGATAGTCGAAGAATTGGTTTAATCATGTTGAGAATGAATTTGGGGAATGGAAATCAAAAATTGATAAAAGTTAATATTATGGTATTTTGATTCATTGTTAATGTTGAACGTGATACGTCGTTGAGTGGGTAGGCAAACAGTAGGCTTGGGTAGGAAAATTTAGAATTGGTGGATTGTTCAAATGTTTGGAATATCTGTTGAATGTGTGAATATTTGTTGAGTGGTTCTTTCTATTTTAAGCATAAAATTGAGAAAAAATGTATTTATTTAGCCGGGAAATGTCCCGAGGTCTTATGCACTTATTCACCAGGGAATGCCCCTAGGTATCTTGTACTCGGAGGACGTTCGTGATAAAGGTCCGACACATCGGGTGAGGCATTGGAGCTTAGTCTAGGATTAGTTTAGAATAAGATTTACATTTCCATATTTTTTTAATTTTTGGGGACTGTATAACTCAGACTGGACACTATTTTTGATTCGTTCTATTTTGTTTGTTGGTTTGATTGTTTATGTGTTTTAGGTGGTTTATACATTTTATAGTGTCAAATTAGCCGATATAGCTCCATCAAGCGACCGTGGTCGAACCACGGGATCGAGGGGTGCCTAGCACCTTCCCCTTGATCAACAGAATTCTTTAGCCAGAATATCTGTTCGCAAACCAGTTTAAAAGAGTCAAAAACAATTTTGAAAAAGAATTTCTAAAGGTGACTTGGCACACCCGATTATGTCAAGTGGCGACTTTGAGTATTGACTATAAAATGTCCTTTTCAAAACAAATCCTCATTTTTGTCACTTTAATCATAAAAGCCTTTTTGAACTTAAATGTAATCTTGGGAGTTAAAAAAGGGGTGTGACACTACGATCAAATTTGTTACGACACATTCCAACTTCACGGGGTCCTATTACCCCTTAAACTAAATTTTAGCGTATTTTTGTCAACCTTTTTAGCTGACGTGGCATCTTTTTTCAATCTTTTTAGCTGACATGACAACTTTGACGTGGGTCTCATCTTATGTAATAAAAGTTTCATGTCAGCACAAAAGAGCGACAAAAATATAATAAAATAATTGAGTTCATAATTGAGTCCAGGAAGGTAATAGGACCCTGTGAAGTTGAAGTATGTCGTAGCAACTTTGGTCATCGGACCGGTACTGAATATTTATCTCAATAAGATTCGATGGCCAAAGATCTTGACATCTAATTTAAAATTGTCCATTTGTTTGTATGGGAGAAAGAATGAACTATAAGATGAGATAATGATCAAAAATACACCTCAAAGTATCACGTTTTTGTAGGTTGCATACCTGAAAGATCTGGTGTTCATTTCTTCTATCTGAACTACCAGCAACTATTTTATCAAAACACACCTCTCAACTATCAATTGTTCCATTTTTATGTTGCATGTGAAGCCCATATTCATTCCTTGTAATAATTGTCAGTTGACTCATTGCAGAAAATGGATTTTGCAAAGATACTAGCTATGGTAATGCAAGATTTATCGACGGTAAAACAGTGTTATCAAAGGTGCGCTAAAGACCTGAAGCGACGCTCAAAATGTGTTTAAGCGCTTCGCCCTCGCTTTATGTACACTTCACTATCGTTATCAAGTTTCTAAGGATGAATACTTTTCTTGCCAATGCGACACTAAACAATTGATATTTCACATCATCGTAAATTGTTCATATATTTGTTATTCATAGTCTAGAACAAAACATAAATATTTGTATCTTTTCTCCCTTTGCGCCTTTTTTCATTGAAGCACACACTTTTATTTGCTCTTTAAGCCCCAACAGACCTTAGAGTTATTTTGCGTTTTTCGCTTTTGATTAAACTGATCAAATGTATACAGACGTTATCACTATCTCATAGGGATAGAGAGGTTCCTCTCGGTAGACTCAAAACTTAAATAAAGCATGCCAAGCAATTTGAAAAAAGGGGATACAATCACAAATATATGGGAGCTATAACAAGAAGAAAAGCTCCTTTTAATAATGACTTAAAATAGTTTGTGGATGTACACCTAACAAGTGTGTTTCCTCTGTAGTTGATCTAATTAAAAATATTTACTATGTTTAAATTGCTCAGATTTCATTCTGTTTATCTTCAGGATATTACCTTTTTAATAGATTGAATTAATTTGGATTCATTTCACAGAAAAGGGCAAAACATGCCCCTAAGGTTTGTGATTTGTCTCATATATGTAATCCTTAGGGATCAGAGAAGGGCCCCACCAAAAGGGTCATCCTTAGGAATCGAAGAAAGGCCCCATCAAAAGGGTGTATGGAATGCAGCATTACCTTGCATTTCTGCCAGAGGCTGTTTCCAGGGCTTGACCCGTGACCTCCTGGTTAGCTTCTGTCTCAAACAAGGGTGTATTAGGGTCTGGGAAAGGGTCTTACCACAAGAGTATGTAGTCTTACCTTGCATTTCTGCCAGAGGCTGTTGTCGAGGCTTGAACCCTGATCTCCTAGTTATCGTCTGTCTCAAACAAGGGTGTATTAGGATACGGTAAAGGACCCCGCCACAAGGGCGTATTGTACGCAGCCTTATCTTGCATTTCCACTTCTGAGGCTTAAATCTGTGACATCCTGGTCACCTGACAGCGACTTTACTACATACTCCAAGGCTCCCCTTCATGGTCTTAACTGTTGGGTTCATAGTAAATTAAGAAAGTGTGAATGGAAAATGGAGTGGAAAAAGGTGGAGGAAAGGAAACACTCAATTTAGAAAGTGTACTCCAAATTGGAAAGTTTACTCTTTCTACCACATTGGTGGAAGAAGAGAACTTTGTAGTGTTTATATTAATGAACACTTACTCCACATGATAAGTGAGGCAAGAAAATAGAGATGCCTCGCGCCATCGTCATCGCTCGCTCTGCCTCAGCCTCGGCCGATCGGCTTCGAAAAATGATTGATCGATGAGACATGCACGCAGTAACAAATGCAATGTTTCAGCAAAATGATGCACTGTTTTAAGTAAACAGACATGCATTTTCAGAAAATACACACACCTTTAAATTGAACCAATGCCACCTTTCTGAAGAGGCATCTTGTGACTATATAAACCTGGTTTCATCCACAGGTTTTTCAGATTACAAAACATTATTCTTGTCTTCAACTACTCTGTGTGATCATTAAATCGTTAAGTGCATTCGTAGAATCCGCCTATTTGAGGTACCGCTATAGTCGGATTGAAGGTCATTTTATCCTGGGAGAAAAAATTCACAACCTCGGGTACAGTGAGGGGAATTATTTCCTTAAGGAAACTCCGTGAATTCGGACGACTTGGCCTTATTCATTTCTACTTCATCTATTATTTTTGAAAAATAAATACACCTCTTGGAAAGATCATTTTGATCTTGTATTGAGGGTATTGATATACTTCATTGTGTTCTTGTTTTAGATGAAGTTGTTTTTCTGCTGTACAGATTCTGCATACCCGAATATATTGTGTAAATAACAATAACATCATTGTTAAGAGCAATATTAACAATGATCATTGAATCATCAGTATAGTCAATATTGTCTAAGCATCAAACAGTTCCATACACACTAGCTAAAGTTAGTGCTAAGTTGTTGCTTCTATATTCAGTGGCGGAACTAAGTTTTTTACTAAGGAATTCATATTTAAAAAAAAAAAAAAGTAAACATGCGATAAAGTCAAGGAAGTTCGACATCTATTATACACATTAAAAAAAGGAAAAAGGATCAAATATATCATTGAACTATCAGAAATAGCTCATTTATGTCATTAGTTAAAAGTTTGGCTCATTCATGCCATCGTCGTTACAAAACCAGCTCATCCATGCCATTACTTTTTAACAGTGGGTCAAAAACAGCTTTGCTATGTGGCCTTTTATTAAAGGTCCATGTCATTAATTAAAATAAGAGAAAAGGCTCAAATATGTCATTGAACTATCAGAAATGGCGCATTTATGCCATCAATTAAAAGTTCGGCTTATTCGTGTCATCGCCGTTATAAAACCAACTCATCCATACGACAAAAACAGTTTTGTCACGTGACCTTTTATTAGAGGTCCACGTCATTAATTAAAATAAATCTATATTAATTTAAAATATCTTAAATTAGTCAATTTTGAGATTATTTGTCTCACCATTTATACCATAGTGATGGAATAAGTTATCCCATATAAATGACGGAATAACTGGGATAGCGAACTTCTTTTAAGCCATTGTTTGGAAATAATTTTTCAACAATGTATGCTTTCCTGATTCGTGATGGGAGAATGGAGAAGTTCTATTGGTATGTCTCCTTCTTTTTCTTGCTTGCCCTAATTGTTCATTGGCTTCTTTTTTTGCAACTTCGGAGTATATATTGGAGTCACTGGAATTACAGCTAATCAATTAATGTAGGTTTTTAAAAAAAGGTATTGTACGATCGAACTTTTGAGGCTTCTGTTAAGCGTGACATTTATAATGATTTAGAATCAACAAGAAATAGCCAAAGGATATACACCAATCACTATTTCTTCTGATAAAAAAAATAGTTGTTGTTGTAGAAAAGAATACTTTAATGGGTATGGGTTGGGTTATGTTAAATGGATCGGTTCTTTTTAACGGGTGAAAGATATTTTGAAATTAATATTGAATTATTTTAATTAATGATGTGTACCTCTAATAAAATGTCACATGCCAAAGCTATTTTTAAAAAAAATCACCGTTAAAAAGTAATCGCATGAATGAGCTAATTTTATAACGATAATGCCACGAATGAGCTGAACTTTTAACTTACGGCATAAATGAATCATTTTTTATAGTTCAATAGCATATTTGAGCCTTTTTCCTTCAAATTTTTTTGGCTCATTTAATGAATGATGTGGACGAATCATTGATGGCCACGTGTACAAAATAATTTGTCCAAAAACCACCAAATAAACTATTAAAAAAAGGCATGAATGAGCCTTTTTTGTAACCGCAATGACATGAATGAGTCAAACTTTAAAAGGATAGCACATATAAGCTTTTTTTTCAAAGTTCGATGGCATATTTGAGCCTTTTCCCTTAAAAAAATGATCTTGTCTAATATAGTATAATTTTATGTTTGGTCATAGAATAGATAAAATAAATTTTTAAAAAAATGGATTTTTGTTAAAGAATAAAATCTTATTAGAACTTTCCATAGCATGTTCATCTTTCGAAACCATATCACATCCCGAATCTGATGAAATAAGATGAATTGAAATGATATTTTGTAAATGACACGTGTATCTAAGGAATAATTTCTTCAAAGCGAATTTGCCCCAGATATATTTATGGAAAAAACACATAAAGTAGCATATTTAAGTATTAAATTACAAAAAATAGCAACACTTTTATCAAATTACATTTTGTAGCATACGTATTTGTATGAATTTGTATTTTTGTAGCAACAGTTTGCAAAAATACAAAATACATATCGATCATAAGGACAGTAAAAATCATATGTATTTGTATTTTTGTAGCAACAATTTGCAAAAATACAAAATACAACTTGCTACATTATGTAATTATGAAACTGTTGCTATGAAACACATAATTAAGGGGATAAATATATTACTTCTGAATTTTGCCCTATATTTATTCAATTTAATTCTGAAGTCAAAATTCAAATGCATGGAAACTAGTATAAAATAGACACTTAAACTTGTATAAAATTGAACAAGTAAAAACATATTGTTTTGCCAAAATTTTGACTTTTTGAGAGAATCGCCACTTAATTTTTGAAAAAGAATTAAGAAACCTTTAGAGAGTTAATTCAAGCAATCCAAAACAGAAAAATCATTTTAAGTTAAGAGATTCTGGGTAAGCAATTCTTATTAACATTTTAGGAAGATGTTAGGCACCTAAAACGTCCGTTAACTTGCGGTTATCCGAACTATTTGAAAATCGTCTTTTGATTAACTTCGAAAAGATTAATTTTGTCGAAAAGTGATTGATTTAAAAAAAAAAAGCGATTTTAAAAATATTTTGGTGTTTATGCAAAACAAATTTTTTAGCGACTTAACTAAGGATTTAGCTAGGTTCGCAAAGCACATAAGGAAAACAAACATAAAGAACGGGGGAAGGAGAAGAAGTGATGGATTTAGGCCATTGGCCCAAACCAACAAACATGTCCTAATCTATTTGGGCCTTCGACCCATTTCACCTGTCCTAATCTAGTTTTCGAGTGTTTGGCTCGAATCTCTCTCCACCTGTATCAAAAACAACCTTGACTTCGTGGCCCAAATGAATACATAAGAAAGTAAATAAATAAATAAAGACGACAATAAGTAAATAAACAAATAACAAATGAGCTTTATTTTTTTTGGTCTTGTAGCCGCTTCAAATGTGGAACTTTAACCCATTCTTCGCCCTTTGATTCCTTGTATTTATATTGTGCGATAAGATTGATGTAATTGATTTTATGTCCTCTAAATGGCCCGCTGCGTAATGCAAAGAAAAAGAGCTCAATTGGACTCCCAAGATAGTTCATGCAAAGAAAAGAAAAAAAAAAGAAAAAAATAATTAATATCTATCCGAGACGCCACGTTACATAATGCGGGAACAAATGGCCCAAGGTTTCGAGAGTAAAACACATCTTTTAACATAATATAAACATTAACTCACGTGACAAGGTTAATGATAGAACAAAGATGTACCAAAATGATAGAACTAGATTAGGAAAATTTCACCTTATCACGTGAATTATATAATGAATTAAAGGATCATAGCATAATGTAATCAACTAATAATCTTGAATCACCACAAAGCAACACCAAACTAGAACATGAACATGGGATTAGATTTACGTGAGGATATAGATGATGGGTCAAATTTAATTTTATCGATAAATTAAATAAACTTCAATCCAAACTTTTGGATAGGAACAAAAATGTGTTGAGGCAAAAGAAACATTTAATTATGAAAAGAAATATTTTTGTTCACTTGACATAATGTTAAACAGTTTCATAATTACGAAAAATAGCAAATTGTATTTGTATTTAAGTAAAATATTGCTATATAAATACATATACAAATATATATGTATTACTCATAAATGCATATGCACAACTAAAAAATACATATTCTTCTATTACTATGAAGTGGGTAAAATATTGCTACTTTTGCTATAAGTTGTAATTTTGAAAAAGTGTTGTTATTTATTGTAATTATAGTCTTAAGAATGCTAGTTTTTGTAATTTTTTCTATTGTTAAATGGGTCAAGGGAATTGATGAAAGGAGATTGGGCCTGGTCAATGTTTTTGGGCCACTGTTGTTTGACATGGGCTGTTATAGATTAAATGGTTGGGTTGGTCTAGGGTTTGGAATTGAGGACTTGGCCATCTCTTTAAATTTTTGGCCAAATTGAAGATCAATTGATCAATTACATTACAATTTTGGCCAATTGATTTCAATCGTGACCAATTGAATAGATTGACCAAATTAAAATTTCAGATTAGATACGAATTGATACTTTGTCTAATCCCGAGTTTTCTTGATTTCATAAAATTGAATAAATATTTAGTCAGATAAATTATTTTTTTAAGACAAATATATTTGAATCAAGACTTTAATTATTAAATTTATTTTTCAAATAATCCTTAATTTAAAGTTCAATTTTGATAAAAATGTTCATTTAAATGACATCGTTTATACAATCACGTATATGCAAATACGAATATATATAATTATCACTTAAATAACAAATTTAGCCCAAATGCATATTTTAAAATGCATTTATTTGAAAAAAATAATTGTTGTGATTTTATTTGAAAATCGAAGAAACTCGAAATTAAACATAGTTGTGGAGGGCAAAAATTAGATGTCAACACATGTTTCATATGTGACATAATACATGTAGGACATGAATTGATCGCGTAGAATGCTACATAACATGCATGCAGTGGCGGAGCCAGGATTTTCACCAAGGGGGGTCACAAGTGAACATACGAACTAACCGAAGGAGGTTCGACATTTACTGTATATATACAAAAAAAAAAAATTTTAATCATATATATATAGTATAATTTTTAGTCGAAGGGGTTCGGATGAAACCCCTTTCATTCATGTAGCTCTGCCCCTGGATGTATGTGTCTAGATATTCAACTGTATACAAGTTTAAGCATTTGTTTGTGCATACTCAGAATTGAAGGACGTAGATAAAAATTGAAGCCAAGTTAAAAAAATATATTTATGTATTATGCCTTTATGAAAAGTAAAAAATTCTTTATTTTTATTTTTGAAATCTCATATATATACAATCAAATAATGACCCCTACGTGTAAGCAATAAAGATTATAATGGCAATCAATATCTATTACTATCACTTTAGATCACCAATCTTCCTCTCAATTATTTTTTTTATCTTTTTCTTCTTCTTTATTTTGATGGACTTACACTCAAAAAGAAGAAATATAAAAAAGAGAAAAAAAAAAGAAAAAAAACTATAAAAGATATGGTGAGATGACAAGTATTCACGAAATATATTTAAAAGAAAAATTATCGAAAGTTATGGTAAAATAACAAGTATTCAGTCATTGTTAATTAATATTTTGCATTTTCAGAATGAACTCGCTTTTAATATGGAGCCTTTTACTCCCATATTTTCTATGTTTTATGTTTTAATATATTTATTTGTTTTTGATTCATCATGGATTTTTTTTTTAAAAAAAAAAGAACTTTTGAATCTTGTAATCTTAAATAAAGACATGTGGATTGTATTAAAATATTCTTTGATCTTATAATCTTAAATACGTCATATAGAACATCGAAAATAAAAAAGTTATCAAAAAGGAATGAGTCATTTTTTTTTTAATGGACTAAAAAAAGGTAAGAAAAACAAATTAAAACTGAGATCGTATTAGACATGATTAGGTGGAAAATTGAGGGGGAAAAGTTATAAATTAAATGAAGTTTAGTTTAAAATTCGAATCCTTGAAGATTTTTTTCATAATATTTTATTCTCTTAAAAAAATACTCCAACTCATGACCCAAAAAAGAAGTAAAAATAAAACATGGATACAATTATATTTTATATAAAGATTCGCCAACTGGAAAACTTACAAATCCAGGAGATCTCAGTGCTTAAAAAATAATTAAAATATTATATGTTTATTTATTAATTTTAATATCCTTTAAGTTATTTTAAAATATGGGTAATATTTATTATTATCTAAAATGTTAAATAAATTTGTTTTATTATGATATTAAATTATAACTAAAATAAATGGTGTTGCAATGTTTCCTTGTTAGTTGTATAGAGATTTATGATTTCCTTCTTGTATAATTTTTAATTTCTTAAACAGAAATTGAAACTTAAAAACTAGAATATGTTCACTCTAAAATGTGTCTTTAATTTTTAGTGCAAAAGGTACTTTTTGTCAATAATTTAGGAATTATAGATATAAAATAATGAATTTTTTTGTGCAAAATTAGAAAACAAAAGGATATGTACACATTAAAATAATTTTTAGCATTTATTTATTTTAAAAGTTTTCTTGTACCTTTTGGTACAAGTGCTAAGACAAAATCTAATAACAATATCGAATATTGTGGATATTGATACTTTTTATTTACACAAAAAAAATAAAAAAAAAAAAAAAGAAGGATGGTGCTATTAGTTAATTTAGTACATTGTGTGTCCGTGTAGTTGTTGGTCCTGACACTTTTGTCCCCTATCCTTTCATCCACGTTATTGTTTTATTTGGAAACTTGAGGAAAATTCGCAGTCGCTACACTCTTTATCACAGCTTCTGTCCTTTGGGTGAGCATTCTGTGGTGAGTACTGTATGCACACTGGGTAAATCTCTCACTGTGCAATAGCTCACAAACCACACAGGAGATGTAAATCGCACTAGACAAACCCCGTGCGATGAGCTCGATTGAAAAGGCATAAGGGGTGGATCGGACCACGACCTCCACTATGGGAAGTCCCCCTCAAACCAACTCAACCACCCCCTTGGGGGCACGTTATTGTTGCGACGGTGCCTTTTCTGTATGCAATCACTCTCGAAATGTCATCAGAGGCGGACATACGTTGTATTTTGGGGTGCTCCGGCACCCACTAAATTTGAAGCGGAATAGGTATAATTACATACAAAAAATATATAAAAATAGGTATAAAACATATAAAAGCACCCACTATAACAAAAAGTTGGTTGGATGCAATCGCATTTGGGTTGATCTTTAGGTCCTTCATTGGAAGAAAGTCTCGGGTTTGAATCTCATCGAGGTGAGTTTTTTACTTTTTTTCAGTTTTTAAATTTCTTAAGCACTCACTATCCTTAAATCCTGGGTCCGCCATTGAATATCATTAGTCGAAGGTACCCACATTATCGTCTCACTTACTCAAGAGAGATTTTATCACTTCCTTGATAACTCGCGATAGTTCAAATTTCAATCGCTTCAATATATATACTCCTATCTTTTTTAATTTTCGAAGTGTCATAAATTTGTTATTTTTTTCAATAGATTTAACAAAGTTCAATAATTGATATTGTATTATTTAATGATTCAAACTTTAATTTTGATACTATATTTTATCTATCAAATGATATTTCTTTTTGGTAGTTCAAATTTCAAATAACTTATGAAGTTTGGTCCTGATCTTGACAAGTCAAACTTCAGACAAATGCGTTTAAACGTTATTTTTGACAATTTCGATTGTGTGTGCCTAAAGTTGGTTCCAACTAAATTCATAATTTTTTTTTATACATTACAACTATGACTTAAAATGTACTCACAAAATGAACCATCTATTATATTTGCCCCTTTAAATAATACATGTTCACCAATCTGAAATCAAAATAAAACTTGATAATTACTCCTAGAACTACTTGAAATTTGATTGTTATTTTTATTAATTATCCTAAATGGTCCAATTATAAGAATAAAAGATGTGGAGTAACGCATCTAGTACCCATCTGAACTATAATCAAATTTGTTACGACACGCTTCAACTTCAGGGGATCTTATTACCTTCTAATTAAATTTTAGCGTATTTTTGTCATCCTTTTGAGCTGACGTGATACTTTTTGACAACCTTTGGAGCTGACGTGGCACCTTTTGATAACCTTTTTAGTTGACGTAACACCTTTAACGTGACTCTCATTTTATGTAATAAGGGTGTCACATCAGCACAAAAAGGTGACAAAAGTACGTTAAAATTGAGTTCAAGGGGTAATAGGACTTCTGTAAATTGACGTGTGTCATAACAACTTTAATCATAGTTTGGTAGTGTTGGGTTCGAAATCGAGAGGGCGTCATGCGGAAGCTATTAGTTGTAAACTATGAGACGATAAATAAGATGACAACGAAAAACAATACTAAAAAACATAAAATTATTATATGTTTTGGTCAAACGACCTACGTATTAAAAACTAATATTGAAAAAACATAAAACCTATTGGGAGAAAATCTCCTCAAAAACTCTTAAACGACTACATTGTGTATGATATTGTGTTATGGTATGGGAAGGGGGATCTTCTATTTATAGATGTCCAAAACCTTTCTTCCAAGAAAGAGGTTAGCCAAATATGGAAAAGAATTATATTTAATCTTTCAGGAAAAGTAAAAGTAATCATGGTAACTTTTATTTTACTTCTAAAAAAAAATAAAACTTAAATATAGTAAGAAAATCAGGACAAAAATCCTAAAAAAAAACTCCCCTTTTTGGCTTTATTTTCTTCAGTTGGTCCGTCTTCTCTTCATATATTTTGTTCTTGATATAATCTTCATAACTGCTGTTTGTCATGGTTAAAAATAAAGTTTAAAATATCATGGTTAAAAATTGGTCTAAAAGTAATATTTTGTTTTTATTTTTAAAAATGCAACAACACGAGTGTTAAAAATATGGTTGAAACTTGTTCTCCACATGTAGTTTGAAAAAAATCTTCATTATCATCCAAATTGTTGCAGCTTGATTTTGAAAGTGCTTTGAACCTGTTTAATCTCGCCTCACCACACCATTGGACCATTGAACCGTAAGTTTTGATACCACTTGTTGGGTTCGAAATCGAGAGGGCGTCATGCGGAAGCTATTAGTTGCAAACTATGAGACGATAAATAAGATGACAACGAAAAACAATACTAAAAAACATAAAATTATTATATGTTTTGGTCAAACGACCTACATATTAAAAACTAATATTGAAAAAACATAAAATCTATTGAGATATTGTGTTATGGTATGAGAAGGGGATCTTCTATTTATAGATGTCCAAAACCTTTCATCCAATAAAGAGGTTAGCCAAATATGAAAAAAAATTATATTTAATCTTTCAGGAAAGTAAAAATAATTATAGTAACTTTTATTTTCCTTCTATAAAAGGAAAAACTTAAATATAGTAAAAAAATCACGTCAAAAAAACTAAAAGGAAGTACTAAATATTTATCTCAAAGAAGTGAAGGCAAAAGTTACTTTATCTTTTTTAAAGAAACAATTAGTAAAACTTTTGCTTTATTAAAATGGAGATAATATAATGAGATCAAGAATAATGACCACTAGAATGGAAAAGGGGAAAAAAAAAGACCACGAGAATATTACAAACTTGTCTTTTAAATAATAAAAAGAGAATAAAAAAGGAGTGTTCAAGAATCAATACAACTTGAAAAAATTCATATCAAAGTTAAAGATCCAATGGATAAACATATTGGTATATACTTTAATTAATATGATTTATGAAAAGTAAAACAACCTTCGACGAAAATGTAGGGTAATATTGCGTAAAAAACAATAATTCTTCTAGTTCAATATTTTTTCGGATCTTACACATAGACGGAAGATTTAGTACATCATATTGTCAACTCTTAATATGATTTCTCAAAAAGTTCGATATTTAAAATCTACAGACACTAAACAATATAATATAATATCATGAGTAAAGCATTTAGTACCTATAAACTATGATCGAATTTGCTACGACACACTTCAATTTTACGGAGTTTTATTATCCCTGAACTAAATTTTAGCATATTTTTGTCATTCTTTTTAGCTGATATAACAGCTTTTTAGCTGACGTGACACCTTTGACGTGAACCTTATTTTTATGTGATAAAGGTGTTATATCGTCACAAAAGGGTCACAAAAATACGTTAAAACTGACTTCAGAAGTAATAAGACCCTATAAAATTAGAGTGAGTCATAACAAATTTGACAATAATTCAAGAGTGTACTAAATATTTATCTCTAATATCATTCATCTCAACTTATATACTCCTACCTTTTTAAATTTTGGAATTTTTAAAATTTGTTATTCTTTTCAATAAGATTTAACAAAGCTCAATAATTGATGTGGTATCATTTAGTGATTCAAATTTTAATTTTGATATGATGTTTTATCTACCAAATGGCATTTCAACTATTATAGTAAATAGCAAAGAGTCATTTACAAGCTATTTATAATCTTCTTAAAGAATATGGGGCGTAATAAATGAACAACCTTATTCAATTATTGTTTTGATTTATTTTTATTTATCACGTTTTGTTTCTTAAGAATTAAATTACATAGATGTTGATCAATTTTGTAATATATATATATATATATATATATATATATATATATATATATATATATATATATATATATATATATAGGCAGTGAATAATGATTCAAATTTTAAGTTTTTAGTATATCAATTTTTGTAAAACCTACTCAGTACTCCCTCTCTTCCTCTGTTTCTTCATATTTATCGTTCTTATAGCTTATATTTTTCCCAGGTTTTGTATGTTTTTTTTTTATCCTGTTCATCTCTTCCTCTTAATCTAAATTCTTAACACCTTACTTCTTTAACCACACCTCGGAATATTTTTATCTGGCATCTAACACTCGTCAGTTGTCTTATTTTGCAGACTTGTTCGACTATCAAGGCCAGAATTCCTAGGAATTTACAGGTTAATCCATCGTTGTTATTAAGAAATTAAGAGGCTAATCATATACTAAGGGTAGAAATTTTTTCAGGAAGTTTAATTTACATGATGTACAGAACTATAATTTTAAACATAGATATAAGAAACATAATTACATGAACTATAATTTTAAACATAGATATAAGAAACATAATTAAAATATTTTTTATGGGGAAAATATATAAATAAGAACTTACATGAAGTAACTAGGAGAGAGGTTTTCCTTTCGAGAACCCCCTTTAGATCGAATAGAAAAGTTGGAATCTTTATTTAAAGCAAGCTGACTGATACAAAGTTTATACAAGAAGGATTGACTTGGATAGGTTTTTTGGGAGGAAAGGTTTACACATTTCAGAGTTGATTCTGAAGTTGGTTGATTTCATTCTGCTTTCCTTCTACAAAAATGTACGCCTTTTATAGGCAGGAACTTCATAAAGTAGTGGCTCTAAGTACTACTACATGGCCTCAACACATTTGGCCGACACTTCAAGATAAGAGATAAGAAAGAAACTTTAATAATGCAAGTCGGGTACTCTTTGGGCTCCATCGTCACATGCGTTGTTAATTTTCTTTCAAACTTATTTTGACGCGTGCTTCAGCAGTTTTTCTTTCTTTTGGAAAGTAGTGATAAAGGAAGCACTCTGACTCTGACTATTACAAAACATAAAGTGGGCATCCCCACTTGACTGTACTAACTAATAATACAAGCTGTAGAAATTATTGATTGTCTTATGTATCCAAGTTGTGCAGGGCAATTGAGTCGAAGCTCATTCCTGAGTCATCGTCTTCATATGGATCCTGAGCATCTTGGAAGTCTGCAATACTATTATCTTCATCTAATCTTGCAGAATTACTATCTGTATTATTTGTCTCTAAAACAGGAACGGTTCTATTTAAACTACTAGGTTGTCCGTCTGGCTGCCCGTTCATATGTTTATCCTGTGTCTGGTTACTAAAGAATCTGTCCAAAGTCTGTTTGATTATAGTCTCTATTGTTTCATTTTTTCTTTTAGATACTAATGTCTTCTTTAAAATTTTATTACTTGATCTTGTCAACTTATTTTTTGATGAAGAACACCCTTTATCCTCACTTTTTGGCAAAGTGACAGCCATTAACGGGTTTGATTTGTCTTTACCGATCACCATTTGAACCGGACTAGCTGTACCAACATCCGGTACAGTGGATTTCTGAGCATTTAGTGGGAAATGCACACCCTTCTTATCCATTTTTTTAGGAGATGGAGAACTCTGATCTGGGGTCTGTGTTTGTGCATCTGTTTTGCTTACTTTTGTCTGTTGGCTGAGTCTCGCTTCTAATATTAGTATCTGTTTGATTAATCTAGTGTTTTCCATGAGGAGTGATTCTTTCTGAGCATTTAGCTTCTTGAAGTTCTCCGTCATTGAAAAACAATGGTTGCAGAAAATAATCTTTTCAGTCTCCTTTTGCAAATTATACTGGGGTATTTGATCTGGGTTTTGTCTGAGTGATGGAGATATATAATAGTTTGGTCCTAAATATCCTCTAGCATGATTGGTGGCTTTGGTAAAATCATTAAAACCTTTAAAAAAAAGGGGCTTTAAAACCCTGTATTGAATCTAATACTTCCAACCATGTTTGGAAAATTCCGTTAGTTTTTCCATGAACTACTACATAGTATTTAAAACGAGGCCTACTTTTTCTGCCATGTAATGGCATAAAGAGTTCATAGATGCCATAAAATGATTACGGTTTTGTCTATTATAAGAGATCCAAAGGTTATCTACTAAACATCTTTGGGGTCTATCTAAAACGTAATCTGGTCTTACTCTAAAAGATATGTTACTTTCAGGGTATGCAATTAAATTGAATGGTCCGAAGTGAATTCTTTCCATTGTCTCTAGAGATTCTAGTGGTCTAAAATTTAAATTACCTAACATTGTCTGTTGATACGACTCTGAAGACGAAGCTACACCTTTGCCTTTGTCTGCAGGAGGTTGTCCTGTTGGTCTCATGCTGAAAACAAATGAATGAGATTAAACTTATTTATTTATTCCTAGTTGTAGTCTACTTAACTGGTCAGCTAGTTCATTTTCTTTTCCTTTTATATGTTCAAATACTATATTCTTATAAACAGATATGGTGTCTGTAAAATTTAGCCATCTTCTTCTACTGCTAGTTTTGTCATTTATTTTTTTTATGAAATCTAACTATAGCTTCACAGTCTGTTCTAACCAAAATTTCTTCTTTATTTAGTATATATAGTTTAAAACTATTTAATCCGTATATGATAGCTAATACTTCTAAGTCTATAGCACTCATGTTTCCCTTTTCTTTATATGCCCCACTCTGATATCCACATATTTGTTCTTCATTTTTATTACTGTATTTATTAGGGCGTGCTTTTAAGATGGCTCCCCATCCTAAATCACTTCCATCTGTTTGAATTATTAAATAGTCTGTATCTAATGGGATTTTTAGGTCCGGAATATTTTTAATTTTTTCTTTTATTTTTTGGACTAATTTAATATCTTCCACATTGAAATTTTTCTGCCCTTTACTACCTGTCTTTGCATATAAAAGGTCCTGCTATTTTTCCTAAATCTTGAATAAAATTCCTTGCATAATTTACTAATCCTAAAAATTTTTGTAAATCTTTTGTCTTTTCTAATTTATCTGGCATTTTTAATACCTTCTTTGCTATGTGAGGTTGGAGTTTTACCTTTCCATTTCCCAAGGTTATTCCTAGGAAATTAATATAAGTCTTACATAACTCCATTTTCTTTTTACTTATTATTATTCCATGTTTAACAATTAGTCTAAAAATTATTTGTAAATGTCCTAAATGTTCTTGCATATTTGGACTAAATACCAAAATATCATCTACATATACTAGTATGAAATGTTTATATTCTTCAAATATGTTATCCATCGTTCTTTGGAAAATGGGCGGAGCTGTCTTTAATCCAAACGGCATAACTAACCATTCAAAATGTCCGCCTGGGCACGTGAATGCCATCCATTCTATGCTATCTGGATGCATTTTGACTTGCCAGTAGCCTGACTTACAGTCAAATTTGCTATAAACCTTTTTATTTTGAATTCTATTAATTAACTCACTTTTATCTGGTAGTTTATATGCATCTGTTCTAGTATTATCATTTAATCTTTTGTAGTTAATTACCATACGAGCTTTACCTCTTATTTGCTCACTATGATTTCTTACCATAAATGCAGCTGATCTATGTCTAGATGTAGATCTCCTTATTACTCCTAATTGTAAAAGTTCCTTTATTTGTATATCAAACTCTTTAGTATCTTCATTATTTGCTTCTATAGGTGCTATTTTTATAGTGTATTCTGAATTAATTATATCTAATTTACACATTATTTTATTAGCGTCCCAATGGGCTAGTGGTCTTTCTCCTATTATTTTCATTTTATCTAGTATAGATATTATATTTTCTAAATCTTTTGGACTATTTATTATTCCTATTTTATCTATTCCTTTTCAAAAATTATAAAACTGAGTTTCTATGCTTATTCGTGTATAATCTTTTTCTATATTTATTAAGCATTTTTGTCCTTCTGCATTAAGCAGAGTATAGTTTCTAACTTCTTCCAGGTTTTCTTTTAACAGGTTGCTGCATTGATTATTTTGGCAGTCTTCGCAACATGGTTCTGAAAGCGATCTCTTTTTATTTGTATTTAGTGTTCTATATACTATAGGCAACGTTACAGTTTGTACTGGTGTATAAGTCAAGTTTTTAAAGAGCATTATTCCATCTCTTGTTAAGAGACATCCTCCCTTATTCTGTATACAAAATTTTAGTCCTATAAAAAAATCTTATCCTATATTTAAATCTCTTGTTAATATCCTATTAACGTTATAAACTGGGTTATAAAATTTATTGCATGTATTTAGAAAACTTATCTGTGCGTTTTCTATGTAGTAACGATAAATATTTTGTGATCCATCCATTTGAGTGGCCATTATAGGTCTTTCAAGTATTTTTAATAAGTGTTCGGGTACTATTTCTTTATTGATTAAATAGCTAGTACATCCTGGATCTACTAATGCTAGAGTTTCTATTTCTACATCTTTTATTTTAATTTTTACTAAGACTTTTATGGTAGAAAATTCTTTATCTTCGTTGCATATTAGACTAGTGTCATTATCTTCTAAATTCATAAGTTCTTCTACCTTTTCTAAATGTACTGCTTCTTGTGTATCCGTGCATCAGCTATTTTAATCGTGATTTTACTATATTATCTTTGAGTAATTATTATAAGTCATTTACGTATTAAAAATTAAAAATATTTTATAAGAAAAATAAAATAGACATTTATGACATAACTGTTTCATCTACTTCAATCGTAATTTTACTATATCACTCATAATTAATTATTATAAGTCATTTAAGTATTAAAAAATTAATATATTTATTACCTATATATAAGGCATAATGAAGAAGCTGAAGCAGGCTGCTCATGGTCAACATGTCTGCTTCAGCTGCTTCAATCGTGATTTTACTATATTATTTTTAAGTAATTATTATAAGTTATTTGCGTATTAAAAATTAAAAATATTTTAGAAAAAATATTAAAAGAGACATTTATGACATGACTGATTCAGCTGTTTCAATCGTGATTTTACTATATCACTCATAATTAATTATTATAAGTCATTTAAGTATTAAGAAAATAAAATAGAGATAAAATGATAAATTATTTTTTGATGTTTTAAATTAACTTGATGTCTTATATGGGACCACTTAAAAAAAATTCACAACTATTTTTCATAATAATTTTACTAAATTTTACTATGTCACTTCTAATTAATAGAATAGAAGAAAAAATATTATAAATCACAATAATTAAAAAAATTAAATAATTTCAAAAATATAATTGACTATCAAGGGCACAAAAGTTTGAACAACTTAAAATATTATCATACAAATTTCATCAATGTAAATATAGTAATATATACTTAACTTAGAATTTATCAACCAAACAAATGAAGGTTCTAATTAAGTAATAGAATTATACACAAAGTAAAAATTTTAAGGATCAACATTGGGTCGTGCGTAGCACAACGTAAGCCGACTAGTATCTAATAAGAGGGAATGAGGCGGAGAAGTAGGCAGCTTGTCAACATGCCTGTTTCTCCTGCCTGTTTCCTCCGTAAATTATTATGTGGTCTTTGATTAATTATTATAAATTATTTATGTATTAGAAAATTAATAATATTTAATAAAAAGGTAAAAATAGATATTAATGATTTTGTATGCTTTATAAACTTCTTCTTCCGTAATTTTATTATATCATTTCTAATTAATTATTATAAGTTATTTATGTATTAAAAAAAATTAAATGTAACATGTTTGCTTCAGCTGTTTCACCCAAATAATTAATTCTTAATTTTGTTACATCACTTCTAATTAGACATGTCTACTTCGCTGTTTCAATTATGATTTTTTTACTATGTCACTCCTAATTAATTATTATAACCATTTAAAAATTTTCAAAGTATTTTTTATAGTAATTTTGCTATATCACTTCTAGTTAGTCGTTGTGAGTCATTAAGACATGTCTATTTCGCTGCTTTAATCGTAACTTTACTATATCACCCACAATTAATTATTAGGGTCATCTAAGCATTTGAAAATTACATAAAAAGTATTATAAATTACAATAGTTAACAACTTAAAATATATAAAAAAATAATTTGTTATATATTTTTAAAAAAATATGTAAAACAATATTATAAATCGCAATAATTAAAATAAACTTTTAAAAAATATTTGTTGGACCCGTGTCTTACATGTGCTATTAGTAACTAGTTATTAATATAAAAGAGTTGAATACACATCTACCAAAAAAAAAGAACTAGGATCTAAATTATACTTTATTTTTCATTTTTATTCTTTTAGATATTATCAAATTATTCTTGAAATTTCAATCATATTAAAATAAAGTCAATTAAGTCTTTTGAAACTCATAACCTAGAATAAAAGATAGAATTAAAAGAAATTTCCAGCATAATGAACAATTCGCTTATTTTAGACATTTAAAACTAGCTCAAATATTTATTTATATTAAACTAGAGGAATATAGAATAAACTAATTCTAAAATTAATTATCGTTGGTATCAAATGAAAAATTAATGAAAGTTCTTTCTTTTTTATTTTTTATCCGGTGTTTGATATCTATATTAAATTCCAATTAATTCAAATCGTGCACTGCGGGCCCATTCTAGAGGTTATGCTCCAAAAGAATTTTCTCCACATACGAGGCTCGAACCGGTTAATGAAAGTTTATATAGCATACTAGATCACAATTGAGATTAGTTACAGAAGTATGCACTCGATTAATTTGGATCGATCACTGCACGGATCATAGTGTCATTTTCAACAAAATTTTCTCCACATCCGGCTCGAACCTATTAATGAAAGTTTATATAGCGGACTAAATCACAATAGAGCTTAGTTACAAAATTATCCACCCGACTAATTCGAATCGCTCACTGAAGGGCTCATTCTCCATATCCGGGTTTGAACCGATTAATGAAAGTTTATATAGCGCACTAAATCACAATTAAGCTTAGTTACAAAATTACCCGCCCGACTAATTTGAATCACGCACTGAAGGGCTTATTCTCCATATCCAGGATCGAACAGATTAATGAAAGCTTATATAGCGGACTAAATTACAATTGCGCTTAGTTACAAAATTACCCGTCCGATTAATTTGAATCGCGCACTGAATGACTCATTCTCCATATCCGGTCTCGAACCGACTAATGAAAGCTTATATAGCGCACTAAATCACAATAGAATTTAGTAACAAAATTACCCACCCGACTAATTCGAATCGCGCACTGAAGGGTTGATTCTCTATATCCGAGCTCGAACCGATTAATGAAAGTTTATATAGCGGACTAAATCACAATAGAGCTTAGTTACAAAATTACCCACCCGACTAATTCGAATCGCGCACTGAAGGGCTCATTCTCCGTATCCGGGCTCGAACCGATTAATGAAAGTTTATATAGCGAACTAAATCACAATAGAGCTTAGTTACAAAATCATCCACCGGACTAATTCGAATCGCACACTGCAGAGCCCATTCTCCATATCCAAAGCTCAATTTATTAATGAAAGCTTATATAGCGCACTAAATCGCAATTGAGCTTAGTTACAAAATTATTCACCCGACTAATTCGAATCGCGCACTGAAGGGCTCATTCTCCATATCCGGGATCGAACCGATTAATAAAAGTTTATATAGTGCACTAAATCACAATTGAGCTTAGTTATAAAATTATTCAATCGACCAATTCGAATCGCGCACTGCAGCGCTCATTCTCTGTATCCGCGCTCGAACCGATTAATGAAAGTTTATATAGCGCACTAAATCACAATAGAGCTTAGTTACAAAATTATCCGCTTGATTAATTCAAATCGCACACTGAAGAGTTCATTCTCCGTATCCGAGCTCGAACCGATTAATGAAATTTTATATAGCGCACTAAATCACAATAGAGCTTAGTTACAAAATTACCCACCCAGTTAATTCAAATCGCGCACTGAAGGGCTCATTTTCCGTATCCTAGCTCGAACCGATTAATGAAAGTTTATATAGCGCACTAGATCACAATAGAGCTTAACTACAAAATTACCCACCTGAATAATTCGAAACGCGCACTGAAGGGCTCAATCTGGGCTCGAACCGATTAATGAAAGTTTATATAGCGCACTAGATTATAATTGAGATTAGTTACAAAAATTACCCATTCGACTAATTCGAATCGCGCATTAAAGGGATCATTCTCCATATCGGGGCACGAACCGATCAATGAAAGTTTATTTAGCGCACTAAATCACACTAGAGCTTAGTTACAACATTACCCATCCGACTAATTCGAATCGTGCACTGAAGAGCTCATTCTCCATATTCGTGCTCGAACCGATTAATGAAAGTTTATATAGCGCATTAAATCACAATTGAGCTTAGTTACAAAATTATTTACTCGATTAATTTGGATCGATAGCTCCACGACTCATAGTGGCACTTTCAACGAAATTTTCTCCACATCGATGGCTCGAACCGGTTAATGAAAGTTTGTTCGAATTGCGCACTGAAGGGCTCATTCTCCGTATCCAGACTTGAACCAGTTAATAAATGTTTATATAGCACAATGGATTACAATTGAGTTTAGTTACAAAATTACCGACCCGACTAATTCGAATCGCGCACAGAAGGGCTCATTTTTCATATTCGGGCTCGAACCGATTAATGAAAGTTTATATAGCGAACCGGAACACAATTGAGCTTAGTTACAAAATTATCCGCCCGACTAATTCGAATCACATACTGGTGGGCTCATTCTTCATATCCGGACTCGAACCGATTAATGAAAGTTTATATTGCGCACTAAATCACAATTAAGCTTAATTACAAAATTACACACCCGACTAATTCGAATCGCGCACTGAAGTACTCATTCTCCATATCCGGGCTTGAACCAATTAATGAAAGTTTATCTAGCACACTAAATCACAATAGAGCTTAGTTACAAAATTACCCACCCAACTAATTCGAATAACGCACTAGGAGCTCATTCTTCATATCCAGAGCTCAAATTGATTAATGAAAACTTATATGAGGTCAAATCGATTAATGAAACTTTTATAGCGCACTAAATCACAATTGAGCTTAGTTACAAAATTATTCACCCGATTAATTCGGATCGACACTGCAAGGCTCATTCTCCATATCCGGGCTCGAACCAATTAATGAAAGTTTATATAGCGCACTAAATCACAATTGAGCTTAGTTACAAAATCACCCACCCGACTAGTTCGAATTGCGCACTGAAGGGTTCATTCTCCGTATTCGGGCTCGAACCGAGTAATAAAAGTTTATATAGCGCACTAAATCCCAATTGAGCTTAGTTACAAAATTACCCACCCAACTAATTCGAATCGCGCATTGAAAGGTTCATTTTTCGTATTTGGGAACCGATTAATGAAAGTTTATATAGCGCACTAGATTACAATTGAGCTTAGTTATAAAATTATCCACCCGACTAATTCGAATCGCACACTGAAGGGCTCATTCTCGATATCAGGGCTCGAACCGATTAATGAAAGTTTATAGAGCGCTCTAAATCACAATAGAGTTTAGTTACAAAATTACCCGCCCGATTAATTCGAATCGCGCACTGAAGGGCTCGTTCTCCATATCCCGGCTCGAACCGATTAATGAAAGTTTATGTAGCACACTAAATCACAATTGAGCTTAGTTACAAAATTATCCACCCAACTAATTCAAATTGCGCACAGGAGGGCTCATTCTTCGTATCCGGCTCGAACCGATTAATAAAAGTTTATATAGCACTCTAAATCACAATAGAGTTTAGTTACAAAATTACTCGCCCGACTAATTCGAATCACGCACTGAAGGACTCATTCTCCATATCTGAGCTCAAACTGATTAATGAAAGTTTATGTAGCGCACTAAATCACAATTGAGTTTAGTTACAAAATTACCCGTCCGGTTAATTCGAATCGCGCACTGAATGACTCATTCTCCATATCCGGGCTCGAACATATTAATGAAAGTTTATATAGCGCAGTCAATCGCAAATCACAATTGAGCTTGTTTACAAAATGAGACACCCACCCTTTGCGCTTCGTTGTCCTCCATTGAATTCCAGCTCTTATTCCTTTTTCTATTAATCTTTCGAATTAATTCACCACAAATTCAAACCATTTCTCTCTCTCTCTAAAACCTTTGCGCAAATTGTATCTACAAGAGGTTTCTAGAAGAATCTGGATCATCAGAAACAAACTTCGCCGGAGTTAGTCGAACCGCCGATGGATGAATCGCCGGCGAAATTGGATCGGTTGAGCTCCGGCGAAGTATCCGTCACGGTTGACAATGAAAATGACCGTAATACTGGTGGTGCTGACGTGGACAGCAGAGAGGCAGTTGGTGGTGGCTCAGTTACCAATGGTGTAGTCATTGACGACGCTTCAGGTTTGTTTGTATTTTTTTTGGGCCACTGAAAGGACTCTTTACTAGCCTCAGAAATACTCTCTTTGTTCGCTTTTACTTGTAGCTTTTTTACTTTGGACAATTAATAACATGACTGTTTTAGCATAATAAACGTTTACATCCTATCTTAAAATTAATTTGAAAAAAAAAAATTAATGTGAAGAGCAAAATAGGAAAAAAAAAACTGTCATTCTCTTGATATGTCAAAAATGACAATTAAAAAGGGCAGCCCGGAAGTTATTGCTATGCGCGGTGTCGGGGAAGGCCCACCACAAGGGTGTATTGTACGCAACCTTACCTTGTATTTCTGCCATAAGTTATTTCCAAGGCTTGAACCCGTGACCTCCTGGTCACATGGAAGCAAGTTACTCCAAGGCTCCCCTTCATGTCAAAAACGACAATTAAAAGTAGAAATCTAATTAGAAAATTAGTGATAAGTAAAAGCGAACAAGCAATACTCCCTCCATCCAATTTTAGTTGATTACTTACTAAATCAGGATAGGATAGAATTCATTAATTATACTGTGTCAAGTCAAAATGTGACAAGTAAAAGCGAATGGAGCGAGTAGTATAGTGCTACATAATTGGAAATTAATGCTCCCTCCGTACTATTTTAGTTGGGCACATTTCATTTTACAGGGTTTACACATGTTAATGATATTCATTGGATATAGGAATGCACATTAGAATTGTAATTGTTCACATTTAATTTATACTATTAATTGTATCGGTAAAATGTGAAAAAATTAATCAATTCTATTCTGATTTAGTAAGTAATCATTTAATATGAGACATTTATTTTTAGTAAGATGACCAACTAAATTTAGACGGAGGTAGTAGTAGATCTTTCATAGGAGAAAATTTTATTACTTTTTTTTTTCATGCTGACCTTAATGTTAAATAACTAAATAAAGTAATAGTAGTCAAATTTAGAGTACTAGAACATCATTAATAAGGTTCGTTTAGTAAAATACACCTCTAATTAAAACTTTATTAAGGGGTGTATTGGTTGAACAAGGCCAAGTAATATAAAACGTAGTACTCCCTCCGTTTCAATCTAAGTGTCTTAGTTTGATTGGGTATGGAGAGATTTCTGAATCTTGTGATCTTAAAGTTCTTGTGTAGTCCTTTAAATCTTGTGGTTTTAAACTTGCCATGTTGGAACTGGAAAACTTACTAAATATACTAATATAGAAAGAGACTGCTTCTAGGACAAACGGAAAAGGAAAATGAGACGCTTATATTGCGATGCAGGGAATAGTATATTTACGTCTGTCATTGTGGAAGCTATTTTGTGACATTTTAGTAGATGAATCTATAAACAAGCAAGCAAACAAACAACAACTATGCCTCAAATTCGAGCAAGTTGGGATCGGCTATATGAATGGATATATGCTGTCCATGTTGCTCCCCTTAAGCTTATTCCAGACTGATATTGTGTAAAATAAAATTAAAAAGAACTAGAGGTTATCTCTATTTTCTACTGGCTAGCTGAATTTTTGCAAGTTTAAATTTTTTTCTCTTCGTTACTGAGGATCAGTGCTAGATTAGTGTGTCGCAACCCCCAGCCGTTGATCTGAACTGCAATACTTGTTACTCTCAGCGTCTCAATTTATATGAATGTTTTGACTAGAGAGGAATTTGACAAAAAGTAACAAAGGAAGTCTTTTGATACATAAGCTAATGTATGCAAAGTACCATTATTCACCATCTAGCAAGATAACAATTTAACGAGGGATGGTAAGAGATCGACATGCTCCTTTATCATTCTCTCTAATAATGAATCAGCTTTTATATTGAGTGGTGTTCTGGCAATTCATGTTAGTAAGAGCAAAGTGGTGATATCAAGATTAAAATAAAATTCCAAATAGGAAAAACTAAAAAGGAAAGAAGATCACATAAAATGGGACAGAGGTTACTAATTTTGATCTTTATCCTTATAATCACGTGTGAGCCTCCATGCCGTTTTTAATGCTTAGATCTTGAGATTTTTTTCTTGTGGGTCGATTCAAAGGTTTGTGTTGCTTATATCTGTCAAAAGTTCCTTGTTTCTCCCTTTGTAGATAAAGTAGATGAACACTTTCTTGCGTAATCTTGCTTTTCCAATGTCTGACAGTCAATGAGAGGAGGGGATTTTTTTTACTTTGCAATGACATGCATTTTTCTCTTAAATTTGAAAAAAAAACATATGTCCTTGATCTGAAATGGGATGGAATTTCTGCAAGTAGGTCTCACCAACTATTGCATTGCCAAATTCTAGTACTGTGTTTTGTGTAATCATTAGAAAAAGAATGTTTATGAGTTGTGCAACTGAAAATGCAGTTGATTACTGTGACTTCTGAAGCTTTTTGAAACGGACCATCTGAAGCTGACTGCAAGCTTGCAATTTAATATGCTAGGGACCCCTCCGATGGAACTTACCAGAGTAAATACGGTGCCTCAAGAGATTTCGAGTTCTGACAAGCCACAATCACCTTCAGATCATCTTAAGTTGGGAAGATCAAAAACTGAGACACCGAGGCATAGTAGCGGATTTGCTCAAGAGGCAGCAAAAATTTTTGATAATAAAATTTCTGAACAACAAAAGGTATAATGCATAATTATTTCGTCACTTCACATCAAGTGTATTTCTTTTTCTTTATGATAAATATATCAGTTTTCTTTTTGATAAATACGTCATGTCATGATTTTTTTTGCACCCTTATTATTCTCTTCCCTTCTGCTGAACATAGCTTGCATTCTTTTCCATTTTCCCTTGCTTTCTTTCTTTAAGCTTATTATTGTAACTTCCTATCTAAACAATCTGATTGCCAAGACTCTTCATTTGTTATCCAGAATCTGGAATGTGGCTTCTATGCAAACACATTCCACTGTAGCGTTGTGATTACTCCTGTAATATTGGTAGGAAAGATGTGAATGTCCATCCTATTTGGTTGCTTGCGGCAAAGCATGCATTTCTTGACTGCAAAATGGTAGAATCTTTGTCAGGAGAAATGGACCTTGTACCCAGTGACAAAAGCTCAAGAGCCTATGTTCAAGTTCCTCCTAAATAAACATGTCAATGCCATTTGAGTGGTGTAGGGAGAACTAATTTGCTCTCAGAATTTTCTAATTTGTTTGGAGATGCATCCTTTACAATTTAATCCCACCCTGAAAAACATTACTCCTTCCTAAAATAGAAAAAATTACAACATTCATGCATTCAAATTGTATAAAAGAACATATCCAATCCCAAGCTAGTTGGTTATTTATCTGGATAAAGTAGTGCTGGATTTGAAATTGAGCTTGTTTCTTGATATGTATCTTTTGGACCCTTTGCCTGCTCAGTAAGGATTTAAATATCGATGCACATCTCAATTATGTATTCTTGTCTAGCCAGTGAATAAGATTGATTGATAAGTGCCCTGGAGAAAAAAAGAGGTAAATTACCCCCGAGTTTGGTTTACAAGGGTCAGAGGCTTGAAAGGAGAGGTCTTCTCTACTTTCTTTTACTTAGCCTCTATATGTGTTTATGACCCTATATCCAAGAATGATCCTAGTGAATCTTCAGAAGCCATAGCAGAATGAACTCTTGACACCGCTAAAGTCAGTCAACTGCATTCTTATGGACAATAAAGACTAAAGTTGCAGCAAAAGGAAGGAGTGGTTTAAATCTTTGCCATATATATCTAAGGCTAAAGACTGGAAAAAAGTTAAGAAGACACAAAGAGACCTTGCAGTTGCAAATTAGGGTTGGGATAAGCGTCAAAAAATTGGTTTTGAAGTATTGTATAGGTGATTCTTATAAAAAACAACCAGATAATGTTGTGGTCATCCGGCTAACTGATTAACCATTCTACTAATATGAAACTGACGAAACATTATTTGTATGGTTGCCATAACATTATTTGATAGTAATGGTACAGATCATTGACTAAACATTATTTGTATGGTTACCACGGCATTATTTGATAGTAATAATATGAAGTATTGATTGTGGAAGGAAAGATGAGCTTTTTGGAGTTAAAAGGTGGGGTCTAATTGAAAGAAGGTGCATATTCTGCCCATCTTCCCAAGTTTTGTGAAGGGTGGAAGTTAGTGTGTTGTAAGTACTTTGACGTTTTCGCATAATGTACAATATGAAAGAAAGAGAACTGGCAGACCTGCATCAATGTGCTAATGATGGACAATCGCTTATGCAGGCAAACTATTGCCGAATCTTGTTTGCGAACTGAGTTAACGATTTGCTTTGGTCATGCTAAATATGATAACGGGTAGAGCTTTTGCCTGTATAAATTCAGGGAGTAGATCATATTAACTACTTAGAAGGAAGACTGGAGGGTCATTAGTCTAAATTGTTACCGCAAATATTCTGTAGCCTTAAAAGTGCCAGATATATACTAGCCAGCCACGTGTAAACTTCATCTGAGTTCAGGTTTCCATGTCTAGCCTAGTATATTAAGTAGCCATTCTATGATTCACTCATGTGAATGGGGCTATTCACCTATATTGAGTTGAAACAAGAGAGAGAATTTTGGTGTGAGCTTCTGTCGATAGTGTCAAGACAAATAACCAAATCAACTCTGTCATATTGTGTGAAACAACTTATCCAACTGCGAAACAAGCAAGACTTCACCTTTGCCCTTTGACTCATTGTTACAATTGGATTTTATTTTATTTTTGATGAAGTAATTTGTGTCATTACCAACATCAAGAAGATGCAAGGAACTCAAAAGTAGATACGCTAGCTTCACTACATGATAAAAGTTAAGACCCGGGAGCTAGCCACAAAATTAGCATTGGATTTCAAGCTCTCCGTTGCAATTCTAAATAAATGAAGTCTTCTTTCCTTTTTCCTCACCGTCTGCACTTAGCTTTTCACAGGCTATTATAGGCCGAATATGAAAATGGGGTTTAGTGAATCCTAACATTAATCTTTATAAAATAGTGCCATTAGACTCAAAAGTCTGTTTTCCTGAAGGATTCACTTTGGCTTTATTTGTTTTCATTGACATAAAGACGTAAAAATTAAAAAGAAGTGATTTGATTAAAGGAGAAGGAATGATGTAGAAATTTCTATATATTATCCGTTTTACCTTAGCTTTTGATTTGATTACAAAAACCATTGAATTTGTCCGAATTTTCTCCGTCGATCTTGGTCAAAGCACCCAAAATTGGTTGACCAGGTGGGGATCCCGCATCAATGTCGTGTTGAAACAATCCGTACTTGTTGACTAAATTTCGGCTTTCTAGCTTGAAGCTTAAGGGCTAAGGGAAATTCATCCTTGGATCAATGAAATAGTTGAATTAGCGTTGATGCAAGAAGCAACCTCTTATTGAAATGACGGATGCGGCACCGAAAGCGAAGAGTTCGAGCACGTAGGTGGTGCTTACCCCTTCTGGTTGGAGATGCTGCTGCCTGATGTTGTTGGTTGTGGTTAGTAGCTAATGTTGATGGATACTGGATAGTTGTGGCGATGATTGTAAATGGCGGTGATGACTCATTGCAGTGATTAGTGGAGGTGGTGGTTGTGGCTGAGAATGGTGATTATGGGTGGTGGATGATAATGGCGGGCGGCAGCAGCGATAGTTGATAATAGTGGGCGGGACGGTTAGAGTTGAAGGTGTCATCTTTATAGAAATCCTTGAATAAACATCTTAATGATATTGGGGCTTTGTTGTAAATCTGAATCATCCAGATCTACTCAGACCCATTAAGTGGCTGTAGAATTAAAAAAATAAACGCACTTAATGATTAAGATTAAGAAACAGACTTAATGGCGAATGAGATATGAGTAATTAAGATTAAGGCCTTAATAAAGTGCAAACCAGTTAGGCTTTAGAGGGCTAAAGAAAGAGAAGAGTAATCGTACCCTAAAGAAATATAAGGATGGAGGATTTAGTGATTCCTACATTAATCTATATATATTAGCACAATTTGACTCAAAAGCATGTTTCCTGTAAAGGTCACTAGCGGCCTAAATAGAAAAAGAGGAGTCGAATCATACCGGATATTCCTTGGACTACAAAAGAACATTGACAACTTATATCTCAGGGTATAGCAAACTATGTTGCAAGAGGTAGACACGGTCGTTTGCTATTTTTTTTGTCTATTATCATTGCTTTCTGTTATGAGTGAATTGCTTGGGTTTTCTCTAGTAATAAGTCCTGTCAGTGGAGCTCCAAAACAATTGGAAACAAACAGGAAACAACCTGTAGTTAATAGGAGCTCTATTACCCCTTTTCAACCTTTCACTTCAATCCAAGGTCAAACTGGCCCATTTGTGGGTGATAATTTGAAGAGTGTGCGCACTTACCAATTAAAACGTTAGGTGTGTACATTTGGTAACGAATCAAGCAATTCTTTTACCAAAGATAACTTTTTTCCTAAATATTGTGTGTGTTGTTCAACCAGGCCAAATCATGATTAAATAACAACATACCCCGTGTAATCCCACAAGTGGGTTTGGGAAAATCTTGATTAAATAGAAAATTAAATACATAAGGGTTGTAGCTGAGTGGATAAAGACAAGCCATGCACTCAAAAGTCTATTGCTCCATGATCATTAGAACATGGCAGTTGAGATTATCCTTTTTTTTTTCCTTTTTTTTTTAAGACAGTTGGGATTATCTTTGTTTCTTTGTTTATTCATAAACATGATAGTTCTTCATAGAAATCTAATTATATCTTAGAGTCAACATGGAATATCTTCATTGCTATCTATCTTTTATGTTTATGGCATCATTATATTATTTGGGTTGTCCATCCTCTGTTGTTTCCTGATAAATTTACTTGATTTTATAATATACCTTTTTCGTTTATCTTATAAAAAGGATGGATAAAAATTTCTTTTACCTGTGTGAGATACGTGTTAACCACTTAAAAGTGCTGCAGCTCAATTTGTTGAAGAGAATAGCTACTGTAAAACATGATGGTACTGTGGAATTTGATATCCCGGATGATGTTGAAACCACCAGTGTGCTTGGAACTGGATCTGAAAGTGTACATTCTGCCTTTGAGGATGAACCTCTTGATGCAACAGAACTTCAATATTTTCCACCTATGCAGATTGTGATGCTTATTGTAGGAACACGTGGTGATGTGCAGCCCTTTACTGCAATTGGCAAGCGTCTGCAGGTACTTCAATATCATTTGGTAAACAGATTGTATGTGTACAAGCTAAGGGTGTGTCTAATTTGTAGAACATTTATAGGTGCTCTTTGCATCTCAATTTGGTAAGAACGGATTTCCAGATCTTTCTAATAGGTGTGTCTGTTTCTCTATGAATTAAGTTCTGCAATAGAACATGGCCATGCCACATTTCTTTTCCTTGTTTCCATCCTTTTCTTTTGGCTGCAATATTAATAATTTATAAAGATCCAACATTCTGAACGCTAGATCTTGGTACTCAACATCCTGCTTCCTCTCAACCCTTTCCAAATCTTGTTGCATTGCTGCTGGTTGTTTTACCTGAATTTTGTTGTAGAAATTGGATTTGACAAGTGAAAAAAGATCTCGTTGTGATTTGTCAATCCTTGTCATAGTGGAAAGAGTATGATGTGGTCTATGTTAGTTTCTTGACAGAACTGTTGATGCAGGATTTTGGCCATCGAGTGAGGTTGGCGACCCATGCAAATTTCAAAGAGTTTGTCTTGACTGCTGGATTGGAATTCTATCCCCTTGGGGGTGATCCAAAAATTTTGGCTGAATGTATGTTCCTAAGTTCCTGTTTGTTCTCTAACTGATCTGGCAATCTATTTCAGGTCTCCTATCTTGCTTGCCCATTGTGCGATTGCTGTTCATTTGTCAATGGATGTTTCCTATTTTTATAAAATTTGAACTACATTGTAGATAGCTTGTTCATCATGATCTTTTCCACTGTTCTCAGCCTGAAATAAATGGTGGAGAACCAGCTTTGTCTTGGTTTACATGCTTATGGAGAACCTTGACATAAATAATCACCAAGGAGAATTTAATGATAAGCATGCACTTAAACTTCTTATTATTTTTCTGATTCAGATAAGCATCTTGTTGCATTGCTCGGATGCACTTCATCTTTTTCTTAAACTCATTACAGATGTGTTCTGTGGGAGTTGTCACTTTGTACACGCTGGATTAATCGACTGCATCATTTGCCCCTAGCTTTGCTTTGCAGATTTTCTTTTTGTGATTTCTTTTGGACATGAATTTGAGGATTAGTGTATGATATATCTTCTTCTCACGTATTATTTGTGAGATAAATTTCATGCTTGCATTTGTGCTGGTGTATCTGGCAGTATATATTTGGTGTAGGCATCCTTCATTCTTACAATCATTAAATGTATAGGTTCGACCAGATTATGTAAATTTTCTTCTTCTTGCATCCACAGACATGGTAAAAAACAAAGGATTCTTACCTTCCGGACCTTCAGAAATCCCTACTCAGAGAAATCAGATGAAGGAGATTATATACTCTCTACTTCCAGCCTGCAAAGAACCTGATATGGATACAGGAGTTCCCTTCAAAGCAGATGCAATTATTGCTAATCCCCCAGCATATGGTAAGATTAGTAGTTTATCTACATCTTCAATACTTTTTAAAATTCATTTCGTTGTTTGTATACTGGTTTTCCCCTTTCTTTCTTATTTTCATTATTAGTCAAACTCTCGTATGTGCTGATATTTTTATCAAGTTATTTGCATCAAGTTTTTTTAAGAGGCTGAATTTATAGTATTATAAGTAATAAGAATGAATAGTAAGATTTTACTTCAGCAGGTTGAATAAATATTTCGGATACTAACTGAAAAGCACACACCTAAGCTCCTTATGTTATTAGAATGAGCAACTAAAGTGATAATTTCCCTTTCTTTGAAGCTCATATCATAAGCTCCTCTTCTGATGCTATAAAATTCATTTCCTTGTTTATATACTGGTTTTCCCCCTTTCTTTCCTATTTTCAGTAGTCAAACTCTCGTACATTCTGATAGTTTTATCAGGTTATTTGCATCAAGTTGTTTGAAGAGGCTGAATCCATAGTAATATATATTTAATAAGAAACAATAGAAAGATTTTACTCTAGCAGGTTGAATAAATATTTCAGATACTGACTGAAAAGCACATACATAAGCTCCTTATCTTATTGGAAAGGGCAACTAAAATGAGTAATGCTTGGACAGTACATATTATATTATCCCGTATAGTAGGGAAGACTCTCCATCTGTATGTCAAGCTTGTGATGTGTCCTTCTCTTTGCAGCGTGCGGGCAAAAAGTTCATAGTATATCTCAATTTTTGCTCCTTCAATTTGGTGGAGAACAGATTCACTCATATGACATTTGGCAATCCGAGAGACTGTAATCACCGAAAAGAAACCGTCTTGGAGAAGTTTATTAATTGCAACAGTTATTCATACATAATGAAAAAAATGACTGTGAATTGGAGAGTTTGTTTAAAATCTTATGTTGGATTGTGCTCATGAACTCAGCGCTTAAATATATGAAAGTAGTAGTCACATATTAGTCCAGCAAGTGTGTTCAATTATTATTGTTGATGACTCACAAGTGTGTAACCAAGGTGTGTGTTTCTTTTTACATTTGGAAGATGTCTTACATGAATATCTACCATTACTTTAGATCTGTGAAATATCATCTTGATTGGGAGCATACTTTATGATGACGAATAGTTCTTAAATTTTGTTCATTAGGTTTGAAGCATTATTATGGGGTGGTAAATACACATGATTGAGCTGCAAGCTTTAGTTCTTGCAGTTAAAGGCATGGAGTTGGATCTGAAGGGTGGTCGTGTGTGGGTTACAGCTAATACAATTGAATCTTTAGTTGATATTCACGTTTGTGGCCATTGGGTTTGGTATATCAGGCAACAGTATAGCATGTTCCAGTGTTATGCATGCTTGACTTAGTTTTATCGGTTCATAAAAGATCATCTCAACCTGTTGGGGGCTCCATGTCACTGTCTTTTTGCTGATCAAACATTTCACATGTATATAGATGTTCATGTTATAAAAGAGTTGTAAGTCTTTCTAATGTTGATTTCCATCTCAGGGCATGTACATGTTGCAGAAGCATTAAAAATCCCAATTCATATATTCTTCACAATGCCATGGACGTAAGTCTGCTTGGGTAATAGAGGCTTCAGAAGCTATATAGTTTTTCATTTTATTCACTTCTATTAAGATATCTTGCAGACAAGTTAGATCTTGGCCTTTACTTATCAGCAAGTATCATTTTGTTTACAGGCCAACTACAGAATTTCCTCATCCTTTGTCCCGTGTTAAGCAACCAGCTGGATATAGGGTAAGTTGGGTTTTGGCATCTGCCTTTTGTATCTTGTGTTTGCTGTTTCTTTTATGCTGCAATGCTGCGCTGTACTCTTTTTCTGACTCCCATTCCCATCTTTCCCACTTGAACGAAAATGGTTGGTTTCTGTTAACATTTGCTCTTTTATGAACTATGCAGCTATCATATCAGATTGTTGACTCCATGATTTGGCTAGGAATACGTGATTTGATAAATGATGTTAGAAAGAAAAAACTGAAACTACGACCAGTTACATATTTAAGTGGTTCACAAGGCTCTGAGTTGGATATCCCACATGCATATATTTGGAGTCCGCATCTTGTTCCTAAACCAAAAGGTATTCATTCTTAAGATTTTCTGTTATTCTGACATACATGTCCTTTCTCTTCTCATCTTTGACTTTGTTCTGAAGGTCTAATAGTTCATATTTCAAATACTGTATGATAAATCCTCCATATTCAATTACACCTATGAGATGCCTTGATTCTTTTAAAAAAGTTGTAACTCTAGCTTTGTACTGTCTGACTTCTGCAGATTGGGGGCCTAAGATTGATGTGGTGGGGTTTTGCTTCCTTGATCTTGCGACGGGTTATGAACCTCCAGAATCACTTGTTAACTGGCTTGAAGCTGGTCCAAAGCCCATATATATTGGATTTGGTAGTCTTGTGAGTTTCCCAGAGCCTTGCTTTCTTTATAATATTTTCTCTATCTATCCTCTTCTCCATTTCCCTCAATCCGACAAAAATAAAAAGGAAAATCAAACAAATCAAATTCTCTCTTTATGTATCCATCTGTCGCTTTTTTGGTTCTGCCGAGGAAGCCTTTGAAAAATTGGTATTCTTGTTGTTGTACCTTTGCTGTTGAATTCCGGTGGTTAGTGGTGTTACGTGTGTGTAATTCGAACTGTGTTCAACAATTTATTGTTTCATTTCACACTTTTCTCCACATTAAGTGCACATCAAAACACAAAAATGGTATGCATGCTCATCAGGAAAGGGTCTGCTATTCAAACAATTCTAAAAATCCTTCAGGCTAAACTCGTCCTACAAATCAAATAACTGTTTCATATCCGACTTCAGATCCATATTCTACTTTTAACTTATTTCTTCAAATCTCAGCCTGTTCAAGATCCACAGAAAATGACTGAGACAATTGTTAAAGCACTCGAAATCACTAAGCAAAGGGGAATCATTAATAAAGGATGGGGTGGCCTTGGAAACTGTAAGTTCTCTCCTGTATTTACTTTATTCTGCTTATGAGAATAACCTGTTTGGTTTTCTACAGCACTTGTGTACTTGACTATTCGTAGATCATCTCTTTGAGTGGTTCTCAGCTTATTTTACCTGCTTTTCTTTGTGTCTCCAGTGGCGGAACCAAAAGATTTTGTGTATTTGCTCGATAATGTTCCCCATGATTGGCTTTTCTTACAGTGTGCCGCAGTGGTGAGTCTTTACTACCTTGTTTTTTGTTTCTTTGTTCTTTAAGATATCCATTACTTTTTTTTCTTTCTTCTTCAAACTATTCATAATTAGATAAAAGTGGCTTAAGTCAACATAGGAAGAGAGTAGCAAGTTGCCTGGGCAAGAGGCATAGGAGGCTGGATCATAATTTGGGCTTGTGTATATGCTGGACCGTTGGAAATGAATTGAGTGGAACATATTATCAGGAGCTCTTTCTTTTAATCAATTTAAGGTCAATGAAATATTTCTTATAATGTTTCTTACTGGGATTGTGCTTCTCTTTCGTTGTCAGTGCATCACTTTCTTTAAAATTGATTTCTGAAGTATTAAAAAGAGGGTCTGGCAGAAATTCAAGGTAAGGCTGCGTACAATACACCCGTGTGGTGGGGCCCTTCCCCGGACTCTGCGCATAGCGGGAGCTTTAGTGCACTAGGCTGCCCTTTTAAAAAAAGAGTCTCTGCATGGTCCATATTGCTTTTCCATTTCGAAAGCTTCTAACTTTGAAGATTTCTCTGACTGTTGTGGATGTCTCCTCCAACTGGTGTGTATTTGTCTGGAACACTGGTCGGCCCAGATATGTAATGTTAACGTGATAGAGCAATTGTTTGGATTAGAAATGAGTAGTTGCTCTTATGCATTATTCAGTGAGCCCAGGTGGCCGTCTTTGACTAATTTCTATTTGAAACTTTGCTGCGGTAGGAAAGGCAGTTAGATTACCAGTTCTATCTTGAAGGATGTGATAAAGCATGTAACTCTCGTCATAATCTTTGTGCCACCTTATTTCTTTTCAATTCTGTCAATTGATAAAGGAACAGATAGGTAATGTTCTTGCAAGTTCAGATCATATTCCAATTAATAGCGCTATGAGTTGGTCAGTTGGGGGCTTAATATTTTATCGTGCTGTAAAGCTATAAACTGCTTTGAAATGAGGGGTTGGCTCGATGGGGTATTTCAGCTAGCTTTTCGCTTCATAATAATCCTTTCTGTTCATTTCAATGAATTAGTACTCTGTTTCATTTGGAAGATTTATCCAACTCCATTACTGTGTATTTGCTCATTGAAATCGTCACTGATTTTGCTTCGAATAACATAACACGATGGAAGTCAAGGACCTATATACATGATACCAACTAGTTAAGGTTAAGGCTTAGTTATTGTTTAAACTTACATTAGCTCTGGTGCTAGCTGCTTTTGGTCTAGTTATTATGTTGTGGAGCTAAGTGTGAGATTCAGGAACTCTAGTTTTTGAAAACCTTTAATACCCCCGATAATTTTCCTTTCAGGTGCACCACGGCGGTGCTGGAACAACTGCTGCTGGTCTTAAAGCTGCGGTAATATTTCAAGCTTCTGTTGTATGTTCATTTCCCTGCTATTATCTATTGGTCTACTTGTAACTTATCACCTTTATTTGGTTGCAGTGTCCAACAACTATTGTCCCTTTCTTTGGTGACCAGCCGTTTTGGGGGGAAAGGGTGCATGCCAGAGGTGTAGGCCCTCTACCCATACCAGCTGATCAATTTTCACTTGATAAGCTGGTTGATGCAATCAAATTCATGCTTGATCCACAGGTATTTTACGGTTATGTTTGGCGCATACCCTATACTTTAATCTGATAAAATGCTTTCTCCAATTTCCAGTCTTTATAAAAGTTGACAGTTGTTCGATACGTAATTAAGTAAATAAAAGTATACTCTCCTGACACCTTCAGATTTAGATGAGATGGTCACACTTCAACGTGGTAACAACAGCGATCTTGGGTTCTATTCTCGCTACCACCTATAATTAAAAAGGTTTCTATGTGCGTAGCTCATCAAAAAAAAGAATCAAGTCCGCACGCAAGGGGCGTGTTAAAGACATAATTAAGAAATTAGCTATGTTGCTTGGACTCTCCAAAAATTTCAACGAGTGCGTGTCGGATTCTCCAAAAGTAGTGTCTTCTTGAGAATCCAACAGGGGTGCGACATCGAAAGTGAAGAGTCTGCACAACTTAGGAAATTAAACGTGTATTCTCTTTAACGACTGAAGCTATTAGATCCGAACAAGCAACTCTGACTTTTGGTGTATATCGGATGTTTAAACCAATGAGCAAAGCTCGAAACCTTTCTGATATGAACTAGTGCGATGGTCACACTCTCAACACAATTAACAAAAGAACTTACTTTTGGTGAGATAATCATGTGTCACCTCGGCTGAAAACTTTTATCCCCTTATTTCATTCATGAACTATTTCGGCTGAAGACCAATGAGCAAAGCTTGAAACCTTTCTGATATGAACTATGAGATGGTCACACATTTAACACAGATAACAAAAGAACTAGACTTTTGGTAAGGTCATTATATGTTATCTTGGCTGAAAACTTATCCTCTTATTTCATTCATGAACTAAAAAAATAGGGCAGCCAAGTGCACTAAAGCTCCCGCAATGCGCAGGGTCCGGGGAAGGGCCCCACTATTGTATGCAGCCTTTCCTTGCATTTCTGCCAGAGTCTGTTTCCAAGGGTTGAACCCGTGACCTCCTGATTACGTGACAACAACTTTACCAGTTACTCGTGGTCACATGTGCTTTTGTATTTCATTCATGAACTATTTTGGATATATAAATTATGTCCAAGCAAGAAATGTTTCGGTTATTAACTAGTGAGATGGTGCACAGGTGAAGGAGCGGGCGCTTGAGCTAGCTAAGGCTATGGAGAATGAAGATGGGGTCACTGGAGCAGTAAAAGCCTTCTTCAAGCAGCTACCAAGCAAAAAACACGAGCCTGAGAAATTGCCTAAACCAAGCGCCTTTTCGATAAGAAGCTGCTTTGGCTGTTCCTAGACCTGAGTGGTAAAAGGTGTGCTCTGTGCCCTTGTATTTGTGCATTCTTTTCGAGTAACTACTGTATCCCATTCTTGTAATTATGCATTATTTATACGCATTGGCACCGGTGCTCTTACCCCAGTAAGAAATAATAACTTGTTCCATGACGACCCCAACTTGCTTGAGATTGAGGCATAATTGTTGTAATCATCACTCCATGAATATATTGTACACATATTGCTTCCCCCAAAATGATACCAGTTGTATTTTCATCAAAGAAGAATCTGGGTTGTAATGAGCATTCCTATTTTTCCTACAATTTATCCTCATTCATGTTTTTCGGACATGATGATGTTACTATGAGCTAAACGATGAAATGAGGATTCATATAGCCGATCTCAACTTATTTGGGACTGAAACGTTGTTGTAGTTGTCATATCCTCATTTAGCCGATCTCAACTTGTTTGGGACTGAAACGTTGTTGTAGTTGTCATGTTTTTATCGTCCCTGTACTTACACGATCTATTCATCGTTTGATTCTAACTATTCTACAGAAACTTGGGGTCATGTTTCCCATTCTTATATTTGAGCTATGGTGATTTTTTTTTTTCACAATTCTTATTCTGGCGATATATTCACAAGATAATGTCGTTGAATGCATATTGGAAAAGATTTAGGGGTCGTTTGGTAGAGTGTATAAGAATAATGCAAAATATGGTGTATTAGTAATGCTTGTGTTAGTTATGCTTGCATTAGTTATGCTTATATTTTTCTTATGCAGTGTTTGGTTCGATGTATTAAAAAAAACATGAATTACATAATTTCTAAAAAAAAAAAAATTTTTTTTACCATAATACCCTCAATATATATGTTGAAAAGGATGAGGAAATTTTTTTGAGAGGTAATAGGGTCCTTAAGCATGTTAATGCATGCATTAGATTCAATGTATTACTAATGCCATGGATTTTGAGGTATTAGTAATACACACCTCAATACACAATAGTGTATAACTAATGCTTGCATTAGTTATACATAGGATAAAAAGGTATATCAAATAAGGTACTACTAATACACATTAAATTAATGCATGCATTAACATTTCAATATACTCTACTAAACGACCTCTTAGAAACAAAAGTCAAGGTTGACAAGATGTGAAGTGAATGATAAAAGGCAAGGAGTAGACCAAAAGTCTCACAATCAATGAGGATTAACACAATAAAAGAAGCTAGGTGTATATACTTGGTTTGTTTTTTTATTTGAGAAAAACATTCAGTACCCTCGATGATCAAAGTTGCGAGACATACTTTAACTTTTCAAGGGTCTTATACTCTTCTGAACTCAATTTTAATATATTTTTGTCATCCTTTTGTGTTGACGTGACACCTTTATTACATAAAATGGGCCCACGTCAAAGGTGTCACGTCAGCTAAAAAAGGTTGACAGAATTACGCTAAAGTTTAGTTCAGGGAGTAATAAGACCCTTGAAAAGTTAAAGTATATCTCGCAACTTTGATCATAGTTCACGGTACTAGATGCTTTACTCTTATTTACCGAATTAAGTCAAGTCAAATCGCTAGTTGAATTTTTTTTCTTGGTTTATCAATTTGATATGATTTGTCGATTTTCTTTGAATACCTTAGAGTAGCTATTACTATGTCTTGTTTAGGGGGAGAACATAAACAATTTTAATAGCTTGAAAAAGAGTGGTTTTAAACATTTGACTCCCCGTCTATCGTATAAGCAAACCTTCAAGGTCAAATGTCAAAAGTTTGACAAACGTGATAAAAATTCAAGACCATCTATTTTAAAGGTTATGTTTGTAAATCACCCATCCAAATGCGCTTTTGGAGACCTAGAAGGAGTGAAGTTTGAAACCTTCAAGGTCAAAAGTTTGACAAGCGAGATCAAAAATTCAAGACCGTCTATTTTCAAGGTCATTTTTGTAACTCACCCATCAAAACGTGCTTTCTGAGACCCATAAAGGGTGAAGTTTGAAATGTCAGTCCATAATTGGAAATTTAATCTTGAGGTCGGGAGAGGCTGGTGTGTGCTCAGGCTTACTTCTACTTTCTTTGTAGGTAGAGAGGCAGTTTCCCATAGACCCATCGGCTCAAGAAAAAAAAATATATGCAGAAAGAGTAGCAAATCGAAATCCGAAAGCAGGGGACAAGTTTGCATCAACTATATAGTGATAAACTGCGCTTAACTATGACAAATTGAATTGATTTGGTGTACACATTCGACACGGATAAGTATTTTCAGACAAGTTGATATACTTTACTTTTGCAAAAATAATCATCTATGTAGAGAGCAACTTCATCACCATAAGGGCCATTAAACTGAAATAATGCAACTCTCTCATATCAAATATGTGAAATATACAAAACAGTCAGAAAATTTACAATAAACTGTAATAAAAACATTACCTTACAAACCAATACATTCAAGAATATGAAATAATTCCTTTATGACTATGATTTGAAGGCCTACTACCTATTTCGAAAAGAAGCCAGAGACACTGATAATCTAAGTTGCTCGAACTCTTCAAAAAGGATCCGACGCACATGCGGCAACATTTTTGGATAGTCCGAGCAACTTAGCTGATACTTACTGCAAACAAGTCCGATTTTTGCATTTCTTACTTGTACTTGTCCATTATTCGTCTTGCTTCTTCTAGACTATCATCGACAGAACCGGTGCCTCCACCGCCTTTTGGACCATCGTCCTTGTTCAAGGCTATGAATCCAAAGTAAATGACTCCCATCACCGCCTAGACATTAACGAGGAATACATTTACTCGTCAATGAACTAAAGTTAAGGTCTTCGTATACTCTACCCTCCCTAGACCCCACAAAGTGGGATAGGTATGTTGTTGAACAAAGTTAGTTTCGAGTATCTCTTTTGAAAAAGCTAAGAAAGGAAACAATGAACAATGTCGAAAAGCAGGCATGGAGCCGGTGCCTCCACCACCTTTTGGACCATCGTCCTTGTTAAAGGCTATGAAACCGAAGTAAATGACTCCCATCACCGCCTATACATTAACGAGGAATACTTTTAGTCGTCAATGAACAAAAGTTAGGTCTTCGTATACTCTATCCTCCCTAGACTCCACTTTGTACGACTACAATGAGTATGTTGTTGAACAAAGTTGGTTTCAAGGTCTCTTTTGAAAATCTAAGAAGGGAAGCAATGAACAACGCCGAAAAGCAGGCATGAGTATTGACTAACTTCTGAATGTTCCAACTACATTAGAGAAGGATCAGTAGAAGGTTTTATTGCTGCAACCAGTAGAAGAGCCAAGATTTTCACAAACAGGATTCAAAATATGATTAAACATATGAAGAAGTCAAGGAGTTACGACATCTACTATATGTAGTGTAATCTTTTGAAGAAGGGGATTCGGTTGAACCCCCTTTCGATACCCTAGCTCTGCCTATGGCAGCAAGGCAGCAACAATGATAATTTTCACCTTATGATTCCAAAGTAGTAGCTAAGTTATCCAATCTATACAGCAATAAGGGGCTTGAAACATACCAATGCGAACAAAGCTGTCGACAGGAATGATTTGAGTGCAAAGAAAGCAAACGCCGCGCCAACTACAGTCACACAAATTCTGGCTATTGGTCTTGGGATGACATCCTAACATCAACAACAACAAAAAAAATGACATCCAAACAACAAAAACTATGATTTCAGTCCCAAACAAGTTGATGATGATATCCAACATGTCTAAAAAAAGGGCAGCCCGGTGCACTAAGCTCCCGCTATGCGCAGGGTCCGGGGAAGGGCCCCACCACAAGGGTGTTTTATACGCAGCCTTACCTTGCATGTCTAAAAAAGAAAAGTATATGCAATTCTGTAAATGGATTAACATGTTTGTGTATCGTCATTACAACTTACAGGTACCAAGTTGGTTCCAGCTTCAACTCCATCTTTTCCAGCTCTCCATGCAGTTTGAAGAACTATCAAAATTCCAGCACACATTGGAAGATTCATTAGCGTTACTATATGTCAAGAAAATATCGCAAATAAAAACGAATTGTTCTACACAGAGCTAACTGAAATATGTACTTTTCCCTAGCTAAAACTTTATATTTTACTACTCTCCTGAAACAGGACACAACACACGTGCGCGAAAAAAATGCTTTCTTTCACGGAGTACTAACTTCCAGTGCAATTGCTCACAATGAAGTTCGAAGAAACTGTAAAAAACTCTTTTCTGTTGAAGTTTGCACTAGCCTAACGCCCTGCCTACTCGTCTTCCCTCCTGAAGAACAAGTACTAGTCTCAACGCAGGAAGCAACAACAACCATTATCGCTCAAAGCCTCAAACTGCTTATGCACAATGATGATTTTTAGCGCCCAAGTACTAACAACTCTATACAACTAACTGTAATAGCATCCATAACAACAACAACATAACCAGTGTATTATCACACAGTGGGGTTTGGGAAGGGTAAAATGTATGCAGTCCATACCACTATCTCATATGAAGTAGAGAGGGTGTTTCCGGTATACCCCAACAATATATATAAAAAAAAAAAAAAAAAAAGGATAGTCCGGTGCACTAAAGCTAAGCTCCCGCTATGCGCAAGTCCGGGGAAGGGCCCACCACGAGGGTGTATTGTACGCAGCCTTACCTTGCATTTCTGCCAGAGGTTATTTCCAAGGCTTGAATCCGTGACCTCATGGTCACATGGCAACAACTTTACTGGTTACTCCAAGGCTCCCCTTCATAGTATAACAGTATAACAAACAAAAACCAGAAAAAAACCCAACAAGATGGGATAACACACTGCTACATAATAACGGAAACAAGACACCAGAAGGTACTACTATAAACTATCTATTCGAAATCATAGACATCACCGAAACACCATGAACAAGAAACTCCAGGCGCAGATACAAACAAAGCACTCTTCTCTACTATAACAGCTGAACTCCTACCCTAATCCGAGTCCTCCACACCTTCCTATCAAGGGTCATGTCCATAAACAAACAAAAAAGCTTCCTCCCAGTACCACCATGAAATACTAGACAAAAAGCTTGACGTGTCCAGTGGTTTCAAAATGGATTCAACTCCTTGCTAGTTCTTACTAGTGCTATCACATGATCCTCAAGTTGATAACTCAATCCTGCATTATCTTCTTGTACAAACAAGTTGTTCTCCATACGTCGTGCATTTGGGAATAAAAAACCTATACTAGAAGCAAGATGTGGCACTAGCATCAAATTCGTGCTCCACGAGCCCCAAATGGAAAGGCATCAAATTCGTGCTCCACGAGCCCCAAATGGAAAGGCACTATCGCTATTTGAGGAGTCGATATAGTTACCCTAACTACTTCTCAAGCAATTCTAACGAATATTCAGATGATTATTCCAGCTTTTAAAGGTACTTCTCAAGCATTTTTAAACGTTTAATCATTTGACTATAGTCCTTTCTGTTCAAGTATACACATTTTACTTCAAAAACTAGTAAGAAATAGTGTTCTAATGCAGAGTAAATTTAGATGTGTGACCCTCCTGCCTCTAATCCAAAACCCCACCATTTCTATTTTTCTTTTATAACTGTGGTATCCGTGCCACCTTGCACGCATCTCGACTAATTCTATGGGATACCTGCCACCTCCTATCAACAACAGGTAGTAGGTAAGACCCACAACACCACCACCACCACCACCATCTCCAGTGTATTCCCACAAAGTGGGGTCCAGGGAGGGTAATGTGCACGCATTCCATACCACTACCTCAACTAAAGTTGAGAGGTTGTTTCCGATAGACCCCCGGCTCAAGACTAATAACAAATATAACAAACAAAAAACATAAAAGCAATATTTAGTCTGGCAGTAAAATCACTACTGGGATTTCCCCACCATTTCTACTTCTTTCCCATGCGTAAGGAGTACATGATCAGTGCATATAAACACGAAGTAATATTTAGTGAGGTACGTGCAAGTTGGTCAAGACAAGATTTTTATTTGTCCACGATTGGCAGCTAAAACAAGATTACTAATCAACGGGGCGTCGCATACGTGATCACATTCACAATTCCCTCAGATACCGAATTAAAATTATGTTCAACTACCAAAACCTAGTATCAAGTTTCCTATGTGCAAAGCATATCTAGCCCCTAAGAATACTCGTTGGGGTCATTTGGTAGGATATATTAGAGAATCTAATACATGTATTAGATACGGTATTATTTAATCCTTTGTTTGATAGAATTTTCAGTCCATATATAACTAATATAAACCCTATCCAGTATTATAGGGTGTATAACTAATACGTATCAAACCATCGTATTAGACTATTAGTAATACAAAGGATGATAATAATACATGGTTAAAGACAGAACTGTTGTTAATACATCAAATCAAACAGTGGATAAGAAATAATTCCAATATAACTAATCCGAATAACTAATTCCAGCATTACAATAATATCCTATTCAATCTTATACATTCTACCAAACGACCTCTAATATGTGGGATAAGTGAAATATTCCATGATTAAGTATGAGATTAAATTTATACTTTATTAATCTTGGATATTCCACCTTATCCAATCCAAACTAATATCGTTTTATCCCAACTCCGACGTGGAATAAATTAGTCCGAAGATTATAAACCCCATGCCTATAATCCAAGATAATTTTGTTCGTGAACCAAATGACCCCTAATAAACTCTGAATATACTGGACTAGAATAAAACAAATAAATGATTCATATAGCCAATCCCAATTGAGATTTACTCCCTCCGTCCATCTTTACTTGTCCAGTAAAATAGATGTCCAACAATACATGTCCAGTTTGAAAAACTAATGGATAATTTATCATATTATTTCTTAACGTGTATGTCAAGTAAATAGTGGACAAGTAAAAATCGACGGAAGGAGTACAATGATAATCAAAGTACAACAAACATCAGATAATAACAGATATCGAAGGACAAGAAACTACAAGAACAATACTATGACCAGATAAAGATAGTACCTTTCAAGAAATTAGATTGAGCTGCAAAAATTAAGGGTGTTTTATATTTATATATATATATATATATATATATATATATATACACACACTCTTTATATTAAAACTATTATAATATATTCTGGCACCCATGCTACAATAAGACACTTGATTGAATATTGAGTTATTTATCCAGAGAACTAGGAAACACGAAAAAATAATCCAAAGCAGTCCAAAAAAAAAAGTACTCCCTCCGTTTGCTTTTACCATTCACTTATTTCCTAATTAGATTTTCATTTTTACTTGTCATTTTTGACATATCAAGAAAAAACAACTTTTATTTTCCTATTTTACCCTTATAATTAATTGTTTTCTCCAAATTTATTTCAAGACAATAATAAACATCATTCAATAGGAGTACTACATAAAATAGCTATGTCCTTAATTATCTTTCTTAATGAGCGTGCAAGTCAAAATGTAACAAGCAAAAGCGAACAGAGGTAGTAACAGAAGTGAAAGCATAACAAAACAAAATACTATGATAATCAAAGTACAACAAACAACAGACATAATAACAGATATCGAAAGACAAGAAACTACAAGAGTAATACTACGACCAGATAAAGATTGTACCTTTCAAGAAAAGACAACTTTTATTTTTCTATTGTACCCTTCGCATTAATACTTTTCCTCCAAATTTATTTTAAGACACAATAATAAACATCATAAGTACTATGATAAAAGAGCCATTTCATTAGTTATTTTTCTTAATGTTTGTGCAAGTCAAAATATGAAAAGTAAAAATGAACGGACTAGAATAATTAAAGTACAACAAACAATAGATAATAAATTTCATTTTTACTCACCATTTTTGACATATCTAGAAAAGACAATTTTTATTTTCTTATTTTAGCCAACATTAATTATTTTTTCTCCAAATTTATTTCAAAGACACAATAATAAACATCATTTAATAGATGTATTATGGTAAAATAATCATGTCATTAATTGTTTTTCTTACTATGTGTGTAAGTCTTTCTATCGGAAAGAACCTCTCTATCTCTCCGAGGTAGTGCTATAGAAGACATATATTTACCCTCCACAGACCCACTTGATGAGAATATACTGGGTAACATAAGTGAAAGCATGACAAAGCAAAATGCTAGGATAATCAAAGTACAACAAACAATAGATAATAACATATATCAAAGGACAAGAAACTACAAGAGAAACACTATGGCCATATAAAAGATTTTACCTTTCAAGAAATTAAATTGAGCTGCAAAAATTAAGGGTGTTGTTTGAAACTTGTGGCTACTGAAATTCTTGAATTGTCTAGTGGATAAAGCTGTTTGCTTTTTCAACTTTATTAGTGAATTTGAAGAAAGAAAATGCGAGGTGTTGAAAGCAAAAAGTGTTTGATTTTTTGAGTAACATTTTGGGAATTGTAGTGAAAGAAAGGCAATTGTGGAAGCCATATATATATAGTTTTTGCTCAAAAGGAACTAAGAAGTTTATTTTTATTTTTTGAGAAAAAAATAAGATATGTTTATATAGTGGCATTCTTTGTGAGGCTAGAAAAAAAATGATTATGAACTTGGAATTATAATGAGAGTGAAAGAGATGATGAAGTGGGCTTGGGTAGGAGACTTTGGGCTTCTTAGGGGATTTGGGCCTTAGGAGAACCCATCAAGGAAGGGATACAGGCCCAGTTTTATTGAAGGGCCAACTTTGGGTTAAGTTTCGAAATAGACGAAAAAATGGATTGGTGTTAGTATTTTATCCCGCGTAAAAAAAAAGGGGGAAAGGACAGAAACGACACTTCAAATTAAACTATTTCTACGAAAATAACCATGGCATTTAAATTCCACTTTCTAGCCATTTCAATTTTTTGGCTTGTTTTATACCGTTTCAACACACCTTCTATACAGTTTCTATACATATCTTATACATATAAATATTCTATACGAAAATTATATAGTTTCGATACATAATTTATACAATAATTACATTTTTTTTACACATTTTATACAACAATTATTTAATTTTTATGCACTTTCTATATTTTTATACATATACATATTTGATAGAACTATACAATTTTTATACATATATCCTATATAGATACATATTCCATATAACAATTATATCATTTTTATATAATTGTATTTAATTATTATTTCTAAACAATAAAAAATAGAATATTTTACAGTTAAAAAATTTACAGCAAAAAAAAATATTTTTAAAAGGGCCGAATGACCCAAGTTGAAAACAGTATCTGTGTTGTATATGGACTGTATCAATATTGTATTTGGACTGTATCTGAACTAAATGAGCCAAAATGACTCAAATTAGGAAAGTGAAAATTATCTTAAATAAATCTATTAGATTGTTTATTACAAGTTATAGGAAAACTTTTAAATAATTACTAGACTAAAGAAATAATTACAAGTTATAACAACTTTTTAGAAAAATTTGTTGTAATTAAATATTCAAAAAATATTTTTTTAATATTTATTATTTATGTTATTTCCTTATTTTTAGCATTTAACATTTATCACTCTTAATTAAAGCTTTGGATAATTATGACAAGTTATATTATAGGTATCAATGATTTTTTTAATTTTAATAATTAAGTATTAAAGTTTTTTCACAATTTAAGGAGTCATATATGGTAAATATATTTTTTAAAGTTAAGACTTGATTTTTTACTTTTTTATTAACTTTAATAATTAACTTACTGCTACACTTTTTCACGTTTTACGGTCTTTCATTATCAATAGAAGTTTGTGGCTATATAGATATCTACCTACTTCAGTACTGACCTCCATAAATTCACTAAAATAATCTTTCATTCTTCCATATATTCAATTCATCGAAATTATTTATCTATGAATACTCCATTACTTCAAGGAAAATCACCTACTTCTTTCATGAATATTCAGTTGGTTGAAGGAGAATCATATCTACTTCTTCCATGAATACTCTATTTCTTCGAGGAGAATCATCTACTTCTTCCATGAATAATCAATTGGTTGAAGGAGAATCATCTACTTCTTCTCAAACTCAATGAAGCTACGATGTTTTTCTGAGTTTTAGAGGTGAAGATACGCACAATAACTTCACTAATCATCTTTATACCCGCTTGTGCCAAGTTGGAGTTAATACTTTCCTAGATGATGAGGAACTGAGAAAAGGCAACCTCATTTCAACCAAACTTGAGAAAGCAATTGAAGAGTCTAGGATTTCTATTATTGTTTTCTCAAAAAGTTATGCATCGTCTAGTGTATGTTATTAGAAATTTGTATTGATGATGTTTCTATTTCTGTGCATGCCATTAGAAATTTGAATTGATGATGTTTCTATTTCTGTATATGTCAAAAATATTTTCATCAAGGATTCTGAAAATTCTGCAAAATGAAACCATCAAATTGATCATCACTTTCACATTTTCATATACAATTGCAAACTAAACTATATTGAATATTTTTATACTTTCAATGTATATAACTGATCGTTATTTAGTATGAATATTTCAAGCGCCTAACTTCAAAACTATATTGAACAAAGTTTATTTTTCGTATTTAAGTAGTATTTATATAATGTTGTGCTACTTTAATATTTGTTTCATATTTTACATCGTTGAATGAAATTGATATGAACTAAGCCGCATCAGATGGTATTAAATTTGATATCAACTACATCAAATTATACATTTTTCCATCCTGCAATTAGTAACATTTGACATGAATATTGTATTTTGATGTTTATTGGTGCTCATTACTCTTTATTTTTATAAGATTGTTGGTATGAATAAAATTTAGTTTTGGTATTTAACATAGTATTTATATAATGTTTTTCATCTTCTTCTGCCAGAACGCAAACACCAATATCAATCATGGATAATACTGATTATTTTTTTATTGCAACGAAAAACTATTTGACATCAAACAATTATCAATTAATTTATTTTCAACATTCACGGTGATAATTTTTTATGTAATATCTATTACATACACTAAAAAGGTTATGTAACATAAAACATATTTTTTTTTAGCGATTGTCACATTCATAAAACTTATTCAATACAAATGTGATATAAGTGAAATTCATCGATACTAATTTTAATATCAATTTAATACAAAAGTATGACCTTCGCGCTTAGACTTTCAATAGGAAAAATTGGAGCTCAAATTAATTTTTTCATAGATAAATCCTTTTTGTGACACCATAGTTTTAAGATCCTTGCCACAATCTAAAAATTTATATGTTATTGCAAATAAGAAGGCCCTATTGAAAACTTCTTGTCACAAAAAAACAGTAGAAGAGATCTCCAGAATAATGAACCAAAAAATCGCACATTCAATATAGCATTTGGAATTCGGATTCATGTGCTTTTCAGAACAAGAGGTGTTTGAGCCTATAGGTTCCCTTCAATTTTCAGTTATTCCATTGAATAGTATGATGATATCAACATCAAAAGAGCAGATATTCCAGTAATTATCATATTTCTCAACACTCAAAACCTTATACACAAATGCATAATAAATAATGGAGATATGCGTTTTAAAACATTATCCATCTTTTACTAATAAAAAATCCAGCTACACATCCATATATGATGACATTCATCTTTTATTGATAAAAATATCCAGCTACACATTCATCTACTGCATCAATCCGTGTAGCGTTCCTCGAGTTGGCCTACAATTCCTCTGATAAACTCCATAATAAGAAGTTGGCACGATAGCAGCAACGACGAATTCATCTAAAGGCAATAATGATTCAACCAGAAATAGTAAAAGAAGGTTGAGCCACTAGTATGATTAGCTTCACTGTGTATGAGATTCAACACTACTTGAATTATGTAACGGGGTAAATGATGAGATTGTGTGGTAATATTAATATCATTTGGCTACAGAACACAAGCAATACTCTCAAACTAAATACTCATGTCATTAATTGACATCCAAAATCAATACCATCAAATGAGCAGAATAGGAGAAAAGAAACGAAAATTATGTATTTGATTTACTGGAACAACTAAATCGTGTAGGAAAAGAAGATAGTGTATGAAGATGAAAAATCTTAATGGGGACATTAAAATAGGAGAAAAGAAAAACGGTTAGAGGAATTTGGGAGTGGATTGATATCAATAATTAAGGTTAACTACATTTAAGGAAGAAATATTGTATATTAGTTGTATTAAATCTTTATTTTCCTTTTCAGTAATTACTTTTTTGTATTTTTATAAAAACAAAAATAATTATTTTTAACTACTTTTTTTTTTAAATAAAAGTTTTTATAACTTGAAAACTAAAGAGTTTTGTTATAACTTGTAATAAACAATCTAATAAGTTTATTTAGTTAATTTTTCCCTTGAATTTTTGTCTTCCAAAGTGTGTAGTCTTAAATCTTTGTCCTTGTTAAATAAGTTTTAATGTTTGTCTTGAAGGTAGAACTTCTGGTTAATTATGCAGGTTCGTTGTCTTGAACATCATGAACATACCTGTCATATAGGTAAGATTTAGAATGACTTTTTTATAGGTAACATATTTAAGTTCTAACCTTTGCCTGTAAGACAGAACTTCTGATCAGTTGTGCAAGTTTATTATCTTGAAATATTATGAATGTCTGCCTTATGAGCAAAATCTATTAATTGGGACGAAAAATCAAGACCATCAATTATGAAGATCGTTTTTCCAAGACTTTTTTTTAGGAAAAAAGACACTGTGTAGCATTTTTATAAACAAATAGTCCAAGTTTGACATTTTTTCAAGAAGTGATTGTTTGGCTATATTATTTTCACCTCATAGCCCTTTCCTAAGGGAAAATTAACTAAATAAACTTATTAGTCTAGTAATTATTTAAAAGTTTTGCTATAACTTGTAATAAACAATCTAATAAGTTTATTTAAGATAATTTTCACAAATTCAAGATCAGTCACTTTGAAGGACGCTAGGCGTAATTTCCAGAGAGACATCGAGCTTCCTTTGGGTGTTGGGCTCAATAGTCCATTTTGGATAAAAGCCCATCAAGGATGGGGCTATTGGCCCAATTTTGTTGAAGGACCAATTTCAAAATCTTCAACAAATATTCTGTTTTGGGGCTTTGTTGAGGCCTCTTATTCATTAGGAAATGTTTCAATTAGACATTTTTTTTTCTGAATCTCAAAAATAGATTTAAATTGAGGTGACTTTCAAATTTTAACCCCAAATAAAAAAAGCATTTTTAAAATAGTCTTTACCTATTAGCTAATATTTTTTTGAACGAAATTACCCCTGATCAATGGAGTAAATTACATAAATGTTAATCATAATGGATAACAACTTCATATTTATATCTTTCAACTTTTATATTTTTTTTAATTTTTAATTTTACTTTGATCTTTATTTTTTATTTTTTATTTTTTATTTTTATTGTTAATTTTTCTCAACCATTACTTTTTTCCTTTTTTCCTCTCAACTTTTTTTTCTTTTTTATTTTATATTATTTTTGATTTTTTATTTTTTTCTTTCCTCTTTTTTTGTTCTTTTTAGTTTTTCTCAACCCTTATTTTTTTTCTTTACACCTCTCAACGTCTACTTTTATATAAAAAAAAAAAAACTTTTTTTATTTTTCTTTGATTTTTATTTTTAATTTTTTCTCGACCTTTATTTTTATTTAATCTTTTTTCTTATTTTATCAACCTTTATTTTTTTCCTATTCTCTCTCAACTTCTATATTTTCTTGGATTTTTATTTTTTTTAATTTTTTTTTCTTCTTTTTCCACAATTTTTATAATTTTTGTTCTTTTTTCGATTTCTTCCATTCAAGTTACAACTCATGAGCAAGAGTTGACACTATCACATTATAAAGGTAAGACTTATGACTTTCAAACAACAAACTGCGTTTAGTGGGCAAGACTTGATACTACTACATTGTAGAGGTAAGACTTATGACTTTCAAACAACAAGTTATGTTTCATTTATGAGATGTTCTACAACTATTTCCTTAGAGGCAAGACTTAGATTAAGGACTTTCAAACTAAAAATTATGTCCCACAAGCAAAAGTTGACTCTACCACGTTATGTTTTCATTTATGAGATGTTCTACAACTATTGCCTTGGAGGCAAGACTTAACTCAAGGACTTTCAAATTACAAATTATGCCCCACGGGCAAAAGTTGACTCTACCACATTATGTTTTCATTTATGAGATGTTCTACAACTATTGCCTTGGAGGCAAGACTTAACTCAAGGACTTTCAAACAACAAATTATGCCCCACAGGCAAGAGTTAACTCTACTACGTTATGTTTTCATTTATGAGATGTTTTACAACTATTGTCTTAGAGGCAAGACTTGGCTTAAGGACTTTAAAACATTAAATTATGCCCCACGGGCAAGAGTTGACTCTACCACGTTATATTTTTATTTATGAAATGTTCTACAACTATTGCCTTAGAGACAAGACTTAGCTCAAGGACTTTCAAACAACAAATTATGCCCCACGGGTAAGAGTTGATCCTACCACGTTATGTTTTCATTTATGAGATGTTCTACAACTATTGCCTTAAAGGCAAGACTTAGCTCAAGGACTTTCAAACTACAAATTATGCCCCACAGGCAGGAGTTAACTTTACCACGTTATGTTTTCATTTATGATATGTTCTACAACTATTGCCTTAGAGGCAAGACTTGGCTCAAGGACTTTCAAACTACAAATTATGCTCCACGGCAAGAGTTGACTCTACTACATTATGTTTTTATTTATGAGATGTTCTATAACTATTGCCTTAGAGGCAAGACTTAGCTCAAGAAATTTCAAACTACAAATTATACCTCACGGGCAAGAGTTAACTCTACCACGTTATGTTTTCATTTATGAGATGTTCTACAACTATTGTCTTAGAGGCAATACTTGGCTCAAGGACTTTCAAACTATAAATTATGCCCCAGGGGCAAGAGTTGACTCTACCACGTTATGTTTTCATTTATGAAATATTCTACAACTATTACCTCAGAGGCAAGACTTGGCTCAAGGACTTTTAAACTACAAATTATGATCCACGGGCAAGAGTTGACTCTACCGTGTTATGTTTTCATTTATGAGATGTTCTACAACTATTGTCTTAGAGGCAAGACTTGACTTAAGGACTTTCAAACAATAAATTATGTCCCACACGCAAGAATTGACTTTACCACATTATGTTTTCATTTATGAGATGTTCTATAACTATTGCCTTAGAGGCGAGAACTAGCTCAAGAACTGTCAAACAACAAATTATGCCTCACGGGCAAGAGTTGACTCTACCAAGTTTTGTTTTCATTTCCTTAAATTTTCTTTGATGTCAATGTCAAAAAAAGAAGATCCCTTTGCGGATTATCCAATTTTTATTTATTAACAAAATAAAATAGAAGTTGAGAAAAAAGAAAAAAAGATCAAATAAAATAGAGAAATAAAAAAAAATTGAGAAAAAAAAAAGCAAGAAAAAAAATAAAGATTAAGAAAAAAGAGAAGAATTAAAAAAATTAAGAAAAATAAAAATGAGAGGAAAAAATTAAAATAAAGTTCGAGAAAAATGAGGGAAAAAAAAAGAAATGATAAAAATTCAAAATAAAAGAAAAATAAAGGTTGAGACAAATGAATTAAAAAAATGAAGAAATAGATAATGTTTGAGAAAAAAAAAGAGAAAAAAATAATGGTTGAGAGAAAAGAATTAAAACATGAAAATAAAATTAAAAAAAATGAAAATAATAAAAATAAAAATAAAATTTGAGAGACAAATGAGTATGAAAAGTTTAATATTTGAGGTGTAGAGGACAAAATTGTACTTATACTATACTAAAAAGGGAAGAAATAAATAATGCTTGAGAAAAAAGAAAACAGAAAAAAATAAAGGTTGAAACAAATAAATTAAAACATGAAAATAAAATTAAAGAAAAAAATAAAAAAATGAAAATAATAAAAAACTAGAATATGAGAGACAAATGAGTATGAAAAGTTTAAAAATATTTGAGGTGTAGAGGGGGTATTTGAGAAAAATCAGGGGAAAAAAAAGAAATAATAAAAATTAAAAATAAAGGTTAAAGATAAATGAATTAAAAAAAAAAGGAAGAAATAGATAATGCTTGAGAAAAAAAAAAGAGAGAGAAAAAATAAAGGATAAGACAAATGAATTAAAACATGAAAATAAAATTAAAGAAAAAATAAAAAAGTGAAAATAATAAAAAATAGAATTTAAGAGACAAATGAGTATGGAAAGTAAAAATAATAAAAAAAAGTGAAAATAATAAAAAAAAGAATTTGAGGTGTAGAGGGGCAAAATTGTACTTGTACAATACTTAAAAAGAAAGGAAGACTAGTTTTCAAAGACTTTTCTTATTGAGGTCAAAAATCTAACGTCTATCACATTTGGATCTATGACATGTAATTTCCTCGACATTTTTGGTTCAAATTTTAGAAATGTTTTTGCGCATGTGCTAAGTTAATTACATAAAATATGTCTTTTTTTTTTAATTACATAAAATATGTCCTTTTTTTTAAATTATAGGCATTTGCCAAAAAAAATTCAAGCACTTCATACTTGAGGTTGATATGTGTAATTAAAGGAGATGACATATTTTATGTGATTAATTTAACTATCTACTTGCCAAATAAAAATAGACGGACAAGTTTTTTTTTTTTTTAATTTAAATCGAAAGTGTCTACTTAAAACACTTTATTGAAAATTGAGATGTTAAATTAGAACATAACTTAATTAGATTCCGAATAAATTTAAAAAGTTGTCTATGTATTAATCCTTTATCATACTTTTGATTTCGTGATTGTATTGATTTAATAACAAAGATAAAAACTAGTTCCTCAATCCTCACAACAATTTGATATATTAAAAAATGAAACAATTTTTACACGAATTATCTAATTGACGAATAAATATTCACGATTTTTTTTCCACAAAATTTGAATCTAAAGTGTCTAATTAAAACACTTTATTGAAAATTGAGATGTTAAATTAGAACATAACTTAATGGGATAATACCCACAAAAATGTCTGAACTTTGATCGAATTTTTAGTTGAGCATACTGAACTTTGCGGGGGTCTTATTACCCCCTAAACTTTTTTTTTTCCGTATTTTAATGTCATATATCTGTCCACTTGGACACATGTAAATATGAGGTGGCGCGTGCAATACACGTGTAAAAACGAGATTTGATGCGTGCATTACACGCGCCAGCGTCGAATTTGGGTATAGAGTTTCGGGGGAAATTAAATTCACTTTGAAAAGTCTAGGGGGTAATAGGACCCCCGCAAAATTCAGTATGCTCAACTGACACCGGTTCTCGAAAAATTACCCCATCGAGATAGGTAAATTATTTTAAAAAATATGTGTATATATTACGTATTGACATTTCTTTACTTTCTTTTTTTAATCTACTTCGTTATTTTTGACGCCCTTTAGTAAAAAATTTATAAAGAAATATTTTCAACTCGATTTGAACTATGAATTTTAACGTAAAACAAGTTCAAATCACCTTCAAAATTCCTCAAATTTTAATTCTATTATCTTAACATCAATTTTGATTTAATGACAAAGATTAAAAGTAGTTCCTCATAACAATTTGATATAATAGCAATTTTTTACACATTATAATAAGTTAAATAATACATATTTATCTTTTAATTTTTTTTCATATTATCAATATATATATATATATCCATTTAGATTTATCATTTCTCAGATATTTGGTCAGCAATGAATCTAAGGGACTGAGGGAGCCATGTGAAACCCCATTTGGTTGTTGTGAAGTTGCCATTCATTTCTTTCTTCATATTTAATTTATGTATATTGATAACAGTATTTTTCATTACATGATTTAAAAAAAAATAAAAAATAAACATTCGTCTTAACTTACCATATTTACATAAATTTTCAACCTTATAAAGTAATTACAAAAATTTCAACTAATTATATATCTTCGTTGGGTGTATGAGAGATAATTATGTATCTCGAAGGACCAACAACAACAACAACAACAACAACAAACCCAGTGTATTCCCACCTAGTGGGGTCTGGGGGGGGTAAGATGTACGCAGTCCATACCTCTACCTCTGAAGAAGTAGAAAGGCTGTTTCCGATAGACCCCCGGCTCAAGACAGTCGCCACACAAATATAAATATAAATATAAATATAAATATAAATATAAAGTAACGCATGGTAGTAGGAAACATCGGGAAGCACTCAGATACATAATAAAACATGGAACACCGAAATCGTAACAAGAAGAAGAATAGGAATAGGAATAAAAATAAGAGTAGGAAGAATAACAGGAATAATCCCCCACTCCCTACCCTTGCGCCCCCAAACTGGCCCTAGTCTTTTGCCCTAATCCTCGCCCTCCAGACCTTCCTATCTAGGGTCATGTCCTCGGTGAGCTGTAACTGCTCCATGTCCCGTCTAATCACCTCTCCCCAGTACTTCTTCGGCCTACCCCTACCCCGCCTAAAACCATCCAACGCTAGCCTCTCACACCTACGGACCGGGGCATCCATGTCCCTCCTCTTCACGTGTCCAAACCAACTCAATCGGACTTCCCGCATCTTGCACTCCACTGGAGCCACCCCAACCTTCTCCCTGATAGTCTCATTCCTAACTCTGTCCCCTCTAGTCATCCCACACATCCAGCGCAACATTCGCATTTCCGCCACCTTCATTTTTTGGATGTGGGAGTTCTTAACTGGCCAACACTCCGCTCCATACAACATGGCCGGACGGACTACCATCCTGTAGAATTTGCCTTTAAGCTTGGGCGGCACCTTCTTATCACACAACACCCCCGACGCGAGCTTCCACTTCAACCATCCCGCCCCAATACGGTGCGAGACATCCTCGTCAATCTCACCGTTACCCTGAATCACGGACCCGAGATACTTGAAACTATCCCTCTTACATACCTCCTGCGATTCCAGCTTCACTACCACCTCATCCTCCAACCTCACGTCATTAAACTTGCATTCCAAATACTCTGTCTTGCTTCTGCTCAACCTGAACCCTTTAGACTCAAGAGTTTGTCTCCACACCTCTAATTTGTCATTCACACCCTTTCGGGTCTCGTCAATCAGAACTACATCGTCTGCAAAAAGCATACACCAAGGCACTTCCCCTTGGATACTCCGCGTCAACACATCCATTACCAAAGCAAACAAAAAAGGACTAAGAGTAGATCCCTGATGCAATCCTGTCAAGACAGTAAAATGCTCTGAGTCTCCTCCCGCCGTCCTCACCTGAGTTTTCGCTCCATCATACATATCTTTAACTGCTCTGATATAGGCCATCGGGACTCGACTCACCTCCAAGCATCTCCAAAGCACCTCCCTGGGAACTTTGTCGTAAGCCTTCTCTAGATCGATAAACACCATGTGCAGGTCCTTCTTCCTTTCCCTATACTGTTCCACCAGCCTCCGTACCAGGTGAATTGCCTCCGTCGTCGAGCGCCCAGGCATAAATCCGAACTGATTTTCCGAAATAGACACTATCCGTCTCAGCCTCCCCTCGACGACTCTCTCCCAAATCTTCATAGAGTGACTCAATAACTTAATCCCCCTATAGTTATTGCAACTCTGGACGTCTCCCTTATTCTTATAGAGAGGGATTATGGTACTCCACCTCCATGCCTCGGGCATCCTTGCCGTCTTGAAGATTTCGTTAAACAGACCAGTCAACAACCTTACCCCAGCCTCTCCAACGTACTTCCAAAACTCCACCGGTATCTCATCCGGCCCCGTCGCCCTACCCCTCCGCATCCTGCGAACAGCCTCTCTAACCTCCTCTACCCTAAAACGTCTACAATAACTAAACTCCCGACACTCCTCTGAGCGCTCCAGTTCCCCTAACACAATAGCTCTATCCCCTTCGTCATTCAAGAGCCTATGGAAGTACGACTTCCATCTATTCTTAATATGGCTGTCCTCCATCAACACTCTGCCGTCCTCCCCCTTAATGCACCTCACCTGATCGAGATCACGGCCCTTCCTCTCCCTAGCCTTTGCGAGTCTAAACAACTTTTTCTCCCCTCCCTTCCCCTGTAACCCCGCATACAGGCTCTCAAACGCGGCCGTCTTAGCTGCCGTGACTGCTGACTTAGCCTCCTTCCGAGCTTGCTTGTACTCTTTTCTGTTTACCCGCTTCTCTTCTTCGTCTCTGCTCTCAACCAACTTAGCATACGTCTCTTTCTTGGTCCTCACTTTCATCTCCACCTCATCATTCCACCACCAATCCCCTTGATGGTGCCCAGCCCGGCCCCTAGAAACACCTAACACCTCACTAGCCTTCTCCCTAATGCACCTAGCCGCCCTATCCCACATAACATCCACGTCCCCCCTACACTCCCACACCCCCATTCCCGCTAACTTCTCCCCTATCTCCCACGCATTCACTGGCGTCAAACCGCCCCACTTAATTCTAGGTCTACACTCCTTACTCCTCCTCTTACTATTCTTCTTTATATCCAAGTCCATGACCAAGAGCCTATGCTGGGTCGAAAGATTCTCACTCGGGATGACCTTACAGTCCCTACACAACACCCTATCCCCTTTCCTGATCAACATGAAGTCAATCTGGGTCCTGGCTATCGCGCTTCGAAAGGTGATGAGGTGATCGTCCTTCTTCGGGAAGCCCGAGTTCACCACCACCAGCCCAAAGGACCTTGCGAACTCCAAAAGAGTAGCCCCCTCTTCATTTCTCACCCCAAAGCCAAACCCACCATGCACATCACCAAAACCTCCCGGTAACGCCCCGATGTGCCCGTTGAAATCCCCTGCTACAACCATCTTCTCCGAGCTAGGCACGCCTCTCAGCACCTCCTCCAAAGCCTCCCAAAACCGCAACTTCTCCTCCCCCTCCGAGCCCACTTGCGGTGCATAGGCACTACACACATTCAGGGTAAACCCCCGAATGACCAACTTAATAGTCATCAACCTATCGTTGATCCTCTTCACCTCTACTACCTGGCCTCTAAGCTCTTCATCTACTAAGATGCCAACTCCATTCCTCCGCCTCTCGCTCCCAGAGTACCAGAGCTTGTAACCATCCACATCCCTAGCCTTAGACCCTACCCACTTGGTCTCTTGAATACACGCGATATTGATCCTCCTTTTCCTAAGAATCTTCACAAGCTCTATAGACTTACCCTGAAGGGTCCCTATATTCCAAGACCCAACCCTCAGCCTACCATCGCTATCCCCACGTCCTCCCCTACCGCCCCCGCAGCCAAACCGAGGCCTCCCTCCCACTCCCGCCCTTACGTCATCCCCCGCCCCCACAACGTCCCCACGCCCCAAACCCCTCGGACATGACCCTATCCGCCCATTACCGCCCCCAGCCAGTACACAGAAAAATATAAGAAAAAATACTCAAAGGCCAGAAATGACCACAACAACAACAGCAACAGACAACGGTCACAGCAACAACAAACAACAGATAATAGCAACAATAGACAGCAGATAATATTAACAAATCACAAGCAGATAAGCAGTGCAAGAGAACGACCACAACAACAGCAACAACAGCCAACGGACAATATAGTAAATCAAAATGCTAGTCGGATAAAAATAGCATGAAACGGGGAATGAAATGAAATAGCGAGAAATGAAATAGCAAGGTTAGAGATCACCAGGTAACGCTTGTAGACCAAGCCGGAAATCCAGAACCCAGCGTTGACCGGGTTCCGATGCTGAGGTGAAGCTGCGGCTGCTGGAGGCCGGCTGAGCTGTCGGCGTCGTCTGGTCGGCGTCCGGGTGCTGCAAAAAGAAAATATATTGGGAGGTAATTATATATCTTTACAAAGAAAAAATATAGCTTCGTTAAATGTATCGGGAGCTAATTATGCATCTCGACAGACTCAAAAATAGAATTTTCAGTAATTATGCAAAATATTAAAATTTCTATAATTAAGCTCCAAACTATCAGGATTTATGTTGTTTGCCCCCCCTCCCCCCCACCCTTTTTTTTTTTTTTCATATTTACCCTTCCTTTTAACGAGGTTCTTCACTATTTTATCTTTTTAAGAGAATAACTTGAGAATAATAAAAAAAAGAAATAGTGTAACATAATTTTCAATTTACGTCCTTAAATATGTTTTTTAAGAAGTGTGTTATACTCCCCAATAATTCACTTAATATGAACTAGATAACTAGAGGAATGAGTATTATTTTGTGCTTTAATTATAATCTTTATTTATCAATTAGCATCAAGAACATATTATTTGGTCATTATAATTTGTGTATTCTTGAACCACCAAACAAATTTAATTATCGTATTAATAACATGCAATACATATGATTAATTCTAGGCAACGAAATGGAGAACAATATTATTGCAATACATATTTGTATCAACTAGTTTAGCCCATGTATGGGTGTGCAAAAACCAAATCGATCGATAAAAATGTTATTGGGTTATTGGATTAACGTTTTTTTTATTGGTTTTATAAAAGAAATTATTGGGTAAACGGTTCGATTTCGGTTTTAGCTTATTGAGTTATCGGATACACTAAGTTATTATTTTATCCCTATTTATGTTATATATATAAATCTCTCTCTCTATATATATATAGAGATAGATAGATAGATAGATATGTGTATGCATATATATATATATATATATATATATATATATTATATGCACTACTTATTCATAATTCAGTGATTCACAAAGTATTAACCTATTCAGGGCAACAAAGACACAATATAAAACTCGGCTATTATCGTATTGAAAAGCTTGAAACATTTATAGCTTCCAACAATTAGGATTTAATTTTTTTTCTAACTAATATTCAGTTCAAGTTTGAAGGTTTTTGTAAACTAAAATGCATTGCGTAGGATTTGGGCGGTAATTAAGATTTGATTTTTTAAAGTTAGTTGTTACTATTTCTATTTTATAAGTATTTTCTTATTGGTTAAACCGAAAATCGAACCGTTAAGGATCAAAAATCAATAAACCGAAACCGATAAGAAAATATCTTATTGATTGGTTATTAGTTTTACATATTTAAAAATCAAAAATCGAACCAATAACACATAAAACCGAACCGAACTGATCAATGCATACCCCTAGCCACATGTGTCCCGCACGCGTAACGTTTGATTATTTAAAATGAAATGATTTTATTCATTGCGGATATTTTATCTAACGTTTTTATGTTTATTCTTAAATTTTTTAAATCTTCTTAAAATCAAATTTAGTTGATTTAGAATTCTCAAACTAATGGAAAAAGAATTAGTTGTCGTTAATTCTAATGATTTCTAATATGGAAAGGTTTTACCATAAATTATTTAATTAATTTTCAACTCTTATATATTAGAAAAAATAGTGAAAAGACGATTTTATCTAAAGTAAAAACTTTTAATGAAGGGCAAAAAGTTCAAACACTATTTCTAAGGTCGTTCACATTTTTAACATATTATAGATTATAAATATAGATAGATTATAGATATAGATATCTTTCAAAAAAAGGCACTTATAATGTGTATTTAGAGGCAGAGTTAGGATTTTAAATGAATGTTTGGACATAAAAATTTTGAAATTTGAAAAAGAAAAATATTCTGATTTTCAAATTGAAAATTCTATTTGAGAATTGGATTGTTTTTTGAAAAAGAAAAATATTCTGATATTCAAATTGAAAATTCTATTTGAGAATTGGATTGTTTTCGGATATAAATACAAATCAAAAATATTTTTAATTTTTTATGAGTGATTTGGAGTGAAAATTATGGAAATAGTTTTTTAAAGTTTCTCGAGTTCCAAAAAATCTTGGAATTCAACTTCAAGATGAATTCTAAAAAATAATAACAATTCTATGTGCATACAATTTTTCGAAATAAAATTTTGAAAATGAGTGAAAATTATTCATGACCAAATGGGTACTAAATTTATTGATTTGAATTAGAAAAATACAAATTATCAAGGTCTGAATATTACTTATACGTATTATTTAAATTTTAATACAAATACTGTGAATTAAAATTATCGAGTTCTGCCAGACCCATGGTGAGTGAATCAGGGTTTCGAAAAAGATTTTACAGGTGCATACTAATAATATAAATGATTTTGATATTATTAATGTAATTTAACTAATCATAATTATAAAGGGATAACTACATATCTTAGCAAACATAGACTCTTAATTATCTTATTTAGCCTAAGTTTTAATTAATTACAATTCATAGTCTCTCTTGCCTATTAATCATTCCTAATTACAATTTATATCCTCTCATGTATTTCTCTCTCTTTTTTTTTTTTTTAATTTTCTATTATTCTTTTTTTTTTCTTTTTCAGTTTTTTCTTCTTCATTTTTTCTTCTCCTTTTTTTTTTTTTTGTTGTTTTCTCTCTTTTTTTTTTTTTTTTTTTTTTTTAACTTTTCACCTTTTTCAATTTTTTTTCTTTTTTTTTACTTTTCATTTTCCTCCTTTTTTAAAAAAAATTTTCTTTTTGTATTTTTTTCTCTCATTTTTTCTCCTTCTTCTTTTTTCTTTTCATTTTTTCTTCTTATTTTCATTTGTAAAAACTAGCAAATACAAATACAAGTGCGAACTATAAAGTACAAATACAAATGCAAACTATAAAATACAAATACAAGTGTGAACTATAAAATAAAAATGCAAACTATAACATACAAATACAAGTGCGAAATATCAAATACAAAAAAATACAAACTATAACATACAAATACAAGTGTGAACTATTATTTGTATTTTTAATTATTGAAAAGGAACGACTGATTTTCTTACTATGAAAACTTGTTTGTATTTATTAATACGAGTTGTATTTATTGATACAAATAAATACAATTTAAATTTTTATATAAATACAATATATACAAATATATATTATATTTGTAAAATCATTTGTTTGTAATTGTATTTGTATCAAGTGATATTTGTTTATTTACAAATATGAATGATAATTTTGATATACAAAACGGTACATTTGTATCAAATGATACATTACATATTTATATATTTTAGAATCAAGAAAATACAATTAATACATTTACTTGTTTGTATACAAATACAAATGATAAATTGTACATAGTCACGACTAAATACAATAGCAATCAACTTACAAATATAAATACAAAATAATTCTTTAAAAATAAAAAGGTATCGACGAAAATAGAATACAAATACAAGTATAATCCAAATATAATCTAAATATACAAACACAATAAAATCATAATGTACAATCCAATATAATATACAGTCAATTGTAAACTACAAATACAAAAAGGTTCTTTAAAATACAAGTGCGAATTATATAAAATATAAATGATGATGCAAACTAACAAATACAAATACAAGTGTGAACTATAAAATACAAATACAAATGTGAACTATAAAATATAAATACAAGAGCGAACTTTAAAATACAAATACAAATATAGTTGTATCAATAAATACAAAAATATAAATGACGGTGTAACTAAAATACGATAAATAATTATGGTATTTACGTTATTATCCATGACTTGTGCTCGACTAATCATATTTTTCAAAAATATAAAAAATATAAAACAGAACAAAAAAATGATTAAGAAAATAAGTATAAAAAAGAAAACAAAAAAAATCAAACAAGAAAAGAAAAGAAAAGAAGAAAGATAAATAGAAGTTAGTGATTAAAGAGAGAAAAAAATAAAAAGAAAGAAACCAAAAAAAATAAAAATAGGAAAAATAAAAAAGGGGGAAAACACAAAAAATAAAAAAAATAACAGTAATGTTTTTTACGAGATTAAATATGTAGTGTATTTATGTTTTTTATGAAAATAGATCACTGAGTAAAAGTAAATACAATGGCTGTGAATCAAATACAACGATTATAAATGATAATTATGTAAAATATGACTATGAAAAAAGGATCTTATAGCAAAGTACCACCATTTCTGAAAGATCCCCAATTATAAATCATGTATTTATAGGTTAGTTAATTAGAATTATTGACCGCCACATGTGTTATTGTAGATTATCCTAATAATATGATGATTAAAAAAATTATACATTATTAATGTGCAAAAGTTAAACTCACTTCATAGGTCATCATATTAAATTAATAATCACTAGTTTCAAAAAGTTCTTGCAATTTTGGTTCGAAAATCTTTCTTTTAATTGGAGGTCTATCGAAAATTATTTTTGTATACAGTTAATGTCTGCATACATTCTAACCTTCTCAAACCACACTTATGATATTATACTAGGTATTTTATTGTTATAACTACTACTAAAAAATAGAAATTAGTGATGGATAAATTTTATAACAAAACAGTAAATTTGTCGCTAATCCTATTTATCGATAAAATTAGCAAAAATAATCAAAAAATTATGTTAGCTACAAGCAATTAGATTTATGGACAGATAAGCAATGAAGTAGGTAAATCTATTTAATTTTGAACAATAGTAGTTGGCACTATCAATGCACATACATGCAATGTTTACCTAGCTACCCATTTAATGCATTGTTTTTTTTTTTTTTTTTTTCCCACAAGGTGTCTGGTGTGGATATTGGAGTCCGACTAATCCAAATTGCGTGTTGTAGGATCCGTTCTGGGGTAGCGGTCCCAACAAGATTTTCTTCATATCTTGGGTTCAAATTCGAGATCTCTGATTAAGGGTGGAACAATCCCACATTACACCACAATTCATGTTGGTAAATTAATGCATTATTTTTTTTACACCAGGTGTCTGGTGCCGATATTGGAGCCCCGACTAATCCGGATTACGCGTTGTAGCCTGCAGGGTCCGTTCTGGGGGTAGCGGTCCCAACAACATTTTCTCTGTATTCAGGGCTCGAACTGAGACTTCTGATTAATGGTGGAGCATTTCCACCACTACATCACAATCTATGTTCGTAAATTAATGCATTATTTTTTTTCCATCAGGTGTTGGTGTCGATATTAGAGCCCCGACTAATTTTGATCACGTGTTGCAGGATCTGTTCTGGGAATAGCGGTCCCAGCAGGATTTTCTTCTTACCCAGGACTCGAATCCGAGACATCTGATTAAGGGTGGAGCAGTTCCACCACTACACCACAATCCATGTTGATAAATTAATGCATTGTTTTGGCCCATACTTTCGAGCCATGTTGTTGGTAAATGAATCAAAAGGCTAGCAGAATCCCAAGTGTTTCAGTTTTTTTCATCCGGTGTCTGATATTTATATTGGATCCCGATCAAATTCAGATTCACGTCGAAAAATTTCACATTGAGGGTTTAAAACTCTCCTTAACAAAAACAACTTTGTACCCATGGAGACTCGAACTCAAGACCTTTGATTAAAGATGAAGGAGAGTATTTACCACTCCATTACAACCTTTGTCGGAGAATCCAAGTGTTTCATGCTAGCATAAAATTAGTAGTGTGTGGTCGAATGTGCTTGATACAAAGAAAGTCATTTTTCAGACATGTTTTTGGTTATAAAAATATTTTGCTTGAAAAGTTATTTTGATGTTGGTTTCTATTATACTACAATTACTTAGGAGAACTTTGAAGCAATGAAAAAGTGGTCGTTCTAAAAGTTCTAAAAGTTTGAGTCATGGAATCAATCAATAATTACTGCTACTTATACTAAGGTAGAATGTTATTTTTATTTTTCCCTCTTTGAATTTCTTTTTTTTAACCAAACACTAAAAAGTGACTTATTTTTAGAAAAAAAAATATTTTCCAAGGATAAGTTTTATTGTTCAAAGAACCATTTGAAAAAGACCCATGCATGATATTTATGATATTGCATTGAATCCCTTTTAATGTTTGCATCCCTTCACCAAGACACCAATACATTTCTACCTATAAAAGGACATTGATCAAGAAAACACTTTCTCATATTTCAAGTAAGGAAAAAAAAAAAGCAAAAGAATTTTAAAAAAAAAGAAAATTATTAAAGAGAGATATAAAGAGATGGCTAATAAAATGTCTATGGTTTTTATTTATCTTGGTTTATTAGCATTTGTTTGTAGCACAAGTGCTAGAGAAGTGCCTAGTGAGAAAGGTCTTGTTGATCAAAAGAATTTTGTGGGGGTTGGTGGTGTTGGAGGATTTAGTGGTATTGGAAGCAATGGGTTGCCTATTGGTGGAGTTGGAGGTGGGGTAGGTGGTGCAGGGGGGTTAGGGGGTGTTGGGGGATTTGGTGGGGTAGGGGGAGTTGGTGGGGTGGGGGGACTTGGTGATGTAGGGGGTGGTGGACTTGGTGGATTAGGTGGGTTGGGTGGTGGTGGTGGTGGACTTGGTGGGGTAGGGGGGTTGGGTGGTGGTAGTGGACTTGGTGGGGTAGGGGGGTTGGGTGGTGGTAGTGGACTTGGTGGGGTAGGGGGGTTGGGGGGTGTAGGGGGGTTGGGTGGTGGTGGTTGTGGACCTTGTAGCGGTTCAAGTCTTCCACTTCCATGAGTTGATCATGAGAAAAACATTTTATGAGTTCATCTTTTTAGTTAAGTGATATTTTTCATGCAAGTTTGAATATTGAAGTTTATTAAGAATGTAATATTTTTTTTTTTTTCTTTTGTTGTTGTAATTTTGGTTTGAGTTTGTATGAATGTTTTGCATTGTATTAATTGAAATATTTTCTCAATTTTCCTAAATGTTGATTAATGTTGTGTCACACCATCATATGTATGTGTACATCTTTGCAATAAACAAATCGTGAATATTTTTACCTAATAGTACACCATTAAGTTGTAATATTACCTTTCAAAATTAATATTAATTAAAAAAATAATTGAAAATGGCCATATAAGTATCATCTAACTTTTTCCATTTTGGGATTTTTCATAATTCTGCAATAAGATGCAATGCTTAATTAATTTGGAAAGACCTAAATATGATGTTTAATGACTGATATTAAGAGTGTCAAATGGATGAGTTGTGCTGAATTTGAATGGATCAAAATGAGTTAGAGTTAATGAGTTGCTCAAAAGTTATTTGTGCTAAAGTAAACTAAAAATTGGGGTCACAACCAACAGTTGAGGGGTTCTTTACCTAGGAATGAGTGTCACAACTGTACAATTAATGGGCTCGTAAAGTATTTCTAAGGGCAGTCCGATACACTAAAGCTATCGCTATGTGCGGTGTACGGGGAAGGGCCCACCACAAGGGTGTATTGAACGCAATCTTACCTTGCATTTCTGCCATAGTCTTGAACCCGTGACCTCCTGATCACATGGCAGCAACTTTACCAATTACTCCAAGGCTCCCCTTCGGCTCATAGATCATACCTATCTCAAGCCAAGCTTTTCCGAAAAAAAAAAACCATTAAAGCCATCAATACCTAGCGCCTTAAGATTTTCGATACCCCTCAGAGCCTGCCATACATCTTCTGGGGTCACTGATGCTATGAGTTGTAACTATTGATTTCTTGTAAATCCAAAGCATATATATTTGGTCTGATCACTGGTAGTTGGGAAGTTGTTCTCAGTAGCGGAACCAAAATTTTTCTTAAAGGGATTCAAAAATAACTTACGATCAAATCGAATGGGTTCAGAAATAGCTTACGAACAAACTGAAGGAGGTTCAACATCTATTATATACACATAAAAAATTAATTTTAGCCATATATAAATAGTACTATAATTTTCTACCGAAGAGGATTCGGATGAATCCCTCGCCAAAGGTAGCTCCGCCTCTGGTTGTTGTGCCCAACAATGCCACAGGATATTTAAATTTTTTTGATCTAACTGAATGTCGCTCTATTCTTCAAGTTAGCAAAGATAAATGCTAACCCCTTTGAGCAATTTGTTGAAAATTCTAATGTTGCATCAGATGGTTCATGAATTTGAATGGTCTTGGCCTCCATATGCCGGATTCAACAAAACTCAATGACAAGTGGGGAGTGATCCGAGCATCTGGGATTTTAGATCTCCACCTCGAGCTGATTCATAGAAGTCATCCATGCTGAGTTGACAAGGGCTTTATCAATAAATGGTGGAATAAGTAATTCCGATACTAACTAATAATTCAAATCAAACATTGAATAAAATAATCCTTCATTTTATTCCAGGACTATTTATCCATATACCTCACACTAAATGACCCCTAAAGGGACGTTTGGTTTGCAAATAATCCTGGGATAAAACTTTTATCCGTCGTTTGATTTTAAATATTTGGGATAACTTATCCCGGGACTAATAATTAGTCCCAGGATAAGTTATCCACCCAAATGGTGGGATAACAATCCCGGAATTATTTTTCTTTGGTATAAAAATTATACAAGGTCAAAAATACCCTCTTGGGATTGGTATATATAATTAAATTATATATAATTAAACATAATTAACATAATTTAATATATTATAATTAAATATATTAACATAATATATATATAATTAAACATAATTAACGTATATATATTCATAATATTATACGTTTGGTTGTAATATATATATATATATATATTATATTATATTATATATATTCATAAATAATAAATTATGTTTAATTAACGTATAATATATTCATTAATTACGAATATAATATATTACGTAATATATAACGTATAATATTATGAATATATTATGAATATATATACGCTAATTATGTTTAATTATATATATATATATATTATGTTAATATATTTAATTATAATGTATTATGTTAAATTATGTTAATTGTGTTTAATTATATATAATTTAATTATATATAACATAATATATAACGTAATATATTCTCACACACACATAAATTATGTTTATTAGCGTATAATATATTCATAAATAAATAAATTTTGAACAGTTTACCGTTCAAAATGATTGTACAATATATAAATTATATATTTTAATTTCTCTAAAAAGTAATTAAAAATTTTAAGAATGAATATTTAAAGCTTAAAAAGAAATATATATATATATATATATATATATATATATATATAAAGTTAAATAAGATGGAGGGTATTTTGGTAATCAATCAATTTATTCCTAGAAATTATACCATGCATATTACTTTGAATACAACAAACCAAACACTCAATAAAAAATAATCCCCGCATAACTAATCTCAGTATAACTTATCCCATCACAACTTATCCCAGCATAACTAATCCCGATATAACTTGTTTTCAAACCAAACGACCCCAGAGTAAAGCATCTAGTACCTCTCTGAATTATGACTGAATTTGCTACGACACACATCAATTTCATGGGAGTTCTATTACCCCTGAACTAAATTTTAGCATATTTTTGTCAACCTTTTTAGCACATGTGACACCTTTTTAGCTGATGTGACACCTTTGACCCGGACCCCATTTTTATGTATTAAAAGTGCAACGTCGGCACAAAAGAGTGAAAAAATACATTAAAATTGACTTCAGAGAGAATACGACTGCTGTGAAGTTGGAGTGTGTACTAGAAACTTTGGTTATAATTCAAGAATGTATTGAATACTTATGTCAAACCCTAATGACAAGTTACAACTTCTAATATACTATTTGGCTACAACCGTGCTACACACGACCCAATATTGATCATTGAAAATTTTCTTAGTTAGACATATATTATTATATTTAGATTAATGAAATTTGTATTAAAATATTTTAAATTATTAATATGACATCCAAATAAGTTCAAAATTCTATTATTTATTTTTACTTTTCACATAGTAATTATGAATATATAATAAAATATTTTAAGTTAGTTAACTTTTGTAATTTAGAATACCTTTTATGTAATTTTTAAATAAAATATGATACTCTCTTGAGAAAATTGAAGAATAGGTATCTTTTAAGTCTTGAATGAAGGATTGGTGACATTGACCAACAGATATGGTCAAACATTATTAGGAAACTTGATCAAGTTAATTGTGGACTTGATTAATATTTTCAAAACTTTCTAATCTTTTCAAAAATACAAATCAACCCAACCCACACCCTCTTCAATCCAAATCAACCACTCTCTCCTCTCTCTCGACAGCTTCTCTCAACTCTCTCCCAACCAACAGTTCTGCAAAATTTCTCCCTTCAACCCCCGACGACAAATAGTTGGGCTTCAGTTCCCCTCTTCAATTCAATCAACCTGTCTCTCATCCCTCTCTCGACAACTTCTCTCAACTCTCTCCCAACCAACTGTTCTGCAAATTTCTTATTTCAATCCTCGACGACTTCAACATCCGACTATAAATAGTTGGAATTCCAGTTCCTTTTCGACTTCAATCAACGTGACAGCCTTGCTCTCCGGATACAACAACTTTGAATTCTTCATCGAACATTTTCTTCTTTCACAGGTAAAAATTTATGGCCTTTTTAGTTTTAAAGAAAACGAGGAACTTGAGCCAACTTCTCTTATAGTATTGGTTAACAATTTTAATATTTGTTGCACTAATTTGAAATGCGGTCTGAATAAAATTCTAATTTCTGGTATTTCTTCTCTTCTCTTCTCTTTTCAAAGTGAATTATGATATTTTGTTGTTTGTTGCATTTTTTTGAAGTTTGATTTTTATTGTTTGTGTTTATAAAAACAAAAGGACAATTTGGTTTGATTTGTTCTGTTCTTGTTCTTGGTAAAAATGGTGAAATTGCTGTTTTTGTTTAACAAAATCGTGCTACTGTTTCCTCCAACAGATTACTCATCTGGTGCAACATATTAACCATCTGATACAACAGATTCATCATATGATGCAACAGATAAACCATCTGATGCACCAGAGGAACCATCAAATTACAATTCTGATGCAACAGATTAATAATCTGATGCAACAGCTTTACCATATATTGCAACAGATTAAGCTTCAGATAAAAAATCTGATGCAACTAATTAACCATCTGGTGCAATGGAAGAACCATCAGATTAATGATCTGATGCAATAGATGAACCTCCTGTTGGATAAAATCCTACCAACTCTTCCTACAGGAAAAGTCCAAGACTTGATTTTTCCAACTGATTATTCATCTGCCGTGATAGAAGACCCTATGTTAGAAGAAATCTAAATATTATTGACCGTTGATAATTGTTCCAACAGATCACTCATGTGTTGCAATAGATGTGTGACTTGTAGCACAAACCATTCATCTTTCTCAACAGATGAGTGATATATTTTGTATTGTCGCAACCGATTACTCAGCCGTTGCTACGAATTATTTAACTGTTCCAACAGATCACTCATATGTTGCAACAGATGATGTCACAACGGTTGTGTGATCTGTTGAACAGACCATTCATCTGTCTTAAAAGATGAGTGGTATGTTTTGTATTGTTGCAACAGATTACTCATCCGCTGCAATAGTTTGGTTATATGCTACAACAGATATACTATCTGGTGCAACAGATCGGTGATCTGTTGCAACTGTTATTTTACTGTTTTGCTTGTTTGATTTACTATTATCCCTTTTTAACGATGCATTAATCAACAATAATATATTATTTTATGTTCTTGTTAATTTTAGATAATATGGTTCCCTAAAGAACAGAAATCGAATTAAGTTCAAGTAAAGGAACAAGTGAAGCAGCTAGGTTACATCCACCACTTTATGAGCTTGCTTTACAAGCGTTATCTCAATCGGGAGCAGAATATGATGAACACGGGGAAGAGGAATATTTTAAAAGAAATGATGCAGATGCTAATAGCCCTTCCACCGAAGAGCTGCTCAAAGACTTCAACATTGATCGTTCTCCTGTGAGAATGCAGTGCGATGGTGCCGCAGATTTAACGGATGATTTTGTGGTTAAGTCAGCCATGGGAAAATATTTCGACGCCTTCAGAAAAATACTTCAAGAACAAAAATTGAATGCTTATTTCAGTAATAGCTGCTTTGGAAAATATCTTGATTTGCCGGAGGACAACAATGCTCGTTTCCAAATGAAAATGGTATATGAACTTCTCAAGCGTAGGTTTATGTATGAAAATAAAGATAACATGGATGAGGTGTTGATAAATTACTGTGGCATGCCTGTTTGTTTTGGTTGGAAGGAGTTTGCCATAGTTACTGGACTAAAATGTTATCCTCCTTCTCAAGTTATACCTATTCTAACCCCAAAAAAAAGCACCCCGCACACCCAAAAAAAGCAAAGGCAAGTCGTGTGATTATGATGACCTGGTGTCCATTGTTGGTCTAAGCTTTAAAAATAAAAATTTGATAGAAACGTTGAAAGGTAAAGGACTTTCAAAGAAGCACAAGCAGTCATTGTGCTTGGTTTGGTTTGTACATAATATTCTTTGGGCGAGAGACGTTAACAACAACATAAGCCTCGGTTTAATAAAGCTCTCCGAGGATTTTGAGGCGTTTAACAACTATCCATGGGGGTATGAAAGCTTCAAAATGACTGTCAAATATTTGTTGACTCCGTTAACGCCAAAAACAGTCAACTTATATGGCTTCCCATGGGCTTTCATGGTAAATGTTTCTTACTTCTATTATGATATCATTCATTTTTTTCACTCAATAATAGTTTTGATTTATTAGCGTTATTTTATAGGCTTGGGCGTTTGAAGCCATTCCTTATTTGAGACAACAAGTGAACTACCAGGAAGGAGTTTCCTGTCCAAGAATCTTGAGATGATTGTCGGCCAAAACTCATAAAAATACAAAATTTCTTGATCTCTTCAACCCCCCGAAGGATGCAGTAAGTATAATTATAATTATTTTTTTCTTTTAATTAATATTTTTTTTGAATTATCTAATCATCATTCTAATATATGTAATGATTTATGTTAGAATGTGCATTCGTCGCTAGTTCCGACCAATCGAGAGTTGAAGATGCCATTTTTTCTTACTTTACGGTTTGTACAAACTTTATCGGACCCTAAGGTCATCGACAGAATACAAATGGAATTATTTAGAGCAACAACCATTACAAGAAAAATAATTTTGGAGGGTGGGCTTGTTGTTGTTGATGGAGCTGTTGGTGATGGTAGTGGTGCTGCTGTTGGTGCTAATGTTGCTTCTCTTACAGTATTTAAATCAAACCATTATGAGTATGATCATACTGGTTATACAGATTTTGCCTCTCCAGTGAATGTTCTGCATGCAAATGTCAAAACTGCAGGGCGAAACATGATGTAGTGATTAATGCTATTAATACATTAACTGCTTCTGTAAAGGAATTGACATTTAAGAGAGGTCTCATTCCATCAAAGAGAATTTTATTTCTATCTGCTCCATTAGAGATTAGGGCTAAGAAGAGAAGGAGAGTGATTTCCAGGGCATTATCAGGCATTTAAAAAAGCGAAATTGCAACTCCTCTGTTTGCGTGTTGCACTGAGCAACGTACAATATCCAAAGGAGAGCAACACGAGCTGAAGAAGGTGAATATGTTATATGTCTTCCAACAGACAAAACAAACAGACACATATCTGTTTCAATAGATGATACATCTGCTGAAAATTATCAAACAGATATATACATATGTTGCAACAGTTGACTAACCTATTGCACTAGATACTTTATTTGGTGCAACATATGTCTCGTCTATTTTAGCAAATTAAACAGCTCTTCGTACAACTTTTATTTGTACCAACAAACAACCTATCTGCTGCAACAGATGATTCATATGTTGCAACGGATGGTTCATCCGTTAATAATTATCACCAGGGTCTTCCTCATGTAGAACTTTGTCCCAACAGTTGATTCACTGTTGCAACAGAAATATAATATGTTTGGGACAATTTAAAACGGGAGGAAGACTTGTTTGATTTGCTAAAAGAGATGAGTTATCCTTTTCCGTTTTGTTGTATCTCCGTGATTAGCATTGACCAATTTTAGCTTTCCAGGTGGATGTAGAAGAACCTACTGCTCAACAACATTGACAACATGCTACTCTTTTTATGGAAATATGGAGAACAGAAAGCGCAGAAATCGTATGCAAGCGACAATGAAGATCCACGACGAGCAAAGCCGAATTCCATAGCACCGGATGAAGAACAATTTGTCCATACTGAGTAGATCTTTATAGCTTGAGCCTGTCAAAGCAATCCTTTGCAGTATACTTAAATTATTGTTGGTGTATTTATTGAGATTTGTACCCATAACAATTTTTTTACATTTCATTTATTCATTGACTTATTTCAGCTAATTTATGAATGCTTCGATTTATTTTATTTTGTCTATGAATTTTATTTATTCCTTAGACTTAAACTTATTAATTGAAAAGGAATACTAGATTCAAATATTGCAACAGATAATGTATCTGTTACAACAGATGACACATCTATTGGAAAATTCAAACAGATTTAGACATATGTTGCAACAAGTAGGTGATCTGTTGGAATTTATCAAACAGGTCTTCCCACTGTTTCAACAGATGGACTTTAGATAAAAACATCAAGATAATACAATAGATGACACATCTATCAGAAAAAAAATAGATTTAGACATATGTTGCAACAGATGGACTTTATCTATTGCAACAGACGACACATCTATTGGAATAATCAAACAGATTTATACATATGTTGCAACAGGTAGGTTATCTGTTGGAATTTATCAAACATGTCTTCTCACTGTTGCAACAGATGGACTTTAGATAAAAACATTAAGATAATGCAACAGATGACCAACCTATTGCAACAGATAAACTATGTCAGAACAGGTAGGATAACTATTACAACGGATGGAGAATCTGTTGCATTATAAAAATTCAATTTTTGTTGGACATAAAAAATTGCCACTACGTTTAAAAAGGTTAAAGTAAATTAAAATAAAAAAGGCACAACCCATCGACGGTGTTTAGTTCAAATACCTAACATAAAATAGGCATCAAGTAGACATGTTCATTTTAAAGACGTAAAATAAAATAGGCATCAAATGTGTTAGTGTCAGTCCTGGCACATTTCGCTGACTTGCCGTCACTTGGCCCCCAACGGTTATTTTTCCCCCCATTGTCTTATATATTCATCTTCCTCCTAAAATTTAATCCTAAATTCCCAAATCTTCTTCTTCATCGTCATCTTCTTTTATCTATCCAAATTCTTCAAATTATTACTTTCATTTTTTCCAACTGACCTTGACAATGTCGAGCGCATCTTCCACTATTTTTTGTGATAAAAATTTTCGATATTGTAAGTGCGGTCATGAAGCTCTGTTAAAGACTTCTTGGACTCAACAAAATTCGGGTCGTAGGTTTTTTATTTGTAAGATTTCAAAGGTAATATTTATTTATTTAATTAATTGATTAATTATTGACTTGTAATTGTTTTATAATTGTGTTCTCTTTTTTATAAAAATTGGGTGGATGCGATTACTTTGATTGGTATGAAGAACGACACCCTTCACAAGCAAATCGTGTAATCTGGGGTTTGTTGAACAAATTCAAGGCTTCTGAAGAGAAACAAAATCGAGCAAGAAGATACTACATTGTTTTCGTTATTGCTACTGGTTTGGTGTTGTTGGGCACATGGATATTGAAGCCTAATTGCTAAAATTTTCATGGTGGTGTGTGTATTTTCTACTGTTTTGTTGTCGATGAACACATGGATATTCAAGCGTAACTGTTGGAAAATATCAAAAAGATTTAGGCATATGTTGTAAAATTTAGGTCATTTGTGGAAATTATCAAACAGGTCTTCCCACTGTTGCAACAGATTAGACTTAGATTATAAGATTATTCATAGAAATTATCAAATAGGTCTTTCCATTGTTGCAACAGATTAGACTTAGATTATTAGATTATTAGATTATTCAAACAGGTCTTCCCACTGTTGCAACAGATTGACAATCTAATCTATTGCATTATAAAAAACTCAACTTTCATCAGAAAAAAATTATTGCCACTACATGTACATATAATAAAGTGAAGGGTGACTTGAAATTAAAAATTTCTATTTCACAGGCTCTTTTATATACACAGGCTTCAAGCGTCCAGTTAGTACCCCATAAGTCCAAACCTCTTGAAGGTTTGCCACAGCATTGTCGCATAAAAAAGTCGTTGGCTCAGCCATTTCTGTTCCGGTCAGCAAACATTCGATGTGTGCAAGAGCGTGCGAGCCGCTCGCTTTAGCGGCATCATATTTTGGAAGGATCATTCCTCTATTTCGACCTTCAAAATCCCTTGATTTCTTCATTAACACTTCCTTTGGCAAATAATTCATTAGTTTACTCTCCCTCAACAAGATGGGCAACAACACCATCACTGGCTCCACGAGGAGAAAAAGATCAAAATCGTTGACGAGAGGTATGTTAGAGTCATAAACATTGATCTTTCCCTCCGAGTAGTATCTCAACAGCCCGATAATGCATGCCGTTCACGCTAATGACTGCAAGAATCCTTTTTGCCTCGGTCCAGCTCTCTGGCCTGTCCCTTCTAACATATCTTAACATTTCTCCTTCATCCAAGACCAATGTAGGAACTAAGAAATCAAGTCCCACGCCAAGGGCTGACACCTCTCTATTGAGTTGATCGTACCTATCCTTGAGCTTCTTGCAGAAGTCGAGGTCCATTATCCTATCGATAGCGTCATAAGCTTCCCGGTACGTTAATTGCCTTTTCCTCATGAGGTAGAGAATTATGTCAACATGCTGTGAGATAAGAAGTCAATTTTTAAAGAAGTCAATTTTTAAATAGGTTAGTAACTATAAAGATGCAACGGATGGTCCATCTGTTGCATAGGGTTCTCTGAATTAATAATCCAACGCAACTTATGCAATAGATGGATAATAAGTTACAACAAAACCACAACCAGTTGCACCAGTATACCCAGCTGTTGCAACAGATGTGAAATTTGTTGCGTGGATTCTTCTTCATGGGGTATATTAGAAGGTCTAGGTTAGGAAAAGTAAACTTTCCTTGTCCTCGTACGGCATACGCATATCAGTTATAGTCTGGAAGTCTTGAAGGGAAAAGAGTGGCCTGGGGTAATCTGGTGCGCCTGGCTTGGCATTCTTAGCCTGTCGCAGATCCCTCTTCTCTTCAGTGCCAAGTTCCACGTATATGTCCACCTTCTTAACTGGCCCCTGAACTTCAACAGCTTTTGGAGAGGGAGAAATTACAATTTCTTTTTATTTCCGAGCGGAGAGTACGTCTCTAATTGCTCTTTTCTTTCTCTTAACCAACGTTGTAGGAGTGTGTGGCTCCCTCACCTTATTGGATGGTATTACACACCTCTTGAATTTGAATTTCTCGATAGCTTTAGAGACAACCTCTACTTTTTTAAAGAGTTTATCCTGTCTGTCCTTGCACTCATCGCATTCGCAACGAGGACACGAGGGTAAAGAGGGGTGAGAGGGACCTGTGTAAGGCCAAAAAGGGGTGTTTTCAAACATATTTATTCTTTGGTAGCAGCATCAGCATGCCTGCCACCAACACCAACAAATCCACCAGAAGAAGCACCCGGATCTGCCTTAGTAAAAGGTTGGTCACGAAGAGCCTCAACATTAGGCTGACCTTGCCTAACTGCTCTTCTTATGGCTGTTGCTCCAGCCAATTTCTTCTTTATTAACTCCACTGTTGGGTCTACAATAGTATCAACATGACCAAGAGTAATATAAGAAGTCATCACCAACTCCTCCTCAGTAGGCACGATACATGGATGCACAACCTATAAAAAAGAAAAAAAAGACAGAGCCTTTAAATCATATAATATAATAATTTTCACAGTTGAGCTATATTTTAAAAAGAAAAGACCCATCTGTTGCATAGTTTGCAGTATATGGTTAAAATCTATTTGAGTCTGGTTCAGAAAAATAGAGCAACACATGGATAATTTGATGCAAAATATCAATCATCTGTTGCAACAGCTGCACAAGATGAGTAATCTGTTATGCAACAGATGATCTGTACATTGCAACAGATGAATGATATGTTATCAGATTAAATATCTGTTGCATAATTTGTAGTAGATGGTTAATCTTTTAGGAGTCGGGTTCAGAGAACCAAAGCCACAGATGGGTAATCTGATGTAAGATATACCCTGTCGCAACAGATGTCCCATCTGGTGCATCAGATATAACATCTCATGCACCAGATATAACATCTGTTCAATATCTTTCTTATCTTTGAGTAGAATTATTTTACTTGAAGATGACGTACTGCATCATCTGGAGGGTTAAAGAGATTAGCCTCCTTAATATTAGTGTTGCTCTTTGCAGCCAACCACCTAAACAACCTTGGATGATAAATCTCATTCGGGTAATCCATTAACTGCTTTCGGAGGGGAGGAATGGCTTCAAATACCCAAGCCTAAAAAGTGTAAACAGGAAGCAAGTAGAAAAAAAAATCATAATAACTATATTCAATATAAATTAATGGATGAGTAAAATTAATGATTAATTTTACCATGAAAGCCCAAGGAAAGCCGTATAATGTGGTCCTCTTTCTCTTTTTGACTCTCCAATTCCTCCCCTTTCTCACTTTTATTTTCTTCATCACCATCTACGGACCCTTGTCCACCTCCCTCAACGTTGTTTCCATAACTCTCCTCAGCTTAACTTTTCCCTGACTGAGATTGTTTAGGAAGCTCCTCCGAATCCCTCTGTACTGTAGCCTTTTTTTTGAGTGGTCAGACGTTGATCCACTTTCACTTTCTTTTCTTTTCTTTTCGGAGACATGTTTTACCTACAGACAAAGAAAAATAAAAATTACATTACAGTTGATGTATGCATAGATTTTAAAAAATACATTACAAACACCACCAATACCGACACACCAACAGCCACCACCACAAACACCACCAACCAATGCCAACAAACAAACAAACACCATGAACACCACCACAAAAACCACCAACAAATGCCACCATGATGACCACCACCACCACCACCACCACCATCGAACTATACCACGACAGTCAACGGAACACTGCGATGGAAACTAGGGATTTCTCGAGTTCTTCCTACGATTTTACCATCAAAACTCAAAATTGTAAACCCATTCTCGAAGATAATACAACTTAAAGTTTTATTTTTCATAATTAACTTAAAAGCCCTTATTTTTTAGAAAAAAATAAACAAACAAATATAGAGCTCTTCTCGAACTCTGTTGCCTATGAAGACAAGGAAAACAACTGATACAAGCAAGAATGATGTCGAAAATAACACCTATGTGGTCAAAAATGAGAAGAAAAGCAATTTGTTGTGGAGGGTTGAGAAAATTTGTTGAGTAGTTGTTGTCTATACTGTATTGTTGAGTGAGAATGAGAGAGAAAGAGCCAGACCTCGAGATTTGAAATGATGAAACATTTTGTATGGGTTGATTTTTATTTTGGAAAAGAATGACAAGTAGTTTTGAAAATATTAATTTGGTCCGAAATGATCTTAATCATTTTTAAAATCATAAAATAGATGCATAATTTTTAAAATCATATAAAAATAATTGAAGTTGTAGTTGACCGAGTACTCTAGGAGGTGACCCTATGAAAACTCACCCCTGGTCCTAGATTAATCAATTTCGGAGTCTAACATATGAACTCAATTGAAATTGTAAAAAATAAATGTTCAACATGTTGCGTCAGATTTTTCATCTGTTGTAAATTATCAATCAGATTAGGTAACAATAGATTACGAATCTAATATAAATTATCAAACAGATTAAGTCATCTGTTGTAAATTATCAAATGGATTGTCATATGTCGCAACAGATTACCCATATGTTGTAAATTATCAAATAGGCGCTGCCATCTGTTGTGGCTGACCCTATGAGAACTCACCCCTAGTCCTAGATTAATCGATAGTTTACCCTATGAGAACTCACCCCTAGTCCCAGATTATTCAATAAAGGTATTAGTACCCTAGTCCAAGATTAATTAATTAAGGTATTAGTCTAACATATGAGGTAGTAAGAATCGGTTCGGCTCAGAGTGATCGATCGCCGACTCTAATCGGGAGGAACGCAGCACCGTTTCATCATGTAATTGACAAAAGACTTAATTGAACTTGTAGTTAACCCTATGAGAACTCACATTCAATTAAGGTATTAGTCTAACATATGAACTCAATTGAATTATATATAAACAAATGCTCAACCTGTTGCAATAGATGTCTTTTTAGTTGGATCAAATCAAACAGATTATGTAATCTATTACAACATATTAAACATCTGTTGTAAACTATCAAACAGATTAAGTCATATGTTGCAATAGATTACCCATCTATTGTAAATTATCAAATGGATTGAGTCATATATTGCAATAGATTACCTATCTGTTGTAAATTATCAAATAGGCGTTGTCATCTATTGTAGTTGACATTATGAGAACTCACCCCTAGTCCTAGATTAATCAATTAAAGTATTAGTTGGACATATGAGGTAGTAAGAATCGGTTTGGCTCAGAGTGATCGATAGACGACTCTTGTCGGGAGGAATGCAGTTTCGTCTCATCATGCATTTGCTAAAAGACTCAATTGAAGTTGTAGTTGACCCTATAAGAACTCATCCCTAGTCCCAGATTATTCAATTAAGGTATTAGTTGAACATACGAGGTAGTAAGAATCGGTTCGTCTCAGAGTTATCAATCGATTTCCCTTGTCGGGAGGAATGCAGTACCGTCTCATCATGCAATTGCCAAAAAAACTCAATTGAAGTTGTAGTTGATCCTTTGTGCTCACTCATCCATCCCTAATTCCACCTAGATCAGTGTAGGTACTATTATTAATCTTAACATTAAGTTAATGAGAACACATTTCAACTCAGAGTGATCGATCGACGACTCGGGTCGGGATGAACGCAATACTAACACCATGGAAATGCAATGACTCAATTGGATTTGTAATTGACCCTATGAGCTCATTCATTCATCCCTCACTCCACCTAGATCTATGTAGGTACTATTATTAATCTTAATATTAAGTTAATGAGGAGCTCATTCTTTTATCCCTAGTTCATCCTAAATCAAGTGCAATGAAATCCGTTGTAACAAACAACTGAGCTGTTGGATAATTTCAAACAAATAACAATATCAGTTGCAACAGATAACATTTCTTATTTAATTATCAAATAGACATTTACACCTGTTATGACGGATGACTGAGGCGTTGGAAATTTTCAAACAGATATTGATATCTGTTGTAACAGATGACGTTTCTGATTTAGTTATCAAATGACATTTCCATCTGTTGTCACAAATGACTGAGCTGTAGGGATTTCTCAAACAGATATCTAAATCTGTTGCAACAGACGACATATCTGTTTGAAAATCTTTTTGTTTTCTTTTAATTTTAAAGGAAGCTACTGTCCGAGTAGATAAAGTAGTAGTACTACTAAAGGCGGTAAAAAATATTTCTTGGATGACTCAAAAATCTCATTGAGTAGTCTTGTCCTGTCTTTTCAATGTCACCCGTTTTCTTCCTCGCGCCCCTCAAATTATTAGTGAATATTAATTAATGAATATTGAAACCCCTAATACTTCTTCCTTTTCATATTGACTTGGCACTCCCATCAAGAAAATATTAATTAGGGGTTTATTTTACTACCAAATTAGCCTTATTAATTATGCTTTGTAAATATAAATTTGAATAAATACACTTTGTTTAGTCATTTAATATTAAGGGTAGTACATCTAGAAATTAGAATTATCTCATCTCTCCCTTCCTCTCCTTCAACCCTAAATCTCTCATCTTTTTTCTTTCTATTCTCTTTAGGGTTATCACAACCTTTTTTTTCTCTCCTCTTTCTAAAAATCTTTTGTTCGGATCTAAATAGATCGATATCCATATCTTATATTCCTCGACTAAAATTGTTGTTTTGACCCCCTTTTGACATTGTATGATATGATTCACTATTGCTCTTTCATTCTCATCTTCTTCTTGCAACTTTATTTACATCTTTTTGTTTATTTAATTACCATTGTCCCATATCATATTTATTTAAAAAATTTGAAGGAACTTTTAATTGTTGAATAAACATACCTAGTATTTTTATTATAAGATGCGAAAAAAAGTCATCTGTTGGGAGAAGTTTAAAAGCCTTGTTGGCAGTATCATTTTTTTTATGTATTTTATTTGTTTCTTTATTGTTGATGCTGTTATTGATGTTGTTGGTGGGGCTGACATTGTTGGAACTTGTGGTGTGGTGTTCCTGGTGGGTTTGGCATTGTTGGAACTTATGGTGTGGTGTGGTTTAGACGGTGGGTGCTTCTTAGCTTAAAAATAGTGGAGTCCGAACAATCAACACAAGGAGTAAGGGAGAAAAAAATAAAAAGTTTAAAGTGAATAAGAAGAGAAGAGTTGGTTACCAAAATTTAAAAAATATGTGCTGAGTGGGAATTGAACTCAAGACCAAAAGAAATAAATAGCCTTAAGCACCCATAAACAACAACTAGGCTAACCAAACAACTCTTACTATGGGTGCTCACTAATTAGATTATATACGTTTTTTTCTTTATTTCCTCATACATATATAAAGTTCGATACGAGTTCAGTTTGTGCTCGTGCACCCGGAGGACTCTGTGTGGGTCCGTCCCTTGTTGTTGATGGTGTTGGAACATAGGATGTACGCTTCTTTGTAGTTGATAATGTTGTTGGAACAAATGTTGTTGTTTTCTTTGTTGTTGATGTTTTTTATTTGTTGTTTGTAGTTTATGTTGTTGTTGATGTTGCAACAGATGGAGCAACTGATGGAACAAATCAAACCACCAGCAAGGCTGCTATGTATTCCAACAGACTCCATATTTGTTGCATCAGACTCCATATCTGACGCAACAGACTCCACATCTGACGCAAACTATCCGGGATTTATATGTTGTGTGTGTTACTTAAATAAAAATGGTGACTTTATTAATATGTAAATTAAAAAAAATGGATCTAAATACAACATTTTATCTTTTTGTTGTATTTTCGAAAGAAACAGATTGGTAATCTGTTGCAAAATATATTCCACTTGTCAGATAACTTACAACATATGAACAATCTGTTGCAACAGATGTATATATCAGTTTACTTTTCCATCAGCTGTGGCGTCTGTTGCAACTTGCTATCATCTGTTTATTTAATTTCATTGAGAGAAATAGATTTTTCTAAACACTTGTTGGCCAAACTCAATTTTTGCTCTTGGACTGCTTCTCTTTTTTTTCTTTGTATCATTCAAGCTGACCTCCAAATTCAATTTTTGCCCTCAATCCAATAGAAAAAATTTAGTTTGGTTGAAGGATGCAAAGAAAAAAAGAGAAGCAATCCAAGAGCAGAAATTGAATTTGGCCAAGAAGTGTTTAGAAAAATCGATTGCTCTCGATGAAATTGAATAAACAGATGACTAGAAAGTTGCAACAGACGCCACAGCTAAAGGAAAAGCAAACTGATATATCTATCTATTACAATAGATTGTCCATATGTTGTAAGTTATCTGACAGGTGGAATATATTTTGCAACAGATTACCAATCTTTATCTTTCGGAAATACAACAAAAAGATAAAATGTTATATTTAGATACATTTTTTTTTCTAATTTACTTTTTAATAAAGTCACCAGTATTATTTAAGTGACACACACAACACATAAATCTCGAATAGGTTCAGCAATATTGCATTAAATCCCGGATAGTTTGCTAATTATATTTTATGCCGGAATTTCGAATTGTGATACATATGTTAAGCAGTGATACATATAGCATATGTATCACTAGTAAATATGAATCCGGGATTTTATTTAATTTTTTAAAACATTAAGGGATATTGTGTAATATGGTGTCTTAAATATGGAATTTGTGTAATTTTTCATTTTAAGGGATATGAACAGTCGTGGCTTTTTGTTTGACTAAGTCCAGTCCCTTCCAATTCTCAATCATTTTATAAATAGGTCCCTCCGGCCTCCTCACTCACTCTCGTTCATTCTACTATACTTACAATACTAATATGTCAGATCCAGATTCGTACAAGAAGAAGAAGGTTCATATCGAGTCCTTACAGGAATTTCAAAGGCAATTTGATGAACTCCATAGGAATTTGGCTGACTTCCGAGCAAGGCTGAGGAGCGCCCTGCTGCGGCCGGATTAAAATTGTCAGGTTGACAATAAAAATAGTAATAATAATAATAATAATTAGGTTATGTTTTTTCTTTCTGTTAGCGTATGTATTTCCCTTTTTTTATATCCGATCTACCTATAAGGGATTCAAAAAAATCCATGTATATGTTTGGTTTGGTTTGGTTTCGTTTGGTTTGGTCGATTTTGAATTTTTAATTCTTATTCAATATTTAATTATCATTCTATTTATTCTCTATTCAAAACATGTCAGCAGTTGGAGTTAGGGATGCGATCATGATGAGAAATTCTCCTAGAAATGGTTCGTTAATAAATAATAAGGAACTAAATGATATTATAATCATAAAAGAAAGATTATTAAATTTAAAAAAAGTCACAGCATTGGATTAATTTAATTAAGATATATATATGATGATATGATTTTTAAGAAAAAAGTTAATGAATAGTCGTGACTGTGACTTTTGTCTGAACACATTCAACAAACAAACAAAAACAAAAAACACTTCTAATGCATCAAATTCCTCATCTGTTGTGACGTATGAATCAGTTAGAAGAAATAAAAAAACTCCTTAAACAGATGGTATATCTGTTGAAACAGATGGGTTATCTGATGCAACAGATATACAATCTGTTGGCATAACTCAATTAATAAAAATGGTTATTAAAGAAACGGAAAGATTAAGTCACCACCAGCTTGATTTAATTAAGTCATTTCTTTTCACAGAAAAGAATAAGGAAATAAATGAAAAACACAATTTAAACCGTAAAAAACTCACCAGAAATATTCTTGTTTTTAAATCTTCTTTATTAATTTATATAATTAAAAAGTCAAAAAAATTGGATGTCATGAAGATAACTTTTTTTTTAAAATATATATATATATATATATATATATATATATATATATATATATATATATATTATATGTTGCAATAGATATATTATCTGATGCAACAGTTGAATTATTTGTTGCAACGGATGATATATCTATTGTAATAGCTGATTTATCTGATGCAACAGATATATAATCTGTTGTGCAACTCAGTGTAAAAAATAAACGATTGCTGGAAAGAACTAATTATTTTAATAATTATAAAGCTAAGCTTCAAGCTGAAAAGTCATGACCTATCATAATATTGATTAATTTAATTAAGTCATAACTTTTTACAGTAATCAAGAATGTCATTAATAAATAGAGGTGAACAGTTGTGCCTTTAAATCTGCTTTATTAATTTATATAATTAAAAAGTCAAAAAAATTGGATGTCATGAAGATAATATATATATTTTTTAAAATATATATCATATGTTGCAACAGATATATTATCTGATGCAACAGGTTATCTATTTGTTGCAAATCATGATATATCTGTTGTAACAGATGATTTATCTGATGCAACAGATATATTATCTGTTGTCCAAGTCCGTGTAAAAACAAAACGGTTCCTGGAAAGAACTAATTATTATTAATAATAAAGCTGAAAAGTCATGACCTATCATAATATTGATTAATATAATTAAGTCATAACTTTTTACAATAATCAAGAATGCCATTAATAAATGGAGGTAAACAGTTGTGCCTTTAAATCTACTTTATTAATTTATATAATTAAAAAGTCAAAAAATTTGGATGTCATGAAGATAATATATTTTTTTAAAAAAATATATATATTATATGTCGCAATAGATATATTATCTGATGCAACAGGTTATCTATTTGTTGCAAATCATGATATATCTATTGTAACAGATGATTTATCTGATCCAACAGATATATTATCTATTGTCCAAAACAGTGTAAAAAATGGTTCCTGGAAAGAACTAATTATTAATTATAATAAAGCTGAAAAATCATGACTTATCATAATATTAATTAATTTAATTAAGTCATAACTTTCTACAGTAATCAAGAATGTCATTAATAAATAGAGGTGAACAGTTGCGATTGTTTGCCTAATTCATTCAAGTTCAATCCTCTATAAATAGGTCCCTCCTTACTCAATCGTTCGTTCTACTACACACAATTTATTCCTCGCTCTTGTTACACCTTCAACTACTTTCTCTTCAAGGACTTGATAGCTTTTTCCTGTCTCTGGTAAGTTCTTTTCTTGATTTTTGTGTAAATATATGTTGTATTACATTACATTACATTACATTCGAATTCTTTCTTTCTTTACTTTTGTGTTTATGTGTGTGTTTTGTCAACTGACGCATTTTTTAGATATGGCTGATCCTGTGTGGGATGTCGCTATTTTACGAGACGTCATGAGGGAACTGCAGAAGGAGGTTCATGACCTGCATTGGGAGTTGGCCGCCATCAAAGTAAGGATGCTGCGGAAGGCGCTGCTGCTGCCCTTTGAAGATTGGTCGGTTGGCCATACAAATAATAATGATGTTAATAATGATGATAATAATAATTAAGCTTTTTTTTCCTGTTATCTATGTATTTTTTTTATTTGTTTTATAAAAAATTATGTTTGATGCACTTGACTTTTTATTTCTTATTTAATTTTCGTGTTGTCTATTTCTATTTCTTAACGAATGACATGTCTACAATTAAGGAATAATTTGATTCCAATATCAATAGCAAGAACATTTGAGTTATCTGTTAGGTTTTGTGTGTGACAGGACCTGTATTTTGTTGTTCGAAACATATTAGTAATCTGATGAAACAGATTATTTATCTGTTGAAACAGATTACTAATATGGTGTAACAGAATACCCATCTATTCGATTCATAATCATATTACGGGCACCTAGAACCCTTAAACATGAATCCAACATGAGTCTACTGTTACAACAGAACATTTATCTGGTGCTGCAGATAATGGATCTGTTTAAACAGATTGCTCTTGTATTGCATTCATGTTCGCGTGCAAACTATTGTTGAAAAAACAACACACTAGCAGTTACCCAGATTCAACTAAAAAACATAATCTGACTTACCAAAGTCTCCTCTCAAGTAAATTTCAAAGTTGAAAGTGATTTACGAAATAAAATTTGACATAAGAATTTGATCAAAGAGCAGCAGTTGGGGTAACAACAACAACAACAACAATGGTCAACAAGAAGAATATGAAGTTGATAATGGAGTATGAGATGATGATAATGAATCAGAAGATGATGAATAAAGCAGCAGGAACAATGAACAACAAATATCACGAAGAGAGAGAAAACAACAACGGATGAGGAGAGAAAAAAAGATGCCTTTTTTTCCTTCATTCCCCGTTATATATTAACTAACATTTGAATCAAAGTGTAAATTTAAAAACTTGTGGGTTATTTTAAAATTTTTCAAACTTTCTTAAACCATAATGAAGTAATTGTCGCCTCTACTCAATTATTAAGACTTGTGTCACCTACACCTCATTTTAAAACTCTTTTGTCACCTGTGGCCCAAACCCCCTACTCTCTTTGTCCAAACTTTTGTGGCATTGATAATCAATTATATTTTAAAAATAGTTTAAGCTTTTAATTATTGAGATTTATAATAAGTTTTTTTTCTATTTCAATTTAAGTGACATTTATTTAATTTCGAGAGTCAACCAAATATTTTATATCCTTTAAATTTTTTAACTTGTTAATTACTGTGATTAATAATTTTTTTTTTTACATATTTTCTGTTATATATAACAGATTAATTATTTTTGTAGATATTTTAAGTTATTAAATGTTGTAATTTATTATCTATTTTTCTTGAATATATAACAGATTAATTATTATTTTTTTTTAGATATTTTAAATTATTAACTATTGTAGTTTATAATAAGTTTTATGTAATTTTCAAATAATATATGTTACTCTCCTTGTCCAAACTTTTGTGGCATTAATAGTCAATTATATTTTTTAAATAATTTATTTTTTATTTATTGTGATTTATAATTTTTTTTCTATTCTAATTTAATTAGCACAATGTTTAAATGACCATAATAATTAATTAGGGATGATATAGTACAAACATGTCTTAAATGACTTATAATAACTAATTAGAAGTGATACAGCAAAATTACTATAAAAAATATCTGTTAAAATAATTAAGAGGACTTCATATAAGACGTCAAGTTAATTTATTAAATATTATCATTTTTTAATACTTAGATGACTTATAATAATTAATTAGGGATGATATAGTAAAATTATCGTTGAAGTAGCTGAATCAGATATATAATAAATGTCTCTTTTATTTGTTAAATATAATTAATATTTTTAATACTTAAATGACATATAATAATTAATTAGAGATGATATAGTAAAATTAAGAATAAGCACGTCAAATGACGGCAAGCAGGATGTCGACGGTGTGGTGTGTGCTTCACCTGCCACACCGTGACTTATTATATAGGAGAATCTATGTATCAATTGATCGATCGTATCGATTACATTATAGTCTATCTTTGTAGTGTCCCATAATATTCATATCATGCATCTCACTATGGTTGGTGTTACCATTTGTAGGGGGTGCGGATAACTAAGCTGATAAATAGATTTATAAATAGATTTATTATAGCTAATGAATCTATTCTTTTTTGTGCGTGGTTATTTCTTAGATTTTGTTTTAATAAGTTATTCTTTTTGTGAGATGTATTCATTAATTTTTAGTTTATTATTTTATCCTGTAGTAACTGCTGAGTTACAAATTTCTGTGTAATAACTTATTCTTTCTGTACTGTAGTGTATATCTAATTCTAGATTTTCTATGTCATTTATTATTTTGTGTTGTTCTTCTCGTAGTGAGTTTTTTATATTATATAAACTGTTACATGTACTTTTTTCTAAATTTTCTAAGGTTTTTTCTATCCATATTAACTTTTCTTTTAGATCTTCCATTATTTTTCTAATTCGGTTTCTGTAATTAATTTCGTTATTTAGATTATCTTGGTTTTCTCTAGTTTTTCTAATATATTCTAACATCCACAATCTTGGTCTGAATAATATCCTTCTGGGTAAATGTCTTCGTATATTTGTGCTGTGGCATTTATCATTTCTATTTCGTAATTTATTACTTCTTCTAGTATCATTTTCTTAATATCTATTATTTCTATATCTTTAAGTATATATAAGGTTAAAATTCTAAGGTAGTCTAAATGGGCTATTTTTTTAAAATTGATATTTTATAGCTATTTGTTTTAGACTTAGTAGTTTTTGCACATTTTTATTAAGAGATTTTATATATTTTTTATTTTCCATGTATTTGTCTATATTTATTTTTATCTGTTTTTCTAGTAACTGTAATTTTTGCGTATCTTTAAAAGTCCTACGTAATTTTAACATAATAAATATTTATAAGAGTAGTTAGGTATGTGTGGTATATAATTTATCCTATCCGTATAATTTTGTCCATATGCTTTTTCTAATATAACTTTTCTTATATCTGCAATATCTATATCTCTAAGTGCATACAAAATAAGTATCTTAAATTTATCTACCATGACATCAGATATATTATCATTCATTATCATAAAATTGCTTTTTTCAAAATATTTCCTTCAACCATATACATTATAAAATATAGTCATCTCAGATTACTATATACTAGATTATTCTTAAATAACATGTTCTTCGGTCACTACTAGCATGGTAATTCGGATACTTTTCCCTTAAACAACGCCTCGACTTTGGTTACTCCCCGCCACGGCTTCTTGCCTCATTGGTTTCACCTTTAGGATGGCATAGTTCCTTGGGATTTTTCTCCGTTTCCACTTTGCTAATAAACTTCTTAACATATTATTTTTCGAATAATTCTACTATAAAGTAACTAATATGAATTTATTTTATCATATCATGATTGTCGGGAATTATGAATTTAGCTATTCATAATCGTAAATAGATATACCTGTTCCGGTAGCTTTGATATTTCTGAGGTTTGTTGTTCCATAGCTTTTTCCATTGCGGTGTATATATTTAATTAACCGGGCTAAATATTTTTGAATCGGAATGGAGAGAGTATTTTTGTTGAATGTTTGAAGGCTTGCCTTTGCAATGCCTTCTGAGCTCTTATTTATAGATGATTTCAAACGCTTTACATTTCTTTACAGCTTTACGTAAAAGCTAGAAAACAAAAAAACAATTAATGAAAAGACTTAAAGTCCTACCTAACCTACCTAAAGATCTTTTCAAACTTTTACAACTTTTTCAAAGTTTACCATAAATGCTAAACTACTTTCTACTACGTATTTCTAAAGCTTAAGAAGACTAAAGTCTTCTATTAAATGTTTACTAACTAATTTTTGTACAAATAAGTCTTCCGTCTATCTGTCATATCTGATGTATCTCCATTATTGCTTTGGCCTTATCTTTCCAGCTGTCGTTCTTATCTTCTTTTATTCTAGCTGCACCGCTGGGACGTCGTTATCTCCTCCATTACATTTTGAACATCTGTGGTCTGGGTATTTGTGTCCAATAGTTTTGAAATATCTGGTCAATAATTCTTCTGAAATAAATTTTTCTTTAATAGCTCTGGCGATAGGTTCTGTCTCTGGTTTAAGCAACGTCATAATCCATTGCCTAATTGTTTCCATATCTGTTTCTCGTAGAATATATCAATACATGGTTTCTTGAATAATAACTCCATATAGGATTTTGATTACAATATGTATTTGCTAGTTCTTGTAAAATCGTAGATAGTCCGATAACTCTTTTATTCGCATAAAATTTTGGTATCTCGATTCTGGGTATCTCTGGCTGTGTACCAATATCTTGCGGTATAATCATATCTCTTGTCATTCCTATTTTTACAACTTGTATAGGTTTCTTAACTTCGTCAAATAATATCTCTGCTGGTGCCGTGTAGATTTTTATAAAAAATAAAGTACCTTTGGTTATTCTTTTAAATGTGGTAAATGCTTCATATATCTCGGGTATAGTGGATATCTCAGTTCCGTCCGTGGTATATACGGTACTAAGTAATCCATATTCGTAGCAAGTTTTAACTAGGCTTGGTTTAGTTTTAGGTAACGCAATTAGCTTGTTGTATCCGGTCAATTTCTGGGTTATATAGTTCGTATCTGGTTCTTGGATATTTGTAGCTTTTGGGTTGCTATTTAAGAAAGTTTGTACGTTGTAGATATTTTCTATATATGTGCGGGCTGTGTAGTTATATGTCTTTTTGTCTTGGTTTAGGCTTTCTCGATATGTGGTAACTTGTGGGGGTGTAAACATAGGGTCTTTTGGTATATTTGGTGTATATGGCTTGTCAAATAGCTTATTTAAGTTCATATTTTTTCTAAATCCTTTGCTTGTACCTGCAGAAGTAGATTGATAAACGTTATGGGTTTTATGGAGTATCCCAACATCTCCTTCTAGCTCTGGAATTTTATTGTCTTCCGATCGACATAGCTCTGCACATTGCTGAGTTAGCTGATTCATAGCTATAGACTTCAGATTATCTTCACTAGTCTTTAGCTTTAGCTTTTCTATCTCAGTACCCATACTGTCTACTTTCAATGAAAGCATAGTCAGGGCGTTGAGTATTTTTTCATGTATATTTTCTTCTATCATTTCAGTTTGCGTAGCTTTGTCTTGATATGTAATCTGCAATAACATTTTTGTTAGTACTGATTACTTCTATTATAAATGTAAAATTTAATATATTTAAAACTAGTCTCCGAATCTCTTTTGTTGTAACTGAATTTTGTATTTTCTTTGTTAGCCACCAGCGTACCTGTGTATTATCTGTTCGCACAATAAATTTGTTATATACAATATATGGCTCAAATGCTAATAAACATTTATATAATGAACATAATTCTTTCCTATTTATCTCCCATTTTATTTCTGTCTCGTTGAACGTACCTGAGTAGTATCTACAATGGTGTTCTATTTTTTCTGCTTCATATCTATATTTAAGTACTCCTCCGTAACTATATTCACTGGCATCTGCTTCTACTATGTATGTAAATTTTCTATTTTCATCTGGAAATTGTAGTTTTGGTAATTCCTTGCAAAGTAATTTTATTTTTTGAACTTGTTTTTTATCTTCTTCATTATAATTATATTCTATATCCTTTTTTAATTTTTTCTGTAGTGGTTTTAGGTTCTCTGCTAATTTTGGAATATATTCTCTTACTTGGTTTACTAATCCTAAAAATGATTGTAATTTCTTTTTTGTATCTAATTCTTCTTTCGAATTTATTATTTTTTGTACTATATGTTGTTGCATTTTTACTCCACTTTTATCTATTTGTATTCCTAAAAATTCTATCTGATTTTTCATAATTTCGGCTTTCTTTTCACTTAGACTTATTCCTGAATTTTCTATTATATCTGTAAATTGTTCTAATAATTTTATATGTTCTTCTTTAGTCTTTGTATATAATAATATATCATCTATGTATACTATGCAATTAGGTAATTGTTTAAAATAATTATCCATAAAATGTTGATATCTACCTGGTGCATTTTTATATCCAAAGGGTAATACATTCCATTCGTAAAATCCTTGTGGTACCGTAAATGCGGTTAATTCTTTAGATTCTTCTTCTAACTTTAGATGGTAAAATCCTGATTTACAATCGAATTTACTAAAATAATTATATCCTTGGATTTGTCTTATTTTTAATATCTTATTTGGTATTGGATAATTATATGTTATAGTTTTTGCATTTAAATTTCTATAATCAATAACCATTCTACTTTTTCCTCTTTTTTGTTCACTATGTTTATTTACTATAAATGCTGGACTATTATGTTTACTATTACTTTTTTGTATATATTGTTTTTCTAATAATTCATCTATATGCATTTTAAATTCTTTTAAATCGTCAAAATTATATGTTAATGGTTTTTGGGTTATTATACTGTTTTTATCTATTAATTCAATTTTTATGGTAGTTTTATGTTTTTCCCATCCTTTTAATGGATCTTCACTATATAATTGTTCTAGTTTTTTCTTAACTATTTCTATCTTATTTATTGAAAATATAGTTATTTCTGTTTTATTTATCGAGAATACTACTAATTCTATTGTATCTTCAGAGTTTTTTATATTTTCTAACTTTTGTGTAATTTTTTCACTTCCTTTTATCCAATCAGTTTTCTTTCTTATTTTATTATTAACTCTTTTTGCTCTTACTTTTTGTTTACATGGTGTTGTGAACCACCAATCGTTTCTAGTTATTATATGTGGGTATAGTTTATCTAAAAATGGTATTCCTAAAAGTATATCTTTTGATGTTAGTTCGTAATTATAAATTTCTTCTATTGTCAATATCTTATCCCATATTTGTGCTTTTACATTCCTAGCTTTATAAGTAATTAAGCTTCCTTCATTATTAAATTCTTTAACTATTATTGGTATTTTTAATTTATTCCATTTACTTTCTGGTAAGCAATTATATCTACATAAATTAGCTTCTGCTCCTGTATCTATCATAGGCGTATAATATCTACTGTAATATCCTTCCACTACTATCTTCATTAATACATATATTTTCATTTTATGTTAAGGCTCTTCTTAGAAATAATCTTTCCCTATTATATGTTATGGCTAATTGTGTATGTTCTATATTATATGGTTTTACTTGTTCTAACCATTTTATTCCTAATATTATATCTGCTTTTTGCATTTCTTCTTTTACCTCAAATTCTATTTTTATTTTTCTAATTCCTCCTATTATTATTTCTTTTTCTGCTATATCTTTATTATTTATTAAACTTCTCGGTAGATCTGGGCATATATCATTATCATTTTTTATTTCTTCATTTTTTACTAGATATTTTGCTATATAATTTTCTTCTTGTCCTGTATTTAATAGTATTAAATGTTCTTTTTCATTTATTTTTCCTGTTATGTAATATTGGTTTAAATTACTTATTGAATTCGTTTCATAACTTGTTCTTTTTGATGAGCTCGATGACTCCGGTTTTTCATTAGCTATTCTTTTTGTTGTACTTATTCTATCATTTACTATTTCTAAATTTTCTTCTATATCTATGTCTCTATAGCTATAGTCATTATAATCTATTGTTTTTACAATTTGCTCAAATGGGCTATCTATTTGTATTTTATTAATCTTATTTTCCCCTGTTATTTTATGTTTTGTTGTTAATACATATAAATTTTTACATCTCGCTGTAAATATTTTACTTCCTGGGGTTAATTCTATTCCTGATATCTTCCAATATAATACTAATGATTTATCTATATTTCTATCTGTTACTGCTACTGAATAATTTGCACTTATTATAAATTTAAATTTTTGGTATATTAAATTTCCTTTTACGGCAGTTATTATGCTTTTTTCTATAGGTTTTATAATTCTATCATCTGCTAAATATAATTCTATTGGTGTATCTATTCCTTCTCTAAAACATGCTTTTATTAATATTTCTGTACCTCCAAGGTGTACGTATTTTATTGGATTTCCTTTACTTTTTATATCATTTATTTCTTTATTAATTATCCTTTTTGTTACTAGTGGTATACTAGCTTTTCCTTTTGCATATCTACAGTCTATTACATGTTCTTTTTGGCATACTACATAATATTCATCTTTTTTCCTACTAAAAATATTTTTTATTGTTGGTATTTTAAATATTTTTTCTACACTTAAATCTAACTCTTTTCCTTTTATTTCATCAAATATATTACTATCAAATATTATCTTTTGTTCTGTTCCTTCATCATTTAAATATTCTTCCTTTGTTATTATTTTTATATCTTCTTCAGTCATTTGATTCATCTATCTCACTATCTATTTCTGTATCTGTTTCGTTTTCTGAAATTTCATATATACTATCTTCACTTTCTAGTTCATAATCTATATAATCTATTTGCATATATTCTGTATTTTCTATTTTTATTTCGGATATTTGTTTATTTTTTGGATTTTTGGGTAATTTACAATCTCTAGCTAAATGTCCTAACTTTCCACAATTATAACATGTACATTCTTTTATAGATTTTTTCTTTCTATATGGTCTTTTATTTTTGTAATTTTTAACATAATATCTTTTTCTTGGTTTCTTATATTTATATTTTGATTTTTTATATTTCTTATATTTGTTATGTCTTTTTCTTTTCTTATAATATCTTTCTTCGCATCCAAATTGGGGTGCTATTTTATTTTTGCAACATGCTAAATTTTTTATTAATATTTTTTCCATTTTTAATTCTTCTCTATATTTTTCACAATGCTTTCTATACCATTGTTGTAAAAATTTTATTCTAGCTCCTAATGTATCTACTATTTTTGCTTCTTCCCAACTTTTTATTATCTTTAAACTAAATGGTTCGGGTAATTTATTAAAATATAATTTTCTTATTTCTCTACTTTCTTCTATGCTATATGCTCCTTTATAATAATATTCTTTAAATGCGCAAGTATATTCATCTATATAACACATATTACATATTGTTAATTTTATCATTAAATTCCTATTTGTATCTTTTTCTTCATCTTGTTCTTCTTCTAATGTTGTCATACTACCAAATTCATCTTTTATAGCTGTTTCATATTTTTTCAATAATTCTATTGGTGTTAATTTTGTTGTTGTTGATGCTGCTCCTTCCATAGGTTTATTAGCTCTTAATACTTTCTTACTATTTTCAGTTAAATTTGTAAACCATAATTTTACTGATCCTATTAATGTTTTTTCTATGTATTCTGGTGCATCTGTTATGTTTATATTATTGTCTAATAATTGTTTTGTCATATATCCTACCCATAATTGTATTTTTTTTTCTGTATCTATTACACAGTCTAGATCTAATAAGTTATAATTTTTATTAACTATTTGTTTTGGTGTCCATTTGTCATATTCATTATATCTTTTAAATTTATTTTTATAATATATAGGTTTTCTTATTTCTGTTGTTTTGGGTATTAAATTTTCATCTTTTTTTTTGTCAAGAGTATTTATTTCTGTATTGTTATTTTCTAAGTTTTCTTGATTAATTCTTTCTTGTTTTTCGTTAATTTCTAAATCTTTTATATTTGTTAATATTTCCGTATATGTTTCACTATCTTCTGAATCATAATTATCCGTTTCTTCTACCTCTATATTATTTATTTCTAATTTTTCTTTAAATTGATTTATCTCGTTTATTAATTTTTGTTCCTTATCTATTTCTTCTTTTTCTTTTTGTCTTTGTTCGTATAAATCTTTTAACATTTGTAATTCTTTTTCTAATTCAGCAATTCTACTATTTTTAGTTTCTTCTATTTTTCGTATTTCTTCCGTAGATTGTTGTTTAATTTTTTCTATTTTCTTTTTTCTATCTATTTCTTCATTTTCTTTTTCTATTCTCACCATTGCTGTTAATTTATCTTCTAATTTTAATTCTTCTTTTTCTAACATTAAATATAAATGTTCTCCTATTTTCTTGTATCTTCTTCCTAAATTGGAAAATACTATTTTTATTTTTGATCCTTCGTGATTTTCATATATTTTTTCATCTATTATAAATTCCTCTTTATTCATTTTATTGTAAATAGTTCATGTTGATATATATATTCTAAACTATCTATTTGGGATTCTAATTTTGATATTTCATCTTTTTGTATATTTATTGAATTTTTACTAACTCCGGCAAATATATTATAATGTAATCTTTCTTTTCTTATTTTAAATTCTTTACATTTTTCAGATATAAATTGTTTTAATTCTTTGTATTTTTGTTCTTTATTCATCTAAATTGTGTTTATAATATTTTGGTGGATATCTAAATCTAATTTTATCATAATTAGATGGTATATGTCTCATTCTTCTAGATTTTAAATGGATTATTAATTTTGCTTCAATACTAGATATTAATGTAATTAAATAGGCTAATCTTTCTGGATTTTCTTTTGTTTTATTTAGACTTATATATTCTGAATAATTACTAACTAAAGATTCTTTAATTTTTTTAAAAGCTTCTCTATTTTTAAATGGTCTTCTCATAATTAATTTAATAAATAACTAAATCTAATAAAAAACTTTAAATTTTTTGAGTGATGCAACTAGTACCTCGTGAAGTATGATCAAATTTGCTACGACATGCTTCAACTTTACGAGGGTCCTATTGCCCCCTTGAACTAAATTTTAGTGTATTTTTGTCAATTTTTTTACTGACGTGACACCTTTTTAGCTGATGTGACATCTTTGATGTGGGCTCCATTTTTATGTAATAAAGGTGTCATGTCAGCACAAAAGGGTGACAAAAATATGTTAAAATTGAGTTCGAGGGTAATAGGATCCTTGTGAAAGTGGAGTGTATTGTAGTAACTTTGACCATAGTTCAGTGAACTACTAGATGCTTATCTCAATTTTCTTTTTTGTTTATAAACTTTATTCATTCCTCGAATATTCCATGTAACTAGCTTCATTGAGTAGGAATTGGATCACGAGGAGCATTATCAAGCCTCACATTACTACTTTGTCTTTTCTATAGGACGCCACATAGGACACATGTAGAACTTATTCAATTTTATATAAGTTTAATTGTCTACTTATGCACATCCAAATTGAAAGATATATATAGATGTAAGCCGAGTTCAAGTTAAATTGCATGTTTATGCATTATACCTTTTTATTATGAGATAAGCATCCAACAACCCCTGAATTATGACCAAAGTTGCTACGACACACTCTAACTTCACAGGGTTCCTATTACCCCTGAACTCAATTTTAGTGTATTTTTTTAGCCTTTTGTGCTGACGTGATACCTTTGTTACATAAAAGTAGAGCCCATGTCAAAGGTGTCACGTTAGCTAAAAGGTATTACATCAATTAAAAAGGTTGACAAAAATACATTAAAATTTAGTTCAGGAGGGTAATAGAGCCCCCGTGAAGTTAGAATCTGTCGTAACAAATTTGATCATACTTCAGGAGGATAATAGATACTTTTACTTTTTTATTATTATTATCAACTAGTATTAGTACCCACGCGATGCGCGACATATTGAAAGAAAAGTAATTATTGTAAATTTTGCTTTTATTTGTCGATTATGTAAAATATAATTTTTTGGTTGCAGATTCTTAGATGACATCTTTCTTCTTTTCAATGTATGTAAAAGAACAACACTATAGCAATATGTATCTTAGAACAACCACCCTATAAAACTATCATGTAGTCGTGGAATAACTTCTTAACCAAATTCAAACACATAATCATACATAGTACTTGATACAAATAGTCAGGAGCTGAAATAGGTTCAATATGAGCTTCAAACTTCTATATAGTAGAAGCACTGGTTTCGACCACTGCTTCCTAATTTACCTTTTTACCCCTAATTGCTCCGTAATTTGTTATACTATTCCTAATTAATTATTATAAGTCATTTATATATTAGAATTAATAATATTTTTTTGCTATATTATGCCTAATTAATTATTATAAGTTATTTATATATTAGAATTAATAATATTTAAATAAGAAAATAGATATTTATGATGTTTGTTTCAGCTGCTTTAATCGTGATTTTACTATATCATCCTTAATTAATGATGATAAGTCATTTATGTATTAAAAATTTAATAATATTTAATTAAAAAAATATATGACATGTCTGCTGCAGTTGCCTCAACCATAATTTTGCTAAATATCGCTCATAATTAATTATTATGAGTCATCTAAGTGTTAAAAAATTAATAATATTTTTTTAAAAATAAAATAAACATAAAATGATAAATTAACTCTTGATGTATTAAATTAAGTTGATCTCCTTCAACCGTGATTTTACCATATCACCCCTAATTAATTATTATAAGTCATTTATGTATTAAAAAGTTCATAATATTTAATTAAAACATTGGTTTCGACATGGCTGCTTCAAGAGCTGCGCCGTGATTTTACTATAGCACCCCTAATTAATTATTATAAGTCATTATGTATTACTATATTAATAGTATTTACTTAAAACAAGAAAAATATGTGTTTATGACATGTCTGTTACCGCTGCTTCAACCATAATTTTACTAAATATCGCTCCTAATTAATTATGATGAGTCATCTAAGTATTAAAAAATTAATAATATTTAATAAAATGATAAAATCAACAAATGATAAATTAACTCTTGGTGTTTTAAATTAAGTTGGCGTCCTTCAACCTTGATTTTACTGTATCACTCCTAATTAATTATTGTAGGTCATTTATGTATTAAAAAAATATTTAATTAAAAAAGAAAAATAGACATTTATGATATGTCTATTTCAGCTGCTTCAATCGTAATTTTACTAAATACCGCTCTTAATTAATCATCTAAGTATTAAAAAATTAATGATATTTTATAAAAAAATAAAATAGACATAAAATGATAACAGGTAGTAGATCGACGTGTTTGTTTGTGTTGCCTACTTAGATACTTCCTTTTATATTTGTTTATTTTACTTTCAATTTTAATCTATTATATATTTGACAATTACGTAAAAATATTATAAATCATAATAATTAACAATTCAAAGTAATTAAAAAGACATAAAAATTTTGGTTGACTCTCTAAATTTTATTACTGTCACGGAAATTGAAACAGAAGAAAAAGTACTAGAAATCACAACAATTAATATTTTAAAGTATTTTAAAAATATGTAAAAAATTTAGTTAACTTTCAAAAATTGTATAAATACCACATAAATTGAGACAGAGAATATAACATATATCATTTAAAAATTACATAAAAAATATTATAAATCACAATAGTTTATCTTGAAAATATTTTTCACGCTGCCACCTCAATTCTAACTGTTGTTATATTTGGATATCTAGATCTGATAATATTGTGCACCTATCTATAAGAATTTCTTAACTTAGTAGTGGTTCAAAACATTTCAATATCTGTATTTATAAGTGTTTTGCCTTTTGAGAAGATGATCCAAGACTTTGTTGTAAATTGAAGTATCTTTTGTTCCAGTTTTTGTATGAAATAATTCTATGAATATTAGTTCTACATCTTTTCTATATTTTGTAACATGTCTCAATCTTATCATCAAATAATTAAAATAGTCCGACTACACGACACATCACACTTTCTTATCGTGTGAAAAAAAACTATCTTATAAAACTTCTCTCCTTAGCGAGTACCGTCAAATAGTTATTATTTAAAAAATTATCGTTTTAAATCAATGTACATTTATGTTTATATCTCATCAACATCGAATTTTGGTGCTAAAAAATGTCTATAGTGTTGGGCCCGTGCTAACACGGGTCATGCACCTCTAGTATCATATAAACAATTGACTATATATTTCAACAAATTCTGATTTTGTCCTTTATTTATAATTCAAAAAATAATCGACTCCAAATTAACTAAGTACATTACTCTAGCCAAAAAGAGATTATATGGTTAGTTCTTTTTCTTCCCTAATTGAACGAACCATATATTATTAAACACCAATAAAAAAAGATCCTGTTTAGAACTTTATCCAAAAAAATAAAAAAAGCCAGCAACCAACTATTAAACTTTCTATCTATTGTTGTTACAATTAACAATCTAGTTCTGTGTATACAATTTTTCTAATTGTATCTTTCTATCAATCTTCTATTTTTCTTTGTGTATCTTGTCAAAAATTCTATATTTGCTTTCCAACACTTCTTTCATATTCCACAGAGATTCATTCCTTACCATCTAAATGTGATATATAATTATTTCAACCACAACACTACAGAATGGCTAGATCATCTTTCCTTTCCCTTATTGTCATTCTATTCCACATTCCCAAGTGATCCCGCCTTTGTATATTCATCTATAGTCTGGCCAGAGCATAGTGAGATAGGCATGTGAGAATAATCATAAAAAAGAATAGGTTCTTTGATGTTTTAGCAGAAGCATCACATAATAAGTAGGAACTCTCTTGACTATTTGTTCTTATTTGGACAGGCGAAAATATTGAAATCAAGACATAATCCATCACCTATTGTTTCTTTATGTAGCATCTCGTAGCATACTCGACTTAATACCACTCTTAGAAGCATGTCTAGAGGGCTTACGACCTAAAATTTTTTTAAGTGTTAAAAAGATTTAGTCATATTTTGAGCCCTTAACTTCAATAATTTTTAAATTGACCTTTTCGACCTTGAGACGTAGATTTTAAAGTTGATTCCTGTTCAGGGATGTAAAGGGGATGTCTCGGAGGAATTTTATCAATGTTTAAGAATTTATAACCATGTTGCAAAGAAGAGTTTTGATATTGTTCAAAGAGCATGTCATGGAATCATTTTTGATGAAAGTATTTATATATATATATATATATTGTATTGGATTCTTTTCGTGGAATTTAATTGTAGCCCCTTATACATATATGTTTTCAGTTTTGCAAAGTTTAATTGAGAGCATGAATGAAGAAACTCCCTCTCTTGTTGTGATACCTCTTGATTTCGCATATTATGGGTCGTTCAATTGCATGTTTAGAAGCATAAAATAAATGTTTTACTATTGTCATGAACTTGGTTTCAGTTATGAATTGACTTTTAGCACTCCTGACTTAATACCACTCTCAGAAGCATTACCAGTCAAGTTTTTATATTTATATAAAGCATGAATAATGGCAGACCTCCATCGAAACTTTTTTATACTTGAATCTCAGTGTATTTAAATTCTTATCGTCAAAGCAAATGAGAAAAATGCATTTAAAAACAGGGGGAAAGAAGAAGAAAATGATATAAATATGTATTTTAAGAGTTGGTAGTAACTTTATACTTTGAAGGGTGTTAATCATAAGGATTAAAGGCAGAAAATCTATATGGAAGTCCATTACGAAGTCAAACTGTTACTGTATTACCCAATTTGTTATTGTCTTTGCCTCAAATTTGCACTTGATATAACGATTAAAAGCATAAAGAAGATATGAAAATGGAGTCTAAGAGAGAATCGAAAATGCACAAGTAAAAAAATTATTGATAACCAACCCAATTATCGTCCGCAATGTCCTCTTAGTTGAATTCTATTTAGATCTCATCAATGGATTCTTTTAATGATAAACAAAACTTCATCGTCTTGTTGATTTGTACATGTTGATAATGATTTACATTGCAGAAAATTTTTGCGTAAAAGTTGTAGAATCTGCCACTATACCTTCTTTGAATTTAAATTTTGTATTGTAAAATTTTAAATTTTGTATTGAAAGTTGTAGAATCAGCCATTAATGCAGCCATATGTTGTGGGTATGTCACTGCTATGAAGATTTGAATTTTAAATTTAGAATTCAAAATATGTATTGTAAAGACAGTTTCTTTTGGGTAGGACAGTTTTTTGGCCATCAGTGTTGGCAACGTTCATATGTTATTCTAAGTACTTATTTTCAAAGTTTCTAGAATCCTTTTTACAATTAATTGTTTAATGTCAAAAGTAATAATCAATTACTAGGGATAGTTTGACATTTAAACACTTTCAAAACTTATTTTGACATTTATACACAAGTCTTGGAAAATTAGGTCTTTAGACACTATTATAACATTATCATTTCTTACATACAAACCTACCACACAAGTTTAAAACTTTACACTTTAGTCCCCCACCTCATCCATTTAATATTTAATATTTCCCACTTTTTTTTTATATATTTCCACCATTTTTTCATATTTCCTATTTTAATTTAGAAAATTATCCAAGAAGCCACCAACAGGAACTCCCTTTTTCACCAATAATTTCCGATTCCGGCCACCTTTTCAAAGAAAAATTATTCATCACAACTGAAAATTTTCATTCTTCATCATTGCTTCCATTGTTGTTCCATCCTTATTGAAAAAAAAGCAAAAAAAAATTTTCACCATTTCTACTAGCTTGAAAAGCTTTCCAAATCCACTCAATACCTCGTCATTAGATATATTTCAGTAGTTTAGAAGTCATACACATACATTTTTCCATCCCAAAACTAGGAGGGCAACGATTTTATCGAAAATCAGTCGATTCATATCTTTGTACGGACGTATTCATACCAGTCATCGACCAGCTATAGACCGATACCTTAATCTATTATCGATTTGTGTGGTCTATTATGGCAGTAGCTGAGGTAGTTGTCGTGGGTGGTAATTATATGGGTGCGTGGGAGGAGGGTCCCAACTATTGGAAGTGGAAATCATTTAGCAAAGAGATAGTGCCCATCCCGCTGCGTCGCAATGGATCATATGACGACATAGTTCGAAGTGTAATTAAGAGTGGAGAATTAGAATGCGAGCCAAAGAAAGTTGTGATTAGCTATGTAATGAATGAGCGGGGTAAAATACATCCCACATTCATAAATAATAATCGACATGTGTCGTTATACATGGTGGATGTCGATGTCGATGGCTCTAGGATATTATTGAGGATAATATCATTCTGGGGTCTCCGATAATCCCGCCACTACAGCCAACAATCGATGAACATGATTCATTTGAAGATGAGAGTTTGGATGCTCATTCAATGGATTTGGAAGATTCATTCAATGGAATTGAAAAATTCAATTTTCTCTGAAGAAGGGGGAGAAGAGTGCGAATTGGGAGCACAAACCAACCACACCTTCTCCGACGGAACTAATTTTCAGGTAAATCAAGTATTTAGCGGTAAAAAGGAGCTGATACTATTGCTGGACGTAGCAACTGTGAGAAATTCTTTTGATTATGCTACGTTGAAGACCTGCAGCAAATTCCTCAAGGTGAAATGCATTTGTCCTAGCTACATGTGGATGTTGCAGGCGAAGAAGTATGAATGCATGGACAGATTCATCATCTATAAATACATTGGCGATCACAGTTACGGCATCGAATACGCCACCCGCTGCCATAGAAAAATCTCGTCTAAAGTCATTGCGTCGCTCTGTGTGAACATGTATCGCGAAGGAAAGGGTCCGGACACTAGCGAGATTGGGAGGATCGTTTTCAAGAACTTGAAAAGTAAACCAAGCTATTGGAAATATTGGCTGGGGGTGTGATTGCCAAGAAAATGGTTCGAGGAACAGCGGAGCACGGGTATTCCTGCCTGCCCATTTTTTTGTACATGATCAACGCTCTTAATGTTGGCACTACCTATTCCATCATGGTGAACAAGGTCGATTGTAGGTTTATGTACTACTTTTTATTGTTGAGCCCTTGCATTAGGGGATTCACCCACATAAGGAGGGTTATTGCGGTCGACAACACTCATTTATACGGCAAGTACGAGGGCGTGCTGCTAAGCACGATTGCACAGGATATGGAGAACCATATTTATCCCATTGTCTTTTGCGTCGTTGACAAGGAGAATGATGTGTCTTGGACATTCTTATTTGAGAAGCTGAAGTATATTGTGGTCGATGGATTAGATTTGTGCTTTATCTCCGATAGGCACAAGAGCATCGCTAATAGCATCACAAAGGCATACAACTATGCTCATCACGGGTACTGCACGAGGCACCTAGGTAAAAATATCCAGGTAAATCACCACTGCAGAGAACACCTCTATCTATTCAACAACATGGCAAAGACATATTCTCCCGAGGAGTTTAACGACCATTTTGTGGAATTCAAGAACTATTGTCCCGAGGCTGCCTTTTTCCTCAAGCATGAGCTTGGTTTTAAGAAATAGAGCAGGGCATATTTCCCTGGCAACAGTTTTAACGTGATGACCACAAATATTGCCGAGTTGGTGAATGCTATGTTGATTGCCAAAAGGGAGCATCCCGTGGCATCCATATTCAATTCGATTACTAAGAGGTTTGGTGAAATATTCAGGGAGAGGCGTGCCTACGTTCTCAAATATAAGGATAACAAATTTATGCCCGCCGCCGAAAAGATCTTAAGGGACAATATGAGCGAGGGTGACTCTTTCTATATGGAGAACGTAAGCGGAGATGAAAGGTAATTCACCGTGTTCGACTGTGGCTGTACGAGCAAAGTCGACCTACTGGAAAGATCATGGTCTTACAGAAAGTTTGACTTGGTCAAAATACCATGCGATCACACAATGGCCACTTTGCGATTGAAGCACGGTGATGATTATGGTTTGAAAGTCTATGATTACTCTTCGCCCGTGTATAAAGTGGAAGAGTGCCTCCTTGCGTATTCAAAACTAATTAATGTTGTCCCTTTGGAATCCGAATGGCGCGTGACATAAGAATTGCTAGACGTGAACATTATTCCACCTCTTGTGGTCACCAAGTTCGGAAGGAATAAAAGAAAATGCGTTAAAGGCATGGGCAAGACATTCAAGTCGAAGAGGAGGAATAAGTGTTCATTGTGCAAGAGACCCGAGCACAAGAAAACCACTTGTAACAACAACAAATCGTAGTTAGACTTGTATGAATTTGTGTTTTTGTAAGGCATGGCAGTGTATGAATTTTGACAACCCTTCTGTGGTCTGATTAATTCCAGACTTATCGACTTCACTCTGTGTCTATTATCGACCTTTTAAGGTATTGCATATATTATGTGTCAGGTCTATTTATTTTATTCTTTATTTAACACATAGTTTATTATCGATCCCATATAAGGCCTATTAAAAACCCTAAATATTCAAAGGGACAGATGAACAGTTGAGCATTTATTACACATCAAAAAAGTTGTTGCACGTCCACTCACATGTTGCGTCGATTGGGTATACACTACGTTTCTTTGATTTCCACCATTCACACGTCTACCAACCAATGGGCGGAAAGACCAAAGGGTTCTATTTTGGTCAATATAAACACCCATCTACTGTACCCAAAATTCATCTTCATCAACTCATAAATTATATTCAATCGACAAAATGCCAGACATTACTTTGAGATCCAGAAGAAGGATCCACCGTAACTACGACCTTCTCTTCCTCCACAACGACCTCAACCGACTGTTTTATGGATTGGGACAGGACAGGGAGCACCTCCATCGCGAACTCCAGTGGATTATCGATTTTTTACGGGCGATTGTGGAGCGGCTCAACATGGAGTCGGAGGAGATGATCATCCCCCCACCATCCCCTTAGTTTTAGTTTTTTATATGTGTTTTTTTTTTAGTTTTAATGTCATTGCAATTGGAAGCTTTCATGGTTAGGTTTATGTTAGATGAAAGCTTCTTTATTTTACAGTTTTTGCTTGAGTTTTGCTGTAAATATGGTTCTACTATTGCAATGAAGAATGAATGAATGAAATCTATTATTTTTTCTATATCCATCTCCTTTTAAATTTCTATAATTTTAGACTTGTTTGAAATTTTGTGCAATTTACTCTGTTAGAACTTGAATCAAACAGCTGTGAGAAGGCATCGATTAATTCATATATGATAATGGAAAATTAATTTTTGTTTCCTGCATTTGTCTCCATTGTAATTTTACATTTTTTTTATTTTTTGAATTTTTGTAATTTACCATGTTAGAAGATGAACGAGACAGTTGTGAGACGTTAAATTAATTCATATACGCAAATGGAAAATTAACCTGGTCTATCCGCGATTATGTTGATTTATACAAAATTAAATGCAAAGTCAATGGGGTTTATTATATACTAATCTCAATATCTATGCTCTAACATATACATAATCGATGCAAGCAACAATATAGGTCTATCGATTGTGTCTAGTGTATTTCATAGACTGTAAGTCATGTCAATAATATACCGTATTGATTTATTGTCCTTAGGAGCATATTTGAAAAAAATAATAATTAATTAATAAAATAATAAATAATTAGATTTTATGCAATTAAAGGAGCTTGAACAAGTCATGTGATTGTATGAGAGTCCACATAAATTGGATAAGGTGATCAATGATGTGTGAGGATGGGTAGTGGAAGAACAAATGAATTCCTCACAACATACTTGTTCTTTGGTAAACATTGCCCTAAGGATGTTGGTTGTACCATAACTCATCACCTCACATCTTTGATCACCGGTTTTAATTTATGTGGACTCTCATACGATCACATGTGTAAACACCTAATTTTTGACCCAAACCTAATATTTTTATACCATTTTAATGTTCAATTAATTTTTATTTTATTTTATTTTATTTTTATTTGTAGGCATTTTAAATTTATCTTATTTTTTTAGGTTCGTTAAAATTTTTGAAAAAACTACAAAAATAGGGTCACATTTTTTTATTTTATTTTATCGTCTATTTATTAAAAAAAAAAATTCTAAATTATATTTGTTTTCTTCTTTCAACTTAAAAAAAAAGTGATATTAATTTTTCTTAGTCATATTCCTAAGACTAGCTAATCTTGTATTTTGTTAGTTTTAAATAGATTTATTATCTTTATTTTATTTGAAATATTAATTAAATTAAAAAAAAATCCTAAACTACCCAAACCACCCCACAATCCCACTCCTGCTTAACCTCTCCCATTACCTCCCCCATAATACACACGACACAAACACACACACCTACTACTATATATACAACACATGCACACATGACTGAAGGAAGAAAAAGAGGGGAGAAACCAAAAATAAAGAAAAACATACGGATTAACAAGAAATAAAAAAAAAAGCAAAAAGAAAGGGAGAACACAGAAGAGAGGTTCTGAAAACAAGAAGAAAAGAAGAAGATTGTGACGAGTTGAGTTACGTTTTGGTCCCGGTTTGAGTTTTCTTTAACGACGTTGGAGCCTTTTCTATTGGTGTAGTTCGTCATACAGGTTCTTATTCAACACGTACTATTATTTCTATAAGTTTTTATTGTGAATCAAAGCATGAACAAAGTTGCTTAAACAATTTCATGTATTATTCAGTATAAGAGTTAATTATTTGTGTGAATGTCTTGCTCCATATTTTTATTGGTAGTTCGTCTACTACATTGGTTTATTGTTAGCATTATTGTTACCATTTTTTTTTGGGTTCTTTTGTCATGTATAACATGGAAGTAAACCCCCCTCATACAATGTTTTATAGCTGAAGCAATGGTAGGTTATTTCCGTAGTGATAATGGGCGAGAGGAATTGTTAGGGGTGCTTATCGTAAGCATCCATAGGGCGTATATATATGTAGTTGTATGTGCCATAAGTTTTGGGTAGTAGGTTCGGTTCGCAATATATTTTGAGATCGTCATTATGTTCTGTGATTCGAGTTGCAAGTATTAACGTGTTTAAAAGTTTTTTTTATTGAATAATTAATAATAAAGCTTGTATTATTCTAGTTCATGACATATTAAGTTAAATTTATTCTGTATTTGTTTCATATACTTGGTCATCCTGATTGGTTTGGTCATCTGCATGAAGCACTTGAATGGTTTATTTTGATTTCCAACGTAAGGATGTTTATTTTCAGCATTACTAAAGTTAATTAAGAATGAGGTCTTGACTAAATTGGTTAACTAGACTTAGAGTAAGTTAAATCGAGTTATACGAATCATTAGGGTGTTAATACGTATGCAGACGGTTTATATTTACTTAAAATCTTGTGTTTTTATTCAAGTAAAGAACGGAGAAGTTTAATTTTCCAATCACATTTTGGTTCATTTTGATACATCAGTACGGTTATGCTGCGTTAATTGTTTTGACTAATAAGCAATTAAGATTGAAATTAGAACTTATTTAGTATATGTGGTGACTGGTCTCTCCATTATTCGCTCATGTCGAATAAGTAATAAAAGGTGCATGCGTCACTAATTACCCAAATTAATGTAGTCATTTTAGTAGCATAACAATTTAATTTATTTTGCTTTGTGCTTTCAGTTTGCTGTTTATTTGAATTTGAATAAAAGGAGCGTAAAATATTATTTTATAATGATAAAAATTATAATATCATAAAATTAGACCAGTGATACATAAAAATATGACTTAGAACGCTAATAAGTTACCTTATTTCTCAAACGTCTAAGCTAATGCGGCCACTTCTTAAAAAATGCAAGAATAATTCATAAAAGAATAAATTTAGGTTCCTGATCAAAAGAAGTAATTAAAGTATAATATACAAGTGAAAATTAACGATGAAGTTGGAAAGCCCTGCTACCGACCATTCGTTATAATAAATTAACCTACCGTTTGAAGTCGATTGAATTGGGTTGGGTAGATTCTGAACATATTAGGTGCTTATTTAGACTTTGAAAAATGGAGCGATCCATAAATGTCTCAAAGACGGGAGTGATATACCAAAACTCGTGGTAAGGCCGAAAAGTACTACTATCGGTAAGCCACACATCAATACAGTTTTAAATAATTTAAAATAAATTAAAAGCGGGAGACAAACAACTTTTAGGTTAACAAATATTGCAAATCCAAAACAAATTAAAAATTTTAATTTAAGCCAGACGTAAGTCATTAAAGCGACCGTGCTAGAACCACGGGACTCGAGGGGTGCCTAACACCTTCCTCTCGGTCAACAGAATTCCTTATCCGGATTTCTAGTTCGCAGACCAAAAAAAAAAATAAAAAAAATTGAAGAGTCATTTCCTTTTGAATAGGGATTCAATAAGGTGACTTGGAACACCCAAACTCAATTCCAAGTGGAGACTCTGTAAACAAAATAATCCCTTTTCAAAACGTCACTTTAATTGGGAAAACTCATTTTCTTCAAAACCAACTCCCTAGCGGGGTCGGATGCGGTGGAAAACCGGGGGTGTGATAGATGGCGACTCTGCTGGGGACTTAAGCAGAATTCGAGCTTTTATATTGACTTAATTGGCTTTATTCAATTTTGATATTGTATATTGTTGGCCTAAATGTGTTCTTTGTCTACATGTTTATCGCTTTGATATTATTTGAATTGCAATATAAACTGTCTTCTCTCGCGCACCCATCTGAGTCTTCTGAGATACTGTATATTCGGAGATGCGGTATACGCTCCCGAGCTTGAGATACCAGAGATGCGGCAACGCTCCTGGGAAGGATTTTGTAGTCACCCATGATTTAGGATGGAAAGGGACTAACAGTGAGGCCGGAAAGCCCTGCTACCGGTAAAGCTGTCTCTTGCCGACTCGAGTTGTCCGCTCGTTTCATAGACAGTCTAGATACCTAACTCCACCAGGTTAAACCTAACATAACTGGAGCTTAGACATGGCTATCCCTAATAGACTGTGTTTTACTTGTATCACATGTATTTTTGACTTAGTAGGGCTCGACCCAGGGGTCGGGTCCGTCTAGGCCAGGTGTCACCTCTTGAGACCATCATGTACATTTTATGTGCTACTTGTTGCATTATAGGAAATGCCATATCGGATGTTGACCGGCTTTTAAGTGAATTAATTGATCTGAAAAAAGAGGGTTAAATAAAACATGAACTATGTGATGATCTGATTCATGTAAAACATGATACGTAGGCAACCCTCGACGGGTGCGATCAAATATTTTTTCAAGATTCAAGTTTGAAGTAACAATTTTAAGATGTTGCCGTTAAATAATGAAAAAAAAAATTAATTCACCAAATCCGGGATGAAACAAGAGGGTTTTCCTAAGTCCATTTCAGGAAGAAAATTACTTAGGTGCATGACATTTCAGTTAGTTATGAATATATCAATATTTTTAAAGGCTCTAAATCCTAACATATTTGTTTCTGTTTCAAAGAGAGAGAAAATAAGGTGGTTGGTTGTGGTTAAGCTGGCTTCCCACCCGTACAACACAAGGTATAAAGGAAAAAGGAAGATGACTCAAAAAGATGGAACAAAATCTGATAATGAAGAAGGTCGAGATCAGTTAGTTCCACGAGAGTTCGCATCTTTGGAGGAGAATAGGTTATTGAAGCAACAAATTGCGGAAATGTATCAAGCCTGGGCGAATGGACAAGCCCCGCTTTTCTCGATTCCTGGCCTTTCAGATGCAAACCATCCCAGTTCTACTCAAGCCCAAGTCGACGATCCACTTTATCCGCCTGGATTTGGTCCATACGCTAATGTGTCTAGCGCTGCTGGCACATCCACCATGCGTCCTCCAAATCCATCATTCACGAACAACCCACTTTTTATTTCAGCCGTGACAACTAATATAAATCCTCCATCAATGATACAGAAGCCTATCAACGAGCTAAATCATGATCAAGTCTATCCTCCTGAATTGGCATCCAAACCCGTAAATTCATATCAGCCCACTCATCAGCCTGAGTCTCATATCGTGATCGAGAAGGCTATTATGAATGAAGAACGAGAAGAGATAGCTAGAAAAGTGAGGAGTCTGGAGCAGAGTATGAGGAACATACAAGGATTAGGAGGACACAAAAGCGTCTCTTTCAAAGACCTGTGTATGTTCCCTAATGTTCATTTGCCAATAGGGTTCAAGACCCCAAAATTTGACAAATATAGTGGTCATGGTGACCCAGTGGCCCACTTAAAAAGGTATTGCAATAAACTCAGAGGAGCAGGAGGGAAAGAGGAGCTGCTTATGGCCTATTTAGGATAAAGTCTGACCGGAATAGCCTCCGAATGGTTTATCGATCAAGACATCTCCCATTGGCACGTTTGGGATGATATGGCTCAAGATTTTGTACAACAATTTCAATACAATCTTGATATTATCCCTGACTGCACTTCTCTCGCTAATATGAAGAAAAAACCATCTGAAGGTTTTCGAGAGTTTGCCATGAAATAGAGAGAATAGACATCTAGAGTCAAGCCGCCGTTGAAGGACCAGGAATTGATTGACGTTTTTCTCCAAACTCAAGAGTCCGATTATTTTCATCATTTACTAGCTACGGTTGGTAAACCTTTCGCCGAAGCAATAAAAATTGGAGAAATGGTGGAGAATGGCATCAAATCAGGAAAAATCATGAGCCAAACCGCCCTCAGGGCCACTACACAAGCCATTCAGAGTGGATCAGGTAGTTTCGGAAATCGAAAGAAGAAGGAGGAAGGATCCATGATGGCATCAAGACCGGGCAATGCCCAAAGGGGACGAAACTCCCCTTACATTCATGTCCAATAGGGACAACCCAACCCTCCTCAACATTATTATACACCTCAACCTGCTGTTCTTAATGCTCAAGCGTATGCCCAACCTCCTCAGCGTCCACAATGGCGGGCACCTACGCCACAAGGTTTTTATCCGCGGCAGCTAAATTTACAAGCCCCTCGTAATCCGTATGTTCCGGCAGACTGTACGAGAGAACAGAGGCCAAAGGAAAACTTCACCCCAATTGGAGAATCATATACGAGCCTGTTGCGGAGATTGGTCAAATTAGGATGGATTGAACCTGTTTTGCCTTTCAAAGTGGATCCGAATGCAAGTTGGTTTGATCCTAATGTAAGGTGTGAGTACCATTCCAACGTCCAAGGTCACAGTACCGAAAATTGTTGGAGTCTGAAGAGAGCCATCGAAAAGTTAATCGAAAGCAAGGCAATCGTAATACAAAAAGAAGAAGCACCGAATGTCACCGATAATCCACTTCCTAATCACAGTAACAAACACGTCGTGGGGATGATTTTTAATGATAGAGACTACAGGCCAACAAGCCAAGCAGTGATGGAAATATGCGCCTTGAAGGAGAACCCGGGTGAAGCACTAAAGTGTATGCAAAGAGAACCACTGATCGTGAAAGGAGCGAGTTCCATTATAAGACCCCGAGATTCAGAAAAGATGGTATTGTATGTTCCTGCAAAGCTAAAGGGAATAGCACAAGATGAGCCAAAACTATATGTTTCGAGTGGTCCCGCAGGGTTCGACCAACAGCGCAACAACACGAGAGAGATGACAGAGCCAATTGTCATAAGACACGCAGCGCAGCTCCCAGTAACAAGCTTGAAAACCATCCCATGGAACTACAACAAAACCACGGTGATGTACAAAGGAAAAGAGGTCATGGAAGAAACAAACGAAACGGGGGGTTTGACTCGATCAGGAAGATGCTATGTTCCAGAAGAATTAAGGAGACCAAAACAGTTTAAAGATAGTCAAGGGCCAATGAAAAAACTTGTCACAAACGAAGAGGCTGAGGAATTTCTGAAGAAAATGAAAACCCAAGACTATTCCATTGTCGATCAATTGAGGAAAACCCCGGCTCAAATCTAGTTATTGTCCCTACTGCTACATTCTAAAGAACATTATCAGGCATTGATTAAGTTGTTGAACGAAGCATACGTCCCGAAGGAAACTACGGTATGTCAAATAGAAAGGATGGTTCATAGAATATTTGAAGCAAATAGAATCACTTTCACTGATGATGAGTTACCCACAGAAGGTTCTGGTCATAACAAAGCTTTGCATCTGACTATCAAATGCGAAGGATATTACATAAAAGGGGTAATGATCGATGGAGGTTCAGGAGTAGATATCTGTCCTCTCTCTACTTTGCAAAAGTTAAAAATCAGCCCAGATAGGATTCGGTCCAATAATGTATGTGTTCGGGCTTTTGATGGTGCAAAACGAGACACAATTGGTGAGATAGATCTTGCTTTGGTTATTGGACCAGTTGAGTTTACAATCATCTTTCAAGTAATAGACATGGATACTTCCTACAACCTACTTTTAGGAAGACCATGGATCCACAGGGCCAGAGCCATACCTTCTACTTTGCATCAAGTAGTTAAGTTTGAACACGACAATCAGGAAATCATTGTACATGGAGAGGATGACCTTCCCATACATCGAGATCCTTCTGTACCCTGTATCGAAACAAAAGGGGGTTGTGAATCTCCCATTTATCAAGCCTTTGAAATCGTGACAGCTGATCAAGTCGTTGAAGGTACGCCGATTCCAAGGTCTTATCTCTCTTCTACTTCAATCATGGTGGCTAGCCAAATGCTATAAAATGGTTATGAACCGGGAAAAGGATTAGGGGCTTCGCTGCAAGGAATTACAAACCCCGTAGATCCATGTGGTAGCCACAACTCCTTTGGCTTAGGCTTTAAGCCTACCGCAGCAGATAGAAAATGGGCAAAAGAGCAGAAGAAGAAGGCTTGGAAATTGACAATTCTGGTTCCACACATTAGCCAATCTTTCACGAAAGCTCAAAAGGAAGAAAATCAATACCCATATGCTAACAAGGATGTGGATGAAATATGTCAAGGCCTCAAGGAAATGTTTTATGAAGTAAACATGGTTCAGATGGGTGAAGGCCCTAGCCATGCGGATGTGCAGTTCGTCGGGCCAAATATCAAGCTCACTAACTGGGAAGCCACTCCCCTCCCCACAAGGAAGGAGTCTTGGTAGTTTATTTTGTTGTTTCATTTTTCTTTCTTTTATATTTTGGACTATTCTCAGGGTTGTAGTCCACATAGTTTAGTTGCTCTGCTTTCATGTTAACCCTCCTATCCTTTCCGATTCAATGAAATTCGAGTTTTCTAGTAAATTTATCTTTTCTTCCCTTTTTTAATTTTTATTATTTTTATCTTATTTCAGTTATGTTAATACTGGCTCCGATAACATGGCATGTACGTGGAGTTCACATTTAGATCCTAAAAAGTTGTCTAATCTCGAATCAGCAAACCAAACGGTAGATGAATACGATGAAGGTGAAGCTGATAAAGAAGTCAAAAAAGGATTGGATCAATTTGAGGATAAGCCCAAACCCAATTTAAATGACACCGAGATAATAAATTTGGGAACTGGTGAGGAGGTTAGAGAAATAAAAATAAGTATTCATGCGGATCAGAATATCAGAAATGATATTGTTCAGATTTTGATCGAGTATAAGGATGTTTTTGCTTGGTCTTATGATGATACGCCGGGTCTAAGCACAGATTTGGTAGTCCACAAGCTGCCTACATACCCTGACTTTTCACCGGTCCAGCAAAAGCAAAGAAAGTTTAAAACTGACATGAGCGATAAAATCAAAGAGGAAATCATGAAGCAATTGAATGCGAACGTGATCAGGGTCGCTCAGTACACCACATGGTTGGCTAATGTGGTGCCCGTACCAAAGAAAGATGGCAAAATCAGAGTCTGTGTTGATTATAGGGATTTGAACAAAGCAATCCCTAAAGATAACTTTCCGCTGCCCAATATTCATATCCTTGTCGATAACTGCGCTAAACATGAGATCCAATCGTTCGTGGATTGTTATGCCGGATATCACCAAATCTTGATGGATGAAACGGATGCAGATAAGACTGCTTTCACCACCCCGTGGGGTACTTATTGCTACAGGGTCATGCCGTTTGGTTTAAAGAATGCGGGAGCTACGTACATGAGAGCTATGACTACTATTTTTCATGACATGATGCATAAGGAAGTAGAAGTATATGTTGATGATGTCATTATCAAGTCCAAGACACGAGTCGATCACGTAGAGGACTTGAGAAAATTCTTCGAAAGGTTGCGAAAGTATAATCTTAAGCTCAATCCAGCCAAGTGTGCATTTGGAGTTCCATCCGAAAAACTTTTGGGTTTCATAATTAGCCGCAGAGGCATTGAATTGGACCCCTCCAAGGTAAAATCCATTCGAGAATTGCCGCCTCCAAAGAATAAAACTGAGGTCATGAGTTTTCTTGGAAGGCTGAATTATATAAGCAGATTCATCGCTCAGCTCAGCACTACATGTGAACCGATATTTAAGTTGCTAAAGAAGGATGTTGCTATCCAATGGACAGACGAATGTCAAGAATCATTTGATAAGATTAAAGAATATTTGGCAAATCCTCCAGTACTGGTCCCACCGGAACCTGGTAGGCCTTTATTCCTATATCTGTCAGTGATGGACAATTCTTTTGGTGGTGTTTTGGGACAGCATGATATCACAGGCAAGAAGGAACAAGCAATCTATTATTTGAGCAAAAAGTTCACAAGTTACTAGGTAAAATATACTCTTCTAGAAAAGACATGTTGCGCCCTAACTTGGATTGCTCAGAAGTTGAAGCACTATCTTTCGTCCTACACAACCTACCTCATATCTCGAATGGATCCTTTAAAGTATATTTTTCAAAAACCTATGCCCATAGGCAGATTGGCGAAGTGGCAGATTTTGCTTACAGAATTCGACATTGTGTATGTTACTCGTACCGCTATGAAAGCGCAAGCATTGGCCGATCACTTGGCAGAGAACCCAGTTGACAATGATTATGAGCCTTTGCAAACTTACTTCCCTGACGAAGAGATAAATTCAATTGAGAAAGAAGTTCAAGATGATACGTATGCATGGAAATTATACTTTGATGGGGCAGTCAATGTCAAAGGAGTAGGAATTGGGGTGGTTCTTGTCTCACCAACCGGGCATCATCATCCCGCCACAGCACGACTCCGTTTCTTTTGCACTAATAATAGAGCAGAATATGAAGCTTGCATCATGGGGTTAAACATGGCAATAAATCTGGATATACATAAGCTAGTGGTGGTGGGAGATTCCGAATTACTCATTCGACAAATTCAAGGTGAATGGGAAACGAGAGATATCAAGCTCGTTCCATACAAACAGTTCTTAGAGGACCTTAGCAAAAGGTTCAAGTCTATCGAGTTTAGACATATCCCCAGATCCCATAATGAGCTGGCTGATGCCCTGGCTACCCTAGCTTCCATGCTCCCATACCCAGGAAATACGCATCTCGACCCATTAGAGATACAGATACGAGATCAACACGGTTACTGTAATATAATTGATGCAGAACCAGATGATGAACCTTGGTACTATGACATCAAACGCTTCCTAAAGTCAAAAGAATATCCAATACACGCCAATGCAGATCAAAAAAGGACCATTAGGAGACTTGCTAATGGTTTCTTCTTAAATGGGGAGATTCTGTACAAACGAACCCCAGACTTGAACTTGTTGAGATGTGTTAATATTCAGGAAGCTGAAAGAATCATGAATGAGGTACATTCGGGGGTATGTGGGTCACATATGAATGGCTATGTTTTAGCAAAGAAGATTATGCGGGCAGGATATTATTGGTTAACTATGGAGAGAGATTGCTTTCGCTTTGTTCGCAAGTGTCATCAGTGTCAAATTCATGGTGATTTGATTCACTCTCAACTTTCAGAGCTGCATCCTATGTCTGCTCCTTGGCCATTCGTCGCTTGGGGCATGGATGTAATCGGTCCAATAGAACCAAAAGCTTCTAATGGGCATCGATTCATACTGGTCGCTATTGACTATTTCACCTAATGGGTAGAAGCTGCTACTTTCAAATCAGTCACGAAGAAAATAGTAGTGGATTTTGTTCATTCGAACATCATATGTCGTTTTGGTATACCAAAGTCCATTATCACAGACAATGCAACCAATCTCAATAGTCATCTAATGAAGGAGGTTTGTGAGCAATTCAAGATCGTGCATCACCATTCTACCCCTTACCGTCCTAAAGCAAATGGAGCCGTTGAAGCAGCAAACAAGAATATTAAGAAGATTCTTAGAAAAATGGTCCAAGGATCTCGACAGTGGCATGAGAAATTACCGTTTGCTCTTTTAGGATATCGTACAACTATCCGTACATCGACTGGCGCAACTCCTTATTTACTAGTATATGGGACTGAAGCTGTGATACCCGCAGAAGTCGAAATTCCCTCGCTTCGAATCATTAGTGAAGCCGAAATTGACGATACTGAATGGGTCAAGTCTAGACTAGAACAACTATCGTTAATAGATGAAAAAAGGTTGACGGCAGTTTGCTTTGGTCAATTATACCAGCAGAGGATGGCACGAGCTTACAATAAGAAAGTACGTCCTAGAAAATTCGAGGCCGGCCAACTTGTTGTAAAATGCATCCTTCCACACCAAGAAGAGGCTAAAGGAAAGTTTGCTCCAAACTGGCAAGGCCCATACATAGTTAAACAAGTATTATCAAATGGAGCTTTGCAACTTGCGGATCTGGACGGAAAAATGACAGAAAAAGCTATCAATGCCGATTCAGTCAAAAGATATTATATTTGACACACTTGCGCTTAACATTCTCAAGTTGAGATGACGAAAGGCCATCGTTCTACTTAACTAAATGCAATTAATCCCTTGTCAGCCCTTCGAGCCTTATTTACCTTTCCTTGCTTACCCTCTTTAGAGCCAAAAAAAAAAACATAATGCATTACCATTGAACTACGTTCGACCTGATTCCTAAATGGATACGTAGGCAGCCCTACCTTGGGGTTCGGTCCGACAAAAGAAAAACAAAAATCTTGGTATTTAAGAAAAAAAGATGAGATAAAATCCTATTGTCACTTTATACGGCTCTCAAGATGTAATCTACCCTAAAAATTCTTTTCCCTTTGTCCATTAAAGACCTTCCGATCAATTTTTGAGAATGTCAAGCCTTGTGTGCTATATATATATATATATATATATAAAATCTTATTGGGGAAAACCCTCAGAGGCGCCATAAGACAATGATGAACGAGACAATCCAAATTAGAGAGGTCAATTGAGAAAATCCCAGAAGGAATGACTTTAGTCAAACAAAGATTATCATGACAACACAAAGATTAAGAAGGTTGATTCGATTTGATTGAAAGGTGCAGCCTAATTCGATATTAGTCAGTTTTGAAGGATCAAATGTCTACTCCAAATTGCGTGTCATGCGTTATTGAAGTCAATATACGCCTCCAAATAAGTTTTTACTTTACTGGTAGAAATACTTTCTATTCAAACATAATTCTTTTATTCCTTCTTTTGATTTTTCCTTATTTCATTTTTTTTACACGTTTTTTTATGGGTAAGTCTCGCACCAAATACAAAATAAAGAAAAACGCACAAAATTGACCATGGCTCCCAGTGAAATGGAGCAGAGATTATTCGGCGTTCACCACCTTGACAAGGACAGAGAGCCAGTTAAGATAAGTGTTACGAGTGAAGCATTTGAAAATGAAGATCAGAATCGTACTGAAACAAACAAAAATACAGCAGAATATGAAAGACGAAGATTCAAGCTCGCCAACTAATTAACTTAATCAACTGTATCAAGTTGGGGCAAGGATAAGGCAAACCTCCAAGGGACTCAAGGCCACAAACCAACTACCAAGTTTAAAACTCACAATATTTTTTCTCTTTGCTTGAACAGGGGCAAAGCAAGCTTGTGAAGTTTAGTGAGGAAAAAAAAAAAGTATAGCAAGCAAAGTTTTCTTGAATTTTCTCTTTTTTGTTATACTCCGATAATTCTAAGTTCATATCAATATAATAATAATAATAAAACCCCTCATATTCAAGACTGGGGCATTTTGTTTTTTCTTTCTTTTCTAACAAAGAAAAAAAATCCTAATCTTTTTCGTCTTCATAGGGCGCCATCCCCTAGTTGACATCTTATTTCGTCTTCATAGGGCACCATCCCCTAGTTGACATCTTATCTCGTCTTCATAGGGCGTCATCCCCTAGTTGACATCTTATTTTGTCTTCATAGGGCACCATCCCCTAGTTGACATCTTATCTCGTCTTCATAGGGCACCATCCCCTAGTTGACATCTTTTCGTCTTCATAGGGCACCATCCCCTAGTTGACATATTCTTCATCTTCATAGGGCACCATCCCCTAGTTGCCACCCATTTCGTCTTCATAGGGCACCATCCCCTAGTTGACATCTATCTCGTCTTCATAGGGCGTCATCCCCTAGTTGACATCTTTTCGTCTTCATAGGGCACCATCCCCTAGTTGACATATTCTTCATCTTCATAGGGCGCCATCCCCTAGTTGCCATCCATTTCGTCCTCATAGGGCACCATCCCCTAGTTGACATCTTATCTCGTCTTCATAGGGCACCATTCCCTAGTTGACATCTTTTTCGTCTTCATAGGGCATTATCCCCTAGTTGACATCTTTTTCGTCTTCATAGGGCACCATCCCCTAGTTGACATCTTATCTCGTCTTCATAGGGCGTCATCCCCTAGTTGACATCTTATTCATATTCATAGGGCGTCATCCCCTAGTTGGCATTTTAGGAAATAAACCTTCCTATTTTCTTCTTTATGTCTTCATGGGGTATGAGAATCCCTAGTCATATTTTTAGAAGCAAAAATCCTAATTCTTTTGCATGCATTCATTAGACATAACTTTCTTTGGTTGCATTATTAAGAATGGGGTTCTTATTTTATCGCGCTTCTAGCCTAAATTTCTACACATTCATTTATTTATTCATCTTAAAACTAGATTATAGTTTTTCTAATAACTCACAAAATTTTCCTAGTGTAAACTAGGGCAGAAAATTTTGTTTGTTTTGCTTCGTCTTCTTTGATGGCTTGCAGGTTTTCTGCGAAGCACAGGTTTATCCAAGAATGGAATTTCATCTCCGGTCAGAATATAGAAGAATGATCAGGTTGAAGATAGTTAGAGTTAGCTCTGTATCTGTAGCGGCCCAACATCTCAAGAGACATCTTTTTAGCTTCTGATAAGGAGAACAAGCATCCAAAGTATTCTATGAACTGTTCTTTGGCAGAGTGTCAATGACTCAATCCAAGTTGCAGGTTCAAATCTCAAATCCTAACTTCAAGATCAAATCTTGAGATCGAGGTACCCACCGGAAGAAAGTGAGGCAATAACGGAAGATCCAAGAGAAAGATCGGAAGCAAGAGGATCAAGACAAATAGAATAGATAGGATCTTGTACTTTTATTTCTAGTTTCATTCTTTGATGTAATAAAAGGAGCAACGAACCGGAAACTCGATGGGACCTCAACTCGACTCTCCAATTCATCCACTCATTCCTACACCTATTTGAACTACACGTGACCTGATTCTCTTATAACCCGAGATATGTAGGATGCCCAAAGCCAGGGCTCGGTCACACCTCTTTCCCACTTATTTACGTATTAATATTGAATAAAGGGTTGAACCAAAAATTAGTCATGTTTACTTCTTTGCTTAAAAATTCTTCATATTTCCAAGCAAAGAGGGGCATTCTGTAAACACCTAATTTTTGACCCAAACCTAATATTTTTATATCATTTTAATTTTCAATTAATTTTTATTTTATTTTATTTTATTTTTATTTGTAGGCATTTTAAATTTATCTTATTTTTTTAGGTTCGTTAAAATTTTTGAAAAAACTACAAAAATAGGGTCACATTTTTTTATTTTATTTTATCGTCTATTTATTAAAAAAAAATTCTAAATTATATTTGTTTTCTTCTTTCAACTTAAAAAAAAAAAAGTGATATTAATTTTTCTTAGTCATATTCCTAAGACTAGCTAATCTTGTATTTTGTTAGTTTTAAATAGATTTTATTATCTTTATTTTATTTGAAATATTAATTAAATTAAAAAAAAATCCTAAACTACCCAAACCACCCCACAATCCCACTCCTACTTAACCTCTCCCATTACCTCCCCCATAATACACACGACACAAACACACACACCTACTACTATATATACAACACATGCACACATGCACACATGTACTGAAGGAAGAAAAAGAGGGGAGAAACCAAAAATAAAGAAAAACATACGGATTAACAAGAAATAAAAAAAAAGCAAAAAGAAAGGGAGAACACAGAAGAGAGGTTCTGAAAACAAGAAGAAAAGAAGAAGATTGTGACGAGTTGAGTTACGTTTTGGTCCCGGTTTGAGTTTTCTTTAACGACGTTGGAGCCTTTTCTATTGGTGTAGTTCGTCATACAGGTTCTTATTCAACACGTACTATTATTTCTATAAGTTTTTATTGTGAATCAAAGCATGAACAAAGTTGCTTAAACAATTTCATGTATTATTCAGTATAAGAGTTAATTATTTGTGTGAATGTCTTGCTCCATATTTTTATTGGTAGTTCGTCTACTACATTGGTTTATTGTTAGCATTATTGTTACCATTTTTTTTTGGGTTCTTTTGTCATGTATAACATGGAAGTAAACCCCCCTCATACAATGTTTTATAGCTGAAGCAATGGTAGGTTATTTCCGTAGTGATAATGGGCGAGAGGAATTGTTAGGGGTGCTTATCGTAAGCATCCATAGGGCGTATATATATGTAGTTGTATGTGCCATAAGTTTTGGGTAGTAGGTTCGGTTCGCAATATATTTTGAGATCGTCATTATGTTCTGTGATTCGAGTTGCAAGTATTAACGTGTTTAAAAGTTTTTTTTATTGAATAATTAATAATAAAGCTTGTATTATTCTAGTTCATGACATATTAAGTTAAATTTATTCTGTATTTGTTTCATATACTTGGTCATCCTGATTGGTTTGGTCATCTGCATGAAGCACTTGAATGGTTTATTTTGATTTCCAACGTAAGGATGTTTATTTTCAGCATGACTAAAGTTAATTAAGAATGAGGTCTTGACTAAATTGGTTAACTAGACTTAGAGTAAGTTAAATCGAGTTATACGAATCATTAGGGTGTTAATACGTATGCAGACGGTTTATATTTACTTAAAATCTTGTGTTTTTATTCAAGTAAAGAACGGAGAAGTTTAATTTTCCAATCACATTTTGGTTCATTTTGATACATCAGTACGGTTATGCTGCGTTAATTGTTTTGACTAATAAGCAATTAAGATTGAAATTAGAACTTATTTAGTATATGTGGTGACTGGTCTCTCCATTATTCGCTCATGTCGAATAAGTAATAAAAGGTGCATGCGTCACTAATTACCCAAATTAATGTAGTCATTTTAGTAGCATAACAATTTAATTTATTTTGCTTTGTGCTTTCAGTTTGCTGTTTATTTGAATTTGAATAAAAGGAGCGTAAAATATTATTTTATAATGATAAAAATTATAATATCATAAAATTAGACCAGTGATACATAAAAATATGACTTAGAACGCTAATAAGTTACCTTATTTCTCAAACGTCTAAGCTAATGCGGCCACTTCTTAAAAAATGCAAGAATAATTCATAAAAGAATAAATTTAGGTTCCTGATCAAAAGAAGTAATTAAAGTATAATATACAAGTGAAAATTAACGATGAAGTTGGAAAGCCCTGCTACCGACCATTCGTTATAATAAATTAACCTACCGTTTGAAGTCGATTGAATTGGGTTGGGTAGATTCTGAACATATTAGGTGCTTATTTAGACTTTGAAAAATGGAGCGATCCATAAATGTCTCAAAGACGGGAGTGATATACCAAAACTCGTGGTAAGGCCGAAAAGTACTACTATCGGTAAGCCACACATCAATACAGTTTTAAATAATTTAAAATAAATTAAAAGCGGGAGACAAACAACTTTTAGGTTAACAAATATTGCAAATCCAAAACAAATTAAAAATTTTAATTTAAGCCAGACGTAAGTCATTAAAGCGACCGTGCTAGAACCACGGGACTCGAGGGGTGCCTAACACCTTCCTCTCGGTCAACAGAATTCCTTATCCGGATTTCTAGTTCGCAGACCAAAAATAAAAAATAAAAAAAATTGAAGAGTCATTTCCTTTTGAATAGGGATTCAATAAGGTGACTTGGAACACCCAAACTCAATTCCAAGTGGCGACTCTGTAAACAAAATAATCCCTTTTCAAAACGTCACTTTAATTGGGAAAACTCATTTTCTCCAAAACCAACTCCCTACCGGGGTCGGATGCGGTGGAAAACCGGGGGTGTGACAACATGACTTGTTTAGGCTCATTCGATTGCATAAAATTCAATTACTTATTTTTTTATTAATTAAATAATCTTTTTCAAAATATGTGCTAGTCATGGTCTATAAATATGTGTCATAGTCTAGTGCATTTATTAATAAAGTTGTACAAAATCTATGCTAGACTATGCTTAGTTTTGTACTTGACCTGATATAGTCTATGTAACGACCCAATTTTCTGGAACCGAAATGTCACACGGTGCTCATAATCTCGAAGGACCACAAGACAACCCTATACTGATATTTGTACCTGAACACTGCATAATATAGATAATAAATGCGAAAACTGGCCATAAGGTTCAAAACATCTGAAAATACTCAAAATTGAAAAAAATTGAATACTGGTACATCTGTTAGAAAAACCGCTAAACTGTGGATTTGATGGGACATGTCCCCAACTAACTCCGTCTACTGAAAATAAACTAAGTCTAATACAATAGTAAAATAAGGATCATCCTCGACTGAAGAGGACTCACTGATACGTCTATTGTTGCTTACTGGGACTGAGCTGCTAAGGGTACTCTGGATCTCGTGCCTCTGAACCTATGGTGTCAAATAAAAAACCATAGCGCAAATGCGTCAGTACAGGAATGTACTGAGTATGAAGATGAGGTAAGGCTAAATACAAGGGCTTATGCATGAACAATTACTTAACTAAATAATCATGAGAGTACAGAATGAGAACACATGCATGAATACAAAAACCATAACTGAATCATCGTGACTCGAGATACGAAAACTCGGATATTGGTTTACTATCATCCAAACTTACTACTAATGCCTGAGATACTGAACACTGAATCATCTGATACTAATAACTGAGTACTGGAGTTGAGATCAGTCTTATCTAGGGAGTGATCTCAAAAACTGATGATTCTGAAACTGATTAACTGAATCTACTCATATCAATGACTGAATTCTGAGCTTTCTACTCTCTACTGACTGCATCAGAGATCAAACCTCTCTAACGGATGATTTTGGAATCTACCATCAATGATAAGAAATAATCATGTCCGAATCTGACAACAAGAATACTCAACTGAATCTGAGACTGAGATCAAGCCTATCTGATGAATGATCTCAAGATCTGATAATGAGATTACTCAACTGATTATGAGACTGAGATCAAACCTATCTGACAGGTGATCTTGAGATATGATAATGAGATTACTCAGCTAAATATGAGACTAACATCAAACCTATCTGATGGGTGATCTCGAGATCTGATAATGAGATTACTTAATTGCATCTGAGACTGGGATCAAGCCTATCTGACGGATGATCTCGGGATCTGATAATGAGATTACTCAACTGAATATGAGACTGAGATCAAGCCTATCGGATGAGTGATCTCGAGATCTGATAATGAGATTACTCAACTGAATATGAGACTGAGATCAAGCCTATCTGATGGGTAATCTCTAGATCTGATACTGAATAACTTTATATGGGACCAAGCCTATCTGACGGGTGGTCCATAAATCAATGGAACTATCTGAGTTTCTCACTGAGATAGATGACTGTATCTGACAGTCCTGATTTCTGAAGATTGATACTGAAACTGCAACTGTGGGAAATAGTCACTTAACCGACATACCCCGAATCTCAACTGGTGGGGTCTAACCTGTAACCCCAGCTGGAAGGGTGTCAATACCGTGCCACGGTTAAAGACCTCTCTGGTCAAGCCTATCTGGTAGGTGACCCTCGCAGGAAGTCAAGCCTAAGGCAATATAATAGTCAAGCCTATCTGATGGGTGACTAACCTTTCTTGACGGGTGACTCCTGCATCCTATGCTGGCTATGCAGTTCTGGAGTTCAGAGATTGCGCCTAACAACTCTGTCTCTCTGATGGGGAGCCGCCATCCCTGCCCTCGCTTAGCGTTAGCTCCTACTCCCAACTGAAAGACTCTGAAATGATTCTTAATTGAACACAGACTAAGCTGAATCTGATACTAATCATGTTTCTAGAATGATTTGACTGAATTAAGCTGAATTTACTTGGTTTCGTATCTGACGAAATACTATTGAATCTCGTTATCTAACTGAATGACACTGAGCTCGGGATATATTACTCAAATACTACTGAGGACTGAATTTAACACTTGAATAGTACTAGATCTGAGCTGAGTACAGAATTGAGGCTAGATTACTAGCGATACTGAGATAACAGCGATTACAGAGATTACTGAGATTTCTTAAGTTTTGTATCTGTTTGAGAATACAGATTTCTATAACTCTCTGAGTTCTGAGAATCATGGCTCGACTGGAATTATTGTGAAAACTGACACGGTCTCTAGACAACAGCTAAATTATCAGGTATAAATACCCCCAGGACTCGATAATATAAAAGTAAAACATAACAATTCTTGAATAATCAAGACCATGGACAATCGTTCACCATCACAATTACTAAGGCATCACTTCAAGCATTTAAGAATCCTAAACATGTAATAACATAGGGGGACATGCTATTGGATCATACTCCATTCAAAAAGGCCTTGTATCAAGCACTTCGCACATATTTAAGTCTTGGCTTGTACCGAAGAACACATAATTGGGGAACTTCATGCTTATCATGTTACAATTCATTCATCAAACACTTAGCATGTATTAAAGTCTTAGCATGTATCAAAGAGCACATGATTGGGGAATTTCATGCTATCATGCCACAATTCATACACTAAGGCTTTTCAACAAACACTTGGCATTCATGGGCTTACACAAAATTGGGGATTTATAGTCATCATGCTATAATGGCTCTAATTCATTCACATAAGCATTTTATCAAGCATATGGGGAGCATGCTTTGCTTATTCAACAATTTCTACCCTTAATTGACATGAACATACCACTTAACAAGCAACTTGAAGATGGTTTATCATGAACATCACGTGAATACCACGTACTAGGGTCAAAGCTTGAAAACCTTGTAAACAAACATGAATCACAACTCAATAATAGCATGAACATCAATTTCAACTCACATGAATCATGAAAACTCATAAACATAAAAGCTTTGAAATTTAAAGGGTTCTTGAGCTTCTTGGATGAAAGGGACCCAAGAATCAACATTTGCATACCTTAGAGAAACTCTTTCTTGAAAGCCCTTGGAGAGATTCTTGATTTCTTGATTTCTCTTAAAGACGAAGGAAGGGTTTTGATTTTTAGAAACCCTAACTCTTGTTCTTGAAGAGAATTGAGAGAAAACAATGATATTTTGGGTGAAATAAGGTCAAATACTGTGTTAAGGAGTATATATAGGGGTTGGAAAAAAACCTTTTTCGCCCTTGGAATTAAACTAAAAAATCCTCGCGCCAGCTCACTGGAAATTGGACAATTGGGAAACTGCTTGATGGCGTAACGCGATGGAAATTGTGTTGCCACCTTGGTTGCGAACTGGAAAGGCACCGCGACGCGGTGGAATCGCGTTGGTGCACTGAAAATTGATAATTCTAAAATTAAGCCTTGGCGTGATGCGCCAAAATTGTGGAGGCTCACTGAATTTTGACGATTGCCATTTTGGCTGGCTCCGCGACGCGCTAAAGTGCCAGGTGACACACTGTCTCACTAAAATGGCTCTAACTCTTTGCTCGAGTGTCGAATTTGAGAAAATTTGATATCGACGAAAAACTTATTCAATTCTCTACATGACAAAAAGTCGATATTGGAAAAATTCTATACGTTTCAAAATACTTCTCACTTGGGAAGATACTTCTCAACCTTTTAGGGTCGGATTAACACTTCACTGAACACGCTCTAAGGCTCAGACTATGAGATAATTTTGCGGGGTCTTACAGTCTAACATAGACTCTAAACTACTTCCACAAATAAACAACTAGATTATGATGTTTATTCATAGACCATAACTAGCACATATTTTGAGAAGGATTAATTAATAAATAGAATAATCAATAATTGGATACTATACAATTATATGAGTCTAAACAAGTCATATGCTCGTATGAGAATCCACTTAAATAGAAAGTGGTGATAAAAAATGTGAGGTGATGAGTTGTGGTTGAACAAATGAATTCTCCACAACATACTTGTGCTTTGGGTAAACATTGCCCCAAGCATGTTTGTTGTTCATCCACTACCCATCCTCACACATCCTTGATCACCTTATCCAATTTACGTGGACTCTCATACGATCACATGACTTGTTAAAGCTTCTTTAATTGCATAAATTCTTATTATTTATTATTTTATTAATTAAAAAATTCTTCTCAAAATATGTGCTAGTTATGGTCTATGAATAAATATCATAGTCTAGTGCGGTTATTAAGGAATTAGCTCTTAGTATATGCTAGGCTGTCTATTTATTCGGTGAATTATCTACCAAAATCCTGAGAAGACATCGATTATAAATAAGGTCTATGAAACAAGACCAACAGTAAAAAAAATAAAAATGTCAGATTTTTATAACGATAATAAAGTACACGTCAAATCAACACCCAGCGGTAATATCTCACTTTTTTCTTCTATAAAAGGAAGGTTATTTTTGTGTTACCACTCTCATTTTTTTGGCTTTAATTTTTGTTAACAACTACAATGTCTCAAGCATCCCAAAAATTAAATGCAAAAGTGTCCTACATATGTCATTGTGGCAATCCAACTGTTTTTAGGACATCACGCACTGATTGAAATTCAGGTAAAAAATTCTTTAACTGTGCGGTTAGAAAGGATAATGGCGAATGCTTTTTTACTAAGTGGCTTGATGAAGACTCACCGATGAGCAGCCCATCGACATCAAATTTTTTAGGCGCTTCCAAGTTTCATATACTCCAAAGACTTCGGGAATTCGAAGAAAATAGAGATCTTCTCATGACATTACTAAAAGAAGCCGAGAGCAAAGGGATTACTCGAAAGGATCACTAAAAGAAGTCAAAATGGAGAGGGGTCAAGTAAAGCAAAGGTTGATTTTGGCCGAGGAAAAAAAGAAATGGCTAAAAAATTTATTGTATGGTTTGTTATTGTTGTTGGCTTTCTGGAAAGGTGTGATAGGGATATAGGAAACTGAATAAATAGATGTAAGGTTTCTTAAATCAATTCTGGGTGTAATCTATAATTAATAGAGAATTATGTCTATGTCTTTTATCATCGACCTCTATAAACCATGATAGTTATTGTAAGTAAATATATTAATTACTCAATCGATAGTCTTTTAAGTCTATAAATTATAGAGAACAACTTCTATTATGTTTCCAATAAACCACTATAAATTAAGACAATAGCTGAATTGGTAACGCAATGCAGCCAGCTGTTTAATCTAACGAGACAATGGAATAACTGAACATTATTTCATCAGTAAAACCCATCATTGACATATCAAATATATGTAATTCAATTATCCATAAAGAACAAATCACTAAAAAAAATCATTAAGAAAATTGTTTGTTCCAAATCCACAAAACTAAATGTTTTCTTGATTGAGTTCCGCAACAATGCCCATCACATCCTTTTCTTTGTCTTCATATTTTTTCTCCTCTTCTTCAACTTCTTTCTTCTCATTTACCTTCTCTTCTTCTGATGATGATTTCTTCTCTTCTTCAGTGTTTTCAACCTCCTGTTCGACCACTAATTCGTCTTCAACTGCCTTCTCATTTTTGTCTTCTTCTTCTTATGATTTACTTTCACCATCTTCTTTTGTTTTCTCCTCATTTTCTTCTTCTGCTTCAGCTATCATCTCCTCATCTTTTTATTTTTCTTCTTCTTCTTCTTTCGCATTTTCTTCATCTGCTGCATTCTCTTCTTCGGTTTCTTCTTCTTTCTTCTCTTCTTCACCTTTTCATCTGTTGCAGCAATGTTCGTCACTAAGACTGCAAGGTCTTCGAGGTTTACTTGATGCTAGCTATGAGGGGGACTATCGAGGTGCACTCTATTATTTTGAAAGGATTACTAAACACATGCAAGAAAATTAAATTGGAAGAGCAAAAAATAAATTAATTTACCTTCTTTTTGTTGCTTCTTCTTATTCTTCTCGATTCTCCTCAGGCTCTCATCTCTAACAAAAGAAGTAATATCCAGTAAACTTTTCTCGAGCAAAGCAACACGCTCGCATAGGTCATCATTAGAAGCATGTGGTGAAGTTTTGAGTCCACTTAAACCAGCATGATCACAAGCGCGTGGTGGACTTAGAACATAATGGTGGCCATCCAAATCTTCGTCTTCGTCCACGGCCTCCGTTGATGAAGTCAGGACAGTCACGCCTTTTAGCTGCGCCTTCAACGCATCGATGGACGTATCCTTAACTTTTTCCGTGTATGGCTTAAAAGTTTTCATGTATCTCTGTTCCATCTCAGGGATAGTAGGGGTAAGGTACGGGTGCACAATCTATAAAAAAATAAAAATAAATTACACGATGTTTACTAATATAATAATATTAGTATCATATCATAATAAGTATAATTTTACCTTTGTGTTGTTTCCTTTGTACTTAAACGGGTCGCCTTCCAGTATGTTGTCGCACTTCGACGTGTGCCATCGAAGAAGACAGAGAATGGGTAGGGTAGAATCCAGTGACTTGTCGGCATACCTTCCCAGATGAGGAAAGGCCTCATATATCCCAACCTGCAATCAATTGAAGCACAAGTAAGTCTACAGTATTATTGCATAAATATGTAGGAGTCTATAATAAATCAATAGGACGGTATATTATAAGTACCAGAAACGCCCAGGAAAAGCCAAATAACGCATACGATGCATTATTCCTCTTGACAAAAGCCTCTTTCTACTTGGTCATATTAGTCTTCTTTTTCAGATAGCTCAAGGTCAGCTTAAAGGACTCTTTTCCCCATGGATACCCCCCGAAGAATTCTAAATCAGCCACCATCTTGATGTGGTCCGAATCCACCTTCTTTGACGGGTCCTTTGCCAGCAGCATTGCGTGCACAAACCAAACCAAAGCACACTTCAACTTTTGTTGATTATTCAACCTATTACCTTTCATCAGACTAATCAACTTTGCAGCAGTGATGCTCTTGTTCTTCGTCACCTTAAGATGAAAGTTTTCTCCATTTTGGAGGAATTTGTTCATTTTTTATTCACGGGGATATGCTGAACAATTTAGACCCGTAATCAAAGCAAATTCCTTTAGGTGGAAACAAGTTGACTTACTGTTCACATAATACCAAATTTTATGCAGTATTTTTTTATTTTTTGTATGTCGCAGCAATATATAATGAACCATTTATCCATTAAACTTAAAATGTTCCGGCATATGCCTCAAGTGTCCGAAACATGTCTTCTTAAAATCATAATACAACATTTGTTCAACAAGAACCCGTCTAAACTCTCGATACACCGCCATTCTTGTTCTCACAGAAATCTTTGCAGGAAAAGAGCCAAGATCATCCATCTAGGTTGTTAGGCCGTACGACTCAACGGAGATATCTCTCGCACAAATTGGCAAGGATAGGGGATCCTCCTCCCCGTCTCCATTATCTCTCATATCCTCACCGTCCCTGCTATCACTTTCACTTTCTTCTTCGCTTTGCCCCTCGCTTTACCTTCACTATACTCAGCATCCTCACTCTCGTGTGCATTACTTTCGTCATATTCTAAAATATCAGCAAGGATTTTTTATTCGGTTTCCGACTGCGGGTTTTTTCTCTTGAAAGTTTTCAAAACTTCTTCGAATTTTCACTTTCTACTAGTAGAAGCAGTGGAAGCAAGCCTTTTAACTGCTCTATGAACTCTTCTCACCATTTATGATCTACAGCAAAAAACAAATCTGTAGTGGTTGATTTATCAACCACTGGGTTATTAATAAAAATGAACAAATGCAGCAAAAATAAATTTGCAGTGGTCGATCTATCTACCACTGGTCTATTAAGAAAAACGAGAAAACGCCTCACATCAAACATGCAAATCAAGTTCCAACTTCACCAGATATTGGCAGTGCAATTCACAACAACAAAAACACCATTAAAATGGATCCAATTCAGTACAAAAATTCAAAATCAAACGCAATATAACTACAAAAATTGAAAAAAGTCTCTAATCATTATCCAAAGCAAAACACAATTAAACATGCGAAATCAACAATGTTAACTAAAAGCACTCAAATTTCGACTAATTCAATGAAGAACAGTGCAATTTTTGTCAAAATCGAAGAACCCCAACACAAAGCTTCATCGAAAAAAATTATTAAAATGGATCTAAAACTGATTGGGGAAGAAAATTACACTTACCTGAGTAAGAGAAATTAAAAAATTTCGCCTGAGAAAACAAGAATCGATCAAATTTTTTTGTTCGAAAAAATAGGAACCAAAATCGGGAGAAGGGAGGTTTCGAGGAGACAGAAATGTAGTTGAAAATATTAAATGATTTTAATAAATGTTTTGAAAATGAAAAAAAATAAAAAAGGACCATGTTGTAGTTTTTTAAAAGTTGTATTTTTTTCTCAAGTTTTAAAAATGTTAAAGAAACCCATAACCCTGTTCCACTTTTTATCTTTTTTAAGACCTAACCCTAAAAAATAAATCAGAAAGAAATTTGATATCTATCCCTCAAAATAAGTTTTGAAAGTGGGTACGAATCAAAATTGTCTCCACTAACTTACTTTATTAAATATTTATCCTAATATGCCAAATGGCTAATTCAGAGAATGTCACTTGGCTTATTGAGGAGGATGCATCCTCTCCTATTAATAATATATAGATATAGATATAGATATAAGTTTGCTTCAAAGTTCAAACTACTTTCCCCAACCCCTAAATACTTTTAGGGTCTAATTGAATATACACCCGAAATCAAGGGACCAATCTTGCAATTTAACCTCCAATATATATTCAAAACCCCCCGGAAATATATCTTTCTTTTACAAACATCACAAAATCATTCATTCAAAGAAGAAAAATGGGATCGAAAAAATGTGAAGTATGTGATGAAGCAAAGTCCAAATACAAGTGTCCCAATTGCTTCATACCTTAGTAAAAATTTCCGGATTCTTTTTCTGTTTTTTTTTAATTATTTGAACTATTCACATATGTATATTGACAATTTTATATCCCATTTTTTAATAACTGTTATGTACAATCAGCTCGCGTGCGCCTCGATTAATTTTACTTATATAATTTAATTCTTGATATTGAGTCTAAAACAAGACCACCTCTCTACCTTAACTCTAACGTAGTGATATTGTTGTCGTTGAGTCTGTTTTTAATTTTCTTGATGTTGTTTCTGTTTGTTGTTATTGCCTTTTTTTGTTGTTGTTTGTTCAGTCGAGTGTTTTTCAGAAACAATCTCTCTTACCTTTGCGAAGGTAGTGGTACGATCTATGTACATTCCATCCTCCACGGACACCGCTTGTGGGATAATAATGGTTTTTGATTGTTGTTGTTGTAGATGTGAGGTCATTGGTGAAAACTTTAGGGCTTGTTTGGTACGAGGAATAAGGGACAACTAATCTCGGGGTTGATTTTAGGACGAGTTTATCCCATGTTAGGTACGGAGTAAAATCGCGGGGATATCTAATCTTGGGATTACTTTTAGGACGAGTTTATCCCATGTTAGGTATGGAGTAAAATCGTGGGGATAACTAATCTCGGGGTTGATTTTAACGAGTTTATCCCATGTTTAGGTATGGAGTAAAATCGCGGGGATAACTAATCTCGGGGTTGATTTTAGGACGAGTTTATCCCATGTTAGGTATGGAGTAAAATAGCGGGGATAACTAAGCTCGGAGTAAAATAGCGGGGATAACTAATCCCATGTTAGGCACGGAGTAAAATCGCAGGGATAACTAATCTCGGGGTTGATTTTAGGACGAGTTTATCCCATGTTAGGTACAGAGTAAAATCGCGGCGATAACTTATCTTGGGATTGTAGTGTTATTTTTTCCCCACATTGAGGGTGGAATAACAATACGGCGATAAGTTTTGTTCCCAAACCAAACAAAACCTTAAAGTTTGAACTCATAAAATTTAAATTCTTGATCTGCTTCTAGATAGTCTATCGGAAACACCCTCTCTATCTCACATTTGAGGTAGTGGTATGACTGCGTACATTTACCCTCCCCAGACCCCACTTGGTGGGAATATACTGGGTATATTATTGTTGTTGTTGTTGATCCGCCTCTAGATACATTGGACTCAATTAGTTAGGGATTGAGGTGTAATAGTAGTATTTGTTTTTTGGGTTGTAATTTATGGTTTTTGTTACTAGAGATTGATTATTGACAAACCCATAATTTTTCCTTTTTTGGTTGTTTGAGCTTGCAGTTGTTCTTCGGTATGTTTCAAGAAGCATAAAGGTATGTCCTTTGGAACATATTATGTGAATCTAACTGTTCTTATGTGTAATTCTTGTGTTTTTTGTATTTTAAAGTGATAAAGATTGGTCTTTTCACGAACCTATTTGTGGGTTATGCAGAAATTCCATGTGTTAAACCGGAACCGGAACCTGCTTCTGAAGAAAAGCTTGGTAAGGATGGCTTCTCAAATAAAAAGTTGAACTTTTTTTCATTTTTATACCTTTGTATAATCACAATAAGAATGTGAACTATATGTATATTTTTTTCCCCTTAAATGTAGTTAAAGTGTGTCTTTTGTCTTTGAGCCAAGGGTCTGTTGGAAACAGCCTCTCTACTTCTTCGGAGGTAGTGGTATGTACTGCGTACATTTTACCCTCCCCAGATCCCGCTATGTGGAAATACACTGGGTATATTGTTGTTGTAAATGTAGGTAAAGTGTTTCTCTACCTTCCAAGGTAGGGGTAATGTTTGTGTGCACAATGCACTCTCCAATCGCTACTTGTGGGATTATATTGGGAATGTTGTTGTTGCTGCAGCAACTGTAGATTGAAGTTTATTGCCTTGGTGTTTTATGCTGCCGTATTTGGTTGTCGCTTGTCTATTCTTTTGCTGGTGATGGTGCATTGCATTCAATTGCCATTTGCATTTGTGGTGATAACTTTGATACTCAACAAGCCTTCTCTTTGACGTATGGGTTTATGGAGAACTAAAAAAAGCTAGTTCGGTGCATGAAGCTTCCAGCATTCACGCATAGTCCGGGTAGGGTCGCAAACTGAGGGGTGTAATGTAGGCAGCCTACTCTAACAAGCATCAGCGGTTAATTCCACGGCTTGAACCATGGAGACAACTTTATCGTTGTTTCAAGGCTCCTCTTCTCTTTCGGAGAAACCAGATTTGCTATACGTGTGTCGTTGTTATTGTATTAGCGCCTCTTGCAACTTCGATAATGTAGCATCCTCAGCTAGATTAGATCTACTACCAAAGTCCCTCCTGATACATCTTGCTATTGGACTATTTAGTACAAGTATCTAGTGCATCTTCATTTAAAAAGTTAAGAAATCTATAAAAGAAAGCAAGAAGGTGAAAATTCATTGTAGTTTCGACTGTCTCAAACTCAACCCCATTTCTCTTGAGGTAGTATATTACCTTTGTTTTTATTACTTTCGTTGTAAGTATACTATGAATGTGTAAATGAACCAAGATTTTTATGAAGATATCAGTCATGACATTTTTCGTTTGAGTATAATCGCTTTTATTTTTAGGATAACCAACAACTTTGCCTTTCGTGCTATGAGGTTTCCATTATCAAATTGGTCTTGCATCCATCTGAGTAGCCAGTTTTCCATTGGCAAGTGGCTATATGGGTAGGCAAGGTCCCAGTGGACCAGAGGTCAGAGGGGCAGAAACTGGACTAAGCGGGGTTTTAGAGGCTATATGAAACAGGAGTTTTGATCCATTGTTTTAGGGTTTTGGTTATCTCTACAAGGTAGGGGTAAGGTCTGCGTATACTCTACCCTCCCTAGACACCTTTTGTGCGATTGAACTAGGCATGTTGTTGCATGGATGGGAGGAAGCGATTGTGGAGGTATCCATGGAGGGTGCTTATTAGGTTCGTGGATCCTGCAGGGTGTTTGTAATTGTAGCTTTTGGATGTATATAATTAGTTCCGTCAATTTTGGATGTATACATTTAAAACCGACTTATGCAAACAATTTACACTTCAATTCCCACTTGTGTGCGTTAACAATGATAATTCAGGCACTATTTGTTGATTCCATTTAAGCTTGATGTGTAATATGCTAGTATTTTATTCTTCGATTTCGATTCTATTATTACCTGTTGTGTTGTTTCCTTTTCTTCGATTATTGTATCATGTGTTGTTGCTACTATTTCTCTTTTGACTGCTTGACTACTTCGCTACTGTATTTTTCTTTCGATCCTCAAACTTTATTATGTTTTACTAGAGCCGATGTCTATCAGAAACAACCTTTCTACTTCCACAAGGTTGGGGTAAGGCTGCGGTAACACCAACCTTCCCAGATCCCATTTGTGGGAGTACACTGGTATGTTGTTGTTGTTCTTGTGTAATATGCTAGTATTAAGAATGTAACAGGCCTCACCTTATCTTTATCAGCTTCTGCTCGGGCACTGCATGTAGACAATCCAATCTATGTTGATGAGCCTAGCGAGGCGCTGAATCAGTCGCAGCTAGAGTCTATAGGTATGTACAACAAAATTGTGTAATGAGAAAAATAATTATGATACTCGGGAAAGTACCTGAACATCTCCTTCACTGCATGATTTCTGTTAACATAGTGAGTTGATGATATGACGTCGGCGCACACCATGTGTGTTATATTTGTGCGAAACACTCATATTTCAGCTTGTCAGGCTGCGTGCAATAGACCCTTGTGGTCCTGTCATTTCCTGGACCCCGTGCATAGTGGCAGCTTAGTGCACTAAGCCCCGCCCTTTGTCCTTTTTGTGATTATGATATGATCTCTTGCAAAAGTCTAAATCTTCAAGACTTAAAGACTTTCTTCATTGCAGGAAATCATTTTGAAATGATATGATTTCTTACAATGAAGCGAGTCTAAATACGAAATGATTTGATTTCCTGGAATGAAACAAGTCTATGTCTTGAAGATTCAGACCAGAGGCGAAATCTGAGAAATGCACATACTTTAGCTTCAATGGTGAGTTTTCGCTCATGACACATCCATAATATGTCACCCTCTTAGAGAGGAGATTAGCGTGTTCCCATAACTGTATCCCATTTTTCAAACTGTTGGGGCATGCTATATATAAGCCAAGGTTCTATCGGAAAAAACATCTCTATCTCTATGAGGTAGTAGTAAGGTCTGCGTACATTCTACCCTCCCCAGATCCCACTTACGGGATTGGGTATGTTGTTGTTGTTAGAGAGGGGATTAGTGTAATTATCTGAGGAGTATCCACTTTTCTTGATTGTTTTAGAATCTTGATGAGACTAGCTGTGATTTTATTATAGAAGGATAAACTCAATGAGTAACAATTATTGTCAGAGCTTGGGTAGCTTATCATTCTATAATTCAAGGGGTGTCGTCAATTGGTCAATGAAGTAAGTTGAGAACGACGAAGTCGCAAGTTCATTCCCGGCAGAGGCATAAACACATTAGCTGATCTCTTTCATCTGTCCAAGCCTTGGTGGATAGAGTTAGCCGGGATCTATGTTGGTGCAAGGTGACAAGTACCTTTTAGAATTAGTCGAGGGGCACGCAAGCTAGCCCAAATACCACGGCTATAACAAAAAGTTTACTCAAATTTACAGCTCAATATTCTGTTTCTTGAATCATCTTCCCTCACATGACGTTTTCTAGCTTTGTTGCAGCTTCTTCCACTGAAATTCTTGAGGCTATAAGGAACAAAGAGCTTCAAAAACTCATATGCAACCTGGATTCTTCTTTGGATGTAGAGAATGTAAGTACTTAATATCCAATTATGTGCAACTCTTATAAATTTATGGTCGGAAGTTGATTCAAAGCGAACCGAAAGGTGTGGTCGTCAATAAAATGGGTTGAAAAGCATGAGGTCTCAGGTTTAAATCTCAACATCTCAGCAGAAACCAAAAAAAAGACTAGGTGATTTCTTTTATCTGTCCTAGTCTTGGTAGACTGAGTTACCTAGTACCTGTTGTTGGTGCGAGGTGACAGGTATCCCATGGAATTAGTCAAGTATAGACGATATATTTAAGTTATTGAAAATGCTAATTCGTTCGTAGATTGGACATAGATACACAACCAAAACCATTAGTCTTTCTTATTCATTGTTCATTTTATCTCCAAGTGATGACCATACCAAAAGCAGATAGTGAAAGAGATAGAATTCATCATTGGGCAATCATTAAATCCTATAAATGATCATAACATGAGTAATTTTTTGAAAGAAAAAGACTAGTAATCTTGTCGCGATGGCATCCAAGGGTGTGGCCTAGTAGTTCAATAAAGTGTGGTTGAGTACCATGAGTCCTCGGGCTCGATTTCCAACAGAGACAAACACTAGGTGATTTCTTCCCATCTAATCTATCCTTGGTAGACAGAGTCATCTAGTTCCTGTTGCTGGTCAGAGGTGACAGATATCTCATAGAATTAGTCGAGGTGTGCGCAAGCTGATCCGGACACCACGGTTTTCCAAAAAGAAAAAAATTCCGCCGCGATGGAACAAAATATCTATCATATCTCTGTCGTATTGATACATTTTTGCTAAAACCAAAGGTATGTTATGTTAATGCTGCTTTAATTTTCTATTACTGACTATTAGGAACTTGACAAGGCAATGGAAAAGGAAGAATTTCGCATATTCAGTGAAAAGGTATTTGTTGCATCCTTTCTTGCTCTGCTCAGTATATGCATATAATATCTCACTTTAACCATGATTTAATCTTATAATTCAACTTTCTCTTTTGCTACTGCCTAATATCAATGTGACTGCAGATTTTGTCTATAATTAGTCAGTGAAGACTTCAACAGGATGCTATAACAAAGGAAGGTCCTTCAATTCAGAAACTATCGCTATGTCGTTGGAGGTATCTACCAAGAAGATTTTGCTAGAATGTTACATTTTATCTCCCTTATGAAAGGATTTTATAGAGTTATAAAAATAGTTCCATCGTAATAATTACAAATTAGTGATGTCTTACTCTAGTTGTTAGCCAGTGTTAGACTGGCACTCTTGTTTCTCTTACACTACAAAATTTGGTTGTGAGAAAGCACTCGTGGTCGATCCACGTTGTAATCATCCTGCAAACACACAGAAATTGAATCAATCACAAGTTTATGGTGTTTAATCTGAAATTTGGCACCAACAATCATAAATTAGTTTAAACTAGAAGAGAAAATAAGCTAAAAAGTTTCATGCTAGTTATCTTCTTGTTGCTCTGATATATATAGTTATAACATAACAAGTAGACAGTGTGAGATGGAACGAAATTGCCACCCTCCAACCTTGGACGGTTAACTGCCCAAATTATGGTGTACGTGAACCCGTGGTCTTGACGCTAAACTGGAATATTATGCACAAATTTCCTAAAATTGGTGAACCGAGAATCTATCGGAAGCAATCTCGGAAGGTAGGGAGGGGTAAGGTCTGTGTACGCACCATCCTTCCCAGACTCCACTATGTTGCTGTATTTCCCAAACTTGCAATAGTTGCTATAGTATTATCTGCTGCCCCATGTTCCAAAAAGGTCGAGAACGATACACTTGGTTGAATGCTGAATTATTTACCTAGAAGAATAAGGATTGATTCCCAGTTGATACTTCATTTTTCCTCCTTTCTTTTAGTGTTGCCCCATGTTATAGAAATTCTAGATCTGACTTTGCCTCCAATAGTATTGAGAAATCTTTTCCTTCTTCTTCGGCATCGATACAAGAACCACAATAATGTAATATGTAAAACATGGTCATCTGAATCGGATGCTTACCAGTTCGATGATTCCCTGCTCTTCCTTCTCTGCAGCTGTTCGGTTTACTGCAGTTCAGCTGTTCCACTCCCCTTATCCTGTATTTCAATACAATGAATTGTCAAAAGATTTCTTGGAAGAACGTGCAATAAATTGAGGTGATGAAACAAGCTGTTGTAGGCAGCTGACCACAGTTTAGAGTTTAGTTTATGTTGCAAGATGATATTCTAGATGATAATTTCTACATGAACGTAGTTATCATGACGATAATATAAATATGCGTTAATTTGGATTAGTCAGGTTATTGAGTTTCATCAGTATCTCACAATTAGGTGGGTGTGAACAGTATTGAGGTTAAGGTGCAATATCAATGGGTGAAGGACATAAATAAATATAGAGAGTGAGAAGAACAAGGACTTGCCTGGGGTAACATCAGTCGTGCCTGCTGGAGACCAAAATATTGATCATTTGAATCAGCAAAATGCGGAAGTTTTGGCTGATTGGTATTATGTCCAACAAGTGAGTTTAGCCTCGGAGGATCTGGCTGATTCGCAACAGGGATTCTGGATGAATCAGGTGCAAGAAATGGTGGCAAATGATATGCCGGAAGAGGATATCTAGGAGCCATTTGTGCTACTGCAGCTGCATTCTGCATTGCTGGACTTGGCATTAACGGCTGATAAGGAACTATTGGCCGATTCATGCCCATTTCCATACTCATCCCCATCCCCATGTTCATTCCCACTGTTGGCATATATTGCGGGAATCCAGGATACATCATAGGAACCATGCTGCATCCTGTGGACATCATCTGCAGTAAAGCAACTATCATCAAACTGTAGCCTTACCTGACCATTTTTAACTTTTTTCAATGAGCGTTTGACGATGCAGCACATGTTAACTTATAATCAGGATAACCTTATTACTTCATCACAACGCAGGATCAAGAAAACAAAGATACCCCATCTGTTTCGCTTTATATAGCAGTTTGACTGAGCACATTGTTTAAGAAATATTTTTCGGGACATCTTAAAAGTACCTTTAGAACTTGTTGTCTTACACATACCATAAATTTCTATGGGTATAAGAGCATATCATTAAGGGTAAACTGAAAGTTTAAGTTAAAGATTTTCCACATATAGAAAGGTGTTATCCTTTTTCAAATTGACATCAAAGGAATGAGCATCATCACAGAGGAAGTACTTGATTGAATTTCTTGAGGTAGGGGTAAGGTCTGCGAACGCACCACCCTCCCCAGATCTCAGTTGTGGGACTACATTGGTTATGTTGTTGTTGTTGGACATATCATGAACCAGCTTGGACCAACAACTAGCAGAAAGAGAGTGAATGAGGAAAACACTGCAGCTTCAAATTTGGAAGAGGTTGAAGGAGGTGAACCATCAAAACGAGAAGAAGAAATGACTGGAAGCACAGCAATAAGTACAGAACTCATCTCAACTAACACCTTTACCGAAATTCAAATGGTTTAAAAGAGTGTGCTCAGTGTCTTTCGCTCTCTCTTATAAGAAAACTCAGTAAGCCAATATACCATTTCATATTTTGTATCATAACAATATTTGTTCAAATGCAATAGCGTTAAATTCCAATGTGTTGGGTAGTAGTGGATGGAAGATAACTCAAATCTCAATTTGCTTTTGACACTTCCTGAGCTTAATTTCAAAACTCCACGACAAAATGCTACTTAATCTTGATAAATTTCTATAGAAAAACTAACAATATGCCTTCTCAAGATGGGAAGCATATATGAATAGATGTCTTATATCTTCGTTTTACAAAACCTGGTGTTAACGAAAAGGACAAGGAAATATGTATATTTTCTTTGGGAAAGTAGAAGTGTAATAGAGTCAAAGCTGAAGTAGTTCTGAATAATTTAGATTCCTTATAATTCACGACAACAACATACCCAGTAGGTTCCCACAAGTGAGACCTGGGGAGGGTAGGATATACGCAAACCTTACCACTACCTCGTAGAAGTAGAGAGGCTGTTTCCACGAGACACTCAGCCAAATTCCTTATAATTTCGATTATATCAAATATCCAGATACTGGACTAGAACTACCCACATCGGCAAAATGGGAGGGATCAATAGAGCAAAATGGATATGCAGGATTTACATAGCCAACCCCAACTAGCTAAGGATCGATAACAACATTGTTGTCATATTCCTACATCTAGGATAGTTGCCTGTTTGACTTTGTTGTGTTGTGCGTTGGAATTATTTCGTACTACAATAAATGAGACAAAATAGCACAATAAGGAAAAAAAATCTGTAATATGAAGCTTAATAGTCAGAATCCTAGTTATTCGTACTCTTAAGTAGAGTAATAACTAACTTCCAGATGCAGAGAACTCAGTACTTGAAAAAAATAGTCTAAAACAGTCTTGAATAAAAATCAATTACTTTGAATTTTCGCGACTTTCCTATCTAAGACACATGACACGAAACAATGAAGTGAGCTCCTGGATGTGTATAAGCTATCAACCATTCTGGTGTTGAAGTATTCAATATTTTAGCAGGCCAAGAGGACGAAAAAGAATGTTACAAACAAATATACCTGTAATTGCAATTGCAATGATTTAAGGTACTCAATTGCCTCATCCAGCATTGAAGCTTTATCTGCCTGAAAGTTGATAAATGACAAAACATAAACGTGAAATCAGGAACGGGCTTTCCACGATGAACAGAAAAATGGAGAATCCAAAGATGATATTAAAACCTTGTTGCAGCGTGGTATGAGTTCTTGTAGAACCCTCATCTTCTCATTTATTCTATCTCGGCGTTTCTGCATTATTGAACAACTCAAATATTGAGTAAACAGACATAAAATCCGAACAGTTAAAACCATCAAATCCTTCAAACTGACATCTGGAATAAAATATACCCTTTCAGAAAGATTATGAACCTCAGCTGCACGAGATCTCTTTGCGGATGTAGAACTTTTAACTTGCTTCTTCGCATCAGCAGACTCAAATTCAACATCCTAGGATTTAGAGAGGCAAAATTTAACAACATAATAAAAGAAATATCTGAATCAACACTTACAATGACTATAACAACTACTACTAGTATGCCTCAATTCCACGCAAATTAAGGTCCGCTATATGAACCCTCAATCCATGTCCTCAATTAATTTCAGTAACACTATATGCTTACTACATTTTCTAATGGCACGTAAATCTCTAACAAGATAAACAGACTCCCAGCAAACATTAGACCTCAAGTAGACTTACTAGCACGACTCAGAAGAGAAGTTTACATATCTATCATGTATACGTGAAAATCCATAAAATGAAAGAACAAGTATCAACCTCCAGCTATTTCATATCACTTCTCTTACCATCATTAGTAGGAATCAGGAAATTCAAACTAGACGATATTATTCGATAAAAGTTTTTATCAATCTCCCAATTTTTTACGAACATGCACAAGCAGGCGGAATAAAAAGTGGCTAGCTAGTGTCACTTCCTTCTGCAGTTTTAAAGTCCTGTTCCTACCACAGACACTAGTTATTTATTTGAACATTCATTCTGTTCTTTTATATATGTCTGCGGTATTTCAATTGCTCCTACTAGCTTATTTGTACTGTAGAAATCCATTGAACTCAATGTTAAAAAACTTCAACTCATTTTAATCAATTTCATTTTTGCTACCATTGGGAATCTAATCAAGAATTGTATCATGGACCTGCTATCTAGAATCTGCGGAGCCCAAATTTTACTATAATCCTCAGCTGCTAGTCTAACAAATCGTGATATTGTCATTCAGACATTATAAAGTAAAGAACAGAAGTAGTCTTCGTGATGACACTGAACTCAAAAGACCAAACAATAGATAAAAGGAAATGAATCCTCTATTAGACCTGTTTAATGAATAACACTTCCTGCCAAGATTCTGTAAATGGATATTTAAAGCTACAAGTTAAGCTACAACAGAAAAAATCCCAGTAGGTAAGGCTCTCACTTTTGTAAGAACGTCAGTGGCGGAGCTAAGATTTTCATTAAGGGGTACAGAAATAACATAGAACAAACCGAAGGGGTTCAACATCTACTATAGACACATAAAAAATAATTTTAACCATGTATAAATAATATAATTTTCCACCGACCCCCCTCACTTGAGGGTAGCTCCGCCCCTGCCTACGTGGTGCCAATCCAGAATAGCCGGGCCAGTAGTAATCGGATGACGGATGGTAAAAACAGAGAGACACAAAAAAAAAAAAAGAACTGCTTGAAAGAACACACATAGAACAAGAGTCTAATTTTAGGCATAAAATGACATTAGGCTCCATTATTGCGAGTTGCTACCATGATACCATACTGAAGCTTGATACACACAAACATATATTACATCTTCTCTCTTTAAAATTGCAGAACAAAACCTCCCAACAATCCCATTTACACATCAGTAGGACATTTGTGATACATTTACATTTGTTTGGTTCTTTCACTATCAAATCATTAATCTTTAGGATTTGTTCCACATAAATTATGATTTCCATCCTAAATTCCTCAAAAAAAAAAAAAAATTAAAAACCATTGCCTTGGTCTTTACATTACCTAAAATGTAATTTTTCTTCCTTTACTGTTAACTTTCCTACATTGGTTGAGGGATAGGTTGTTTGTCTCTATATATGGTTTTAACTTTTGAAGGGCTCTTAACCCATAAGGTAGCTTTGGGATCATTTTCTCAACATTTACAAACAAATACTTTCTAAAAAATAGAGTTAAAATGGTTCAAAACACATTAAATGCATCTCATTTTTTCGAGTTTCATACCTGAACTATCAGGTGTGCGAGTTTTTTATCTGAACTATCACCAAATATTTATCAAAACACACCTCAAACTACCAATTATTCATTTTTCCTACCTAAACAATGGTGATATTTCAAGTAGGAAAGTGAACAACTAATAGTTGAAGTGTGTTTTGATAAAAAGTTGGTGATAATTCAGGCACTAAACTCAACACACCTGATAGTTCAAGTATGAAACTTGAAAAATCAGACTACTTTTAAGTGTATTTTTGACCCTTCACTCTAAAAAAAAATGTGGCAATAGTATTAAAATATCTTGTCCAAATAGTTGGTTTATCGGAAACACCCTCTCTACTTCACCTGAGGTAGTGGTATGGCCTGCGTACACTCTACCCTGCTCAGACTCCACTAGATGAAAATACATTGAATATGTTTATGTTGTTTTTCTTTCTAAGGGGTGGCATTTAAACTGAACATCCAAAAGCATCACATTAAAGGATCAATGTTTCAATGCTAGTACAAACCTACAATGTCAATCAGGTTATTATTACCTAAGTTGCACGAACTCTTCAAAAATGTTTACGGGTGCATGTCGAATCCTCCAAAAATAGTGTATTTGTGAAGGATCCGACATGGGTGCGACAACATTTTTGAAAAATCCGAGCAACTTGGATTATTACTAAGGTCTTGGAAACCAACAAGTTTTCTGATAACTAGCAATGATGAGTTTCTTCAAGCAAGAATGTTATTGAAACCACGAAGTACTGCATAAAGGACAACAAAGTAATAAATGATGTAAAATGTGAAAGATTGTTGGACCAAAGTCAAATGTGAAGAATTATGTGAGGAGTAATGGGGTGGCAAATATATATGGACTAAAGACTAAAAAGAAAAAAAAAATTCTTATATATTTATATAGTAGTAGTAATATAAATTAAAGTATCTCATTAAAAATAAAAGAATTTAAATTAAATTACTTTTAAATTAGAAAAATGATAGTTTCCGGAATTGATTGACAAAAGACATTAAATATCTTCAACTGGCAATAAAACGCTCCAATTAAATTCATCTCCATAGTGTTAGTTTTAACACTCTTAACTTGTAGAATGATCATCTAAACTTCTCATCACATCTAAGACGAAGCAAGGCCGGCCGGAGGCCAAAGCCACTAAAGCATAGGCTTTAGGCCTCTCACAGTTTGAGGGCCCTTTTTTTGTTTTTAATTAGTTTTAGATTTTTTTTAATTTTAAAGTATATTTACTTTCTTAAAAAAATAAAGAACAAAATCTATATAGGAAAAAGAAGTACTTATTAATTACGTGATTAATGACTACAGTTAGATCATTTAATTTTATATTAATGATATTCTCTTCTTTTTATCTTTCTCGTAATAAAATTTATACGATTCTCCAAAAATATCACGATAACATAAAAAAAAAAAAAATTACACTCCTTTAATTTTTTTTCAAACATTGCAGTAAGCAAATTCAACTAGTAGAATATTATACTTCCAAAAGCAAGTTCATTGTTTTAACTTATTATTATAATTTTTTTATTCTAGAAAAAACTAAGCCTTATAAAGCTTGGCTTTAGGCCATAAATGTCATTGAGCCGCCCCTGGACGAAGCTAGCTAAATGAGTGTCAATCAGGTTCGGACAAACGAAGTTAGTTTGAGCCAAACTCTGTATTTGTATTAAAATCATTAAATATGAAAAATTATAAATTTAAATGCAGTAATTTTAAAGAACTAGAATCCCAACTCGTCAAAATCTTAACATAGACTACATCATCATCATCATCATCGGATGTTCACAAGATATAGTAAAAATGAATCAAAATATTCAATTATCAGTTAAAATCAAATTAAAGTGTGTAAATGTCCACTCTTAAAATTGAAATGATTATTTATTAGCAAACCTCAAATTTAAATGTAATGTTTACGTATGCAACAATAAAACTGCCCAATAAATTGTGATGATCAGTAGAATTTTGTATTTTTGTGATTGTGACAACAAGCAGCTTACTCGACCTATTAACAACAACATGATAAATTTGTGGTAGAAAAATAACATACGTGACTATCAAATAATTTAAACCAAATTTATGCCACTTGGCAGCACTTTGAACAATAAAGCAGGATGAAGTGGCTTTCTAGTGACCATGAATTCTCCAAAATGATTAGTAGTCTTTTTTTTTTTTTTTTTTCATGTGGTGTCCGGTAATCGGATTGGAATTCAACTAATTTAAATTTGCACCAGATAGTACACAATTCGGGGTAGCACTCTCTATCAAGAATTTTTTTATACCCAATAATTAAACTCGAGATCTCTGATTAAGGAGGAGCAGCCTCATCCACCGCACCAGAATATGATGGTCAAAATGCTTAGTAGTCATGTGGCCATAAACTCTAAATATATTTTATTTTAATTTGAAATTATTATAAAACTAAAATTGAAAACAAAAATGTATTCAATTATGTTTTTATAAAAATATTTAAAATGATATTCATACGTAAATGTAAGTAAATATAATTTTAAAAGTAAAAAATAAGTTGCAAAATAAATTACTTAAATTTAAAACTCGTACCCATTGCTAATGCAATTTTGTCACTTGTAATCACTTCTATATCATCATTATCTAAATTCTTTTGGCTAAGCTCGATTGGGTGACTATCTAAATTCTTCTTTTCTTATCATTATTTTTTATTTAAAATTTTAAAAAATATAACATAAACATACATCTTTAAGGTATCATATTTATGTAAATTCACATTCTTATAAATTAATTATAAAAATTTTAATTAATTATGTATCTTCATTCGTTAGATGTATCGAGAGTTAATTATATTTTGATAAATCTAAAATTAAAAAATATATTAAAAACTAATTATGTATCTTTACAAAAGAAACTATGTAACTTTGTTAAATTTATTATGTATCTCGACATCGAAAGCTAATAATGTATCTTTACAAAGAAAAAATTATTTTATTAAATATATCAGGAATTAATTATGTATCTCGATAGACTCAAATCGAGACTTTTCAGTAATTATGTAAAATATCAAAATTTTCTACTCCCTCCATCCCATTTACTTTTTTCAAATTTTCTAATTTAATTTCTCATTTTACTTATCATTTTTCATTAATCAACGCGAGACATTTTTTTTTAATCCTTAATATTAATTATTTTATCTCCAAATTAAAATATAAATATCATTTAATAATGATACTATGATAAAATAATCATGATATTAATTATTTTTCTTAATCAGTGTACAATATCAAATTAGAATGAGTAAAATGAGATGGACGGAGTATAATTAAGCTTCTGAAATCTCTGTTGTTTTTCAACTTTTAGGCAGCTTATTATCGAAAAGAAAATCTGACCTGTTATTTTTTTAAGCAATTACACCCTCTGTCTCATTTTATTCGTTTCAAATTAGGATGACACAGCTATTAAAAAAATAATGATTGATAATGTAACTTTATCATTTTGCCCTCTTAATTGTGTTTTATTGTTAGTTTCAATACAAAGCACCATTTATATTTTTAATGGTGTATCTTTAATGGTACTATTCTTTACAATATTTTTCAAGAATGTTAATAACAAGAAATAACTAATTACATTAAAAGGTATAATGGAGAAAAAAAAATTGTCCTGTCTTGATAAGTACAATAGGACAAGTAAAACGAAAAATCAAATTAGAAAATTTGAGACGAATGCTTGAGCACTCCGAAATTTTCGTGAATTCCTCGTATATAATAAAGTATCTTCCGCCCCCTTCCACAATTATTTATATTTCCTATCGGGCTCTCCAATCTAACCCAAGGTCCAATCATTATACAATGGATTAATAATATAAAATTTTTATTTGTAGTAGAAGGTAATTGCGATTTGTAGTAGAAGGTAATTGCGAAGTCTTGATAGTCCCTCTAGCATTCGAATATTTCCTTGAAGCCTAACTTAAGCCTAAATATGCAATGATATGCAATGAAAGGATATTTAAAATTTTTTAGAAAAACCCCCAGATCAAATGTTTAGAATCAGATAAAATGGGACGGAGGGACTAATTTAATTAACACATAATTACTTAATAATTATGGTTTATTAACTGTGTTAACGTAAAGAAGAAAAACATGCAGAAGCTAACTGCTTACGCACCTCATTTTGGCCTTCATCGTCGACGAACTCACTAATTCTCCGTTTCCGATCATCCACCGCCATTTCCGCCGCATGCGGCGGTTCTTCACCGGCACTTCCTGAACCACTTGTTGACGTCATTGCCAACTCAAATGTGGACGTCATCACTTCCTTACCGCCACTCACCGCCACCGTCGCTGCGGCGGCGGAAACTGACGTTGCATTATCTAATACGCGTGAATGGATATGCTCCGGCACTGAAGCTATAGGAGTTTCGTTTGATTCCACAACCGTCGATGCCTTAACTGAGTGACCAGAGTTTGATGTACAATTTCGTGAAAAATGCTTGAAATTCTGTAATAATTCACCTTCAGTGCATCTCAATTGAGGTAAAATCGGCCGCGCAGACGACGATGCAATCGTCTCTGCCGGACGTATCTCCACCGTCAAAGCATCAATTTTATCAATTTCCTCCTCCGGTGTTGCGGCAGAGGTCACGACGGCGCAATTTGGCTTAGCATATTGAACATCTTGCAACCTATGGGTTACTTCACCTTCAGTACATCTCAATTGCGGTATAATCGGCCGCGGTGGAGACGACGATGCAATCGTTTCTCCCGGCAGTGCTGCTGCGGAGATCACGGCTGCGCAGCTCTGCATATTATCAATTTTATGGGTTTCTCCCGGCAATGCTGCGGTGGAGATCACAGCTGCGTAGCTAGGCGTGGTATCAATATCTCCGGGCATCGCTGCGGAGATCATGGCTGCGCAGCTCTGCATATCATCAATTTTATCAATTTCTACCGGAAGTTCTGCAGCGGATATCACGGCTGCGCAGCTCGTCGTAGTATCAATTTCACCCGGCAGTGCGGCGGAGATCATGGCAGCGCTACTAATTTTATCAATTTCTACCGGAAGTTCTGCAGCGGATATCACGGCTGCGCAGCTCGTCGTAGTATCAATTTCTCCCGGCAGTGCGGCGGAGATCATGGCAGCGCTACTAATTTTATCAATTTCTCCCGGCAGTTCTGCGGCGGAGCTCACGGCAGCGCAGCTCATTGTAGCATCAATTTCTTCCAGCGTTTCTTCGGCGGCGGAGCACGGCGGAGTACATAAAAAATCAGCAGCAAAGGAGGAATCATCATCATCGTCATCATCAAATGGAGATTGAAGCCAACAATTCACTTCATCATCTTCCTGTATATATACTGGAACTGATGATGCTACCGTTGCTTCTAACAGGTGCGATTTCTTCATCATACTTCTTTGATTTTGCCTTTGGCTTTGCACAATTATTTGTCCATTTTGCCATATTAACTCCATCATTCCTTCATCTCCTCTGTAATAATCAAAAACAATACCTCAATAATAATACTTAATTCAAAATTTTCACTTCGAATTTCAAAATTACACCATCAGTATCGAAAATGAGGATGAAAAATCAGTTCATATATATGTAAATAAAAAAATTCACTTTATTTCACATTCACTATTGAAAATGAACGAAGAAAAAATCAGCTCATATCTACGTAAATTAGAAATTTCACCTCTTTGTACAATCAGTATTGAAAATGAACAAAGAAAAATGAAAAATCAGGTCATATATACAAATACTAAGAACACGTAAATAAAAAAATTCACTTTATTTCACAGTCAATATTGAAAATGAACGAAGAAAAATCAGCTCACATATACAAATACTAAGAACAGGTAAATAAAAAAATTCACCTTATTTCACGATCAATGAACGAAGAAAAATATCACATATACAAATTACGAAAACAACACATAAGTAAAATTTAATACTAATATAACACGTAAATAAAAAATTTCACTTTATTACATGATCAATAGTGAAAATAAACAGAGAAAAATCTCACATATACATATCATAAAAACAACACATAAGTAAAATTTAATACTAAGAACGCGTAAATTAAAAATTTCACTGAATTTCACGATCAATATTAAAAATAAACGAACAAAAATCTCACCTATATACTGTACAATTACGAAGAATAGTATCAAGATACATAATTAGCTCTCCATATATTTAATGAAAATTTATAATTAATTAAAATTCTTGTAATTCTCTTATAAGGGTGAAGATTCTGACAAATATGATAAGATAAGGTATATATTTATGTTATTTTTCCTAAATTACAAACTACTAAGAACACGTAAATTAAAAATTTTACTTCAAATTTCGAACCCTTCACATCCAGCTGCGCATGATATTTCACAACATCCTATTGTTCATGATAACAAACAAAAATTAACTAATATATACAAATCAAAATTAAATATCTTTAAGTATTACTTATTTCACGATCAGTACTGAAAATGAACGAAGAAAAATCAACTCATATATATAAATGAAAAATCCTATTGCTTATTTCACGATAGTATTGAAAATGAACGAAGATTAAACAATAAAAGATAATTAATAAATTAACTTACGTTGTAGATTTTTTTGATGTGGTTAAAAAAGGAGAAGGAATATTAGGATAATCATCATTATTCATTTGGAAATTAGGAAATTCAGTTTCATTATCAGAATACATATAATCTCAGAAATTCAGTTTGAGATATTTATTTATTTAGAGTAGTAGTTTTTGACTTCTACCGACGTAGGTAGATTGAAATATTATTTATTTACTTATATAATATTATAAAATATAAAATTTGTCGTATTTATATTTATGAGATTTTTATCTGGCGGTTAGCTCAAGTAGAAGTTCCCGAAGCTTCATAATTAAATATATGGAGAAACAACATAAATTTCGATAGTTTAGAATTTAATTATACAAATTTTTAAGATTTTGTATAATTATTGAGAATTTTAATATTGAATTTATCGTGATACATAATTAACTTACATAAATCCCTAAATGTGATACATATATTATATGGTGATACATATAAAAAAGTGATACATTTGAAACTAACAAGATATTTATTTAAGGGAATAATATATTCTCTTTTATTTATTGTATTATTTTATTTAAGAAAAGATATCTAATTTTTCTTTTTTTTAGACTTAATTTAGGTATTTTAATATGTTTTTCTTTTTTCGTCTTTAATTATAAAAGATCTATTCTTTTGGTCTTTTTTTCATCTTTAATCTCATTTCTAATTTTAGTCTGCTTTTTTAGATTTAATTTTAATTATGTTTCAATTCTGCTTTTAGTCTTCTTTTTTTTTAAATATTATTACTTTTATTTCCTACACTGACTGCACCATTACCTTTTATTAATAACATATGAATCGCCCATAATACCATGTATATCACCCATTAATATCATATGAATCACCTATTAATATCATATGAATCACCCATTAATTGAAATAAATAATTGTATCTACCATATTAATCACCATAATATCATACATATGAATGACCTAATAATTGAAATAAATAATTGTGTCTACCATATGAATCACCAAAATACCATATATATGAATAACCCAATAACTAAAATAAATAATTATATTACCATATGAATCACCATAATACCATAGATATCACCCATTAATATCGTATGAATCATCTAATAATTGAAATAAATAATTGTATCTACCATATGAATCATCATCATACAATATGTATCACTCATTAATATCATATGTATCACCCGTTAAAATTATACAAAATGTATCTATCGTATGAATCACCATAATACCCATATAATGATATCATATTTATCATTTATATGAATCACCATTAAAAAAATAAATATGTATGAATAACTAAATAAATGTATATATATATCAATAGATTTTTTTAAAAAAAATGGAGAGATTTTAGGAGAGGAAAAAAAAAATTGCATGCATTAATGGAGGAGAAAAAAAAATGATTTAAGCATTAATGGAAGAAAAAAATCAAGAAAAAAGATGATTTAATTGTTGATAATTAGGGAGATATTTTAGGGAAGGAAATCTTGAATGAGTTAATGGTGGAGTAAAAATAAGTTGTGGAGTTTGATTGATATGTATCAAGAGTAAAGTTGAAAAATGAGATTTTATATAAATTTTTAAAAAGTAAGGGATATTAGGTAATATAGTCTCTTAAGTATGAGATTTGTGTAATTTATCATACTTTATAAAGATAGAGATTTATATAAATATGATAAGTTAAAATGTATGTTTATGTTATTTTTTTCTAAAATATTCTCTCTCTTTTATTTTATGTGACACTTTTTTAAAGTACCTTTAAAAAAAATGTCATCTTATTATCAACAACAACAACATCTTCAATGTATCTTCACAAAGTGAATTTGAAAAGGACAAAGTGTATGCAATTCATACCACTATCTCGGATAAAATAGAAATATTTTCGACAAATCTTCTACTCAGGATAAATACCAATATAATAGAAAAGACGTAATATTAAAGCAACGACAAAGAAAAGTATCACACTGTTAGATAGTAAATGAAATAAGACACCCACAAAGTAAATTTAAATTTAAAATTTTTCTTTATTCTTAATGAGAATATTCAAGAATTATTTTAAATCATAAAATTTATATAAATATCTAAGTTATGGTGTATGTTTATGTTGTCTTTTTAAATAATTTTGAGTGAAAACTATTTTCTAGAAAAAAATATATTAAAGATTAAGATAGTATGTATCCTACTCTTTGGCTTCTTGGCAAAGCAGAATTCTTGATTTTTTATTTTTTTTTTAATAATCATAGTATTTATGTTAGCTTTTGTGTATCTTAACTAATTGTATAAAATATTTGTTATTTTTTATCAATAATATCGAATAATTCAATCAATTAAGATTAAAACAGATGGAAAAAAAATCACCTAGTATATTTATCTGAAAGTAGAATTTTGACCTTAAAGAACCTATATTTGAATATATGTACATTCTCTTATTTATAAGAGACAGTTGAGCAGCTGAAACAGGCAAGAGGTCGATATGCCTGCTTTAGCTGCTTCAACTGTAATTTTACTATATCACCTCTCAATTAATTATTATAAATTATCTATGTATTAAGAAATTAATAATATTTAATAAAAAATTAAAATAAACATTTATGATATATCTGTTTCAGCTGGTTCAACCGTAATTTTACTAAATCACCCCTAATTAATTATTGTATCTTTAATTAAATATTGTAAGTCATTTACGTATTACAAATCCCACCAGGTGGGAATACACTGGGTTTGTTGTTGTTGTTGTTGTATTTACGTATTACAAAATTAATAATATTTAATTAAGAAAGAGGTAAAAATACGTATTTATGACTGTTTCAGCTGCTTCAATCATAATTTTACCGTAAGAGGGAGTTGAGCAGCTGAAGCAGGCATGAGGTCGACATGCCTGCTTCAACTAATTTTACTATATCGCCCCTAATTAATTATTATAAGTCATTTATGTATTTTAAAATTAATATATTTAATAAAGAGTATTAAAATAGACGTTTATGACATATCTCCTTTAGTTACTTCAACCGTAATTTAACTATATTATACCTAATTAATTATTGTATCCCTAATTAAATATTGTAATTTATTTACGTATTACAAAATTAATAAATTTAATTAGAAAAAGGTAAAATGAACATTTATGACTATTTTAGCTACTTCAATCGTAATTTTACCGTATCAGCAAAGCAAGCATGGGGTCTACATGCTTGCTTCAGCTGCTTTAACTTTAGTTTTACTATATCACCCCCAATTAATTATTACAAGTCATTTATTTATTGAGAAATTAATAATATTAATAAAAAGTTAAAAGAAACACTTTTGACATGTCTGTTTTAGTTGCTTCAATCGTAATTTTACTATATCATCTCTAATTAATTATTATATCCCTAATTAAATATTATAAATTATTTACATGTTAAAAAAATAATAATATTTAATTAGAAAAAAGGTAAAATAGACATGTATGTCTGTTTCAATCGTAATTTTACTATGCCATTGCTAATTAATTATTATACATTTTTATAATAATTTTGTTGTGTCGCTTCTAATTAGTTATTACAAGTCACTTAAGATATGTGTGCTTCATTGCTTTCATTGGAATTTTATTATATCACCCCTAATTAATTATTATGATCGTCTAAGTATTGAAAAATTGATAATATTTCATAAAAAAATAAAACAAACATAAAATTATATGTCAACATAAAAAATTTGATTGACTATTGAAATTATATTAGTGCACATAAATTGAGATGGGACAAAGCAAGACATAAAATAACGTATATTATTTGAAAATAAAATAAAAAAATATTATAAATCACAATAATTAAGAACTTAATATAAAAGTATATATGTAAAACAAATTTGATTGACTGCCGAAATTTTATTTGTGCCACATAAATTGAGACAGGAAGAATATTCATATATTATTGAAAAATAATGTAAAAGACATTATAAATTGCTTAATTAACAACTTTAGAAATTTAAAAAGTACAAAATATTTGACTGGCTCTCGAAATTATACCAGCATTATTTAAATTGAAACAGAAGAAAAAAATATTATAAATCATAATAATTAAAAATATAAATTATTTTAATAATTTAAATTAAGATTAAAAAATATATACTGGACCCGTGTTGCCACGGGCCATCGATATCTAGTTATTAATATACATGCACCTGACCTGACTATGAAAATAGAGAATTGATCATTATATAAATGTATATTTACATTTCATAATAGTTGTTCAGTTTAAAAAATAATTTATTATTTTTAATTATTTTATTATTACTTTTAAATATTATTTATCACTTAATATATTTTTTTAAGACATAAAATTTATTATATTTAAAAGTTAATATAGTCAAAATGTTTCTATTATTTATATTATTTCTTAACGTGTGTGTCAAGTCAATAGTAAACACATGTTGTTGATAAAGAAAATAATATTTTTTCTATTTCATTTTATGTGTCATTTTTTAATCGGATACAGAATTCAAAAAATAAATGACGACTTTGTAAAGTTTATAAAGTCATCTATTGTTTATTATTTCTTAATCTGCGTGTCAAGTCATTAGTAAACACATGGTGTTGATAAAGAAAGTAGTATTCTCTTCATTTTATTTTATGTGTCACTTTTTAATCGAATACAAAATTTAAAAAATAAATGATGATTTTGTAAAATTTATAATATTAACTTTCTTAAAGTCATTTTAATATTTATTTTTTAGTTATTTTTTCTTATTAAGTGAGATTCAGTAAGGATAAAATAGGAATGATGTTATTAAATATTTGTTGAATAAAAAATTAATATTTTTGTGAGATGAATAAAAAAAATGACGACGGATAAAATGAGACGGATAAAATGATAATAATGATTTGACCACACAAGTATAATTTTGTCCATTCATGTGTAAAGAATTCCAATTTATTAATAGGGTCCCATTTTACCATTTCGTAATGCAAGAGGGGAAGTATTTGCCCTTAGAAAATTTGAAGTATTATTTAAGCTAGGGAAACGTGCCGCGCTTCACGCGGTCATGAAAAATATATTAATAATTAATTTTATAGATAATTTTTTTTTATTATAATTTATTTGTGAAATTATAAAAATTTTAGTTTCATGTACGATATATATTATTATCTAAATTTTTATTCAAATTGTATTTGATTAGCCTTTTTAGAATATTTACATATAAAAAGATTAACCTCATTTCGTAAATGAGTTTATTGCAATTTCGAAAAGCGATATATGAGAAGCTTTTAAGAAAAAAAAGTAACATAAAATGTATAACGAACGAACATAAAACACTTGATACAGAAGAAAAGTTTTGTTATATAAGTATTTAGAAATTTTATGAAGCTATGCACTAAGCAAGTGCATCAGATAATAACAGGTTGTGCAATCACCCTATTGTCTCTAGCATTCCCTGATTGCACCAAAAAGCTAACAAAAAAGTACCGTCTTTGTTTAAGGTTGTGTATGTTTCTCCTTTTGTCTTCAAAATTGTGTTGTTTCAAACAGTCCACCAAATGGCCTGACCTTGACGTATGGTATTACATGTTATAGAGATTTCTTACTAAGCCTCTGACTGTTCCAGTCATGTAAAACTCTTGTGTCTTTCCATTTATTTTTTTACGTATTTTTACAGCTTGTACTCTTATTTTTGCTTGTTGTGTTCATCTGGGAACTGGTCCTTGAGTTGAGGAGCAATCTACCCCAATCCTTCAATACTATCCTCCTCCACCAAACAATTATTTTCTGGAACGACGACTTTTTGGCAGTCCTAACACATCAACAGTTCTTATATTTTCCTTTGAATTGACTTCTGATCCGGCATTGAAAGATCTTCTAATCTTTCTTAAGATATCAATGTATCTCCAAAGTGTCACTTGTTTGGAATGGTTATTACCTATTGTATCCTATTGTGGTATTTTTTAAATAGATTGTTTATTTTGATTAGGTAATGATGAAAAGTTCAATTTTATGTAATGATCAATTTGGCGTGATCGCGTGGTTGCCTTTTTTCCTCCTCATTTTATCTTTACTTATTATTTAATAATTTTATTTTATCTTATACCCTACCTAATTATAGTAGCTCTACCCCGTACCAATTTTTCTTGTAGATTTATCCTTCAAATTGTTGATGTATGACATTATTCAACGACAAAAATTCATGTAATCATTCAAACGTTATATTCATTAAAATAAATACAGTTCAACATATATTATCAAATAATATGCAACAACCATCCAAACTGAGTAAACCTTGACTCCTCCACTGACGTCGGTATATATTTTTTATATGAGAAAGAAAGAGGAAAAATGATATGAATTACTCGTGAACAGTAAACAACAATGAGAGAATAAAGTCCAAGCAACTTCTATCTGTGTTTCCATCTTCGAAGCTATAGAACATATCTAAAATTCTATTAACACTTTCTTCTTTCGTCATTCCACTGAAAATCGTAGATTTACATGGCATAAAAACATAGGGAGATATTGGATACTGATGACATAGGAACATTTGAGACACAACTGAAATGATATTAATATATACTCTTTCTAATGGCCCTATCTATGAAAGACATCAACATGCAGTCATAACTTGACAGTTCTCTTATTATCACTCAACTTGAAAACAAAGTAACGCAACAACACAACAGAGAATATCTTCATCTGCCTATAAGCAAACTCCTTCCCCAAGCAAATCATCGACCTTGCCTGTTTTAGCAACAAAAGAATGTGCTTAGCTAATTGATGTGACAAGTATAGACTGACATTCAAGGTTTTACCAAATGATAATTAAAGCTAATAACCTGTAAATCTGTCAATTTGGAAGATGAAATGTCGTAACATGTATAACAGTCAGTCCTTATTGGGACTGTTTCTCTAATAAATGTGTGCATTATCTTAATTTTTTGACTAAAAGAATGAGTAAAAAATTTCAAAAAAATGTGAAAAAAGATAAATGAAAATGCTGATCTCTTAAACATGCCACATCAGCATGGTGTTGATTCTCTTTCTCTCTCTCTATATATATTGATTTTTGATATATTAAGAAAAAATAACTTTTTTTTTTCTTATTTTGCCCTTAGTATTAATTTTTTTTTCTATAAATTAATCTCAAAACACAATATAAACATTATTTTATAGGGGTATTATAGTAAAATAGCCATGTTATTAATATTTTTCTTAATTGGTGTGCCAAATTAAAATACGACAAGTAAAATAGAACGGAGAAAATATATAACGTACATAGAAAAAAAACGAAGAGTATTAGAAAAAGTAATTAATCATATTAATTATTCTTAATATCAATTAATTATTTATGTTTGCACTGAAGTCAATCTTTACCTAAGAATTTATTTAATTTGTAATTAAAAATGAGATAAAGATTAAAAATTTGATAAAAACATAAATGCTAATGCATGGCCATATAAATTGGAGAAGGGGAGATGAGCCAAAAATGAAGAACTTTTTTTTTATTAAAAAAAAAAAGTAGGTTTTCTTGCCGTATAAAATGTGCCACATTTTTGCGCGGGTATAAAAAATATATATCAATAGTTGATTGGATATTTATGTCATAATTATATTAAAAACTTAATAAATTAATCATTCTACTAGCTTTTTAGTATTAATTCTTTTAATAAAAAAATTATAAATTTTCTAATGAAAATTCAATGACAAAAAGAAGATATTATTTTTTTTGTGTTAGAGGAAGACTTAATTCTAAGAATTAAAAAGAGAGAAAATAAATGATAAAAAGTAAAAGAACAACAACATTAATAAAAGAAATATTTGCATGCATTTAAATTACACTTTAAATTATGCATGCATTTTTAATTCAAAAGACAAAAAAAAAATTAAAACTATGATTTTTGTTTTAAAAAAAAGAAATAGTAATGAAGAATATTGGGAATGCAAACTTAATCTGTCACTACATTTGTTTTCTTCCTCTAAGCTTAATTTTAGTATTTGATTTTTCTATATGAATTATGCACAATTATGTTAATATCAACATTATTTTAACTCTCTCAAATAAAAATTATAAGCGAATGAAAAGATGACACCCCAAAAAATAAACTTTTTTTTTGTTTTCTTTCATTTATTTGTTTCCTCTTTTTTGTGTATTCTATTTTTATCTATTTAATTTAAGATACGTTATTTCTGAAGCAAACCAAACAATAAAATTTAAAAGTAATATTACGAAACAATTGTTTTGATTTTTAATTTATGTATCTTATATATACTAATTACTAAATAATTGACATAAAATATTACATGGCAAGAAAATGGGAAGCTATTTAAACTTTTGTTGTTAATAATTTTCATATACATTATTGAAAGAAAAGAAAAAAAATTGAAAAGAGATCCGAAATTAAAGAAAAGAAAATTAATTCTATTTTTAACTATTCAAGCAAATTATCTTAATTAACATCCTAATTTTTTTTGTAAAATATCACAAATAATTTTATTTTCGTTAACTTTTCTTATTTCTTACCATTTTAGAATGGGCACGTCCATAGTTCAAATGTGTATAAAAAGGAGGAAAATGAAAAGATAATTCATAATTTATACAGATTTCAAGGATGTACAAATGATTGGAGTGTAAGCCTCTAAAGAAGTATAGGAATAGCAATAAATGTATAAAAGATATGAGTTTCACACAACTATATTTCAGTGGACATGACTCACATAGGTAGTCCAAATATTTCAATTCCTCACTATTGCATAATCTTTTTGAATAGCCCCCCATTAGATCTCCTGAGAAATGTTTTTTGCTGTGGAATTACTCGACTCAAATTTGAGGGAGTTTGATATATCAATTTCCATCAGTAGCAACTCTTCCATAGTAGATATTACCATGTGTAATGTAACTAAAGTCTACAGCTTCTGGTGGTTCAATCTGCTAGTACGTCCTGTAGATTATCAGATCAAAATACACTCATTAGCAAAAACAAATAACCAAATTACTATAGATTTCAAAGTCAAATAAAGATACTTACACATCAATGATCATAAATACCTAAAAGTTGAAGTTTGCCTCAATGCTACTTCAAAACTTTTTTGGATTTTCCTCCGGTACGTGCTAATGCTCTTATTAGTAATTAGTTAGTTGGATTGAAATTTTTGTTTTTGTTTTTGGCTATGGATTACTGTTGCTAGCACATATGAAGAAGAAAAATCAACAATTTAAGAGAAAGAAATTCAAACCTACACACTCAACTCCTCCGGTCCTCCTTATATATACACAATTAAATCCACGATGAGGAACTTAAGAGTTGTCTGAAACATGGGGAAAAGGAAAAGCATTTTTGGCTTTAAAAATAAATTTAATACAAATTAATGTGGATAGTTATAGACTTAATTATAGATTGATTAAATTGTCAACACATATTTTGAAGGAAATATAAGAGAAAAAAGCCAAAAAAATTGACAAAAAAGAGAAATACTAATGGTGGCTTTAGAAGTATGCCACATAAGCAAATCTCTAAACCTCCTTTATATATAGAGAGAGATTTGTGTTGGTAATATGGATATATATTACTCTTTCCGACTTAATTTATATGATTTAAGTTTTTTTTTAGTTAGTTTTAAAAAATAACATATTCTTATATTTAGAGAGTGTTTGATTTGATTTATTTTTAAGCGTTTTTAAGTATTTTTTAACTTTTGGAATTGTTTGGTAAAGACACCGCATTTTTCTGGATTAAAATGTACAAGAAAAATGTTAAAAATTAAAAGTTGGTTGCTAGCTTATAAATGACTTACAAAAAGCTAATTCAAACATCCCCTTAGTAACCATTAAACTTTAAAATATTTGATTTATCATTAATGAAATAATTTATAATCACACAAATATTTATGACTTATTTTGACCATAAATTTTTTTAAAAAATCCTTAAGCTTCATATCAAATCAAACTAACTTATATGAATTGAGACGTAGGTAGTAATATTACTTACCTCTATCAAACAAAGTAAAAGACATTATGCTTATCAAGTTAAAGCCAGAAGAGATGTAAAACTATAAACATAACAGCGACAATAATATATATATATATATATATATATATATATATATATATATATATATATATATATATATATATATATATATATATATATATATATAATGACTCCAATAAAATAATATAATAGTCAAAGTACAAGAAATAACAAATAATAACAAAAGTTGAAAGATAAAGAAATATAAGAGCAATACTAAAATTACTCTCTCCGTTTGCTTTTACTTGTCATATTTTAATTTACACACCTATTAAAAAATAGTTATTGACATAGCTATTTTATCATAATACTATTAACTCTTTTTGAATTTTGTTAGCTCTATAATATTCCTATTAAATAATATTTATTATCGTGTCTTATAATTAGTTTGGAGAAAAATAATGAATGTTGAGGATAAAAAAAAATAAAAAATTATATTTTCTTAATATGTTAAAAATGATAAAATAAAAATAAAAATTTAATTAAAAAATAAGTGACAAGTAAAAACGAACGAAGGAAGTAGTGTGGATGTATGAAGCCTAACTATGGGTGGTTTATTTTTTTGTAGACCCAAGTGGCAATTTTTCCTATTTATTTATTTTTATATTATTTATTTTATCAAGTTTGTGTTGAGAATAGAGAAAATACATAAAGTCTCCCTTTATTTTATCAGATTTTTAAAAAAAGACACTTAAATTATACTTTCGATCTATTATCTCACGAAATTTACCTAAATCATTATAAATACATCATTTTAACGATAATTTTCAGCCATTCTCATTTTTAAAGAAGCGCTCGTTTGGCACTCTCTACTAAATTAATAATTTAAATTAATTATTAATTTTCAAAGTTGTGTTATTTTGGGGGAAAAATCTGTTTTGGTTTTGGAGATTTGGACAATTTGTTGCGTGAATTTGCTGGCTCTGACCAAAGCCTTCTTCGGTGGATTTCCGAGTGATGTGGAGGACCCTTTACTCTAGAGCTGTCAATACGGGTCGGCTCAACCTATCCGGACTAATTCATACGGGCTTTGAGTTTGACGGGCCAGATTTGATGGGCCAAAAAACACCAAGTCCACTCCATTATTCTGTGGGTTGCGGGCCTCGCGGGCCTCACGGGCCAGCCCACTTTTTTAAAAATAATATTTTATAATTTAATTTTAGAATATTAATAAACATAAATATTACCAGATAATATTACATAGTGTTAATAATTGTTAATCAAGTCTCCAATACCCAAAAAGAATACTCCTAACAGCGAAATTAAATAACTTTTGACATGATATCCTTTGAACCAAATAAAAATACTAATGAGCAATCTAAATAGTTGCATGTATTTGACTTACGTATCGGTCCATGGACTAGCCCAACTCATATTGCTCAAGCCCCAAGGGTCACGGGCTTATAGGGGCCAAGCTAAAAAGCCATGTTCTTAAATGGACTGCAAAAATTGAAGCCCAACTCCATCAAATTACAGGTCAGATCGGACCGACCCTACGGGCCTAACCCATATTGACGGCTCTACTTTAGTCAGCTTGAAACAATTGCTCAATAGTGAGAGACTTGGTACTGTCATAGACTCGAATAATAGTCGAAGTAATAATAGTTTGAGAAGAATTTGAATGTAAATCCTTATTTAGAACAGAAGCCACAAGTAATGGCAAACCGAAACCAGTTCCAGAATGCTGCTTGTGTCAACATTATCAATCAAGAACAGCCTTAGCCCATACGTCACAATTTAGGTGTCCTTATTTCGAGTTTTGATGGTCTATTGCCTAAAGTTTCATTTTTTGATGCTAATTGTGACTTCTTGACGAGGAAACAACCATAGGGGCAAATGCAGCAGACAAGTCAATTTGCTACCTGCTGAACAGTTTCAGCCGAAGCTATTAATTGTACCTAAGCTTGAGGCAACTGGTGGTGGTCGTAATGGTAATTTGATGGTGCCTCGTCATGAACTGCAAGAAGAACAGTTTATTTATGATTTCAAAAATAAACTTGATCATTAAATTTAACTTGATTTAAAAAAAAAAAAATAAAAAATTGAGACGAAATTAAAGTTTTTATGTCTGATTTTGTTTAGAAATTACAACATAAATGAAAAATCTTACCTTTCAAGATTGATTTTATTGCGAAAAGTTTGAGAAGAGAGACCATTTTTTTCTTCAGAAATAGCCAATGGCTATATCAATGGAGGAAGAGAGAATTGGGTATTTAAAGTGGAGAAGAAGGAATTTTAAAATTAAATGACAAATAAATTACACGTGGCAGGTTTTAATTGGTTATTTCAGTCAAATTTTAACCTTTCATGCGCCTACTATGCGTGTATACACGCAGAGGCAAATTTTAAGTCAAAATGATGTATTTACGACGGTTTAGGTAAGTTTCGTGGGATAATATGTCGGAAGTATAGTTTAGATATCTTTTTGGAAAAATCGAACAAGTTCAGGGGTACTTTATCTATTTTCTCTTGGGAATATATTAATATTACCACTATCAAACATCATAAACGACATCACAAAACTAGATATTTATATTTGTATCTTTCTTTTGTTTGGATTTTTGCCAAATTAATATAAGAATTGTAATAATAATAATAATATATTTAATGTAGTTTCATAAGTGAAATCTAAATAAGATCGAAATATATGTGGTCGCAAACCTTATTTCTACTTTTATTCAGTAGAATTGTTTACGACAGACCTCTGACTCAAAGAACAAAGTTATTGAATCGTGAATGTAAGAAAGTACAATAGCACAATAGCAAAATTTAAAGCAAATGGAAAAAACAAATAGTAACATACATCGAAGGGTAAGAAACTACAAATAATAAAATGTTACTATTGTAAGGAGCAGAAATGAGATTGGCACTATGTCTTCCACCTATAAGCTATGACAACACTCGATTACATGCAAATTTTTTATTCTAATTTATAATATAATTTTCATATTTTTCTATCTAGAATTATGTCAATAATTTAACATAATTGCATATTTAAAATAATTACATAATTTTAATATAAGGAAGGAGTAACTATAAAATGCCATTTCCATTTTTCAAGGAATCAAAAAAGGAGAGATTGTAGAGCTCATCTTTGTCAGCGGCATTCTCCTTTTTATCTATCTGAAATATAAAATTTTTACATACACTTGAACCGAGAGAAATTTAGAAATAACCTCTCTGGTAAGATTTACGTACACTTTACCATCTCCAGACTTCATTTGTGGAATTTTACTAGGTATATTGTGTTGTTGAAATATGGAACTTTTTCTAACTGTGAAATTAACATGTTTATTGGAATGTCAATTATTATTTTTTACATGAGTTTTCAAACGATTACATCTTTACTTGTCTACTTTTCTATTTTAATATGTCCAACAATATTTGTCTATTTTCTAAAATTAATAAACAATTTACCTGTTTCTATCATTTTACCCTTAGAGGTCGTTTGATGTGAGGTATAAGGGATAAATAGACTCAAAATAAAATAAAGAATTATTTTATTCCATATTTGGTTGGAGGTATTAGTTAGTACTGGAATTATTTATTCCACCATTTACACCATAGTGATGGAATAAGTTATCTCATATACATAGTGGGATAACTAATCCTGGGTAATTATTCCGAATAACTAATTCCGGTATTAATTATTTTGAAATAACTCTTTTCCAATCAAACGACCCCTTAACATTAGATGTTATTCATTATTTAATACATTTCTCAAAACATTAAATTTATTATATTCAAAAGATAATATGATAAAACTACCTATCATTTATCGTCTTTTAATCCTTGTGCCAATAGAAAAGTGAATGAATAAAAATAAACCGAGGGATTAAATGGCACAATTGTTGAACTTTGGCAGAATACATAAATGTCTTTAAACTTTAAAAGTGTTCATATGTTCAATTGAAATATGTCATATTAAATGTCTTCTAATGACAAATTTAAGCAGCAGTTAATGTCGATGTACAATGAGCCTTCAGTTTACTATGTTTTAACACAGGCTATTTGTGAAAGGAGAGCCGTAACTGATAACATTGTTGTGATTAGGATTTCCCATAAAATACCAAAAATTAAATTACTGAATCGAACCAAAAAATGTTATAATTGGTATTTGGTAATTCGATATTTGAAAGTAAAATTTTAACATTTTGGTATTCAGAATTGAGTTTGGTACAAGATATATATATATAAAATTACCAAATATTGTACCGAACCAAAGTTTAATTTACCGTTTACCAAACCAATATTTATAAATATGGTATGTGGTATCTACATTCAAGTATTGATTACCAGATTATTGAATTCGAATTTTGAAAATACCGAACCGAATAGCAAACGCCCACCCCGAGTTGTCATGCGACGAGAAAGTCGTGGATTCAAGCAATGAATACAACGTTTGCCAGAAATGCAACGTAAAACTACGTAAAAGAGACCCTTGTGTTCCGACCCATTCCCAAACTCCGTGCATAGCAAAAGCTTTAGTACATCGAGCAACTCTTTTTTAACACTGGCCTATTTCTGGCATCATAAATATAACTACATGAATGATCTCAAGTAATATACAATGACATATACTTCAATGTATTATAAACAAATCATCCCAAAAACTGTTGATTTCACTATGAGCACAAAGGTCACTTGTGTACAATAATCACATTTCTCCCCACACCTCTCTTTCAACTATCAGCCAATTTAAGTGAAGAAACAAAAAAAGGATAATAAAAAGAATACAACTTCACACACCAAAAAAATACACATTCATTCACACAGATATACAAAAGACATTAAATCACAAGATTCACAACTACACACCATCAACCTACGACGAATCTCAGAAAAGCTACACCAGTTAACTATGGCTAGCATCTACTGGCGTACCAGCTCTTGCCTGTGATATTCGGTTAGCATAAATAGTCACTAATCGCAACTGTGTGCTGTTCAGCCCTTCCAAGTATGGCAAAAATGCTTTGCCCAGCATGATGTATATGTCGACCAAACAGAATACAACAGTCTGCCATACCAAGAAACGTTATGTACGTCAATATATAGCTAAACATATAGTTCAGTATAGACTGGGTTTTAATCGCTAAGTGCATTTATCTAATCACGAGTATATGAACTACCATACAACTAAATAGGAGACAGAATGTAACGTGACAGCATACTAGATACTTGTAGAACTTTGGCTCGAATACAACAAACATATTTGAGTCCATAAACAAGATGCAGAATTTAACAACCAATAGAGATGAAAAGCAACACGACTTAACAGTTTGTTGGCTAAACGATTTTGTTACTTACACAAACAAAACAAAATGGAATTTCAGAAGAGAAGAATTATTGAAGTGCCTCGTGAGGAACACGTCATTCCAATAATTTACTGCTTCTGGTCCAGGTATGCATGACAACCATCGGAAAAATCATTTTTTCTTACACCAACCTATGGCCTATCATACATTAAGGGGAGTCGTTTAGTTGGTGGGGCAAGGATAATAAACCCAGGATATTCCATGGAATTGTTTTCACCTACATTTGGTAATGGGTATTATTTAGTCCCGGGATTCTTTTATCCCATCGTTTTAGTATAGATGGTGGGATAAGTTATCCCATATAGAAGCGGGATAAATAATCCCATGGGATATCCTTTGTCTATCCCATCCACCGACCAAATGACCCCTAAGGGCAAATCGACAGGTAGAAGAGTAACCCTTCAGGCTATCTAGTTATCACCACAATGTAAAGAGAACAGCAAGATACGCACATCGGACATACTACAGAAGCACATCTCACTTCCTACTTCCCTTTCAAATTAAGATGTGAAGTTACTGGATATCTTTAGTTCTGCTACTCCTTTCAGGTTTTCTAACTAAACAAAACAGCTGAAAAACCAGGAAAACAGTGATTTTCACCTTGCGGACATCAGCACTCTGGTTTCCAAAAGCGTCAAACAGGGAAGGCAAGAAGGAAGACAGCTGAGACATCAATTCCTCTTGAGAGAGTCTCCCAACAAGCTAAAAAAAGAGATAATAAGTTCACATCAGAAATCAATTCACTGATAGCAATTCCAAGCTTGGATGTATTAGCAAATGACATAACTACCACTGTAATTATACCTTGACACTGACAACTCTTTACACTAATAATTTTACTACATGCTAGCAAAGAAATGTTGTAAAGTTACAATGATAGCGCATGAATGTCATGTATACTTAGAACTAATAGTAGTTGCATATTAACATGACAACCTTGCTTCAAGAACAAGGACAAATTCTTAACTGTTGGGGAAAAGATAAATGTTGAATGTCTTGTGAATTGCAAAGGGAAAAAAACTGAAAATTTTCCCTCCTTTAAATGGAAATCAAGAAGAACATATGCAGGCAACAAAACATAACGCTTGCCAACAACGGTCATATATTGATGATTTCAACTCTAAGCGCAACACAGAAAAATGAAAGGAAAGGAATAGAGTCAAAACATAATGTATCCAAGAACGCCCTAAATTAAGAGTTGGACGAGTTGGAACAAACTTAGTCAGCAAATCACCTTTGTCAAACAGTTTATACAAGTTACAAGAGTCTTCTCGTCTTCGGTGACAAGCAGTGGAACAATAACCTGCACCAGAAAATATCAGACAATGCAAGAACTAGCCCATTAACGAAGGAAACTCGGCACAATCTAGCGCTTACACTTAAGCATCTGAATGGGTCGTACTGGGACAAAATCGTAGATAAACAATTCTCAGCTTCATTTGCAACCTGAACAATGTTGCAACACATTAAGCAAAGAGAGAAATGAAAAGTTTCAATATACTTAATATTTTCAGCCACGGAAGTTTACTTTTGCCACTTCATCCTTGGTCACGTGGAGTAGCTTCTCAATTATGATCTCAATGGAGTCCTCCATTGCATTTTTCTGGAACAACACAAGTAAGCAAATTGATAATGGAAAAGAAAGGTAAGAAATGCGTTGATAACAACTGCTCCTCTTTATTTTAGAAAAAGAGGAGGATCATAGAGGACCTCCACAAGTGAACACTGAAAATACAGCCTACAAACCTGATTCTTCAGCATTTCAAGAATCAGAGATAGGGCAATTTCCCTTGTCCACGACTCAGAATCATCTAACACCTCAAGCACAGCAGTTAATATCTGATTGAAGTACTGCACAAAACCAAAAACAACAACTCATGAGATCCATATCCTTTTAAACTTTTATTAGAAGAACTAATTCCGAAGAACACAAATTAACCTCCAACTATTTGGAACTTGACAGAAAACCAGTGAAATCAGACTGATTAAAAAAAAAAGGGACGACCCGGTTCATACCTACTCCGTAGGTGTCGGGGAGGGGGGGGGACCACTCCGGGCCTGACCTACGCGCCCTCACCCCAGCCTTATATTAAGAATCCGAAAATCTAAATTAATAAATTGAATAAATTAGCAGACGGATTTCAATGGCAATATACCTTGACCCAGATGGATTGATCATTAGCAACAGAAGCTTTGACCAATTGTTGAAGTGCCTCCCGCTTGTTAGCAGCAGAACTACCATCATCACCATTGCAAATCTACCCAAAAGTGGAAAAAAAAAAAAAGCAGGGTAAGCCCACTGAAGGTTTTTATCCTCAAAATCTTACAAAATTAGATTTGAAGAATGGTCTAAGAGATTCTTTATATTGGAAGTGAAATGTGACAATATAGCACAACCAGAAGGCATAGATGGACCAAAAAGAGACTCACCAAATGAAGAATATGAGGGATGCTTGGTCCAGTTTCCAGAGTTGGAATTATCTTGAGAGCAAAAAGTTTTTGGTGACTAAGCCCCAGGTCAGATAAAGACCCATTATCAGCTCCGGCATCATGAGCAATCTGTAGATGGTCTGAATCAACTAACCCATTGACGTCCAGATGAGGAGTGGAGGTGTGTTCTATGTTTGAGCTGCTGTCCTTGCTTTCCAATGTAGTCAATAATCCATCATTCTCGCTTGTGGAAAGGGTCCCAAATTTCAAATCCTTGGCTTTTGAAACAGAAATATCAGTGTTGGGACCAGTTTCCACACCATGATAGAAGTCCTGAGTACCATCAGACAACTGGCCAATAGACTTATTCATATAGGTTGGGTCTAGAAGAGAGTTCCACTTTCTCATGCTATCAGCATCAACGGCACCACCAGAATACCTTCCAAATAGATTACTCTTCTTTGAAGTGCCAATATATCCATCTTCAGATGATGTTCCAATAGCATCAGATGGATCATATGAAGACTTGGATCGTTGTTTTTCTTTCTTGCTCTGCACGAAATTCATCAAATCCACTTCTATACGAGGCGTGCGCTGCTTAAGAGCCCGTCTCAAGAAATTTTGTTCTTCAACTGATAAGCTAAGAATAAAATTCAGAACTCCTATCGAGTCAAAGTGTGTGTACATTGATATAATGCAAGAAATGGCTGCATCTTTCAGTTTGGTATTCTTATCATGGACCAAAGGTGTCAACTTCGCAAGCCATAACTTGAGGATGCCAATGTTAGCAGCACCTTCAGCATTTGAAGGATTCTTATTAAATGAGCCAATTGCAAACTCAATTACAGCGAGTTTAGCCTTTGGAGAACGCTGCTCATCCAATGAACGTAGCAAAGCTGGCAAAAGGGAATCTATACCATATGACTTGCTAACTATTTCCAGTGTAGTTGAGCAGGGCTGCCTCACCAGTTCTTTGGGATCAATTAACCGCGAGAAAACATGTGGCAAGATCCTCTCTACATAACTTTCAAATGGCTTTCTGCAAGCAGGAATAAGATCTGCAAGAGTTGAAAGTGCTGCCTGTGCAACTTTATGATGGGGATCATCAAGATGCTGGAAAAACAATTTCATAACCTTCTCAAAACTCTGAGTGATTTCCTGAATACCTCTAGGGCCCTGCTGTAGCAAAGACCGGAGATAGCTGAATGCAGCTACCCTGGCTTTCCAATCTGAAGTAGGATTGAGACCCTCACTTAATGCGTCATTTAGTGAAGCAGGACCATCCACATAACTAGATAGATCTCCCAGAGGAAGTTGACTGTCATCAAAGCTCCTCCTCCTACTAGCTGACATTCTACCTGCTGTATTTTTTCTTAAGAGAGGACGTTGAAAATTGGGAACGTGATTATTATGGGAGTCCCTAACAGCATCTTTATAAGGTGTCTCTAAGTATTGTCTGTCAACATGTGAGTTCATTAACCGCCTAATGTCCCTCAGCTCGACGTTCTCTTCAACAAGTCCTCTATCCTGTAGCTTTTCAGAAGCTCTTCTTGCAGTGTAGGAGTTGAGTGCCGAAAAAGTCTCATGATCCGCACTACCTCGGTATGATGCTTTAGCTGAATCCTTTGAGGCCTGGATCTGAGTTATGATATCAGACAAAACCAACCCACCATTGCGATTATTTCCTTTAGTCATAGCAGATGGTGCATCATCCAGTAAAGCATTAGTACGGCTTGTTGATGCAGGAACAGCAAGAGGGAATGGTGGATCACGGGATGAGGGCGGGTCAACTCCTGCACTAGGGTACAATATAAAAACATTTTAAGCAATACAACAATACTCAAAAGTTATGGCAGTGATTGAAATGTACTTCTATCAGAATCATAGAACTACTTGAAGACAACACCTTTCATGACGTCAATAATTAATTAAACACATCAAGCTTTTCTTCACTAAATCATTAACTACTTAAAACGCATCAAGTTTCAAGATGCACAAGAATAATGGAAGAGGAAACAATCACCTAGATCCAAACTGGAGGAGCGACTTCTCTCAGATACATCTAGACCTTTGAGCAGGTTTTCTATAGCAGAAACTTTCTGTTTGCTCGCGTGAAGTACACTCTCGAGGCTACGTTCCACTCCCACAGGTTTTGCTTGAGGCAAAAGCAGCCCAGAGGACAGGGACATTCCTGCAGGCAAATTGGTACTTCTATCCATGGAAACTATTGCAGATGTTCCATAACCAGGTAGATGTGAAGTAGATGTTTGAGAAGCAAGTGAGAAGTGTGAACTCCTCTCTCGAACAGAGGGAGAAGTGTGTCGTTTATGAATACTACCATCTTCCTCATTTATGATCTGCACAAATCACAATAGTTCCACACTTTACTCCACAACATCGGCCTTAAAGACTATTTTGGAAAAGATGCCCATTATCTGTCTTGGAAGGATGCTGGCAGTAATTTATAAGAGAAAAGAGAGTACCCTTTGGATAGCAGGATCCAAGGACGAAAGCAAACGCCTAGAACGTTCTGGCCAAGTTCTTGCAAACATTCTGTACAAAATTCTTGCAGTTGATCGGACCTGTTGTTAAATCCAAGGGATATGAATTGCCAACAGATCTTGAATCGAATTAAAGGGGGTATACATGCAGATAACTATGCCAAAATATGATACTCAGAGTTCAACAAGCATACCTCACCCATTGCATCAGAGACACAACACTTTATAAGGTCTTCATAGAGCTCTGCTGAACGTTGTACCTCAGATGCATCAGGCCAATGTTCAAGGATCAGAAGTGCATATTCACAGCATCTGTCATAGAAAGAAATTAAAAGAACAAACAGGCACTGTAGAGAACTAAATCAAAAAGGATCTGTTAATTAGAAGAAGCAGATCAAACCTTGCACGAAGTACTGCATTTTTGTCATTCTTTGCACAATCAGCTATACGAGGAAGTGCCCGACCAACTTTGCAGTTACGCAACATCTGAAATGAAAAAAAGCAGCAAATGATTGACAGATACTGCAATTACAGGCAAAGAAAGATAAGTTCAAGCAGCACATAAATCATTACCGTCTTTATGCAGTTATCAGCAGATTCTGCAATCACAAGAACAGTTATCACAACAAGCTTGAAAAGAACCTGAATTTCAATGAGGATGTCATAAACTCGCGTATGTTAGAGCAAGTGTAATCCATTATCCCTGATAAATTTATAGAAGTATAAGCACATGGATAACTAGATCACTTGTTCTCACCGGAATGAACATCTCAGCACATGCCTCAAAATCTCCCAAAAGCTCTTTTGATAAGAAGTTTAGTAAATGACATGCCTATCATTCACATAAGACGGTGGATTAACCTTCATGAATGTCAGAACTCAGAACATAATCCGTTTAGTAAATGGTGGTGCACAGCAATTCAGAATAAAACAGAAGTCTAAACTAACCCATCAACAATACGCAAACGCAAGCAGCTAAACAAGCACCTTGCTTGCACGGTAAGAACATTCAGGTGTGTATCTATATTGATGATATCCGTTTGAGAAACTTACACAATGCTCACACTTCCTCTTCTTTTTCCACCTTTCTACTAAAATAACAACCAACGTAGAATGTCTAGTTTTCCACACCATTTTATTTAGCAGATCATTTTTCATTTTTGACTAAATTTGTTTACCAAATCTTACTGAAGATTTGCTGATCTCTCTATCTGATAAAAGAAATATAGAGAATATGCACTAGGAACATAATTCTTCCATGCCTAGGTGTAACCCTAGCACCTGAATAAATGCAACAGAAAAGAACGGGGAGATTCTCTTCGATTCCTGCAAGGCCTCTGTATTTGATCAACTACTTCCTAGAACAGAAAACCTAGATGGAACTGAACAGTAATCAGTGTTGGGAACATAGAGCAACACAAAAGAAACTTCAATACCATGTCCACATTGACTTAAGTACTATATTAGTGACTAGGATATAGGGAGAGGAATACAAAATCAACTTCTATCAGATTTTGTATCTGACTGGTCCAAAAGGAGGTAAGCCCAAGACATTTCAGACAGGTGCATCATGGTAAATGAAAGCCAGGCTAATAAAGGTAGTGTGGCACAGTTCAACAAACTAGAAATAAAAAGGACATGGATCTCATAGAACACATACTTCTCACAAAAAGGTATCTTATAGGCCCACAGGCAAAATATATGACACAGTAGCCAGCATTATGGAACCAAACCTGTTTGATTATGCTGGATCGCCGATCTGATAACTGTGTGCTCAAAGGGCCAACAAGTTGCTTTAGAAGCCCACGAAAACAAGGATAATCAGCTGCACCTAATGGAACAGAATGACGGATAACAGGCATTATCAACTGTACTGGCTTAATTAGTAGGGACACCACATATGACGATGCGACCATAAGACCATAAGGAAGCGTTGCACATCAACTCAACAAAGGAAGAGAGGGGTTATCTGGAGGTGCAAAGTTGGTAAAATACCTCCAAGAACAAGTGCTTCAACTTTCTGCATAGCAGCAATACGCATTGACCAATCTTTTTCTGGTACAAGAGTGGAGCCAATATTCTCGAATTCCCTTAGCAGTTCCTTTTCTGAATATACTTTAATTGGGTCGACAGGCTTTTCTGTAACATCACCATCCGCTGCACAAGAACAGAGATCAAACTAAAATCATATTAACAAGTAACTATAGATTATTTGCTTGCATTATTTGAATGCACTGATACCAACCCACCTCTCAAGACATATTTCAAAAGAAAATATAGACAAAAGTAGAAAGAATTGAAGTGTTTTGGATAAACAAATCTACAGCAGTTGTTTAGTAACTGTTTTCTGGATTTGCTGCAGTTAGTCTAGGAGTTATTTGTAGTTTATGGTTTAAGTTTTATCCTACTATATTCTCTATAAATATACAATTAGGATTAGTTATTTAGGTATGAAAATCAGAATCAAAACTACTATGTTCTGGAGTTTTGTCCTCTCCGTACAAACAACTTTATTGGTGTAATTGTGTTTAAGATTCTTGCACAAACAATTGCCCATAAAATTATTTTCTTTGTTCTATTTCTTCAGTTCTTTACTTCTGGTCACTATCAATTTCCTCCCTGGATTTTTCCTTCCCCCATCAAAATTGACCAAGCACACCAATCTTTTGGCTTCAACTTCCCCTTCTTTATGATTTCTTCTCTCCACCATTTAATTTTTGTTGGAATGTTTGAGGTTGAGATGTCTCCTCTGCTACATGCTTAAGTAACATATCAAGGAATTCAATTTCAAACCCATTTATATTAACTCCAAATGCCTTAGCCGCACTAATTTAATCCACTTGGATTTTTCAATGATGGTAGGATTTTGCAGCATCTAGCTGCCTGAATCAGACCAAGGGAGAGAGAGACAGTCACTGATAGGATGGGAGGAGAACTCCAAGTCTGAATCACTTATCCGAGATGGGCATGTCTCCGCAATTGGTCTTGGTGCGCATGAGAGACAAGACTCTGTTCAGAGCCAGGTACATTAAAATAATCTTACAATCCCATAACAGGCAAACATTTTTCCCATAACAGGGCAAACATTTTTCTATGCTCATAAACCTGCTGCACAACTATGCCTTTCCTTCCCTCCCCCTTCCCCCCTCTCTTCTGTTAAGTGATAATCCTTAAACAAAAAGAACCTGCACACAGGACATGTATATAATAAAAGTCGAATCGACATAATGGTGCATGTACATACCCCCAAAGAGAGACGCCTCTCTTGTTGAACGTTTTGCTTTAGGACTGCTTTTCTTGGAACTAAGACCAGCAGATTTCACCTCAACAGCTGAATAATTCTTTGAGACTCCATCTGTAGAGCAACTTTTAGGCTCAATCTTCTCAAGTCTCGCATTAATATCTTTTAGCTGCGGTAGTTAACAAGTTAAAACAAACACTGAGCAGTAATTTTGTTTACTACATCACATTCTATTAACCAAGTAAAAATTGGAAGAAACTCGGTTCGTCACACGGAATGTTCAAAGAAAGAACCTCGAATGAAATCATCTAAAGCTAAAGCCATACCAACATGGAAGGAAGATGATGGCGCTGAAGCTCATCGCGGAACTGGGGTCCAACCTCTGAATACATCACCTGCAAAGAGGAAACATAGAAGAATATTTATCAAACAAAAGAAAATGGGAAGAGTAGCCTGCTTTTTTTTGTCTGCTAAAAAACAAACTCTATCCAGAAGACATATGAACTGTTTAAAGCTTTACTACTTTTGGTGTAAACAACAATGTCTAGAAAATATAGAATCTATTTTTGATGTCCCGTATTACATGTAGAAAGTTTTTTGGTCTTCTTACTGCAATTTCTTTTGTGATCTGCGTACCAACAGACATATATATATATTACCATTGTCAGGAAAAAGGACAAAAATAATTAGTTTGTCGAGGCACTGGGGACTAATTAGGAAAGGCAGTTTGACCAAACACAAGAAATTGAGAAAAAGATAGCAGTATAGCAACCTCGATACATGATAAGGCTGCTTCCCTCACTCCATGATTAGGATCATTCAACATTTGCAAAATCTGATGATAGCAACAAGGAAAAAGTATGTTAAAAACTTTTTTATTCTCAAACAAAAAAACGCTACAGGTTATTCTATGTAGCAGAAAAAGGTTTAGGTACATAAGTCCTGCTAAATGAAATTCAAAACTAAATATCTATTAACATACTGGAGGAAGAATAGCCCGTTGAAGGGGCAGCTCTGTCGACGCAAAAAGACCAATTGCTGATGTAACAGTACGAGCAAATTCTTCTCGAACTCTAAAGCTTTTGTGCATCCAAGCATAAGACCCTGCCCTCTCAACTATAATTGTTGGTGAAGAAACCTGTACAGATTATAACAATCAATGAAATCATTCCAGTTTTTTACCCTCATCTTACCCAAAAAGAATTTAAAAAAAAGAGATTAAATGATTTGTGATGCTTATGTAATCAACATACGAATGACAACTATCTGATAATAGTTTGAATTTCTCATTACTAAGTACGAAGTATATTCCACAGCAAAATTTGAAGAAAAAAGATAACTGAATGAACTAGAGGTCTAAAAAATCTCCTCAAAGTGAGAAGGTATTCTAACTGGGGGAAGAAAACTGTATTTACACAAACACCCATTAGTATCACCATTATGAGACATATACGATAACTTCAAAAGGGTCGCTTAGCATTACAGATCATTTTGAGTTGGTTATACGATCAACAAAGGCGATACGTATCGAACCATGTAATTACTATGAAATTAACATTCCAAACTATAGAAGAGTCAACTGTAGTTTGTGGCATTGTTCTCTCTCACCCCCACCCCCTCTTATCTCTATGTGCCGCGCATGTGAGGAATATGAATAACAATGTACATCTTGCATTTTGTAACCCGATCATCTAAGATTAACTTTTCACTACTAAAAATTGAGTTGCGCAAATTTTTCTTTTTTTTGACACAGTTCCTGAGGACTAGAGAACAATATCTACAATACTGTGTGAAGCATCTTACTTGCAACAACAACAACAACAAACCCAGTGTATTCCCACCTAGTGGGGTCGGCGGGTAAGATGTACGCAGTCCATAACTCTACCTCTAAAGAAGTAGAAAGGTTGTTTCCGATAGACCCCCGGCTCAGGACAGGAGACACCACACAAATACATAGTAAAGCACAGAACAAGATTTCATAACATAAATACTGCACCCATAAGTCATAGAAAACAGAGGAGAGCATCCAGATTCGTAATAAAACATAGAACACGGAATCATAACAAGAATAATACCCCCACCAAGTAATTCCCAACCCTAGCGACCCAAACTGGCCCTAGTCTTCTGCCATAATTCGCGTCCTCCAGACCTTCCTATCTAGGGTCATGTCCTCGGTGAGCTGTAACTGCTCCATGTCCCGCCTAATCACCTCGCCCCAGTACTTCTTCGGCCTACCCCTACCCCGCCTAAAACCATCCAACGCTAGCCTCTCACACCTACGAACCGGGGCATCCATGACTCTCCTCTTCACGTGTCCGAACCATCTCAATCGGACTTCCCGCATCTTGCACTCCACTGGAGTCACACCAACCTTCTCCCTGATAATCTCATTCCGAACTCTATCCCCTCTAGTCAGCCCACACATCCAGCGCAACATCCGCATTTCCGCCACCTTCATTTTTTGGATGTGGGAGTTCTTAACTGGCCAACACTCCGCTCCATACAACATGGCCGGGCGGACTACCACCCAGTAGAATTGGCCTTTAAGCTTGGGCGGCACCTTCTTATCACACAACACCCCCGACGCGAGCTTCCACTTCATCCAACCCGCCCCAATGCGGTGCGAGACATCCTCGTCAATCTCACATTGAGAACCGTATTTACACATAAACCATTAGTTTTTCCATTAGGAGAACATATACGGTAATTTTGAAAGGGTTGGATTGCACTACAAATCATTTTGAGTTGGTTATGTGATCAACAAATGTGGCACGGCACGTCTATAACCTGGTAATTACTATGATATTGACATTCCAAATTATAGAAGAGTCAACTGTAGTTTGGTACTGTTCTCTCTCTCCCTCTCGCTAATCGCCTCATAATGGCAGTTTTGAGTGCACACATGGGAGGACTATAAATACACAACATATATCTAAACTTTTCGCCCAGATCACCTCAAATAAATTTTCACCACTAAAGAAATCAAATCAGACAATTTTTTTCCTTTTTCTGCAGGCAGTCCTTGACGAGGCCAACTGGGCCTTGCGGCTACTGTAGTTGATCTGTCTTGATGCAGCTCGAATTCTGATTCTTGATCACTGCATTCCTTTTGGACATTCAATTAGTTTTTTTTTTTGTGGGGGCCATACAATAAGCTATCATTATCCTTTTCTCTTCATGTATTTCAGCTCAACAACCACACCCAAAAGTTAATTCCTCCAACACCAGAAAAAAAAGAAAACAGAAATCCCAAGCCCAGCACTTGTACCAACCCCTATTAATTAAAGACTAAATTACTATAATCTCTCTGTGATAAGATCAATAGCAAATAGACCCCTGTATTTCAATACCATATACTTAATCCCCTAACATAATGCTATAAACCTGCACAAATCACAAAATAAACTACACCTAAAAAAAACAATCAGCATTTGATCCCGCCATTATTAATTACTTCCTCGATTCACTTTTACTTGTCATGTTTTGCTTCTCGATAATCAATCTGCATGAACTTTGACTAACATTCCAAGATGTGTTTTCCCGTCATATTATAAGGATACCAACTTGTAGTATTTTTCATATACTCCCTCCATTTCATCTTACTTGGCCGCTATACCCAAAATATATGTTTCATTTTACTTTATTATTTTAGCAAATCAAGAGAACTTTAGTACTTTTTTGCCATACTACTTGTAGTATTAAAAAATTACATAAAATAATAGTCGAATTTAGAGTTCCAAAGCATCACTAATAGGGTTAGTTTTGTAAAATACATCTCTAATTAACGCTTTCTTAATTGGTGTGCTAGGTCAACCGAGGTCAAGTAATACGAAACAGATGGTGCAGTTTTCAAACATCTAAATTTAAAATTTAAATTATTAAGTTAATCTAATTCAACTTAGCTTCAAAGATTAGTCAAATTGACTCTAGTGAAGATTCAGAAGTTGTGAAGCCGAAACGTGACAAGCAAAAGTGAACATAGGGAGTACTAGTAAATTACTTTACGGCCAAACACATCGGCAGGCCCCTCAATTTGGCACGAACTTTCACTTTGGCGCCTAAAATGGACAATGTTCATTAAGCATCTAAACCAACTAACAAAGGTGTCATTTTGACACCTTTTTGCATCAAATTTGGTGTGTGGGGTGCACTCGCTCCGACGTGAATTAAACGGCCAATTGATTTGTGCCAACTCATTTTAAATTGTCACATCATTATATACACCCACAATTATTATTATTTTAAAAAAAATTCCTCCCCACCCAAGCCTTCTTCTTTAACCTCCATTAAAGGAGGTTGAATTTTTCATTCCCTTTATGAGCTTTTTTAATCGAGGCATTTGTAGCCATGGCGTCGTCGGAATCTCTTTGGACTTTGGTGTCGCCGGAATCTCTTTTTCTTGAACTTTATTTACATATCTGAGCCTTAATTTTTTAGAAAATTAATTAACAAAAGAAAAAATGGCTTATTTGGGTGTTGATATTATAGAGGTTGGGTGCTTAGAAGTGAATCTTGCAGACCAAATTGTATTTTAATAATATTATTTTAATAATATTATTTTAATAATCTTCTTTAAGAGTTAAATTTATCAATGTTCAAAAACAAAAATCTTCTTTAAGAGTTAATTATCATATTGATACAATATATTACTATTCGTGTTTGAATTAGTAACTCAATTTTATTAGTTTTTTTCCCATGGATATATTTTAGACAATTTTATTTTCTTCACTTTTTAGATTATATTGTTAGAAGTGATATGGAAAAAAACATTCAAATAAACCATTCTCTAAGAGATAGAGGGGGTTTAGGGGTACCATTAAAGGAGTTTGAGCTTAAAAAAAGGGGTAAAAGATAGTGGGATGAAAAAATTGGGGAAGAGTATGATAAAATTAAATGAAAAATGGGCTAAAACAACGTTGTCTACACTCACTTTGTCATAACAGCGAAAGGTGCCAAAGTGACACAGTTTATGGCTACTTTAGGTGCTTAAAATGAACAGCATTCACTTTAGGTGCCAAAGTGAAAGATCGTGTCAAGTTGAGGGGTATGTCGATGCACTTGGCCTTACTTTAAACAACCCTGTGATACAACAAATTATGTATATACATTCATTTATTTAAAGACAACAACAACAACAACAAACACAGTGTATTCCCACCAATTAGGGTCTGGGGAGGATAGAATGTACACAGTCCATACCGCTACCTCCGAAGAAATAGAGAGGTTGTTTCCGATAGACCCCCGGCTCAAGATGAAGAATAGGTATCAAGGTTATAGTAAAACATGAAACAGGATGGGTGGCATAACCGAAAAAAATAGGAAATAGTAAAAGTGGAAATAAGGGAGACACGAAAAATGGGAGCATACATTTATTTAAAGACCATACACAAATTAACATCAATTCCGCCATAAAATAACCATAACTTTCATCTCAATAAGAGCCAAAAGATGATCAAATTCTACTCCCTCCATTTCATATTACTTGGCCCTTTCACTAAAAATAGTTAATTAAACTTACTAGTCGAATTTATGAAATCACCAGAGTTATAATATAATTTTTCCTCTCTACTCTTAGTATTGAAGTAGTCATATTTAGAGTTCCGAAGTATTATTAGTAAGGTTACTTTAGTGAAATACACCCTAAGTAAAGTTTTCTCAAGGACGTGCTAGGATAATAAAGGGGTGTGCCACATCAATAGGGCCAAGTAATATGAAACAAAGGGAGTACAACACAATTGCATATACATTCCTTTTTTTCAAGATCATACACAAATTAACATTAATTCAGAAAAAAAAAAAAAACAGAACTTTCAGCTCAATGAGATCCCAAAAAGAGGATCAAATTACAATTAATTTACAGACTTACCTTCTGATCACGAAAAGCAATCATGCAAAATCAATGGTGAATTTATGAGGAAAAGATTAGGCATTTTATATATGTTTTTTCTATATTAACTATTATATTCAGAACCCATGCTACAAGAAGGAGGAAATTTTTTATTTTTTTTCATATATATATATATATTAGTAGGCATTTTAAAAATAAAAAATCACGCATTTTTTTCTTTTTTAAAAAAAAAATGTCACGGCGGCATTAGGGTTGGAATTAATTTACTTTAAAGATGTTAAGGAGGGTAAATAAATAAAAGCTAAGTTTAAGTGCTAAAGTAAGTTAGATAGACAAGTTTAGGGCGGGGTGGGGGGTTGATGTATTATCTCTAATATTATATTCTGGCACTCAAATGGCGCACACGGTTGAATATCAAGTTATTTACCTTGGAATTAGGATCAATTCTCACTTAAATACAATTCACCGATGTTCTAGAAATCATAAATTCGCGATTATGCAAAAGTGCATACCTATGATCAATTCTCACTTAATACAATTTTTCCATTCTTATTTTTTTGCCACTGTAAGCAGAAACACATACCTACATTAAAGCAAGCAGCAACCTTCTAGCATCTCTAACAGGATGCTTCGCATCGCCCAATCGTTCAACAACGGCAGGCAATAACGCATTAAAATGCAACTTCAAATGCATCTCTCCGTAAAATTATACATTTTATGTATATATTGTTTAAAAATTGACATAATATTATATACTGGCACTCATGGTACAAGAAGGTTAAATGGTGCACACGGTTGAATATCAAGTTATTTACCAAGGAATTAGGATCAATTCTCACTTAAATACAATCCAACGATGTTCTAGAAATCCTAAATTCACGATTATACATAGGATCAATTCTCACTTAATAAATGTTGTAAAAATCCTAAATTCGCCACTGTAAGCAAAAACACATACCTCCATTAAAGTAAGCAGCAATCTCTAACAGGCTGCTTCAAATCACCCAATCATTCAACAACAGCAGGCAATAACGCATTAAAATGCAACTTCAAATGCATTTCTCTGTAAAATTATGCATTTTATGTATATAATTCTAAAAAAATGACATAATATTATATTCTGACGCCTATGCTACAGGATCAATTCTCACTTAAATCCAATTCATCGATGTTCTAGAAATCATGAATACGCAATTATGCAAAAATGCTATTCTAGTAACACTGTAAACTATCTATTCGAGATCATAAACATCCTCAGAAGAAACTACAGGCACAAATACAAATAAAACTCCTAAATTCGCGATTATGCAAAAATGCAAGGAATATAGGATCAATTCTCACTTAAATACAATTCACCAATGTTCTAGAAATCCTAAATTCACTACCATGAGCAAAAATGCATACCTCCATTAACGCTAAGTTATAATTCTCACTTAAATACAATCCGTGATGTTCTAGAAATCCTAAATTCGCTACCATAACCAAAAATGCATACCTCCATTAACGCTAAGTTATCAATTCTCACTTAATAGACGTTGTAATGCATACCTCCATTAAAGTAAGCAGCAACCTTCTAGCAAAATGTCTCGCAAGCTGCCTTGCATCGCCCAATCGTTCAATAACACATTCAAATGCATCTCTCCATAAAATCATGCATTTTATGTATATAATTTTTTTTAATTGATATAATTTTATATTCTAGCACTCAAATGGTGCACGTTGTTGAATATCAAGTTATTTACCTAGGAATTAGGATCTATTCTCACTTAAATACAATTCACCGATGTTCTAGAAATCCTAAATTTGCTACTGTAAGCAAAAATGCATACTTCCATTAACGCTAAGTTATCAATTCTCACTTAATATATGTTGTAAAAATCCTAAAGAAACAATAAACTACAGAGTAATACTATAAACCTAAGTTGCGAGGACTTTTCACTTTCGATGCCGCACCCGTGTCGGATTCTCCAAAAATACACTAGCTTTGGAGAATCCGACCCGCACCCGCTGACAATTTTGAAAAGTCCGAGCAACATAGCTATACACTATCTATTCGAGATCGCAAACATACATCCTCAGAAGAAACTACACGCACAGGCACAGATACAAACAAAGCCCTCCTAAATTCGCGATTGTGCAAAAACATATACCTCCATTAAAGTAAGCAGCAATATTCTATCAGCATCTCCAACAGGCTGCTTCGCATCACCCAATCATTCAACAACAGCAGGTAATAACGCATTAAAATGCAACTTAAAATGCATCTCTCCGTAAAATTACGCATTTTATGTATATATTTTTTTAAAATTGATATTACATTATGACGCCCATGCTACAAGTTATTTACCTAGTAATTAGGATCCATTCTAACTTAAATACAATTCACCCAAGTTCTAAAAATACTAAATTCGCGATTATGCAAAAATGCAAGGAATATAAGATCAATTCTCACTAAAATACAATTCACCGATCTTCTAGAAATCCTAAATTCACTACCATAACCCAAAATGCACAAATACCTCCATTAATGCTAAGTTATCAATTCTAACTTAATATCAATACACCAACAGAGTAATACTATAAACTATCTATTCGAGATCACAAACATTCTCAGAACACTGCGCGCAAAAAAAGCACTCCGAAACTCGCCACTGCAAGCCAAAACGCATACCTCCATTAAAGTAAGCAGCAATCTTCTAGCAGCATCTCTAATAGGCTGCTTCACCTCGCCCAATCGTTCAACAACAGCAGGCAATAACGCATTTTATAAACAACAAAATGGGATAACACACCGCTAGATAATAAAAGAAACAACAAGACACCGACATAGCAATACTATAAACTATCTATTCGAGATCACAAACATCTTCATAACACTACGAACAAGAAACTAAGAAACTACTGGCATAGATACAAACAAAGCACTCCGAAATTCGCGATTATGTAATACAATTTGTTCATTCTTATTTTTTTGCCACTGTAAGCAAAAACACGTACCTCCATTAAAGTAAGCAGTAACCTTCTAGCAGCATCTAGCGCGCTGCTTCGCATCACCCAATCGTTCAACAACAGCAGGCAATAACTCCTTAAAATGCAACTTCAAATGCATCTCTCCGTAAAATTATGCATTTTAAGTGTATATTTAAGGTTAAATGGTGCATGCTATTGAATATAATGTTATTTACCTAGGATCAATTCTCACTTAAATACAATTCACCGATGTTCTAGACATCCTAAATTCGCGACCATAACCCAAAATGCATACCTCCATTAAAGTAAGCTGCATCTCTAACAGGCTGCTTCGTATCACCCAATCGAGGCAATAACGCATTAAAATGCAACTTCAAATGCATCTCTCCGTAAAATTATGCATTTTTATGTCTATATTTTAAAAAAATTGACATAATATTATATTCCGATGCCCATGCTACAGGATCAATTCTCACTTAAATTCGCGATTATGCAAAAATGCTATTCGCATAACACTATAAACTATCTATTCGAGATCACAAACATCCACAGAACACTACATACAAACAAAGAATTCCTAAATTCGCGATTATGCAAAAATGCATACCTCTAGCAGCATCTCTAATAGGCTGCTTCACATCACCCAATCGTTCAATAACACATTAAAATGCAACTTCAAATGCATCTCTCTGTAAAATTACACATTCTATGTATATAATTTTTTAAAATTGATATAATATTATATTATGACGCCCATGCTACAAATTATTTACCTAGTAATTAGGATCAATTCTCACTTAAATACAAATAACAGATGTTCTAGAAATCCTAAATTCACGACCATACCATTAAAGCACAGATACAAACAAAGCACTCCTAAAATCGCGCGATTATGCAAAAATGAATACCTCCATTAAAGTAAGAAGCAATCTTCTAGCAGCATCTCTAACACGCTGCTTCGCATCAACCAATCGTTCAACAACAGTAATGCATTTTATGTATATATTTTTTAAAATTGATATAATATTATATTCTGACGCCCATGCTACTAGTTATTTACCTACTAATTAGGATCAATTCTCACTTAAATACAATTCACCAAGTTATTTACATAGATAGTAATTAGGACCAATTCTCACTTAAACACAATTCACCGATGTTCTAGAAATCCTAAAATTCGCGATTATGCAAAAATGCATACCTCCATTAAAGTAAGCAGCAACCTTCTAGCAGCATCTCTAACAGGCTGCTTTGCATCACCCAATCGTTCAACAACAGCAGGCAACAACGCATTAAAATGCAACTTCAAATGCTCACCAGACAAAACAGCAGCTGAAGCAAGTGACTGTAAAGCACCTTGACAAACCCTAAAATTGTTATCCTTCAAAAGATCTAAGCAAACATCGACGAGCGAAGTAGCTTCGTTAGTCGATAGGGTTTTTCTAGAACCTTCTAGAAACTGATGTAGATGTTCTACACCCGCCATTCGTTCCTTTGTGTCTTTTGCACGCGCTAAATCAAGCGCCGCCTCCATTGGAAACAAGGTGATTTCGGGTTATCGGGTCAGATCTGTGTGTGAAGTGTAAAGAGTGGTTCAATGGAAATGGTGGATAGAGAGAGAGAGAAAGGAAGTAGAAGTTTGTAGTGTGAAAGAAGAAGAAAGAGAGAGAAAAAAAGGGAATACAGGTTAAAATTTGAAAAAAAAATAAGAGGGTGTTTGGATATGCTTATTTTTAATTGTTTTTTATTTTGACGTATTTTTTTAGTTTTGGTGTTGTTTAAGAAAGTTAAAAGTAATTTAATAACCGATTTTTTGGTAAAAAAAAAGTGTAAAAATAAACTAAAAGTCATAAATTGAGTCCCAACTTTTGGCTTTTGATTTTTAGCTTATAAGCTATTTTCTAAAAGTTAATTCAAACATCTTTTAAGGGGTGTTTGGTCGAAAACAAGTTATCTTAAAATTAGTAATTTTGAAATTAGCTAATATTTTATAAGAATAAAAAAAAATACTACAATCTCAAAATGAGTTATTCCATGTATTTTGTTCCAACCAAATAAGGAATAAGCTTTTATTCTATCCCTTCAACCAAACAATCCCTAAGTGTAATAGTTACACTATCAGTACATAAATACTTAGTCATTTGACTCAACATATACATTAAGTAGCGTTTGGCCATGAAAATTACTTTTTTTCGGAATTGGAGTTGAAAATGAAGTTGGAGTTGTGTTTGACCATGTCTTTTTGAAAAAAAAATAATTAGACCTTTGAAAAATCTTTTTTAAATATGATTTTATGTCCTCTCAACTTTTAAAAATTATCAAAATCACTCAACTACTAATTTACCTACTAACATACAACCAAATTTTGAGAAAATAATTTATATGTCTTCAATTGATAAAATAATTATCAACAAACTAATTATTATGATTGTTATTCTTTTAAAATTTGAATAAAAATATCATAAGCATGAGTTAAATAAGTTCATCTAACCATAATCGATTAAATAGAGAAAAATATATTTTGATAAATATGATTGATAGATATAAATATATTTTATATATTCTTAAATTTGTTGATGAAACTTCTTAATTATTTTCACTTGAATTAATTATTTTATTGAATTTGATATTTTTAAAAAGAAAATACGGAATTTAGTTAATAAGAGAGGTTTGTGTAAAAATTTAAAGATTGAGGTTATATGTAATGATAATGGAAGTTGAAATTGAAAGTGGAAAAAAGGGAAAACAACAAAAAGTTGTTTTCCATTTTCAGAATTTTATTCCAGAATTGTTTTTCAAAATTTCATGGCCAAACATCAAAATTTTCAACTCCGGGAAAAAATTCCGGAAAAAAGGGGAAAATATGCATGGCCAAACGGGCCCTAAGAAATAATAAAGAGTAAAGCATCTAGTAGTCCTGAACTATGACCAAATTTGTTACGACACATTTCAACTTCACAGAGGTCGTATTACCACTCTAAACTCAATTTTAGTGTATTTTTGTCACCTTTTTAGCTGTTGTGGCATCTTTAACGTAGGTCCCATTTTTATGTAATAAAGATGTCATGCCAACACAAAAAGGTGACAAAAATATGTTAAAATTGAGTTCAAGAGGTAATAGGATCCATGTGAAGTTGGAGTGTGTCGTAGCAACTTTGATCATCCATCGAGCGGTACTGAATGCTTATCTTTACAATAAATAAAGAAATGATTTTACTATATCACCATTTGAATATACTTCCTACGTCTCATTTTATGTGGTATACTTTGACCGAAAACGAAATTTAAGAAATAAGGAAAGACTTGGTGATGTTTATTAAATTATCCTTTATTAAAAAAATAAATTACTATTATTTTTAATTAAGTTGAATTAATAAGAATATAATTATTAAATAAAGAAAGACGACATTTTCTTTGTGATGGATCAAAAAGAAAATGGAATACATAAAATGAGATGAAGGAATTAATAAATTTTTTGCTTTGAAAAATATAATAAGTAATGTATTATATTTTATACGAAGAGTAAATGAATAAAAAATCATTAGATAATTTCACAAACCTACTTGATATTTATTATTAATCGACAAATAGTAATAAATATTACATAAAATTAATCGAGATACGAACAAGTTAAGTCGGACAACACATTAATAATTTCAATATATTAATTATAATATCCATAGGACCATAGTCTTTTGTTTGGGAACTAGAAATGAGTACATGTAACAAATATGAAAGCTACAATCTAACTGCTACATTGATCTGATTAATAGTTTTACCAAAAACTATATAACAAATAGAGAATAAATTTGTCTTTTAATGAGAAGATATCTATTTTGCCGACAATATAAACACAACCAACTTTTTCTCAACTATATTATAGCAAAGGATGTTGAAAATATAGAGAGACGGGTCAGTGCACTAAACTTTTGATATGTGTGGAGTTTGAAAAAGGTTCGATCATAAGAATCAATTATTCACAGTCTTACCTTGTATTTATACAAAAGGTTATTTCCAAGATATATAACCAAAAATATTAAAAATATAAAAAGGCAGGTCGGTGCTCTAATGCTTTTGTTATGTGCGGAGTCCGAAGAAGAATTCAATCACAAGGGTCTATTGTTCGCAGTCTTACCTTGTATTTGTACAAGAGGTTGTTTCCAAGGTATATAGCAAAGAATGTTGAAAATATAAAAAGGCAGGTCGGTGCACTAAAACTTTTGTTATGTGCGGTGTTGGAAGAAGGAGCCGGCCATAATAGTTTATTGTTCACAGTCTTACCCTGTATTTGTACAAGAGGTTGTTTCCAAGGTATATAGCAAAGAATGTTGAAAATATAAAAAGGTGGGTCGATGCATTAAAATTTCTGTTATATGCGGAGTCTAAAGAAGAGTCCGATCACAAGGGTTTATTGTATGCATTCTTACCCTGTATGTGTACAAGAGGTTGTTTCAAGGTATATAGCAAAAAATGTTTAAAATATAAAAAGGTAGGTCGGTGCACTAAAACTTCTGTTACGTGTGGAGTTCGAAGAAGGATTCGATTACAATGGTCTATTATACGTAGTCTTACCTTGTATTTGTACAAGAGGTTGTTTTTAGGTATACAACAAAGAATGTAGAAAATATAAAAGGACAGGTCGGAGCACTAAATCTTTTGTTATGTGCGAAGTTCGAAGAAGGGTCCAACCATAAACGTCTATTGTTCGCAGTCTTTACATTGTATTTGTAGAAGAGGTTGTTTCCAAGGCTTAAACTCATGGCCTTTTGATTATACACGACAATAACTTTATCAATTACTCTAATATTGCCCTTTTGAATGTTGAAAATATGTTTTAAATAATTTTAACAATGTTATAATAGTTTTTTATATAATTTTATGAACTTTTTCTATTTTTGGTTCACTTAAGAAGGATAAAATCGTCTATTTTTACTTTATATTTTATTTTTAACGCAATGAATAATGGTAGAATCAACAATGACTCTAATTCCGAATTGTTCATTAATATTTCATCGAAATTTGGATACGCAATCACTCCTTTTTCCGTTTTCATCATTAATATTCTATCGAAACTTCAATATATAATCACTCCTTTATCAGAGAATTGAACGTGAGACTTTCACGTTATACGATTCTATTTTGAATTTCGTTCAAACTACTAATCAAAATCCATAAAAGAATATTGAGATAAGTATTCAGTACCTCCTCGAACTACGATCAAAGTTACTACGATATACTCCAACTTCATAGGGGTCTTATTACCCCCGAACTCAATTTTATCATATTTTTATCACCCTTTTGTGCTGATATGACACTATTATTACATAAAATGGGGATCACGTCAGCTAAAAAAGTTGACAAAAGGTATCATGTCAGCTAAAAAGAATGATAAAAACATATTAAAATTTAGTTCAGGAGGTAAAAATATCCTCGTAAAATTAAAGTGTGTCGTAACAAATTTGATTACAGTTCGGAGGTACTAGATGCTTTACCCAACAATATTTAATGGTTAGTATCCATGTATTATTATTATTACTATCTAATAAGAGGCAAAAAGCAGGAGAAGCAAGTAGCTCTCCGTCAACATGTCTGTTTTTTCTGCCTGCTTCATTAGCTGCTTCTTTCGTGATTTTAACTATGTGATCTCCAATTAATTATTATAAGTTATTTATGTATTAAAAAATTAATATTATTTAATAAAAAAAGTGAAACAGTTATTTATGATTATGTCTGCTTCATAAGCTGCTTCCTCAGTGATTTTATTATATCATCTCTAATTAATTATTACTCCTATAAGTTATTTATGTATTAGAAAATTAATAATATTTAATTAAAAAGTGAAATAGATATTTATGACATGTCTGCTTCAACTGTTTTAAGCAAGTATTTTTATATAGTTTTTTTGTTGTATCACTTCTAATTAGACATGTCTGCTTTGCTATTTCAATCGTGATTTTACTATGTCACTCATAATTAATTATTATGACCATTTAAATTTTTTCACAAGTATTTTTTATATTAATTTTGTTGTATCGCCTCTAATTAGTTCTTGTAAGTTATTAAGACATGTCTACTTCGCTGCTTCACTCGTAACTTAACTATATCACTCATAATTAATTATTATGGTCATCTAAGTACTTAAAAATTATATAAAAAGTATTATAAATTACAATAGTTAACAACTTAAAATGTCTGAAAAATAATATATTATATTTTTCTAAAAATATTATAAATCACAATAATTAAAATAAATTTTTAAAATATATTTGTTGGGCCCGTGCCTTGCACGGCTGTTAGTAACTAGTTACTACATATGTTCATTCTCTACTAACCATCCTAACTTGAACATTATTCTTGGAAGGAAAAGAATATACTGTATATATATATATATATATATTTTTTTTTTATATAACCTATTAAGTGAGTTTAACATTGGGGAATTAAAGAAACCAATAAAGTTGTCAGTTGTCACTTTTGTTTCATCAAATGTTGTGTCCCCACTCAATAAAACAACTTTGTAAGTAGTTATTATTACAAAAAATTAATTAGGTTGAGCTTTACAGGTTGGCAAATTGGTTGGTGTCTCGATCTCTAAAAGAGTTAGGCTTAAGCATCAATGAGCACACATGACAATTTATCCTTTAACTAGCGGTATCAAATTTGAGCCATGAGAATAAAATTATTTTGATAAAAAAAGAGTAAAGTATCTAGTATTTTTGAATTATGACCGAATTTATTATGATTTCCTTCAACTTTACGGAGGTCCTATTGGTTTTCGAATTAATTTTTTGCGTATTTTTGTCAATCTTTTTAGATGACGTAACACCTTTTGTCAATCTTTTTAACCAACGTGACACATTTGATGTGAACCTTATTTGCTAGCACTCTTCAAAAATGTAGGTGTGTGTGTGTCAAAATCTTCAAAAATAGTGTACTTTTGAAGAACCCAATACGAATGCGATATCGAAAATAAAGAATCCGCGCAACTTGATCTGAAACCCCAGTCATAAGCTGGCTCCGCCTTGGGGGTAGGGGGCTGTTTTTTCTTCAATCAAATATATATCTATCTCTGAAATAAAAATAAGATTTATGTACACTTTATACTTTTTAAAATATATTTTGTGACAATACACTGAATATGTTCTTATCCTTTTTCAGTTAGCAAACCTTCCAATTACATATGATAAATTTGATTTAACAAACATATTATTAAACCACTCACATATAAGAACTTAAATCATAAGCAAACGAGTGGATAAAATGTGTCATCAATACAATAATGGGAATCAAAATTTGGGTGGGCTAGTCAACTTTTGGACCAGTATAGCATCATAGTTTAGTTGCTAATAATTATCGACTGTAGCAATAATTTCACTAATTATTATTCCTAGTAAAATTCAATGCATGAACTATCTTCGTTTGTGTAACAAATAGAGTAAAATATGAAATTTATTACGATACATTTTAATTTTATGAGGTTCTATATTATCCTTCTGAACTAAATTTTAACATATTTTTATAATTTTTTTTATCCGACGTGATAACTTTTGTCAACCTTTTTAGCTGACTTGGCAAGCCTTTGACTTGAGCCCCATTTTATGTAATAAAGTGTCACATCAGCATAAAAGGGTGATAAAAATATATTAAAATTGAGTTTAGGGGGAAAGTTGGAGTATGTCGTAGTAACTTTAACCATAGTTCGGGAGTACTGAATGCATATCTCTAACAAATATACTGAAGGCGAAATACATAAAATACAAGAGTATATACAAGGACATAAACAATAAAAAAATTGAGGTATATATATACACGAGTGCATAACCACACCCATAAATCCATAATCCTACATTGATTTGTCAGAAAAAAATCTCTTCCAGAATATAAGAACACGAAAGTTTATCTCTAACAAATATAATCAAGGCGATATACACAAAATAGAAGAGTGTATAGAAGGACATAAACAGTAAAAATATCGAAGTATATAGATACATAAGTGCATAACCACACCCATAAATCCATAATCATACATTGATTTGACCAAAAAATTTCTCTTTAGGAATACAAGAACACGAGAACTTATCTCTAACAAATATAATCAAAGCGATATATAGAAAATACAAGATTGTATAGAAGGACATAAACAGTAAAAATATCGAGGTATATATATACATGAGTGCATAACCACACCCATAAATTCATAATCATACATTGATTTGACCAAAAAATTTCTCTTTAGGAATACAAGAACACGATAGCTTATCTCTAACAAATATAATCAAGGCGATATACACAAAATACAAGAATGTATACGAGGACATAAACAATAAAAATATCGAGGTATGCATATACATGAGTGCATAAACACACCCATAAATTGATTTGACCGAAAAAAATTTCTCTTTCAGAAGAACACGAGAGTTTATCTCTAACAAATATAATCACGACGATATACACAAAATACAAGAGTGTATACAAGAACATAATCAGTAAAAATATCGAGGTATGGATACACATGAGTGTATAACCACACCCATAAATCCATAATAATACATTAATTTGACTAGAAAATTTCTCTTTTAGAATACAAGAATACGAGAGCTTATCTCTAACAAATATAATCAAGGCGATATATAAAAAATACAAGAGTATATACAAGGATATAAACAATAAAAATATTGAGGTATATATATACATGAGTGCATAACCACATCCATAAATTCATAACAGTACATTGATTTGACACAAACTTTATTTTTCAGAATACATGAACACAAGCGCTTATCGTGGACAAACTCTCTACTATAAAAGTTTATTTTCTAGTCACGGGCAACTTTGTTTCTCAAAATATCTTTTACCATAAGTGACATCCAACTTGCGTGCACCTCGAGATATATTCTCTGTTTCGTGATTAACTATATTTGGAAGGATATGGTTCACTTGTATCTGCATACACAAATTTGAACACAAAGTAGACTTTGCATAGATATAAAAATATCAAAAGAGAAGCATCCAGTACTCCTCAAACTATGATCGAAGTTGCTACGACACACCCCTAACTTCATAGGGGTCCTATTATCTCCTGAACTCAATTTTAATATATTTTTGTCACCCTTTTGTGCTGATGTGACATCTTTATTACATAAAATAAAGCCCACTCAAAAATGCCACGTCAGCTATTTTAGCTGACAAAAATACGCTCAACTTTAACAGGAGATTTAGCGTGTGTCGTAATAAATTTGATTATAGTTCAAAAGATACTAGATGTTTTACGCAAATATCAAAAGTACCTATATGCTAACACATCAATCACATTTTTTCCCAATATATTGGAATAAATTTTTAAAATATCTAACATAATTTGTAAAATTTTTTGATAAGATAGACAGATGGAAAAAGGAAAATGGATGAATTAACCACTTCAAAAGTAGTGATTTGCCCTGAATGTATCAATGGAGATCTCATATGGAAATGAGAGCTTGTCTTGAACACGTGGCGGACATCATAGACATGTCCAGTAGCAACACCTTCTCATACAAATATAAGATTAGTAAGATTTGGAGGCGGCATGAAAAAAAATACTGAGAAGGTGTTTCCTTCGAGTGGACTGGATGGTTTCATGCAGTTGCGGACTATGGAAGTGTAGGCTACCAAAGTGGTTGCACGCCAGACACCATTGGTTTAACAGACTCCGTCACAGTGGTGGCAACTTTGAAGGATGAAACCACCATCATAGCCAACAGTGATTTTTACTGGGACTAAGATCGGCATGTGTCACTGCAGTTGGCTATAATAGTGGTTCATCTGTCGAAATTGTCACCACTATGGTGGAGGCTGTCAAACGTCAGGTGTTTGTTCGACAGTCACAACGGTAGCCTATATTTTCATAATCCGTGCATCATCAACTGCGTGAAGCCATCTTGTCTAATTCGCAGGAATGACCTTCTCAGTATTTTCTCTCATGCCACCTCCAGTTCTTATTAGTCTTCTATTTCCATGAGACATGCTGCTACTACTCATGTCTATGTCGTCTCCTACGTGCATCAACTCTTCTTTTAGTAAGACATGCATCCAGTGGCGGAGCCAGTATCTTAATTGAGGAGTTCAAAATAAAAAAATGTGAACGAAATAATTAGTCGAAGGGGTTCAACGTTAACTATATATACATGAAAAAATAATTTTAAGCTTGTACACATAGTATAATTTTCCGCCGAAGGTCACTATGAGCTGAATCCGCCACTGTATGCATCCTTTTGCTACACGGTGAAACTACCTGTAATAGCAACAAGAATTGATTGTAAGAACGATAAAATCATATAATTCCATAAAATGAACAAAACAAACTGTAATATCAGTATTGAATTAAAGAAAAATGAATAAGAATTGTTAATAGCACTTCTTTTAATGTCAATTTGCAAAATATTTTGACAATAAATGATTCACCAAAATTATTATTTTACCACAAAGAGATCACTAAAGGAGAAAAGAATATGAAACAACGAAAAAGAACCTGAAACGACAATAGAATTTTGAGATAAAGAAGGATGACCATAATGTAAGGATTTTTTTGGTTACATATTGTGATAAACAAACAATCTAATTGTAAATCCGGCATGATTTTAGGACTGTGGAACTTAATGATTTCTCACAAGATCATCTAACATTACTTTAATCAAGAAAACATTACAGGATTTATGGCGTTTACTTGGATTACCGTCAGTAAAATTAAACTAACTTTTCTCCTCTGTGTAACGCTGTTTGATGGAAATAGCCGTGAATTGCAGTTGAGAGATCAACAGTTCCTTAAGTTTAATTTATACTTCAATTACATATAAAATATACTTTTTTTTGATGTGTAATACTAAGATAATAATGAGCTATTTATAGATTTGAGGATGATTGTGTGGATGCATGTAATTGCAATACGTGTCACACATGCAGAATGTGAGAGACTTGTTAGACATGCAAGCATCGTTATCGCATGAGAGACATGTGTTGTTCATGCAAATATAGTTTCATGCATACGCGACACGTGTATTTGCTGACTCATTATATGCATTGACACGTATTATGCATGTTTTATGGAAAAAATTTGGACTTTTGAAAAGAGCCGCCACTTAATTTTGAAAAGAAATTAAGAAACCTTTAGAAAGTTACTTCAAACGATCCAAAACAGAAAAATCGTTTAAGTTAAGAGATTCTGAGTAAGCAGTTCTTATTAATGTTTTAGGAAGGTGTTAGACACCTAAAACGTCCGCTAACTTGCGGTTATCCGGACTGTTTGAAAATCGTCTTTCGATTAACTTCGAAAAGATTAATTTTGTCGAAAAGTGATTGATTTTTTGGAAAAAAGCGATTTTGGAAATATTTTGGAGTCTATGCAAAACTAATTTTTTTTGTCGACTTAACTAAGGATTTAACTAGGTTCGCCAAGCACATAAGGAAAACAATCATAAAGAATACAGGGAAAGGAAGGAAGTAAAGGATTAAGGCCATCGACCCAAATCAATGAGACCTGTCTAATCTAATAGGGTGTTCGACCTATTTCACCTGTCCTAATCTAGTTTTCGAGCCCGTGGCTCGAGTCTCGCTCCACCTGTATTAAGTACAACTTTGACTTCGAGGCCCAAAATACATGAATAATGAAATGAAGAAATAAATAAAGACAACAAAAAGTAAATGAATAAAATAACAAATGAGACTTTTGAGTCTCTTAGCCGCTTCGAAGATGGATTCCGATCCAATCTTCTTCTCTCAATTCCTTGCATTCGGTGCGCGACGGGATCACTTTTGAACTTAGAACTTCGGTCTTGACTCTGAGATGGGCCTCACTGGCCCATTAAGGAATGCAACGGAAAAGGGTCCATTTGGACTCCAGGCGAATCTATGCGAAGAAAAGAAAAATATATGAATTAATAAGCGTTCATAAAATACGGTATTTTGATAACAAAGAAAATTAAGAAAATTCAAAGCTTTCCAAAGTCACTACTTCGATAATCAAGCATGAAGGAGAAATTAGCTACAAGATTAATGAACTTACGACATGTAACTGATTTTGGACCCTTAATATAGGGATCAAAGAGAGCACAATATATCACACCCTAGTAATTTTTTGCATGGAAATGTGCATATACATGAAACAATTCCAGTGAAGGGCTTCAATTTTTCTAACCTAATGTAATGATCATTAAATGAAAGCATTGGATATAAAAACAGTTTTATTTGTCACAGTATAAGGATGCTACAACATTTGTTAAAGGACCGTACATTAATAGTAAGTCGCAATCAACTCCCTTTGTGACAATTAGATAGTTTCAAGTAATGAAAAGGAATTCACAGAAACTAGAAAATAATTAAAAAGAAAAGAGCATCACAAGCACATCACAAGAACATGTTCATATACAACTCACGCCATGTTGATGACCTCTGTTACCTTGGTATCTCACTAAAAAAAAAGCTGAAGAAAACTTCTGAAAGGGATAAATTAGTTTATGCTACATATGGACCAAGATAAATTTGTTTCACTTCTCTCCTCTAATATTATACGGGATACAAGACCGTTCAATTAATGAAGGCAAGGTAGGTTTCACTTAAACTAAGAAAACTATCATCATTTCCCAACACTAAAATCAAGATAGTGTCGTGTATTTTAGGTAAATCAATCAACACCCAAACCATATGCCATTCTCATGTTTCTAAAAACGAAAGAAAATAGTTGCAAGCTATTTCGAGAACTTCAAGCCCAAACATAACCACACGACCCAACTCAAAGAGAATGCACCCCATGTATTGATTTTGACATCAAAGAGACCCTATCCATTCCCTTTTATAATAAAACCAACGCATTTCGTTGGGGATCAAGCAAATGAAATACCGACTTGAAACAAACTCAAAAAGGAAATGAAAGATTCAAACTTGGAATTCGGAAACAAATGAAACACGGATATTAGGTGAACAATATTCAGCAGCTCAAAACGTATTAAACAAAATTGAAACACAAACTTTAACCACAAAAAATCAGATAAACAAAGTTCCAACAGCCCGAAACTTCAAAAGCATGAAACTTTAAACGTTGAAACCAAACGCAACAGGACACTAGCTACTCCAAACAAAAATCAAAAGCACGAAACTTTAACATAAAAAAAAATCTATGGTCTTTAAGACCTCTACAACCAACAAACCCAGCAACTACGATTGCGAATAACATGATTATACGACTAAAATGCTAAGAGCAGAATCGCCTGGTAGAATGAAAGAAAGGAAGAAAAAAGTGATGAAAGGTTACCTGTTTTGGAGCAGCAAAACAGGACTCGAGCTCTTGATGGAATCTCGATTACCACCGAAGACTGACGTTGTTTTCATCTCGAAAACCAACCAGTCGACGAACCTTCAAGGCTTACGATTAAACAACCAACTTTCAAAATAAGAAGAAGAGAAACAAGAAAATTTCTACCAAAAGAATCGCTTATTCTCAAATTTTTCTTCCGCCTCCCTCAGTTTTTTTCTCCTTTCGAATACCTCTCTCTTAGAAGAAATTTCCCAACCCTCGAATTTCTAACCTCCAGAGAACCTCTCTAAAATTTTTGAACCCCCTTTCACTACCTAAAACAACCCTTTTATAGAGAAATCGGCTAGGGCTTCTTTTGGGGGGTAAATTAAGGATTTTCGATGGAGATATTTTTGAAATTCGAATATTCCCCTCTTCGGTTTTCATCCCCAAAATTTGTACCAATTTCGTTGTTTCTGAAGAAATCCAAAAATGGATTAGCCAATAGAAAGCAATTCTCCCCAAGAACTAATGAGAAATCTCCACCAACATACGAATTGGTACCATGGTACCCGAGATTCACGGGATTTGATCGTTGGGGTGAGCCAACTCGCCCATTTCTAGAAGTTTTCTAGCTGTTTTGCATGCCAACTCAGTGGGTTGAAGTCGGGTCGATGACGGGATCGGGTGCGACTGTCGGGGCAATCCGATTTTGGATTTGGACGGGTTTTGCTATTGAGGAAACTTGCGGGTGGATGGAAATCGGGTTTGGTTCTGTTGAGATTGTTGTCGATGTTGAAGGTTGTCGCGATTTAGAATTTTTGCATCTACTGTCGGTGCTTGCTATTGTTGTTGAAGAAAATAAGAAGCGGGCCGGGTCGAGGTTTGGTGTTGGGCCTGTTGAGGCCCTTGTTATTTTGGAATGGGCTACTGATAGTAATAGAGGGGCTGATTTGGTTAACTTGAAGTGTGTTTTGGGCTTGGAAAATTGTTTGGGTTTTAAAAAAAAGAACTTAGATTTGGGTTATTTATTAAACAACCTATTGATAGAATCTAGTCAAATATATTTAAATTTTGACCTATTTGAAGATTAATCGGTCACTTGTGTTGCAATTATAGCCAAATCGACTTTAATTAAATCTAAGTTAATAAATTGACCAAATTGAATCAAGATTTGAAACGAACTTAGCAACTAGTTTAATCCCGAGCTTCTTTGATTCGATAAAATCGAGTAAGCATTTCTTCAACTGAACTATTTTTGAAATAGATCATCTTCAAATCAAGATTTTCAATTATTATATTTATTTTTCACAATAATCTTTAATTAAATCCGATATTCTATAGAATAAACATTTAAGTAATCAACTTGTATAATATCGCATAATTGAATACAATAATATATAATTTCTACTTTAAGTGACAAAATCACGTACAAATATGCTTTTCAAAACTGTTATTCGGATGAAATAAATATTTCAATTTTATTAAAAATTGAAGAAACTCAGGATTAAATTTAGCCGTGGAGGAAAAAAATTAGGTGTCTAACAATGTATTCTGACATGTATCGCACTTGCTCATTACGTATGTTGGCACGTGTCACAGATGTTGTCACATTTTTAAAAAAAAATTAAAGTATGGCTTTTTGGAAATTGCATAACTAGTTTCTAAGCACATGTATACCTAGTCTTGTAAATTAATATCAATATTAGTAACACAAATATTTACTCATAAAAAAATAAACTACATATTTTTGTGAATAGCCAAAGTGGGTTCACATATAATGACTTAGTTGTAAGAATGAACTACTTATAGATAGAGAATAATTATGCAAACACGATATGAGTGTGATAAGTGTCATACATACATACCTCATTCATATATATGGAACACATGTTGGCCATGCAAATCTTGTCCAACATAAGAGACAAGATGATGCTGGCCCTGCAAATCTCGTCTAACATAAGGGACAAGATGTTGGCCATGCAAATATTATCAATGCATATATGACTGCTGACACATTATGTGATTCGGCATGTGTGACACATGTTGTGACATCTTTTTTAAAAAATTAAAATATGACATTTTGGGTCCTTTTAATAAACTAGTTTCTCAGCAACACATATACTGAGTAACGCATGTATATGTTGTTGAAAATTAATATTAGTACTAGTAAAATAAATAATTGACAAAATAGTGAAAAATTAATATTTGTGTGAAATTTACAGCAACAATACACAATTCATCTTCTAACTCTATAGAAGAAGAGTATCGATTACGAAGATGAAGCAAAAGCAGGGTACTCATTGATAGAAGAATGGGAAATAAGTTGTTACAACTGATTTATCCACTTGAATTAGGAAGTATTTATAGACTTAACTAATGATTCTAGAATCATCTAGAAGCTCCCTACCTCACATTATCCTAGCTGACAAGAAGTAGTAACTAATTAGCTAATCGGTTAGTTAAGTGCACTAATGTAACAGTGCACCACTGAATGAAACAATAACAGTGTAACTAACTACATGTAACTAACTCTCAACACTCCCCCTCAAGCGGTAGGGTGCAATATATTGAGCACACCAAGCTTGCCAATAAGATGAGAATGCTGCTCATGACGCAAATTTTTGGTAAGCATATTTGCTACTTGATGTTGTGTTGGCACATATACAGTCTTAATCAGACCAACTTTGATCTTATCTCGAATGAAATGACAATCAATTTCGATGTACTTAGTTCTCTTATAGAATATGAGATTTGCTACCGGATGAATAGCTAATTTGCTACCACACAATACTGTGATAGGCTAATTAATAGCAACACCTACATCAGTGATCAAGCCTTCCAACCAAGTAAGTTCAGCTACTACAAAGGACTTGCTTCTATACTTAGCCTCAACTGAGCTTCTAGATACTGTGTGTTGTTTCTTAGACTTCCAAGACATCAATGATCCACCAAGTTATATAACATAACCAATGATAGATGTTCTAGTGTTAGGTCATGTTGCCCAGTCAGAATCACACCAATAAATTAAGTCTGTGATGCCCCGAGATGTCATCCATATGCCCTGACCTACTGATCCCTTAAGATATCTCACAACTCTGTGTTCTGTTTCTAAGTGAGATTTTTTTGACATTTACATAAATTGTCTTAATGTCTGTACTGCATAGCTAATGTCATGTCTAGTAATTGTAGCATACATGAGTTTTCCAACAAATCTTTGATAAGCAGTAACATCATTCAGAACCACATTCTTTGTTACTCCATTAGCTTCATCAACCTCTACTGAGGTTAGCTTTGCATTAGATGTCACTTTTTTTTAACCAAAAAGCTAAATTCAATTTTAAAGTTTGAAAAAGGTTTTTATTATTAAAGTGACAAAATGAAGATTTGTTTCGAAAAAGATTCATTTCATATTTATATTCAGAGTCACCACTTGATATAAATTTGGTGTGCCAAGTCACCATTGAAAAGTCTTTTTTCAAAATGATTTGACTCTTTAAAACTGATTTGCGAATAGAGATTCCGGTTAAGGAATTCTATTGATTGAGGGGAAGGTGTTAGACACCACTCAGTCCCGTGGTTCGATCATAATTGCTTTGTGGAGTATATCAGCTAATTCGACACAAAGAGTGTATAAACCACATAAAACATACAAAAATCAAACAAACAAACACAAACAAAACAAATCCCCAAAAATATAATATTCAGTTCAATTTATACAGTTCCCCAAAATAAAAAAATGCAAAAATGTAAACCTACGCTAATCTACACTAATCCTAAACTACGCTCCAATGCTTTATTCGATGCCTCAGACCCTGATTACGAGCATCCTTTGCGTACACGATACTTCGAGACATTCCTCGATAAATAAATACAAATGACTACGGGGCATTCCCCGACTTAATGAATACGTTTTTCCAAATGCGAGAAAAGAGAATCATTCAACAAACATTCCATATTACTCAACAATCCATAAATTGTAAATTTGCCTACCCAACCTACCATTTGCCTATTAAATTTCAACCTAAAGCATGATATTATCGGGTCTAACAAAGTCGATATTTATTCCGAATCAAGCAATCGATAATGAACCAACATAAATCAATGTTCACTTTTAACAATTTTTAATCTTCGCTCTAATTTCATTTACCTTAAACGAATTCAAGTCATTATCAACCAATTTGCCGATTCAAGTGATCGATTAATCAACATTCACGATCCGAACAACACCAAATCAAAAAAAGCAAAATCCACACATTATTAATTCACCACACAAAGTATTAAAAATAAAGATTAATTGAGAAGAGATTAGAAATAAACCTTAAATGTGGCTTTTCAATCAAGTATTATTCAATTAAATAAGATGGAGCTCCCGCCAGAAACCAAACCTCAATCAACAAATTCAACGCAAACCCGCCAACTCGATTGAACCCAAAACTGAACAATCAAAAATAGCAATCTCAAATCAAAATCCCCGAAAATCTGAATCGAATCTGGGACCAAAAAATAATGTTCGCGACTTTGTTCATAATACTATTTACGTCAACGGGGTTACGGGTTTTGCCGGCAGATTAAGAAGATGGATTTTTCAATTGAACCCGTGGAGGCTCTGCCGGAGCTCCGGCGAGCTCCGACAGTGATAGAATAACGACAGTGAAAGACGGCGAGCCTCTATTTCTCCCTCTATGTCCGCTCTTTTCTTACTACTCTCTCAATTCTCTCTCCATCTCTCTATGATGTGTTTTGCTTTCTGTGAGTGCGTGACTTTTTCAATGAGGTATGGGTGTGTTCGATGGAGTCTGAGAGTGTGTGTGTATGTGATGGGTGTGTGTCTATTGCAGTTGTGTGTGCTTGTTTGTGTGAGAATTGAGAGTCTGTGCAAATGGTGAAGTGGGTCTGTATATTGATGGTGAAGGGAGGTTTCTCTGTGGGTGTTAATGGCGAGCTCCCTGTATTCAATAGAAATTCCCCCCTTTTTTCACGTGTAGTGTGCCCGTATATGTGTATATGTGTGCTGCCTATGGAATTGTGTTGCGGAGTATTTCTCCGTTTCGAAATAAGTGAATTGTTGAGGTATTTATTGGTGTTTCAAAATAAGTAAATCATTGATTTAACAATAAATTAACTTTTAAAAATGTGTTACAAGATAACTTTTTTTTTTTTGGGATAAAAATAAAAAATTGTGTTAAATTTATATTTTTAATGCTTTTTTTCTTAATCCATGTATCAAAATTTAATAATTTATTTATTATAAAATGGAGGAAGTGTGCATATGTATTCTGTTGTGGAAGATTGAAAAATGGAATCCCTCCCTAGTGTCTTCTCTCTCCTCATATTGGGTTAAGAAAAAGGAATACAAATGTCTTTGGGTGGGGTAGGTGGTCTAGGGGTATAGGGATAGGGGTTGGGGTAGAAAGTTGTTAGGATGAGATTAAATTTGTTAGGGTGATGTGTTAAAAGTAGTTATTAATTTAGTTATTTTTGATTTTTTTTTGGAAGAATTATGGAATGGGGTGAAGGTGCGTGGTAAGATGGAGATAAAAATGATAAAAAATAATTTTAGGAAGGGACAAAATTACGTATCTACATCAGATACAAATGGTGTATTTGTTGGTTTGGCACCAACAAGACCAATTTCTGAAATCAACTCAAGAATGTACTTTCATTGATTTAAAATGATTCCTTATCTAGACCTTAGAATCTCAATACTAAGAAAGTACTTAAGCTTTCCCAAGTCTTTGAGCTTAAACTATTGGTGTAATGCCTTCTTAGCTGCTCCAGTGATGAGCAAGTCATAAACATAAACTAAGATTTTGACCATTCCTGTTGTCTTCCTTAAAGTGAAAAATGAATAATCATATGCACTCTGAGTTAATCCAATTTGTAATAAAGGATGAAGTATGCTTGATATTCCATTGTCTCGATGTTTGTTTAAGCCCATATAAAGACTTAATAACCTGTACACTTTATGTTTTCCTTTCTGTTGAAATCCTTTAGGTAACTTCATGTATACCTCCTCATATTCTGTAAGAAAGCATTATACACATCCATTTAATGCAAATGCCATCCTTTTGATACTGCTAGAGCAATAATTGTCACGATCCAAACCAGGGCCTGGCCGTGACGAGCATTTCAAACCATTGAGGCCCGAAACACCCCTATCTGTCTAGTAATCATGCACCTAATTCATATGATCAAAGAAATGCAGAAAAACACAATATAACGGAAACATGGCCAGGAATCATATGAAAATGAAAATGGGGAATAGTGTCCCACAATCTAAATCAACATCTCTAAAATCGTCTGCGAAATCTCTACTACATGACTGAAACAATGTCTATCTGAAAACTGGGACAAGGCCCCATCAGACCCAAAACTAATATAAGATAAAAGGACTGCAAGACATAAGACCTTCCGAAACATAGAAGGCTCACCACTTGTCTCTGCAACTCTGTCTGAATGATCTACTGATTCTCTTGACCCCTAGACTGGGCCTCTGAACCTGGGAGGTTGGAGAGGGGAGGGGGTCAGGACAAAAGTACTGGCACACAGAGATATAAAAACAAAACATAATATTTTTACAATATATAGTTGAGAGCCATTATAAAGCAATTTTGTATCAAATCATTTGAAAAAACATGGGTGTAATGCAATAGTTTTTCTCAACAATAATGAAATGCAACTGAGCTAGGTGGAATACCCTATATAATTTACACCAACTATCAAACCTCGGTGCCGCCGAGATTAGAGTATAAGTGAGGGAGAGACACACAAGACCACAAAGCATGGTGTCTCGACCCAAATCAAATATGGTAGTGCACAAGACCACAAAGCATGGATCCTAACCATAATCCCAATTTAGGATAATATAATATCAGGTACGCAAGACCACAAAGCATGGTACCGATATTCTGTGTCGGCAAACACGTTCTTCCAGCGATGAGCCGCTTGTGTCTCAAACGCCTTCTTCGGGCATCCACCTTTCTCATGTAAAATCAATGCATTCAAATTTCATCTTATTCAATCGCATATCGTATTCTGTAGGGTATCGTCATACCCGACTTGCAAGTCATCAATATCACATCTACATATGCATAATCATGTAAAAACCAAGGTGCTTCATCATTTACAAGTGGTGAACAATATTTATTTCAAATTCATGCTCTCTTTTGTTGATCACAATGCAATATGGAGTATCGAAACATTATCATGGGAATTTAAAAACAATTCATCATTCATATTTATCAAACTTCCATGGAAAATCTCAAATCACATATGCATGGTTTCAACCATTGAAGTATATAGGCAAACAATTCCCATGACATAAAGAAAATGACTTAGAAATCATATTGAAAGCAAGATATTAACATTTGATTGAAAACCCTCATTTAAAAGCATGCATGTTCATAAAGACTACACCCTTGATATTTTTGGATAACCCCACGTATCTCTATTTCCAAGGATAATCGGTGTTTCTTGAAGCTTGCGGATTGATGAAACCAAATATGTAATTATCTCTGAAAACCTACGGTCAAATCTTGAACTATTTGGGTTTTTATTTTGAAACCCTAAGGAGAGTTCTTGAGCAATTTTGGGGAAAGTATGTGTATTATGGTGTTTGAGGGATTAAATCCCGTGTTGGTGGTATATATAGGGGTGGAGGATGACCAAAATACCCCTAAGGAACAATTAAGGTCAAATCTGTCCCTCAGTTGACAGTTTGATAGGCTGGAGTAAATCTATTATAACTTTTTACTCATATACTCAAATTGGATGAAACCAACTGCATTTGAAATAGGACTCAAATAGATTTCGTTTGATATATTATAGCTCACACAGTTCATTATATACAGGGAGTTATGATCGTTTGAAGTTGACCCTGAAATGCTGAAAACTGGGCAATAGGCTATGCGTTTTGCTACTGTTTTGAAATCGAAACGTAGCCTTATGCGTTCTGAAAAATTCCGAAACTTATCCGAGATGTACTATGAGCTTGCCCGATCATAACGCAACTTGAAAATCTAAAAACGGATGTCGGGAAGGTTGAAAAGTTGTATCCCGAAGATTGCCAGCTAAAATGACTCTAAGTCCTCATTACATTTAGAAAAAATTTCAAGTTTTTAAGTCTAAGGGCACTCTATTAAAGGCTAATCCATGCACGACTTTTTACGGGGTGTTACAATAATACACCTGACAGTTACCATTTTTGCAATAGGTGAAAAGGTATCATGATAGTCTAACCCCTCCTATTGGTTGTACCCTTTTGCTACCAACCTTGTTTTGAACCTCTCAACATCTTCATTAGCCTGGTACTTGATTTTATATACCCACTTTGATCCAATAACATTTTTAGCTGGTAGCAAGTCTACTATTTCCCAGGTGTTATTGTCCTCGAGAGCTTGAATTTCTAGCTTCATAGCTTGAATCCATATTTCATCACAACAGCTTGACTGAAATACTGTGGCTCTACTAGATCTGAGAAATTACCCACATAACATTGGTAGTTGGCTGTAGTGTTGGCATAAGATAAGTAGTTGGCAATATGATACCTTGTACCCTTCTTCTTCATTGTAGTGTAGTTCTTCAACCAGATAGGTTCTCTAGTCACTCTTAGAGTTCTTCTTGGCATGTGTTGTCCAACATCAACATCAACATCAATAGCATGTGGATAGATTCATGTGTTGGTTCTGCTTCAATAATATGATCAAGTTATGAATGATCTTGAGATGGTACTTCTGTTCTGGAGTCTCTATCATGTATTTGCTCATCTGCAGATTTATGATCTTCAACTATGTCTGAGTCTGCTCTTCATATAGCTGTAGAAAATTTGATGGATCATTTTTCTCCTGCTTATTTTCAAATGGAAACACATACTCTTGAAACACAACATCTCTAGTGACAAATAACTTGTCTGTATTCAAGTCCATCAACAAGTAACCTTTCTGTGAAGTTGAATATCTCATTAACACTGCAGGTTTGGCTCTCTCAGAAAATTTATCACCTCTAGGCAATATTGAAGCATAGCATAGACACCCAACTACTCTCAGATGAACTAGAGAAGGAACCTTAGAGAATAACAACTTATAAGGGCTTTTACCAATGATAGAAGATGATGGTAATCTATTCATTATATACACTTCATTTTGAATAAGTATTCCCCTCCAAACTGTGTTTTAATCATGAGTATAAAGCTTTTAAAAGCTATGATGGTTTCAGACTTAGGTTGCAATAAATGGATCCAAGTATATCTGCTGTTATCATCCACAATAGTCATAAAATAAATTTCATGTCAAAAGCAGGAGTTTTATAAAGTCCTCATAGATCCATGTGTACAATATCAAAGCATGCAACAAACCTAGTATCGCTAATAGGAATGTCAATCTGGCATGTTTAGCTAATGGACATACACGACAACTGTTCAAGACCTTAATGTCCTTATTATGATTCAAAAGATCTAAAGATTTCAACTCTTGAGCACAGGGATGTCCAAACCTCTTATGCTATAAGTTGACATCTTTAACAATCAATCCTACTATTAGTTTTGTTTGCTCTGCGGATAAATCACTTATTCCACATTCACCTTTAAGTATGTACAAACTTCCTCGTTTCTTTACCAATCCCCTTTACCCTTCTAGTGTAAAGATCTTAGAATACACAAAAATCAGGGTAAAAGGATATAAAGCAAGATAACTGCTTAATGACTTTGGACACAGACAACAGTTGAGCTTGAAATCAGGCACAAATAACACATCCTTCACAACTGCATTCTAAAATACTATGGCTTCACCAATATGTGAAATGTCAACTTCTGCACCATTAGGAAGGTTCACCTTGTCCATACCTGACCTAACTATCTTACTTGTGGACAACACATCTTTATCTGCAGCTTTATGGTGAGTAGCAACAGAATCAACTATCCACTCATGTAACACAACATAAGATAATAAAGAGGTGGCCGTACTTGACATAATATCCTGTTTTACATTTTGTGGATCTATGTTCAGTATCTCCATGAGTTGCTTATGTTCTCCATTAGTGAAGCCATGCCCTTTTTCCAAAATTGCATTGTTGATCTCCTTATTCTCTTGATGTCTGGTGGAAGCATGGTTTCCTGTATAAATAAAACTATATTATGGATGTTGAGAATGAACCTGACCTGCATATTGATTTCCTTGTCCATTTGTTCTTCCATATCCTTTATAATTGTTGCCCTTTGAACCTCCATCGTTATAGCTGTGCTTCTTCCTTTGCTTTCAGTCAGTTGGGTAACCTATCAGCTTATAACAATTTTCTCTAGTTGACCATTAAAGTGACAATAATCACACTTTTTTCCTCCGTAACCTTGACTTCCAAAGCTCATATTTTGTCCTCTATTCACCTACGTTGCCATTGGATCTGTCTTCTCATTGATAGTAATTACATAGGTTAATTGCTGCATCTCATCCTCCATTATCATGGCATATGCCTAATTAAGTGTAGGTGTAACTCCTTTCAGCACAATCTATCTCCTTGTTGAGTCATATGAATCATTTAAACCACTTCAAAACTGAATTAGCCTTAATTCATACATGTGATCTGCATAGTCTTTTGACTTTGGACAATTACATGATGGTGCTGAAACTACTGCATCATACTCATTCCACAAATTCTTCAACTTTGTGAAGTAAGTTGCCACAGAATCAGTTCCTTGTGCCAAAGTACTGATTTCCTATGCAATTGATACAATCTCATACGATTCACCTTGCCAAATCTCTCCTTCAAATCCTCCCATACTTTAAATGCACTTGTTGCATACCCAATTCCGGATAACAACTCTGCACTAACAGAGCGTAGCAACCAAGAGAGCACAATTGCATTACAAGTTTCCCACTACTCATGCAGTTCTTATCTATAGTTATCCTTACTACATGCTCTAGTTATGAAGCCAAATTTCATTTTTTCTAACAAGGCAATTCGTATTGAACGACTCCACACTCTATATTAAGTGAGTTTGATTGGAATCAATGTAGCACTAGATACTTCTGATGCCCCTATGTACAATGGATCACTAGAATCTATCTTAGATGCCATCTAATTCTTCAAAAGTATCTAAATTCCGCACTAATTTAAGCCACACTTTAACGATCTAAGTTATCAACACATGTAGACAAAACAACTAAAAAATTTGTAATTAAAAAATAGAAACCTAACCACTTGATGCTTCAGCTAAGAACTCAGAGATCTAAACTCCTCTTTAGTTGGATGTCAATATCCTTGCATCTACAATAACCTGGTGCTCTGATACCATGTGAAATTTACAGCAACAATGCGCAATTCATCTTCTAACTCTAGAGAAGAAGAGTATCAGTTATGGAGAAGAAGCAAAAGCAGGGTAGTCATTGATAGAAGAATGGGAAATAAGCTATTACAACTGATTTATCCACTTGACTTAGGGAGTATTTATAGACTTAACTAGTGGTTCTAGAATCATCTAGAAGCTCCCTATCTGACACTATCCTAGCTGGCAAGTAGTAGTAACTAATTAGCTAATCGGTTAGTTAAGTACACTAATGTAACAGTGCACCGCTAAATGAAACAATAGCAGTGTAACCAACTACTTTTAACTAACTACATGTAACTAACTCTCAATATAATGAAAAACTCCTCTAATGCAGTTTGTCAATTCAATGACTTTGATTTCTAAAAGAACTTAATTTCTTGGTGAAGAAGAACATTTTTATTAATCTCTACTCAGAATAGTACAATTTAAAACCTATAAAGTAACCAATATTCTTTTCTCAACTATATATTCATAATTCTTATCTAAGAATCATTTCTATCCATTCTATATGTTGTGAGCTTTTGTTTCTATTCAAGAATATCTCCTTTAGTAATTCTATTTGTTCACTGTGGTCTTGGTAGTTTGGACTCCCATAGTACTGTATTCCTTGCCTTCCAGATCCTGTACAACAATGTTGTAAATTTTGCTATCACCAGCTCCCTACATTCTCTCCCTTTTGTCCCTCAATCCGTTCTTCTCTTATAACACCTCATATTTTCGGGCTAGAATTCGAACCGTCATTCCTACGTGTGTAAACCCGAAGCTCATGATTTCTATGTAAATATAAGGGCCATGATCATTTACCTAGTGTGTAAAGTGCTTTCGAGGTGAAGAATGTTCAAAGACTTAATTTTGATACTCGATCCTACAAGGTCAACTTTGAACATTTATAACTTCTAAAATATATAGAATTTTGAGCTTAAGACCTACCAAATGAAAGACAATGGAATCCTCTTTCCAACACATCCAATTTTTCCTTAATTTAATACCCGAGCAAAAAGTTATGACCAGTTTCGCGAGCGAACCAGTGAGGGTCCGCAATAAGGGCGTGGCATGCCCTTTTGCTCCACGATAAGAGCGTGGCACGCCCTTTGTGCTCTGCAATAAGAGCGTGGCACACCCATGTTCCTAGAGATGCTAAAACTCACGTTTCTCTTCAGTTTTTTCGAGGGCAAACTAGCCATTTACGTCCTAAATCATCCTATAACTAATACTAACGTGATTTCCCTCATCCCCTTTGAGATCCAATCTTCTCCCACGACCTTTGAGATCTAGCATATGTATTCCCTTCTTTAACACACAAGAAGCTTATTTAGGCATATCATTGAGAAAACACACTCAAAGAAAAGATGCTCTATGGTTTCTACAACATTATCACATATTAGGCATCTGTTGTCTTGATTTGCTTCTATCTTCATCAGTCTCTCCTTTATCAGGAGTCTCCTATGTACCAGCCAACTGATGAAGCTATGTTTGGGTAGGTTCCCTTTACTCCACATGCATCTGCTCCATGTCCAACTTAGTTATTTAATGACATTTGCAAAAATAGCGCGAAGTTGCTTTGACTTGGAGGTAGAGAATTACTTATAGAGTGGAACATAGCATATCTTATTCAGGCTGTTATGGGAGACGAGGCTATCTTTTCCACTTATAACCACTACTCACTATATATCTCCCTATGACCGTGAGCCGCCCATTTTGATTATTTCTAGCTGCAAATTTGTCTCTCATATGACATGTTTTCTTTCAATGCCAACTTGTGTCCTATGGTAACTTATAGTACCACCAGTGGCGGAGCCAGAATTTTCACTAAGTAATTTCAAAATCGAAAGAAGTAGACATGTAAACTAGCTAAAGAGGTTCAACATCAATTATATATACAGAAAAAATAATTTTAACCATATATAAATAGTACAATTTTCCGTATAAGGATGTCCCGATTAACCCATCCGCCCCTGAGTACCACCAATCCCTATCCTCTAGGTAGACATGGTCAATCCACTTGACCCACAGATTATCTGTCTTTTGTGAAATATTCCATACTGTATGGAAGGATCTACGGTAGCAGGTGTTACATGAGAAAAATTGCCAAAATGTATGAATATTAAAAGGTGGGAACCTATAAATAAATCAAGGGATGGCGCAGTGATAGGAGGGAAACCCCTTTGCAACATGACTCTTTGGTAGTTGAACATGGGTTCGATTCCCTGTGAAGGTGCTTGCTTTTTTCAATTAAATTCTTTTCAGCCCCTATTTTTTATTGGGAACCCACAAGTTTGAAATCCTGGATCCGCCTCTGTCCATACATACTTAGCCACTACAGCCTCATTTCAATGCATACATTCAGTAACCCCCCAGCCCCATCTTTTTGGATCTACAGACAAGATCTCAGGCTATTAGGGTGGTCTTTAAAGTAGTTTCTTGCACACACACTAGTTATAACTTTCAAGACTTGCTTAGGCAGTATAAACATTGATGCCTAATAGCTATGAATATGCAGTAAAACTGCATTCATAAGGAGTGTTTTCCCTGCATAAGATAAGTGTCTTGAACCCCCGACTTTGTATTCTTCTTGTTATTTTCTCCAACAGCACTTCACAATCGATCTTTGATAATCTTAAATATGATATGGGCACCCCCAGGTACTTAAAGGCCCCCTTCTCATTTTTATATTCTCATACAAGGACCCATTAATAACAATTGTAAATTGGGTTGTTGTCTGACACTCCATTTTCTATCTTTTAAATTGGCCCGAAAAGTTCAAAGCATGCAACATTTTCCTTATGAATTCCCATTCAACAGTGTTATAGGCTTTTTAAAGTCTGGTTTCATTAGACAACTCTTGGTAGGCTGCTTCTTGTTGTATGTTCTGACTAGGTCTTGGCAGATGAGAATATTTTATACTATTGTCCTTTTTTGTACAAAAGCACTTTGGTTCTCCAAGATGATGGTTGGAAGTTCCTACTTCAGCCTATTGCACAATACTTTTTAATATCACCTTGTAGGTAGTATTGCAACATGCATTGGGTCAATAATCTCCTACTTCAACAGCATGTTATGATTTTGGCACCAAAGTACTAACTGTTTTATTCCAAACTCTCAACACTTTCCCATTCCTAAAGAATTTCATAATGGCACCAACCACAATTGGCTCCCAAACCTATCTGGTTCAGGTGCTTACCCCCTGAAATGCTCGACGGTGCTTGTTTGATCTCTTTCATTGTCACTGTAGCATATAATATCTGTCTTTGCTCCACTATAACTACATCTCCCTGCTGGATCACTTCTCTTGCTATATGATCCCTATTGGTAATTTATGATCCTAGCAAATTATGGTAAAACTCTATAAATGCTTGTGCCATATTACTTATATCTCTATCTGTGATGCCTATACGATCCTTGATAGTAAAGATTTAGTTAATGTTTTTTCTAGCTTACAACGAATGATGGTAGTATTTGGTGTTTAGATCCCCATGATTCAACCAGTAACATTTGCATTTCTGCTGCAAGTAGAGACTTCTAGCTACACACCACCTTTCTACTTCTATCACACTAGCAATCTTTTTAGTTATCCACTTCCGATTTAGTGGGTCCTATTATAACATCTCTTATTAGTTTATTATCTTTTCCTAAGCTTGATCTGTACTCCTTCTGTTCGCTTTTACTTGTCACTATTTTGTTTCTCGAGTTTTTTTTCATCATATTAATATGAGAAGGATTGCAATTTGTAGCATTTTTTTGCATAGTTTCCAACCATCTAAATTTTAAATATTTAAGTATACATCTTATATTTTTTGTCAAAGTTCATGTAGGTTGACCTCGAGAAGCGAAATAGTAACAAGTAAAAGTGAATAGAGGGAGTCTTTCTCTATACTTCATGAAACCTCTGTTCAGAGCTCTTAGTGGTGCTTTCAATATATTCACCTTCTTTGTACACTTTCATGAAAGCTAGGATTCAAGCCCCACATGATAAAATATCTAAATCTTGGGATATGTTGTTGAGTTCCTTCTCATCTCATTATTCTTGTACAATGGACATATAAGCCTTGTGTTCCATAGTGTACCTCAGAAGATGGCAATATTGTGATCCAGTCCCTATTAACTAGAAATCCATCTATTTTGCTATAGACTTTATTATTCCCACCTTGCGCATTTTTTCATGTAAAATAAGCTCCCGATGATTTACAATCTTGGACTTCACATTCTACTATACACTGTCTAAAATCTCCAGTTTCAACATATGACTCTCTATTCTCTCGTCCAGGGGTGGAACCACCTTTGCTGTAGGGGTCCTTTGATGAAAAATTATACTATTTAGACATGGTTAAATTTTTTTTTATGCATATATAGTAGAGGTTGAACCCCCTTCAGCTCGTTCGTATGTTCACTTTTTCAATTTTTGAACCCCTTAGTATTAATCTTGGCTCCGCCACTGCTTTTGTCCCTATTTGCCACATAATTAAAGTCCTCAATAATTGACCATGCCCTTGTACCGTCCTATGTATGAACCCCAGCTCCTTCCGAAGCTCCCTTCAAAGAGTTGGATCATTGAATCCATAGACTATAGTAACCATGAATTGTAGTTTAGTCCCTCTATTTGTAACTGCGCAGTTGATGATTTGTACAGTCACATGGATGATGTTAACCTCAGACACCACTGGCTTCTACAACACCCAAATTCTACCACCCGGATATTCTGACAGATTTGTGCAAAAAGACCACCCCTTGCTTGTTGAGCCTCGGGTCTCTTAACTTTGGTCTCTAGGAGTTCAAACAGACTAGCTTTGCTATTGTGCAAGAAGAGGTTCATTTCTTCTTACTTTCCTGGCCTGTTCATTCCCCTAGTGTTCTAAAATCTGATGCTATCCATTGGTGAATTTTAACCACTTCAAAATTGGTGATTTTCCCTGAATTTGTCAATGTATATCTCATATCGAAATAAGAGGTTGGTTGTAATTATCCCTATAGAGGACGGGGCCGATCTAAAAGGGTGGGAGAATGTTCACCCGAATCCCTTTTATAAAAAATTACACTGTATATATAAAGTAATATTATTTTTATGTGTAATATTTTGAATCCCTTAAATATAAAACTTAGGACTCACTGTTTCAGGAAATTCAAAATTCACCTCAAGATTCTAAATTTAAATCGCATTAATACTTTTTGGATCAACAACTGATAGAGGAATAACACTGCCTCTCCCGTGGCACTTAAGCTCCCTCTATGTGTGGGTCTGGTGAAGGGCCCGACCACAAGGGTATATTGATGCAGTCTTACCTTGCATTTCTGCCAGAGTCTGTTTTTATGACTTGAACATATGACGCCTTAGTCACATGACAACAACTTTACCAGTTATTCCAAAGCTCCTCGTCTGAAGCTACATGGATGACATATTTATAGTTTATTAGCTTGTGGTCAAACGAAAAAGGGAGTACCCTTCTACCGCGACTAAGACCGACACTATAACACCCCTTTTTTGGGGCTAAAGTTGAACCATCTTTTCGATGTATATAGACCTGCATCCAATGGTTTATAGTTGGAAATAATTGTAAATATCAATGCTTTAGTGTGAGAACATCTTTGGAGATGAGTATACGTCATACAAGCCCCCAGCTCAAAGTTAAGTTGAGCACTTTCTTACCGGTTGAGTTTTAGTCAATGATTTTTCTTGGGTCAACTTCCAGAGACCATTACTTCTAGAATATGAGGATTTATGTGGACCATAATATATCAAATTAAATCCCTTTGAGTCTTGTTTCCAACGCTACCAACCGTTTGTCAATCCGAGTTCAGAATCAAAATTTATAAGTGTTTGAGTGGGACCCTTTCCAGGGTCCGCGTTGGGTATGCGTCGCGGAGCAATCGCCAAAGCACACTGCCTCGGGTTGGCTTTGACCATGCGCTGCCAAGCAAAAGCCAAGCGTCATAAATTGTTCCGTTTTGTGTTAAGGTCTTTTCATACCCTATAACCTTTCCTAATCCTATATGAACGAAATTAAGGTCTTTAAACACGTCTTATCTCTCACAAAATCCCCTAATCATCTTTACTTAAGAAAGAGAAGAGAACTACCTAGGGTTTTCTCAGGGTTGGGCATCTAAAGCTTCAAGCATTGATTTCCTTCCGTAATCCTTGATATTTCAGGCATGTATCTCTTTCCCTTGAACTATAATTTTATTAACAACACGACATTGATTGTTAATGTATGGTTTTGAATGTGGGTTTTTCATAGTTGAGGGATTTTGACATGATTGGTTATTTTATTAATTTTCCATGATCATTTGTGCAATATTCATGGTTTACTATTGATTTTGAATATTGTGGGGTGCATGGGAATGATAAATAAATTTTGGGGTACTACAGATTCCCTAATTACTTGATTTTGGTTTTGAAAATTGAATGCCCTCAACATGTTTTCGAAATTGTCAATGAATATAGTTTTGTCACTTGAATTAATGCATTGATATGAAAAGGATTAATGAATTCGAGGTACGATGGTTTCCCCAATTTTATAAACTATGGTGATAGGGGTATAATAGAATCCCCAAAGTGTTTGGTTTGATTTACTACTTTGAAACTAATGTATGACATTATTGGCTAATTTGATAACAAAAATGGTCTTGAAAACCTTGTGGGGTACACAGGAATCCCCCAACAGATTTTAATAATGCAGTCTGTAGGGTACGAGGAAATCCCCAAAAGTGTTAGCTAATGACTTTGCTTGCAAGCTATAGTCGGTATGACGATACCACTTAATGATGCCTTGATAATTGACCCCTTCATGTAACTGTTGGATTATTTGTTGAATGTTTTAATTGGGCTTAATAGGGGTTGTGATAGCTAGCCGTGAAGGTGTGGGTCTGAAGAACTGATACTGAAAACTCATGTTTGCTGACATGAGGGTTGGTCTTGATGATTGTGTGCTTGTGGGGTACAAGGAAATCCCCCAAGTGTATATATGTACATAAGTATCATGGAGGACGAAAGGTACAAGGCAATCCCCGACCTTCGATGATATCTTCGGTTCGTACGGCTAATACGCCCATCCAGGGGGTGACACTGGACCCATATAGCGCATGGGTAGTTTTTATGACAGTCAAGCTATACATTCTAGGTAAAAATTTTAAAGTTCATGCTAAGTCTTGTTCCCTATCCCAGCATGTGATATATATATATATATATATATATATATATATATATATATATGTATATATATATATATGTATGTATATGTATATATATATATATATGTATGTATGCATATGTATATGTATATGTATGTATGCATATGTATATGTGTATGCGTATGTGTATGTTTATGTATGTATGTATGTATGTATGTATGTGAATATATGTCCTTATTCTTGAGTTACATGCTAGTGCTTATCCTACTAACCGCCCCTGGACGATGTATCCCTATGCGTGCAGAGTCCTGGGGGTGTTTCAGTTATCTTGTGCAGAGCTATGTGATTCAGATTTGTCTGTTGATCAACTTTGAAGTGGTGAGCTTCCATCCCTCGGAGGCTTTGTCATTTCATAGTCTTGTTTCTCTTATATAGTAGAGTATCTCTTTGGACTTCTTTCGGATACAATCGGGGGCATGTCCTGACATAGGTTGATATTCGGTTGTTAGAGGCTTTTGTGAACCGGATCATACCAACACTAACGCACTGGGTCCCATCAGAACTCCGAAGTTGTCACCACCCGAACTAGGGTCTGGCCGTGATAGACATCCCGAACCATGAAGGCCTGGACGTCCTTCTCTATCTGATTTGGTAATCATGCACAACATTCATATCATAAAAGAAAATGCAAAAATAAAATATGATACGGAAACATGGTCATTAAGTCTGGGTTTCAAGACATAAGAAAGAAAACTGCAATTCAAAACATCTGAATAAGATCTAACCCAGTCTGCGAAATCTCTACTACATCTCAAAATTGTTCTGAAACTAGGACAAGGCCCCCAGTAGATCAAAACCATATCTAGTAATAGTTGTCTAAAAGTAAACAGGCCTTATGGAATAGAGAAGACTCACCAAATGGACACTGCAACTCTGTCTGATAAAATTTATTGCTTTTCTGGACCCCTAGACTGAGCCTCAGAACTTGGAGGGAGGAAGGGGGAGGGGGGTCAATACAGATGTACTGGTATACAAAGTAATCCAAAATAAAACTTTTATATAAGTAAAATAGTGGAGAGAAATTTGTTAAAACATCATGCATAAACAGTTCACAAAACACATGGACACTTTCTGAAAATCATAAGTCATTCTTATCAATGCACTATCTGTTCTTTGTATTACTTCTGAGTTAGGTGACATTCCCCTACAACTCTGATATTCCACGGGCTATATGAAATCCTCCATTGACTCAGTGAGGAAGTGTCACGACCCGAACCGAGGCCCTGGCCGTAACGAGTATTCCGAACCATAAAGGCCCGAAACACTCCTATCTGTCTGATAATCATACACATAATTCATGACAAAAGATATGCAGAAGATAGACAATATAACGGAAACATGGTCATAAATATGAAAATAAACAATAACAGGGAAATAAAGTTCCCCCAACATCAATCAACCTCTAAACAACTGTCTGTGAAAATCTCTAACAAATGGCTGAGTCAAGTAACTGTATATAAACTGGGACAAGGCCCCCAATAGACCCCAAAACTAAATATAAGATAAAAGGACTGCAGGACAAAAGACCTTCCGAAACATAGAAGGCTCACCACTTGTCTCTGTAACTTTGTCTGAGTGATCTACTGATTCTCTTGACCCCTACACTGGGTCTCTGAACCTGAGAGGTTGGAGAGGGGAGGGTGTCAGCACAAAAGTATTGGCACACAGAGATATCAAAACAAAATATAATATTTTTACAAAATATAGTTGAGAGCCATTATAAAGAAATTTCATATCAAATCATTTGAAAACACATGGGCATAATGCAATAGTTTCTCAACAACAATGAAATGCAACTGAACTAGGTGGAATACCCTACATAATTTACACCAACTGTCAAACCTCGGTTACCACCGAGATTAGAGTATAAGTGAGGGAGAGACACACAAGACCATGAAGCATGGTGTCTCGACCCAATGGTAGTGCCCAATATCACTTAGCCTGGGCTACTACCTATAGTCCCAATTTGGGAATGACATAAAGTCAAATACACAAGATTCCTTAGCCTGGTACCAAATTCCCGTGTCGACAAATACGGTTTCCAGCGATGAGCCCTTACACTCAAACGCCTTCTTCGGGTATTCACCTATCTCATGTAAAATCAATGCATTCAAACTTTATTTAATTCAATCACGTATCATATTCTGTAGGGTATCGTTATACCCGACTTGCAAGTCATCAATATCACATCCACATATACATAGTCATGTAAAACCTAAGGTGCTTCATCATTTACAAGTGGTAAACAATAATTATTTCAAATTCATGCTCTCTTTTGTTGGTCACAATATGATATGGGGTATGACATTATCATGGGAATTTGAAAGCAATTTATCATTCATATTTATCAAACTTCCATGGAAAATCTCAAATCACATATGCATGGTTTCAACTATTGAAGTATATAGGCAAACAATTTCCATGACAAAGAAAAATGACTTAGAAATCATATTGAAAGCAAGTTATTAGCATTTGATTGAAAACCCCCATTTAAAAGCATGCATGTTCATAAAAACTACACCCATGAGATTTTAGGATAACCCCACGTACCTATATATGCGAATATGATAGGTGCTTCTTAAAGCCTACGTTGCGGAGATTCCAAATCTTCAATTTGTTTTGAAAACCCATGGTTGAATCTTGAACTATTTGAATTTTTATTTTTAAACCCTAGAGAGAGTTCTTGAACAATTTGGATGAATGAAGGTGTATTTTGGTGTCTTTGGAAACTGAATTTCGTGTTTATGGCTAAATAAGGGTGGAAAAGGACCATTTTGCCCCAAAAATGGAGTGTTTAAGTCACTTGAAACCTTTACATAGGCGCTGCCTATGCTATCGCCTATGTTTACATAGGCGCCGCCTACTACTTTGAAAGGCCATAACTTCTTGCTCGGGTGACGGATTTTAGTAAAATTGGTATCGTTGGAAAGATAACTTGAAGACCTATCATTTGAAACATAGTAGGCTCTCTAATTCGGTATATATAGAGAGTTATTGTCATGACCCGAGCCTAGGCCCTAGCCGTGACGAGCATCCCGAACCATGAAGAGAAGTACCATATCATCCTTCTGGAATTGAAGAGAAGTACCATATCATCATTTTGAAAGTTTCGTCGAACAATCCACTGATCATGATACTTTTTCATCTGCCCCTTGTAGAGATCCGATCTTTCATAAGCTTGTAGACGGAATTCATCCATCTCGTTCAGTTGTTCCAATCTCAGATTTATTGCATCATCCCAGTGCAAATTTAATCGTTTCAAAGCCCACAATGCCTTATGCTCAAGCTCAATGGGCAAGTGACAGGCCTTCCCATAAAATAGTTGGTACGGGGACATGCCAATTGGTGTTTTGAATGTCGTCCTATAAGCCCGTAGTGCATCGTCCAACTTCTGAGACCAATCTGTCCTATTAGCATTTACCGTTTTAGCAAGGATTTGCTTGATCTCTCGGTTGGAAACCTCTACCTAGCCGCTAGTTTGTGGGTGATAAGGCGTGGCTACCTTATGTTGCTTGACACCATATTTTACCAACACGGATTTGAATAGCTTGTTGCAGAAGTGAGATCCTCCATCGCTTATGATAGTACGTGGTACTCCAAAGCGAGAGAAGATATTTCTCTTTAAGAATGCTACAACACGCTTTCCCTCATTGTCGGCCAACGCTACAGCTTCAACCCATTTTGAGACATAATCTACAGCAACTAGGATGTACTTCATTCCAAACGAATTTACGAATGGACCCATGAAATCAATACCCCATACGTCAAAGAGCTCTACTTCAAAGATTTTCGACATGGGCATCTCATGGTGTTTTGAAATAGTACCTTGTCTTTGGCATTGGTCTCATCTTCTAACAAAGTCGTAGGCATCTCTAAATATCGAAGGCCAATAATATCCACTTTGCAATACCTTTCTTGCTGTCCGATTACCTCCGTGATGTCCCCCAACTTGGGAAATGTGGCATGCTTCCAATATAGTAGGCACCTCTTCATGGGATATACATCGTCGGATAACACCATCCGCGCATCGTCGAAACAAATATGGCTCATCCCAAAAGTAGTGTTTTACATCATGCATAAACTTCCTCTTTTGATGGTAAGATAAGTTTGTAGGTATCACATTACTCACCATAAAATTTGCAAAATCAGCATACCATGGTAATCCTTCCATTATTGTCGCTAAGATCTCCTCGTCAGGGAATACATTATCAATCTCGATTTTAGGCTACGCCACATGCTCGTTCTCGAGTCTAGATAGATGATCAGTCACTTGGTTCTCGCAATCTCTTCTATCTTTAACCTCGAAATCAAATTCTTGCAGCAGCAAAACCCATCGAATTAGTCTTGGTTTTGCATCCTTCTTTGTCATTAGATACCTTAGAGCTGCATGGTCTGTATGAACGATCACTTTGGTTCCCAACAGATACGCCCGGAACTTCTCAAAAGCTTACACAACTGCTAGGAGCTCTTGTTCTGTGACAGTATAGTTCTTTTAGGCTTCGTTTAGGACCTTGATAGCATAGTCAATAGGATGAAATAATTTCTCCTTTCTCTGGCCAAGTACAGCGCCAACAACAACCCCACTAGCATCACACATGACTTCGAACGGTAGAGACCAATCTGGTGCTACCATGATAGGGGCTTCAATGAGTTTTCTTTTGAGGCATTCGAATTCATTGAAGTCATACTTTGCATCTTTCTCCAAGAGTTTGCACAATGGACTCGCAATTTTGGAGAAGTCTTTGATGAACTGTCGATAGAAACCTGCATGACCGAGGAAACTACGAACTCCCTTCACTGAAATTGGGGGCGGTAGCTTCTCGATGACTTCAATTTTTGCTCGATCAACCTCAATTCCTCTTTCGGAGATTTTATTCTCAAGAACGATTCCTTATTTTACCATGAAGTAGCACTTTTCCCAATTCAGCACTAGGTTGAATTCTACACATCTTTACAACGCCATACTTAGGTTTGCCAAGCACGCTTCAAACGAATCGCTAACAACTGAAAATTCGTCCATGAATACGTCCAAAGTATCTTCAACCATATCAGAAAAAATGGAAATCATGCAACGCTGAAAGGTGGCTGGTGCGTTACATAGCCCGAATGGCATACGTTTGAAGGCAAACGTGCCATATGGACATGTGAATGTTGTCTTCTCTTGGTCTTCGGGGGCAATGCAAATTTGATTATAGCCTGAATAACCGTCTAAGAAACAAAACCATCCTTTCCCCGCTAATCGATCAAGTATTTGGTCCATAAATGGCATTGGAAAGTGATCTTTGAGCGTCCAAGAATTCAGCTTTCGGTAGTCCATGCATACTCTCCATCCAGTGACGGGTCTAAGTGAAATAAGCTCATTCTTTTCATTCACGACCACCGACATGCCTCTTTTCTTGGGAACACATTGTACCGGGCTTACCCATGTACTATCAGAAATTGGATACACAACTTCTGCGTCTAACCACTTGATGATTTATTTCTTCACCACTTCTTGCATAGGTGGGTTTAGACGCCTTTGATGCTCAATGGTGGGTGTGAATTTTTCTTTAAGCTGAATCTTGTGTGTACAAATTCCAGGTGGAATACCAATAATATCCGCAATGGTCCATCCAATGGCTCTAATATACTTGCATAGAATAACAATGAGAGCTGCAACTTGTTGCTCACCCAAATCTGCTGCCACAATGACTGGAAGTGTGTTTATGCTTCCTAAGAATGCATACTTTAAATGACTAGGCAACTCCTTCAATTCTAACATGGGTGACTTTTCAATAGATGGCTTAGCTGGTGATGTGGGTCGATTTTTGATATCAAGGTCCAGCTTCTTGGGAGCATGGCGATATGTCCCTAATCCTGATAGAGCGCAAATAGCTTCTTCGCAATTTTCAGCATCCTTACTTTCTCTATTCATAAGCACAGCCGCCAATGGGTCATCAATCAGCTGCTCTTCTTCAAGTAATTCTTTCTCATCATCAAAGTAAACATCAGCCACCGAGAATACGTTTAGCTCTTTGGGTTGCTTCATTGCTTTGTACACATCAAAGTGAACTACTTCGTCATTTATTCGGAATGAAAGCTCATTAGCTCTCAAATAAATAAGCACACTTCCCGTAGCAAGGAAAGGGCGCCCCAAGATTATGGGAACTTCTGAATCTACCTCACAATCCAAAATAACAAAGTCTGCCGGAAAGATGAATAAAGAAACTTTTACCAATACATCACATAGAATACCAACAGGTCATTTTACCGACCTATCCGCCATTACGAGCCTCATATTGGTTGGAGTAGGATCACCCAACCCCAACTTTTTATAGATAGATAGTGGCATCAAATTGATGCTGGCTCCTAAATCACATAATGCCTTGGCAAAATTCAAAGATCCAATGGTGCAGGGAATAGTGAAAGCACCGAGGTCAGCCTTCTTTTGAACTATTGATCGGGTAGCGATTGCGCTGCAGTGATGAACATCATCTTTCAACTCATAACTTGCTGACCGCTTCTTTGTCAAAAGATCCTTCATAAATTTTGCATACCCAGGCGTTTGTTCAAGTGCCTCCACCAATGGAACATTAATGGTTAGCTGCTTTAACATAGTCATGAATTTGCTGAACTTTGTATCATTCGCCACCTTCTTTAATATTTGGGGAAAAGGTGGTGGTGGGTATGGAATTGTTCTCTCTATGGATTTCTTCTCCTTTTGCTTCCGTTTTTCAGCTTTTTTAAGTTGCAAATCGTGAGGGGTGACGTTATGGACGTCAGGTTCAGCTGCTGCGGCATCTTCCCCTTTCGCCTTATCATCAATGTCCACTTACTTCATCAACCACTTGCTTGCATTTTGCTGAAGTTTCCAGCACCTTACCACTTCGGGTAGTAATGGCCATGCATGGCCCATCATTCCTTGGGTTTTGCACAGTGTCTCTAGGTAAAGTGCCGGCCTTTCTTTGATTGAGTGCTGCTGAAAGTTGGCTCAATTGCTGCTCTATCTGCTTGATTGAAGTGGAATGAGAATCAACTAATTGTTTCATGGCTGACAAATTATTTATTACCTCCATTACTCCAGCGCTCGTTGCTTCCACTCCTTTCATTAGTTTAGCCATCATCTCTTCCATATTTCCAGAAGTAGATGTGGTAGCGTCACGTCTTCCAGGGGGAACGTACAAACCACTCTTTTCATTCTTGTTCTTCCAACTACCTTGGTCCTTGTTTCCAGATTTATCATAGTAGTTCCGACCTTGGTTTCCTTGGGTATTACCTCGGAACCCCCCTGATTGTTCAAGTAGTTGGCTTCTTCTTCCGAATCAGATTTGTCTCTTCCTTTTAACGCAATGGCTTTCACTTTTTCGGTCTTCCTTGATAATAAATGCTTTGTAAGAAGATCCACTTGTGTTTTTATGTGCGCCATATCTTGATCACGTTCTTCTTCTCTTCTCCTTTGGTCTGCAGTCATACCAATAGATAAAGTGGGGCTTGCTACCTCAGAATCCCTGGTATGCCAAGATCTACTTTGCTTCGTCGTACAATCTAGCATATTGCTTGCTTGACCAAAGGTGAGGTCCATAAAAGATCCTTCAGCCGCATTATCCACCACTGGTTTAGTTATTGAATTCAAGGCTCTGTATAATATCTCCATTAGGTGAACATTAGTCATGTGATGGTTTGGGCACCTCGTTAGCTTTGTCTTGAACCTCTCCCATGTTTCATGAAGGGCTTCAGTTGGAAGATGACGGAAGTTGCTGATTTCATCTCTCAATTGTGCTCTTTTAGATGGCGGAAAGAAACTTTCTTGGAAAACGTTTCTCAATTGCCTCCAATTTGTAATAGAATCAGGAGTCAGCCCATTCAACCATAGAGTTGCCTCCCCAGACAGAGACAATAGAAATAGACATAATCGAATTGCATTCTGACCAACACCAGGATTGTCAAACGACTTGCATGTAGAAATAAAGTTGATGAGATGCATATTCGGATCATCGCCTGCTAGTCCACCAAATAATCCCTTGAGTTGCAATAACTGAATCATGGTGCTTGTGATGTTAAACTTGGCTCCGGGTGCCAATGGTGGAGGAATTATGACTCCTGTGGCTCCGGCTCCATCAAGATCATCATCATCATCGTCGAAAGCTGGTTGCATAGCTCGGCGTTTAGGCCTAAACCTAGCTTGACGATCTCTTCTGTTGGCAGGTGTTGCGATCTCAGCAGCATGCCTAGGGTTTAGCAACTCATCATCACCTAGGTCCTCGTCGTCAGGATTTATTGCTCGGCTAGGGTTATCAATGTTTTGTTGATGCACTTGAGCAGCGACAAGAGCAGCTAATCTCGCTTGTTCCTGTTGAGCAGCCATCCTTTCGATTTGATGTTGTGCCTCCATTCTGCCAATACGTTGTGGTTCAGGATTGATAGGTAATAACGGTTGACCAGAACTTCGAGTATGGGGCATGCACTGAATAAAAACCTGCAGTAAACAAAACAAAAACTAAAAGTCAAAGTACGAGAATCTTTGACCAAAGGGTCTAGTAATTATCACAAACTTAATTGACACTCGTATTCCCTGGCAACAGCACCAATTTTTGATAACGCTCAATCTACAACTCTCGTAGGAGTGTAAAACGGTCGTAGTCAAATATAGAACCCAACTGGGTTGGGTATTGATCCCTCAGGGAATAGCTTGGTCAACAAGTAAGCAAAGATTACTAGACTTTTAGTGCAAGTCTCGTAAAAGGGGGGATTGTAAAGTGTAACCAAATTATTAAAGTAAAAACTGAAAATAATGAAGTAAAAAGAAAGAATGTTTAGTAGGTTGTAAAACAATGAGAATTTAGGAGTTGGGTTTATGTCCACCTTATGAGTTGTACGTCTCTATTGGCTATGAGTTATGCAAAATTCAGACATGCAGGTGCTTATAGAGAATTGTATTCGATGGTAAATCCAAGCGTCTTTCGACCTCAACAAGGACTATTTCACTTTAACTCTTTCGAGCTTAAAGCGTGTCTAACAGTACAAATTCTCCAAGAGGTTAATCTAGTTACGACACTAACTTTTTAATAGGGGATAGGACCCTATTACCTTGACATTATCTCTTTTCCAGACATATAACTTTTCTTTCGAACAAGTTAATGCTATACTGGCGTATTCTATGCGTTTGCAACCACAAAGAATTTAGATTAAGATGAAGAGAATAATGATATAAGCAACACACGTGTCACGAATTCACAAACTTATAGCCTTAGATAGTATCTCATAAGGCTTCCATAACCCCAACAGAGAAGTTTAGTTACCCATGAATGCAAAGAAAATCACAATTGACATTGTTATTATACCACAATAAAGATTTCGTGTAGTAATAGTGTGGTAAGCGTTAGGCGTGAATTCCTAGCAAAGTAACGTTTCTCTTGTTGCGGAAATTAAGAATTGAATAGATGAATAGAAGAAGAATAAAAAGTAGAATTCATGGAAGGGTTGGAAGAAGAGTTATAGAGTAATAGAATTAATGAGGAATTGATTAAAAATCTCTAGCAAGATAGGGTATTTATAATACCCATATCCTATTCCTACTAAGCTAATAAAATACTTAACCCAATCCTACTAGGTTAAAGTATCATTATTCTAATCCTAATAAATTACTGCTAGTCCCCAAAGTCTTCAGAATTGCTGTTTTTGCTCGGGACAGATTTTCCATGCGCGACTTTTGGACCTTGGCGTGTAAGCTTTCCCTTCCTTCTTTCGTGAATCTTTCTTTGGCGTCAAGTTATCCATAAAATGCTGAATTCTGCATCATTTATACCCGAAAACTTGCTAATCACGTTTGTTAGCTCAATTACAGGAAAAAGGACTAAAAGTGCATGAATTATATAATTTGTTCGCAAAAATTAGCTAAAATATGAGTAAAATATAGCACTATAGGCGTGTAAATTCGCCTATCATCAGGGCGTTACAAGAATAATGCAGTTTGGGTCTATATACATAGGAACGACGGTCTAAACTCTAGCCCGAAAATACGGGGTGTTACAGAAAGCCCCCAACCAAAGTATGCCGCAAGGGTTGGAGTCTTTGATTCTGATATGCCACACAGCACTAGGCCAACGTAATATAATATACCCGGATCGACAAATTACGGTTTTGGTCAATGAGTTATCTGAACTCATGCCCTCTCCAGGGAACTACCTAACATCTCTTTATGCCCTATTTTAGCCTTTTCTGAACATGCATCATTTTGAAATTTTAAAATATGAGAGTCTGATTTCTGTATTAGTCTGTCTCTGTTATGGAATTGTCTGAGTTGGGATCGTCATACCAAGACTTGCAAGTCGTTATTCTGAGCCATATATGATTATTTCATTCTAAAATAATGTTCAGGCCACTTGATCAATGCATATAGTGTAAGAAGAGTCATATCTCAAATCATAAGTCAAAAATCATGCAAAGACTTTCCATTCATTCAACAATTTCAATAAGTAGTGGCCAACTTCTCAAAAACATTCCTGAAGTTTATTTGTTTATTAATCTCAACACTTAAAATCATTAAAGCATTCCTCTCTCCTATTCTTAATCATCATGAATTTCACATAAGAAAAATAGTATCTTGAAACATTCTGTAAACCATAAAATGTAAGGATTGATAACTTGTAAATCAAATAATAAAGTAATGGGAGAGAGATTATATATTTCATACTCTCGATTCACAATTCAGGATTTTCAATGCATATGCTCATATATACAATTCAAATCAATTTGGGGGAAGGCCTAAATACCAAAACAATATTATTGAAGCTTTTAAAACATGAATGTATTCATAAATTCAAAAATCCTTTTCTTAAAGTCATGATTTCTATACCCATGAGATTTTAGGAAAACCCCGCGTACCTCGATTATAAAGAATAATGGCTGATCCTTGAAGCCTATGGTTTGGGGATTCCAAATCTTCGATCAATTTCAAACACCCACGGTTGAATCTTGAGTCTCTTGGAGGAGAAGTATACGAACTAGGGTTTTTGTTTTGAGGAAAATCTTGAGAATGTTGTATATTATGCTTGTAGAGGTCTAAATCTCCTGTTTGGACATTTTAAGAGACTCGCAAAAAAGTCCAAACTACCCTTGTTAACTTCTAAACAAAATTGGAAAAATTTAAATTGTGAACCCAATCTTATGGGCCACCGCGACGCACCACATAATACTGTCGTACTAGTCTGAATCATGAATTTAGCACACCCTGTATTTCACAATTCCTCATCTCCTGCATAATTTTTGCCACTCCAGAAATCACCTTCAACTTCATAGTAGACATTCACAAACACTTAAGGCATCCATCCATATGCATACAAACATGACATTCAAGCCTATCTTCATACCCACATGTGCACTTCTAAACAACCACTCATAAAGCATACTTATCATATTCTCTAATACTTCTATCCATAACAACTATCCTGCACTATTCAGATGATACACATAAAATATCCTTAATTAACCAAGCCATACAAAAAACTTCACCTCAAAATTCTTTCAACTTATAGACTTACATAAAACAAGCGCACAACAATTTTTCCGTAATAAAACACGTAAAACTTCAACTAACCTTGACATGTATCAAAGACTCGTCCTCAATCTTACTCTACAATTTCCGTCTTAACTCAAATAAGAATACAACCATCTTTCATCAACAAGAAATGTTTACTCTTTCCCAGCTAAACAACTATTCATCATTACTATCTCGACCTAAGGGAAAAGGTCACTGAAAAATTGGAATACCAGAATTCAGAACATGAGGGTAGTACTAAGCATAGCTGGATACCCTATTGAGGCGTGAGGAATAGAGCACTCATGGAATGGACTCATTGAAGAGATCTAATTTGAGGAAGTACCTGATATAAATCTGAATTTTCACTGGTCGTTAAGAGTATCATATGTGCACAAGAGTCATGAACTGTATGATCTGAATTTTTGGAATTCATAACTTACGAAAAGGGATTCTGACTGCTAAACAAACTGGGAACTCATCATACTAGGAACTAGGAGGGTACATGATTCCTTATCATATGCCTGAACACGAGCTATGATCATGAAGCTGGACATAAAGCATGAGTATGTATCAGAATAACCAAAGTAAACTACTAAATAAGAATAGATTGAGCATCATTCTTTCTCACGGCCAATTCCACAACTTACTGACATATCTATTATCATCTAAAAACTTGACTTGGTTACTCGTTCTATCATCTCCCCCTTAGATTTAAGCCACTACTCTAAGTCTGTGAACCACTATATACACTCTAGTATAAACTGAAATTACTTTACTCTAGAGGCGGGGATATAACAATACACATAAAATTAAACTTACCCTGTAAGACGGTATCTTCATGTATAACAACCAATGCTAATACCTACTTCTAAGATTCAACCCTTAGGTTTCTATATCCCTAAAAGTCATCATATAATAGCTTAAACATTCACCAACTCAGATTCTTCTAACACTAAACATAGATATCTCCAAACCTTTGTCGAACTATACCGCTTTTGTCATAGTCTACCAGCATCACGACTCCAAACTTATATCTCTTTACTATGAGAATCAAGTTCATATCAAAAGGCTTAACATTATCTATCAAAACTCCTTAACCTGGCTATTTAGAATGCCATATACCATTTAACTAGTCTTTCTCCACCTAGCAACTCAACGGCACCACTAGCCACACACCACATGTAATAGCCTTAGAAAAATACTGCAACCTCATATCACCTTGGCATACTTATACTTCATACATACAACGTCATACTTCATTGAGAACCAAATAAATTTAAGCTCTTGCATGCACTGTTCAAACCTATTAGATCGCTTCCATAAAACTAGTATCATTAACCAAGAAATAATCACATCCACCTTCATGACATCACTACTATGTCTCAAAATCTACTACATACCTTCTCACAAGTAGTAATAGTCTACAACTACCAAAGAAAAGAAAGTCAAGGGGGTAGATTCACATAATAGACATGGTCACCCTTAATCTTATCTTATAACCCCATACAATCTTATCTACTTATACGAATTTATCACATCACACTTACTTACCTAAACGTACATTTACACTACCTTCAAATTCCACAAACAACCTTGTGTCTATAATTGTAACTTACTGGCTAATCTAACCATTTTCATACTTTGAGCAAACAACAACTCAACTTAGCTAATTACTCCTTCTCTACCTTCTACTAGACTAACACACAAGGATGTATCACTTTAATACCAACTCAATCTCATGCTAAAAGATTTGGCTATACATACATTCAATAAATTGCCCTTACCACTTTTCTTGCCATTACGCCTCTAAACCTCCAGTACCATCCAACACAAGAACCAACAAAATAGACAATAAGTTGCTAGTGAATTGAAATAGGCCTTACATGGATTCACTAGACTTTGAGTTTCACCAACACAATGATAACAAGATTACAAAAGACAGAAACTTGACACACAATAATCAATGATCTAAGGATACATATCTTACTCTGTATAAATAAAAAAAATCTGAGTCAAACACATCCCCCACAGAGTACCGTACAATCCACACATACTACTAGCTACCACATTAGTTTATCACTAAAAAGGGGTAAATCATCCTCAAACATCGGTTATTCAACTTAAATATTTATTTACACAAAAGTCACCCTCACTCTGACTTCTAACTTTGTGACTTCACATCACCAACTTCTTGGTCCAACATCATTACCAATAGGTCATGACACCGACACTTAACTTATACTACTACTCAGGTGGAAATACAGTTCCAACATTCTGCTACACATCATCCCCCTTAAGCGTGACGTTAGCAACATAAATTCAGAAGAGGACTAAATACACTCAATACCGCAGGCTGAAAAGCACGATTTCATCAGAATCAAAGTTCACACTGGAATCAATACACTCTTAGGCACTAACGGACTCTTCACAAGTCTTTTCACAATTTCAAAATCTTATGTGGCTCAATTTGAAAGAATCATGTCATTTAGACTCTAAACTTCTGTACTTGAACCACCCCAATAATGAGACATATCTGAGAACATCAGAGTAAGAAAAGAATTGGGATGACTATTACTTTTGTTTGGGCAACACCATAGCACGAATTAGAGTATTGAAGAGGAATACTCTGACTCTATTGCACGAACTAGAACATGAAGAAAGAGAGACATTCCAAAACGCCTTGTAGCCTCCTGCTTATAAGTGTGGTACACTACACACCCATTAATAAGACTCTACCCGACACGATTTCGCAGACACCTTGGGAACATGAACCATGCTCTGATACCAAGTTTTTCACAACCCAAACTAGGGCCTGGCCGAGACAAACATCTCAAACCATGAAGGCCCGAACGTCCTTCTCTATCTGATTTGGTAATCATGCACAACATTTATATCATAAAAGAAAATGTGGAAATAAATTCTAGTACATAAACATGGTCATTAACTCTGGGTTTCAATACATCAGAAAGAAAACTGCAATTCAAAACATCTGAATAAGATCTGACTCAGTCTGCAAAATCTTTACTACATCTCAAAACTGTTCTGAAAATTGGGACAAGTCCCCCAGTAGACCAAAACTATATATAATAATAGTTGTCTAAAAGTAAACAGGCCTTCTGGAATAAAGAAGGCTCACCAACTAGACACTGCAACTCTGTCTGATAAAATCTATTGCTTTTCTGGACCCCTAGATAGAGCCTCAGAACCTGGAGGAAGGAGGGGGGGGGGTCAATAAACATGTACTAGTAAGAAAAGTAATCCAAAATAAAACTTTTATACAAGTAAAATAGTGGAGAGAAATTTATTAAAACATCATGCATAAACAGTTCTCAAAACACATGGGCCCTTTCTGAAAATAAAAAGTTATTTTTGTCAATGCACTGTCTGTTCTTTGTATTACTTCTGAGTTAGGTGTCACTCCCCTACAACTCTAATATTCCACGAGCTATATGGAATCCGCCATTGACTCGGCGAGGAAGCCCCCAACCCAAGTATGCCGCAAGGGTTGGAGTCTTTGATTCTGATACACCACACGACACTAGGCCAACATAATATAATATACCCGAATCGGCAATCACGGTTTTGGGCAATGAGTTATCTGAACTCGTGCCCTCTTCAGGGAACTACCTAACATTTCTTTATGCCCGGTTTTAGGCTTTTCTGAACATTTATCATTCTGAAATTATAAACATGAAAGTCTGATTTCTGTATTTGTCTCTGTTATGGAATTGTCTGAGTTGGCATCGTCATACCAAGACTTACAAGTCGTTATTCTGAGCCATATATGATTATTTCATTCTAAAATAATGTTTAGGCCACTTGATCATGGATATAGTGTAAGAAGAGTCATATCTCAAATCATAAGTCAAAAATCATACAAAGGCTTTCCATTCATTCAACAATTTCAATAAGTAGTGGCCAACTTCTCAAAAACATTCCTGAATTTCTTTGTTTATCAATCTCAACACTTAAAATCATTAAAGCATTCCTCTCTCCCATTCTTAATCATCATGAATTTCACATAAGACAAATAGTATCTTGAATCATTCTGTAAACCATAAAATGTAAGGATCATAACTCGTAAATCAAATAATAAAGTGATGGGAGAGAGATTATATATTTCATACTCTTGATTCACAATTCACAGTTTTCAATGCATACGCTCATACATACAATTCAAATTAATTTGGGGGAAGGCCGAAAGACCAAAACAATATTATCGAAGCTTCTAAAACATGAATGTATTCATAAATTCAAAAATCACTTTCTTAAATTCATGATTTCTATACCCATGAGATTTTAGGAAAACCCTGCGTACCTCGATTATAAAGAATAATGGCTGATCCTTGAAGCCTACAATTTGGGGATTCCAAATCTACGATCAATTTCCAAAACCCACGGTTGAATCTTAAGTTTCTTGGAGGAGAAGTATATGAACTAGGGTTTTTGTTTTGAGGGAAATCTTGAGAATGTCGTATATTATGCTTGTAGAGGTCTAAATCTCCTGTTTGGACATTTTAAGAGACTTGCAAAAAAGTCTAAACTACCCTTGTTAACTTCTGTACGAAATTGGAAAAATTTAAACTGGGAACCCAATCTTATGGGCCACCGCGACGCACCACATAATACTGTAGTACTAGTCTGAATCATGAATTTAGCACACCCTGTATTTTACAATTCCTCATCTCCTGCATAATTCTTATTGCCACTCCAGCAATCACCTTCAACTTCATATTAGACATTCACAAATACTCAAGGCATCCATCCATATGGATACAAACATGAAATTCAAGCCTATCTTCATATCTACATCTGCACTTCTAAAAAACCACTCATAAAGCATACTTATCATATTATCTAATACTTCTATGCATAACAATTTCTCTGCACTATTCAGATGATACACATAAAATATCCTTAATTAACCAATCCATACACGAAACTTCACCTCGAAATTCTTTCAACGTATTGACTTACATAAAACAAGTGCACTACAATTTTTCCCTAATATAACACATAAAACTTCAACTAACCTTGACATGTATCAAAGACTCGACCTCAATCTTACTCCACAATTTCCGCCTTAACTCAAATAAGAATACAACCATCTTTCATCAACAAGAAATGTTTACTCTTTTCTATCTAAACAACTGCACTACCTCGACCTAAGGGAAAAGGTCACTGAAAAATTGAAATATAGGAATCCGAAACATGAGGGGAGTACTAAGCATAACTTGATACCCTACTGAGGCGTGAGGAATAGAGCACTCATAGAATGGACTCATTGAAGAGATCTAATATGAGGATGTACCTGATATAAATCTGAATTTTCACTGATCGTTAAGAGTATCACATGTGCACAAGAGTCATGAACTTCATTATCTAAATTTTTGGAATTCATAACTTACTGAAAGGGATTCTGACTGCTAAACAAACTGGGAACTCATCATAGTAGGAACTAGGAGGGTACATGATTCCTTATCATATGCCTGAACACGAGCTATGATCATGAAGATGGAAATAAAGCATGAGTATGTATTAGAATAACTGAAGTAAACTATTGAATTAAGAATAGATTGAGCATCGTCCTTTCTCACGGCCAATTCCACAACTTACTGGCACATCTATTATCATCTGAAAACTTGACTTGGTTACTCGTTCTATCATTTACCCCTTAGATTTAAGCCACTACTCTAAGTCTGTGAACCACTATATACACTCTGGTATAAACTGAAATTACTTTACTCTAGAGTCGGGGATATAACAATACACATAAAACTCTCAATTCAGAATTCATGGTTTTCAATGCATACGTACATATATATAATTCAAATCAATTTGGGGGAAGTCCTAAAAACCAAAACAATATTATCGAAGCTTCTAAAACATGAATGTATTCATAAATTAAAAAACTCCTTTCTTAAAATCATGATTTCTATACCCATGAGATTTTAGAAAAACCCCGCGTATCTCGATTATGAAGAATAATGGATGATCCTTGAAGCCTACAGTTAGGAGATTCCAAATCTTTGATTAATTTTGAAAACCCACGGTTGAATCTTGAGTTTCTTGGTGGAGAAGTATATGAACTAGGGTACACTTAAGAAGTTTTCAACACCTTCAACACAAGTTAAGAAATGACCTATCAAAGAAGTGTGCTATTTTATTAAGAAAAAAAGATGAAACAGAATAAGCCAAGTCCTTCAAATTCATGAAGTGTCCATAAGGAAATAATTCCCCTCAAGTACCTGAGGTTGCAGAATTTTCCTCTTAGAATAAAATGGCTTCACAACCAGAAAGTAGTGGTACCTCAAACATTCTGGTTTTCTTCGAACTCACTCGACGGTAGATGATCACACAAAGTATTTTAGAAGCAAGAAAATATTTTTTCAAGTGCAGAGAAATTTATATTCAACAAGTGGAAAAAATGCAGGTTTATATAACCATGAAGTACCCCTTCAGAAAGGAGGCAATGGTTCAATGGAAAGGTGTATCATTTCAAAATAGTTATGTCTGTCCATTTAAAACAGTATGTCTTTTCTGAATAGTCATAACCATCCGAACAATCACCATTTTTTCAAAATAGTGTGTCTTTCTCTCGAAGGGTTGTGTCCCTCCATTTTTCATTCACACCAATTGAACCTAACAATCCCCCATATGAAGGGGGAATGACTATTCTTTGTAAAAATTTATAGACCATTATGTGATCATCAATCAAAGATTGATTGTATCTGGATAAATGGGTTTTCCTTTGAACTTTTTGTTATGAACATGCATCGGATGCACTCGGTCAATCGGTAGATTTAATATCTTTGAACCGTCGAGCTTTAGTGTATACCTAGACAACATATTTCATACAACCAGCCTTTTACCATTTATGTTTCTCATGGTTCTATTTGTTTTGGCCATGAACACGTCCATGTCTCATGAGAGCTTAGAAAATAGGCCTTTACTAACATTATCCTTGAAGCGGATTCCACTTTGCCCTCACATAAGTGATCTCTAAATGCTAAATCCTATAGATTAAACTATTTGGTCAAATCTTCCAAATTTAGATAATCATTAAAAGACATCACACCATCAGTCTTATCCTTATTTACTAAGCATTGTCTACATCACGAGAATGGGTTAGGTATATTGGCAATTTTGAACCCTTCAGACACAACTTTGTTTGACATCCTTGAGCCTAGCTCTTGGGATCTCCAGTTTGCCTGGTAGAGTTACCGCCAGGCTGAGTCCTAGGCTGTAAACCTATTCCCTTGGATGTTTTCTCAACTCCTTCTCTAGACAGGCCTTTTGTAAGTAGATCCGACACATTATCCTTTGGCTTCACATAGTCAATAGTGATAATTCCACTAGAGAAAAGTTTTCTAACAGTATTATGTATCCATCTTATATGATGAGATTTAACATTGTACATCATGATCCTTGCCCTACCTATCGCCGCTTGGTTATCACAGTGTATACATACTGGTGTCACAGGTTTGGGCCAATAAGGAATATCTTCCAAGAAATTTTGAAGCCATTCTGCTTCTTCACCGGCTTTATCTAATGCAATAAATTCTAATTCTATTGTAGATCGAGCAATATATGTCTGTTTGGATGATTTCCAAGAGACTGCTCCTCCACCTATAGTAAATACATATCCACTCGTGGATTTTACTTTATTCGATATGGTGATTCAATTTGCATCACTATATCCTTCAAGAATCGCGGTATATTTATTATAATGCAAAACATAGTCTTGAGTGTATTTAAGATAACCCGAAACTCTTTTCATTGCCATACAATGAGTTTTATTGGGATTACTCATGTACCGACTCAATTTACTAATAACAAATGCTATGTCTGGTCATGTATAATTCGTTATATACATTAAACATCCCAACACTCTTGTGTACTCCAACTGTGAGTCACTTTTACCTTCATTCTTTTGAAGTGCAAAGCTTATTTCCAATGGAGTCTTGGCAATACAAAATTCCAAATACTTGAATTTGTCAAGTACCTTTTTGATGTAATGAGACTGTGACAATGCCAACCCTTGTGGAGTTCTATGGATTCTTATTCCTATGATCACATTTACAACCCTAAGGTCTTTCATATCAACCTTTCTCTCAAGCATTCATTTTGTAGCATTTATATCATAAATGTCTCTATTGATGATCAACATATCATCTACGTGTAAAGAAAGAATGACCTGGTGATTTGAAGTATTTTTAATGTAAGAACATTTATCACATTAATTTATTTTGAACCCGTTTGCTGATGATAGGCAAATATACGCGCCTATATCAATGTATTTTGCCCATATTTGTGCTATGTTTTGAGAACAAACCATATATTTCATGCACTTTCAGTCCTTTTTCCAATAAGTGAGCTAACGAACATGATTAGCAAAGTTTCAGGTATAAATGATGTAGAATTTAGCATTTTATGGCTTACTTGACGCAAAAGAAAGCTCACGAAGGAAGGAAAGGGAGTTTACACGCCTAAGGACCAAAAACGCTGCATGGAAAATCTGTCTCGGGCTAAAACAGTAATTCTGAAGACTTTGGGGGACTTGAAGTAACTTAGTTGGATTTGGACAATGATACATTAACCTAGTACAATTGGGTTATGTATTTCATTAGTTTATTTGGATTATGATAATGTTACATTAACCTAGTACATTTGGGTTAAGTATTCCACTAGCCTAGTAGGATTTGGTTAGATATTTATTTACCTAGTAGGATTAGGATATGGGTATTATAAATACCCTATCATGCTAGAGATTTTTATTCATCTTCTATTCAACAATTAATCTTCTTCCATCCCTCTCTTCTTCCACCACAACAATTCTACAACTCTTCTAATCTTTCCATTAATTCTATTTTTCTTCTTCTATTCATCTATTCTTAAATTCCGCAACAAGAGAACCGTTACCACGCTAAGGAATCACGCCTCACGCCTATCACTTGAACTACACGCAATTAACCAATATTGTGATATAATAACAATGTCAATCGTGATCTCCTTCGCATTCATGGGTAACTAAACCTCTCTGTTGGGGTTATGGAAGCCGAATGAGTTACTATCTATTGCTGTGAGTTTGTGAGTTCGCAACACGTATACTGCTTATATCATTATTCTCTTCATCTTAATCTACATTCTTTGTGGTTGCAAACTCAAGAATACGCCAGTATAACATTTAACTTGTTCGAAAGAAAGGTTATTTGTCTGGAAAAGAGATAGTGTCAAGGTAGTAGGACACCCTTTCCTATTAAAAAGCTAGTGCCGTAACTGGACTAACCTCTTGGAGAATTCGTACCGTTAGACACGCTTTAAGCTCGAAAGAGTTAAAGTGAAATAATCCTCGAATAGGTCGAAAGACGCCTGGATTTACCATCAAATACAATTCTCTATAAGCAGTTGCATATCAGAATTCTACACACTCATAGCCAATAGAGACGTATACCTCAGAAGGTGGACATAACCCCAACGCTTCAATTCTCATTGTTTACAACTTACGTAACAATCTTTCTCTCTTTACTTTATTATTTTCAGCTTTTACCTTAATTGTTTTGGTTACACATTACAATCCCCCCTTCTTAAGAGACTTGCACTAAAAGTTTAGTAATTTTGCTTACTTGTTGGCCATGCTATTCCCTGTGGGATCGACACCCAAACCAGGTTGGGTTCTATATTTTCTAACGACCGCTTTACACTCCTATGAGAGCTGTAGATTGAGCGTTATCAAAAATTGGCGCCGTTGCCGGGGAATACGAGTGTCAATCAAGTTCGTGATAATTACTAGACCCTTTGGTCAAATATTCTCGTACTTTTACTTTCAGTTTTTGTTTTTGTTTACTGCAGGTTTTTATTCAGTGCATGCCCCATACTCGAAGTTCTGGTCAACCGTTATTACCAATCAATCCTGAACCACAACGCATTGGTAGAATGGAAGCACAAGCAGATATCGAAAGGATGGCTGCTCAACAGGAACAAGCAAGATTGGATGCCCTTGCCGCAGCCCATGTTCAACATCAAAACATTGATAACCCTGCTCGAGCAACAAATCCCGACGATGAGGATTTAGGTGATGACGAGTTACTAAACCCTAGGTGTGATGCTGAAATTATAACACCTGCCAACCGAAGAGGTCGACAAGCTCGGTTTAGGTATGATCGCCAACCTATGCAGCCAGCTTTCGACGATGATGATGATGATCTTGATGGTGCCGGAGCCACTGGAGCCATAATTCCACCAACATTAGCGCCCGGAGCCAAGTTTAACATCACAAGCACCGTGATTCAGTTATTGCAACTCAAGGGATTATTTGGTGGACTAGCAGGCGATGATCCGAATATGCATCTCATCAACTTTATTTCTACATGCAAGTCGTTTAACAATCCTGGTGTTGGTCAGAATACAATTCGATTACGTCTATTTCCATTGTCTCTGTCTGGGGAGGCAACACTATGGTTGAATGGGCTGACTCCTGATTCTATTACAAATTGGAGGCAATTGAGAAACGCTTTCCTAGAAAGATTCTTTCTGCCATCCAAAAGGGCACAATTGAGAGATGAAATCAGCAACTTTCGTCAGCTTCCCACTGAAGCTCTTCATGAAACATGGGAGAGGTTCAAGACAAAGCTAGCGAGATGCCCAAACCATCACATGACTAATGTTCACCTAATGGAGATCTTATATAGAGCCTTGAATTCAATAACTAAACCAGTGGTGGACAACGCAGCTGGAGGATCTTTCATGGATCTCACCTTTGGTCAAGCAAGAAATATGCTAGATCGCATGACGAAACAAAGTAGAGCTTGGCATACCAGGGATTCTGAGGTAGCAAGCCCCACTTTATCTATCAGCATGACTGCAGACCAAAGAAGAAGAGAAGAAGAACGTGATCAAGATATGGCGCACATGAAAACACAAATGGATCTTCTTACAAAGCATTTTTTATCAGGGAAGACCGAAAAAGTGAAAGCTGTGGCGCTAAAAGGAAGAGACGAATCTGATTCGGAAGAGGAGGCCAACTACTTGAACAATCAGGGGGGTTTCCGCGGGAATACCCAAGGAAACCAAGGTCGGAACTATTATGATAAATCTGGAAACAAAGACCAAGGTAGTTGGAAGAACAAGAATGAAAAGAGTGGTCTGTACGTTCCCCCTGGTAGACGTGACACCACCACATCTAATTCTGGAAGTATGGAAGACATGATGGCTAAACGGAGGTTATTAATGATTTGTCCTCCATGAAACAATTAGTTGATTCTCATTCCACTTCCATCAAGCAAATTGAGCAGCAATTGAGCCAACTTTCAGCAGCACTCAATCAAAGAAAGGCCGGCACTTTACCTAGCGATACTGTGCAAAACCCAAGGAATGATGGGTCATGCATGGCCATCACTACAAGGAGTGGTAAGGTGCTAGAAACTTCAGCAAAAGGTAAGCAAGTGGTTGACGAAGTTGCGGACATGGACGACAACACAAAAGGAGAAGATGCCGCAGCAACCACTCCTGATGTCACACCTAGTGACGTGCAGCCTGAAAAAATGGAAAAATAGAATCAAGAGGAGAAGAAAACCGTGGAAAGAACACTTCCATACCCACCACCACCTTTTCCCCAAAGATTGAAGAAGGTGGCGGATGACACTAAGTTCAGCAAATTTATGACTATGTTGAAACAGCTGACTATTAATGTTCCATTGGTGGAGGCACTTGAACAAATGCCTGGGTATGCAAAGTTTATGAAGGACCTTTTAACAAAGAAGAGGGCAGCAAGTTATGAGCTGAAAGACGATGTGTATCATTGTAGTGCAATTGCTACCCGATCGATAGTTCAGAAGAAGGCCGACCCCAGAGCTTTCACGATTCCTTGCACCGTTGGATCTTTGAATTTTGTCAAAGCATTATGTGACTTAGGAGCCAGCATCAATTTGATGCCATTATCGATCTACAAGAAGTTGGGGTTGGGTGATCCTACTCCAACCAATATGAGGCTTGTCATGGTGGATAGGTCGGTAAAACGACCTGTTGGTATTCTATGTGATGTGTTGGTGAAAGTTTCTTCATTTATCTTTCCGGAAGACTTTGTTATTTTGGATTGTGAGGCAAACTCAGAAGTTCCCATAATCTTGGGGCGCCCTTTCCTAGCTACAGGAAGTGTGCTCATTGACTTGAGAGCCAATGAACTCTCATTCCGAATAAATGACGAAGTAGTGCGCTTTGATGTTTGCAAGTCAATGAAGCAACCCAAAGATCTAAGTGTATTCTCTGTGGCTGATGTTTTCTTTGATGACGAGAAAGAAGTACTTGAAGAAGAGCAGATTATTGATAACCCTTTGGCAATTGTGCTCATGAATGGAGAGAATGAGGATGCTGAAAATTCTGAGGAAGCTATTTGTGCTCTATCGGGATTAGGGACATATCGCTATACTCCCAAGAAGCTGGATCTTGATCTTAAGAATCGGCCCATACCACCAGCTAAGCCATCTATTGAAGAGCCACCCACGTTAGAATTGAAGGAGCTGCCAAGTCATTTGAAGTACGCATTCTTAGGAAGCAGAAACACTCTTCCAGTCATTGTGGCAACTGATTTGGGTGAGCAACAAGTTGCAGCTCTTATTGCTATTCTACGCAAGTATATTAGAGCTATTGGATGGACCATTGCGGATATTATTGGTATTCCACCTGGGATTTGCACACATAAAATTCAGCTTTAAGAAAATTGCACATCCACCATTGAGCATCAAAGACGTCTAAACCCACCTATGTAAGAAGTGGTGAAGAAAGAAATTATCAAGTGGTTAGACGCAGGGGTTGTGTATCCTATCTCTGATAGTACATGGGTAATACCAGTACAATCTGTTCCCAAGAAAGAAGGCATGACGGTGGTCGCAAATACGAAGAATGAGCTTATTCCACTCAGGCCCATCACTGGATGGAGAGTATGCATGGACTACCGAAAGCTGAATTCTTGGACACTCAAAGATCACTTCCCAATGCCATTCATGGACCAAATGCTAGATCGATTAGCAGGGAAAGGATGGTTTTGCTTCTTGGATGGTTATTCAGGCTATAATCAGATTTGTATTGCTCCCGAAGACCAAGAGAAGACAACATTTACATGCCCATATGGTACGTTTGCCTTCAAACGTATGCCATTCGGGTTATGTAACGCACCAGCCACCTTTCAACGTTGTATGATGTCCATTTTCTCTGATATGGTCGAAGACACTTTGGAGGTATTCATGGATGATTTTTCAGTTGTTGGTGAGTCTTTTGAAGCATGCTTGGAAAACTTGAGCATGGCACTACAAAGATGTGTAGAGTTCAACCTTGTGCTGAATTGGGAGAAATGCCACTTTATGGTAAAAGAAGGAATCGTTCTTGGACACAAGATCTTCGAAAGAGGAATAGAGGTTGATCAAGCAAAAATTGAGGTTATTGAGAAGCTACCGCCCCCAATTTCGGTGAAGGGAGCTCGTAGTTTTCTTGACCATGCAGGTTTCTATCATCGGTTTATCAAAGACTTCTCCAAAATTGCTAGTCCATTATGCAAACTATTGGAGAAAGATGCGAAGTTTGACTTTAATGAAGATTGCTTAAAGGAATTTGAATGCCTTAAAGTAAAACTCATTGAAGCCCCTATCATGGTAGCACCAGACTGGTCTCTCCCGTTCGAAGTCATGTGTGATGCGAGCGGTGTAGCCATTGGAGCTGTACTTGGACAAAGAAAGGAGAAATTATTTCATCCTATCTACTATGTGAGTAAGGTCCTAAATGAAGCCCAAAGGAACTACACGGTTACTGAACAAGAGCTCCTAGCAGTTGTATACGCGTTTGAGAAGTTTTGTGCCTATCTATTAGGTACTAAGGTGATCATTCATACAGACCATGCAGCTCTTAGGTATCTCATGACAAAGAAGGATGCAAAACCAAGGTTAATTCGATGGGTTCTGCTGCTGCAAGAGTTCGATTTTGAGGTCAAAGATAGAAGAGGTTGCGAGAACTAAGTGGCTGATCACCTATCTCGACTTGAGAATGAACATGTTGTGCAACCTGAAATTCAGATTGATGATGCATTCTCGGACGAAGAGATATTAGCTACAACAATAGAGGAACTACCATGGTATGCCGACTTTGCAAATTTCGTGGTGAGGAATGTGATACCGGCCAAATTATCTTACCACCAGAGGAGGAAGTTTATGCATGACGTACAACACTACTATTGGGACAAAGCTTATTTGTTTCGACGATGCGCGGATGGTATCATTCGATGATGTATATCCCATAAAGAGGTGCCTAATATTTTGGAAGCATGCCACACTTCCCAAGTTAGAGGACATCACGCAGGCAATTGAACAGCAAGAAAAGTTTTGCAAAGTGGTTATTATTGGCCTACGATATTTCGAGATGCCTACGACTATGTTAGAAGGTGTGACCAATGCCAGCGTCAAGGTGCTATTTCAAAACACCATGAAATGCCCATGTCTGAAATTCTTGAGGTAGAACTCTTCGATGTGTGGGGTATTGATTTCATGGGTCCATTCGTGAATTCGTTTGGAATGAAGTACATCTTGGTTGCTGTAGATTATGTTTCGAAATGGGTGGAAGCTGTAGCTTTGGCCGACAATGAAGGGAAGCGTGTTGTAGCGTTCTTAAAGAAGAATATCTTCTCTCGCTTTGGAGTACCACGTACTATCATAAGTGATGGAGGGTCTCACTTTTGCAACAAGCTATTCAAATCAGTTTTGGCCAAGTATGGTGTCAAGCAACATAAGGTAGCCACACCTTATCATCCCCAAACTAGTGGACAAGTAGAAGTTTCCAATCGCGAGATCAAGCAAATCCTTGCAAAAACGGTTAATGCAAATAGGAAATATTGGTCTAGGAAGCTTGATGATTCACTATGGGCGTATAGGACTGCATTCAAAACACCCATTGGCATGTCTCCTTATCACCTAGTTTATGGGAAGGCCTGGCACTTACCCATTGAACTTGAGCATAAGACATTGTGGGCGTTGAAGCAATTGAATTTGAATTGGGATGATGCTAAGAATCTGAGGATGGAGCAGCTGAACGAATTAGATGAGTTCCGTCTCCATGCGTATGAAAGATCAGACCTATACAAGGAGCGGATGAAAAAGTATTATGATCAACGGATTGTTCGACGAAACTTCCAAAGGGGTGTATGGTACTTCTCTTCAACTCCAGACTTAAGCTCTTCCCAGGTAAGTTGAAATCTAAGTGGTCTGGTCCATACAAAGTTATCTAAGTCTACTCGTCTGGAGTAGTCGAATTGGAAGACAATAATGGTGTTGTCTTCAAAATGAATGGCCAACGTGTTAAGCTTTATATCGGTCCTCTTGACTCGATGAATTATATGGCCATCACTTATCTCGACGAAGTCTAAGTACTCGAAGTAACCATGTCGAGCCACGACAATAAATAAGGCGCTAGATGGGAGGCAACCCATCGTTTTATCGTTTTATCATTTTAGTACTTGTTTTGCTTTTGATAAATGAAAAATCCAAAAATAAGAGTCGTGCCACGACCAAAACTAAGGCGCTAGGTGGGAGGCAACCCATCGTACTAATCATTTTCATTTGGTTTTGAGCAAATATAGGAGCAAAAGGTATTCAATGAGGAAATTGATTTCAATTGACAAAATTGGATGTGCTATATGGTAAAGGTGGTAAGTTAGGAATGGTAATGCGTAAGGCTATGGATTAAGCATTTCTCATGCCAAAATAGGCATCGAGAAAGGCTAGGACTAGGTAAAAATAGGCCACGAACATTGCCAAACCTATCCTATAACCTAAGGTCTCGGAATCTAGTGTGCTATACACTATGCGCCGCCCATTCCTAAGTGTGCTTTTGACTATGCGCCGCCTATGCTATGGCATTAGGTCTCAGGATCTCATATGCCATAGACTATGCGGCGCATATGTCTCTAAATGCCATAGACTATCCGGCGCGTATGTCTCTAAATGCCATAGACTATGCGCCGCATATACAATGACTATGCCGGGCATTATGCGCCTCATATGTGGTATTTTTGTCTCCAAAACCGCTTGGAAATGGGTCAAAACCCGACCCATTCTCCTCCTATATAAAGGGGACTTGGTCTTTAAACACAAATCACATTGCAAAGTGACCTAAAGGCGCCGCATATTCATCCAAATCCTCTCAAAAATTTTCTTCTTTGCTCTTCCAATTCACAAAACCATCTCCAAAAGCTTTAAGCAAGTAAGTACTCTCTTATTCTTCATGTATTTCTCGTAAGTACTACGTTGCTATGTATATTATGAATTGCTACATCGTATAAGATTGTTGGTGATGTTCATATGTTTGGGTTGTTGATGCAAAATCATGTGAGAAGAATATATACGTTAGGATAATCTTGACTTATTCCCGACTTGAATTTGGTTGTAATAGCATTGTTATACTATTTGCGTAATTTCTATGGTGATGAACATTGACTATCATGTTATGATCTTGTTACTTGGATACTTACATGTTAGACTATCCCGTTCATCGGGATAAGCCTTATAGTTGCCTACCGACTTAGGAGGTTGCAATTTTTGAAAATGTCCATACCATGATACAACCCCTATATAGTAGTGTTGGTTTATCTAACATGAAAGTAGTACAATGGCTGCAAATAAGTGATGCATTGCTGATTTTCTTGTCGGAATATAATCCTAACACATATGTCGACGAAATCTGAGTAATCGACCGCTTTCGCTTCACTGATTTGTGTTAACAAAACTAAGTGTGGGGTGGTACCCCTATTGCTTGTTGATAGATTGTATCGATTGAGATTGTGCTGCCATTAACGCTATTTCTAGTTTCAGGTACAATGGCACCTAAAGCGAGGCAAGGCAAGGAGAAGGCTACCACTTCCCACAAGGGCAAGAAGAGAGATCGTAAGGACCAAGGAGAATCATCCTCAATGCAACTACCCCGACGAATGTTTGGGATCAAATGGGTTCTTGACAAGGAAGCCAAAGAATGTTACAGGAACAACAAAGAAAGCAAATATGTTCATGTCGACTTAATCAACAAGGACACCTTAGCAAAGAAGGAGCCGCGTATGTTGGCGAAAATAATGGCGTTGAAGCTGGATTTCATCTTCCGCGACATGGAAGAGTGTAATATTGATTTGACAAGGGAATTCTATGCCAACTGGTCACCGAAAACCATGGGCAATGAAGTCAAGATTCGGGGCCAAGTGTTACAGCTCAACACAGATTTGATCAACTCCTTTCTTGGCTTACCTTCGGTCGACCCAGCACCATTCAAAGAGCTTTACAACAGGCCTCCTTATAGAGCAATACGACACACACTTCGTGGAAGTAGATCGATGGAAAGGTGGGGCAGACACAAAGACACAGGACGACACAACACCTTCCCCTATGATTCACTGAATAGGGAAGCAAGAATCTGGATGCGTATTGTCAACTCATGCCTTATTCCTAGGACTCAATACACCAAGATATCAAGAGATAGAGTGTGTTTAGTCTATGCTTTGATGACAAATGTCCCTATCAACTTTGGGGCAATCATTCGCTCTACCATGAGGAAGGCCAGACTCCACAAAAGATCCCACTTCACTTTTGGTAATCTGTTGACAACACTCTTGCCGAAGGAGGATATCGAAGAGGAACCAGCTGATCACAAACTCCCACACAACCCGAAGAAGGTTGACCTCACCAAGGTCAAGGATGCTGAAATAACTCATGGTGTCAACCTTAATACTGCGGAGAGACATGCTTGTGATGAGAGTTTCTTCCATCATCTGTATGGCATGACACGCTTTACTATGATGAGTGGTGGACGTGTTCCAACTGATGCAGAGCTCCAACAGCTGGACCACGACTATCCAATGAACATGCATGCAAGGGAGATGTGTGGAGTGGGCGTATACTTTGAGGAACCTCTAGATGATGATGTGCCGACTGATGACGATCGACGCTTGCCAGACTCTAACGAGGAGGAGAACTCTGACGATGACTCTTATGATGATTCCGACGAATGGGGTATGACCCCCGACATTGAGGAAGAGTCCTACTGACCAGGTTCTTCGTATTTATTTTCCACTGAGGGCAGTGTCCCGTTTAAGTATGGGGTGGGCGGTATCGCATGCTATACTTCTCTATCGCATCTATGTTTGTTTATTTATATTTTTTTTGTGTCATTTTTTTCTTTTTTTTTTAGGAGTAAAAATTATTTTTTAGCTTCGCATGAAATAATTCGAATAGGCAGCATGAGATTATAACAAGAGTATGTGCTACAATTATGACTATTGAGATGTTTAGGCTCTAGTTGTGACTCATTATGTGATATTGTGTGATTCAATTCTTTCACTTATTGGGTCGAGAGTCTATATTACTTCCAATCAAGTCGACCATGTGCCTTGTGTGTGTGAGAATAATCGTATATTCTATGTTTGTGGCTGAAGCTAGAACTTGCCTGGTATGTATGCAAAGCGAAAATAAGGAGTGTAAGTTTAGGAGATGATTTAGCCATCTCTTTGGCAACCTATACTTGTTTACCTTTGTGTTACCTACCCATGGACATCATCCTAGTTTAACCCTTTTGAGCCTTTAGCCTATTTCTTTGATAACCTTGTATGTAAGCCTAATCCATTTTTTTCAAGACCGTAATTTGATCCAAATCCCTAAGTGCTTTAAAGTAAAAAAAAAAAAGTCATGTGACAACATAAGAGGAAATTGGGTAAGTATGATGCTTTAAATTGTAATGGTGCTTGAATGTGTTAAAAAAAAAGAAAGTGCTATCATAAGAGGTATGTTATGAAAAGAAAAAGGAAAAGAAAGCTGAAAAGTGAGTTGTGCTTAAAATTGAAAAACAAAAGAGGAGAACAAGGGTGGTAGAATAAAAGAAAGAAGAAAGGTTGAAAGAAAGAATAAGTGTCAATGATACAGTGTGATGTATTAAAGTGCTTAGGAACATAGTCACTATTCTGGCCAAAATAGCTGATCCTACCCGTCCCTTAGCCTACATTACAACCATTAAAAGACCTATTTGATCCTAATCTTAATATTCTAACATTTAGTGGAGTATTACACTAAGGGCAAGACTATGGTCATCAGTTGCTACATATGAATTCTTTGTGAGAGTGAGAGCAAGGATATGTTGATACCCATGTTTGAATAATATGCTATACTTGTGAGTGATAATGGGTACTATATTGTGAGACATACATGGTTGATGAGTTTGGGTAGTTGTATATGGTTCATTGTACCTTAACTTTTTCATGCGAGTTGACCACCATCACGAGTCTATGCTAGAGGTTAAACTGTTTCTATTAATAATTGGAAAAGCTACTCTTTGGTGATAATTGTTGTTCTTGTCTTGAAGAACGTTTTGTGTTGTTGCTGTAAAACCCTAAGTTGATGTGTAGAGGGACATGATATTTTGTTCGAGGACGAACAAAGCTTCAAGTGTGGGGTGTTGATGATAGGCGAATATACGCGCCTATATCAATATATTTTGCCCATATTTGTGCCATGTTTTGAGAACAAACCATATATTTCATGCACTTTTAGTCCTTTTTCCTATAAGTAAGCTAACGAACATGATTAGCAAAGTTTCAGGTATAAATGATGCAGAATTTAGCATTTTATGGCTTACTTGACACAAAACAAAGCTCACGAAGGAAGGAAAGGGAGTTTACACGCCTAAGGACCAAAAACGCTGCAAGGAAAATCTGTCTCGGGCTAAAACAACATTTCTGAAGACTTTGGGGACTTGCAGTAACTTAGTTGGATTTGGACAATGATACATTAACCTAGTACAATTGGGTTATGTATTTCATTAGTTTATTTGGATTATGGTAATGTTACATTAACCTAGTACATTTGGGTTAAGTATTCCATTAGCCTAGTAGGATTTGGTTAGATATTTATTTACCTAGTAGGATTAGGATATGGGTATTATAAATACCCTATCATGCTAGAGATTTTTATTCATCTTCTATTCAACAATTAATCTTCTTCCATCCCTCTCTTCTTCCACCACAACAATTCTACAACTCTTCTAATCTTTCCATTAATTCTATTTTTCTTCTTCTATTCATCTATTCTTAAATTCCGCAACAAGAGAACCGTTACCACGCTAAGGAATCACGCCTCACGCCTATCACTTGAGCTACACGCAATTAACCAATATTGTGATATAATAACAATGTCAATCGTGATCTCCTTCGCATTCATGGGTAACTAAACCTCTCTGTTGGGGTTATGGAAGCCGAATGAGTTACTATCTATTGCTGTGTGTTTGTGAGTTCGTAACACGTATACTGCTTATATCATTATTCTCTTCATCTTAATCTACATTCTTTGTGGTTGCAAACTCAAGAATACGCCAGTATAACATTTAACTTGTTCGAAAGAAAGGTTATTTGTTTGGAAAAGAGATAGTGTCAAGGTAGTAGGACACCCTTTCCTATTAAAAAACTAGTGCCGTAACTGGACTAACCTCTTGGAGAATTCGTACCGTTAGACACGCTTTAAGCTCGAAAGAGTTAAAGTGAAATAATCCTCGAATAGGTCGAAAGACGCCTGGATTTACCATCGAATACAATTCTCTATAAGCAGTTGCATGTCAGAATTCTACACACTTATAGCCAATAGAGACGTATACCTCAGAAGGGCGACATAACCCCAACGCTTCAATTCTCATTGTTTACAACTTACGTAACAATCTTTCTCTCTTTACTTTATTATTTTCAGCTTTTACTTTAATTGTTTTGGTTACACATTACAATCCCCCCTTCTTACGAGACTTGCACTAAAAGTTTAGTAATTTTGCTTATTTGTTGGCCAAGCTATTCCCTGTGGGATCGACACCCAACCCAGGTTGGGTTCTATATTTGCTAACGACCGCTTTACACTCCTACGAGAGCTGTAGATTGAGCGTTATCATTTGCCAACATGGTCTGGTCAAACTTTGCATGCCACTGTTTAGGTGCTTGTTTTAGTCCATTGAGTGACTTATCCAGTTTGTACGCCTTTTTTTCTTTACCAGGAACCACAAAACCTTTGGATTGTTCCATGCAAATTGTTTTCTCCAATTCTCTATTTAGGAATGCTGTTTTCATATTCATTTGATGGATTTCAAGACTATATACCGCCGCCAAGGCAATTAACATCCTAATTAACGTTATCCTTATTACTGGTGAGTATGTATCAAAGTAATCAAGACCTTCTTTCTGTTTGAAGCCTTTTACTATAAGTCTTTCCTTGTATTTGTCAATAGTACCATCCGCTTTTATTTTCCTTTGGAAGATCCATTTAGAACCTAAAGGTTTATTTCCCAGAGAAAGATCAACCAACTCCCATGTATGGTTGCTTAAGATTAAATAAATCTCACTATTGACTGTCTCTTTTTAGAAAGATGAGTCTGATGACAACACCGCTTCTTTAAATGTTTGAGGCTCATTTTCTAAGAGAAATGTTACAAAATTCAATCCAAACGAAGTTGATGTTCTTTGACGTGTACTACGTCATGGATTCTCATCATTATGCACATCCTCACTTAGTTCATCTCGAGATCATTTAGACCTCCTACTAGACTGTTCATTTCTAGTTTTATACAGATAAATATGTTCAAAGAATTTAACATTATCTGATTCAGCTACCGTATTTTTCATTAATATCCGGGTGTTTAGATTTATAAACCAAAAATCGAAAAGTTTTACTACTTTTAGCATAGCCTATGAACACACAGTCCACTGTCTTAGGTCCTATTTTTACCCTTTTAGGCATAGGAACTTGGACCTTGGCTTGACAACCTCACACTTTAAAATATTTCAAGTTGTGTTTCCTTTATTTCCATTTTTCATATGGAATTAATTGTGTCTTACTATGGGTCACTCTATTGAGTATTCAATTAGCTGTAAGGATAGATTCCCCCCTCAAGTTTTGCGGTAAACCTGAACATATAAGTAAGACATTCATCATTTTCTATAAGGTTCAATTTTTCCTTTCCGTAATTTCATTAGATTGAGGTGAATTCGGGGCAGTAGTTTGATGAAAAATTCCATTCTCTACACATATTTCCGCAATGGGAGATTCATATTCTCCACACCTATCACTTCTTATCAGTTTAATTTTTTTTTCTAACTGATTTTCAACTTCTGTTTTATATTGCCTAAACCCATCTATTGCTTCATCCTTACTGTTTAGCAAATAAACATAACAATATCTAGTGCAATCGTCAATAAAAGTTACAAAATACTTTTTTTCACCACGAGATGATGTTGACTTCATATCACAAATGTCAGTGTGAATGAAGTCTAAGGGATTGGAATTAATTTCAATGAACTTATATGGATGCTTAACATACTTTAATTCCATTGTCTTGAAATCAATCAAATGGATGTGAAAATAGCATTACTAAATAGAGAATTGGAGGAGGAAATTTACATGGAACAACCCATGGGTTTTGTAGTTCCTGGTAAAGAAAAAAAGGTGTGCAAACTAGTTAAGTCACTTTATGGACTAAAATAAGCACCCAAACAGTGGCATGCAAAGTTTGACCAAACTATATTGGCAAATAGGTTTAAGATAAACGAATGTGATAAAAGTGTTTACATTAAAGACACTTCAAATCACAAGGTCATTATTTGTTTGGATGTGGATGATATGTTGATCATCAGTACAGACATTTCTACATAAATACTATGAAATGAATGCTTGAGAGCAAGTTTGATATAAAGACCTTGGATTTTTGAATGTGATTTTAGGAATAAGAATCCATAAAACTCCACAGGGGGGTTGGTGTTGTCATAGTTTCATTACATTAAAAAGGTACTTGACAAGTTCAAGTATTTGGATTTCGGTATTCCCAAGACTCCATTAGATGTGAGCTTTGCACTTTAAAAGAATGAAGGTAGGAGTGACTCACAGTTGGACTACGTAGGAGTGTTGGGATGTTTAATGTATATCACAAACTATACACGGCCAGACATAGCATGTGCTATTAGTAAATTGAGTTGCTATATGAGTAATCTTAATAAAACTCATTGGATGACAATGAAAAGAGTTTTGGGGTATCTTAAATACACTCAAGACTATGCTTAGCAATGTAATAAATATCCAACGGTAATTGAAGGATATAGTGATGCAAATTGGATCACCTGATCGTATGAAGTAAAATCCACGAGTGGATGTGTATTTACTTTAGGTGGAGGAGCAGTCTTTTGAAAACCATTCAAACATACATGTATTGCCCGCTTTATAATGGAATTTGAATTTATCATATTAGATAAAACTGATGAAGAAGCTGAATAGCTTTGAAATTTCTTGGAAGATATTTCTTATTGGCTCAAACTATTGACACCAGTATGTATACAGTGTGATAGCCAAGCGATGATAGGTAGGACTGGGAGCATGATGTATAACGACAAATCTCATCATATAAGATGGGATACATAATACCGTTAGAGAATTACTCTCTAGTGGAATTACCACTATTGATTATGTGAAGTCAAAGAATAATGTGTCGGATCCACTAATAAAAGGCCTATTTAGAGAGGGAGTTGAGAGAACATCGAAGGGAATGAGTTTATGACCTAAGACAAGTCAGCTTGGAAGTAACTATACCTAGCAAATTAGAGACCCTAAGATCTAGGTTCAAGGAGATCAAATAAAGTTTTGGGGTATCTTAAATACACTAAAGACTATGCTTTGTATTTTAATAAATACCCAATGGAAATTGAAGGATATAGTGATGCAAATTGGATCACCGAATTGTATAAAGTAAAATCCACAAGTGAATATGTATTTACTAGGTGGAGGAGCAGTCTCTTGAAAATCGTTCAAACAGACATGTATTGCCGACTCTATAATAGAATCTAAATTTATCTCATTAGATAAAGCCGATGAAGAAGCTGAATGGCTCCGAAATTTCATGAAAGATATTTTTTATTGGCCCAAAACATTGAAACAGTATGTATACACTGTGATATCCAAGCGATAATAGGTAGGACAGGGAGCATGATAAATAACGATGGAGACATAATACCGTTAGAGAATTACTCTCTAGTGGAATTATTTTTTTTGATTATGTAAAGTCAAAGGATAATGTGTCAGTTCCACTTAAAAAAGGCCTAGCTAGAGAGGGAGTTGAGAGAACATCAAAGGAAATGGGTTTACAACCTAGGACAAGTCAGCATAGCGATAACTCTAACTAGCAGATTGGAGATCCTAAGAGCTAGGTTCAAGGAGATCAAACAAAGTTGTGACTAACAGTTCAACATTGTCAATATACTCAACCTATTCTCATGATGTTGATAATATTTAGAAAACAAGGATAAGACTTATGGTGTGAAGCTTTTTAATGGTTATCTAAATTTGTCTGATTTGACCAAATAGTTTAACCTATAGGATTAAATGTTTAGAAATTACCTATGTGAGGGTGAAGTGAAAGTTGCTTCAAGGATAATGTTAGTAAAGGCCTATTCTCTATGCTCTCATGAAACCAGGACGTGTTCATGGTTGAAACGAATAATTTTTACTTAGGTAAAGATATAAATACCTAATTTTTTTCTTAGGTAAAGGTAATCTTTTTAGAGTTCAAAACATTTTTCTTCTTCTTTTAAACCCTCTTGTGATCATCAAACTATTAAGTTTGTTCGAAGTTTCTTAAAGTTTGAGGTACCGCTACTTTCAAAAAGTGAACCATTTTATCTTGGGAAGAAATTAAAGATTCCATAACCTCGGGTACTTGAGGGGAATAAATTCCTTAAGGACACACCGTGAAGTCGGTGGACTTGATTCTTAAATTTCTTTTTCATCTTCATTTCTTAATATTTGATAAATACACATTTGAACTTGAGTTTGAAGGTGTTGAATTTCATTGCAGTTCTTAAATGTTCTTGAACTGAGTTTGAAGTTTGTATTGAAAACATACAGATTTTTGTAGTAGAATATGCTTTTGTTGCCCAACAATAATGGAGAGTAATATCATTGCATTTGTGCATAATATTTCTCCATCTTCGATAGGGTGGCTGCATTGAAATGTTTATTAAATAAAAACACAATAGACAAAACCTTATTTTTACTTTTTTCTTCAAATTTGGAAAGAGAAACCAAGAAATGTATTTATAGGATATTAAATAAAAAAGGAAGCATGCTAACTTTTAGAGTAAGAAACCAATATTTTACTTTTTTCCTCAAATTTAGAAAAAGAAAACACGAAATGTATGTATTGAGATATTAAATAAAAATGGAATCATGCTAACGTTTAGAGAAAGAAACCAATATATACCTTAAAATTAAGGACAAATAACATATATCTACACCTTTACTTACCATATTTACTTAAATTCTATCTTTACAAAGTAATTACAAAAATTTTGGATTTCACTTAGGGCAACGATACATTATTTAGGGTCACGATACATCACTTAGAGTCGCGATACATCATGTGATACAAGTAAAATGTCCACCCAAATTTTTGAAGACATGATTGGAGGCCATCACTTAAAGGGTCAAGACTTAGTCACCCCGAGGACACAAGAATATGCAAGGAAGACCCGTTTTGAGCATAAGCAAGGCCGTGTGTGGAAGATTGTTTGGAGAATCAAAGACTTAAAGACTCACATTTTTGGACAACACTTAATGGGTCACAGTTTGTTCATCTTCATTAAGGGCATTTTGATCACTTCATTGGATCCAAATGCACTCCATGACCGCCTCTCCCTTTAAGGGCATTGTTGTCATTTTCTCTTGTCTTGTTATTGAATATAAATAGAATATTTTAGGTCTTTTCTCATTAGTCGTTGAATGATATTGTAAGACATATTTTGGAACATCTTTCTTCTCTATATGGAGAGTGTAACATCTTAGTTTAGGGCTTGGAAAAGCCACCAAAATCGAAATGAGGTCAACAAGTATGGATATCACTTGTGTTGCATTGTTGGCTTGATATGTTGGTGTTTAGAGGAGGTAAAGTCCCTCTTGTATCAACGTAGGAGTTAGGTGTTTGTTGTGTGTAGTGTTAAGGGTTCAAGAGTCCACCAAATTCTTAGGTTCTTAAGATTATACTCTCACTTGTCTAGCTATCTATCTTGTATCTTGTTGTTTCCATTGGATTCTTGTCATTGTTAATGTAACACATGACTTCTTGTTGTTGTAGTCTTGTTGTTCTTCATTTTTATTGTGGTTAATATAGTTTGGGTTGTTGGCTGCAATAGGTGTTAAACACCTTATTATCTTGTGTTCTTGTTGTTGTCCTTGAATTCGAGAGTGGTCACCAAAGAGGTCCTCGATTTCTTGAACTTGTGGACTGATTTTGGAATGCATTTCATGCCTCCCTTGCTGTTCTTGTATTATATGGTATCAAATCATGGCTTGATTTTGTTCCCACAAGATAAATCTTGGGCTTATTAGCTGAAAATTCAAAAAAAAGTGTTGAAAACTGAAAATTTTAAAAAAATACAAATTTGTCCATTTTTGTATCTTGGCCGAAGTGTTCTTATTGCTATTATTATGTTTGGCCGAGATTTTTGTCTAGATATAGGTGTGTTTTGCTTGTCTTAGTTGTTTCTAGTATTGGTTTTCTTTCTCTCTAACACTTATTGGGACTAAAACCAAGTTCTTGAGCTAAGTTTTACGTTGTTGTTGAAGTTTGTTGGGCGGCTTGTTGTTGTTGTTGTTCTTGTCCTTCATGTTGTGTTGAAGAAGTATCTTCAAGAGAGGTGTTGTTTGATCTTTAAAAGAGAAAATAAGAGTAAGATTTTGTGTTTATCTTGGAAACACTTTCAAGACATCACCAAAATAGTAAAAGAACAAAAGACATTCAAAAGTCTAGTTACTAAAAAGGAGTAAGATACTTTTTCAAGATTGTCTAAAAGGGGAAAGGGGACAAAACATCCAAAAAGGTTGTCTTACCAAAAGAGTGTAAGTAGGTGAAAAGCTTTTGACTCTTGAAAAAAGGATCTAAAACCTTGTATTCCTACACACATAGCCAAAACTTCTTCATCAAAAGTGTGAAATTGAACAACTTAATTCTTGGAACAAATTTCTTCAACTTCAACAACATTTCCAATGACCAATAGTTGTTGTCCACATCATCAAAGAGGCTAAAAAATTTGGGAATTCTTAGTTTCTCTTCTTTGTTTCCATTAGTTTTTAATTTTTTGATTGTTTTACTAATTGGAAACTAGTAAATACCTAATAAGTTGTAAATTAGTTTTTGAATATGTTTCTTCGTGTTAGCGTTATTTTTGTGCTTTTATTGTTTTTGAATAGTAGTATTTCTTGGTTCAAGTTCGAACATTAATTTTTTGAGTCTTTAAGCAAAGAATCCATTCCGACCAAGGAGTAGACTCATCCCTCGACTCATCACGAACTACAAGTTGATTTGCAATACTTGTGAAACCAAGTGTGAGACGATCAAAATGTGTGAGAGTGTGGTGAGGATTTTGTGAACTAATTGTTTTTTGTAAGTTTGTTTTGTTTTAGGTACAATTACAATGAAACCCGCAACTTCAACCTCAAACCTTGGGCAATGACGCCACGAGTGCTATTTTGGCTAAACTTGAAGCCATGGACCATCAATGGGAAGTGATAAATGAAATGTTGGATCATATGAGAGTTCCAAAGGAGAAAGTGGGCTTCCCAGACACACGTCAAGATAAAGTCCGTAGCTCATGTGATCTACAAGGTAAAAATGCTCTCCCCTACATTCCTATGAATTTGGAATATCGTGATGTGGCTAGTATTAGCCAAGTGGGTGTGGTTAGTGGTTTGCCTAAGGAGTTGCATGAGCCTTCCCTTAGTGATACTCTTGACATTGTTAGGAGTGAACCCGTAAGCTTGTTATCGGAATATTATTATGTTTTCTTGGATCAAAGGGATGATCATGCGTTTGAAACCATTTTGAAACTTGGAAATGATCCCTTAGAGAGAGAGAGTTCTAAATCTGTCTGCGGGATAGATCCCACTCTCTTTAGGCATAATATCTTGTTTGAAGGTGGTACAATCACTCCTAATAAACCTAGTGGTAAGGATGATAGTATATCTTGTCTGGAGGGATATAACCCACTATGGTGTGACAACATTCCTCCTCAAGATGGAAATCTCTTCTTAGAAAATGAGAGTACTCTTAAGGGTAGGGAATATGTAGTCTTGGGAAGGAATAATCAATCGGGTGAAGGTAACCTTGGGTTGGTTGATTTCTTGGTAAACTCGAATTGTGCCTATTCCTTGAAAAATGAGTTCCATTGTGATCCTTTGCATGACGCCCCACCCTTGCTTGATAAATGTGGGGATGACTTACTTAATATTTATGATGACTTAAATTGTGACCCCTTTGATGTTAATGATGGGTTGTGTTTACTCGAGTGACCTAGAGAAAAAGTGTCATTGGCTCTTTGGGGTGTTGCTCATATACATGCATCCATGTTTGACACACTTGTACTTAAGTTATGTGAACCGCAACTTGTGGATGCTAAGTTGTATTCTTGTTTGTGGAAGATTCCAAGGATGTTCAAGGCTTCTTGTTACCTTTGTAGGGTTGGATAGTTTGAAGTATCTTGTGGGACTCTTGGGAGAATGTTTGATATCATGGGTAGAGGTAAGTAATTGTGTCTTATGGTTTCTAGGATAAAGGTGATCTTACCTTTTGTATCTAGTCATGCCATTACGACCATGGTGGCTTCCTTACCTCTTGGTGATTCCCTTAGCCAACTCCTTTGTAACATTTTTACTATGTTCCTCTTGATTAAAAAAAAGGATGTGTGGTTATATCTCAATAGTTTACCTCTTTGGCATGTTGATGTTGTTTATTGTACTAACTCTAACCCTCATATCATGAGGATATGGTGCTTGTTTGTCTTCTCTTTGTTCTTGTAAGGTTTGTATACGAGGTCGAATCCTTTTCAAGAAGGGGAGGAAGTTACAAGTAAAATGGCCACCCTAATTTTTGAAGACATGATTGGAGTCCCTCACTTAAAGGCTCAAGACTTGGTCATCCCGAGGGCACAGAAATATGCAAGGAAAATCCATTTTGAGCACAGGCAAGACCGTGTGTGGAAAATTGTTTGGAGCATAGAAAAATTGAGTACTCATGTTTTTGGACAACACTTAATGGGTTATGGTTTGGTTATCTTAATTAAGGGCATTTTTGTCACTTCATTGGGTCCAAATGCACTCCATAGCTGCCCCTTCCTTTAAGGGCATTATTGTCATTTTTTCTTGTCTTGTAATAGAGTATAAATAGAACATTTTAGGTCTTTTCTCATTAGTTATTGAATGATATTGTAAGACACATTTTTTTAACATCTTTATTCTCTATATGGAGAGTGTAACATCTTAGTTTAGGGCTTGGAAAAGCCACCAAAATCGAAATGAAGAAAACAAGTGTGGATATCACTTGTGTTGCATTATTGGTTTTTACGTTGATGTTTAGAGGAGGTAAAGTACCTCTTGTATCAACGTAGGAGTTAAGTGTTTGTTGTGTGCAGTGTTAAGGGTCCAAGAGTACACCAAATTCTTGGGTTCTTAAGATTATACCCTCACTTTTCTAGCTATCTATCTTGTATCTTGTTGTTTCCACTAGATTCTTGTCATTGTTAATGTAACCCGTGACTTCTTGTTGTTGTAGTCTTGTTGTTATTTATTTTTATTGTGGTTATTATAGTTTGGGTTATTGCTGCAATAGGTGTTAAACACCTTATTATCTTGTGTTCTTGTTGTTGTCCTTGAATTCGAGAGTGGTCACCAAAGAGGTCCTTGATTTCTTGAACTTGTGGACTGATTTTGGTGTGTGTTTCATGCCTCCCTTGTTGTTTTTGTTTTATCACGAGACTAGTTAAGTAATATATCTCGAACTGAAGTAATGTATTGCGACCTGTCACGATCCGAATCAGGGCCTGACCGTGACGGGCATCCCAAACTAACAAGGCCGAAGATGACCCCTTTAATCTTAACTCAAGAGCACAATAATAATAATAATAATAATAATAATAATAATAGTAATAATAATAATAATAATAATAACTAGTGGAAGACAATAAAAATGATAATAGAAATGTGATAGTCAAAAACAAAATTCATGATAATATTCCGATACTCTCCACTAAAGCCACTAATCCAAGGAGTACCAACTAAGTCGAGACATATCCCCGACTATGAAAAAGGAAATTCAAAAGTACCAGAACAATAAATGAAACTGAAAGAGAGACCAGGCCTTTCGAAAGATGAAGGCTCACCAGTTTACAGCTGACCGACCATGATATCAAACCACCTAATGTGCACAAGGTCACAAGAAAAGCCCTCGGAACCTACATCATGAAATGATGTAGCATCCCGGAATGGTCAGTACGGTGAGTACTAGCATGTAACCCTAGAAAAGAAATAAAATATACATGTATCAAAATCACTAATGAAACACATGGCTGAAATATATATTTACCTAAATCAGACGTAAATCATATGCGCCGCTGTCATACATATATTTAGGATGTTGTGATAAGGTCCAGGGAAAGGAAACATAATCGTTTAAAGAATTAATCTTAAACTGTGTTGCTTGTTCCGACCTTAAGGCACCCATAGGCTATATGGGTCTGGCTCTCCCTTTCAGAAGGGTCCCAACCCATGTTAGCCGCATGGATCGGAGAATAGGTTAAAGCCACCAAGACAACACCATCCAAATAAAATAACTACATACTACTGCGTGAAGAAAGCACACAATAGTTATCCACATTCCAGGACAAGACACCCAATGTTAGTAAACGTGGTTTTCAGTGTTCCCCCCGCCCCGGGACTGCTCTTTCTTGGTGAGCTACACAATTTCTTTTAAGCCTAAATTAAAATAGTTTTCACATACCATTAACCAATAACAATGGAGTCTTTCATTAAGGAATTTCCAATTTGGTATCGATATACCAATAGACTTCCAAGCTATTTCAATTATGCCAAACCATAGCCATTTAATCAATTTGACTTTATGTTCTGTTTAAAATCCAAAACCATAGCCCCTAAGGGAATTCCAAAAACCTCAAAAGGTAAGTTAAAACTATGTAGAATCCTTGTTTAATGTCAAATTAACAATATGGGTTGAGGTTAATGTCAATAACATCATACAAAATCCATAAATATTGTGAAGAACCAAATTCTCAATTTTACCATTACCACGAGACACCAATTCAGTCCACAATCCACCATTTAAACCATGAATAAATCATTAAAAACAAGAAAAAACAATGCAAGATTTTGACCAACCAAAACCCTCAAGCCTAGTTTGAATTAAACCACCAAGAAACATTGAAATACCAAGTAATTTTGATGCAATCATATAATAAGTAAAATAGAAAGTGTAAAACATGCCTTTTTTGATGAATAGGGTTTGAATATTAGCCTTAAATATGGAATCCTAGGTGTTCTTGCCTCTAAGAATGTTTTGGGGGAGAAAAAAGAGTTGTTGATGTTTTCTGTTTTGAGAATAATCGCAATTCAGTGTTCAAAAAGGGTTTTAAGCATATAAGGTCCAGACCTCACAAAAAAATGACCAAAATATCCCTAAGATTATCCAATTTTTTTCAAGAAATAAGTCCCCACGACCTTACTTACGGTCTGTAAGTAGGGTCGTAGGTATCAAACCCTTTTTTTTAAACTCTTGGGACTTACTTACGACCCCCAACTTATGGCCCATAGGTAGGGTCGTAAGTATCAAACCTTTTTTCAGCTCCGAGGACCCACTTACGACACCCCAACCTACAGCCAATAAGTAGTACCTATGGCGCCTGCAGGTAGGGAGTCGTAGGTAGGTTGACAGTTTGACTGGACTTTAGTAAAATGGCCATAACTTTTTACTCTGACGTTGGATTGGGGCAAAACTTGATGCATTGGAAAGATAATTGAATTATATATCATTTGGTGGGTCTTGAGCTTAAAAAACTATATAATATAGGAGTTATTATTATTTGAAGTTGACTATAGCAAGACACTTCATGAGAAATCAATTAGTAAGGGAGGTTTTGACTTGTCTTGGAGTTACTTGAGGCTCCAACACAGTGGTGGTAACTTTGAAGGATGAAACCACCATCATTTCCAACTACTGTCTTATGCTGGTCTTAGTTGTAGAGGAATGGCTATCCCACTTTCCTTTGATCTAAAGGTAATAAACTAACTAATATGTCATGGTGAAGCTACGTGGGCATATTATTAACTTATTACCTTGTGATCAAATGAAAAAGCCATGAACCTTCCACTAGAACTAAGATCGACGCAAGTCACTTCAGTTGGCTATGATGGTGGTTCATCCATCAAAACTGCCACCACCGAGCCGACCCAAGATGTTTGACGGATAGCCACTGTGGTAGCCTACATTTTCATAGTGCGCACATCATTTGCATGAATCTGCCTCCAGTTCTTATTAGGCTTCTATTTCCATGTAAATCATTGCTACTACTCATGTCTCTATTGTCTCCTACATACATCAATTCTTCTCTTAGTAACACGTACATCCTTTTGCTACACAGTGAAAGTACCTACAATAGCAACATCATATCAAATTACCTCACTCAAGAAAATATATCTGAATTCATGGCGTTTTATTGAATTAGCTTCAATAGAAGTACGTGATTGAACTTTAAGAAAAATTGATTTCTCTCCTCTATACTGCACTATTCTCACGCTATTTTATCGGGATAGCCTTGAATTGCAGTTGAGAGATCAATAATTTCTTCTATCTACTTTATACTTTATTTACATATAAAGTAGATGTATATGATCAAAACACTCTTTTCTTTCTGTAAGTGTCACACATGCACGTGGGATACAATGTTGGCCATGCAAGTATCATTAATGCAAGAGGGACAAGTGTTGGGCATGCTTATATAATTAACGCGTATACTATCTGAAAAAAGAGGAGAAGAAGAAGAAGTGGGTCATTTGATGTAAAATTTAAAAGTTGGGCCAACATTTGTTATAATTTTAACCTAATGAATGTACAACATAATTATCTTTTTTTTTTTTTGTAAAATTTCTTTAAAGAACCCTGCCTGTTTTGTCTTAAGTCAACAAAAGAAAATCCTAATGTCCCTCAAGGATCACACACCATCATCATTCAGAAATCTAGGCATGGAGTAGAAAGAGGGTTTGGGTTTTCATTTTCAATCAACTAATATGGAAGGACTTACAGTTTTGCTAAAATTCCCGGCGAAACTAGAGATAAAGGATTCTGAATTTATAACCATAAACATAGATGCCTATGATACAAAAGAAAATCTATGAAAGATTTATAGTCATGGAGTACCTAACGGTGTTGCTGATGGAGGTTGTCCAACCCAAGGTGTTTGACGGGCAACCACAATGGTAGCCTTCATTTTCATAGCCCGTGAATCAACTACATGAACTCATCTTGTCTACTCTCAGGAGAGACCTTCTCAGCATTTTTTTTTCATGCTGCCTCCAATTCTTATTAGGCTTCTATTTCCATGGTAGTGCTGCTACTACTACTCATGTCTATGTCGTCTCCCACGTGCATCCTCATAGAACCAAAAGTTAATTGTAAGCTAGCACAGTAAAATAATATAATGCCAGATCAAAACAAACTGAAATATCAATGTTGAGTAAAGAAAAAATGAGTAAGAATTGTTAACAACACTTTTTTTAATGTCAATTTGCAAAATATTTTGGCAGTAATTACAACAACAACAAACTCAGTGTATTCCCACAAAGTGGAGTCTTGGGAGGGTAAGATGTACGCAATCCATATCGCTACCTCTGAAGAAGTAGAGAAGTTGTTTCCATATTATGACAGTAATTGATTACCTAAAATTAATTTTAGCAATAAAAGAATGATTGATTCACCAAAATAAATTCATCAAAATAATATTTAAACAAAAAATATCTATAAAGGAAAAAAAATTATGAAGCAACAAAAGAGAAGCTACAACAACAATCAGATACTGAAACAATGGAGGATGGAGATAATGTAAGGAATTTTTCAATTATAGATTCTGAAACACAAATAATCTAATTGTAACTTCGACATCACTTTAGGATTGTAGAACTAAATAATTTTTCTCACAACATAATATACCATTACTTTAATTTATTCAAGATATATAACTGGATTCATGTCATTTTCTGAAATAGCTTCGGTAGAAGTGGATTGAACGTTAAGAAAAAATGATTTCTTTCCTTTGCGCTATACTCTTCTCATGCTATTTTTATCGGGTTAGCTGTGAATTGAGTTGATAGATCAATATTTCTTTTATATTTCATTTAGACATAAAGTAGATGTTTATGACCACAACACTCTTTTCTTGATCTGTAACAATGAAGTGAAAATGAGATAGTTATAAATGTTGTTTAAATTTTTTTTTCTTCATTAAAAGACTCCGTAATAGACAAAATCATCCTTTTACCTTTTTATTAAATTACTATTATAATACAGAAAGAAGTTTAAATGTATAAAATGTTGTTCCGTATACAGAATCTGCATGTTTGCAAAACCCTTCAACACAAGTTCAAGATTGTATCAAGAACACTTATGAAGTTTTTCAACACCTTCAATACAAGTTCAATATGAACTATCAAAGAAGTGCGTTATTTTTTAAGAAATAAGATGAAACAGAAATAGAACATAACCCTCCGAATTCATGGAGTGTCCTTAAGAAATTAATTCCCCTCAAGTACCCGAGGTTGTGGAATTTTTCCTCTCAGGATAAAATGACTTCACAAGTAGAATGTAGCGGTACCTCAATCTTTTTGATTTTCTTCGAACTCACTCAACGGAAGATGATCACAAAGAGTTTTTAAAAGTAAAAGAATGTATTTCAATGCAGATTTTTTTTGTACTACCTGAGGAAAAAAAGTTCAGGTACTTATAACCATCAAATTCCCCTTCGGAAAGGAAGCAATGGTTCATGGAAGGGTGTATCATTTTGGAAAAGTCATGTCTTTTCATTTTAAAACAACATGTCTTTTATGAACAGTCATATCCGATAGAACAGTCACCCCTTTTCTGAAATAGTGTCTTTTCCTCGAAGGGTTGTGTCCCTCAATTTTCTATTCACAACAATTGAACCCAACAATCCCTCACATGAATGAGGAATGACTACTCTTTGTAAAACTTTTATGAACAAGTATGTGATCATCAAGTAAATACTGATTGTATCTAGATAAGTGGGTTTTCCTTTGAACTTTTCATAGTGAATATGTATCGGATGCACTCGATCAATCGGTAGACTTTATATCATTGAACCATCGAGCTTTAATATATACCTAGAAAATATATGTCACACAACCAACCTTTTACTGTTTATGGTTCTCACGGTTTGGTTAGTAGAGAATAGGCCTTTACTAATATTCTCCTTGAAGCGGCTTCCACTTCACCCTCACATAGGTGATTTCTAAACATTCAATCGTATAGATTAAACTATTTGGTCACATCTGCCAAATTTAGATAATCATTAAAAGACTTCACACCATAAGTATTATCCTTGTTTACTAAACATTGTCTACGTTATGTGAATGGGTTGGGTATATTGACAATGTTGAACCTGTCAGACACAACTTTATTTGATTTCCTTGAACTTAACTCTCGGGATCTCTAGTCTGCTAGGTAGAGTTACTGCCGTGCTGACTTGTACTAGGCCATAAACCCATCCTCTTTGATATTCTCTCAACTCCCTCTCTAGTTAAACCTTTTGTAAGTGGATCCATGTAATGCCTCGAGTCTGTACCCTGGACGCTATACGGTGCTAGCGACCCCAAAGGACCACCAACTAACCCATGACTGGTACCTGCTATGAGCACTGGATAATAATAACATTGCAATAATGATATTACTGAAATAAATGCGGAAGGTAGGCTGAAATCTCCATAAAGTTCATTATTGAAAACACATACTGACTACTAAAAAATGAATACTGATGAAATACTCTAGTCTGAAAGCTTCTAACTGTGTGAAATGTGGAGTTGATGAGACAAGTCCCAAACTAACCCCAGCTACTGAAAAGTAAACTGAAGTACTGAAATAACAACTTCATCCTCAAACTATGAGGACTCACAATTAAGTCTGGTACTGATAGGCTAGACTGCTAAGAACGGTCAAGATCCCGTGCATTTGAACCTATGATATAAGATATCATAGCGCAAAAGAAAAGTATGCGTCAGTACTCTGAATGTACTAGTATGCTAAGTGAGGTAGGTTGATATGCGTGGGTACATATGCATGAACAATAATGACTGGGTAGCATGAAAATAACTAAATAAGAGTACATGCATGAATACATAAAATGTAAGTGAGATCATGGTAACACCAAATATTGAGTTTTGATTAACTAATATCTGAGTTCACTGATAACTGCAATACTGTCAGCTGAGTGACTATTTCTGATAGTACTGATTTCTGTGAAATTGTACTGAGTTCTGTACTGAGCTGAGTGACTGTGTCTGACAGTCCTGATTTCTGTAGAACTGAACTGAATTTTATACTGAGACTGGAATTAAAACTGAGACTGTGGGAGGTAATTATCTAACCGACATGCCCCTTCTTTAAACTGATTTGGGGTCCAACCTATAACCCCAGTTTGAAGGGTGTCAGTACCGTGCCATGGGTAAAGAACAGTACTAAGTCACCCTTATCTGGCAGGTGCTCTGAATGAGAATGGTGATACCCTCAAATGGCAAGTTAAAACAACTCATCAACCCTCAATTGATAGGTTGATGTCTCAACCTACGCTGGCTACATAGTTTTGGAACACAAGAAATGCTTCTAAGGATCACACCCTCTACTGGCTGGTGAGTACCCATCCTTGGGATTTGAATCTTGAATTGGAAGCCCTAGGGTTTGTTTTTGAGTAAAAGAGTGTAATTTGCTTTGAGAGGACTGAATATTGTATTTTTAGGGATGGTTTGAAGTGAGGAAAATATCCTAAATACCCCTTTGGACGTTGTTTTAATTACTGAAAAGCATGCCCAGTGATGTGCATACCAATGAATCACATCGATGGGGTCAATGATATGGCTGACGCACCGCATCGAGTCCACATTGGCTCACTGGAAATTGACACTGGGAGTTAGGGAAAACATTTATCAACGCGATAGGTGACACGACGCATCGAGATCATATTGATCCACTGGTTTGTGCTTTCATACATGCTTCAAACGAAGTCCAAAAAATCCAAAACTCGTTCGAGAATACCTACTGACATTCCTGATCATGAAGTAACTTAAATATCGACATTTAATGGTCAAAGGGTCGCAAAATAAGATCGCCAACTATGAAGACTAAAAATAACTCTAAGTATGAATACTTAGCTAAAAGTTTCTAAGTCTGGGACCCCTTAACAAGCTTTAAAGGACTAAATTAAGCCTAGAATTTTGTGGGTTCTTACAATGACTCCCCTTTGGCAACATTCATCCTCTAATAAGACTGACTAAGATGGGAGAACTGATAGACTGAAAGTACATACTGGACATGCACAACTGAAGCATGATTTCATGGTTGAGACTACTGATATACTGAATTATCATACTGAACATGCATAACTGATGCATGATTTTGTAACTGATATTACTGATAAACTGAGTTTGTATACTGAACATGCATATCTGATGCATGAGTACATGACTGAACTGATTCATAAATATATGACTGAGTATGCAATGTTACTTGATACCAAGTTGGTAACTACATCTTAACATGAAACTGAGTAAATTTAAGAAAAATTATTACCTTAGGCTGAGTCTGAGTTTGCAGAGAAAAGGTAAGGATACTTGGTCTGCATGTCTGCTTCTGCTTCCCAAGTAGCTCCCTTAATGAATTGGCTCCGCCAAAGAACTTTGACTAGAGGGACTTCAAAGTTCTTTGTTCCTCAGTCTGTGAATCTGCTAATCAAGGATTTCGACTAGGATATCTTTATAAGAGAGATTATTTTTAATATCTAGGCCCTCTATAGGGACTACAACTATTGGGTCACCTATGCACTTCTTAAGCAAGGAGACATGAAGGACCGGATGTACTGAAGCTAAGTCTAAAGGCAACTCAAGCTTGTAAGCTACCTTTTCAAAATGGCTGAGAATTCGGTAAGGACCGACATATCGGGGACTGAGCTTCCCCTTATTGCAAAACCTCTTCACTCCTTTCATAGGAGAAATTTTTAAATAAACATAGTCACCAATCTCAAACTCGAGATTTTTTTTGCACACGTTAGCATATGATTTTTGTTGGCTCTGAGCTGTCTTAAACCTTTCCCGGATCAACTAAACTTTTTCTAAGGTATCAAATACCAGGTCAGGCCCTACCACTGCGGCCTCACCTACTTTAAACCAACCAATAGGAGACCTACACCTCCTCCCATAAAGCACCTAAAATAGAGCCATCTGAATGCTAGAGTGATAGATGTTGTTATATGCGAACTAAATCAAAGGCAAGTGGTTATCCCGACTACCTTTAATGTCAATCGCACACGCTTGCATCATATCTTCTAAAGTCTGAATGGTCCTTTCTGCTTAACCATCTTTCTGAGTGTGAAAGGCTGTACAGAGGTGAACTTGGGTACCAAGACCCTTCTAAAATACTTTTCTAAAATTAGAGGTAAACTGGATACCTCTATCTGAAATAATGGATAACAAAACTCCGTGCAATCTGACCAACTCTTTGACATAGAGCTTGACATAGTCCTTGGCGAAGTAAGAGGTATGGACTAGTACAAAATGAGCTGATTTGGTCATCCTGTGAACAATGACCCAAACTAAATCATGCTGACAAAGAGTACAAGGCAAAACCATCATAAAATCCATGTTCACCTCTTCCCACTTCCAAGTGGGAATACTGTACTCTTGCATAGACCTACTAGGTTTCTGATGCTCAATCTTAACCCGTTGACATATCGAGCACTTAGCTACAAACTCTACAATATTTATCTTTATCCCACTCTACCAATAGACCTCTCACAAATCACGATACATCTTAGTGGCCCCTAGATGAATAGAGTAACACACACCATGCATTTTTGCAAGAATCCTCTATCTCAGGTCATCTACACCTGGCACACATAGCCGACCCTGACAACATAATACACTATCTCCCCCTTGGGAGAAAACCTCTATCTTCTGATATCTGACTGATTCTTTCAATTTAACTAGGTTGGGATCCCTATCCTGCTTTTCCTTTACCTAAAAAACTAGAGATGATTCTGAACTACTCTGCACCTATACCTTCTATTGAATCGACTAAGCGGATACCTAGTCGGGCAAGATGATGAACTTCTTAAGCTAACTTCTTCTTACCATCATCCATGTGAGCAACAATACCTATATACATCCTACTGAGAGCATCAACCACTAAATTGGCCTTGCCCGGATGATACAGAACACTCAATGTCATAGTCTTTCAGAAACTCCAACCACCTTATCTAACGGAGGTTTAGGTCTTTCTGAGAGAACACATACTGCAGGCTCTTATGGTCTGTGAACATATCAACATGCACTCTGTACAAATAGTGCCTCTAAATATTTAAGGAAAATACTATAGCTGTTAACTCAAGATCCTAGTTGCATAGTTCTTTTCATAAGGTTTAAAATGTCTAGAGGCATAGGCTATGACCTTACCTCTCTGTATTAAAACATACTTTAAACCAACTTTAAAAGCATCACAATATACCACAAATCTATCTGAACCATCTGGTAGGGTCAAGACTGGGGCTATAGTGAGTTGAGTCTTCAACTCCTGAAAAATCTTCTTACAAGAATTTGACCACAGTAATTTAACTTTCTTCTGAGTCAATCTGGACATAGGGGATGAAATAGATAAAAATCCCTCAACAAATCATCGGTAATAGCCAGCCAAACCCAGGAAACTCCTAATATCTGATACATAGATCGGTCTGGGCTAGTTTCTCACTGCTTCGGTCTTTTAGGGATCAACTCTAATGCCATCTATGGAAATAATATGGCTGAGAAAAGATACTAACCTTATCCAAAACTTGAAATTTTTAAATTTGGAGAACAACTGATGGTTTCTGAGGGTCCGCAATACTATTTTGAGATGGCCTGAATAATCATTCTCACTGTGGAAGTTGACAAGAAGGTCATCTATAAATAATATGATGAATATGTCCAAGTACTACTTAAACACTTGGTTCATCAAGTCCATGAAAGCTGCTGGGGCATTGGTAAGACCAAATGACATGACTAAGAATTCAAAGTGACCATACCGAGTTCTGAAAGCTGTCTTTGGAATGTCATATTCTCTGACTCTGAGCTGATGATAGCCTGATCTGAGCTCTATCTTAGGAAGGTAACTAGCACCTTGAAGTTGGTCAAACAAGTCATCAATTCTGGGAAGTGGATACATGTTCTTGACCATGACCTTATTTAGCTGATGGTAGTCAATACACATTCTGAGAGAACCATCTTTCTTGCGCACAAATAGGATTTGCACACCCCACGAAGATATATTGGGTCTGATGAATCCCTTATCTAGGAGATCCTTTAACTATTATTTTAACTCCTTGAGTTCTACTAAAGCCATTCTATATGGAGGAATATATATGGGCTGAGTATTTGGAAGAAGGTCAATTCTGAAATCAATTTCCCTCTCAGGAGGACCTCTAGGAAGATCTCCAGGAAACACATTCGGAAATTCACATACTGCTGACACTAAATTAAGATTAGGGGTTTCTGAACTCGAGTCTTGGACTCAAACGATATGGTAGACACATCCCTTAGATATCATTTTCCTTGCCTTAAGGTAGGAAACAAGCTGACCCCTAAGTGCTGAAGTCCTACCCCTCCACTTCAGGACAGGTTCATTTAGAAACTGAAATTAGACAATTCTATTTTTGCAGTCAACTGAGGCATAGCATGAATGAAGCCAATCCATGCCGAGAATGACATCAAAATTGATTATCTCTAATTTCACTAAGTCTGCTAAAGTGACTTTCTGAGATACCATAATCAGATAGTTCTTGTATACTCGTCGCGCTATGATGGATTTACCCACTGGGGTAGAAAATGAGAAAGGCTCTGCTAGGATTTCAGGACTGACTCCGATGTCAACAGATATATATGGAGTTATGATAACGCTCAAACTACAGCTCTCGTAAGAGTGTAAGCGGTCGTTGTCAAATATATAACCCAACTGGGTTGGGTGTCGAATCCCACAGAGAATACTTGGTCACTAAGTAAGCAAAGATTATTAGACTTTTGGTGAAAGTTTCGTAAAAAGGGGGGATTGTAGCGTGAGTAACAAAATAATAATGTAAAAACGGAAAATAGTAAAGAGTAAAACGGATTATTTGGTTGGTTTTGATCAATGGGAATTGAGAGTTAGGGTTATGTCCACCTTATGAGTTCTACATATCTTTTGACTATGAGTTATTCGAAATTCAGACATGCATGCGCTTATATAGAATCGTATTCTATGGTAAATCCAGGCGTCTTTCGACCTATCAAGGACTATTTCACCTTAACTCTTTCGAGCTTAAAGCGTATCTAATGGTACAAATTCTCCAAGAGGTTAATCCAGTTACGACACTAACTTTTTAACAGGGGTTGGTTCCCTATTACCTTGACATTATCTCTTTCCCAGACATATAACTTTTCTTTCGAACAAGTAAATGCTATACTGGCGTATTCTATATGTTTGCAACCACAAGAATTTAGATTAAGATGAAGAGAATAATGATATAAGCAGCATACTTGTCAAGAATTCACAAACTCATAGCAATAGATAGTATCTCAAAAGGCTTCCATAACCCCAACCGAGAAGTTTAGCTACTCATGGGTGCAATGGAAATCACAATAGTCATTATCATCATACCAATATAAGGATCTCACGTGTAGTATATGTTGGTAGGGCTTTGTGGAGTGAAGACCTTGCAAGTAGCGGTTCTCTTTTTGTGGAAATTTTAAGTCGAATAGATGAAGAGAAAGTAAATAAGAATTAATTGAAAGCAAATTGTTTAGAGTTGTAGATGAATGAATTAGAATGTGAATGATGAGAATAATGAGAATTATCCAAAGCTTCAGCAAAATAGGGTATTTATAATACCCATATCCTATTCCTACTAGGCTACTGCGTACTTATCCTAATCCTAATAAATTACTGCATCATTATCTTAATCCTAATAAGTTACTGCTGATCCCCAAAGTCTTGAGAAATGCTGTTTTTGCCTGGGACAGGTTTGCATGCGTCACTTTTAGTCCTAGGCGTCCAAGCTCTGCTCTCCTTCTTTTGTGAAGCTTCCTTTGGTGTCAAGTTATCCATAAAATGCGGAAATCTTCATCATTTATACCTGTAAACTTGCTAATCACGTTTTTTAGCCCATTTACAGGAAAAAGGACTAAAAGTGCATGAATTATTGTAACACCCCATACTTAATTATGTGCATTAGCCATGGTTATATGTGTCGGAGTATATGTATTGATCCTAAGTTAGGTATATATGAGTTTGAGTATGAGTATTGATTATTTTGAGATGGTTTCAAGTGTATAGTTTGATTATATGTGTATGGGAATTGACTTTATTTATACCGGAATTTTCCCGTCAATGGTTCCATACGAAGTTTATTGAATAAGCTTTCCAACGATATAAATATTTCCAAAAACGGATAAGTTTCGGATATAATCGAGCACGTTCAAAACTATAAAACGGCGGCCGGGATAATTGTGAACAGTAAATGTGCAGGAAATTCAAACTACTGAGGCTTGTCAGTTTTTTGGGTCAACTTTGAACGATCATAACTCCCTCAATATAATGAACTGGGAGAGCTACAACCTATGAAAAGAAAGCTATTTGAGTCTTCTTTCCAATTAAATTGGTTTCATCCAAATCCAACATCTTAGTAAGGAGTTATACGCGTTTTACTTCAGCCTCTCAAAATAGATTTTTAGGGTCAACTTCAAACGATCATAAATCCTTGTACAGGACGAAATGGGTGGACTAATTTATATGAAATGAAAGACCTTTGAATTATCTATCCAACAATACCAATTTCACTCAAATCCGATATCGGAGCAAAGAGTTATGGCCGATTTACTTTAGCCTGTCAAAACAGTCCGCCATGGACAGATTCGGACTTACTTAAAATTTTAAGGGCAATATGGTCATTTTCCATCACCTCATGGACGAAAATTGGTCTTTATATACATACACTTAGCCTCATATCCATCATTTTTATCCATATTATTGGAAATAAGAAACCCTAGCCTAATTTCAACACCAATTATCTTGTGATTCAACCGTAGAAAATCCAAATTGATTCCGTAGTTGTGTTCACCGTCTCGAGGGCTTCGAGAAGCACCCATTATTTGTGCCAACAGGACTTCGAAATAAAAAGGGCCATTTTATGGTAAGGATGTAAATTATGTTGGTGTTATTTATTTGGATATGTATATATATATATATATATGCATGTGAGCATAAGAAGTATGTTATTTGATTGTTGTTGAAAGATGATTGGAAATGATGTTGGATCATTCTTGTGCATGGTTGGATTATGTTAAATTGTGAAAGGATTTGGTGTGATGATGTGGTATTGATTATGTGGTATTGAAATGATGATTATATATATATATACACATAAACCTATTGTTCAAGTTGGTTTTTGGAATGTTTTGCAAATATTGGTTGTATGGAATTATGGAAGAGAATTGTGGTGTTGGGATGCTAATACTAGATGCCAAACATTTCATTGTAGATAAGTGATTTGTAAAGGCGGGAAGTTGTGTTGAATTGGTATCCGAATCTACGACGAGGTATGTAAAGCATACTCTAACAATGTTCTTTGGCATGAAAACACCAATGTTCCATCAAGTAAGATTCCGAGGTTGTCCAAAAACATGTATTGTTCTACATTACCAACGAAGTTGTTTCCATTCTATAAAGTGTCAAATGTTTCATTGATATACCAAAAGGCTCATATTTCATTATTGTGATATTGATGATTCTGAAACACATTGTTGATGTACCAATGAGTCTTTATGACATTGTTATTGTATAGAAGGTCTATTACTTGATTCCTATTAATGTATCATTGTTCCAAAGGTACTATATTGGCATGAACACTAATGTAATAATCTCAAAAGCTTTTGAACTAAGTTATTGGAAAGATCTCTTATGTGTGTTACTTGATATACGTGTGGGTGGTATCCCAGGGGCATAAGCCTAGCATGGGTCGATCCCTATTTATGTGTTTATGGGTGGTATCCCAGGGGCATAAGCCTAGCATGGGTCGATCCCAGTTGATATGTACTGGAGGCAGCCTAATTGTCACAGTACGGTACAGTATTAATTATTGTTAGGTGGTTGGAGGTTCGGGAGGAGGAGGTAATGGCGAATGATAATTGTAAAGAATGAAATGAACGAATGTATACCGTTCCACAAATGTGTTTGAATTCAAGAACCCAATTCATATTAATGATAATGTACATAATCCTAAAAGTGTTTATGAAGTGTGGTTCACTTCTATTATGATTTATTCACTTGCGTCTGATTTTCTTGATCCCCTATATCACATATGATTATCTACAGCTTTACATACTCAGTACATATGTCGTACTGACGTCCCTCATGGGGGACCTACATTTTATGCTATAGGCATAGGCACTTCAACTCATTCACAGCATAGATAGGAGCCGGTTCGTACAACTATTGTTGGTGAGCTCCAGTTTGCTTCGGAGCTTTCCGAGTCGGTTCCTTATGTTTTGTTATTGTACAGGAGTCATGTGTGGGCGGGGGTTTGTCCCGAACCTAGTTATGCATGTATATATGTCCTAGAGGCTTTGTAGACCTAAGGAAGGGTCAAGTCATGAGAGTTTATATAGTGATGTTATATTTGTATATGTGGTGGCCCCGACGGCCAAGTATTATATATATATATATATATATATATATATATATATATATATATATATATATATATATATATATATATATATTTGTGCTGATACAGGGAATTAGACCCTTCTATATGTAACGAAGTGCTGCCCAAATTTTTGGTGAATGTAAGTGAAGGTACAGGTATTTGAACGGGTTCTCCCGGGCCTTCTCGGCTTCGGGTGCCAGTCCGGCCCGATGGAATTTTGGGGCGTGACAAAAGTGGTATCAAAGAGCTTCGTCCTAGTGAGTCTACAAAGACGTGTCTACGTAGAGTCTTATTTATCGGTGTGTTGTGCACCACATCTATAAACAGGAGGCTATGGACATTTAGGAATTGTTTCTTTTCTTCATGTCTTAGATCGTGCGATAGAGCTTATATTGTATATGAAGTCATAGTTGACCACTGAATCAGTTTGTTTCTCTTATTATAGTAATGATGCCGGTTAGCAGAAGCAAGAATACCGGTAAGCAAGTAGATGTGGCTGCCGGAGAGGGGACTAGTAAGTCACCCACTATACCAGCTAATCAAAGTGAGGCTCCAGCTGAGCATGCATCAGAAACTTCCCCCATTCCGAAAGAAATAAGGGGGAGGAGAACTATATCCCCAGAGCCACCTATTAATGCTGTTGATCAAGATCTTAGAAATGCAGTACAACTTTTGACTCGTATAGTTACTGGGCAAGTCCAAGGGCAAGCTATTCCTGCCGCGGGTTCTAGCGGTACTGATAGGGCGGCTGGTCTTCGGACGCAAGATTTTCTTAAGATGGATCCGCCTACTTTTACCGGATCCAATCTTAACGAAGATCCGCAGGACTTTATTGATCAGATCCAAAGGGCCCTAGAGGTGATGCATGTATCGGGCAGAAAGACAGTGTAGTTAACCGCGTATAGATTCAAAGGTGAGGCTATATATTGGTATGAAGACTGGAAACGGTCAAGGGGAATTGATGCACCCCCAGCTACTTGGAAAGAGTTCAAAGAGGTATTTATTGATCATTATCTTCCATATGAGACTCGTCAGGCCCATGCGGATCAGTTCTTAAATCTTCGGCAGGGTAATACAAGTGTGAGAGAGTATAGTCTTCAATTTAATTCCTTGTCCAGATATGCTCCTAATGTTATAGCTACTATGGATGACAGAGTTCATCGGTATGTGAATGGATTGGATCCGTATTTGGTTAGGGATTGTACTATTGCTGCACTGAATAAAGACATGGATATAGCTAGGATCCAAGCATTTGCACAGAAAATGGAAGATCAGAGGCAAAGAAAAAGAACACAGGAATTTGAAAGCGGATCTTCTAAGAGGGCCAAATCTACAGGGCAGTTTATGGCGCCACAGGGAGGTTTTAGACCTCAATTTTTTGCTAGACCACCTAGGTCATTATTTTCTTATTCTGCAGCTAGTGCTCCACCACAGCATCAGGGGTTTAGAGGTAGTCAATTTGGGAAAAGAAGTGAGGGTCATAGTTCGCGATCTGTGGGTTATCATGGGCAAGGGAATATGAGCCAATCGAGACCTCCTCGAGAGCCATGCAATAAATGTGGAAGGCATCATATGGGTGTATGTCAAATGGGAACAAATGTTTGTTATTGGTGCGGTATGACGTGGCATATGATGAGAGAATGCCCACGAAGGGGCGCAGGTGGCGTAGCACGACCTTCGGGATCAGCTGTTGCATCATCGTCACCGGTATCTTATTCTGGTAGGGGCGCACAACATGCGAGTCACGCTAGAAATGGAAAAAGAGTCGCCAGTTCCAGCGGGACTCAGAATCACACTTATGCTTTAGCGGATCGACAGAATCTAGAGGCTTCCCCAGATGTGGTTACGGGTACGTTGTCCATATTTTTGTTTGATGTATATGCTCTAATTGATCCCGGTTCTACATTATCATATGTTACTCCTTTGGTTTCTGGAAAGTTCAAAAGAACCCCCGAATTGTTAGATAAGCCGTTGGAAGTGTCTACCCCGGTTGGGGAATCTATTATTGCTAGAAGAGTTTATAAAGATTGTGTAGTAACTGTGTGTGATCGAGACACGATGGCCATTCTTGTGGAACTATAAATGGTTGATTTTGATATTATAATGGGTATGGATTGGTTAGCGTCTTGTTATGCCAAAATTGACTGTTGTACAAAAAAGATGTATTTACATTTTCCTAATGAAGCAGTTATTGAATGGCAAGGTAAGATTGGCGCACCAAGAGGTAGATTTATTTCTTATTTCAAAGCAAGAAAAATGATTTCCAAGGGCTACATATGTCATTTAGTTAGAGTAAAGGATACGGAATCGGAATCACCAGATCTTCACACTGTACCAGTGGTAAATGAATATCCTGATGTATTCCCTGAAGATCTTCCAGGCTTACCTCCTGAACGAGAAGTAGAGTTTGGTATTGATGTAATACCAGGCACCCAACCAATCTCCATTCCTCCATATAGAATGGCCCCAGCAGAATTGCGAGAATTGAAAGATTTGCTAGAGAAGGGATTCATAAGGCCTAGTATGTCTCCCTGGGGAGCACTAGTGTTATTTGTGCGCAAAAAGGATGGCTCGCTGAGGATGTGTATTGATTATCGGCAATTGAATAAGGTGACTATTAAGAATAAATATCCTCTCCCAAGAATTGATGATTTATTTGATCAGTTACAGGGCGCCAAGTGCTTTTCTAAGATTGATTTGAGGTCAGGTTACCACCAAGTGAGGGTCAAAGAAAAAGATATACCCAAAACAGCTTTCCGAACAAGGTATGGTCATTATGAGTTCCTAGTTATGTCATTTGGGCTAACAAATGCACCTGCAGCTTTTATGGATTTGATGAATAGGGTGTTTAAGCCATTCCTGGATGTATTTGTGATAGTTTTTATAGATGATATTCTAGTTTATTCTAGATCAGAAGAGGACCATGCCAATCACTTACGACAGACATTGCAGACTCTTCGTGATTGTAAGCTTTATGCAAAGTTCTCTAAATGTGAGTTTTGGTTAAAGTCGGTGGCATTTTTGGGTCATATTGTATCTAGTGAAGGGATAAAGGTTGATGCTCAAAAGATAGAAGCTGTGAAGAACTGGCCAAGGCCCACAACGCCTACGGAGATTCATAGTTTTCTCGGGTTGGCCGGTTATTATAGAAGGTTTGTTAAAGACTTTTCTTCCATTTCAGCACCCTTAACCAAGCTAACGCATAAAGCATCCAAGTTCCAATGGAATGATGCGTGTGAGGAGAGTTTCCAAGAATTGAAGAACAAGTTGATTTCTACACCCGTATTGGTACTTCCAGAAGGCACCGAAGGGTATATAGTGTATTGTGATGCTTCTAGAATTGGTTTAGGATGTGTATTGATGCAGCATGGTAAGGTAATAGCATATGCTTCTAGACAATAGCGGCCACATAAGAAAAATTACCCCACACATGATGTTGAGCTGGCAGCGGTTATCTTTGCTTTAAAAATATGGCGCCACTATTTATATGGGGTTCATGTTGATATATATACTGATCATAAGAGTTTGCAATATATTTTTAATCAGAAGGATCTAAATTTAAGGCAGCGAAGATGGCTTGAACTATTAAAGGACTACAATGTTGATATCTTGTACCATTCAGGGAAAGCAAATGTGGTAGCTGATGCGTTAAGTCGTAAGGCTATGATGACGCCTATATAAAGGCAAGGGATGGTTAAAGATCTTCATCAATTAGCTAGTCTAGGAGTTCGTCTTCTCGAAACTCCGAACGAGGAGCTTATTGTGCATAATGCCGTGGAATCCTCATTAGTAGCTGAGGTGAAAGAGAAGCAAGATGCAGATCCTATTTTATTACAGCTTAAGGAGAACGTTTAGAGTGGTGCGACCAAGGCATTTGATCTTACGCGAGAAGGAGTACTTCAGTGCCAAAACCGATTGTGTGTGCCGGATGTAGACGGGCTAAGAAAGAAGATTATGACAGAGGCACATTTTTCAAGGTATTCCATTCATCCAGGATCAACCAAAATGTATCAAGATTTGAAAGATATGTATTGGTGGAATGACATGAAAAGGAACATCGCAGAATTTGTAGCTGAATGTCCAAATTGTCAAAGAGTTAAAGTTGAGCACCAAAAACCCGGAGGCTATATGCAATGCATAGATCTTCCCATTTGGAAGTGGGACATGATCAACATGGATTTTGTTACAGGTTTGCCTTTTACAACTCGGAAATTTGATTCTATATGGGTGATTGTGGATAGGCTTACTAAATCCGCACATTTCTTACCCGTTAAGACCACTTACACAGTTGAAGAATATTCGAAGCTGTATGTTAAAGAAATAGTCCGATTGCATGGAGTGCCAACTTCTATTATATCGTATCGGGGAACTCAATTTACTGCAAAATTTTGGAAGTCTTTCCAACGGAGTTTGGGAACACAAGTGAATCTGAGTATAGCTTTTCACCCTCAGACGGATGGACAAGCAGAGCGCACCATTCAAACACTTGAAGATATGCTACGAGCATGTGTTATGGATTTTAAAGGCAGCTGGGAAGATCATTTACCTCTTATTGAGTTTGCCTACAATAATAGCTATCATTCAAGTATCAAAATGGCACCATATGAAGCTTTATATGGGAGGAAGTGTAGATCACCAATAGGATGGTTCGAAGCAGGTAAAACTCTTATGTTCGGACCGGATCTTATGTATCAAGACATAGAAAAATTCAAGGTGATTTAGCAACGGTTGAAAACAGCTCAAAGTTGACACAAATCATATACGGATAGTAGAAGAAGAGAGCTAGAGTTTTCGTTAGGCGATTGGGTATTTTTGAAGGTATCGCCAATGAAAGGGGTGATGAGATTTGACAAGAAAGGAAAGTTGAGTCCACGATATATAGGCCCATATAAGATTATTCGAAGATGTGGGCAAGTTGCTTATGAATTAGAGCTACCCCAGGAACTCTCATCAGTGCATCAAGTATTTCATGTATCGATGCTTCGAAAGTGCATCGGAGATCCATCCCTTATTACTTCTACTGAAGATGTGCAAGTAACAGAAGATCTTACCTATGAGGAGATGCCTATTGCTATATTAGATCGTCAAGTTAAGAAGATGAGAAATAAAGAAGTAGCATCGGTGAAAGTACTTTGGAGAAATCAACAAAGGGAAGAGATTACATGGGAAGTGGAGGAAGCAATGAAATCGAAATACCCTTATTTGTTCAAAGGTGAAAAAGAAGTGCAAGGAGTGTAACTGGGACACTAACAAGTGAGTTTTTACATATGCATAATATCTATATGATGACGTGAATATCAATTATGAATTCGAACTTGTTTCGGCTAAATAACTACATTTACATTCGAGGACGAATGTCCTTAAGGGGGAAAGGATGTAACACCCCATACTTAATTATGTGCATTAGCCATGGTTATATGTGTCGGAGTATATGTATTGATACTAAGTTACGTATATATGAGTTTGAGTAAGAGTATTGATTATTTTGAGATGGTTTCAAGTGTATAGTTTGATTATATGTGTATGGAAATCGACTTTATTTATACCAGAATTTTCTCGTCGATGGTTCCATACAAAGTTTATTGAATAAGCTTTCCAACGATATAAAGATTTCCAAAAACGGATAAGTTTCGGATATAATCGAGCATGTTCGAAACTATAAAACGGCGGCCGGGATAATTGTGAACAGTAAATGTACAGGAAATTCAAACTACTGAGGCCTGCCAGTTTTTTGGGTCAACTTTGAACGATCATAACTCCCTCAATATAATGAACTGGGAGATCTACAACCTATAAAAAGAAATATATTTGCGTCTTCTTTCCTATCCAATTGGTTTCATCCAAATCCAACATCTGAGTAAGGAGTTATACTCGTTTTACTTCAGCCTCTCAAAATAGATTTTTAGGGTCGACTTCAAACGATCATAACTCCTTGTACAGGACGAACTGGGTGGATTAATTTATATGAAATGAAAGCCCTTTGAATTATCTATCCAAAAGTACCACCTTCACTCAAATCCAATATCGGAGCAAAGAGTTATGGCCGATTTACTTTAGCCTGTCAAAACAGTCTGCCATGGACAGATTCGGACTTACTTAAAATTTTAAGGGCAATATGGTCATTTTCCATCACCTCATGGACGAAAATTGGTCTTTATATACATACACTTAGCCTCATATCCATCATTTTTATCCATATTATTGGAAATAAGAAACCCTAGCCTAATTTCAACACCAATTATCTTGTGATTCAACCGTAGAAAATCCAAATTGATTCCGTAGTTGTGTTCACCGTCTCGAGGGCTTCGAGAAGCACCCCTTATTTGTGCCAACAGGACTTCGAAATAAAAAGGGCCATTTTATGGTAAGGATGTAAATTATGTTGGTGTTATTTATATGGATATGTATATATATATATATATATGCATGTGAGCATAAGAAGTATGTTATTTGATTGTTGTTGAAAGATGATTGGAAATGATGTTGGATCATTCTTGTGCATGGTTGGATTATGTTAAATTGTGAAAGGATTTGGTGTGATGATGTGGTATTGATGATGTGGTATTGAAATGATGATTATATATATATATATACACATAAACCTATTGTTCAAGTTGGTTTTTGGAATGTTTTGCAAATATTGGTTGTATGGAATTATGGAAGAGAATTGTGGTGTTGGGATGCTAATACTAGATGCCAAACATTTCATTGTAGATAAGTGATTTGTAAAGGCGGGAAGTTGTGTTGAATTGGTATCCGAATCTACGATGAGGTATGTAAAGCATACTCTAACAATGTTCTTTGGCATGAAAACATCAATGTTCCATCAAGTAAGATTCCGAGGTTGTCCAAAAACATGTATTGTTCTACATTACCAACGAAGTTGTTTCCATTCTATAAAGTGTCAAATGTTTCATTGATATACCAAAAGGCTCCTATTTCATTATTGTGATATTGATGATTCTGAAACACATTGTTGATGTACCAATGAGTCTTTATGACATTGTTATTGTATAGAAGGTCTATTACATGATTTCTATTGATGTATCATTGTTCCAAAGGTACTATATTGGCATGAACACTAATGTAATAATCTCAAAAGCTTTTGAACTAAGTTATTGGAAAGATCTCTTATGTGTGTTACTTGATATACGTGTGGGTGGTATCCCAGGGGCATAAGCCTAGCATGGGTCGATCCCTATTTATGTGTTTATGGGTGGTATCCCAGGGGCATAAGCCTAGCATGGGTCGATCCCAGTTGATATGTACTGGAGGCAGCCTAATGGTCACAGTACGGTACATTATTGATTATTGTTAGGTGGTTAGAGGTTCAAGAAGAGGAGGTAATGACGAATGATAATTGTAAAGAATGAAATGAACGAATGTATACCGTTCCACAAATGTGTTTGAATTCAAGAACCCAATTCAGATTAATGATAATGTACATAATCCTAAAAGTGTTTATGAAGTGTGGTTCACTTCTATTATGATTTATTCACTTGCGTCTGATTTTCTTAATCCCCTATATCACATATGATTATCTATAGCTTTACATACTCAGTACATATGTCGTACTGACGTCCCTCACGGGGGACCTGTATTTCATGCTACAGGCACAGGTACTTCAGCTCATTCACAGCATAGATAGGAGCCGGTTCGTACAGCTATTGTTGGTGAGCTCCAATTTTCTTCGGAGCTTTCCGAGTCGGTTCCTTATGTTTTGTTATTGTACAGGAGTCATGTGTGGGCGGGGGTTTGTCCCGACCCTAGTTATGTCATGTATATATGTCCTTGAGGCTTTGTAGACCTAAGGAAGGGTCAAGTCATGGGAGTTTATATAGTGATGTTATATTTGTATATGTGGTGGCCCCGATGGCCAAGTATTATATATATATATATATATATTTGTGCTGATACAGGGAATTAGACCCTTCTATATGTAATGAAGTGCTGCCCAAATTTTTGGTGAATGTAAGTGAAGGTACAGGTATTTGAACGGGTTCTCCCGGGCCTTCTCGGCTTCGGGTGCCAGTCCGGCCCGATGGGATTTTGGGGCGTGACAATTATATATTTTGTCCTCATACCTTAGCTAAAATATGGGTAGATTATAGCACTTTAGGCGCGTAAATATGCCTATCATCAACACACCACACTTAAAGCTTTGTTCGTCCTCGAACAAAATATCATGTCCTTCTAAACATCCACTTAGGGTTTCACAGTAACAACACAAAATATTCATCAAGACATGCACGACAATTATTAACAAAGAGTAGTTTTCTGATCACTTCTAGAAACAATTCAACCTCTAATATAGACTCGTGATGATGGTTAATTTGTATTCAATAAGTTAAGGTGCAAAGATTCATATACGACTACCCAAAACTCATCAACCATGTGTGTCTCACAATATGTCACCCATACTCACTCACAAGTATTGTATATATCTCGAACATGGGTATAAGATTATCCTTGCTCTCACTCTCACAAAGAATTCATATGTTGCGACTAATGACCATAGGCTTGCCCTTAGTGTAATGCTCCACTAAATATCAGAATGTTAAGCTTAGGATCAAATAGATCTTTTACAGGTTGTAATGTAGGCTAAGGTATGGGTAGGACTATTTTGGCCAGAAATAGTGACTATGTTCCTAAGCGCTTTAATACATCACATTATGCCATTAACACTTTCTTTCAAACAACCTTTCTACTTTCTTTTAATCTACCACCCCTTCTCACCTCTTTTGTTATTCACTTTTGAACAGAATTAACTTTTTATTTTTCTTTTCATTTTTCTCTCTTCTTTTTTTTATAACACACCTCTATAATAACCATTTTTTTTCATAACGAATTCAAGTACCAATTCACTTTAAGGAACTACTCTCACCCAATTTCCTCTTATTTTGTCACATGACTTTACAATTTAAAGCACTTAGGAATTTGGATCAAATTATGGTCTTGAAAAAATGGATTAGGCTTACATATGAGGCTGTCAAAGAAAATAGGCTAAAGGCTCAAAGGGGGTTATCTAGGATGATGTCCATGGGTAGATAAAATGAAGGTAAACAATCATAGGTTGCCAAAGAAATGCCTAAATCATCTCCTAAACTCACACTCTTTATTTTGCTTTACATACATACCAGGCAAGTTCTAGCATCAGCCACAGACATAGAATATACTATCATCTCACACACACAAGGCACATGGTCGACTTTATTGGAAGTAGTATAGACTCTTGACCCAACGTATGAAGGAATTAAACCACATAGATATCACACAGTGAGTCACACTTGGAGCCTAAACGTCTCAATAGTAATGATTTTATCACAGACTCTTGTCATAATACCATGCTGCCTATCAGAACAATTTCATGCAAAGTTAAAAAAATTTTAAAAAAAAATTTACTACTAACACACAAAACAAACAAAAATAAATATATGCAAATGCAGATAAAGAAGGTTAGCATGCAAATACCAGCACCCCACACTTAGACGGGACGCACTGCCCTCAGTGGAAAATAAATAAGAAGAACTTGGTTAGTCGGACTCCTCCTCTATGTCTGGGGTCATACCCCCTTCGTTGAAATCATCATTAGAGTCGTCGTCATCAGAGTTCTCTTCCACGTTGGAGTCTGGCATTCGGCGATCATCATCGGTTGGCACATCGTCATCAAGAGGTTCCTCAAAATGTACACCTACTCCACACATTGCCCTTGCATGCTCGTTCATTGGGTAGTCATAATCCAACTGTTAGAGCTCTGCAGTAGTTGGAACACGACCTCCGCTCATCATGGAAATCGAGTCATGCCATAAAGATGGCGAAAGAAACTCTCATCTCGAGCATGACGTTCTGCAGTGGTAAGGTTGACGCCATGTGTGGTTTCAGCATCTTTAACCTTTGTGAGGTCAACCTTCTTCGGGTTATGTGGAAGCTTATGATCGGCCGGTTCCTCTTCAATGTCCTCCTTCCTCAATATTGCAGTCAACAGATTGCCAAAGCTGAAGTGGGACCTCTTGTGTAGCCTGGCCTTTTGCATTGTAGATCGAATAATTGCCCCAATGTTGATAGGGACATTCGTCATCAACGCGTACACCAAGCACACTCTATATCGTGTTATCTTTGTGTACTGTGTCCCTGGAATCAGGCAAGAGTTGACTATTCGCATCCATATCCTAGCTTCCCTATTTAAGGAAGCATATGGGAAGGTGTTGTGCCGACCGGTGTCCTTGTGTCTGCTCCATCATGCCATAGATCTTGTTCCGTACAATGTCTGTCTGATTTGCCTGTACGGAGGTCTGTTGTACAGCTCTTTGAGTGGTGATGGATCAACAGATGGCAAACCTAGAAAAGAGTTGAAGAACTCCGCATTTAGTTGAAGGACTTGGCCCCGAATCTTTACTTCACTCCCTATAGTTTTCGGTGACCAATTGGCATATAATTCACGTGTTAAATCAAGATTGCACTCTCCCATATCTCGGAAGATGAAATCAAGATGTAACACCATTATCTTGGCCAACATACGGGGTTCTTTCTTTGCTAGGCTTTCCTTGCGTATCAACTCTACATGAACATATTTTTTTTCTTTATTGTTCCTATACCACTCCTTTCCTTCCTCCTCTTGGACCCATTTAATTCCAAACATGCGGCGAGGTATTTGCAGCGAGGAGGATTCTCCTTGCTCTTTTCGTCCCCTTTTCTGGCCTTTTTGTGAAGTGGTTGCTTTTTCTTTTCCTTGTCTTGCTTTTGGTGCCATTGTACCTGAGATTAAAATAATAGTCATGTTAGCTTCATCTCGGTGGATACAATCGACAAACAAGCAGTAGTGTCACCACCCCATACTTAGTTTGTTGGCACAAACTAGTTAAGTGAACGTTGTCGATTACTTAGACTTCATCGATATACGTTTAGGTGGTACGTTCCAAGAATATAATCAGTGCAGTCATACTTTTCTAGTCATCTTAACTATCCTTTTCGATTCTATCTCAAGTAATCTTGACAATACTTTTCATGTTTGGATTGATGTACCCTTTGGAACAAGACTACTACATAGAGATTGTATCAAGTTATGACATAGAAATAATCAACATTTCATGTTTGTAGTTAATCATGATTTTTCATCTCAATGAACAAGTAATTCGAACATGAAAGCTTTCAAGTTACAAGATTATACCATTTTCTTAACCATGTCAATTCCGCAAAAGTATGACAGTGTATCAAAATCAAATTCAAGTTGGAAACAAGTCAAGACCATCCTTACGTATCCTTTCACTCACTTAGTTGTATCACAATAAATCAACCACACTCAAATCACCAACACTACTTCAAGATTTAACAATTTATTATAGATGTAGTAGTATAGTACTTACGGAATATAAAAGAAGAACAAAGAAGTACTTACTTGGTTGATGGCCTTTGGAAGATGTTCTTGCAAAATAAAAGAGCAAAAGGAAAATTTTTGAGAGAATTTGGAGAGGTAGACGGTGCTTTAGGGTGAAATTTCAATGTGTTTTTGTTTTAAGACTAAGGTTGTATTTATAGGACAAGCTTGGGTTGGGTTTTGACCCATTTGGAATCGGTTTTGGGGACCAAAAGTGACCATAGGCGGCGCCTTTTGCAAAGCATTGTTGAGCATAGGCGGCGCCTATGCTATGGCATTGTTAGGCATAGGCGGTGCCTATGCCATGGAATATGAGATTCAGAGACAAAAGGCTTTTGCATAGGCGACGCCTATGCTATGGCACTCTAGAATCCGAGAGCTTAGGCCATAGCATAGGCCTTGCCTTGTTCGTGGCCTAGATTTACATAGGCCTTGCCTTGTTCTTTGCCTATATTCTCATAAGCAATGCCTAACCCATAGCCTTTGGCTTCTTCATTCCTAACTTACCACCTTCAACATGCAATACTTCAAAATCAAAATTTGAAACCAATCTCCTCCTTTACACCTCTTGCACCTACATTTACTAAAAGACAACAAAAAGGATTAGAACGATGGGTTGCCTCCCATCTAGCGCCTTAGTTTTGGTCGTGGCTCGCCTCTTCTTAGGAAAACAAAAACAACAAAAACAATTAAAAACGATGGGTCGCCTCCCATCAAGCGCTTGATTTATTGTCGCGGCACAACATAGCTACCTCGAGTACTTAGACTTCGTTGAGATAGATGGTGGCCATATAGTTTATTGAGTCAAGAGGACCGATATATGGTTTTACTCGTTGGACATTCACCTTAAAGACAATACCATTATTATCTTATAGCTCAACTACTCCAGACGAGTAGACTTGGCTAATTTTGTACAGACCAGACCATTTGGACCTTAACTTACCTGGGAATAACTTTAGTCTGGAATTGAAAAGAAGTACCATATCACCCTTTTGAAAGTTTCGTTGAACAATCCGCTGATCATGATACTTTTTCATCCCCTCCTTGTAGAGGTCTGATCTTTTATATGCATGTAGACGGAATTCATCCATCTCATTCAGCTGCTTCAACCTCAAGTTTATAGCATCATCCCAACTCAAATTCAGTTGCTTCAACACCCACAATGCTTTGTGATCGAGCTCAATGGGTAAATGACAAGCTTTCCCATAAACTAGTTGGTACGGGGACATGCCAATTGGCATTTTGAATGCAGTCCTATATGCCCATAGTGCATCATCCAGCTCCCGAGACCAATCTTTCCTATTAGCATTTACAGTCTTAGCAAGGATTTGCTTGATCTCTCGATTGGAAACCTCGACCTGTCCACTTGTTTGTGGGTGATAAGGTGTGGCTACCTTATGTTGCTTGACACCATATTTTGGCAACACGGATTTGAACAGTTTGTTGCAAAAGTGAGATCCTCCATCGCTTATGATAGTAAGTGGTACCCCAAAACGAGAGAAGATGTTTTTCTTCAAGAATGCAACAACACGTTTTCCTTCATTATCAGCCAATGCTACTGCTTTGACCCATTTTGAAACATAATCTACAACAACTAGGATATATTTCATTCCAAATGAATTCACGAATGGACCCATAAAATCGATACCTGATAACGCTCAATCTACAGCTCTCGTAAGAGTGTAAAGCGGTCGTAGTCAAATATAGAACACAACTGGGTTGGGTATCGATCCCACAGGGAATAGCTTGGTCAACAAGTAAGCAACGATTACTAGACTTTTAGTGCAAGTCTCGTAAAAAAGGGGGGATTGTAAAGTGTAACCAAATTATTAAAGTAAAAACTGAAAATAGTAAAGCAAAAAGAAAGAATGTTTAGTAGGTTGTAAAACAATGAGAATTGAGGCGTTGGGGTTATGTCCACCTTCTGAGTTGTACTTCTCTATTGACTATGAGTTATGCGGAATTCAGACATGCATGTGCTTATAGAGAATTGTATTCGATGGTAAATCCAAGCGTCTTTCAACCTCAACAAGGACTATTTCACTTTAACTCTTTCGAGCTTAAAGCATATCTAACGGTACAAATTCTCCAAGAGGTTAATCCAGTTACGGCACTAACTTTTTAATAGGGGATGGGACCCTATTACCTTGACATTATCTCTTTTCCAGACATATAAATTTTCTTTCGAACAAATTAATGCTATACTGGCATTATTCTATGCGTCTGCAGCCACAAGAATTTGCATTAAGATGAAGAGAATAATGATATAAGCAACACACGTGTCACGAATTCACAAACTCATAGCCTTAGATAGTATCTCATAAGGCTTCCATAACCCCAACAGAGAAGTTTAGTTACCCATGAGTGCGAAGGAAATCACAATAGACATTATCATTGTACCACAATAAAGATCTCGTGTAGTAAGGTGTGGTATGGCGTTAGGCGTGACTTCTTTGCAAAGTAACGTTTCTCTTGTTGCGGAAATTAAGAATTGAATAGATGAAAAATAATGTCAACAATGAATTAATAAAGAGAATTGTTTTGATGAATGGATGGATGGTGGATGGATGGGAATTGATGGAATGGGGGAATTATGAGGAATGTCGGAATGTATAAAAATCTCTAGAAAAATAGGGTATTTATAACACCCATATCCTATTCCTACTAAGCTAATGAATTACTTAACCCAATCCTACTAGGTTAATGTATCATTATCCTAATCCTAATAAGTTAATGAAATACTTAACCCAATTGTACTAGGTTAATGTATTATTATCCTAAACCTACTAAGTTACTGCTAGTCCCCAAAGTCTTCAGAATTGTTGTTTTTGCCCGGGACATATTTTCCATGTGTCACTTTTGGTCCTTAGGCGTCCAAGCTTCCTTTTCTCCTTTCGTGAAGCTTTCTTTGGCGTCAAGTAATCCATAAAATGCTGAATTGTGCATCATTTATACCTGAAACTTTGCTAATCATGTTCGTTAGCCCACTTACAGGAAAAAGGACTGAAAGTGCATGAAATATATAATTTGTTCTCAAAACTTAGCTAAAATATGGGTAAAATATAGCACTATAGGCGTGTAAATTTGCCTATCATCAATACCACATACATCAAAGAGCTCTACTTCAAGGATTTTTGACATGGGCATCTCATGGTGTTTCGAAATCGCTCCTTGTCTCTGACATTGGTCGCATCTTCTCACAAATTCGTAGGCATCTCTAAATATTGAAGGCCAATAATAGCCGCTTTGCAATACCTTTCTTGCTGTCCGACTGCTTGCATGGTGTCCACCAACTTGTGAAGCATGACTTGCTTCCAAGATACTTGGCACCTCCTCATGAGATATGCAGCGTCTAATCACACCATCCGCGCATCGTCTAAACAAATATGGATCATCCCAGAAGTAGTGTCTTACATCATGCATGAACTTTCTTCTTTGATGAAATGATAGATTCGCAGGCATCACATTACTTACCACAAAGTTTGGAAAGTCTGCATACCATGGTAACTCTTCCATCATGGTGGCTAAGATCTCTTCATCAGGGAATGCATCATCAATCTCTAGATCAGGCTGCGCTATATGCTCGTTCTCGAGTCTAGATAGATGATCAACCACTTGGTTTTCGCAGCCTCTTCTATCTTTTACCTCGAAATCAAATTCTTACAGCAATAATTCCCATCGAATTAACCTTGGTTTTGCATCTTTCTTTGTCATCAGATATCTAAGGGCTGCATGGTCTGTATGAACTATCACTTTGGTTCCCAACAAATAAGCACGGAACTTTTCGAAGGCATACATAACTGATAGAAGCTCTTGTTGTGTGACAATATAGTTTTTCTGGGCTTCGTTCAAGACCTTACTCGCATAGTAGATTGGATGGAATAAATTTTCTCTTCTCTGGCCAAGTACAACCCCCAAAGCTACCCCGCTAGAATCACACATGACTTCAAACGGTAGAGACCAATCTGGTGCTACCATGATAGGAGCTTCAGTTAGTTTCTCTTTGAGGCATTCAAATGCCTTCACACAATCTTCATTGAAGTCAAACTTTGCATCTTTCTCCAAAAGTTTGCATAATGGACTAGAAATTTTGGAGAAGTCTTTGATAAACCTTCGGTAGAAACCTGCATGACCCAGGAAACTACGAACTTCCTTGACCGAAATTGGGGGTGGTAGTTTCTCGATAACTTCAATTTTAGCTCGCTCCACCTCAATTCCTCTTTTGGAGATTTTATGCCCAAGAACAATACCTTCTTTCACCATAAAGTGGCACTTCTCCCAATTCAGCACTAGGTTGAATTCAACACATCTTTGCAACGCCATACTTAGATTTGTCAAGCACGATTCAAACAACTCACCCACAAATGAAAAATCGTCCATGAATACCTCCAACGTGTCTTCCACCATATAAAAAAAATGGACATCATACAGCGCTGAAAAGTGGCGGGTGCGTTACATAGCCCAAATGGCATACGTTTGAAGGCAAACGTACCATAGGGGTATGTAAACATTGTCTTCTCTTGATCTTCGGGGGTGATACATATCTGATGATAGCCGGAATAATCGTCTAAGAAACAAAACCATCATTTCCCTGCTAATTGATCAAGCATTTGGTCAATAAAGGGCATTGGAAAGTTATCTTTAAGTGTCCACGAATTCAGCTTACGGTAGTCCATGCATACTCTCCACCCTGTGACAGGTCTGAGTGGAATTAACTTATTTTTTTCATTCGCAACTACCGTCATGCCACATTTCTTTGGTACACATTATACCGGGCTTACCCATTTACTGTCGGAGATTGGATACACAACCCCTGCATCTAACCATTTAATAATTTCTTTCTTCTCCACCTCTTGCATAGGTGGATTTAGACGCCTTTGATGCTCAATAGTGGGTATGCAATTTTCTTCAAGCTGAATCTTGTGTGTACAAATCCCAGGCGGAATACCAATGATATTAGCAATGGTCCAACCGATGGCTCTCATGTACTTTCGTAGAACCATGATGAGAGCTGCAACTTACTGCTCACCCAAATCTGCCGCCACAATAATCGGAAGTGTGTTACCGCTTCCTAAGAATGCATATTTTAGATGACTAGGCAGCTCCTTCAATTCTAACATGGGTGGCTCCTCAATAGATGGTTTAGCTGGTGGTGTAGGTCGGTTTTTGAGATCAAGGTCCAGCTTCTTGGGAGCATGAGGATATGACCCTAATCCTGTTAGCGCACAAATAGTTTCTTCATAATTTTCAGCATCCTTATGCTCAACATTCATAAGCACAACCGCCAATGAGTCATCAACAAGCTGCTCCTCTACAGGTAATTCTTTCTCATCATCAATATAAACATCATCTACCAAGAACACGTTTAGATCTTTGGGTTGCTTCATTGATTTACATACATCAAAGCGGACTACTTCGTCATTCATCCGGAATAGAAGCTCATTAGCTCTTAAATCAATAAGCACACTTCCTGTTGCAAGGAAAGGGTTCCCCAAGATTATGGGAACTTCAGAGTCTACCTCACAATCCAAAATAACGAAGTCTGCCGGAAAGATGAATGAAGAAACCTTTACCAATACATCACATAAAATACCAACAGGTCGTTTTACCGACCTATCTGCCATCACGAGCCACAATTGGTTGGTGTAGGGTCGCCCAAGCCCAACTTTCTATAGACAGATAGTGGCATCAAATTGATGCTTGCTCCCAAATCGCACAATGCCTTAGCAAAATTCATAGATCCAACCGTGCAAGGAATAGTGAAAGCCCCAGGGTCTGCCTTTTTCTGTACTAAGGACCTTGTGGCAATTGCACTGCAATGATGAATATTATCTGCCTGCTCATAGCTTACTGCCCGCTTCTTTGTTAAAAGGTCCTTCATGAATTTAGCGTACCCAGGCATCTGTTCCAGCGCCTCCACCAAAGGAACATTAATGGTCAGCTGTTTTAACATTGACATAAATTTATTGAACTTGGTATCATCAGCTCTCTTCTTTAATCTTTGAGGAAAAGGTAGCGGTGGAAGGGGAATAGTTTTCTCTACGGCTTTCTTTTCCTCTTGCTTTGGATTGGTGATCTTTTCGGGATGTGGACGTTGGGGGGTGATGTCATTGACGCTTTTTTCAGCTTCTTCGGCGTCCTCTGGTTCGGCAACATCTACTACATCGTGGGCCACTTGCCTACCTTTGGCTGGATTTTCCAACACCTTACCACTCCTGGTAGTAATAGCCATACATGTTCCATCGTTCCTTGGGTTTTGCACTGTGTTGCTAGGTAAGGTGCCAGCTTTTCTTTGATTTAATGTGGCTGAAATTTGACTCAATTGTTGCTCCAGCTGTCTTATTGAAGTGGAATGTGAGTCAACCAATTGCTTCATTGAGGCCAAGTCATTTATTACCTCAGTTACTCCCGTGCTGGTTGCCTTCACTCCTTTCAACAGCTTAGCCATCATATCTTCCATGGACATATTTCTAGAACCAGATATAGTGGTGTCATGTCTTCCAGGAGGAATATACACACCACTTCTGTCTGTCTTGTTCTTCCAACTACCTTGATCACGATCCTTATTTATAGAATTATCATAATAGTTTCGACCTTGGTTTCCTTGGACATTGCCTCGGAAACCCCCTTGATTGTTCAAGTAGTTGGCTTCTTCTTCAGAATTGGATTCCTATCTTCCTTTTGACGCAACTGCTTTGACTTTTTTGGTCTTCCCTGATAATAGATGCTTTGTAAGAAGATCCATCTGTGTTTTTATGTGCGCCATATCTTGGTCGCGTTCCTCCTCTCTTCGCCTTTGTTCTGCAGTCATGCCAATAGATATAGTGGGGCTTGTTACCTCGGAATCCCTGGTATGCCAAGCTCTACTTTGCTTTGTCATCCGGTCTAACATATCACTTGCCTGAACAAAGGTGAGGTCCATAAATGATCCTCCAGCTGCATTATCCACCACTGGTTTAGTTACTGAATTCAAAGATCTGTATAGTATCTCCATCAAGTGGACATTGGTCATGTGATGGTTTGGGCACCTCATAATCTTCTTCTTGAATCTCTCCCATATTTCGTGGAGGGCTTCAGTCGGAAGCTAATGAAAGTTGCTAATTTCATCTCTCAATTATGCTCTTTTGGATGGCGGAAAGAATCTTTCTAGGAAAGCGTCTTTCAATTTTCTCTAATTAGTAATAGAATCAGGAGTTAGCCCATTCAACCATAGAGTTGCCTCCCCAGATAGAGACAATGGGAATAAGCACAAATGAATTGCATTCTGTCCAATACCTGGATTGTCGAATGACTTGCATGTAGAGATAAAGTTGACCAGATAAATATTTGGATCATCACCTGCAAGTCCACCGAATAATCCCTTGAGTTATAATAACTGAATCATGGTGCTAGTGATGTTGAACTTGGCTCCGGGTGTCAATGGCGGAGGAATAATAGCTCCTGTGGCGCCAGCTCCATCCAAATCGTCATCATCATCATCAAAGGGAATCTGCTTAGCTCAGTGTTCAGGCTGAAATCTTGCTTGACGATCTCTTCTGTTTGCCGGTGTCGCCACCTCAACATCACGCCTAGGGTTTAGTAGCTCATCATCACCTAAGTCCTCATCATCAGGATCTGCTGCTCTCCCAGGGTTATCGATATTTTGTTGATGTACTTGGGCAACGGCCAACGCAGCTAGTCTAGCCTGCTCCTGTTGAGCAGCCCTTCTCTCAATGTCACGTTGTGTATCCATCCTTCCACTAAGTTGCGGTTCAGGATTTATGGGTAATAATGGTTGTCCCGAACTTCGAGTATTTGGCATGCACTGAACAAAAACCTGCAGAAAACAAAAATAACAACTAAAAGTAAAGTACTAGAATCTTTGACCAAAGGGTCTAGTAACTATCACAAACTTAGTTTGACAACCGTATTCCCCGGCAACGGTGCCAAAATTTGATAATGCTCAAACTACAGCTCTCGTAAGAGTGTAAGCGGTCGTTGTCAAATATAGAACCCAACTGGGTTGGGTGTCGAATCCCACAAAGAATACTTGGTCACTAAGTAAGCAAAGATTATTAGACTTTTGGTGAAAGTTTCGTAAAAAGGGGGGATTGTTGCGTGAGTACCAAAATAATAATGTAAAAATGGAAAATAGTAAAGAGTAAAACGGATTGTTTGGTTGGTTTTGATCAATGGGAATTGAGAGTTAGGGTTATGTCCACCTTATGAGTTCTACGTATCTATTGACTATGAGTTATGTGAAATTCAGACATGCATGCGCTTATAGAGAATCGTATTCTATGGTAAATCCAGGCGTCTTTCGACCTATGAAGGATTGTTTCACCTTAACTCTTTCGAGCTTAAAGCGTATCTAATGGTACAAATTCTCCAAGAGGTTAATCCAGTTACGGCACTAACTTTTTAACAGGGGTTGATGCCCTATTACCTTGACATTATCTCTTTTCCAGACATATAACTTTTCTTTCGAACTAGTTAATGCTATACTGGCATATTCTATATGTTTGCAACCACAAGAATTTAGATTAAGATGAAGAGAATAAGGATATAAGTAGCATACTTGTCAAGAATTCACAAACTCATAGCAATAGATAGTATCTCAAAAGGCTTCCATAACCCCAACCGAGAAGTTTAGCTACTCATGGGTGCAATGGAAATCACAATAGTCATTATCATCATACCAATATAAGGATCTCACGTGTAGTATATGTTGGTAGGGCTTGGTGGAGTGAAGACCTTGCAAGTAGCGGTTCTCTTGTTGTGGAAATTTTAAGTCGAATAGATGAAGAGAAAGTAAATAAGAATTAATTGAAAGCAAATTGTTTAGAGTTGTAGATGAATGAATTAGAATGTGACTGATGAGAATAATGAGAATTATCCAAAGCTTCAGCAAAATAGGGTATTTATAATACCCATATCCTATTCCTACTAGGCTACTGCGTACTTATCCTAATCCTAATAAATTACTGCATCATTATCCTAATAAGTTACTGCTGATCCTCAAAGTCTTGAGAAATGCTGTTTTTGCCCGGGACAGGTTTCTCATGCGTCACTTTTAGTCCTAGGCGTCCAAGCTCTGCTCTCCTTCTTTCGTGAAGCTTCCTTTGGCGTCAAGTTATCCATAAAATGCTGAAATCTTCATCATTTATACCTGAAAACTTGCTAATCACGTTTTTTAGCTCACTTACAGGAAAAAGGACTAAAAGTGCATGAATTATATATTTTGTCCTCAAAACATAGCTAAAATATGGGTAGATTATAGCACTTTAGGCGCGTAAATACGCCTATCATCAAGTTACAAAGGGAAAAAAAGCTCCTAGATCTAGCAAAGCATAAATATGTAAATGGAAAACTTGTAACGTACTAGTGACGACATCAGGAGAACCTTCCTGATCCTATTGGGATTGAAGTGCATAGAGTCTATTTAGGTATTGCCCACTGGTGGCACTGAAAGCGTCACCCTGCTGATTCAGGCGACTGGAATGAGCTGGGGGATGTTATGCTGACCTTGAGAACATGACCGGGGATAATTTTTGACTCTGTGACCTGACTTTCCATACTCGAAAGACACATCGCTGCTAGCTCTACATATACCCTGGTGGTTTCTGCCATATTCTGGCAAAGGGTTCGGGCGCTGCTGACACTACCTTGAGGTTTAGGGCCCGATGCCCTATCTCTATTTCCATCTCTAAATATTAGAATTGGAATACTAGCTTAGGACAGAGTTTAAACGGAGGATATCAAATAGAACTAAGAATGATTTGCACCCTCTAAGCTAGGCTGGGCAAAGCTAAAGCTACCTATTCTAGCTCTCTTATTCTCCTTCTCCTTCTCCTTATACTTAGCCTCCTTTATCTGCTGAGCATAAACCATGAGCCTGGATATGTCCATCTCTTTAATTAGTATTACAGTCCTACACTCTTCGACCACACTATTAGACACGCCAGACACAAATTTAATCATCTTAGCTTTGCTATCTGCTACCACATAAAAAGCGTATCTGGCTAACTGAGTAAACTTGAGAGAATATTCTTTCACTGTTATGTTGCCCTGCTTCAGATTAATAAATTCCAAAACCTTCTCTTCCCTCAATTCCAGTGGGAAGATTCTATTTAGAAAAGCAGTGGCAAACTCCACCCATTCTATGGGCCCTGGATATGTGACCCTCTCTGCCTTCCACTGCTTAAACCATGAATGGGCCATATCCTACAAATAATATGCAACCAACTTAGAACTCTCACTAGCATTCACCCATATAATATCTGTGACTTTTTGCACCTGATCAAGGAATTCCTGCGGGTCCTCATCTGACTTAGACCCGATAAATAATGGGTGATTCATTTGGGTGAAGTCCCAAATACTGGTTGCAGCAGTATTGGCCACTGGGTTGGCCGTAATGGCAACTGGGCATTCATTCTGGGCTTCCAGTGAATTGGCTAGAGTAGTAAATGCAACCCTAAATTCCTCATGGTGGACATGCTTATCCAGAGGATCTGCCTGGACAGGCTGAGGGGCTGGCTGATTTCCTGTCCTTTTTTCATTCTTCTTTGGAGGTATGTTCTGCAAATAGAAGGAATAAAGGATTAGAATGAAAGATTAATTTTGAGCTTATGCTCACTCGTACGACATGAATACTGAAAACATGGTAACTTTTCCTAAAAACATCTCGTAGCCTCCTATTCATAAGTGTGGCGCGCTACACACCCATGCATAAGACTCTACTTGATGTGACTTTCAGACATCCTAGAACTCTATTGAACCTTTGGCTCTAATACCAAGTTTGTAACACCCCGAGTCTGTACCTCCAATGGTACATGGTGCTAGCAACCCTGAAGGACCACCGGTTAACCCATGACTGGTACCTGCTATGAGCACTGAATAATAATGACACTGAAATAATGATATTACTAAAATACTTATGGAAGGTAGGTTGAAATCACCATAAGATTCATTATTGAAAACACATATTGTCTACTAAAAACGAAATACCAAAATATCTGCCTGAAATACTCTAGTTTGAAAGCCTCTAACTATCTAAAATATGGAGTTAATGGGACAAGTCCCTTAATAACTCCGGCTACTAAAAATTAAACTGAAGTATTGAAATAACAACTTTGTCCTCGAACTATGAGGACTCATCACTATGTCTATTGCTGATAGGCTGGGCTTCTAAGAATGTTCAGGAGCCCGTATGTCTGAACCTATGATATAAGACATCATAGCATAAAAGAAAAGTATGCGTTAGTACTTCGAATGTAATGGTATGCTAAGTGAGTTATGCTGATATGCGTGGGTTCATATGCATGAACAATAACGATTGAGTGACATAAATATAACTGAATGAGAGTACATGCATGAATACATAAAATGTAAGTGAGATCATGGTAACACCGAATATTGAGTTTTGATTAACTAATATCTGAGTTCACTGATAACTGAAATAATGTCAGCTGAGTGACTATTTCTAACAGTCCTAATTTATGTAGAACTATACTGAGTTCCGTACTGAGATGAGTGACTGTGTCTGACAGTCCTGATTTCTGTAGAACTAAACTGAGTTCTATACTGAGACAAGAACTGAAATTGAGACTGTAGGAGGTAATTATCTAACCAACATAACCCTTTTCTAAACTGATTTGGGGTCCAACCTGTAACCCCAATTTGAGGGGTGTCAGTACCGTGCCGCGGTAAAGACAAGTGCTAAGTCACCCTTATCTGTTACGTGCTCTGAATGAGAATGGTGGTACTCTCAAATGGTAGGTTAAAATACCTCATCAACCCTCAATTGATAGGTTGATGTCTTAACCTACGCTGGCTACGTAGTTTTGGAACACCAGGACTGCTTCTAAGGATCACACCCTCTTCTGGTATGTGAGTACCCATCCTTGGGTTCACTCGGTGTTGAATTCTACTCCCAACTAAATAGACACTGGACTGAGTTCTAAACTGTTCTAGGCTAGACTGCACTGTTACTGATCATAGTTAACTAACAAAAGTGAACTTAGTTCACTGGGTTCTGAACTTATTACCGACTGAGTTTTGAACTGATTACTGACTAAGTTCTGGACTGGTTACTGAACTACTGGTCATGGTACTACCGAGTCTATTTCATAACTACTATAGCTCTAAGTAAACATCTAGATTGGTGGGTATTAGATACCTCCAGGACTCGATAACATAAATTATAAGACATAGCACAATCTTGAAAATATGATAACTAATTTCAGGGTCATCAATCATTCATTGGGGCATTTTGACAAATATTTGCATGACAAGAACTTGTATACACACTAACATGATATGATTTTTCTTCTCAACCCACATGAACAATTCATCAAACACTCAGAGAGCATAATTTATGCACATGATTGCAATTCAACATGCAAGTATCATAAATATAATCCCCACTCACAAATTCAAAGGGGTTTTAACATGAAACCCTACAAAAACCCACACATGCCATTTATTTCTCATGAACTTGTACTTAATCATGGATTCTAAACTCAACTAACATTATAGTCATGAATACAATCAAATTCAATCATGAAATTCATCAAACTATTAACTTGTAGTTCAAAAGGTTTTATGAACTCTAAGGGTGGAAGAAAACCCTTGGATGAACACTTAACATACCTTAACGCTTGAATTCTTGGAGATTGATGGTGAAATCCTTGGGATTTGAATCTTGAATAGGAAGCCCTAGGGTTTGTTTTTGAGTAATTTTGAGAGAAAAGAGTATAATTTTCTTTGAGAGGATTGAATTTTGTGTTTTTTTGGGATGGTTCAAATTGAGGAAAATGTTCCAAATACCCCTCTGGATGCTATTTTAATTACTGAAAAATGTGGCCAGTGACATGCATATGATGTGTCGCATCGATGGGGTCGACTCTATGGCCGACGCACCGCATCGAGTCCATATCGACTCACTAGAAATTGACACTAGGAGCTGGGGAAAAACATTTATCAATGCGATAGGCGATGCAACGCGTTGAGATTGGATTGATCCAATAATTTGGGCTTCCAAACGTGCTTCAAAAAAAGTTTCAAAAATCCAAAACTCATTCGAGAATACCTACTGATATTCATGATCATGAAGCAACTTAAAGATCGACATTTAGTGGTTGTAAGGGCCGCAAAATAAGATCGCCAACTATGAAGGCTAAAATAACTCTAAGTATGAATACTTAGCTAAAAGTTTCTAAGTCTGGGACCCATTAACTTTCTTTAAAAGACTGAATTAATCCTAGGGTTTTGCGGGGTCTTATAATATAACACATTATTCTTTGACTTCCCATAGTCAACAGTCATAATTCCTCTAGAGAGAACTTCTCTAACAGTATTATGTCTCAATCTTATATGACGAGATTTACCATTATACATCATAATCCCTACCCTACCTATCGCCGCTTGACTATCACAGTGTATATATAACGGTGCTAATAAGGAATATCTTTCAAGAAATTTCGGAGTCTTTCTGCCTTTTCATCGGCTTTATCTACTGTAATAAACTTAGATTTTACTGTGGAGAGAGCAATACATGTCTGTCTGGGCAATTTCCAAGAGATTGCTCCTCCACCTATAGTTTATACATATCCACTCATGAATTTTACTTCATTTGATCCGGTGATCTAATTTGCATCATTATATCTTTTAATTACCGCAGGATATTTATTATAATGCAAAGCATAGTCTTAAGTGTATTTAAGATATCCCAAAACTCTTTTCATTGCCATCCAATGAGTTTTATTGGGATTACTCGAGTACCGACTTAACTTACGAATAACACATGCTATGTTTGGCCGTGTACAATTATTGATGTACATCAAACATCCCAACACTCTTGTGTAGTCCAACTGTGAGTCACTTTTACCTTCTTTCTTTTGAAGTGCAAAGCTCACGTCCAATGGAGTCTTGGCAATACCAAACTTATACTACCCCATATTTTTCCTATGTCAAGAATTTGCTTCAAAGATGAATACCATTTATTTCATATGGTATTTTCAAGATTTTGACTTTTTATTGTGTGGAAAATTGAATAGGCTTTCTATCGATGCCAAATTCACCTAAATTCGACACTTAGTGAAGGAGTTATGGTATTTTTAAGTTGACAGTGTGTCACCTGGACTCTCAGTGCATCGTGAAGCTAAGAAAATTGGCATTTGTCAAATTCCAGTGAGACTCCATGATTCCACCGCATCGCGGAGGATCCTCATTTCACATTTGTCAATTTCCATCTAGACTATGCAATAATAGCGCGTCGCGTCAGTAGCCAAAATGGCAAAAACTATTAGGCACCGTTATAACTCTGCATTGCGGAGAAAGCCCAATTCCCACTCATCCTTTTCTAGTGAGCCACCATGATTGTGGCGCGTCGCGGTGGCCAGCCAAATCGGGATTTTTGGTCATTTTTCCAATTTCGCTTGGGAGTTTAAAAAGGGTATTTTGGTCAATACCCAAGCCCCCAATCCGTCCAAACATAAGATTTAAGCCTATTCTAAGCACTTTAGGCTTATATTCATCAACTTTCTCTCAAATAAAAACTCTAGAGTTCAAAGCTCCTTCTCCAAGAAATCAAATTCTATCATGGTTTCTCCAAGAAAGCTTAATATTGAGGATTCCCAAGGCAAGATAATCAAGAAATCAATAGGAATCCAAAATTCAAGGTTTCTTCATCTAATCTTCAATCAAGGTATATGGGGTTATGAACAAGGATACTCCTTTCATCCTTGTGCCCAAAATTAGTTTTTAAGTACAAATTTACATAATTTTGACTGAAATTACATGAGATTTAAATTAGGGTTCATACACATTATTGCTATTTGTAAATATTATGAATTTTGAGATACTCTGAAGTTGAATTGCATGTTTATTTTCATATTTTTTCATGCTTATTGCAGAAATTTTCCAGATTTTAGATGAATTATCATTGTCTTCATTATCAACCATAATTATTATGATATTTTGACATGAATTTCATACATATGTTTAAGCCCCAAGTTTATATGTTGCGATTATGAGAAAAACGATGCTTTAAGTATCTTATGAGCTGATTATATCATCTTTACAATAAAGTTTTTGTAATACCCCGTACTTGTAATGATGATTATTCCATGAGGAATCTTCAAGATTTTCACTTTTAGTCATGTGGGAAATTCAATAAGCTTTCCATCGATATAAGATTCGCCCAAATCCGATAACCGAGTTAGAAGTTACGATTATTTTAACTTCCCATTGTAAAACAATGCCATATTAGTCAGTGGAGCACCACGCCACAAGAGAAAATGACATTTGGAAATTTCCAGTGGGTGTCCGCGATTATGGCGCAATGCGCCAGCACTCAAATTCAGAATTATCCTTTTTCCAGTGTCTCAATACAATTTCCCCTGCGTCGTGCTAAAGTTACAGGTCACGAAGAAAGGGGCAACGTGATGGATCCACGTCACGCCATCCTTCAATTTCTCAATTGTCAATTTCCAGTGACATGGTGTGATAACGCTGCATCACGCTAGGGGCCCAGTTTGGGAAAATTTTACTAAAATTAAATGACGCGTCGAGTGTTAAAAAGGTCAACTTTCCACCCCTATTTAATTCCTTTAACACGTGATTCAGCCACTCTTCACCCAAAATACACTCTCTTCTCTCAAAAACCTCTCAAGAAAAAGCTAGGATTTTCATAGAAGATCCAATTCCAAGAAAGTTTCTCCGTTAATCTTTATGAAATCACAAACTAAGGTATGAGTAGTGTTCATTCATGGACTCTTTTTAACCATGAAGCCCAAGAATCTCTTTTCTAAGTTTAAGTTTATGGATTTCTTTATGAATTTCATGTTGGGTTTGTTTTTTTTTTATGTTAAGAATGATCAATTGAATTTAAACTATAATGGGCGATCAATTTTATGTGGAATTGATTTATATAGATGTATATTCATGTAAACCTATGAATAAAACCTAGGATGATGAATTAGAGAAGAATCATGATGATTAATTGTTGTATAATGTCGTCTACATGTGCTATGCCTACTATGTGTTTGATTAAATGCCTAGATGAAGGAACAATGCCCAACTAGTATGATATCATGAAATCCCCATGTATGTACAAGTTATGCCTATCACATGTTTTGATGGAATGCTTCTATAAATGTATTATGGATTATGATGTTAGTTATATGTTCAAGTAAGTTATGCTTGGTCAGTTTCCTTCCATCGAGTCCTGGGGGTACCTGTACCCAAAATATTAGCTGTGTGCCTAGAGCCATGTCATGTTTCCACGATACTCTTAGTCAAGCTATGATCCTTTGACTTAAGACAGTCTTATGACTCAGGAAATCTCCATGATCTCATGAACTCAGCCAGTTGTCAGATATCAGTAATATTTCATCAGTCAACGGAAATTCAGTAATTCAGTCCATGTTTAGTTCAGTAAATTATGTTCAGTGTCTATTCAGATGGGAGTAGAAATTAGCACCGAGTGAACCCAAGGATAAGAACTCACCTGTTATGTGAGGGTGTGATTCTTAGAATCAATCGTTGCATTCGAGAAATATGTAGCCAGCATAGATTGAGACATTATAGCCCGCTATATGAGGGTAGATGAGGTGGTTAGCATGCTATATGAGGGTTCCCACCGTTCTCACTAGAGTTTCCTATTATATTAGGGTCACTCACATGTTGTCCTTATCAGTGGCGCGGTATTGACACCCTTCCAATCAGGGCATAGATTGGATGCCAATTTAGCTATAATGCATCATTTGGGGAATATCAGTTAGATGACTACCTCCCATAGTCTCAGTATCAGTTACAGTAAAAGAACTCAGATAGTTCTTCAGAATTCAGGGCCGTCAGATACAGTCAACGCAGACGCAGTACAAGACTCAGATAGGTCCATCAGATTCAAGACAGTCAGATACAGTCACTCATGTTATTAGTTATATTTAGATTCAGTAATCATGTTTTCACAGTATTAGTGTCAGTTGTTATGTCCCATGCATGTATTCTCATGCTCATGATAGTTAGTCAATTATTGTTATTGTTCATGCATATAAACCCCATGCATTTAGCCTACCTCACTTTCATACCATTACATTAAAAGTACTGATGCATTTGCGCTATGGTGTCTTATACCATAGGTTCAGAGATACGAGCTCCAAATCAGCAGTAGATTCTAGTTTCAGCAGTCAGAGTTAGAAGTGAGTCCTCATCATTCGAGGACCTGATTATTCCCTATTATCTCATCAACTATTTTATTAGTTGGAGTTAGTTGGGGACATGTCCCATCAACTCCTTGATTAGACAGTTAGTTAGTTAGAGGCTTTCTAGACTATCATGTTTCAGACTTCAGTTTTGTTAGTTTTTTTTTTTTGGTATTTCATACCCCATTTAGAGGTTATGTTTTACTTTACTTATGTGAACCTTATGGCCTTTAAATTTATGTTTCCGCATTATTCAGTATTTTATGCAGTATACAGGTATAAATATCTGTCATGGGTTAGCTTGTGATCCTTCGGGGTCATGAGCATCGTGTAACGTTCTAGTTCAACAAATTGGGGTGTTACAGTTTTGATCTTTTGATCCTCTGATAAGTTTTAGAATCTACTTTACAGATTATAGAAAGCAAAATAGATTTATTTAAAGTTTTATTCAGATAAATGCATGACTGGGTTTTATAATGACCCCTTTGTAAGTTTTAAAGTGGATTTCCACGAGATGATCATAGCTAATTAAAGGGAGTAGTATTTAGCATCGAGTTGAGTATGATTCCAAGGTCTCACGCCCTAGAACTACGTTCCACCATGTGATTGATATTTGAGTTCCCATAGTGGGCAGAGTTGTGATCATTTTAGCTGAGGTTATATGATGATAGGCGAATTTACGTGCCTATATCAATATATTTTGCCCATATTTTAGCCTAGTTTTGAGAACTAATTATCTATTTCATGCACTTTTAGTCCTTTTTCCTGTAAATGAGCTAACAAATATGATTAGGAAAGTTTCAGGTATAAATGATGCAAAATACAGCATTTTATGGCTTACTTGACGCAAAAGAAAGCTCACGAACGAAGTGGAAAGGAGCTGGACGCCTAAAGGACCAAATCTGCTGCATGGAAAATCTGTCCCGGGCTAAAACAACATTTCTGAAGACTTTGGGGACTTACAGACACAAAGCTGGATTTTTACAAAGATACATTAACCTAGTACAATTAGGTTATGTATTTCACTATTCTATTTGGATTATGATATTGTAACCTTACCCTAGTACATTTGGGTCAAGGATTTCATTAGTATATTAGGATTTGGTTATTTATTTCATTAGCTTAGTAGGAGTAGGATAGGAGTATTATAAATACCCTATCATGCTAGAGATTTTTATTCATTCAGAAATTAATTCATTCTTCAACAATTAATTTTCTTCCATCTCTCTCATCTTCCACTACAAACACTTCTAATCTACTCTTCTATTCTTAAATTCCACAACAAGAGAATCGTTACTTGCTACGGAATCACCAAAACCACACGCCTAAACACCCACTTTTCACGCCATCCACCATGCAAAACGTGATATCCTTCGCATTCATGGGTAACTAAACCTCTTAGTTGGGGTTATGGAAGCCGAATGAGTTACTATCTATAGCTATGAGTTTGTGAGTTCAAGACAAGTATATTGCTTATATCATTACGCTCTTCATCTTAATCTACATTCTTTGCGGTTGCAAAGGCAAGAATACGCCAGTCTAACATTTAACTTGTTCGAGAGAAAGGTTATTTGTCTGGAAAAGAGATAATGTCAAGGTAGTAGGACACCCTTTACTATTAAAAAGCTTGTGCCGTAACTGGACTAACCTCTTGGAGAATTCGTACCGTTAGACACGCTTTAAGCTCGAGAGAGTTAAAGTGAAATAATCCTTGTTGAGGTCGAGAGACGCTTGGATTTACCATCGACTACAATTCTCTATAAGCAATTGCATGTCAAGACTCTACACACTCATAGCTAATAGAGACGTATACCTCAGAAGGTGGACATAATCCCAACGCTTCAATTCTCATTGTTTCACAACCTACGAAATACTCTCTTTTTACTTTATTATTTTCAGCTTTTATTTCATTACTTTGGTTACTTATTACAATCCCCCCTTCTTACGAGACTTGCACCAAAAGTCTATTAATTTTGCTTACTTGTTGACCAAGCTATTCCCTGTGGGATCGACATCCAACCCAGGTTGGGTTCTATATTTGCTATCGACCGCTTTACACTCCTACGAGAGCTGTAGATTGAGCGTTATCAAAAATTGGCGCCGTTGCCGGGGAATACGAGTGTCAATCAAGTTCGTGATAATTACTAGACCCTTTGGTCAAAGATTCTCGTACTTTTATGTTTAGTTTTTGTTTTTGTTTATTGCAGGTTTTTCTTTTAGTGCATGCCCCATACTAGAAGTTCTGGTCAACCGTTATTACCAATCAATCCTGAACCACAACGAATTAGAAGAATGGAAGCACAAGCTGAAATCGACAGGATGGCTGCTCAACACGAGCAAGCAAGATTAGCTGCTCTTGCCGCTGCTCAAGTCCAACAACAAAACATTGATAATCCTGGGCGAGCAACAAATCCCGACGATGAAGATTTAGGTGATGACGAGTTACTAAACCCTAGGCGTGATGCTGAAATTATAACACCTGCCAATCGAAGAGGTCGACAAGCTCGGTACAGATATGATCGCCAACCTTTGCAACCAGCTTTCGACGATGATGATGATGATCTTGATGGTGCCGGAGCCACTGGAGCTATAATTCCACCACCATTAGCGCCCGGAGCCAAATTCAATATCACAAGCACCATGATTCAGTTATTGAAACTCAAGGGATTATTTGGTGGACTAGCAGGCGATGATCCGAATATGCATCTCATCAACTTTATTTCTACATGCAAGTTTTTTGACAATCCTGGTGTTGGTCAGAATGCTATTCGATTACGTCTATTTCCATTGTCTCTGTCTGGGGAGGCAACATTATGGTTGAATGGGCTGACTCCTGATTCTATTACAAATTGGAGGCAATTGAGAGACGCTTTCCTAGAAAGATTCTTTCCGCCATCCAAGAGGGCTCAATTAAGAGATGAAATCAGCAACTTTCGTCAGCTTCCCGCTGAAGCTCTTCACAAAACATGGGAGAGGTTCAAAACAAAGCTAACGAGATGCCCAAACCATCACATGACTAATGTTCACCTCATGGAGATCTTGTATAGAGCCTTGAATTCAGTAACTAAACCAGTGGTGGACAACGCAGTTGGAGGTTCTTTTATGGACCTCACCTTTGGTCAAGCAAGCAATATGCTAGATCGTATGACGAAACAAAGTAGAGCTTGGCATACCAGGGATTCTGAGGTAGCAAGCCCCACTTTATCTATTGGCATGTCTGCAGACCAAAGAAGAAGAGAAGAAGAACGTGATCAAGATATGGCGCACATGAAGACCCAAATGGATCTTCTTACAAAGCATCTATTAGGGAAGACTGAAAAAGTGAAAGCTATTGCGCCGAAAGGAAGAGACGAATCTGATTCGGAAGAGGAGGCCAACTACTTGAACAATCAGGGGGTTTCCGTGGGAATGCCCAAGGAAACCAAGGTCGGAACTATTATGATAAATCTGGAGGTAAAGACCAAGGTAGTTGGAAGAAAAATAATGAAAATAGTGGTTTGTACGTTCCCCCTGGTAGACGTGATACCACCACATCTAATTCTATGGAAGACATGATGGCTAAGTTATTGAAAGGAGTGGAAGCAACGAGCGCGGGAGTTAAGGAGGTAATCGACGATTTAGCCTCCATGAAGCAACTAGTTGATTCTCATTCCACTTCTATCAAGCAAATAGAGCAGCAATTAAGCCAACTTTCAGCAGCATTCAATCAAAGAAAGGCTGGCACCTTACCGAGCGATACAGTCCAAAACCCAAGGAATGATGGGTCATGGATGGCCATCACTACCAGGAGTGGTAAGGTGCTGGAAACCTCAGCAAAAGGCAAGCAAGTGGTTGACGTAGCAGCAGACATTGACGCCACACCTAGTGACGTTACAAGAGAAGAAGCCGCAACAACTACTTCAAACGTCAAGGATGTTTTACCTAGTGACGTGCAGCCTGAAAAAAATAAATGGAAGCAAGAGGAGAAGAACGCCATGAAGAGAACACTTCCATACCCACCACCACCTTTTCCACAAAGGTTGAAGAAGGCGGCCGATGACACTAAGTTCAGCAAATTCATGACTATGTTAAAGCAGCTGACCATTAATGTCCCATTGGTAGAGGCACTTGAACAAATGCCTGGGTATGCGAAGTTTATGAAAGATCTTTTGACTAAGAAGAGGGCAGCAAGTTATGAGCTGAAGGATGATGTGCATCATTGTAGTGCAATTGCTACCCGATCGATAGTTCAGAAGAAGGCCGACCCCGGAGCTTTCACGATTCCTTGCACCGTCGGATCCTTGGACTTTGCTAAAGCATTGTGTGACTTAGGATCCAGCATCAACTTGATGCCATTATCAACCTACAAGAAGTTGTGGTTAGGAGATCCTACACCAACTAATATAAGGCTTGTTATGGCAGATAGGTCGGTAAAACGACCGGTTGGGATTCTATGCGATGTCTTGGTAAAGGTTTCTTCATTTATCTTTCCAGCAGACTTTGTCATCTTGGATTGTGAAGTAGATTCAGAGGTTCCCATAATCTTGGGATGCCCTTTCCTTGCTACGGGAAGTGTGCTCATAGATTTGAGAGCTAATGAGCTTTCATTCCGAATAAATTACGAAGTGGTTCGCTTTGATGTTTGCAAATCAATGAAGCAACCCAAAGATCTGAGTGTATTTTCTGTGGCTGATGTTGTCTTTGATGACGAAGAAGAGTTACTTACAGAAGAGCAAATTCTTGACGATCCTTTGGAGGTTTTGCTCATGAAATAAGAGAATGATGATGCTGAAATTTCGTGCTCTATCGGGATTAGGAACATATCGTTATACTCCCAAGAAGCTGGATCTTGATCTCAAGAATCGACCCACACCACCAGCTAAGCCATCTATTGAAGAGCCGCCCACGTTAGAATTGAAGGAGCTGCCAAGCCATTTGAAGTACGCATTCTTAGGAAGCGGAAACACTCTTCCAGTCATTGTAGCAGCCGATTTGGGTGAGCAACAAGTTGCATCTCTTATTGCAATCTTACGCAAGTATATTAGAGCTATTAGATGGACCATTGCGGATATCATTGGTATTCCACCTGGGATTTGCACTCATAAAATTCAGCTTCAAGAAAAGTGCACACCCACCATTGAACATCAAAGACGTCTAAACCCACCAATGCAAGAAGTGGTGAAGAAGGAGATTATCAAGTGGTTAGACGCAGGAGTCGTGTCTCCTATTTCTGATAGTACATGGGTAAGCCCAGTACAATGTGTTCCCAAGAAAGGAGGAATGACGGTGGTTGCGAATGCAAAGAATGAGCTTATTCCACTCAGGCCCGTTACTGGATGGAGAGTATGCATGGACTACCGCAAGCTGAATTCTTGGACGCTCAAGGATCACTTCCCCATGCCATTTATGGACCAAATGGTAGATCGATTAGCGGGGAAAGGATGGTTTTGCTTTTTGGATGGTTATTCGGGTTATAATCAGATTTGTATTGCACCTGAAGACCAAGAAAAGACAACGTTTACATGCCCATATGGTACTTTTGCCTTCAAACGTATGCCATTCGGGTTATGTAACGCACCAGCCACCTTTCAGCGATGTATGATGTCTATTTTCTCTGACATGGTAGAAGACACTTTGGAGGTATTTATGGACGACTTTTCAGTTTTTGGTGAGTCTTTTGAAGCGTGTTTGGCAAACTTGAGCATGGCATTGCAAAGATGTGTAGAGTTCAACCTTGTGCTGAATTGGGAGAAGTGCCACTTCATGGTAAAAGAAGGAATCGTTCTCGGGCACAAGATCTCCGAAAGAGGAATAGAGGTTGATCGCACCAAAATCGAGGTAATAGAGAAGCTACCGCCTCCAATTTCGGTGAAGGGAGTTCGTAGTTTTCTTGGCCATGATGGGTTTTATCGTAGATTCATCAAAGACTTCTCCAAAACTTCTAGTCCATTGTGCAAACTATTGGAGAAATATGCGAAGTTTGACTTTAATGATGATTGCTTAAAGGCATTCGAATGCCTTAAAGGAAAACTCATTGAAGCCCCTATCATGGTAGCACCAGATTGGACGCTCCCGTTTGAAGTCATGTGTGATGCTAGTGGTGTAGCCGTTGGTGCTGTTCTTGGGTAGAGAAAGGAGAAATTGTTTCATCCTATCTATTATGCGAGTAAGGTCCTAAATGAAGCCCAAAGGAACTACACCGTTACTGAACAAGAGCTCCTAGCAGTCGTGCATGCGTTTGAGAAGTTTCGTGCCTATCTACTGGGTACTAAGGTGATCGTTCATACAGACCATGCATCTCTTAGGTATCTAATGACGAAGAAGGATGCAAAACCAAGGCTGATTCGATGGGTATTGCTTCTGCAAGAGTTTGATTTCGAAGTCAAAGATAGAAGGGGTTGCGAGAACCAAGTGGCTGATCACCTATCTAGACTTGAGAATGAGTATGTGGCGCAACCAGAAAATCAGATTGATGATACATTCCCTGACGAGGAGATACTAGCGACAACAATGGAGAAATTACCATGGTATGCCGACTTTGCAAATTTCGTGGTGAGTAATGTGTTACCTTCCAATTTATCTTACCACCAGAAGAGGAAGTTTATGCATGACGTTCAGCACTACTATTGGGATGAGACTTATTTGTTTCGAAGATGTGCGGATGGTATCATTCGACAATGTATATCCCATGAAGAAGTGCCTACTATATTGGAAGCATGCCACACTTTGCAAGTTGGAGGACATCATGCAGGGAATCGAACGGCAAGGAAAGTCTTGCAAAGTGGTTATTATTGGCCTTCAATATTCAGAGATGCATACGACTATGTGCGAAGGTGTGATTAATGCCAACGTCAAGGTGCTATTTCAAAACACCATGAAATGCCCATGTCCAAAATTCTGGAGGTAGAACTCTTTGATGTGTGGGGTATTGATTTCATGGGTCCATTCGTGAATTCGTTTGGAATGAAGTACATCTTGGTTGCTGAGGATTATGTATCGAAATGGGTGGAAGCTGTAGCATTGGCCGACAATGAAGGAAAGCGTGTTGTAACATTTTTAAAGAAGAATATCTTCTCTCGCTTTGGAGTACCTCGTACTATCATAAGTGATGGAGGATCTCACTTTTGCAACAAGCTATTCAAATCTGTATTGGCCAAGTATGGAGTCAAGCAACACAAGGTAGCTACGCCTTATCATCCCCAAACCAGTGGACAAGTTGAGGTTTCCAACCGCGAGATCAAGCAAATCCTTGCCAAGACGGTTAATGCGAATAGGAAGGACTGGTCTCGAAAGCTAGATGATGCATTATGGGCGTATAGGACTGCATTCAAGACACCCATTGGCATGTCACCTTATCAGCTAGTTTATGGGAAGGCTTGTCATCTACCCATCGAGCTTGAATACAAGGCATTGTGGGCATTAAAGCACTTGAATCTGAATTGGGATGATGTGAAGAACCTGAGGTTGGAGCAACTGAACGAACTAGATGAATTTTGTCTCCATGCATATGAAAGATCAGATTTATACAAGGAGCGGATGAAGAAGTATCATGATCAGCGAATTGTTCGACGAAACTTCCAAAAAGGTGACATGGTACTAGTCTTTAACTCCAGACTCAAGCTCTTCCCAGGTAAGTTAAAATCAAAATGGTCTGGTCCATTTAAAGTCATTCAAGTCTACTCGTCTGGAGTAGTCGAATTGGAAAACAATGAGGGTGTTATCTTCAAAATGAATGGACAACGTGTCAAGTCATATATCGGTCCTCTTGACTCGATGAATGACATGGCCATCACTTATCTCGACGAAGTCTAAGTACTCGAGATTACTACGTCGAGCCACGACAATAAATAAGGCGCTAGATGGGAGGCAACCCATCGTTTTATTGTTTTATTGTTTTGTCGTTTTATCATTTTATCGTTTTAGTATTTTTTCTTTTTGATAAATGAAAATCCAAAAATAAGAGTCGTGCCACGACCAAAACTAAGGCGCTTGGTGGGAGGCAACCCATCGTACTAATAGTTTTCATTTTGTTTTGAGCAAATTAGGTGCAAGAAGTATGCGACGAGGAGATTGATCTCAATTGACGATTTGGACGCATTGTATGGTAAATTCGGTAAGTTAGGAATAGTGATGCTTAAGGCTATGAATTGAGCCTTTCTCACGTCATAATAGGCTTCGAGGAAGGCTAGGCCTTGGTAAAAATAGGCCACGAACGATGCACAACCTATTCTATAGCCTAAGGACTCGGAATCTAGTGTGCTATACACTATGCGCCGCCTATTCCTAGGTATGCTTTTGACTATGCGCCGCCTATGCTATGGCATTTGAGATACTGAGACCAAATGCCATAGACTATGCGGCGCATATGTCTAGAAATGCCATAGACTATGCGGCGCATATGTCCCATTATGCCATGGACAATGCGCCGCATATGTCATTGATATGCCGAGAGATATGCGCCGCATATGTGGTGATCTTGTCCCCAAATCCGATTGTAAATGGGTCATAACCCGACCCATACTCTTCCTATATAAAGGGGACTTGGTTTTATAACACAACCACATTAGAAACAACCCTAAAGGCGCCGCATAACACTCCAAATCCTTTCAAAATTTTCTTCCTTTGTTCTTCCAATTCACAACAACTTCTCCACAATCTTCAAGAAAGTAAGTACTCTCTTATTCTTCATATATTTATCGTAAGTACTACGTTGCTATGCTTATTATAATTTGCTAAATCATGTGAGATTGGTGGTGATGTTCATGTGTTTGGATAAGTGTTGCAATATCGTGTGATTGAATATATACGTAGGGAATTCTTGACTTATTTCCGACTTGAATTTTGTTTCGATAGCATTGTTATGATAATTGCTGAATTGATATGGCTATGAATATTGCTTAAGATTGTTGGTTGGATGCTTACATGATAGACTATCCCGGCCATCGGGATAAGGTTATAGTGCCTATCGACTTAGGAGGTTGTGCTTGTTGTAAGAATAAAGATTCCATGTGGTAACCCCTAGGTGGAAGTGTTGCTATATCCACCATGAAAGTAGTCCAATGGCTGCAAATAAGTGATGTAATTCTGATTTTCTTGTCGGAATACAATCCTAAAACGTATGTCGACGAAATCTGAGTACTCGACCACTTTCACTTCACTGATTTGTGCTAACAAGATTAAGTGTGGGGTGGTACCCCTAGTGCTTGCATATAGATTGTATCAAGTAAGATTGCGCTGCAAGTAATATTATTTCTAGTCTCAGGTACAATGGCACCTAAAGCAAGACAAGGCAAGAAGAAGGCTACCACGTCCCGAAAGGACAAAAAGAGAAGTCGAAAAGACCAAAGAGAATCATCTTCAGCACACCTACCACGCAGAATGTTCGGAATAAAATGGGTTCTTGAGGAAGAAGCCAAAGCATGGTACAACAGCAACAAAGAAAAGAAATATGTGCATGTCGACTTGATCAACAAGGAGACCTTAGCAAAGAAGGAGCCGCGAATGTTGGCTAAAATAATGGCTTCGAAGCTGAATTTCATCTTCCGTGACATGGGAGAGTGCAATCTTGACTTGACAAGAGAGTTTTATGCCAACTGGTCGCCAAACACAACAGGCAACGAAGTCAAAATTCGGGGCCAAGTGTTACAGCTTACAGCGGATTGGATCAACTCTTTTCTTGGCCTACCTTCGGTTGACACAGCACCATACAAAGAGCTGTACAGCAGGCCTCCTTATAGAGTAATCCGACACACGCTTTGTGGAAGCAGATCGATGGCAAGATGGGGAAGACATAAGGAAACAGGCCGTCACAACACCTTCTCCTATGCTCCACTAAATAGGGAAGCAAGAATCTGGATGCGCATTGTCAACTCATGCCTTATTCCTGGGATGCAATACACCAAGATATCGAGAGATAGAGTGTGTTTGGTTTATGCATTGATGACGAATGTCCCTATCAACTTTGGGGCAATCATTCGATCTACCATGAGGAAGGCCAGACTCCACCGAAGGTCCCATTTCACATTCGGCAATTTGTTGACAGCAATGTTGCGGAAGGAGGATATAGAAGAGGAACCAGCTGACCACAAACTCCCACATAACCCAAAGAAGGTTGACCTCACAAAGGTCAAATATGCTGAAACAACTCATGGAGTCAACCTTACTACTGCGGAGAGACATACTCGTGATGAGAGTTTCTTCCGTCATCTCTATGGCATGACACGATTCACTATGATGAGTGGTGGACGTATTCCAACTGCTGAAGAGCTCCAACAGCTGGACCACGACTACCCAATGAACAGGTATGCACGGGAGATGTGTGGAGTGGGGGTAGATTTTGAGGAACCTCTTGACGATGACGTGCCAACTGATGATGATAGACGCTTGCCTGATTCTGATGATGAGGAGAACTCTGACGATGACTCTTATGATGATTCTGACGAAGGGGGCATGACCCCCGACATTGATGAGGAGTCCGACTAATCAGGCTCTTCGACTTTATTTTCCACTGAGGGCAGTGTCCCGTCTAAGTGTGGGGTGGCAGAATTGCATGCTATACTTCCTTGTTTGCACCTATGTTTGTATGTTTGCTTGTTTACTTTGTTTTTTTGAGTCCGTTTTTTTGTTTGATGATTTTTTAGTTTTTTTAGGAGTCAAATTTTTCTAGCTTCGCATGAAATTATTTTGATAGGCAGCATGAGATTATAACAAGAGTATGTGCTACAATTGTGACTATTGAGACGTTTAGGCTCTAGTTGTGACTAATTATGTGATATTGTGTGATTCAATTCCTTCACTTGTTGGGTCGAGAGTCTATATTACTTCCAATCAAGTCGACCATGTGCCTTGTGTGTGTGAGATAATAGTATATTCTATGTATGTGGCTGATGCTAGAACTTGCCTCGTATGTATGCAAAGCGAAAATAAGGAATGTAAGTTTAGGATATGATTTAGGCATTTCTTTGGCAACCTATATTTGTTTATCTTCAGTTTTACCTACCCATGAACATCATCCTAGTTAAACCCTTTTGAGCCTTTAGCCTATTTCTTTGACAACCTTGTATGTAAGCCTAATCCATTTTTTTTCAAAACCGTAATTTGATCCAAATTCCTAAGTGCTTTAAAAGTGAACAAGTCATGTGACAACATAAGAGGAAATTGGGTGAGTATGATGCTTTAAATTGTAATGGTTCTTGAATGTGTTATGAAAAAGGCTATCATAAGAGGTATGTTGTGAAAAGAAAAAGGAAAAGAAAGCTGAAAAGTGAGTTGTTCTTAAATTTGAAAAACAAAAGAGGAGAACAAGGGTGGTAGAAGAAAAGAAGAAGAAAGGTTGAAAGAAAAAAGTGTCATTGATACAATGTGATGTATTAAAGCGCTTAGGAACCTAGTCACTATTCTTGGCCAAAATAGTCCTACCCGTCCCTTAGCCTACATTACAACCATCTAAAGACCTACTTGATCCTAATCTTAACATTCCGACATTTAGTAGAGTACTACATTAAGGGCAAGCTTATGGTCATTAGTTGCTACATATGAATTCTTTGTGAGAACGAGAGCAAGGGCATTTTGATACCCATGTTGAAAAATATGCTATAGTTGAGAGTAATTATGGGTACTATATGGTGAGACACACATGGTTGATGAGTTTTGGATAGTTGTATATGATTCTATGTACCTTAACGTTGGCATGCGAGTTGATCACCATCACGAGTCTATGCTTGAGGTTAAATTGTTTCTACTTATAATCGGAAAGCTACTCTTTGTTGATAATTGTTGTGCTTGTCTTGATAAATGTTTTGTGATGTTGTTGTAAAAACCTTAAGTCGATGCTTAGAAGGACATGATATGTTGTTCGAGGACGAACAAAGCTCTAAGTGTGGGGTGTTGATGATAGGCGAATTTACGTGCCTATATCAATATATTTTGCCTATATTTTAGCCTAGTTTTGAGAACTAATTATCTATTTCATGCACTTTTAGTCCTTTTTCCTATAAATGAGCTAACAAATATGATTAGGAAAGTTTCAGGTATAAATGATGCAAAATACAGCATTTTATGGCTTACTTGACGCAAAAGAAAGCTCACGAACGAAGTGGAAAGGAGCTGGACGCCTAAAGGACCAAATCTGCTGCATGGAAAATCTGTCCCGGGCTAAAACAGCATTTCTGAAGACTTTGGGGACTTACAGACACAAAGCTGGATTTTTGCAAAGATACATTAACCTAGTACAATTAGGTTATGTATTTCACTATTCTATTTGGATTATGATATTGTAACCTTACCCTAGTACATTTGGGTCAAGGATTTCATTAGTATATTAGGATTTGGTTATTTATTTCATTAGCTTAGTAGGAGTAGGATAGGAGTATTATAAATACCCTATCATGCTAGAGATTTTTATTCATTCAGAAATTAATTCATTCTTCAACAATTAATTTTCTTCCATCTCTCTCATCTTCCACTACAAACACTTCTAATCTACTCTTCTATTCTTAAATTCCACAACAAGAGAATCGTTACTTGCTACGGAATCACCAAAACCACACGCCTAAACACCCACTTTTCACGCCATCCACCATGCAAAACGTGATATCCTTCGCATTCATGGGTAACTAAACCTCTTAGTTGGGGTTATGGAAGCCGAATGAGTTACTATCTATAGCTATGAGTTTGTGAGTTCAAGACAAGTATATTGCTTATATCATTACGCTCTTCATCTTAATCTACATTCTTTGCGGTTGCAAACGCAAGAATACGCCAGTCTAACATTTAACTTGTTCGAGAGAAAGGTTATTTGTCTGGAAAAGAGATAATGTCAAGGTAGTAGGACACCCTTTACTATTAAAAAGCTAGTGCCGTAACTGGACTAACCTCTTGGAGAATTCGTACCGTTAGACACGCTTTAAGCTCGAGAGAGTTAAAGTGAAATAGTCCTTGTTGAGGTCGAGAGACGCTTGGATTTACCATCGACTACAATTCTCTATAAGCAATTGCATGTCAAGACTCTACACACTCATAGCCAATAGAGACGTATACCTCAGAAGGTGGACATAATCCCAACGCTTCAATTCTCATTGTTTTACAACCTACGAAATACTCTCTTTTTACTTTATTATTTTCAGCTTTTATTTCATTACTTTGGTTACTTATTACAATCCCCCCTTCTTACGAGACTTGCACCAAAAGTCTATTAATTTTGCTTACTTTTTGACCAAGCTATTCCCTGTGGGATCGACATCCAACCCAGGTTGGGTTCTATATTTGCTATCGACCGCTTTAAACTCCTACGAGAGCTGTAGATTGAGCGTTATCATTATACTCCCTGTCAAGAGTATGACACCTCTCCCCAATGTGAGGTTTCGTCCTTCGGAGGACGATATGTGGGACTCCATGTAGCTCGCATGGTTTATGTTGGTTAAGAGAACCTCCCTTGCAGAATAGTTTTTCCTTATAATAAGCTTTTGAGAATAATTTTCAAGTATCTCCCTTCAGATAAAGTATTTTCCCTAAAGTTTTTTAGCTTACAGACTACAAATTCTAGAACAGAAAGAGTAACATAAAAGCTTTAGAAAAACTAAGTCTTAAGGCTCACAAGTTTTACTCAGATTATGCTTTACAGAAAGATATTAACTATAATTTTTAGCTTTCAGATTTCAGATTTAGAGTGAGTCCTTTATACACTTAGACAGTATGATACAAAGGGGGAATACAAGTACAACTTTTAGAGCTAAATGTTATGACTCACTAGATTTATAAAGCATGATTTGATGCTCATGATTATTATGTTTAGTATTTCAGTTATTCCAGCTTATGTGAATCATTTACATTTAACATGTATTATTTTGCAAATTATGATGATGAGATGATGTTTTTTTAACTTATGTATTCACCTCCATATACTCAGTACATCCTCAAAGTACTGATCCATATATATATATCTATGTGCTACATTGTCTCATAATGTAGGTATCAGTTCAGTTATAGCACACATACCATATTCAGACAAATTGTATCTTCCAGTTAGCAGGTGATGAGTCCTCTTGATTTAAGGGCTCGAGTTAGTCATATAGTTTGAGTAGTATTTCATTTTATTGATTTAGTCATATTGATTTGGGATAGTTGGGGGTCATGTCCCAGTTACCTATAGTCAATACTAGTATAGACTCCATAGACAGTCAGTATAGTTAATGTATTTGATTCCAGTTTTGTTTGTAAAAGCAGAGTTATAATCATTTTAATTTATGTTTTGTACTGATCAAATTCAGAAAAGAGTAATATTCAGCTTATTTCATTCAAATTTATGTATTTTATTCAGTTGCTTATAAGTTATGCCAGTAGAAGGGTTAGCTTGGGATCACTTGTGGTCCTAGGCACCGTGTGACGTCTCGGGATAGATTTTTGGGGCATTACAAAATTATAAATACTTTAACTTGTCAAGTACTTTTTCAATGTAATGAGACTATAACAATGCAAACCCTTGTGGATTTCTATGGATTCTTATTCCTAAGATCACATCCGCAACTCCAAGGTCTTTCATATCAAACTTACTCTCAATCATTCATTTCGTAGCATTTATATCAGAGATGTCTCTACTAATGATCAACATATAATACACATACAAACAAATAATGACCTTGTGATTTGTAGTGTCTTTAATGTAAACACATTTATCACATTCGTTTATCTTAAACCCATTTTCCAACATGGTTTAGTAAAACTTTGCATGACACTATTTAGGTGCTTGATTTAGTCCATAAAGTGACTTAAAAAGTTTACACACCTTTTTTTCTTTACTTGGAACCACAAAACCCTCAGGCTATTCCATGTAAATTTCTTCCTCCTATTCTCCATTTAGGAATGTTGTTTTCACATCTATTTGATAGATTTCAAGACCATATACCACTGCCAAGGCAATTAATATGTGAATTGACATTATCCTTGTTACAGGAGAGTATGTATCAAAGTAATCAAGGCCTTCCTTCTATTTGAAGCCTTTTACTATAAGTCTTGCCTTGTATTTATCAATAGTACCATCCACTTTTATTTTTCTTTTGAATATCTATTTAGAACCTAAAGGTTTATTTCCTGGAGGAAGATCAACCAACAAGTATGGTTGTTCAAGATTGATTCAATGTCACTATTGACAGACTCTTTCTATAAGGACGATTCTGAAGACAATATCACTTCTTTAAATTTTTTAGGCATATTTTTAAGAGAAATATTACAAAATCCAATCCAAATGAGGTTGACATTCTTTAACGTGTACTACGTCATGGATTCACATCACTATGTACATCCTCACTTGGTTCATATCGAGGTTGTTTATACCCTTCATAAGATTGTTTATGTCTAGTTTTATACGGATAAATATGTTCAAAGAACTCAGCATTATCTGAGTCAATTACCATGTTTTAATTAATATTTGAATGTTCGGATTTATGAACCAAAAAACTGACATGCTTTACTACTTTTAGCATATCCTATGAATACACAGTCCACTGTCTTAGGTCCTATTTTCACTCTTTTAGGCATGAAAATTTCATTATATACACATATTTCCACAAATGGAGATTCATATTCTCCATCCTTATTACTTCTTATAGATTTAATCTGATTTTCAACTTTTATTTTATATTGCCTAAATGTATCTATTTCTTTATCTTTACCGTTTAACAAACAGACATAAGAATACCTAGTGCAATTGTCAATAAAAGTTATAAAATATTTTTTTCCACCATGATATGGTGTTGACTTCATATCATAAATGTTAGTGTGGATTAAGTCCAAGGGATTGGAATTTCTTTCACTGGACTTACACGAATGCTTAGTATTCTTTGATTCAACACACGTTTGATATTTTAATTTATTGCACTCAAAGTTAGGCAGGAGTTTTAAGTTAATTAGTTTTAGCAAGGTTTTGTCCTTGATATGTCCTAAACTACTATGCCACAAATCATTTGAATCTAGCAAGTAAGAAGAAGCCTCAATGTAACACCCCATATTTTTCAGGCTAGATTTCAAACTGCCGTTCCTCCACGTATAGACCTGAACCCAATGATTCTTTGTTAATATACATGTGATGATCAATTTTATAGTGTGAAAATATCTTTGAATATGAATTGAGGTCACAAATATCTTCCAACTCAAAGTCTAGTTGAGAACGCTTCTATCGATTAAGTTTTAGTGAATGTTTCAGCTTGAGTCAAATTTTGACGTCCATTAATTCTAGTATATAATGAACTACGTGTTCTACTATATACCAAATGAAAAATCTTTGAGTTTTCTTTCCAACTCAATAGGTTTCACCTTAATTTGATATCGAAGTGGAAATTTATAGAAGAAGGGGGAAGAAAGAGATGAACTTTCATTATGTGAAATAGTTAGGAAGGAGATATGTAGCAAAAATCCTTGTAAGAGTGATTGAATTTGCTTGTCTTAGAGGGGAGATCCATGAAGTGGGTGTAGTAATGATAAGCTTGAATGTTGTGATTGAATAAAATGCAAACCCATGTACTATGTGGTTAGTATTCCTCGATTTAAGACCTGAAAGTTGTTTGATTATAGTGATAAGAAGAAGTAATGTTCTAAAAGGGATGTAGAGTATAGGGCCCCATATCTTAAGCTAGCATTTTTTTACTTCGGGTTAGGCTTCAACATGGAAGTACTATACAGTTAGATCAAGATCTTATGTATTTAGTGGGGGGAATTATAAGATTAAGATGTTGAAATATGGTATTCATAGCTGAAAGCATAGTTAAGGAGCGTTAGCAAATTTAAAGGCTTTTAGACATATCAATTGAGGTGGAGAATGTTTCTATTATAGTCTTATTTCCCGCGAGAATCTCAGTTCATGTCGTGCATCTATTTTAATCAGGCCAAGGATTCATAGAAAAATTTATGCCTTACAATGTTATGATCATATGCCATAGAACACATGCCAAGATCATGTCGATGTCAAGTTTTGTTATCTCATGATTTATGCTTACACAATTTACTTGGTGATATCATGAAGCTCTTCTTGAATGTCTACGTATGTTTCATTAAGAAAAAACAAAAAACTTCCTAATGTGAGATTACGTCTATTATTCCATACTTTTATAGCTTCAATAAAATCCTACCTATTATTCAAGGACGAATGATTCCAAGGGAAAGATATTGTAACACCCCATATTTTTCAGGCTAGATTTCAAATCTTCGTTCCTATACGTATAGATCCGAACCCAATGATTTTTTGTTAATATACGTGTGATGATCAATTTTATAGTGTGGGAATACCTTTGAATATGAATTGAGGTCACAAATATCTCTTAACTCAAAGACGAGTTGAAAACGCTTCTATCAATTAAGTTTTAGTGAACATGTCATCTTGGGTCAAATTTTGACATCCATTACTTATAGTATTTAATAAACCACATCTTTTTCTATATACCAAATGAAAGATCTTTAAGTTTTCTTTCCAATTCAACTGGTTTCACCTTAATTCGATATCAGAGTGGAAAGTTATGCTCATTTTACCTCAGCATGTCCTTCAGTCATCAAGGTGACGACTTGAGGTGATAAGCCATCAACTAAGTGGTGACTTATCAGCCAAGTCGTCAGACTTAACCAAAATGTTATCAACTTTAGCTACAAAGTGACGACTTGAGGTGAAAAGTCATGAACTAAGTGACGACTTATCAACCAAGTCGTCACCCCTAACCATCCCAGCTACACAAGTGACGACTTGAGTTGATAAGCCATCAACTAGTTGATAAGTTATCAACTTAATTCATCAATTAAAATTTTTAGGAATTCTTATTTAGCCTCAAAGGGTAATTTGGTCTTTTCCTCACCCTAAAAACCCTACCCCATGACTTAAAACATGGTTTAAACACCATTGTCCCATTATTATGTTAGTTTCTTATCTTAAATCCTCTCCACTCTCAAGAACAAGGAGAAATTAGGATTTCCTTCAAGGCAAGAATTCAAGCCTTTAAATCCAAGATTTCCCAAGAAAAGTGTCAAGATTAGGGTTCTATTCTTCAACTAAAGACCATAAAGTACGTGGGGCTTTCCTAAAAACTCCATGGGCATGAGTTATTATTTTACAAAGTTTTAAAAGAATATTATGATGATTCAAAAAGGTTTTTTCAACAATTATTTGAATATCCGAATCATGAAATCCTTTCCAATGATTTAGAGTTTTGGTCTTGATGCCTTAATTAAATTTGAATTTTTATCAGGTATATGTATTTATGTGTTTTCAGTTTTGAAATATGAATTGAGAGAATGAAGAACGAATTTCCCTCTCTCATTGTGTTACTTCTTGATTGTGTTCTCGATTTACAAGTTAAGGGTTATTCAATTGCATGTCTTAAATCATGAGCCAAGCATTTAACTATTATTTACGAACTTTATATTGGTTGTGAATTGAAGAGAAAGATATTTTCTTGTTTGTAAATGCTAAATTTGATAATCGAAAGAACTGCATGATTTTTTTGAGAAATTAACCATCATTTGTTGAAATGTTGAAAAGAGAGAATCTTTGCATAGTTTGACATATGTTTTGAAATAAGAACTCTCTTATATTGTTAAATGTTTTTGGTGGTCAACTGACTTGATTGAATTGAAAGAACTAAGCATATTATGATATGTCTGTGTATATGACTTGCAAGTCTTGGTATGATGATACCAAAATAGATAATGCCATAACAGATTTAGAACAAAATAGAATTCAGATTTCTAGAATTTTATTTTTGAAAGATACATATTTCGAACAAAATAAAAATGGGCTTAAAGAGGGATAGTTAATTATCTGAAGAAGGCATGAGTTCAGACAACTCATTGTCCAAAATTGTGATTTGCTGACACGGATTCATATTTCCCCAAAAGGGGGATTGTACACCGACGACGACCCTGTGGCGTAGTAGAGAAGTAGAGACTCCAATCCTTGTGGTAAAGTTGGATTGGGGGATTGGACGCCGAGTCAAGGGAGGATTCCATATAGCCCTTAAAATATCAGAATTGTAGGGTGTACCACCTATCTCAGAAGTAAAAAAAAAGGAAGGAGTTACGGTTTACAGAATTGTTTTGAAGTCTATTAAAACTGCCCAGGTGTTTTAAGTTTTTTTTTTTTATGTCAAAATGATTTACGAAATGATCTTACCTATGTTGCATAAAAATATATTTTGTTTTTGAATTGTTCTGCGTACTAGTACATTTGTATTGACCCCCTATATTTTAAGATCTGAGGCTTAGTCCCAGGTCCCGCTAAGCAGTAGATTAGTTTTTTCAGACATTGAAATTGGGGAGCCTTCCTTGTTTCGGAAGGCCATGTTTCATGATATATTATCATTTGATTTTAGTTCATGGTTCGACCAGGGGCCTTGTCCCCGGTTTCAGACATATGTTTTTTGTATCGTAAGAGATTTTGCAAACTGGTGTTAGATATTCTTGAAATATTTATGAACTTATATTTGTATTGTTCAGTTGAAGTAAGAAGATGACCATGTTTCTATTTTTACTATGTTTTTCCATATTTTCTTACAGTATATGAATTGTGTATATGATTACCAGTTAGAAAAGAGCACTCGAGCCTTCATGTTTCGAGACGCTCATCGTAGTCAGGGCCTCAGTTTGGGTCGTGAAACTCAACTTTCTTCATTTCAACAACCATTACATAAATTTTGAAAAGGCCCTCATTGAGGTAGACCTTTCCTACATATGTTTTATTCTTTCTTATTACAACTTTCTCCAAAATAAGCACACACTTAAACCCATTTTTAATGAGAAGTGTTGTCAACACTAAATTTTTCCTAATAGTAGGAACATGGAGAACATTGTTGGGAGTCAACACCTTGTCGGAAGTCACTTTTGTTAATATCTTCCCACTTCCTTCAACCTTGGTTGTTGTGTTATTTACCATTAAGATCACTTCTTTGGACCAACGGGATCATAAGTAGCAAAAGTTTCTTTGTCTGCTCAAACATATCTAGTGTCTCCTTAATTAAACCACCATTCATTTGAATATCTAATTAGATTTCTTTCAGTGATCATATCACATATATTTTCAATCTTTCTAGTTATTTCCAACATGTTTATCTAATATCTTTTCTTTTTCTTATTTAGAACTTGACTATTTTGAGCTTTGTGGCCAATATCACTACAAATGTAGAAATTGTCTTTGAACATTTTCTTATTCTATTCTTTCTCTTATCCAGAAGACTTCTTTATCTTTTTATTATTTGGAGCATCATCCTTAATAGGATTTGAAACCATTATTGATGATTTTTCATTCAACTCATTATCCTCATCTACCTTAGAATGACTCATAAAATCTTTCAAATTAGACAATTGATTTCCAATATTTTTTTTTAAAAAGAATATGAGGATCTATACTTGTGAACATTTGCATTGCAAGTCTAGCCAGTCAAAATGACATCATTTGCTGCCATCTTTGAAGTTCACACCAAAAGATTTTTCTATTTGTCTGCCGTTTTCATTGCTGGAGCAATACCTGAATAACCTAACGATGCAACATTGGTTGTCATTGGGATAACACCATTCACAATCAAATCAATTATTGTTCAATTTCATTCGTTATTTTCTTGTCAATCTTTGACATACTCTTTAGTATTTTAGAATACTAACAATAAAGAATTTAATCTTTAGCCAACTTGTTTCTAGTCAATGATGAAGTTTTTATATCTTCAAATCATCAACCGAATGAACTATGAAACATGATGAAGTTTTTATGAATTCAAATCATAATCAAATTCAAAAAGAGTGAAACCCCACAAATTTTAAACTCCAAAAATCAATACAGAGATTTTAACGAATCGACAAAGTTTTTATATTCTTCGAACCGAATTCTCATACTAATTTCTTAGTGAGGTTCTTATATTTTTCTAATCGAGGGAGTAGAAAATAAAAGATTTTAGTCTCTGTAAAATCAGACCCAATACAGATTAACCAAATACTTGATTTATAAATGGCTATAAAAAAAACTTTCCTTCACCAAACAAGCACAAAAATAAATATTTTTATACTTCTTAATGTTGTTTTTCTCAATTTTGATAAAATATGTATTTTTTAACAATAACTTCAAACACATGTTCAAATTAAATATGAACAATCAAATGAAGTTTTAACTCTGTATTTACAACTTTGAACTTTTAACAATAAGTTCAACCCAATATATGAACATCAACAAAATGAAGTACACACTATTTTATGGAAAATAGCAAAAGCAAATGTTAAGAATTTCAACACAAGTTCAACCAACTTAAGAACTATCAAAATGAAGTTTCAAGAACTTCAAATACAAGTATAAAAGGTTGAAGAACTATCAATATGAAGTTTAACTATTTGCTGAAAAAACAGTAAATGAAAAAATACAGATTAGTAATTTAATTCCTTAATATTGTTGTTCCGGGTACACAATCTACATGTTTGCAAGACCCACTTCAGCACAAGTTCAAGATTATATCAAGAACACTTATGAAGTTTTTTAACACCTTCAACACAAGTTCAATATAAAATATCAAAGAAGTGTGTTATTTTTTATGAAATAGGATGAAACAGAAATATAGCAAAGTCCCCCAAATTCACGGAGTGTCCTTAAGGAATTAATTCCCTTAAGTACCCGTGGTTGTAGAGTTTTTCCTCCCAATATAAAATGTCTTAACAATTAAAATGTAACGGTACCTCAAACTTTTTGATTTTCTTCAAACTCACTTAACATGAGATGATCACAAAGAGTTTTTAGAAGTAGAATAATGTTTTCCAATGCAGAATTTTTTTTTGTACTACCTGAGGAAAAAAATTCAGGTATTTATAGCCATCAAATGCCTCTTCGAAAAGGAAGCAATGGTTCATGGAAGGGTGTATCATTTCAGAACAGTCATGTCTTTCCATTTCAAAACAACATGTCTTTTCTGAACAGTCATATCCGACAGAACAATCACCCCTTTTTTCGAAACAGTGTATCTTTTCCTTGAAGGGTTGTGTCCCTCTATTTTTCATTCACACTAATTGAACCCAACATAAAATTCATTAAATATGTTTTTCATATATGAATTTTGATAGGATTAAGATTCCTAATATTACTTCCATTAGTTTTCTCCCTTTGTTTAAGATTTAGATTGTTCTTTAATTCTTATTTTATCTGTCATGACCCATACTAGGGCCTAGCCGTGACGGACATCCCGAATGATGAAGGCCTGGACTTCCTACTCTATCTGAACTGGTAATCATGCACAACATTCATATAATAAAATAAAGTGCAGAATTATAATCTAATACAGAAACATGGTCATACTCTGGATTCAGTTTAACCATACGAAATGTAATTCGAAATCAACTAAACAACTTCTGGAATAGTCTGCAAAATCTCTACTACATAATCTAAAGATAACTATCTGAAAAACTGGGGCAAGGCCCCCAGTAGACCAAAAAAAAGGAATAACATAATCTAAAATGACAGGCCTTCTAAAACAAAGAAGGCTCACCACTACACGGATCACTTCTCCCTGGATACTCTACTGATTAGCTAGATCCCTAGACTGAGCCTCCAAACATGGGAGGTAGGGTCAATACAATTGTACTGGTACATAGAGCAAATACAAAATAATAGTTTATATTCAACATATTTGAGAGCAATTTAAAACATTTCATAAACATATCATACAGTAAGAAATCTTATGGGCGATTCTGAAAGACTCTGTAAAATCATTTGAACTCTGTGACACTCTTTGTTTTACTTTTGCGCTAGGTGGTATACCCTGCAAATCTAAAATTCCACGGACTATATGGAATCTGCCAATGACACGGTGGGTAATCCCCAACCCAAGTGTGCCACAAGGGTTAGAGTCTCTGACTCTGCTACGCCACACGACCATCGCAAGCATAAAATAATATACCCAGATCGGCAAATCATGGTTTTTGGTTAAGACTTGAACTCAAAACTTCTTTGGGTAAACACCTAACCCTCTTTAAGCCCAATTTTAACTCTTTAAAACATGTATTCTCTGAAATCAAACTCTGAAAAACATACTCTGTTATGTTATACATACTTATGGTATCGTCATACCATTGACTTGCAAGTCACATCTCTGAGCCATTATTGGCATATTACACTCTCTGTTTCCAAAAAATAAATTCGAGACCACCATCTCAATAAATCATTTCAAAGAACTCTTTCTTTAAAACTCATGTAAACACATATATGCAACTCTCTTTGTCAAACTTTCAATGATGCAAGGTGGTCATGTCAAAGCTCATGATCTCATGTAAATCTTTCTCTTTTAATAAAATATATTTACATCAAGAAAATCCCTCTCATAAATCTCTAAATTATGCTCAAAATACTATGATATTTGAGTTAACTATTTTAAAGCCGTGAATCATGCATTTCAATCAATCACCATAAGATCATAAACATAAGGTTATCACAAGAGAGGGATTTTCATTATTTGTGCTCTCTAACAAATCTTCACTTTTAAGTTTTATACATATACTTATATGTGCAAATCAATTTAAGGGGATAAGGCCTAAAGGCCAAAACAATAATATCCTTAAACATGTATAAAGCATAATAAAATCATGGATCTCAAAACCCCTTTAACAAATTCATGCTTGATGATTCTTAAAAGCATAATTGGGTGTTTTCAACAAGCCCATGTAGTTTTAGGATAAACCCCACGTACCTCAATTTAAAAATTTGATGGATGATTCTTGAAGCCCACGGTTCGGAGATTCCAAATCTTCACCTAGTTTTGAAAACCCACTATTGAATATTGAGTTTATTGGATTTTTAGTTTGAAACCCTAGAGAGTGTTCTTCTGAATTTTTGAAGAAAGTATGAATAATGTGGTCACTTGGGAGTATAATCCTGTATTTAAGCTGATAAGGGGGTGGTGGTGGAAAATACCTAATATATCCTTAATGAGACATATTAAAATATAACTGGGAGCCTGATTTTATGGACCACCATGACGTGCCACAATCGCGGTGGCTCACTGGAAATTGACGAATGGGATTGTTAGGGTCACAACGACGCGAAGCCATCATGTTGTCCCACTGTTGGGCTTAAAACTTCAGCGGGATGCGCCAAAATTGTGCTAGACTACTGGAATTTGATAATTATTAAATAGACCCCCTCCGCGACATGCCAAGCACTAAAATAACGGTGTTTTTTAACCTAGACTTAAATTAGTCATAATTTCTTGCTCAGGTATCGGATTTCGGCAAATCTTTAATTGGCAGAAAGCTTATCAAATTTCCCATGTGATGAAAAGACAAAATTAGGAAAATTATATACATGGTTTAAAATTTACTCACTTTGAAAGTAAAAAAAATGAGACTAAGTATCTCTGACACTAAAAAAAACTTTAACTCTAAGAGCATATTACCTCGAGCTAACGCATGGACGATGCGGGGTGCTACATTATCACCCCTTGGGATCATTCATCTTTGAATGATGACGCGGAACACAGACAAGCACGATTTCAAACATACTAAGTCCATGAAAGAATAAGACAAGGATTGTACCTTTCATTTCGACATTCACCGGATTAAATAAGTATGGGTATCTATCTCTTATGTCATCTTCTAATTCCCAAGTTGCTTCCTCAACTTTATGATTTTTACACAACACTTTAACCGAAGTTATCTCCTTGCTCCTCAACTTTCTAACTTGACGATCTAATATTATAATAGGTTCCTCTTCATAGTATAAGGAGTCTGTCACTTTGACCTTCTCTACAGTCAATACTAATGACTGGTCTCCAATACATTTCTTCAACATGGATATATGAAATAACAGATGAATAGAACCCAAACTTGCAGGCAAATCTAACTCATATGCAACCTCACCTATCCTTCTCAAAATCTGGTATGACCCTATATAGCGAGGACTCAGCTTACCTTTCTTCCCGAATCACATAACTCCCTTCATCGGGGAGACTTTGAGAAATACCCAATCACCAACTTCAAATTCTAGCTCCCTTGTCCAAACATCGGAATAGGATTTCTATCTACTCTGGGATGTTTAAGTCATTCTCTAATAATTTTCACATCTTCCATCTCCTGATGAATAAGTTCAGGCCCGAACAACGGAGTCTCACCCACTTCATACCATCCTATCGGTGATCTACACCATCTCTCATACAAAGCTTCAAAGGAGCCATCTTAATACTGGCATGGTATCTGTTATTATAAGCAAACTCTATCAATGGCAAGTGATCTACCCAACTACCTTTGAAGTCAATCACACAGGCTCTCAACATATCTTCAAGGGTTTGAGTAGTACGTTCGGCTTTCCCATCCGTCTAAGGGTGGAAACCCGTACTCAGGTTCACTTGGGTACCTAAATCCCTCTGAAAATATCTCCAGAACTATGAAGATAATTGCGTACTTTAGACAGATATGATGGATACAGGTTCTCACAAAAAAAAGTGGGCTGACTTGGTCAGCCGGTCTACAATTATCCAAATAGAATCATACTGGTTTTGGGACCTCAGAAGTCCCGTGATAAAGTCTATATTGACCATCTCCTACTTCCACAAGGTTAAAGCAATCTCTTGGGAGGTACCACCTGGCCTCAAATGCTCTACTTTCACTTGTTGACAATTCAAACACTTGGTAACAAAGTTAGCCATATCACGCTTCATATTATTCCACCAGTATATGGTTTTCATATCATGATACATCTTATTAGAGCCTGGGTGAATAATATGCCTCGAAGTGTGAGCTTCATCAAGGATCCTCTTTCGTAACCCATCTATATCTGGCTCACATAGTCTACCCTGATATCTAAAAATTCCATCACCACTAATTTCAAAAGATATCACCTTCTGTTGACCCACATCTTTCTTGATATGCATCAAGATGGGATCTTTAATCTGCTTTTCTATAACTTTAGAACAAAGGGAAAACTTATCTACCTCACGAACAACCACTCCCCATCTTCGAAATCCAAGAGTTTCACTCCTTGATTTTCAAGTCGGTGAATATCCTTCACCATCTCTCTCTTCCCCTTTTTAACATGCGAAAGGTCGCCCATAGATAGATTTCTGAGGGCGTCAGCTACCATATTTGCCTTGCCTGAATGGTAGTGTAGGCTTATGTCATAATCTTTTAAAAGATCTTACCATCGTCTTTGCCCCAAGTTTAATTCTTTCTGTGAGAAAACATACTGTAAACTCTTATGGTCAGTAAATATATCAACATATACCCCAAAGAGATAATGCCGCCAGATTTGAAGCGCAAACACCACAAACGCTAACTCCAAGTCATGGGTGGGGTAATTTTGCTTATGCACTTCAAACTGCCTAGACGCATAAGCCACTACATTACCGTACTACATAGGTATGAACCCAAGTCCTACTCGGGATGCATCACAATCCACAACAAAACCCTCGGTTCCTTCCGAAAGAGTCAGAACAGGTGCAGTGGTCAAATTATCTTTCAATTTCTCAAAAATATTCTCACAGGAGTCCGACCGCATAAACTATAAATTTTTTGCATCAACATAGTGAGTGGTGCATCTATAGAAGAGAAAATCTCTATGAACCTTCTGTAATACCCTGCCAAACCCAAGAAGCTTCGAGTGTCGGTTGGAGTTGTGGGTTTGGGCCATTTTCTCACTGCCTCAACCTTTTGGAGATCAACCTTAATCTCATTATGTAATGCCCTAAATCTGGTACCTGGAATGCTACATGGTGCTCATGACCTAGAAGGATCACAAGCTAACCCATGACATATATCTGTACCTGTATATTGCGTAAAATACTTTATAATGCAGAAACATAAACTAAAAGGACATAAGGTTCAATACTGAACACGATCTAAATGATATAACATCTATGTGGGGAAATGGAATACCCAAAATAAAACTGAACATACTGAAGTTTGAAACATGATAGTCTAGAAAGACTTTAACTGACTGAACTGTCTGAGTAAGGAGTTGATGGGACATGTCCCTAACTAAATCCAACTAATAAACTGATTAATGAGATAATAGGGAAATAATCATGTCCTCAAAAGATAAGGACTCACTTCTAAGTCTGTCTACGGATATCTGGAATCTACTGTTGCTCTGAAGCTCATGTCTCTGAACCTATTTTATAAGAAACCATAGCGCAAATGCGTCAATACTTTGAATGTACTGGTATGCATGTGAGGTAGGCTGAATGTATGGGGTTCATATGCATGAACAATAATAATAACTGACTAACTATCATGAGCATGATAATGCATGCATGAGGCATAAAAACTGACACTAATACTGTGAGAACATGATTACTAAATCTGAATATAACCAATAACATGAGTAAATGTATCTGAAATTCCTGAATCTAATGGAACTATCTAAGTTCCATACTGTATCTGACAGTTCTGAAATCTAAAGAACTATCTGAGTTCTATTACTGAGACTGATTGACTGTATTTGAAAGTCCTGATTCTATAACATGAAACTGAGGGAGGTAGTTATCTAAGCAACTTCCCCCTGATATGGCATGATGGATGAGTTAGGGTCCAATCTATAACCTTAATTGGAAGGGTGTAAATACTGCTCCACCAGTAAGGATAAGCTGTGGGCAACCCTCATCTGAAGTGTCCCCTTTACGAGAATGGAGGGGCCCTTATCTGACAGTGCTTATCCACCTCATCAACCCTCATCGGATAGTGTTGATGTCTCAAGCTATGCTGGCTACATAGTTCTGGAATGCAAGGATGACTTCTAAGAATCACACCCTCATCTGATAGTGTGTGTTACCATCCTTGGGTTCACTCGGTGCTAATTTCTAGTCCCATCTGAATAGATACTGAACATGATTTAACTGAACTAAACATGAGCTGAATTATTGAATTTTATTGACTGACGAAATACTACTGATATCTGACAACTGATTGAGTTCATGAGATCATGGAGATTTCCTGAGTCATAAGACTGTCTGAAGTCTAAGGATCATAGCTTGACTGAGAGTATCGTGAAAACATGACATGGCTCTAAGCACACAACTAATATTTCAGGTACGAGTACCCCCAGGACTCAATGGAAGGAAATTGAACAAGCATAACTTAGTTGAACATATGACTAATTCATAATCCATATTACATTTATAGAAGTATTTCATCAAAACATGTGATAGGCATAACTTGTACATACATGGGGATTTCATGGTATCATGCTAGTTAGGCACTTTTCCTTCATCTAGGCAATTAATCAAACATATTATAGGCATGGTACATGTAAACATCATTGTACAATAATTAAACATCATGGTCACATTCTAATTTCATCATTCAAGGGTTTAGTCATAGGTTTGCATGAATCTATATCAATAATAATTAAACCCACATAGAAATTATCACCCAACATGGAGTAGAGTTCAATTTCTCATTTATCAATATGAACAAGAACAACACAATCATTAAATCATAAAGAAAATCCATAACTTAAAGTTGGAATAGGGATTCTTGGACTTCATGGACGAAAAGAGTCCATGAATGAACACTATACATACCATAGTTTGTGATTTCATGAAGATTGACGGAGAAACTTTCTTGGAATTGGATCTTCTATGAAAACCCTAGCTTGTTCTTGAGAGGTTTTTGAGAGAATAGAGTGTATTTTGGGTGAAAAGTGGCTGAATCACGTGTTAAAGGGCTTAAATAGGGGTCGGAAGTTGACCTTTTTAACCTTGGACGCGTCATTTAATTTCAGTAAAATTTTCCTGAATTGGATCCCTGGTGCAACGCGACACTATCGCGCTGTGTTACTGAAATTTGACAATTGGGAAACTGAGGGATGACACAATGTGGAGCCATCGTATTGGCCCTTCCTTTGTGACCTGGAACTTTGGCGCGACGTGGAGGAAATTGTGTTGAGACACTGGAAAAGGACAATTTTGAATTTGGGCTATGGCGCGATGCGCCATAATCGCAGATCCCTACTGAAATTTGCCAAATGCCATTTTCTCTTGTGGTGCGGTGCGCCACTGACTAATATGGTGTTGTTTTATGATGGAAACTTGAAATAGTCATAACTTCTGATCCGGTTATCGAATTTGAGTGAATCTTATATCAATGGAAAGCTTATTGAATTTCCCACATAACCAAAAGTAAGAATCCTAAATATTTGTCATGGAATAGTCAATATTCAATTTAGAAGCTAATACTAGGCATTCTTAAGATGAAATTAGCTAGGAAAAGTACGGGGTATTGCAATATCTCCTCCTTGAGAACATTCATCCTCGAATGAGATTGGCTGAGAGGGGAGAAAAGACAACTGATGTACATACTGAACATGAATAACTGGAACTTGATCTTATGACTGACATGATTGACAAGCTGAACATATAATACTGAACATGCTTATCTGATGCATGTGTAACTGATTCACGAATGCATGACTGGGTGTTCTGAAGAACTAAGTTTCTCACAATGAGAATGCATGTCTGATGCATCATTACGTAACTGAACTGATACATGCGTGCATGACTGAATTTGCAATGGTACTTGATACCAAGTTTCTAATGGGAACATGAGCATGAAGCTGCATACCAAGTTTGTGATGAACACTGAACATGAAACTGAGTAAGCTTAAAAATAACTATTACCTTGAGCTTGATATGAGTTGGAAAAGAAGAGGTAAGAATACTTGGTATGCATGTCTGCCTATGCTTCCCAATTAGCTCCCTCAACGAACTGATTTCGCCAAAGAACCTTAACTAGAGGGACTTCTTTGTTCCTCAATCTACGAGTCTGATAGTCTAAGATTTTGACTGGAATATCTTCATAAGAGAGAGTGTTCTGAACATCAATGCTCTGAATAGGGAATACAACGGATGGGTCACCTATGCATTTCTTGTGCAAAGAGACATGAAAGACTGGATGAACTGAGGCTAGATCTGAAGGCAATTCGAGCTCATAAGCTACCTTGCTGAATCGACTGAGAATATTGAAGGGACCGACATATTGGGGACTGAGTTTCCCTTTCTTGCCGAACTGATTCACTCCCTTCATTGGAATATTTAGGTAAACATGATCACCAATCTCAAACTCAAGATCTTTTCTACAAACATCTGCATACAACTTCTGTCGGCTCTGAGCATCCCAAAGTCTTTCTCTAATCAACTGAACTTTTTCTAAGGCGTTGAATACCAAATCAGGACCTATAATTGAGGCCTTACTAACTTCAAACCAACCAATTAGAGACCTACATCTTCTACCATAGAGAGCTTCGAATGGAGCCATCTGAATACTAGAATGATAGCTGTTGTTGTATGCAAACTCAATCAAAGGTAAGTGGTCATCCTAACTTCCCTTGAAATCGATTGCACACGCCCTTATCATATCTTCTAACATCTAAATGGTCCTTTATACTTGACCATCTGTCTAAGGATGAAAGACTGTACTCAGATGAACTTGTGTTCCAAGACCCTTTTGGAATGCTTTCCAGAAATGAGAGGTAAACTGGGTACCTCTGTCTGAGATAATAGATAGCAGAACTCCGTGCAATCTAACCAACTCCCTAATGTAAAGTTTGGCATAATCCTCAGCTGAATAAGAAGTATGGACTAGAAGGAATGAGCTAATTTGGTCATTCTGTCTAGAATGACCCAGACTGAATCATGCTAATGATGAGTTCGAGGCAAACCCATCACGAAGTTCATGTTCACAACTTCCCAGTTCCAAGTAGGAATACTGAAATCCTACATGGACCCACTAGGATTTTGATGCTCTATCTTAACATGCTGACATGTAGAGCACTTAGCCATAAACTTGCAATGTCTCTCTTCATCCTACTACACCAATAGATTTCCCATAAGTCGCGGTATATCTTTATGGAACCTGGATGAATAGAGTAGCGCGCACCATGCTCTTTTGCAAGAATTCACTGCCTTAAGTCATCTACACCTGGAACACAGAGATGTTCTTGACAATGAAACACACCATCTCCTCCTTGGGAGAAAACCTCTACTTTCTGATCCTGAACTGACTCTTTCAACTTGACAAGGATGGGATCTCTATCTTTCTTTTGTTTCACCTTAGAAACTAGAGATGATTTTGAACTACTCTAAACCCATATATCACCCTCATCTGTATCGACTAAGCGAACGCCTAGCCCGGCAAGCTGATGTACTTTTTGAGATAACTTCTTCTTACTGTCCTCAACATGAGAAACACTACCCATGGATAGTCTACAGAGAGCGTCGACCACTACGTTGTCCTTGCCCAGATTATAAAGGACACTCATGTCATAATATTTTAAGAGCTCTAACCACCTTCTCTGACGAAGATTGAGATCTTTTTGAGAAAACACATATTGAAGGCTTTTATGATCTGTGAAGACATCTATATGAACTCCGTAGATATAATGCCTCCAAATCTTGAAGGCAAAGACTATGATTGCTAACTCAAGATCATGAGTAGGATAATTCCTCTCATGAGGTTTAAGCTGTCTGGAGGTGTAGGCTATAACCTTACTATGATTTATGAGGACACAACCCAAACCTACTCTAGATGCATCATAATACACTATGAAACCATCTGGAAGAGCTAAGACTAGAGCTGAGGTGAGTCGAGTCTTCAACTCCTAAAAAATCTTCTCACAAGGATCTGTCTACTAAAACTTGACTTTCTTATGAGTCAATATAGACATGGGGATGCAATAGAAGAAAATCCCTCAACAAATCGTCTGTAATAGCCAGCCAAACCCAAGAAACTCCTAATATCTGATAAAGAGACAGGGTTAGGCTAGTTTCTTACTACTTTGGTCTTTTGAGGATCTACTCTAATGCCATCACCGAAAATGATGTAACGAAGAAATGCTACTGAGCTTAGCCAAAATTTGCACTTACTGAATTTGGCAAATAACTGATGATCTTTGAGAGTTTGAAGTACTGTTCTGAGATGGTCTGGATGACCGCGCTCACTGCGGGAATAGACCAGAATATCAAATATGAAGACTATGATGAACATGTCCAAGTACTGATTGAACACACGGTTCATCAAGTCCATTAAAGCGTCTGGGGCATTGGAAGACCAAATGACATGACTAGGAATTCAAAGTGACCATACCGAGTACGAAAAACTATTTTCGGAATGTCACATTCTCTGACTCTAAGCTGATGATATCCGGATCTGAGGTCTATATTAGAGAAATAACTGGCACCCTGAAGTTAGTCAAACAAGTCATCGATTCAGGGAATAGGATACTTGCTCTTGACTGTGACCTTATTGAGTTGACGGTAGTTTATACACATTCTAAGACAACCATCTTTCTAGCGCATAAATAATACTGGAGTGCCTCACGGGGAAATGCTGGGCCTGATAAATCCCTTATCTAAGAGATCCTTCAATTGTTCTTTCAGTTCTCTGAGTTTTTCTAGTGCCATTCTATATGGAGAAATAGATGTACGCCGAGTATCTAGAAAAAGATCAATGTTGAAGTCTATTTCCCTTTTGGGAGGAATTCTTGGAAGATCTTTGGGAAAAATATTTGAATATTCATTCACGACTGGGACTGAATCAAGACTGGGAGTTTCAGAACTAGTGTTCTTAACTCGAACAAAATGATAAACACATCCTTTAGATATCATTTTCTATGCCCGAAGGTAGGAAACAAGCTGACCTCTGAAAGAGGATACACTACCCTTTCACTGTAGGACGGGTTCATTCAGAAACTGAAACTGGACTATTTATTTCTACATTTGACTGTAGCATAGCAGGAATAAAGCCAATCTATGCCGAGAATGACATCAAAATCAGTCATCTCTAATTTGACTAAGTCTACTGAAATGACTTTCTAAAATATCATAATTGAGTAGTTCCTGTATACCCACCGTGCTATGATGATTTTACCTACTAGGGTAGAGACTGAAAATGGATCTGCTAGGATTTTGGGACTGATTCCAAAATCACCTGCTATATAGGTAGTAACAAAAGACAAAGAAGCTCCTAGATCTAGCAAAGCGTAAACATGCACATGAAAGATCTGTAACGTACCAGTAGCTACATCAGGAGAATTTTCTTGATCCTATTAGGACTGAAGAGTATAGAGATGATTTGGACGTAGCCAACTAGTAGCATTGGTGGTGGCACCCTGCTGATTCGGGCGATCGAACTGAGCTGAGGAGAGGAGATGACTCTGATAACCTGAGGGCAGTCTCTGACTCTGTTGCTTGGCTTGCCACAACTGAAATACATATCACTACCTTCTATGCAAGAACTCTTGCCGTTCTTACCACAAGTTTGACAAATAGGATTAGTTCGGGCATTGCTAATAATGCCCTGAGACCTAGAGCCGTCGCTTTATCTCTTTTACCCTCTCTGAACTTAGGAACTAGAGCACTAGCTGAAGAAGAAGCTAGAATTGATGATTTAGGATGAAACTGGGAATGGTTTCCTCCTTCTGATTTAGGCTAAGCAAAGTTGAAACTACCTGTATTGGCTCTCTTATCCTACTTCTCCCTCTGTTTAATCTTCTATTCCTCTATCTGCTGAGCATGAGTCATAAGCCTAGATAAAGTCATGTCACTGTTCAGCATGACATATCTGCACTTATTTACCATGCTATCATTTACCTCTGAAGCAAACTTACTCATCTTTGCTCTGCTATCTTCAACCACATGAGGGGCATATCTAGCTAATTGAGTAAAATTAAGAGAATACTTTTTCTCTTCATATTGCCCTACCTAAGTTGATGAATTCTAGCACATTAGCCTCTCTAAGCACTTGGGGAAAGAATCTATCTAAGAATGAAGTGACAAACTCCTCCCACTCTATAGGACCTGCATTATCTGACCACTTTGACTTCTACTGTTTGAACCAAGTCTCAGCCATATCCTGCAACTGATATGCAACTAGCTCATCACTCTCAAAAGTAGTCACCACCATGATGTCTGTCACCTTCTGAACCTGATCAATAAATTCTTGAGGGTCCTCATATACCTTAGACCCGAGAAAGGATAGAGAATTCATTCGGGTGAAGTCTCGAATCCTAGATGCGGCTGAATTGGACACTGGGTTAGCTGAAGTAACTACTGGCCGTTCATTTTAAGTGGAAACTGAATGAGCAAGAGTAGTGAATGCGGCCCTGAACTCTACATGAGAGACATGATATCCCAAAGGATCTTCGGGCTGAGGGGCTGACTGATTTTCATTTCTTCTTTCAGGAGGCATGTTCTATAAAAGAAAGGGAGAACAGATTAGACTAAGAGATTGACTTGAGATTATACTCACTTACACAACATGAATACTAAAAGAGAGGAAACTATTCCTAAAACATCTTATAGCCTCCAGTACATAAATGTAGCGTGCAACACACCCATGTACAAGACTCTACTAGATACGACTTTTAGACTTCCTAGGACACTATTGAACCTTAGGCTGTGATACCAAGTTTGTAACGCTCTAAATCTGGCACCCAAAATGCTACACGGTGCTCATGAATCCGAAAGACCACAAACAAACCCATGAATGATATCTGTATCAGTATAAAATACTTTATAATGTGGAAACATGAACTAAAAGGCCATAAGGTTCAGTACTGAACATGATCTAAATGATATAACATCTGTGTGGGGTAATGGAATATCCAAAACAAAACTGAACATACTGAATTCTGAAACATGATAGTCTAGAAAGCCTCTAACTAACTGAACTGTCTGAGTAAGGAGTTAATGGGACATGTCCCCAACTAACTCCAACTAATAAACTGATTAATGAGATAATAGGGAAATAATTATGTCCTTAAAATATGACAACTCAATTCTAAATCTGTATACGGATACTTAGAATCTACTGTTGCTCTGAAGCTCGTGTCTCTGAACCTATGGTATAAGACACCATAACGCCAATACGTCAGTACTTTGAATGTACTGGTATGCATGTGAGGTACGCTGAATACATGAGGTTCATATGCATGAACAATAATAATAACTGACTAACTATCATAAGCATGAGAATACGTGCATGAGACATAACAACTGGCACTAATACTGTGAGAACATGATTACTAAATCTGAATGTAACTGATAACATGAGTGACTGTATCTGACAGTCCTGAATCTGATGGAACTATCTGAGTTTTGTACTGTGTCTGAGTTTACTGTATCTGATAGTCCTAAAATCTAAAGAACTATCTGAGTTCTATTACTGAGACTGATTGACTGTATCTGATAGTCTTGATTCTATAACATGAAACTGTGAAAAGTAGTTATCTAACCGACATACCCCTAATACACAATGATGGTTAAGTTGGGGTCCAATCTATAACCCTAATTGGAAGGGTGTCAATACCGCGCCACCTGTAAGGACAAGCTATGGGTCACCCTTATCTGATAGTGTCCCCTTTATTAGAATGGAGGGGCCCTTATCTGACAGTGCTTATCCACCTCATCAACCCTCATCGGACAGTATTGATGTATCAACCTATGCTATCTACATAGTTTTGGAATGCAAGGATGACTTCTAAGAATCACACCCTTATTTGATAGAGTGTGTTCCCATCCTTGGGTTCACTCGATGCTAATTTCTAGTCCCATCTGAATAGATACTGAACATGATTTAACTGAATTGAACATGGGTTGAATTACTGAATTTTGTTTACTAACGGAATACTACTAATATCTGACAACTGACTGAGTTTATGAGATCATGAAGATTTCCTGAGTCATAAGACTGTTTGAAGCCTAAGGATCATAGCTTAACTGAGAGTATCGTGAAAATATGACATGGATCTAAGCACACAACTAATGTTTCAGGTACGAGTACCCCCAGGACTCGATGGAAGGAAATTGAAGAAGCATAACTTATTTGAACATATGACTAACACATAATCCATAATACATTTATAGAAGTATTTCATCAAAATATATGATAGGCATAACTTGTATATACATGGGGATTTCATGGTATCATGCTAGTTAGGCACTTTTCCTTCATCTAGGCAATTAATCAAACATATTGTAGGCATGGTACATGTAAACATCATTGTGAAATAATTAAAAATCATGGTCACATTCTAATTTCATCATTCAAGGGTTTAGTCATAGGTTTGCATGAATCTATATCTATAATAATTAAACCCACATAGAAATTATCACCCAACATGGAGTAGAGTTCAATTTCTCATTTATCAATATGAACAAGAACACCTCAATCATTAAATCATAACGAAAATCCATAAAATTGAAGTTGGAATAGGGATTCTTGGACTTCATGGATGAAAGAAGTCCATGAATGAACACTATGCATACTTTAGTCCATGAAAACTGCAGGGGCGTTAGTCAACCTGAAGGACATGACTAAGAATTCATAATGACCGTATCTAGTTCGAAAAATTGTTTTGGGAATGTCTAACTCTCTAACTTTCAACTGATGGTATCCCGAATGAAGGTCTATCTTTGAAAAATATCTAGCACCTTGAAACTGGTCAAAAACTTCATCAATTGTAGGAAGAGGATATTTATTTTTAACAGTGACCTTGTTCAACTAGCGATAATCTATACACATACGGTGGGCACCATCTTTGTTTTGCACAAAGAGTACAGGTGCACCCCAGGGAGAAACACTAGGATGGATAAAACCTTTGTCTAGAAGATCTGATAGCTATTCTTTCAACTCTTTCAGTTCTGCAGGAGCCATTCTGTATGGCGGAATAGAGATAGGATGGGTATGGGGCAACAAATCAATACCAAAATATATCTCCCTATCAGGTGGTATTCCTGGGAGATCATCAGGAAAAACTTCTGGGAACTCATTCACCACAGTGATAGACTGAAGAGAAAGACTTTCGGTATTCAAATCTTTAACCCGAATAAGATGATATAAGCAACCCTTAGAAATGAGTTTATGGGCTCTAAGGTAAGATATAAAGTGTAACGGCCTGGAAAATTGGTCCCGGAGCATCACACGGTGCTTGAGGCTACGAGTAACCCCAAGTTAACCCGGTAAGCCATTTTCATTCAGTTCAACACAAATCAACGGGGTTTCCATAAATAACCCTCAAATATCAATAGAGTAATCATCATCCAAGAATAAAAGAATTTCAGAAAGATAACAAAATACGACTTATTAGTCAACTCCCAACATCTATACTAGTCTAAAAAGCCTCTAAGAAAATCAATAAAACCAGCGAGCCATTGAGACATGCCCCAACTGACTCATACTCAGTTATCAAATGTAAACAATTCCATGAAACCAACATCAGACATCACATCCTCGGAACATGAGGACTCACCACAACAGAGGATGTAGAACAGCATGCCCGAAGAATCACTATCAAACCTGGAACTGAGCACTTGAACCTACATTTCGAGAAAATGCAGCCCACATCCGAAGATGTGGGTCAGTACTATGGAAAGGAACCGAGTATATGGGGGTGTATGCAGTTGTATAAACATCATCATCATAAATATTTATAAGAAATATGCAGGATGTATGAAAGACTCACATAGCCCGAAGAAAATCATCATAATCATGAGAGGATGGAATAAGTACAATAACACATGTGTGTCATCATATAATTTGTGAATTACTTTCAGTTCATTAAGAATATCAATTCTCATAATGTAAATATCATTTAAATCTTTTGAAAGAATAACTTTCACAATTCCACTTTTAAATCACTTCACCATTCACAATAGACACAAGGAAACACACACACATTGGGAGATCCCATAACCGATATAAACCATGTGAGCTACATGAAGTCCACCGTACAACCCACGTTGGGGAGAGCCATCCTATCCTTGCCATCGGAGTAGGACTATCGATATCAAATCCATACAAACTAGTGATCACTATATAAATGATCCTCAGGCTCACTCCTAGGGGGGCACGTAGTTCTAGGGAATTAAGATCGCTTTATACCTCCAACTTGGTGCTAAAGATTTCTTCCAAACTTAGCTCAGATCATTTCAAAGACAATCCACAACAAAACAATTTCAGTAATATTTAAATATACATCGGGAGCCATCATGCTTCCCATCTATCAAAATCAACCACGTTGTGAATTTCTTTCACACTCGAGTTTAAAATAATTCCATTAAGACCAAAAGGTCAAATCATTCAAAATATCTCAAATATTCAACATCAATGTGCTTATAACACACACTTTCTAAAAAACACAATTTCCAATGGGGATTCACGACCCAAATATCAAAATCATGATAAATATCGTTCAAGATTCATGCTTTATATCTCCACACATGCAAATTCATCTTTCAAAATCATAAAAATCAAGATTTCCTAATAATCATCATAAGATATGGGTTCATGCTTCAAATTCGTAAAAATCAAATAAAAATCATGCCTTTGTAAAGAAAATTACTTTTGGGCACAAGAACAAAAGAGAGTTCTTGTTGAAAAACCCCACATACTTTGAATGATGAACTTTAGATCGATACTCATTTTTGAGATGTTAATCGTGCCTTTGAAAGATGGTTCTTGGAGTTCTTGAACTAGGAACTTGGAATCTTGAATAAATTTGCAGAATTAATGGTGAACTTTGGAGGTTCTTGAAGTTAGATGTAGGAGCTTAGGGTTTTCTTTTTGAGGGAATTTGATGAAATATAACATATAATGATTCTAATAGGCTTTAATATAGGATTTGGACGGATTTTGGGTGAAGGGAAATGACCAAAACGCCCCTAAAAATCAAATAATTCTTGAATCTGTCCTTTGGTGGATTGTTTTGATAGTCTGAAGTAGTTCAACCATAACGTTTTACTCCTATATCCAAATTGGATGAAACCAATTTCATTAGAAAGAGGACTCTCATATATTTCTATTGATATATAGTATCTCACCCAGATAATTGTGTACGAGGAGTTATGATCATTTGAAGTTGACCTAAAAATTCGCTTTTGATAGGCTGAAGGAGATAGACATAACTTTTTGCTCCGATAGACAAATTGGATGAAACCAATTTCATTGGAAAGAGGACCCACAGAGATTTCCGTTGATATATAGTAAAATAACTAGATCATTATGTACAAGGAGTTATGATTATTTAAAGTTGGAGAAAAAATACGCCAGGCCTCAGTACTTTTTCCTGCACGTTTTATTGTTCACTACTATTCACAATTTGATCGGAATATTCATAACTCATCGCTCGGATGTCCGTTTTGGATGATCCACATATATTTGGAAAGCTTATTCGATACTCTACACAATGGTGGGTCATAATCTAAGACATTTGGCATGAAATATTTATAATTCATTCTAGAAGATAGAATCCAACACGTTTATGCACACAATTTCAACAAAAAATTTCCCGGGTTATTACATAAAGTTCCCTCTAGGTGCTAAGGAATGTCCCTCCCATTCTATAACTGGTTCATTTGGGAAGGAAAAAGTAACCTTTCGAGTTCTACAATCTAGCATGGCATAACACGAATAGAGCCAGTCCATCCCTAGGATAGCATCGAAATTAACCATCTCTAAGTCTACGAGGTTTTCCACAATATCCCGTCTACAAACAGTCACCACACAATTTCTATACACTCTTCTATCCACAATAAAATCTCCCACTAGAGCAGAAACAAAAAAAGGTTAGCAATCACATCGGGATCAAACCTAAAACTAACAACCACATAAGGTGTTCCATAAGACAGGGTAGACCCATGTCACGACCCAAACCAGGGCCCTGGACGTGATGAGCATTCCAAACCATGAAGGCCCAAAATACCCCTATCTATCTGGTAATCATGCACATATTTCATATGATAAAAAGAAATACGGAAGATACACAATATTACGGAAACATGGTCATGAATCTCATGAAATCAATAATGGGAAATAATGTCCCACAACCTCTATCGACATCTAAAAACTGTCTGCGAAATATCTACTACATGACTGAAATAAATTACTGTCTGAAAACTGGGACAAGGCCCCCAGTAGACCCAAAAACTAATAAAGGATAAATAAAACTGCTAGACATCAGGCCTTCCGAAATATAGAAGGCTCACCAAATGACTCTGCAAATCTGTTTGAAGAATCTACTGATTATCTGGACCCCTAGACTGTGTCTCCAAACCTGGGAGGGAAAGGGGTCAATACAAAAGTACTGGTACACAGATAAATCCAAAACATCAATATAATATTTTTACAGAATATAAGTGAGAGCCATTATAAAGTAGTTTCGTATCAAATCATTTAAAAAGCACATGAGAATAATGTAATAATTTTCCAACAATAATGCAATGCAGCTGAGCTAGGTGGAATACCCTACATATCACATTTACACCAACTGTCAAACCTCGGTTGTCGCCGAGATTAGAGTATAAGTGAGGGAAAGACACACAAGATCACACAGCAGGGTGTCTCGACCCAATAAAGTAGGGTAGTGCACAAAATCACAAAGCAGGGCTCCTAACCATAGTCCTAATTTGGGATGACATAAAGTCAGGTACGCAAGATCACAAAGAAGGGTACTGAATTCCCATATCGGAAAACATGGTTTCCAGCGATGAGCCCTTACACTCAAACGCCTTCTTCGGGCATCCACCTATCTCATGTAAAATCAATGCATTCAACTCCATTTAATACAATCACATATCATGTTCTGTAGGGTATCGTCATACCCGACTTGCAAGTCATTAGTATCACATCATTCTTTTCATTCAACCATTATTCAACATAAGCAATCCTCTCCTTGAAAGTCAAAATCATATCCAATCATAACAATTTTCAAACATTTCATGTCATGCTTTTCAAGATGATTTTCAAAGAATTCACATCATGTGAAAATTTAAAACAAAATCATATCAAGAGAGGGATTTTATATGATTCATGCTCTCAAGTTAACATTTTTTCGGAGTATATGCACATACATATATCATATATCAAATCACTTCGGGAATAGGCCTAAAGACCAAATCAATATCGCAAAAACGTTTAAAACGTGATTTATATTCATAATTTCAAAACCCCCATTATTAAAACATAAATTTTTAAGCCCATGAGATTTTTAGGATAACCCCACGTACCTCTATTTAAGAAATTAACGGGTGCTTCTTGAAGCCTACGTTGCAGGGATTCCAATTCTTCAATCGCTTTTGAAAACCCCACTGTTGAATCTTGAATTATTTGGGATTCTTTCTTGAAACCCTAGAGAGCGTTCTTGATGAATTTTGGTGGATGTGTATGTATTTAGGTGTATTTGGGATTATATCCCGTGTTTGGATGGGTTTGGGCTATGGAAAATGTCTAATTTGGCCTTAGAATTTAAAATCCGAGACTGGAACGCCATCTAAAGCTTCACCGTGATGCGCTGGAAATCATGGTGAGCTACTGGAATTGACAATTATCATTTTATGGCTCCCCACGATGCGGTGTCCAGTCAAACGGTAATGCTGACACTAAAAATGCTCTAACTTCTTCACCAAGTGTCCGTTTTAGGCGAATTTGGTATCGATGGAAAGCTAATTCGAATATATTTCATTTGATATATAGTAGATCACCCACTTCATCATATATAAAGAGTTATGATAGATTGAAATTGACCCAAGTTTCAACGTTCACTAAATCTTGAACTATAGGAAAGTTCTCAACCCGTCTTTGACTTAAAGGACTTCTATGATATCAATTCATGATCAACTAGATTCACACACTACATAATTGATTACACAATAAATTTTCATAGGATTCATGAATTTTGCAACCTCTATGTGAAAGAATAACGGTTTACGTTCTAGCTCAAAATGCGGGGTGTTATAACCCAGGATCAAGTAACACATATACATCACGGGAAGAGATTTACAACATAGCAGTAACTATATTTGGTGAGGCCTCTACCTCATGGCGGTTGGTTAAGGCATACAACTCGTTGTGGCCACTTCCGACGGCTAAAGTGGCACTCTTTTGAGGCGGTGATGGTGCAGAAGAATTATCCTGTGACTTGGCTCCACCAATATTACCCTTTGCTATCGGATAGTCTCTCTAGATATGGACTAGCTGGCCGTACGAATAACACACCATATTGCCAAATTGACATCTCCCTGGATGATTCCTCCCATATCTCTCACAACACAGGTATGTCTGAGAGGTCTGACTACATTTCCTTGAGACTGTGAACCCTGCATTCTCGGGCCCTACCTGGATTGAAAATCCTAGGGGCACTGTCCGACTGGGGGTATGGACATCGGAGCACTGGTTGTAGACTGTGCGTTACCCCAAAACTTCTTCTTCTTCCACTTGTTACCCCAATTCCCACTCTGCTACTGACTATGGCTCTAGTCTGCTGTTTTGTCTCTCTTTACCTGCCTGTCCTTCTCTCTAGATTCAGTGATTTTATTTTTATTTTCCTCAGCGTGCTATATGTGACTGATAGTCTAGCAAAATCCATGTCCCGGTTCAACATTGATCTCTGACATTCAAGCACTGAGTCATCTGAAAGGTCGGATGCAAATTTCCCCATTCGGGCTCTCATGTTACTAGTCATCTCTGGAGCATAACGATCTAGTTGGTTGAACCTCAGAGTGTACTCTTGGGCAATCATCTTTCCCTGCTTTAGATTCATAAACTCTTCAGCTTTGGCCTCTCTCAGCTCGAGAGGAAAGAACCGATTGAGGAAGGCTTCCACGAACTTGGACCAAATTGTAGGCTCAACACTCTCACCCTTTGAATATTCCCACTCATTATACCATTGGTTTGCTACATCCTTAAGCTGGTAAGCTGCTAAATCAACCCCCTCTACCTCATCTACATGTATCACCTTAAAGATCTTCTCCATTTCGTCCACAAACTCCTGTGGATCCTTTTCTACCTTGGTACCAGTAAACTTGGGTGGGTTCATTCTCATGAACTGTCCCACTCTTATAGCCTCAGACGTAATAGATACAGACCTAATATCTTCCGATGGTTGAGTCTCTGTGGGTACCAACCGTGCAAGCATGTGAATGGACTGCCTGAATTCTGCATTAGATACCTCTTTCTCGCAAGACTGAGTACAGTTTGTCCCCGTTTAGAGAGATCTGTGGTCTGAGTAGGTGGGACTCTCAGAGTAGCATCAATCTATGGAGTCCGAGTTCTGTTGCGGGTCCTAATCCTATGAGTGGGATGGACCTCATCTGTCTGTGCATTCTGATCTATAGTACGATAGGAAGGCATGATTGTTTTTCTGAATCACAAGAGACCATTGATTAGGGGACAATTCAAACTCTGAAGCACGAACTAAACCATAAAGAAGAGAAACATTCCTAAATGCCTAGTAGCCTCCTGCTTATAAGTGTAGTGCACTATACACCCATAAACAAGATTCTACCCGACGTGATTTTGCAGACACCTTGGGACCATGAACCGTTCTCCGATACAAAGTTTATCACGACCCGAACTAGGGCCTGACTGTGACGGATATCCTGAATCATGATGGCCCGGACGTCCTACTCTATCTAATCTAATAATCATGCACAACATTCATATAATAAAAGAAAATGCAGAATTATAATCTAATACAGAAACATGGTCATACTCTGGATTCAGTTTAACCATACGAAATGTAATTCGAAATCAACTAAACAACTTCTGGAATAGTCTGCAAAATCTCTACTACATAATCTAAAGATAACTATCTGAAAAACTGGGGCAAGGCCCCCAGTAGACCAAAAAAAAGGAATAACATAATCTAAAATGACAGGCCTTCTAAAACAAAGAAGGCTCACCACTACACGGATCACTTCTCCCCGGATACTCTACTGATTAGCCGGACCCCTAGACTGAGCCTCCAAACCTGGGAGGTAGGGGGTCAATACAGTTGTATTGGTACACAGAGCAAATCCAAAATAATAATTTATATTTAACATATATGAGAGAAATTTAAAACATTTCATAAACATATCATATAGTGAGAAATCTCATGGGCATTTCTGAAAGACTCTATAAAATCATCTGAACTCTATGACACTCTTTGTTTTACTTCTGCGCTAGGTGGTATACCCTACAACTCTAAAATTTCATGGACTATATGGAATCTGCCATTGACTCGGCGGGAAATCCCCCAACCTAAGTGTGACGCAAGGGTTGGAGTCTCTGACTCTGCTACGCCACACGACCTTTGCCAGTGTAAAATAATATACCTGGATCGGCAAATCATGATTTTAGGTTAAGAGTTACTTGAACTCAAACCTTCTTTGGATAACCACCTAACCCTCTTTAAGCCCAGTTTTAACTCTTTAAAACATGTATTCTCTGAATCAAACTCTGAAAAACATACTCTGTTATGGCATATATACTTATGGTATCGTCATACCATTGACTTGCAAGTCACATCTTTGAGCCATTATTGACATATTACACTCTCTGTTTCCAAAATATAAATTCGAGACCACCATATCAATAAATCATTTCAAAGAACTCTTTCTTTAAAACTCATGTAAACACATATATTCAACTCTCTTTGTCAAACTTTGAATGATGCAAGGTGGCCATGTCAAAGCTCTTGATCTGATGCAAATCTTTTTCTTTTAATAAAATATATTTACATCAAGAAACTCCTTCTCATAAATCTCTAAATCATTCTCAAAATACTATAGTATTTGAGTAAACTATTTTCAAGCCGTGAATCATGCATTTCAATCAATCGCCATAAGATCATAAACATAAGGTTATCACAAGAGAGGAGTTTCATTATTTGTGCTCTCAAACAAATCTTCAATTTCAAGTTTCATACATATACTTATATGTGTAAATCCATTTAAGGGGATAAGGCCTAAAGGCCAAAACAAGAATATCCTTAAACATGTATAAGGCATAATAAATTCATGGATCTCAAAACCCCTTTAACAAATTCATTCTTGATGATTTTTAAAATCATAATTGAGTGTTTTCAACAAGCCCATGTAGTTTTAGGATAAACCCCACGTACCTCAATTTAGAAATTTGATGGCTGATTCTTGAAGCCTACGATTTTGGGATTCCAAATTTTCACTCATTTTTGAAAATCCATGGTTAAATCTTGAGTTAATTGAGCTTTTAGTATGAAACCCTAGAGAGTGTTCTTGTGATTTTTTGAAGAAAGTATGAATAATGTGGTCACTTGAGAGTATAATCCCGTGTTTAAGCTGATAATGGGGGTTGGGGTGGAAAAATACCTAATATACCCTTAATGAGACGGAATAAAATATAACTGGGATTCCAATTTTATGGACCACTGCGGCGCGCCACAATTGCGGTGGCTCACTGGAAATTGATGAATGGGATTCTTAGGGTCACAGCGACGCGGAGCCATCACGTTGTCCCACTGGTTGGGACCTGAAACTTCAGCGTGATGCGCTAAAATTGCGCTAGGCTACTGGAATTTGACAATTGTTAAATAGACCCCCTCCACGACGCGCCAAGCACTAAAATGACAGTGTTTTTCGAGTAGGACTTAAATTAGCCATAATTTCTTGCCCGGGTATCGGATTTGGACGAATCTTAAATCGGAGAAAAGTTTATCAAATTTTCCATGTGATGAAAAGTCGAAATTAGGAAAATTATATACATGGTTTAAACTTTACTCACTAACAAAAAAAAATCTTTAACTCTAAGAGCATATTACCACAAGCTAACGCATGGACGATGCGGGGTGTTACACTTTCGTAGGTTGAAAAATTATGTTTAAGTTTACATTTAGTCTGTTCTTGGTTTTCCTTGTGTCGATGACCAATGTCTCTAGTAACTGGTAAGTTGCTTGGATCTTATTTTTTATCACAATTATATTTCTTTTGGTTGCATAGATCTTATTTTTTATCACAATTATATTTCTTTTGATTTTGTTTTTTCTGATCGTGAGTTTCTAGATCCTTTTGAAGTTTTATTGTACATTAATGACTATTGGAAGGTACTTCTACCTTCTCTCTTTTCCTCTCTCAACACAATTTGATTAATATATAATAATAGTTGAGTAAATAAAAAGATCTAGAACGAATAAAGAAAAGTAGATTAAAAAGGAGATTAGATTGAGTTAGATCTACGGTTATGAATTTGGGTATTTCTTTTGGGCAATTGACTAATGAGATTATGTGGTATCTGTAATTTGTGTTTTTTATTGGATTTTGGATTCTTGAAAATCTCATTAGAATTAGTAAAGACGACTGAATGGATTCAATGTTTTTTTTTTTTTTTTTTGAAAAATCTTGATTGGTAGGGTCAATTTGCTATAAATCTTAAAGCGGTGTTATGGGTGATTTAGTTGGCGAATAGTTGTTATTAATTGCGTAAGTATTGTATATAAAAAGTTTTTCCTTTGTTCACTTTTGTCACACCTCTTTTTTAGTACTCCAAAAAGATTCATTTTTAAGTTTGAAAGGATTTTTATTATCAAAGTGACAAAAAATGAAAATTTGTTTCAAAAAGGATCTTTTATATTCAAAATTCAGAGTCGCCACTTGGCATAATTCGATGTGCCAAGTCACCTTTGGAAAATCCTTTCCAAAAACTGATTTGCGAATAGAGATTCCGACTAAGGAATTCTGTTGACCGAGATCTTTTATATTCAAAATTCAGAGTCGCCACTTGGCATAATTCGATGTGCCAAGTCACCTTTGGAAAATCCTTTCCAAAAACTGATTTGCGAATAGAGATTCCGACTAAGGAATTCTGTTGACCGAGGGGAAGGTGTTAGGCATCCCTCGGTCCTGTGGTTTGGCCACGATCGCTTGGTGAAGCGTATCGGCTAATTTTGATACTAAGGACATATAAACCACATAAAATACATAAACAAACATCCAAACACACGAAACAAAAAAAATCCAAAATATAATGTTCAGTCCAATTATACAGTCCAAAAAAATTAAAATGCAAAAAATAAATCCTATCTAACCTACACTAACCCTAACTATGCTCCAGCGCTTTATCCGATGCCTCGGGCCTTCATCATAAACGTCTTCCGCCAACATATTACGTTGGGGCATTCCCCGATGAGTAAATACAAGGTCTCTCGGGGCATTCCCCGGCTAAATGAATACATTTGAATTAAATACAATGAACTAGAAAGAAACATTCACACGTACATTCCAACATTCAATCAAAACAACAAGTTCTAAAATTTACCTACCGGAACCTATATTGCCTATCCGTTTCAACACATCATAATTCTATCACGATTCAAATCAATCAATAAATCAAAATTAAACCGAATCTATCCTTTTTGTTAATTTTCAATCCTCACCCCCAACTTTTTTTTTTATCAATCCATTAAAACATGATCAAATTTATTCCTCAAACCACCACAACCAAATCACCAAGCATCATGATCATAACATCAACGTAACAAAAATACAACAAAACATAATCACATCACACATAATCAGAGTCAATTCAACAAACCAAAATAAATTAAAAGAGAGCGGATTAAGTAAATGGACCTCAATAGAACTTGTTTTCGTTGATAATAATAAAGAAATCCGAGATCGAAATCCTTGAACAAGAACTCAAACGATGAATGAACCAACTCCAAACTCGGTATTGAAATTTGAAACCCCAAAACTAGTCGCGATGAACAAATCAGGATGAACGAGACTTAAATTCTCCAATCAGTTGCAAAAGCCGGTGACCGATGAGACCCAAAACCAAATAACAACAACATAAACCAGCCCGAGAGCGAACAAATCGCAAAGATGATCTTAAATAGAACTGATTTCAACAATAAATATTGCTACTGGTTCTGTTTTCCATCGAATCTTAGTGTTTTTCAACCAATTCTACCTATAATCAAAGAAAAATGATGAAATTTATAGACCTCTTGAATTGGGTTGGCCAGATGATGAACCAAAATCAACTCCGGTGAAAGTTTATCCAGAAAAAGCTAAGAGAAGGACTGAATCTCTCCATTTTTAGCTGTCTTCGATCTATTTTCTCATACAATCTCTCACTCTCGACCTCTCTGTATCTACGTGTGTGCCATTGAGTGTGTTTACCAGGTGTACATGTGTTTTAGAACAAAACAAAACCATGGAGAATATTTTTGCAGTGTGGTTTTCTCTTCTTCTTGGGATTTTTTTTTCCGTAAAGAAGATCATGAAAAAAATAAAATGGCCTCCTTTTGGTTATCGTGGGCCCCTCTTTGTGATATGAATGGATGATCAAAATAAAAATTCCCCTCTTTTTTCGTGCACTGTATGTGTATATATTTCAAAAGGAAAGAAAAATATTTGAGGAGACTTATGGATCCATCCCCCTAGGGAATTTCCTGGAAAGTTCCTTGGATTCTTTCTTTGTTGACAAGCAAAACAAGAGAGGGGAGAGGGGTCACGTGAGGTGGGGGTAGGAGGGGTAGGGGTTAGGATGTGATATCAATTTTTAATAAGGTGAGTTGTTGAAATCTTTAAAATAAGACAAAATTAGTTAGGTTTGTTAAATGGGATAAAAACAAAGCAAGAATAAATAAATAAATGAGTAAAAAAATAAGGTGGTTATTTAGTTTTTTGGAGAAAAGAAAAATTACTATGCGGATAGGGTACGTAGTAAAATGAACTAAACGATTAAATTTGTGAAGGGACGAAATTACGTATCTAAATCATGCCCTTTTTGAATGTAAACACCCAGTGTTTCCATACAAAGAAGTAGATAATGAGATAGAATTTTATATCGATCAGTATTCGAAGAAAGAAACAAAAGAAAAAAAGACAACCGAGTCTTGGCGGACATCCTACCTACCCAAGTTATGAGGGAATCAAGTGACAGGTATCTCAAATGATTGGAAAGAGATAGACTATACCGAGTTGGAGATTCGAGTGATGTTTCATCAAGGATCCAGTCCGCGGCTCTGTCATTACATCAAAAATGAGAATTACAAGTTAAAACATAAATGAAATTACAAAATCCTATCTATGCAGCTTTCCTTAACTCTTGAATTGAGTTTGATCACCCTATTCTTTAGGCGGGCTCCTAACTTGCAATTTCTTTCAACATGTTGCTTGGTTTTCCATTGGTTCACTTCGTTGCTCAACTTTTATTTATTCACCCTGTTGTTCAGGCGGGCTTCTGACTTGCCATTTTTGTCCTTCAATTTCATCACCCTGTTCTTCAAGAGGAATCCTGACTTGCAGTTTCTTTAATTTCTCGTTTCATCACCCTGTTCTTTAGGTGGGCTCCTAACTTACAAATTCATCACCTTGTTCTTCAGGCGGGCTCCTGAAATCAATATAAACACTAGAAACAAAATTATCCCCAACAAAGATTAAGATAAAGTGAAACTTCATTTTTTCTGAAAGTAATGTCCCATTTTCTAGGAAGGTCCTGAACATAAAGTAAATTTCCATTTTTCAGGAGGGTCCTGAATAGAAAGTAAAGTCCCATTTTTCAGGAGGGTCCTGAAAAGAAAGTAAAATTTCATTTTAATTCCATTTTTCAGGAAGGTCCTGAACAGAAAGTAAAGTCCCATTTTTCAGGAGGATCCTGAACAAAAAGTAAAATCTTATTTTTTAGGAGGGTCCTGAACAGAAAGTAAAGTCCCATTTTTTAGGAGGTTCCTGAACAAAAAGTAAATTCTCATTTTTCAGGAGGGTCCTGAGCATAAAGTAAAATTCCATTTTTTAGGAGGGTCCTGAACAGAAAGTAAATTCCCATTTTTCAGAAGGGTCCTGAGCAGAAAGTAAATTCTTATTTTTTTTAGAAGGGTCCTGAACATAAGGTAAATTCCCATTTTTCAGGAGGGACCTGAACAGAAAGTAGAGTCTCTTTTTTTCAGGAGGGTCCTGAACAGAAAGTAAATTCCCATTTTCCAATAGGCTATTGAACAGAAAATAAAGTCCCATTTTTCATTAGGGTCCTGAGCAGAAAGTAAATTTCCATTTTTCAGGAGGGTCCTGAACATAAAGTAAATTCCCATTTTCCAGGAGGGTCCTGAACAGAAAGTAAAATCCTCGGTCATACTTCCCAACGGTAGCTGAACTTACTGAACAGAAACTTTTCCCCTGTTTCATCAAAGAAAAATTTGTCAGTTAAAACTTAGTGGTGACTTGTAGCACTTGGATTTCCAGGCATACACTCCAGCACTAGTTTCTTTCGTCTTTGTTTCAGATTATTGACACTTGCCCCTGTCTTGTTACATCAATGACCTAGACCAGATTGAGTGAAATGAGTTCTGGCTCGAACAATGAGTTTCCATCTTAGAAGGCCTCTGAGATGCACCCTTTTCCAATTTTGAATACTCCCACGAACCAAGTATCCCGTCGGTTGATAGATTTCCTTTACTTTGTGTTGAATTACGATCATATTTCTTTCATGTGCTAGTCTTTGGCTTTTCCTCATACAATTGGAAAGACTGGAAGCAAGCTTTGAAATTATTTCTTACTTGTTTTGACACAGAATAAACTCAAAGAGTGTAAAGAAATGATGGTGACTTTTCTTTTGATAAAAGACATAAAAGGACAAAAATATGAATATGTAAATGAAAGAAAAGGGCAATGTCCCTCTTTTAACAAAGAAGAAAACTTATCTGAAGATGGAAACCAACTCCAATAACTATGACATGCATTTTGAATTAAGCTGCCTGATCTTCCTATCCAAACTTCCCATTTGTTGTTGAGTTCATGCCTTTGTCGCTACTGCTTATTCCAACCCGTTGGACTCATATATCTCATTCAATGGACAACATCTTAAAAGATTTTCGGCAACAAACCTCTTTCCTTTTCACCTTTCTTTCGAACTCGCCATCACCTTACGGTGCTCATGAGGGTTTTCACCAATAAGACTCTCTCATTTTTATTTTCTCTCAACTCCCCATCTCTTTATGGGGCCAGTGAGGGTTTTCACCAGTAAGACTCTCTCATTTTTATTTCTTTCCTGATTTCTTATGCTGAGGAAGACAAGTAGTACTCCATAATGTATCATCATATCCATTGCATGCTTAGTCTTAACATTATCAAAAATTGATCTAACAGACTTTCTTTGGTTGTAACTTGGATTTTTGATAGGGTTAGAAAAAGGAGGGCAAGAGGCTCAAATGACACTTGAAGTGGGGGTGGGACTTACAACTTTTGGAATCGACTCAAACAACACATTAATTCATGCCCCAGTTTTTGTTGACTGGGTGACTCTAAAATCTTTATTTGGTTAGACCGAGACCTGAATAGGGTAGCCTATGTATCTCACGCCCGAGAGAGGAGAATCAGGTCGCACGTAGTTCCATCAGCTTGTTCTTTGTTTTGATTTGATTTTTTTCTTTTTTTTATTTTCGAACTCTTTCTTTTATTTTTATTTTCCTAACATTTATATTTGACGTTATTTTGATTCCAAAAGAGGGATATGAAAGAAAAATAAAACTAAGCTCAAACGAGTAAACAAAGGATGACACAATGTTTGGACAGAAGAATAAAATGCCTTCATTATATCAATCTTCAAAAATGCAAGTACTAAACATGCAATAAAATCAACAAAGGATAAAATATCATACATAATATATTTTGACCGCATCAGCATTGATAGCCATTTCTTCCATTTTGCCTTCAATATCCGTCAAATATAAGGCTCCATTGGGCAACACTTTCTTCACAATGAAGGGACCTTGCTAGTTTGGGGAAAACTTGCCTTTTGATTCAACCTGGTGAGGAAGGATACACTTCAATATCAACTGACCAACTTCTAAATGCCTGGGTCATACCTTTTTGTTATATGCTCGAGCCATTCTCTTCTGATACAATTGGCCATGACATACCGACGTTAGCCTTTTTTCCTCAATCAAACTCAATTGTTCCAGTCGGGTTTTGACCCACTCATCATCATCAGTCTCTAATTCCACAATGACTTGAAGAGAGGGAATTTCAACTTCTGCAGGAATGATTTCTTCTATCCTATACACCAATAAATATGGAGTTGCCCCCGTTGAAGTGGGAACAGTAGTGCGATAACCTAGCAATGCAAACGGCAACTTCTCATACCATTGTCTAGACCCCTGTAACATTTTCTGTAGTATCTTCTTAATATTCTTATTGGTGGCTTCCATAGTGCCATTTTCCTTTGGAAGATATGGAGTGGAATTTTGATGTGCAATCTTAAACTGTTGGCACACTTTTTGCATCAAATAACTATTGAGATTGGCAGTATTGTCCGTAATGATCATCTTCAGAATTCCAAACCTACAAATGATGTTAGTATGAATAAAATCTACCACCACCTTCTTTTTTACTGACTTGAAAGTTACTGCTTCTACCCATTTTGTGAAATAATCAATGGCCACCAAAATGAATCTATGCCCATTTAATGCTTTTGGCTCAATCGGCCCAATCACGTCCATCCCCTAAGCTATGAAAGGCCATGGAGCAGCCATTGCGTGTAACTCAGTAGGAGGAGAATGTATCAGATCACCGTGTACCTAAGATTGATGACACTTTCGAACAAATCGAATAGAATCCCTCTCCACAGTGAGCCAGTAATAAAATGCTCTGAGAATCTTCTTTGACAAGACATAACCATTCATATGAGGCCTAACCATTCATATGAAGCCCGCATACTCCGGAGTGAACTTCAACCATTATTGCTGAAGCTTCTTTTGCATCTACACACCTCAAAAGTCCCAGATCCGGGGTTTTCTTGTATAAGACTCTCCCCCTCAAGAAAAATCTACTAGCAAAATGCTTAATAGTCCTCTTTTGATTACTGGTAGCATGTGTTGGGTATTCTCCTAACTGAATGTATCGCTTGATATCAAACAACCAAGGTTCTCCATCGAGCTCTTCTTCAAACACATTATAGTAAGCATGCTGATCACGACTCTGTATATGCACTGGATCGATGTAGGCTTTATCCAAATGTTGGAGCATTGAAGACAGAGTGGCTAAAGCATCAACAATCTCATTATGAATCCTTGGAATATGCCTAAATTTTACTGACACAAATCGTTGACATAGCTCCTGCAAGCATTGTCGATACGGTATGAGCTTCAAATCTCACGTCTCCAAATCACCTTGAATTTGATGGAAGAGCAAATCTAAATCCCCCAACACTAATAGTTCCTGGACTCCCATATCAACAGCTAACCTGAAACCAAGAATGCAAGCTTCGTAATCTGCCATGTTATTGGTATAATAAAATTGAAGTTGCACTGTTACCGGGAAATGTTGCCCTAATTCAGAGATAAGAAATGTACCTATTCTGACTTTTTTAATGTTGACAGCTCCATCGAAGAACAGTTTTAGCATCTATAATGAATTCATGATGTTGGGCGTATTTATACCCCTAAGAACCATAATTTACCCATATTTTAGCTAAGTTTTGAGGATAAAATATATAATTCCTACACTTTTAGTCCATTTTCCTTTAAGTGAGCTGACCTACGTGATTAGCATGTTTTTCAGATATTAATGATGAAGATTTCAGCACTTTATAGACTTGTGAGAAGCAAAGGAAAACTTCACATTAGAGGGAAGGCAGCTTTTGGACTGAAAGTGATGCATGAGAACTTTTTCCCGGGCAGACCCAGTATTTTTAAATACTTAAGGAGGCAGTAGCAACTTAGTGGACAAGGATATAAATAAAAACCTTATTGCTGAGTTTTTCAGCATTATTATCATTATTCATAATTCACATTTCAGATTCTGTAATATCTTTGAGACAGAGAAACACGGTTAAGGCTACACCAACGGAGAGAGAGAAAACTCGCTCTTCTCTTATTGTCGCTAATCACTTCCATCGCCAAGCTTGTTCTAGGTTTTGGTATGATGATTATGTCTACTTTGATTTTTGTTGAATCCATGAGTAGCTAAACTTCTCTGTTAGGGTTATGAAAACCTTGTAAGATACTATCTATTAACTATGAGTTTGTGAATTCTTGATGTGTTATGCTACTTATATCATTACTCTCTTCGTTTTAATTGAATTCTCATGGTTGTAAACATAGAGAACACGCCATTATAGTATTAACTTGTTCGAGAGTAAAGTTACATGTTTGGAAAAGAGTGTGACAAGGAAATAGGGCTTCCAACCTCTATTTACACGTTAATGCCTTAACCGGATTAACTTCTTGGAGAATTTGTACCATTTGTTATACACTTTAGGCTCGAAAGAGTTAAAGTGAAATAAATCCTTGATGGTTGGGAAACACTTAGATTTAGAATTAGAATACAAATCTCTATAAGTGCATGCATGTCTAAATTCTGTATTACTCATAGTTAATAGATAAGTAGAAATTACAAGGTGGACATAACCCTAACTTATTATTCTCTGTGATTAAATCTTACTAAATACATCGTCTCATTCGTTATTTTGATACTATTAGTTCACGCCTAAACCAACCCCCCTTTTCCGTGGAATTTTTGACCAACAGTCTACTAATAATTGCAACACTTAGTGACCAAGTATTCCCTATGGGATTCGACACCCAACCCAGTTGGGTTCTATATTTGACAGCGACCGCTTACACTTTTTTACGAGAGCTGTAATTTGGGCGTATCAAATTTTGGCGCCATTGCCGGGGAATAAAGTTGTCAACTAAGTTTGTGATAGTTAATAGACCCTTCGGTCAAAGATTCTATAATTTTACTTTTTGTTTGTTGTTTTTGTTTTGTTCAGGTTTGGTAGAGTGCATGCCAAATACACGAAGTTCTGGTCAGCCATTATTACCTCTAAATCCCGAACCACATCTTATTGGCTGAATGGATGCACAACGAGACATTGAAAGAAGGGCTGCTCAACAGGAGCAGGCTAGATTAGATGCATTGGTAGCCGCTCAAGTGCATCAACAGAATATTGACAACCCAGGTCGGGCAACAAATCTGGATGATGAGGACCTGGGTGATGATGAGTTACTAAATCCAAGGTGTGCAGATGAGTTGGCAGTGCCTGTGAATAGGAGAGATCATCAAGCTAGAATGAGACTTGAACGCCGAGCTGTACAGGTTCAAGCTAGAATGAGACTTGAACGCCGAGCTGTACAGGTTCCTTTTGATGATGATGATGAAGATCTGGATGGGGATGGTGGCACAGGGGCTATTATTCCTCCACCCTTGGCTCCCGAAGCCAAGTTCAATATCACTAGCACCATGATTCAGCGATTGTAAGTCAAAGGGTTATTTGGTGGTCTTGCATGAGACAATCCGAATATGCATCTGATTAATTTTATCTCAATATGCAAGGCGTTTGACAATCCAGGGGTTGGACAAAATACAATCCGGCTGCGTTTATTTCCATTGTCTCTATCTGGAGAGACAACTCTATGGTTGAATGGGCTAACTCCTGACTCTATTACTAATTGGAAGCAACTGAAAGACGCTTTCCTAGAAAGATTCTTTCTGCCATCCAAGAGAGCACAATTAAGAGATTAGATTAGCAATTTTTGACAGCTTCCGATTGAAGCTCTCCACGAAATATGGGAGAGGTTCAAGAAGAAGCTTATGCGGTGCCCAAATCATCAGATGACCAATATCCACTTGATGAAAATATTATATAGAGCTTTGAACTTAGTGACTAAGCCAGTGGTTGATAATGCTGCAGGTGGGTCATTCATGGACCTTACTTTTATTGAGGCAAGTGATATGCTGGATCGTATGACAAAGCAGAGTAGAGCTTGGCATACCAGGGATTCTGAGGTAGCAAGCTCTACTGTATCTATTGGCATGACTACAGAACAGAGGCGAAGAGAAGAGGAACGTGACTAGGATATGGCTCACATGAAAACACAGATGGATCTTCTTACCAAACATTTATTATCAGGGAAGACAAAAAAGGTTAAGGCCGTTGTATCGCAGGGAAGAGATGACTCCGATTCTAAGGAGGAAGCGAATTACTTGAATAATTAGGGGGGTTTTCGAGGCAATGCCTAAGGAAACCAAGGTCGGAACTATTATGAAAAATCTGAATACAAGGACCGAGACCAAGGGAGTTGGAAGAAAAAGAATGACAGGAGCGGTTTGTATGTTCCTCCTGGAAATCGTGAGGCTGCTACATCTGGCTCTAAGAAGATGTCCATGGAGGACATGATGGCTAAGATATTGAAAGGAGTGGAGGCAACCAACACGGGACTAGCTGAGGTAAAAAATGATTTGTCCTTAATGAAGCAATTGGTTGACTCGCATTTCACTGTAATAAAACAGCTGGAACAACAAATGAGTCAACTATCAATGACATTCAATCAAAGAAAAGCTGGCACTTTACCTAGTGACACTGTGTAAAATCCAAGGAATGATGGATCATGTTTGGCTATTACTACCAGGAGTGGTAAGGTTTTGGAAAATCCATCCAAAGGCAAGCAGGTGGTTGATAATACAGAAAAGGATGTTATTGAAGTAGATTGTGATGATTCTGTAAAAGCTGAAAATCAGACTGAGAACGTTCATGATGTCACCCTAGATGTCTGCAGCCTAAAAAGATCGAAAATCGGAAGCAAGATAAAAAGGAAGTGGTGGAGAAAACTCTTCCAACTCCACCACCACCTTTCCTCAGAGACTGAAAAAAAAAGTTGATCACACTAGGTTCAGTAAATTCATGACTATGTTGAAGCAGCTAACTATTAATATGCCTTTGGTGGAGGCGCTGGAGTAGATGCCAGGGTTCATGAAGGACCTTTTGACAAAGAAGCGGGCAGTGAGCTATGAGCTGACAGATAATGTTCATCATTGCAGTGCGATTTCCACGATTTCTTTAGTACAGAAGCCGCTATCCATTTACAAAAAGTTGGGGTTGGGCGATCCTACACCAACCAATATACGGCTCATGATGGCAGATAGGTCGGTAAAACAACCTGTTGGTATCTTATATGATGTACTGGTGAAGGTTTCTACCTTCATTTTTCCTGCAGACTTTGTTATTTTGGATTGCGAGGTGGATTCTGAAGTTCCCATAATTTTGGGACGCCCTTTCCTCGCAACTGGAGGTGTGCTTATTGATTTAAGAGCTAATGAACTTTTATTTCGGCTGAATAACGAAGTGGTCCGTTTTGATGTATGCAAATCAATGAAGCATCCTAAGGATATGAATGTGTTTTCTATAGCTGATGTTTATCATGAGGATGAGAAGGAACTATCATTAGAGAAGCAGCTTACTGTTGAGCCAATGGCTGCTGTGCTTATGAATTTTGAGCGTGAGGATGTTGAAGAGTATGAAGAAACTATTTGTGCTCTAACAGGAATGGGGTCCTATTCTCATGCCCCTAAGAAGCTGGACCTTGACCTTAAGAATCGACTTTCACCACCAGTGAAACCTTCCATTGAAGAGCCACCAGTGCTAGAATCGAAAGAGCTCCCCAGTCATCTAAAGTATGCATTTTTGGGAAGTGGAAATACACTTCCGGTGATTGTTGTGGCTGATTTAGGTGAACAACAAGTAGAGGCTCTCATCTCTGTTCTGAAGAGGTACAAGAGAGCTATTGGTTGGATTATTGATGATATAATTGGTATGCACAAGATTCAACTCGAGGAAGATTACGTGCCCACAATTAAGCATCAGCGTCGTTTGAATCCATTCAGAAAATGATGGACCATCTATCTCGATGAAGTCTACATAATCAAGATAACTATGTCGTGCCGCGATTATAAATCAAGCACTACATGGGAGGCAACCCATCGTTTTTAATCATTTTGTTTTACTAGGAGTTTGTTTTTGTTAAATAAAAATCCAAAAAGAAGAGTTGAGCCACGACCAAAACTAAGGCGCTTGGTGGGAGGCAACCCATCCTTCTAATCATTTTTATTGTTTTTGATTAAGTGTAGGTGCAAGACGTACAAAGGAGGGGATTAGTCCCAAATTTTGATTCGAAAGTGAGCCATGTTAAAGGTGGTAAGTTAGGAATGAAGGAGCAAAGACTATTGGTTAGGCATTGCCTATGCTAATCTAGGCAATGGACAAGGCAATGCCTATGACAATCTAGGCAATGGACAAGGCAATGCCTATGACAATCTAGGCAATGGACAAGGCAAGGCCTATACCATTGCCTATGCTCACTACCTCACATAGGAAACGGACAAGGCATTGCCTATGCAAATCTAGGAAACGGACAAGGCATTGCCTATGCAAATCTAGGCAATGCCATAGGCGCCGCCTATGCCAATCTAGGCAATACCATAGGCGCTGCCTATTCCATTGCCTATGCTCACTGTCTCAACTAGGCATTGACAAAGGCGCCGCCTATGCTCAACTAGGCAAAGCATTAGGCCCCGCCTACTTATCATTTTTTTCCTCCTAACCCGATTGTACATGGATCAAACCCGACCTATGGCTTAGTTTTTAAATAGATCCCCAATCTTAGAACACAAGTCCATTGTTTGCTCACGATAGGCGCCGCCCAAGCTCCCAAATTCTTTCAAAATTTTTCTTTTTGCTCATCTAATCTTGCAAGCTCATCTTCCGAATCCATCATCATGTAAGTTATTCTTTTATATTCTATAGTTGTTGAAATGATACGTTTATAATGACTTATTAGATTTTGAAGTGGTGTTGGTGATTAGAATGTGGTTGGTTTGTTATGATACATCTAGTTGAGTGAAAGAATACGTATGGGTGTTCTTGACTTTGTTCAGACTTGTACTTGATTGTTATACACTGTCATATTTTTATGGAGTCGAAATTGTGAAGTTAATGCGTAATATTGAAATTTGAAATCTTGAATGTTTGAATGACTCGTTCATCGAGATAACGATCATGATGAAGCTAACATGACTCTATTTTAATCTCAGGTAGAATGGCCCCAAAAGGACGATAAGGAAAAGAAAAGTATCCACCTCACAGAAAGGTCAGAAAAGGTTGAGAAAAAAGCAAGCCGAGTTCTCCTCTCTACAAATACCTTGACGCACTTTCAGGATAAAGTGGGTCCTAGAGGAGGAAGGAAAGGAGTGGTACAAGAACAACAAATTAAAAAAATATGTTTACGTGGATTTGATGCAGAAGGAGAGTCTAGCAAAGAGAGAGCCCCGCATTTTGGCTAAAATCATGGCATAAATCTTGATTTCATTTTTCGAGATATGGGGGAATGCAATCTTGATCTAACGCAAGAGTTTTATGCCAATTGGTCCCCAAAGACTACCGGAAGTGAAGTAAAGATTCGGGGCCAAGTCTTGCAACTGAATGCGGAGTTCTTCAACTCTTTTCTGGGTCTTCCATCTGTGGATCCATCACCGCTCAAGGAGCTTTATCACAGACCTCCCTATAGGGCAATCAGACATACACTATGCGGAACAAGGTCCATGGCCCGGTGGATTTTTCACAAGGATAACAGTCGGCACAATACCTTCCCGTATGCTTCCTTGAACAGAGAAGCTCGTATATGGTTGAGGATAGTCAACTCTTGCCCGATTCCTGGGACACAGTACACAAAGATCACACGTGATCGAGTATTCTTGGTGTACGCTCTGATGATGAATATTCCCATCAACATTAGTGCGGTTATACGATCGTCAATGCGTAAAGTAAGGCTACACAAAAGGTCCCATTTTAGCTTCGGCAATTTTTTGACTGCGATCTTAAGGAAGGAGCACATTGAAGAGGAACCTGCAGATCATAAGCTTCCACACAACCCGAAGAAGGTTGATCTCACGAAAGTTAAAGAGCCTGAAACTGGTCATGGCATCAACCTTACCACTGCAGAAAGATATGCTCGAGATGAAAGTTTCTTTCGCCATCTATATGGCATGACTAGGTCTACCATGATGAGTGGGGGTCGTATTCCGACTGATGCAGAGCTTCAACAGTTGGACTATGACTACCCGATGAATGAGCATGCGCGGGCTATGTGTGGAGTGGGGGTACATTTTGAGGAACCTCTCGATGATGACGTTCCAACTGACGATGATCGCCGACTGCCAGACTCAGATGTGGAGGACAACTCTGAGGATGACGACTCTGATGATGATTTCGACTCAAGGGGTATGACCCCAGACATAGAAGAGGAGTCCGAGTAATCAGGTTTTCCTTATTTATTTTCCACCGAGGGCAGTGTGTCCCGTCTAAGTGTGGGGTGCGAGTATTTGTATGTTGTACTTCTTTGCCTATATTAATTCTTGTTTTTGTTTGTTTGAATTAGTCGTAGTTAGTTACTTAGTTAGATTTTTTAGATTTTCCATGAAATTGTTCTAATAGATGGCATGGTATTATGACAAGAGTTTGTGCTAAATCATTACTATTGAGACATTTAGGCTCTAAGTGTGACTCACTGTGTGATAATTGTGTGGTTTAATTCATTCATCTGTTGGGTCAAGAGTCTATAGTTCTCCCAATTAAGTTGACCATGTGCCTTGTGTGTGTGAGGTTATAGTATATTCTGTGTTGTGACTGATGCTAAAACTTACCTAGTGTGTGTGTAAAGCGAAATAAAGAGTGTGAGTTTAGGAGATGATTTAGGCATTTCTTTGGCAACCCGCAATTTGTTTACCTTCTTTTTACCTACCTTTGTACATTGTCCTAGTTAACCCCCTTTGAGCCTTTAGCTATTTTTTTTGACAGGCTCATATGTAGCCTAATTCATTTTTTTCAAGACCATAATTTGATCCAAATTCCTAAGCGCTTTAAATTGTAGAGCCATGTGCCAAAATAAGAGGAAAATGGTGAGAGTGATACCTCAGAGTGTATTGGTACTTGAAATTGTTGTGAAAAAGAGTGGCTATCATAGAGGTGCTTTATAAAAAAAATAAAAAAATAAAAAAATAAAATAAATAAATAAATAAATAAATAAATAAAAATGAAGAGAAATAGAAAAATAAAAAGATAGTTGTTTTTATGATTGAATAACAAAATAGGTGAAAAGGGGTTGGTATATGAAAGAAAGGTAGAGGGGTTGTTAAAAGAGAGTGTAAATGGCATAATGTGGTGTATTAAAGCGCTTAGGGAACATAGTCACTATTTCTGTCCAAAATAGTCCTACCTGTCCCTTAGCCTACATTACAACTTGTAAAGACCTATTTGATCCTAAGCTTAGCATTTTGATATTAGTGGAGCATTACACTAAGGGCAAGCCTATGGTCACCAGTTGCAATATAAGAATTCTTTGTGAGAGTGAGAGCAAGAAGAGTCTTATACCCATGTTTCGAAAAAGGCAAAACGATGAGTGATTATGGGTGATATCTTGTGTGAGACACACATGGTTGATGATTTTTGGGTAGTGTTATATGATTCTTTGTGGCTTAACTTATGGATACGAATTAACCATCTTCACGAGTCTATGTTGGAGGTTGAGTTGTTTCTAGTAGTAATCAAGAAACCTACTCTTTGTTAATGATTGTCGTGCATGTCTTGAGGATAAATTTTATGTTGCTATTGTGAAATTCTAGTTAGGAGTTTGCATGGATATCATATTTTGTTCAAGGAAGAACAAAGCTTTAAGTGTATGGTGGTGATGTTGGGCGTATTTATACCCCTAAGAACCATAATTTACCCATATTTTAGCTAAGTTTTGAGGATAAAATATATAATTCCTACACTTTTAGTCTATTTTCCTTTAAGTGAGCTGACCTACGTGATTAGCATGTTTTTCAGATATTAATGATGAAGATTTCAGCACTTTATGGACTTGTGAGCAGCAAAGGAAAACTTCACATTAGAGGGAAGGCAGTTTTTGGACTGAAAGTGATGCATGGGAACTTTTTCACGGGCAAACCCAGTATTTTTAAATACTTAAGGAGGCAGTAGCAACTTAGTGGACAAGGATACAAATAAAAACCATATTGCTGAATTTTTCAGCATCATTATCATTATTCATAATTCACGTTTCAGATTCTGTAATAGCTTTGATACAGAGAAACACGGCTAAGGCTACACCAACGAAGAGAGAGAAAACTCGCTCTTTTCTTATTGTCGCTAATCACTTCCATCGCCAAGCTTGTTCTAGGTTTTGGTATGATGATTATGTCTACTTTGATTTCCATTGAATCCATGAGTAGCTAAAGTTCTCTGTTAGGGTTATGAAAACCTTGTAAGATACTATCTATTAACTATGAGTTTGTGAATTCTTGATGTGTTATGCTACTTATATCATTACTCTCTTCGTTTTAATTGAATTCTCATGGTTGCAAGTATAGAGAACACGCCATTATAGCATTAACTTGTTCGAGAGAAAAGTTACATGTTTGGAAAAGAGTGTGACAAGGAAATAGGGCTTCCAACCTCTATTTACACGTTAATGCCTTAACCGGATTAACTTCTTGGAGAATTTGTACCATTTGTTATACACTTTAGGCTCGAAAGAGTTAAAGTGAAATAAATACTTGATGGTTGGGAAACACTTGGATTTAGAATTAGAATACGAATCTCTATAAGTGCATGCATGTCTAAATTCCGTATTACTCATAGTTAATAGATAAGTAGAAATTACAAGGTGGACATAACCCTAACTTATTATTCTCTTTGATTAAATCTTACTAAATAAATCGTCTCATTCGTTATTTTGATACTATTAGTTCACACCTAAACCAACCCCCCTTTTTCGTGGAATTTTCGACCAATAGTCTACTAATAATTGCAACACTTAGTGACCAAGTATTCCCTGTGGGATTCAACACCCAACCCAGTTGGGTTCTATATTTGACAGCGACCGCTTACACTTTCTTACGAGAGCTGTAATTTGGGCGTATCACTTCATCAACACACAATACCTCTTCATCAGGAAAATATGTCTTTAATGGTTCATACTCTTTATTGATGGGATTATCAGCAAGATGGTCTGCTAATGCTTGAGCTTTCATGGCGGTTCAAGTCACATATAAAATATCGAACTCGGTAAGCAAAATTTTCCACTTTGCCAAATGACCGATCGACATAGGCTTCTGAAATATATACTTCAAAGGATTCATGCGGGAGATGAGATAAGTAGTGTAGGATGAAAGATAATGCTTTAACTTCTGTGCTACCCAAGTTGAGGCACAACACGTCTTTTCAAGAAGAGTGTACCTGGCCTCATATGTTTTGAACTTCTTGCTGAGATAATAAATAGCCTGCTCCTTTTTGCCTATGACATCATGTTGGCCCAGGACATAACTGAAAGAATTATCTATGACCAATAAATATAAAATCAAAGGCCTACCAGGTTCCGATGGTACCAACACGGGTGGATTGGACAGATATATTTTGATTTTGTTGAACGGTTCCTGATATTCTTCAGTTCACACTACCGCAACACTCTTTTTCAGTAACTTAAAAATAGGCTCACATGTGGTTGTGAGTTGAGCAATAAACCTGCTGATGTAGTTCAGTATACCAAAAAAACTCATCACCTCTATCCTATTCTTGGGCGGGGGTGAATCCTCAATGGCTTTGATTTTCAAGGGATCCAATTCAATTCCCCGACGGCTGACTAAAAACCCCAACAGCTTTCCGGATGAAACTTTAAACACATATTTTGGGTTGATCTTGAGATTATACATGCGAAGCCTTTAATAGAACTTTCTTAAATCTTTAACATGGTCAGCCTGAATTTTGACTTAATAATCATATTATCTACATAGACCTCAATCTCCTTATGCATCATATCATGAAATATAGTGGTCATGGCTCTCATGTATGTTGCTCCAGCATTATTCAAACTAAACGGCATCACTCGATAGCAATAAGTCCCCCATGGTGTGATAAAAGACGTCTTTTCTGCATCTTCATCATCCATAATGATCTAGTGGTATCCTGCATAACAATCCACAAAAGAGGCAACCTCGTGTTTAGCACAATTGTCCAACAAAATATGGATGTTGGGCAACAAAAAATTATCCTTCGGACTTGCTCTGTTCAAATCACGATAATCAATACATACTCAAATTTTGCCATCTTTCTTTGGGATAGGAACAACATTGGATAACCACGTAGGACAATGAGCCATTCGAATGACTTTGTCTTCAAGTTGTTTAATGATTTCTTCTTTGATTTTGATACTTACATCAGTTTTAAACTTCCCCAACTTCTGTTTCACAGGAGGGAATGTAGGATCAGTTGGCAATTTATGAGCCACTAATTCAGTGCTTAAACCAGGCATATCATCATAAGACCATGCAAAAACATTCTTATAATCAATTAATGCTTGAATCATTCCAACTTTTCGCTGCGGAAAAGCATGCACAATGATTTTAGTTTCCCTAACATCTTCTTGATTCCCTAGACAGATTGGCTCACTTTCATTCAAATTAGGATTCGACTTATCTTCAAACTGTTCCAAATCTTATCTTATTTCCTCTACTGCCTCTTCTTCATCATATTCCCCCTCGTGCTTTATTATATCTTGATTAGTTTGGATTTTAGGATCAGGCTAAAAATTCTGCATGCATGATATTTCATTAGAATCAACATAAAGAGAACTGTATAAAGAAAAAGACAAAAATAAAATATATTAGAAACAAAACAAAAGGGATAGTTGGAAAGATAGGAGGGTTTAAACACAAATGAAAACATAACATAAACAAACTAAAATCCGAATTACAGCCTTGAAATAACTCGGATAAACAAAAATAAAAACAAAACAAACTATCAAAACTCTCTCCTGACAGGGAGAGGAGTAACTTCCCAATTGTTGAACCGGACAACTGGACCTATGAGTTGCACGTCTGCCCTACTGGTACCTTCTCCTTCTTCAACCATGTTAACTTCGATCAGCAGGTTTTGAACGTTATCAACTAATTCAGCTCCAAACTCTATAGGTGCGACGACACCGCTCTTGATGAATGACTTATTGAGTAGGGGCACTGGGCGAGGAAGTGACCATGTTTCTTTTTTCATTCCCTTGGCCTTCTTCAAATCTTCAGTCGTAGGTTCAAATCCTAAACCAAAAGTGCCCATGTTCTCATTCGGACATATGGGATGAACCATACCATGTAGAGACACTCATAAACCCCTTCCTGGCTTGAATCCATATTTTAACATTTCATTTATCATCATGACAGAAGTGGGAGACAATTGTGGCCTTAGAACAACCTGCCCTTCAACGATACAATTCACCGACACTGTATCAAAAGTTTGATAGACAAATTTCTTATCTGCATTATTTGCTTCAATAAGGGATAGGGGAGAATCTTCATAGGCGGAAAAATCCCCTTTACCATGAATAACCACTTTATGCCTATCATGATCAAACTTGATCATTTGGTGCAATGTAGATGCAACTACCTTGGCCTTGTGGATCTATGATCTTTCCAATAATAGATTGTAAGAGGAGTCTATATTCAATACTTGAAACTCTATGGCGAACTCAACAAACCCTATAATCAACATTAGTTCTATTTCGCTAATGGAGTTTGATTTTGCACCATCGAAAGCCCTGACATATACATTGTTGGGCCTGATCCTCTCAATATCAATATTCAACTTTTCCAAATTAGAAATAGAGCAGATATTTGCACCTGAACCTCCGTCAATCATGACATGAGTGACATAAAAATCTTCTTGTTTCACTGTAATGTAAAGACCTCGGTTATGCCCCGTATCTTCAACAGGCAATTCATCGTCAGAGAAGCTGATTCGATTGACCTCAGAGATTTTTCCAACCATTTTCTTAAGTTGATTTTCTGTAATCTCTCTAGGAACATATACTTCATTTAATACCTTCAATATAATATCACGATGTTCCTTGGAATGCAACAACAAAGATAAGAGGAAAATTTAAGGGTTTTCTTCAACTGATCTATTATTGAATACTCTGGCAACTTCATTTTTTTCAAAAATTCCTCGGCTTCTTCTTCGGTGACAGGCTTTTTGATAGATGAAGGTCCACTCACAATTGGCTTAGACTTCTTTAAACTTTTAGTCACGAAGCATCTTCCTGACTGAGTCAAACCCCCTACCTCATCTACATCTTCCACTATTTCCTTCCCCTGATATGTCATCACAGTCCACTTATAGTTCTAGGGAACCTTTTTCTCATCAACTATCAAAGGTTGGGTCACCGGTTTGAGAACAATAGGTGCTGCCAGTGCTCCTTTCACCATCAAGATAGTCTTACCCAGAGCTCCTACCACCGTCAACTTAGGTTTATCTTGACTTAGACCAGCGGTTTCTCCAACTTCTTTCATCGTGATCACGGGTCTCTTTGCAGTTTTTTTTGACTTTATCTTCTCTCATTTCTTCCTGGATTAATGACATTGCTTTCAACGAATCAGCTACATTCACCAATTTCTCCTCATTGGTCTGTATCTTGATAATGGGCTTACAATACCTTGACGACTCTTTCCCATCACATATCAATTCTAACATATTGGTTTTAGCATGGGTTGACAGCGGATTCTGGTTAATGTTTGGAACCTCCGGGGCCTGGAAAAGCATATGATTTATGTCAAATAAATCTTGGATAGCTCTCTTTAAATGCCAGAATTTCTTGATATTGTGGCCTGGCATGTCAGAATAGTACATACACCTTAAAGAATAATCGAGATTCCTCGGAGGTGGATTTGTAAGCCTTCCTTGAATTGGGCTTAAGACCTTTATCTTTCTTAACCTATCAAAAAAGATAGCATATGACTCACCAAAAGGTGTGAACTGATTTTAGACCGCCTTTTATTTCTTGTACTTGGGTCTGGGTTGAAAACTAGGTCTGGAGGGGTTTTAGTAATTTGGTAGAGCTTATGGGCAATTTTGTGGAGCTTGCACGCACCATTGTGGGTAAGAAGTGGTTTAGGCATATGGATGCGCGCTATATACTGGGTACGGGGGTGGTGGAATAAAATATAATGGGTTTTATGGAGGGTAGTAATGGTGGGGAGGAATATATGGAGCTTGGGTGTAGACTTGGGCTTGGGATTGGGGATAGGGGCGAGGCAGTCTTTTGGGATAGGAATGGGTTCCAGCTACAACGGTCGCCACGTCCTTTTTTTTTTTTACCTCTGAACGCACCAGATCCACCTTAAATTTCTTGTGTGGTGGCTTTTAACACAGAAAAACTCACTATTCGGACGGTCTTGATTCCGTCCTCGATCATCTCTCCCATTTTGAGGGCTTCAATAAAAGTATTACCCATTGCTAGAAGTAAATGTTGAAAATAGGTCTCATTGTGTGCTTGAATGAAGACCTCTACCAGCTTACTCTCCTTCATTGGAAGCTTTACCCTGGCAGCCTGTTCACGCCACTTTATTGCGTATTCCCTAAAGCCTTCAGTGCTTTTCTTCTTCATATTTACCAAGGATTTTCGTCAAGAATTAGTTTGACATTATACTGAAAATATTGCACAAACTCAGAAGCTAAGTCATCCCAGCTGTTCCACTTGTCGATATCTTTATCGACAAACCATTCTGAAGACATATCGAAAAGACTCTCACCAAACAAAGCCATAATCAACTCTTTCCTTCCCCCTGCAGCCCTCAATTGGTTGCAATAACATCTCAAGTATGCCACAGGATCACCATGCCCAGCATACTTCTCGAACTTGGGCATTTTAAAATCGAGGGGAAGGTTGACGTCTGGGAACATACAAAGATCTTTATAGGAAACACTCTTATAACCTCCAATTCCTTGCAAATTCCTCCTAGCCTGTTCCAAACTTTTCAATTTCTGCGCTATGGCCTCCTGTTCCTCTGTTACAACAGGTTTCTCCATATCAAATGGAAATGGAGGTGGCTGAGTGTACCCATACGGTTAATTCATTCTCAAAGTAGGATCCGGGGCATAACACTGACTACCTGAAACCTTCAATACTGGCTCGCTAGCAGACCGAGGAAGCACCGTTATCAGACACACAACATAGGTGGGAGCTTCAGGAGGTGGCGGATCCACGAAAATAGGCACTGCCGGTGGCGCCAACTGAGTTACGGGCCTTGGTTGAGGAACTACTAGGGGCACACTAGAAGTGCCAGGGTAATATTGCTGCAGAGTGAATCCTGGTACGTGCTCCGGTGACTCAATGGGAACAGAGAATTGCGCCGAAGAGAGCGGTGGGAAATTGGGGGTATTCCCAAGATCTTTAGGGAGTGGAGGAGGAGGCATGCCACTAGCCCATGCTCGGTGCATATCTAGAAATTGTTGTCTAAGACTCAATACCTCATCATTGCATTTTGAACTTTCTTCGCTGGGATCCTGATCTGGATCCATGAGTGAATTTTCAATCTCCCTACTAGCCATGGAAAGCTTCGCTTTTGATCTAGTGAAGTATGGGTGACTAGCCAGAGTACTGCAAACCGACCACTTATCTGAAAGAACATGCTCATCAAAGACAACACCCGTTAGGATTAGGCCACACAACAAGCATGAGAATCATATTGGTAAAATTGTCCTAGATTCATGTTCATTTCTACCAGCATTTGAGGGTAGCGAGGTCATTTTAACATCATCCCGATCTTTCTTCTACACTTGATTGCTTCTTTCCTCCAACCACACCTCTTTTCTTTCGCCATCATTTCCCTCTTTCCGTTCTTCCCTTTCTTGTCTCATCATTCTTTCCTTCTTTTCTTCTATCGCTATCTACCTTTGTTTTATCATTCTTTATGTCTTTTGCTTTTCTTTAAAAGAGGAATAATAATGAAAAACAATGAAACAAGATGATTTAGGTTTCCTACGTATCATGTTTTATATGAATCAGATCTTGCGTAGTTAGGGCGGCGCATACATAAATATCACAAAGTTGAAGATGATTTTTTTTAAATAAACAAAAGAAAGAACAACGCAACGTCACAACATTTCATAAAAGAGACAGCTAAACAAACTTTGAATTTAAGACAACTTTAAAACTAAACAACGGAAGCTAAACAACACTCTAGACCCACAGGACAACATACGTACTGCTCCTAATAAAGACTCCAAAGTTAAAGAAAATTGGACACCGACTTAATAAAGACACAATACTACAAATGGAAGAAAAGTAAAGGACTTAAACTAAACAAAAGATAGGAAATGCTGCTTCAGACTGGTGCTCTGCGTGATGAACTTGGATGAGATGGACCTGCCTGTGAAGTTCTCTTTATCCCATTCAAACTATGTTGCATATATTGTAAGGACCTTTCGATATTTGGGAAGATGCCTCTGGCATGTATTCCTGCCTCATGAGGAGTACACTTAAAAAGATTGTTCTGACACCCCTCCACAGTTTTAAGCAAACCTAATAACTGAACTCTTAGTGTCTCCACTTTGGCCCCTATACATTCATCCTGATGGTTGCCAATTATGTATTCAACCTGTATGCTCCCTCTAAGCTGCGCTGGTAATGGTTGGCCAATACCCTGAGGGATAGATTAAAGCCAAACCCCATATCCCTGAGTGTACCCTGAATTATCCAAACTTTCTTTGAGAGTGTCCACACCTAGCTTTTTTGCATGCTTCCAAAACTGCTCATATTTGTTCCCACCTAAGGATTGGTCCTTGAAGCACTCAATATCCTTTAGAAGATCTACTACTGGTGGCATGTCCTGCGGCCTACCCAACTGGCGCATTACCCTAGAAGGACTGTATAGTCTAGTGCAATTGAGCCCTAACATAACTAGAAGGAGATACATCTGACAACCAAACAAGATTATCTTTGGTCGAAGCCATAGATAAGTCCACAAAATGGTATCCTCGGTTCTTGACTCAAGAAATTCAGTCCAAGCGTCGACTCCCATGGGTAGCGAGAATTTATCCAAACGCAACCTGAGGTCCATGGATTTTACTCGATTGAGAATACAACGATCACCCACGTATGGTCTAACTAAAGAAGGCGCATGCAAATGCCCCATCATCCACAACTGCAATATCAGGTTACTGCCCTAAAAAAATCTCATTCCCCGCTTCATTTCGGTTAAAGCCTTACATATCTCTGTTAAGATTATGGGTATGATCGTGAACTTGTCCTTGTGATTAGTGACTTTGTCCTTTTGATTAGCGACCTTGTCCTTTTGATCCTTACGAAATAGAGCCATCACCACAGATTGCAAATGTATATTAATACGCCTTTCTTCTAGCGGAAACACTAGAGTGCCTAACAGAGCGAGGGTGAAAACTTCAAGATGCTTTCTTTCCCACTTCTACTTAGTCATATAAAATTCATTCCAAAAATGGTCAAAACCTTCCAAGGACCCAAATATAGCGAATAGAAAGTCTAAGGAAATCCATGATTGACTCAGACAACCCAAATGTCCGTTATTACTCTTTAAACCACACCCTTGTAGAAAACTATTACCCGAGTGATTCCGAGCTTAGATCATACTTTTGTCAATACAAGGAAAATGAAGCAGACCAGATAATTTTGCTAAAGTAGGCGTCATTTCACACTTTTCAAACCTAAACACCAAATTACTAGGATCCCAAAAGGTCAACACAACATCTATTAGATCTGGACGGGGTTGGACATGCAGAAGTTCCATAAGATCACCTAATATCTTAATTAACTCTTGCTAGTCAGCGTAGTTGAACATGCCCCACCACTTGATTAACTTTTTGGGCACTTTGAAAACCATCAAGACTCTAGACCCTATAGGTTTCATTCTGTAATAACAAGCCAAACTTACAATTCAAAATTCAAAACAAGACAAGGAACTCCCGACCCTCGAGATTTTATCTTAGAAAAATGTCGTGTGAAATAGAGGGACAGACCGACATATAACTCAAATCTACCGAACAGTACCGCCAAATGAAATCTTCCTACTTGTCCAAAATCAATTGACAACACTAGATTACGAGGAGAAAAACCCTACTAAGATGGAGGCAAAGACCAAAGTAAAAAGATTACCAGACTCGCCGAGGGTTGCCTACGTATCGCGCATCGAGGGACGGGAATCAGGTACACGTAGTTCATCCAGATTAGATAATTAAGAACTAAAATGAACTAAGGCTTGACCTGAGAGCCGGGATTATAGACGACTGATGAAAATAAAATCTTTTTGGGTTTTTAATAGACACTTTACATAAAATGACACCACTATGAAATTAAAATCTTTTTGGTGTTTTCGTACAAAATTCTTTTTTTTTTTGAGAAAATAAGTACGAAAGGTAAAAGTTTCTTTTTTTCTAAGTTATTGGGATTGTGAAAAACAAAAGCCATAAAGAACTCTAAAAACTATGACACTCTTTTTTTCTTTTTATTTTCTTTTTTTTTCATTACCCACATACTTTACTTCTAACATATGTTTTCCCCAAATCAGTCCGTCAAATGACCATGTTACCCTCAAAGATTCAATATTTAGCACATTGGGATGCTTTAGAGGTGAGTCTCCTATGAAGGACCAAGTGGGCCTCGCTAATTCTCGACATGATGCACATAAGCATGACCTAAAGGCTGACCTATGCTGGGGTTCACTAACAAGGCTGTTCGGGGGAGCGTATGGTTGATAGTGGCTGCGACAGATTTCCACCTACTCCATACAACCCAACGGCTCCCCCATCCTAAAATAAGGGTGACTCAACTATCGGTCGTGTACACACATGTACTATGGACTTGTTGTAGAAAGAATGACTCGGGTTATGCACATGATTCCAGATATAAAGCGGTAACACATAAAAATAAAACTGTAAACAAAGAACATGTAGGCACTCACCAATGATAAACAATAACACAAACAAAATGTCTATACACCTATAATGCCAAACTAAGCCGATACAAATCCAAAATAAGCTCGAATTCTGAAAAGTCCCCAGCAGAGTCGCCAGAGCTGTCACACCCTTTTTTAATACTCCAAAAAGATGCATTTTTAAATTTGAAAGAATTTTTATTATCAAAGTAACAAAAGATGAATTTTTCTTTCAAAAAGGATCTTCTAGATTCAAAACTCAGAGTCCCCACTTGGCATAATTCGGTGTGCCAAGTCACCTTTGAAAAATCCTTTTCAAAATGATTTTTGACTATGTAAAAACTGATCTGCGAACAGAGATTCCGACTAAGGAATTCTGTTGACCGAGGGGAAGGTGTTAGGCACCCCTCGGTCCCGTGGTTTGACCATGATCACTTGGTGAAACGTATCGGCTAATTTTGACACTAAGGACGTATAAACCACATAAAACGCATAAAGAAGCATCCAAACGCACAAAATAAAATAAATCCAAAATATAGTGTTCAGTTCAATTATACAGTCCGAAATAAATAAAAACATAAAAAATAAATCCTATCTAACCTACACTAATCCTAACTACGGTCCCGCGATTTACCCGATGCCTCGGACCTTCATCATAAACGTCTTCCACCAACATAATACGTCGGGGCATTCCCCGGTGAGTAAATACAAGGTCTCTCGGGGCATTCCCCGGCTAAATGAATACATTTGAATTAAGTACAATGAACTAGAAAGAAACATTCACACGTATATTCCAACATTCAATCAAAACAACAAGTTCTAAAATCTACCTACTGGAACCTATATTGCCTATCTGTTTCAACACATCATAAATCTATCACGATTCAAATTAATCAATAAATCAAAATTAAACCGAATCTATCCTTTTTGTTAATTTTCAATCCTCATCCCCAACTTTTTTTAATCAATCCATTAAAACATGATCAAATTTATTCCTCAAACCACCACAACCGAATCACCAAGCATCAGGATCATAACATCAACATAACAAAAATTCAACAAAACATAATCACATCACACATAATCAGAGTTAATTTAACAAACCAAAATAAATAAAAAGAGAGCGGATTAAGGAAATGGACCTAAATAGCACTTGTTTTCGTTGATAATAATAAAGAGATCCGAGATCTAAATCCTCAAACAAGAATCCCAACGACGAACGAACCAACTCCAATCTCGGTATTGAAATTTGAAACCCCAAAACTAGTCACAATGAACAAATTAGGATGAACGAGACTTAAATTATCCAATCAATAGCGGAAGCCGGTGAACGATACGACCCAAAACCAAATAACAACATAAACCAGCCTGAGAGCAAACAAATCACAAAGATGATCTGAAATAGAACTGATTTCAACAACAAAAATCTCTAATGGTTTTATTTTCCATTGAATCTTAGTATTTTTCAACCAATTCTACCTATAAATCAAAGAAAAATGAAGAAATTTTGAGACCTCTTGAATTGGGTTGGCCAGATGATGAACCAAAATCAACTCCGGTGAAAGTTTAGTTGGAAAAAGCTCAGAGAAAGACTGAATCCCTTAATTTTTAGCTGTCTTCGATCTATTTTCTCTCAAAATCTCTCACTCTTGACCTCTCTATTTCTACGTGTGTGCCATTGAGTATGTTTACCAGGTGTATGTGTGTTTTTGAACAAAACAAAACCATGGAGAATATTTTTTGCAGTGTAGTTTTCTCTTCTTCTTGGGAATTTTTTTTTCTTGAAGAAGAAGATCATGACAAAAATAAAAATGGCCTTCTTTTGGTTATCGTGGGCCCCTTTTTGTGATGTGAATGGATGATCCAAAAAAAATCCCCTCTTTTTTCGTGCACTATATGTGTATATATTTCAAAAGGAAAGAAAAATGTTTGAGGAGACTTGTGGGTCCATCCCCCTAGGGAATTTCCTGGAAAGTTCCTTGGGTCCTTTCTTTGTTGACAAGCAAAACAAGAGAGGGGGGAGGGGTCACATGAGGTGGGGTTAGGGGTTAGGATGTGATGTCAATTTTTAATAGGGTGAGTTGTTGGAATCTTTAAAATAAGACAAAATTAGTTAGGTTTGTTAAATGGGATAAAAACAAAACAAAAATAAATAAATAAATGAGTAAGAAAATGAGGTGTTTATTTATTTTCTTGTAGAAAAGAAAAATTACTACGCGGATAGGGTACGTAGTAAAACGAGGTAAATAATAAAATTTATGAAGGGATAAAATTACATGTCTACAACTTTTATTTATTACGTTTGAACTTGACATACCTATTAAGAAAATAATGATTGATAAGGATACAAAATTAGAGGCGCTAATATTAAACTCTATAGTTGCCTTAATGTGGCTGTAATAATATGCAAAAGATTACATATCAGATACCAGGTAGTAGTACTTGGTTGTGGGGATTGTTTGAAGAGTGAAATATTGTTGGGTACTATGTAGTTTGGATGATTGACAATGTGATATGGAATATGTCAGTCAAGTTGGTTCACAGACACACTATTTCGTGTAGATGAACTTATAGCAAAATCATCGATGATTAAAGACAAGGGTGCAAGAATCAAGGATTAGATGAGTGGTTAATTCTGATAAACTCAAGGAAATAAACATGCTGATTGAAAGAGTTGGAGTTTGACTACAACACTAAGGAGACAAGAGTTGGAATTGAAGAAGGAGTCTCACTAGACGTAGAACTCTGTGTAATGATTGAAGGGGGAGTTTGAAATAAAGAATGACTCTTTGGAGAGCTGTGCTTTAATAGAAGACGTGTCATTCAGAGTAACTTATGCACTTATAAAGAAGAAAAGGACAATTGATAGATTGACTTCACTAGGTGCTACTCAATCACTGAAGATACACATTGAAGAACCTAGTCCTAGTATAGGTTCTGACTAAGAGTTTTAGTGTTGATTGTTAGGAGTCATTCATTGTGTTGAACTATTAATGTAATATTAGTTTCAGTGTGTTATAAACTGAACTAGGGGTTAGTCTTTAGGTTGAAAAAAACTTAGAGACTTTGGGAACACATACTTGTGTGGTGTGTAGTTAGGAATTAGAGTTTATAATTCCTAGGTTATAGAGTTGTAATCAGTTGTTGTAGAGGCTCATTGTTGTTTAGTGATGTTGGGGGTTAAATCTAGTAGAGGTATAGGTCGTGATTTTTTACACCTCTTTGAGCCAGGTGTTTTCCACGATTAAATTCACTGTGTTATTTACTTACTGTACTAGCTAGTTCGAAACACGTTAGTCAACTTGTTTCATCGATAGGCAACAGCTAGACTAAAATAAAATAATCAGTAGGGAACGTACTTTAACAAATATAGAGAGAGCCACTCTATTTTATAGCACATAGCGTTATATTTTTTTCACTATCCTTTTCTGACCTCACTTTGTGAGATAATACTGGGTACGTATTGCTGTTGATTTTTATGCCATGTTTCTTGGTTTTCAGGGATGCTTGAGTTAGCCATTCATGAATGTTCTAGTATCACTTACTTACCAATGTAGCCGATAATTGATCCAGTACGTAATTTGAGGTCTACGGCTAATTGATATTGGCAATCACCATTTAGCTATTGTATTTTTTTTTTGCTGATAGCTAGTATATAGAACCTAGGGTATTAGTCATGGATGGAAAAATATATTTTAGAAGTCCATAAGTCTATCTACAGGCTAGAGTCATAAAGTACTATATATCTCCTAACAACGTCATCAAATGCTTAATTATCTCTTAACTTAGATAGACGTTAGACTCTTAACTGTTGTTGCCCCTATGAGTAATGTGAGTAAAGACTGGTAGACTTAATTTACTTGTGGAAGCTAGAGATAGATTTTGCATATCATAGGATAGTGTACAGAGTTAGCTAGAAAAGGTCATGGGCAAATGGTGATATGTGCATTATCTTGATGTTAGGTAGAAAACGAAGACGTCATTGTAATATTCACTTTATCACTTGAATAGATGTGAAACTGATATATTGACATTGTAATATTTATCCCAATATAAAAGTTTTTTCTTCTTTTGCACTAGGACAAGATTAGTCGTTATACATAGACTGAGAAGCATATGCAAAGGTCGAATGATTTGTGATTCCTTAACGATGATTGAAGTAGATTGTCTAGAGCTGAAAAAAGAGAATGAGAAAGACTTGGAGATTAAGAGTGCAGAAAGAATATGATTTGTTAAAAGAACAAGGATGAAGTTGAAGAAGACGGTGGAGGAGCTATTGCTCGAGTGCAATCAATCTTTAAGGAGGTAGACACGTTCTTTCCGCTATTTATTGTGTTTGAAAGAACAGTGACTTAGTTAACTTCCGTTAACCTAAGATTAATTTTTTATTTTGTCTTATTTTATTTGGGAGGAGAATACTTTAAATTTTTTTGTATACATGGAATCACGGGTTTTTTAGGGCTAATATAATTTTCTTTATGTATGTCTTTTTTTAATCACTGTTTAGATTAAAATTTATGTAATTCCACAGTGGAGGGTAGTGAAATTTTAGCAAGGCATGTGATGGTGAAACAGAGCTAATAAACATTACTTAAAAAAAAAAAAGAAACAGAGCTAATAAAGAACGATGACGGTAGTTGAAAACGTCTTTAAAGGAATGAAAATTCAAGTTTCGTATCTCAGTTTTACGAGAATGATGGACTACATTAAATACGGTCATCCATCAATATAGAGTAAATCGAATTTGACAGACAAGGAGAGGATATCACAACGGATATATAAAAAATTGTAGTCATTGGTGTCTTCCTATAAACAAACACTATGCTCCATGGACTCAATTTTTTTTTTTTTTTTAAAGAATTGAGATAATAGTTTATTTCAAAAACTATTCAATAGTTTTTCAAATATTTAGGCAAATATGCTGATTTTGATTCTGAATAAAATCAATGAAACTATTATAATTTTTTATAAAATATTTGTGAAATATACTCTTTAAACTTAAAAATTAAATGCATATTTTGGGTCATTCATTATTGTTCCATTACTTAGAATTGTGTAGTGGCTATGAAAAATTTCTTAGTAGGGAGTAGAACCACCCCTGAATGGGCTCTAATCGATGCAAATTTGAATTAGTCATACTCCAATGAGGTTTCGGACATCAGGTGAAAAACTCAATAATAATAAATTGTGTAGGCTTACAACAATCATGATTTTCAAATATTCATGATTGATATTCAATATTATGTGAGGCACGTTCAACGCACATACCCTAAACTAGTATAAAATAATTGTGAAAATGCTTTTAAGCGCAATAAGTGTCACACATGTAGATCTCATTCATGCATGTGGGACACGTGTTGGCTATACAAGTATCATTAATGCATGAAGGACAAGTGTTGGACATGCATAACATTTGAAGAAAAAAAAGAGAAGAAAAAGTAGTGGGCCATTTGATGCAATAATTTAAAAGTTGAGTCAATATTTGTAATAATGTTAACTATTAGGCGTACAACGTAATAATTCTTTATATAATTGCTATAAAAACCCTTGACATTTTGTCTTAAAACAAGATAACCTAATTTGCCTTAAGCTCACACACCATCATCATTCCGAAACCCTACTCACACACCATCATCATCTTGAAACCCTACGCATGGAGCAGAGGGGCGTGCATTTGGGTTTATGCTTTCAATCAACTGATAAAGACAGACTTACATTTTTGCAAAAATTCACGGCGAAACAAGAAATGAATGATTTTGGCTTCATAACCACAAACACAGATGTCTATGGTTCAGAAGAAGAGCCATGGAAAATTTATAGTCGTGGAGTACCCTGCGGTGCTGCTGATGACTTGTCTTTATCACAAATAAAAGTAGCAACCTGGGCAGTTGAAAACTACAAGATGAGGGAAAACCGGCTCACCGTGACTCATCATCGTCAATAGTTGTTATTGGATGCAAGAAGAAGATGCGTTACATGATTATTTATAACGAGGAGCATAGAAAAGACGATGGACACTACTCGCTGATGAAGGAGTACTATCTCTCTAATGTTATTCTCCATCAGTTGCGCGGATTATGGAAGTATAAGCTACCAAAGTGGTTGCTCATCAGACACCATGGGTTTACCAAACTCCATCACAGTGGTGGCAACTTTGAGGGATGAAACCACCATCATAGCCATCATAGCCAACAATGGTTTTCACTTGGACTAAGATCGACATGTGTCACTGCAGTTGGCTATAATAGTGATTCATCCCTCAAAATTGTCACCACTATGGTGGAGGCTGTCAAACGTCAGGTGTTTTTTTGGCAGCCACAGTGGTAGCCTACATTTTCATAATCCGCGCATGATCAGTTGTATTAAGTCATCCTGTCTACTCGCAGGAATGACCGTCTCAGTATTTTTTTCCATGCCGCCTCCAATTCTTATTAGTCTTCTATTTCCATGGGACATGCTGCTATTACTTATGTCTATGTCGTCACCTACGTGCATCAACTCTTCTTTTAGTAACATATTCATCTTATTGCTACACGGTGAAAGTACCTACAATAGCAACAAAAGTTGATTGTAAGAACAATAAAATCATATAATTCCATAAAATGATCAAAACAAACTAAAATATTAATATTGAATTACAGAAAAAGGAGTAAGAATTATTAATAACACTTCTTTTAGTGTCAATTTACAACATATTTTGACAATAAATGATTCATCAAATTATTATTTTACCAAATAGAGATCAATAAAGGAGAAAAGAATATGAAACAACGAAATAGAACCTGCAACGACAATCAAATTTGAGATAAAGAAGGATGGAGATAATGTAAGGATTTTTTCTATTATAGATTGTGATACACAAACAATCTAATTGTAAATCCAACATGACTTTAGGATTATGGAACTTAATTTACTTCTCCCAAGATCTAACATTACTTTAATCTAGAAAACATTACTGTATTCATGGCGTTTTCTTGGATTGACTTCAGTAGAAGTAAATCCTATGTGCTGCACTCTTCTCGCGCTATTTGATGGGAATAGCCGTGAATTGCAGTTGAGTGACCAATAGTTTCTTAAGTCTACTTTATACTTCAATTACATATAAACTAGATGTATATGACCAATTTTTTTTTTTTTTTTGATGTTTAACACTGAAGTAATACCGAGCTATTTATAGATTGAAGATGATTGTGTAGATGCATTGAATTGCAACAAGTGTTACACATGCAAACCGCAATCATGCATGTGAGACACGTATTGGCAATGCAAATACCATTATTTCATGAGAGACATGTGTTGTTCATGCAAATATAATTTTATGCATATGCGACGCGTGTCTTTGCTTACGTATTATGTGCATTGACACATATCATGCCTTCTGACATGTACCACACTTGCTCATTACACACATTGACACATGTCATAGATGTTGTAACATTTTTAAAAAACTTAAAATATGGCTTTTTGGGCCTTTTGATAAACTAGTTTTTCAGCACATGTATATTAAGTCTTGTAAATTAATATCAATATTAGTAGCATAAATATTTATTGATAAAAAATAAAGTAAATATTTTTGTGAATAGCCAAAGTGTGTCATATATAGTGACTTAGCTGTAAGAATGAACTATTTGTAAATAGAGGATGATTATGCAAACACAACGTGAGTGCGATAAGTGTCACACATGCAAACCTCATTCATATATATGGTACACATGTTGGCCATGCAAATCTCGTTCAACATAAGGGACATGATGTTGGCCATGCAAATCTCATCTAATATGAGGGATAAGTGTTGGCCATGTGTCATGACCTGAGCCGAGGTCCTGGCTGCGATAAGTATCCTAAACCATAAAGGTCCGGGCGTCCATATCTATCTGACAATCAAGCACATATATCATATACAATAATGAGATGTGGAAAATATTATAAGATGGAAACATGGTCAATCTCTTAGTTCAGCTGAAAAATTAAAAAGGGAGTTCTTAACATTTAAAACACAATACACCAGTCTGCGAAATCTCTAATAATACAAAAACCAACATACATAATAAAACTGGGACAAGGCCCCTAGTCAGACCATGAATCAAAATAAAATAACAATAACCTATAACTAAGCCTTCCAGAAAAAGAGAGGCTCATCAATTACAACTTCTGACCAAACAACTCTAATGCTTAATTGAATTACCCCATACTTTCGGACTAGAATGTAAATCATCATTCCTACGCGTAATAGTTCTAAAGGCCAGTAAATCCGATGTAAATTTAGTGTGTTAATCAATTATGTAGTGTGGGAATCTAGTTGAATATGAATTGAGATCATAGAGGTCTCTTAACTCAAAGACGAGTTGAAGGCTTTCCTATCCATTGAGTTTTAGAGAGCATCTAAACTTGGGAAACTTCCATCAACCATAACATTTTGTATATAATGAATTAGGAGGCCTACTATATATCAAATGAAAGATTTTTGAGTCTTCTTTCCGATGATACCAATATTACTTCAATCCTATACTCGAGCATAATTGGGGACCTTTAATCTTGATAAAACATTTAAACTTACGCCCATGGTTTTTAGAGTAGTCCCACATACCTTAGGTTGTTTAATTTGAAAAATGGAACCTTAATCTTGAAACCTTTATTAATAATCTTGAATTGAAAGGCTTGAATTCTTGATCTTTGGGAGGGAAGTTTAGGGTTTTGTTTTGAGAGGATTTTGAGTAAGTTGAATTGATGAAATAGGAGGAAAATACCGCCCCTTAAGGGTTATTAGGCGCGGGCTGGGAGTTATAAGGTACGATAAGACTAAAAAGACTTTAAAAATGTGGAACCAACAGCTGTAAACTAAGGGTGAACTGGAGCATGCATCGCACGCTAATCACGCAACCTCACTGTCTCCCTCACGAAAAATGCAATAACATTTCCCTCGGGTATCGGATAAAGGCAAAATTTATATCGTTGGAAAGCTAATTCAATTATCTACAATTTGGTGGGTCTTTACTTGTAAAATTTTACATGAATATAAAGTTATATACATTTAAAATAAACCCTTGTAGAATCGAATATTAAACTTTGCATGAATGAAAGATTCTTAGCTCAACTTTGCTCTAAGTGATTTCTATGAACACTTTTCACCTCATAATAACTTAATAGACGAGGAGAAAGATCATGACCCATGAATTTAAATATAAACCATGGAATTAGAGCTTACACATGTAGGAACGATGGTTCAATTTCTAGCTCAAAAATGTGGGGTGTTACATTATCTCCCTCCTTGGGATCATTCGTCCCCGAATGACGGGTAGGGACTTGTTAAAGCTATAAAAGTAGAATAAAGAACAAAACCTCTCGTTTAATATTTTTCCTTATCAAAATATGTAAAGGCATCAAACGAGCTTCATGATAACCCCTAGTGCAACGTGAAAGCACGACCCATGGGATAATGAGACTTTACATAGGGATGATCTTGCACATGAGTCCTATGGATCATAATCATCACAACATAAGGCTGGGGTTTATTTGATGATCATAGACCTAATTTATATTGGTACTAATCATGAACTATGATTTCGCGGAAGATAGGGATAGAAGAATTCCCCACCTCTCATGATACAATAAATAGACTTAGCTTAAAGGCACTGCTCGGCTATACCCTAGCATTAAATAACATATCTCGTCCTTTTCATCTTACAATTCTCCCATCTCACATCTAACCACTAGCGTTTGAGTCCCACTACAAAGTGCTTTTATGTTGAAGCCTAACTCAGAGTAACAAGGTGATAACTTAAGCTATAGGACTTTGTACTTTACATCCCATTAAGAATATTACCTCACCTTATCACTGTCGTAAAAAACCCTTGGGTTTTAATTCAGGTAATACTAATCACATAGTACATGAGTTGTGTTTTCATCAATCAAAACATTCAAGCCTATCAATCTACACCAACTTCATGGATTCCCCCCACTAAGACCAACAAATTTAATCATTTTCACAAAAAATTTCACCATATATCTCCTTCCTATCTATTTCTCATAATGAAAGTTCATCCCTTTCTTTCCCAATCACTAATAACCTTAGCTAAAGAGTTCAAATAAAAATTTTTGACATTCAAGAACATTGTTCAAATCAAAATTTTCACATTCAAGAACATATACTCCCCCATCCTAAGTCACTACTACTCTTCCATAATAACTATTAGACTATCATTCGGAGGGACATTGAGGGACCCAAGCACATGGGTCAAGGAAATGAGTAACACTATTCGATTATAATATATACTAATTGCACTACTTAAGGTGGGATATGAGATGAAGGTACAATACAATAGACACGAAGTGCTCCATATATTATGTGTCTGGATCATAAATAGAGAGTCGCTCTGGCATAAATGCAATATAGCATGAGTCCTCACATCCTGAGTCGTATATGTCACAACCCCGTTTAGAGTCATGATGGCACCCACCACATCCTACCGATAGGAAAGCCGATACCGTACTCGGATCTATGTCAATGGGTTACCTCGGTAAGAACGTCCAACATGGACTCTATGTATGAACACAATATATAACAAAAACATTTCACAACTAAGTACAACCGATATTCAAACATAAATCCCATGACCTGATAGTATTAATATAAGAGCTTCTAATCTTGAAAAGAGGAATTTACAATCCCAGAATCTAAAATATCTTAAATAATCTCATACATTTGTCTCGAAAACAAAAGACAAATAAGGATAGAGGAAAAAGATGGAAAATCAATCTCCAAGAGATCACCCTATCTCCGAATAGTCAACTCGCACGAACTAGCTCAACGGCAACAACTAGAACGTGGGTCTGCACCAAAAAGGTACAGAAGCGTAGTATGAGTACCAAAACACGGGTACTCAGTAGGCATCATCGGCAGATTGAACTCAAATATAATGTAAAGACGATGTATAGTAAGACAATGATCTTAAAGTCAAGGGCTAAGATCGGACCTGAATCTGCTTTGATAACACTGTAAGAACATCTATACTACTAAAATAATAACATGACATACTATTTCAATATACTCGATAATAACCATAACAACTATCATTTTAAAAGTGTACAACCATATACATAATCATCATCAACCATCTTTAGAACATACACACAAAAACTAACCTCAACGTCCCATACCATTGGAAAGTACACGAAAGAGAGCAATACAAAGAACTCATCACGAAGTCCTATACTACTGGAGAGTACACAAAAGAATACAACCAATAATACCATAAAGCACAACTACTCAATCACTTTATCGAAAACCACGGGTAGCACAACCCCGCCATGACTCATTACCGAAATCCACTTCCAAATACCCATACCGTAATTCAACATAAAGAAAGCACATTGTCATAGCATAGGTATGTAATCATTATTCCTATAATTCACTGATAAATATCGCAAAATCCATACTAATTAACCTTATTTTTCCAAAAGTCAAAAGATTACAAGTCTTAAAATCGCTAGTCATCAAATTGCGGAAAAACTACAAGCCACCCCTATAGAATAGGTTATTCAGCTATCATAAGACCATTCTTTAACTAGCATTATCATGACATGAGTTATCAACTAAGCCATCTCAACTTCACATGTTAGGAGATAATTTAACTAACCATCACGCAATACTAGATCCATCGTCACTAAGCATGTCACAAACTTAAGGACTAGTTTTCATATTTTAATCAAGTAAAGTCCACCAACAAGTTTACTAAGTTTCTAGGTTTCAAATAATAATTATATATTTTAGAAGTAGCTAGTTAACACGTAAGCCACCTTACTAGGCAATATTTCATAATATAACTCTTGTTCAAGTCATGTATATATATTAGGTTAGCCCTTGAATTTTTATGCAAGATTAAACATAATGCTAAGCCTTAACTCAATATTAGGAATAAATTTCCTCTGATAGCTAATTTATCATCAACAAGGGTCACACCTCTTATATAGTGAGTTGGAACAAGAAACAAATAACAATTTACCAAGAGAGACCTCATAATTCAAGCACATAGGCAATTGGCCCCACACGGCCAAACCTTATAAATATCAATGCATATAAGTAAATTTGCCCCACATGGCATCATAATGTTCTTACCTCTTCCGGACTCAAATCGGACATCATCATAATATCACATATTCCTTCGAATTCGAACCGGGCATCATCATAATATCAAATATTCCTCCAAACTCGAACCGGGCATCATCATAATATCGCATATTCCTCCGGACTCAAATTAGGTATCATCATAACATCACACATTCCTATGAAATCGAACCAGGTATCATCATATTATCACACTCATGCCATGGGTAAGCTAAGGAAAGCATTGCTTTAAAAGACATTTCTTTTAAAGACACCCAGGCTTTAACTCATATTGAGGTACATAAAATAGAATAAGTCTTGTGGTGTGGCTATGTTTTATAGAGATCAAATGGAAGCCAACAAAAAATCTACCATTTATAGCCAGTAGTATATGGATGCTGAAAAATAACACATGAGAACTGAAACTCCCAAGGCAATCAAGCAAAGAACTTTCTAAACTATCAATAACAGAGAATAAATTCCATTCATTTTCATATCCACTACAATTAAGGTTCTGATACTTTATCAAGCCTAACTTAAATAATACATAAGAAAAGCACAGGAAGCAAGGGAGAAAATTATTAACAAGACAAATTCAACTAAACGGAACAACCATGACTAGTAGCACACTGCGGGGTTAACATTTGCCTCTTCACCTTTTTAATTTTCACATAGAAAGTGGGGAATGTTTTACTTTTGGTCAAATTTACAGAGGGCTTGACCCTGGATATATATCATGAAACAATAGCATTCTATTTCACATGTACTTACATTGAATTCTTCAAACTAAGTATACAATACACAATATAAAATACGAGATGTAATCACACTATACAAGTTGAAATTGAAGAATACATACTTTCAGGCAAGACAACATAAAGATTAGCTGAGAAGCAGCAAAGTATTACCTCCATCAACTATACTCACTTTACTCCAACTTAATTAAATGAATACCTATAAGATGGATAAAACACAGAAAAGAAACAAGAATTTTCTAGCCTAGTCGCATGCATCAAAACTTTACTGCGAAAAGTAGAATCAAGTAAAGCTCGATAATTTGATTCAAAGTAATTAGTATGAAATAAGAAAAGAACCATATTATAATATTCTTCCCATACCATTGACATTAGGTCATCACATTCAAACCTTAGAAGTCTATGGCCTATATCAACTAATGAATCCCAAGTTCACCATTTAATCAACTATCGTCTAAATTCCCTGCCCTATCTCGAAAGATATCAATGGTTACATTACAAAAAAGCTCAATCTATACTACGGGTAAGCCTAACCTACCTTGAATCCAAGCAACTCACGAACCAATGAGCTTTTGCTTTCCTTTCAGAGAAGTTTCTCCTTCCACAAGCAATGCTATCAACAATACAATCTAAGCATTATAAAAAGAATGAAAATACCTATTATAGCACCATTGTGCCATGGGTTTCAAATAGACACCAAAACCCCAATTGGTTTTCACCCTTGGAAAGAAGTTACCAAGACCAACTAGCCTAATTATGTTTAGGGAGTTAAAACCCTTAAGTAATTTGAGCCAATCACTCAATTTGGGGCTATAATTGACTCACAATGATTTAGGGGTTTTGAGACAAGAAATCATGAAATCAATATCAAATTAGAGGAATTCTTACCTTAGATTTCTAGCAAAAGGATAGATTACACAAGTTACTAAGCTTCTAATCAACCCACAAGACTCATTTTTTAATTCATCAATCTCCTATGTCTATTAGGGTTTTAATAGAAATTAAGGATGTCCCAAAATCTGCCAAAAGCCTCTTTTATATGATTTTAGATGACCACAAGGTCAAAAACGTCAAAAATTTTTTTTGACCTTTCAGACTCACTCAGACTCCATTTTTCACAAACGAATTATGTAATCTCACTAAATTTGACATTTCGGATGCATTGGTGAAGTCAGATTTTCCATACAAGGTAATTTAGTCCACTTGTGGGTCCCACACTCATATATTTTGATTTTTGACTTTTTGACTAATGGGTCAAAATGATCTCGGGTGATGTAGGATCTGAACCGAGGGTCTATCTATCCTAAAATTGATATAACATTATTGCTAGCACAGTCAAAATTTGTATCTAAAGTTATTTTGTTGAATTTTTTGCTCGGCAGCCATTGGGAATCGATGAAGACTTCAAATTGGATAAGTGCTTCTAAAAACCAAAGGAACCGTTAAGTAACCGAGCTGTCGGTTCCAGCAAGTCACTAATTACTTGGGACGGCTATGAAGGAGCCCTATTAGTGAAAATAAGCAAGAAAATGGCTAAAGACCTAAAGGGTCATTACAATATAATTTAAGTTTGGGATTTATGAAATCAACGATTTAGATAAGGACTTCTAATCGAAGGTACCACTTCTCATTTTCAAAGCTGAAATAGTCATGAGTTTGCACAAATTTATCATTTTGTGAGACATAAAATGAACCAGTAACATTTAGGAAGCATAGTTTCTTAGAACCAAGCATTTTGTGAGACATGAATTTTTATGGATCATGAGCAACATAACATAAAGCTTGAATATCTGTAATATTGGATTACTGAGGGACATTATTGCTTTTAGTTTGGAAGTCGGAACTTGACATGAGTTACATAGAGATCTCAAACCTTTGATATAGGAAAAACTTGAATACATAAGACTTCGGTAGAATGACCTCTTAAATTAGAGTAGGAGGAGTTTGCTTGTATAGGAATTGATTTTATCATGATTCTTACTTGAAACTTGACACCGCAAGAAAATTCGGGAACTACTTTAATTCATCATCTCCCCCTTAGATCAAAGTCTCAATCCTAACTTAAGGACATATCTTCTCATTAAATCTTACAAGAACAACACTCAAGACAATGGGGTATCACCATACACATACATGCTAAACTTCCCTTTTTATCTATACTCTTAAGGTATTGCTTTCCAAGAACACTACTCTTAGTTTTCACTATCCCCTGTAGCAATCAACCTACAACTTGTTGTCTCATGAGCATACCCGTCGTCACTCTTTATCATATAAAAAAATCCACTCTCCACTACTTAACATACTAATATTAGACCGTTAATCACATAACTTACATCATAATAATATTTTTTTAAGACTATACCAAAGGCACATACTGCCTACTTATATTTTCTCCATTCAGCTCTAAAGAATATCACACGACAACTCTTTAGTCTTCTCCATACCACAAGATTTGAGAATAAAATCTAGGTACACGTGACACTCATTCACATCACACTTTATCTAACAACATGATACCTGTAGGTTCAACTTATTTTTATATACTAACGCTCTTATACACTTAGTGACTCAACCACAATTCATCATTTTAACACTAGTCCTCATGTACATAAATATCACAATTATCCACTCTTTTTCCCACAAGTTGCCAGCCTAAGCTATTTCACACCTCACATAAAGCCTTCTACTTACTCCTACAAAACATGCATCACTAATCTTAAGCTACTATCCTTTTTACCACTAGCCACATCTCAAGTTCAAGCCTATAGTCTACAATCAATCATGTACGACCGATGAAGAAGGTCACATACCATACTATTCCCTTAAATTGGTGAATCAACCTAACTATGCCATTTAACTTAATTATTGCCCACAAGTTCATTCTCTCCACAATATTACTACAACACCTTAGAATCTACCACACACTTTCTCATGTGAAGTACTAGATTAAAACTACTAGAGAAAAGATAATTAAGGGAATATAAGTCACATAATAAAGATAGTCAATTTAAATCTTATAATATAATCCTTTACGATCTTATCAACATATTTTGCTTTCTCATATCATAGTTACTTACCCATGCATACATCACAACTACCTTCAAAATCCATATTCAACAATGAGTCAATACCTATAACTTATTGGCTAATCTAATCATTTCCATTCATCCCTACAAGAGATTTCTATAACCATCACTATCCACTCTAGGCTACTTTATTATTTTGGATAGAAAATAATCCTAGCCAAACACTTGCTCAAAACTACCATACAATCTATAAATCTTTCTATAACATTAGCCAACCACCACAAAAGGAAAAAAACCACCCCTCAATCAAAGGGTTATAGAGCTAAAACTACTTATTTATGCAAAAGTCTCCCTCACTCTGACTGCTAACCTTGTGACTTCAAGTCACCAACTTCTGGACCATCTCACTACTAATGGATCATATACTACCACTCGAGTGAAAATATAATTCCAACATTCTGCTACATATCATTACCCTTATGCATGACATCTACAACATGAATTTTTTTTGAAAGGGGACTGAATAAACTTCGTACCTCAGTCTAAAAAGCATGATTTCATCAAGACAAAGGTATATGCTCGAATCAATACACCTTGAATTACTAATGGAATACACCTTGAGGCACTAATGGACTCTTCTCAAGTCCTTGTGCTATCTCATAACTTTATAGATAACTCAATTAGGGAGAACCACTGAGGGAGCTAGACTTTTAGATTTGTATCGCCTCAACAAAGAGGCAAGGCCCATGAACTTTGAACAAGGAAGGAATTTGGATAACTTTATTATGGACGACATTGTAGCACGAACTAGAGTATGAAAGAATAAGAAACAACTCCTAAATGCCCAGTATTCTCCTGATTATAAGTGTGGTGAACAACACACCCATAAGCAAGACTCTACTAGAACGATTTTGCAGACACCTTGAGACCATGAACCATGCTCTGATACCAAATTTGTCATGACTCGAGCTGAGGCCCTAGCCATGATGAGCATCCCAAACTATAAAGGCCCGGGTACCCATCTCTATCTAGAAATCATTCATACCTTTTATATACTATAAAGAAATGTGAAAAATATAATAAGACCAAAATAATGATCAATCTATTAGTTCAACTGAAAAATTAAAAGGGAGTTCTTAACATTCAAAATACATAACACCAGTTTGCGAAATCTCTAATAACACAAGAACCAACATATGTAATAAAACTGGGACAAGGCCCCCAGTAAGACCACGAATCAAAATAAAATAACAATAACTTATAACTAGTCCTTTCGAAATAAGAGAGGCTCACCAACTGCAACTTTTAACCAAACAACTCTAATGCTTAACAAAACCCCGAGGCTGTGCCTCAGATCCTGAAATATGAGGGATTAATACATATGTACTGGTATGTGAAACAACCCAAAAATAGCATGCTTTTATACAAAATAGGTGAGAGCATGTCATAATATTTCTGAACATTATATAAGTAAAAATACATGGGCATATTTGATAAATTTCAAATCAATTCTTGACAACCTTGACTCACTCTATCTGATTGTCTGAGCTAGTCGGTACACCCTACAAATCTATAATCCTATGAGCTATGTAGGACCCACCCTTGACTCAGCGGCTAAGTCTCCAATCCAAGTAACCACCAGGATTGGAGTGGTGATACCCCCCACGTGAGCACACAACAGGAAAACCCCCCAAGTGAGATGTCCTAAAAATGTTCTTTCATGTAGGATCATATACCATAAGTCCCATATCAGCAACCACGATTCCTACCGATGAACCCTTGCAATCAAATGCCTTCTTAGGGTAACCTACTAGCTCTTTGAAGCCCAACTTTTAGTTATTTAAAGAAAACATGTTCATATTTTCAAAACATTTAATACTATCTTACTAAGGGAATGGAATCATCAAGTATCGTCATACCTTAACTTACAAGTCAATCAAATCACATCATATCATATCTGCAGCCCTTTTCACTTATTATCATATTAATGACCACCCACAACTTTTAAACATTAAGTAAGGGAGATTCATGCAGTAGGTTTTCATTTGAATTCACATCAAACACACTCTCCTTTCAATAGTACAATCATAAGCTGATCAAGTTATTTTTATATTATTCCAAACCCATATAAATTGTTAATTTTTACACGATAAGCATTTTCCATTCACAAAGTCCCTTTAAACACGTCACAAGCCATCTCATTCCATGATCAGTAGTAAAGGATTCACTCACTAGTTTTCTTTGAGAAAATTCATGCATTTAAACAATTCACAATACTTGAAATCAAAGATATCATAAAGGAAAGGGATTTTAGTCATTCATGCTCTCAATCAACTTTATAAAACATACAAAATCATATATACATAGTTATAGTTCAATTTCCATGAAAAGTGGTTCAAGACAATATACATTTTCATCAAAACAATCCCATGATGCGTACTTTTCAAAAACAATATCCAATGCTTTATTATAAAACATAATTGAGGACCTTTAATCTTGATAAAGCATTAACTTATGCCCATGGTTCTTAGAGTAGTCCCACATACCTTAGGTTGTTTAATTTAAAAAATGGAACCCTAATCTTGAAACCTTCCTTGAGAATCTTGAATTGAAAGGCTTGAATTCTTAATCCTTAGGAGGGAAGTTTAGGATTTTGTTTTGATAGGATTTTGAGTAAGTTTAATTGATGAAATAGGAGGAAAATACCACCCCTTGAGGGTTATCAGGCGTGGGCTGGGACTTATAAGGTAAGAAAATACTAAAAAGCCCTTAAAAATACGAAACAAAAAACAGTAAACTAGGGGCAGACTGGAGTGTTCGTCGTACGCTAATCGCACCACCTCACTGTCTCCCTTACAAAAAATTCCATAACATTTCTCTCGGGTATCAGATTAAGGTGAAATTGATATCATTGGAAAGCTAATTCAATTATCTACAATTTAGAGGGTATTGAGTTGCAAAATTATACATGTATTGAAATTTATACATGTTCAAAGTAGACCCTTGTAGAATTGAATATCAAACTTTGGATGAATGAAAGATTCTTAGCTCAACTTTGCTCTAAGCGATTTCTCTGAACAGTTTTCACCTCATAATCACTTAATACAATAAGAGAAATATCATGACCCATGAATTTAAATATAAACCATGGAATTAGAGATTACACACATAGGAACAATGGTTAAATTTGTAGCTCAAAAATACGGGGTGTTACACCATGCAAATATTATCAATGCATAAATGACTTTATAAACCTACAAAGTAATCAGTATTCATTTATAAACTGTACATCTATAATTTCTTTTCTAATAATCATTTCTATCCATTCTATATGTTGTGAGCTCTGCTTTTATTCAAGAATATCTCCTTTGATAATCTGTACTCCTGTACAATTTGTTCTTGTATCACTATTGTCTTGGTAGTTTGGAATCCCATTGTACTGCATTATTTGCCTTCCATACCCTTTACAACAATGTTGTAAATGTTGCTATCACTAGATCCCTACATTCTTTCCCTTTTGTCTCTCGATCCAGTCTTTTGTTGTAACACCCCACATTTTTGAGCTAAAATTCGAACCGTCATTCCTACATGAGTAAACCTGAACCCCATGATTTCTATGTAAATATAGGTGTTATGATCATTTACCTAGTTTTGAAAGTTCTTACGAGGTGAAGAATTCTCATAGGAAACACTTTGAATAAAGTTGGTTTGAGAACTTCTATTATAGACTGAATTTTGGTACTCGATCCTATAAAGATCAACTTTGAAATTTTATAAATCCCAAAATATATGAAATTTTAAGCTCAAGACCCACCAAATGAAATAAAATTTAATCCTCTTTTCAACGCATTGGATTTTACCTTAATCTGATACTCGAGCAAAAAGTTATGACCATTTTTGTAAATGAACAAGGGTTTGTGATAAGGGCGTGACATACCTCTATCTTCTGTGATAAGAGGGTGGCATGCCCTATAGTCTCTTTTTTAAGGGCGTGGCATGCCCATGTTCCCACTGACCTAAAACTCACATTTCTCTTCAGTTTTTTGAGGAAAAACTAGTCATTTACATCCTAAATCATCCCATAACTAATACTAATGTGATTTCCTCATTCCCTTTGAGATTCAATCATCTCCTAAGACCTTTTAGATCTAGAATATGTATTCCCTTCTTTAACCACACAAGAATATTATTTAGGCATGTCATTGCAAAGTCACACTTAAAGAAAAAATGCTCTGTGATTTCTACAACATTATCACATATTATGCATCTGTTGCTTAACTTGCTTCTATCTTTATTAGTCTCTCTTTTATCAAGATTCTCCTATGTACCAGCAAACTGATGAAGCTATGTTTAGGTAGGTTCCCTTTACTCCACATGTATCTTCTTCATGTCCAACTCAGTTATTTGTGACATCAGTAATAATAGCTCGAAGTTGCTTTGACTTAGAGTTAGAGTGTAACACCTCGTAATTTTGAGCTAGAAATTGATCCATTGCTCCTACATTCAAAAATTCTAATCCCCTAATTTATTTTGCATACATGTGTCATGATATTTATCCTAGGGTGTGAAGTTCTCATGATGTTAAAAATGTTCATAGAAATAACTTAGAGCAAAGATAATCTAAGTGTTTTTGTTTTGTCCAAAGTTTGGGATTCAATTTTACTAGAGTCAAATTTAAACATGTAAATTTTTTTATATATATGGAATTTTATATCTCACGACCCCCCAAATGATAGATAGTTGAGTTAGCTTTCCAACAATACCAATTTTACCTTAATCCAATATTTGAGCAAAAAGTTATGACTATTTTTGTGGGGCCTAAGATGCGAGGTCCACTCCACCTTTCTGGGGGTCACGCCAAGAGGGTTATTTACATGGAAAAAAGAGTTCGAGGGGCAGTTTAGACCTTTCCTCTCAATGCCAGCCGTCCAAACATGAATTATAACTCAAAAAGGGGCATTAATTGCCCATCTTGCCCAAACCAACTCACGTAAAACCCTTCTCCTTTCCCCAAGATCAAAACTCAAATATTCTCCTCTAGGTTATCTAGAATTCAAGCCTTTCGAGATCAAGAGTCTTAAGAAAGTATAAAAATTAGGGTCTCATCCTTCAAGATAAGAAACTTAAGGTACGTGGGGTTTTCCTAAACTACATGGGCATGGTGGAATTGTTTTCAATAATGTTTTGAATGTTTAGAAATCATGTATTTCATGAAGGGTCTTGAATTGCATTAAAAAGCATGCACTGTGAACTCTTTCAATGATATTATGTTTTAGTCTTGAGGCCTTCCCTTAAATCTTGATTTTGCTCATGTATATGCATATGTATATATGTGTTTTATTTCAGATTTGAAATATGAATTGAGAGCATGAATAATGAATTTTTCCTCTCTTATTGTGTTACTTCTTGAATTACAAATCATGCGTTACTAAATTACACATCTTGAAGTATAAGTCAAGATCTTTACTATCTTATATGAGCTTTATATAGGTTGAGAATTGAAGAGAGGGATAATTTCTTATTTTTTTTTTAAATTCTAAATGTGATAATCAAAAGAATTGCATGGTTATTTTGAGAAATTGACCACCATTTGCTGAAATGTTGAAAAGAGAGAATCTTTGCATGGTTTGACATATATTTTGGAATATGAATCCTCTTGTACCTTTTGAATGTTTTGGTGGTCTGAATGTTGTTTTCAATGAAAGAGATGTACATGATATTCTGTGGCTTAGAGATATGACTTACAAGTCTTGGTATGACAATACCAAACAGATGAATGCCATAATAGAGTAAGATTTTCAGTTTTTTATTTCAAGGAATGCATGTCTTAAAGAGTTAAAAATGAGCTTAAAAAAAGTTAGGTGGTTACCCGAAGAAGGCATTTGAGGAATGTCTCTTTTTCTTTCTTCTTGACTTATTTTATGCCATAGCGTTTGTATGTCTACTAATAAAGGATTTTCGGTATTACATACCTTGATCATGCCTCCTCGAAGATCCAACAAACAAAACACCAAAGATGAGAATGTCTATCCTACTAATGAAATTTGGAGCCATAATAGAGCTCGTACCCTAGATTTTTTTGCTACACTGAGAATTCCTATAGTTCCTACTAGTCCATCTCGATCTCCATAGACTAGTGTTATCCATCCCCAGCCTCCTCAGAGGAAAGTGTCAAATGTTGAGTTCCAATAGTCCATCCATATGATTGTTCAGCTGGTAGTCTCTTAGACCGGTCAGTCTGAGGATGTGAGATCTTCGTCTGGTTCATCTGAACTTACTCGTGTTCGCCAATTCATGAGGCTAAAGGTTTAGTAAGACCCCCAAGGATTCATTGATGAGATGGAGAAAATCTTCAGAGTTATGAATGCAAATGAAGTTGAAGGGGTTGAGTTAGCAGTCTATCAATTGTAGGACGTGCTAACCAGTGGTATAATGAGTGGGAGGACTGGAAGGGTGGTGATGCTAAAACTTCGGTGTGAGATGAGTTTGTAGAAGCTTTGCTTGACCGTTTATTTCCCCAGGAGAATAGAGAGGCTAAGGATAAAGAATTTATTAATTTGAAACAAGGCAAGATGAGTGTTTACGAGTATATATTAAAGTTCACTCAACTATATACGTATGCTCCAGAATTGATAGGTAATATAAGAGACTACACAAAAAAGTCTACATCAGGCCTCTCGGATGATCTGGTGTTGGAATGAAAGAGAGTGATGTTAAATAAGGATATGAATTTCTCCTATTATTCATTTATTTCCAACAGGTTGAAGAGCAGAAGAAGAGCCTATCAGAGGAAAGAGAGAAAGACAGGCAGGCCAAGAGGGCCAGATCTACTGACCAAAATAACAGTCAACACCATGGTGGTAATAATTGGGGCAACAATTGGTTAAAGAAAAATTTCTAGAGTAATGCTCAGTCCTCAGCTAGCGCCTAAGCACCCAGACCACCAGTTGATCGATAGATTTAAAACCTTCATCCTAAAGATGGATCAAAGGTGCTGGGGACTCATTCCCAAGATAGCATAGCTTAAACGTATCAATCTTTTCTTTGATGTGGGAATTGCGGCAGGAGTCAACCAGGAAAGTTTTAGTTTGGCTCGATGGTGTACTATGCTTGTAGAAAGCCACGACATATTAAAAGAAACTATCCAATAGCTAAAGGTAATGTTGGGGGTGCTAAGTCTCAGGCAAACTCCACGACATCAGCACCACCTAAGGTTACTACTTCAGTTACTGGGGGTGGTCGCAACTAGTTATATGTTTTATCTAACTGCCAGGATGCAGTGGCTTCACTAGATGTTGTTATTGATATGTTACAAAAATTTTCCCGTGATGTGTATGTGTTATTTGATCCTGGGTCTAGCTTGTCCTATGTGACCCCGTATGTGATAGTTAGTTTTAGTTTTAAGCCTGAAAATATTTTGGAACCTTTCTCTGTTTCCACTTCTGTCGATGACTCTATTGTGGCTAGGAGGGTGTATAGAAACTGTGTTGTGTTTTTCATTCATGTGATACTATGGTATATCTTATAGAGCTTAATATGATTGATTTTGATGCCATTTCAGGAATAGATTAGCTCTATTTCTGTTATGCCACATTAGATTGTAGTACCAGAAAGGTTGCTTTATCCTTTCCGAATGAACCCGTGATAAAGTGGGAGGGGTATTCATTAGCTCATAGGGTAAAATTCATATCCTGTCTCAAAGCTCATAAAATTATACCTAAGGGTTGTTTGTATCATCTTATTCGTGTCAAAGATTCTTGTACTGAAAGTCCTTCCCTTTAGTCTGTCCCTATAGTTAATGAATTCTCAAAAGTTGTCCCTGATGATCTCCAGGGCATACCACCTGATAGGAAGATAGATTTTGGTATTTATTTGTTGTTGGACACTCATCCAATTTCTATTCTGCCATACAAAATGTCTCCTACAGAACTGAAGGAGTTGAAAGAACAGTTGAAGGATCTATTGATGTATGCGTAATCGCGAACACATCTAAGGCCTTTAACCTAGAATAATTGCGAATTCTTAAGCAACTTTTGTTGTTTTTGATCGTTTTTTGTGTGTTAATGCAGATACAAGTGATCGGGGAGGAAACTAAAGGAAAAAAGAATAAAACAGCTGAAATCTGGTGTAAATAAGCTGAAATGTGTCTAATGATCATCTTGAAGTGCCATCATACATGGGATAGGCTATCAAAGTTGCCGTCAAGCTTAGACAGAACTGAGAAGTTGATATGAACTGTGACGGTGATTTGGAGAGGCCGTCAAATATGTGACATCTCGTCAAAATTGCCGTCAACTTGAGGTAGAATATGTTGTTTACCAGTGAAGTTGTGACACCAGTTTGCAAGCACCGTCAAGATTTTTGACACACCATCAGGATTTTCGTCTGAAGAGTCAAAAGATAACTATTCACTGGAATATTTGACGACATCTCGTACACGTCGTTAGGTGTTTGACGCGCCGTCAAAAGTATCGTCATCTAATCCGAAGAGAAAACTGAAACTTTAATTTTGTTTCCTTATTTAGGGTTGACTATGAAAGACCTCTTTTAGGGTTTTTTAAGAGGAGGATTGGTCATTATCTATCAGACATTAACTCTGAGAAGAGAGGGACGTACATTGCTCTCTTTCATCAATTATTCTTCTTGTTTCTTATCAACAATTTTTGGTTTTCCACCTTGTGATTAAATTGAAGGAACTACTTTTTGTTTTTCATCCATTTGTAAGTTGATCCTTACCATCATGAATTCAACTTGTTATTTCGTTCATCAAATAATGAGCGGCTAGTTACATTAGCCAGAGTTATGGGATATATGGATTAGGGTTTAATATGATGCTAGGTGTTTAACGGATTCAAAGAGTAGTAGAACATCTTAAAATTCTGTTGTTTTAACTGAAATCTAGTGGTTGCAAACATTGGATTATATCTTAGGTTTTATTTTCTTCTAACGGAGAAATATACTAGAGGTCGTGAATTATCAATAGGGACTTAGAAGCTACCAACCTTCTATTTAATGATTGACGCCATAACTGGATTAATTTACCAGAGATAACATCCTTTTGGAAATAGATAAGTTATCTCAGTTTGAGACAATTAGATAATAAATTGAATGGTAAGGTTGAGAGATAAGTCAGAAAGTATCATAGTCAAGGATAGTCTGCTATTCTACGTACTTCAAGAATCCCAATCATTACCTAGTATCGGTCAACTCCCAAAATCCATGGTGAGCATATCTTGAAAGTGACATTTGACTTTCTGTGAAACTTAAACCCCCATCTTTCGAAAACAGTAAACTATCAGTAAAGAATTTCATAAACAAATCAAAGTTCACACCCTATTCCCTATGGGATTCGACCCCAACCTAGTTATGTTTTATATTGACAACGATCGCTTACACCCATTCAAGAGTGTAATTTGAGCGTTATCAAAAATGGCACCGTTGCCGGGGAATATGGTTGTAGACTAAAAGTTTGTGAGCGAAAATTTGCTGATAGTTGAGTTTTCCAAAGTTACGTTCGGTTGTTGTTTTTGTTTATTTGTAAGATCTCTATTGGTTACACCGAGCACTACTTGATTTGGAGCCCCACCACATGAGCAGAATTGCTTAACAACTGCTGCGGTATGAGGCTGATGATGATGATGATATGGATGGAGATGGTGCAATGGATGCGATTATTCCCCCTTCGTTAGCACCTGGAGCAAAATTAAATATTACAAGCACGATGATCCAGCTTTTAAATCTGAAAGGGTTGTTTGGAGGCCTTCCTGGGGATGACCCTAACCTGTATCTAGTTGAGGGATGAGATCAACAATTTTAGACAACTCCCGAATGAGGATTTAAACAAAACTTGGGAAAGGTTCAAGAAAAAGGTGACAGAGTGTCCGAACCATAATATAACAGACATACATTTGATGGAGATTTTGGATAGAGCCTTTAACTCTATGACAAAGCCAATGGTAGATAATGCTGGTGGGTCATTTGTTGCTCTGTCATTTCAAGATGCTATTGATATGCTGAATAGGATGAACAAACTAAGTAGGGATTGGTACACCAGCGATGTTGTGGTGGCAAGTCCAACTATTCCTATTAGAATGAATGATGAACAATGCAGAAGAGATAAGGAGAAGGATCAAGACATAGCCCATCTAAAGACTCAAATGGACCTGCTCACCAAGCACTTATTGTTAGGAAGGATAGAAAAGGTAAAGTCTACAATGATTTGGGACCATGTTGATATGAAACCTGAAGAAGTCAACTATGTTGCTAATCAGGGGGGTTTCTGAGGCATTAGCCAAGGAAATCAAGGTTGGAACGGGTATGATAATCCTAATCACAGAGACAAGGAGCAAGAAAATCGGAGAAGCAGCAATGACAAAAATGGGTTGTATGTTCATGCTGGAAATCAAGAAACTGCTGCAACTAGCTCGGGAAAGTGGTCTATGGAGAATATGATGAAAGAACTGTTAAAAAGAGTAGAGGCTACCAACGTAGGAGTGACTAGTATGAGGAGTGAATTTTTCTCTATGAGTCAGTTGGTCAAGTCGCATTCAATTTCAATCCAGCAGTTAGAGCAACAGACGAGTCAACTTCTATCAACACTAAACTAGGGAAGAAGTGGTACTTTACTTACTCAAACGATTTTAGGATCTAAAGACAGACAGTTCATTTCTGGCGATTGTCAATAGGAGTGGTAAGATGTTATCTGGCCTTTCTGTGGGAAAATCTGTGAATGTTGAGAAAGTTGCAAAGGAACAAGTAGAACACCACTCAGAGGAGTCTGAGAAGCTGAATAGCTCTATTAATATGTTGGACAAGGAGAAAGAAGAGGAAGTGGTGTTGTAACCCGTCCCAAGGCCACCACCTCCCTTTCCTCAACGGCTGAGAAAAAAGGCAGATGATGCAAAATTTAGCAAGTTCCTAGCAATGCTCAAGTAATTGACTATAAATGTGCCTTTGATCGAAGCAATGGAGAAAATGCCAGGATATGCAAAATTCATGAAAGACCTTATTAACAAGAAACGAACAGTGAGTTGCGAATTAAAAGTAGATCTCCACCTTTGCAGTGCTATTTCCACAAGGACCTTGACGTAGAAAAAGTACGACCCAGTTGCAGTCACTATTCCCTGCATAATTGGAACCATGGAATTCACTAAAGCACTAGGTGATCTGGGGGTAGGTATTAACTTGATGCCATTGACTATTTATAAAAAGTTGGGCCTGGGGAATCCCACACCTACCAACATGAGGCTGGTAATGGCCGATAGATCAGTAAAGTGACCTATTGACATTCTGTATGATGTGTTGGTAAAGGTCTCAAATTTTATATTCCCTGTAGACTTCATCATTCTAGACTGCGAGGTGGATTTTGAGGTGCACATAATCTTGGGTCGACCTTTCCTCGCAACTGAAAGTGTGTTGATCGATTTGAGAGCGAATGAACTCTTATTCAGGGTAAACGATGAAGAGATATGATTTGATGTGGGAAAATCAATGAAGCAATATGAGGAAATGAGTGTGTTCTCAGTGGTTGATGAGTGTTTTGAGGACGAACAGGATGTGGTCAGAACTGAACAACTGGTTGTTGAGACCTTAGCCGTGTTTATGATGAACTATGATAGCGAAGACATTGAGGAGGCTGAAGAGACAATTTGTGGCCTGACTGGCCAGGGCTCATATTCTTATACTTTTAAAAATATCGACCTAGATCTGGAAAATCAACCAACACCACCAGCCAAGCCATCTATTGGAGAACCTCCGGTGTTAGAATTGAAGGAGCTGCCTGGTCACTTACGATATGTGTTTCTGGGGAAAGAAAGTATGCTATCTATTATTATTGCAGCTGATTTAGAGGAATAACAGGTAAATGCACTTGTTTCAATACTTTAAAGGCACAAGAGAGCAATCAGATGGACTATCGCAGATATTATTGGCATTGTCCCAGGCATCTGTACGTATAAAATCCAATTAGAAGAAGATTGTACTCCTACCATTGAGAATCAGTGCCGTCTGAATCCACCAATGTAGGAGGTGGTTAAAAAGGAGATTATTAAGTGGTTGGATGCAGGAGTAGTTTACCCTATTTCTGACAGCAAATGGGTAAGTCCAATTTAATGCATGCCCAAGAAAGGGGGTCTGATGGTGGTTTCTAATGAAAAGAATGAGATGATTCCTCTTAGACCAGTAACCGGGTGGAGGGTCTGCATGTATTACCACAAGCTTAACTCTTGGACTTTAAAGGACCACTTCCCCATGCCCTTTATAGACCAAATGCTTGATCGATTGGCTAGTAGGGGGTGGTATTGCTTTTTGGATAGTTATTCTAGATATAACCAAATCTGCATTGCTCCGAAAGATCAAGAGAAAATGACATTTACATGCTCATATGGCACATTTACATTTAGGAGGATGCCGTTTGGGCTATGCAACACACCGGCCACTTTTCAATGATGCATGATGTCTATTTTCTCTGACATGGTGGAAGACACCATAGAGGTATTCATGGATGATTTCTCTGTGGTAGGTGATTCATTCGAAAGGTGGCTGGAGAATCTGAATGTCACCTTGCAAAGATGTGTTGAATTTAATCTAGTGCTCAACTGGAAAAAATGTCATTTTATGGTAAAGAAGGGTATCGTGCTGGGCCACAAAGTTTTTGAAAAAGGGATTGAAGTTGATCGAGCAAAGGTAGAAGTTATCGAGAAATTATCACCTCCCATTTCAGTAAAGGGAGTGCGTAGTTTTCTTGGTCATGCAGGGTTCTATAGGAGATTCATAAAAGACTTCTCCAAAGTTGCAAATCCACTTTGTAAGCTATTGAAGAAGGAAGTGAAATTCCTACTCAATGACGAATGCTTGAAGATATTTGAGTGCCTTAAAAAGAAGCTGATTGAGGCCCCTATTATTATTGCACCTGACTGGGCAAAACCGTTTGAAATAATGTGTGATGCAAGTGGTGTCGCACTGGGAGTTGTATTGGGAAAAAGATAAATGATGCATTTATCAACTGCTTTGGAATCACTACCCTGGTACGCGTATTATACAAACTACGTTGTGAGTGAGATCATCCCAGAAAATCATTAGTTCCACCAAAGGAAGAAGTTCTTGTATGATGTTACACATTACTTCTGGGATGAGCCTTATCTTTTTTGGCGATCTACAACAGTATCATATGGAGATGTGTGCCTGAAGTAGATGTACTTTGTATACTGGAAGTATGTCATGCTTCCCCAGTTGGGGGTCACCATACAGATGATCAAAATTCCAGGAAGGTGTTGCAAAATGTCTATTATTGGCCAACATTATTTAAAGATGCCCACGAGTTTGTGCAGAAATGTGACAAATGTCAGAAGCAGGGGTCAATATCTAAAAGGCATGAAATGCCCTTGACTAATATGGTTGAATTAGAATTATTTGATGTCTGGGGCATTGAATTCATGGGGCCATTTGTAAGTTCTTATGAAATAAAGTATATTTTGGTTGTTGTTGACTATGTTTCTAAATAGGTCAAAGTTGTTTCTCTGGCTGACAATGAGGGAAAGAGAGTAGTTGCTTTTCTCAAGAAGAATATCTTCTCTCACTTTAGAGTACCGTGCACTATCATAAGCGATGAAGGATCTCACTTTTGCAACAAATTATTTTGAGTAGCTCTGGCAAAATATGGAGTTAAACAACACAGAGTGGCTACTCCATATCACCTGGAAACCAGTGGGTAAGTGGAGGTGTCAAATCATGAAGTTAAGGCCATCCTAGCCAAGACGGTGAATGCTAGCTAAAAAGACTGGTCCAAAAAACTTGATGATGCCTTGTGGGCATACCGAACTACTTTTAAGACACCTATTGGCATGTCACTATTTCATTTGGTCTATGGAAAAGCGTGCCATTTTCTAATAGAGCTGGAACATAAGGCTTTATGGGCGCTTGAGAGGTTGAATTTGAATTGGAAGGAAGCAGAAGAGATGAGACTAGGGCAACTGAATGAGATGGATGAATTCCGTCTCAAGGCGTATGAATGAGTAGATTTGTATAAAGAAAAGATGAAAAGGTACCATGACTGGAAAATAAAGAAATGAGAGTTCATAAAAGGGGACTTGGTGCTTCTATTTAATTCCAGACTCAAATTGTTTCCAGGGAAGCTGAAATCTAAGTGGTCGGTTCCTTGTAAGGTAAAATCAAGTCCACTCATCTGGGGTAGTGGAGCTGGAAAACAAAGATGGCAGTACATTCAAGGTGAATGGGCAATAGGTAAAGCTTTACATTGGCCCGGAAGAATCAGTGAAAAGCATCACCATTATCTATCTCGATGAAGTCTGAGGTAATAAAGACACTTAAGTTGTGTTGCGACATTAAATCAAGCGCTGCATGGGAGGCAACCCATGATCCCTTAGAACAACTCAGTCTAGGTATACTCTAACTCTTTGTTGTGAGGGCACACTGGTATCGTCAGTAGCTACTCGCTTGTTTAGAAAATGTGGTATTGATATGTGAATGGTTATTGTGGCCAAGATTTATGCTGCAACTTAATTCTTTTGTCTTACAGTATTGTTTCAATGATATGCGCATTGATTTGGCATTGAAATGATAACTTTGTGTTGAGATATGTATGATGTATGTGTTTTCGTAGTTAGATTAAGTTTCTTGAGGACAAGCAATTGCTTTAAGTTGAGGGTGTTGATGTCTACGCAATTGCGAACACATCTAAGGCCTTTAACCTAGAATAATTGCAAAGTCTTAAGAAACTTTTGTTTTTTTTGATCACTTTTTGTGTGTGAATGCAGATACAAGTGATTGGAGAGAAAACCAAAGGAAAGAAGAATAAAGCAGCTAAAATCTAAGGTAAATAAGCTGAAATGTGTCTGACGATCATCCTGAAGCGCCGTCATACATGGGACAGGCTGTTAAAGTTGTCGTCAAGCTTAGACAGAACTGAGAAGTTGAGATGAACTGTGGCGGTGATTCGGAGGGGCCGTCAAATATGTGAAATTTTGTCGAAATTGCCGTCAACCTGAGGCAGAATATGTTGTTTACTAGTGAAGTTGTGATGCCAGTTTTCAAGCGCCGTTAAGATTTTTGACGCACCGTTAGAATTGCCGTCTGAAGAGTCAGAAGATAACAATTCACCGGAATCTTTGACGACATCTCTTACACATCATTAGGTGTCTGACGTGCCGTCAAAAGCATCGTCATCTAATCCGAAGAGAAAACTGAATCTTTAATTTTTTTTTCTTATTTAGGGTTGACTATAAAAAGACTTGTTTTAGGGTTTTTTAAGAGGAGGATTGGTCATTATCTATAGACATTAACTCTGAGAAGAGAGGGACGTACATTGCTCTCTTTCATCAATTATTCTTCTTTCTTCTTATTAACTATTTTTGGTCTTCCACCTTATGATTAAATTGAAGGAACTACTTGTTGTTTTACATCCATTCATAAGTTGATCCTTACCATTATGAATTCAACTTGTTATTTCGTTCATCGAATGATGAGTGGATAATTCCATTATCTGGAGTTATGGGATCCATATATTATGGTTTGATATGATGCTAGGTGTTTAACGGATTCAAAGAGTAGTAGAACATCTTGAAATTCTATTTTTTTAACTGAAATCTAGTGGTTGCAAATATTGGATTATGCCTTAGGTTTTATTTTCTTCTAATGGAGAAATAGATTAGAGGTCATGAATTATCAACAAGGACTCGGAAGCTACCAACCTTCTATTTAATGATTGATGCCTTAACTGGATTAATCTACCTGAGATAACATCCTTTTGGAAATAGATAATTTATTTAACTTTGAGAGAATTAGATAATAAATTGTCTGGTGAGTTCGAGAGATAAGTCAAAAAGTATCATAGTCAAGGATAGTCTACTGTTCTACGTACTTCAAGAATCCCAATCATTACCTAGTATCTGTCAACTCCCAAAAGCCATGGTATACATAACTTTGGTTTCCCATTTATCTTGATTACAAAAACTGAAGTATTGAAAGTGACATTTGACTTTCTGTTAAACTTAAACCCCCATCTTTTGGAAATAGCAAACTATCAGTAAAGCATTTCGTAAACAAATCAAAGTTCACACCCTATTCCCTGTGGGATTCAAACCCAACCTAGTTGGATTTTATATTGACAACGATCGCTTACACCCATTCAAGAGTGTAATTTGAGCGGTATTATCTTCTTGACAAGGGATTTATCCAGCCTAGTGTTTTTCCCTAGGGTGTACATGTACTCTTCATGCATAAGAAAGACGGCTCCCTTAGTATGTGTATAGACTACTATAAACTCAATAAGATCACTGGTAAAAATAAATATCCTCTTTCTAGAATTGATGATCTTTTTGACCAACATTAGGGTGCCAAATATTTTTCTAAAATAGACCTCCGTTTGGAGTTTCATCATTTGAAGGTTAGGGAGGGACATTATGACTTCCTAGTTATGTCCATCGAACTGACTAATGCCCATGCAGCTTTTATGGACCTAATGAATAGGGTGTTTTGTCTATTTCTAGTTCTATTCGTCATAGTTTTCATTGATGTTTTTTTGGTTTACTCAAAAAATAAGGAGGATCATGCTAGCCCCATCCGAGTCATTCTTTAGACCCTCGATGATTATGAGTTGTATGCAAAATTTTCCAAGTGTGAGTTCTGTCATAGAGCTATTTCTTTCCTAGGGCACATTGTATCTTGTGAAGGGATTAAAGTTGACCCCCAAAAGGTTGAGGCAGTGAGAAAATGTCCTAGACCCACGACTCCAATCAATATCAAAAGCTTCGTGGGTTTGGCTGGGTATTACATAAGATTTGTAGAGAGTTTTTCCTCCATAGCTGCTCCATTTATCAAATTAACTTAGAAAAAGGTGAAATTCTTAGGGTTTGACTCTTGTGAAAATAGTTTTGTGAAAATGAAAGATAAGTTGACTACCGCACCAATTTTGTCCCTTCCCAAGGGTACAAAAGGTTTTTTATGCACTGTGATACGTTCTGGGTGGGGCTTAGGTGTGTGCTTATGCAGCATGATAAGGTGGTGGCTTATGTATCTAGGTAGTTAAAGATGCATGAAAGGAATTATCCCACCCATGACTTAGAGTTATCAACTATGGTGTTTGCACTTAAGATCTGGCGCATTATCTTTATGGGGTGCATGTAGATATATTCACTGATCACAAAAGATTGCAGTATGTTTTCTTGGAGAAAGAACTAAATCTCAGGCAGAGGCATTAGTTAGAATTGTTGAAGGATTTTAACATAAGCCTATACTATTATCCTAGTAAGGCCAATGTGGTGGCCGACGCTCTTAGCAGGTTGCCTATGGGCAGTGCTTCTCATCTTGAGAAAGAGAAGAGGAAGATGGTAAAATATATTTATCGTCTTGCAAATATGGGAGTTCTATTTCTGGATTCCAAAGATGGAGGAGTAATTCTTCATGACATAACTAAATCCACCTTATGTGCTGAAGTTAAGGAGAAAAAGGTTGAGGATCCCATCTTAAAATAAATTAAGAAAGATGTTGGTCAATAGAAGGTGATGGTATTTGAAATCAGAGGTGATGGGATTTTGAGGCATCAGGGTAGGCTTCGTGTGCCGAATGTGGATGGATTGCGAGATATGATTCTTGATGAAGCTTAAAATTCGAGGTATGTTTTTCACCCAGTCTCTACAAAAATGTATCATGACCTTAAGACTATTTACTGGTGGAATAATTGATGATAGGCGGATTTACACGCCTATATCAATATATTTTGCCCATATTTTAGCCTAGTTTTGAGAACAAATTATATATTTCATGCACTTTTAGTCCTTTTTCCTATAAATGAGCTAACGAACATGATTAGTAAAGTTTCAGGTATAAATGATGCAAAATTCAGCATTTTATGGCTTACATGACGTAAAAGAAAGCTCACGAAGGAAGGAAAGGGAGTTTACACGCCTAAGGACCAAAACTGCTGCATGGAAAATCTGTCCCGGGCTAAAACAGCATTTCTGAAGACTTTGGGGACTTACAGACACAAAGCTGGATTTTGACAATGATACATTAACCTAGTACAATTGGGTCATGTATTTCATTAGTTTATTTGGATTAGGAGAATGTTACATTAACCTAGTACAAATGGGTTAAGTATTTCCTTAGTTTAGTAGGATTTGGTTATTTATTTCATTAGCATAGTAGGAGTAGGATAGGAGTATTATAAATACCCTATCATGCTAGAGATTTTAATCAAGTCCTCCCTTAGTGGAGAGGCAAGTCCTCCCTTAGTGGAGAGACACATTCTACTTCTCAATTACAACTCTTCTAATCTTTCCATTAATTCTATTCTTCTTCTATTCTTAAATTCCACAACAAGAGAATCGTTACTTGCTAAGGAATCACGCCACACGCCTATCACCTAATCCACACGCCATTACTCAACAATAACAATGCAAATCGTGATCTCCTTCGCATTCATGGGTAACTAAACCTCTCTGTTGGGGTTATGGAAGCCGAATGAGTTACTATTTATTGCTGTGAGTTTATGAGTTCGTGACACGTATGTTGCTTATATCATTATTCTCTTCATCTTAATGCAAATTCTTGTGGCTGCAGTCGCATAGAATAACGCTAGTCTAACATTTAACTTGTTCGAGAGAAAGGTTATTTGTCTGGAAAAGAGATAATGTCAATGTAGTAGGACACCCTTTCCTATTAAAAAGCTAGTGCCGTAACTGGACTAACCTCTTGGAGAATTCATACCGTTAGACACGCTTTAAGCTCGAGAGAGTTAAAGAGAAATAGTCCTTGTTCAGGTCGAGAGACGCTTGGATTTACCATCGACTACAATTCTCTATAAGCAATTGCATGTCAAGACTCCACACACTCATAGCCAATAGAGACGTATACCTCAGAAGGTGGACATAACCCCAACGCTTCAATTCTCATTGTTTACAACCAACGTGACAATCTCTTTTTACTTTGCTATTTTCAGCTTTTACTTTATTGTTTTGGTTACATATTACAATCCCCCCTTCTTACGAGACTTGCACCACAAGTTTAGTAATTTTGCTTACTTGTTGGCCAAGCTATTCCCTGTGGGATCGATACCCAACCCAGGTTGGGTTCTATATTTGCTAACGACCGCTTTACACTCCCACGAGAGCTGTAGATTGAGCGTTATCAATAATTGGCGCCGTTGCCGGGGAATACGAGTGTCAATCAAGTTCGTGATAATTACTAGACCTTTGGTCAAAGATTCTCGTACTTTTACTTTTAGTTGTTGTTTTTGTTTTTTTAGGTTTAGTTAGTGCATCAATGGAGGCACAACGTGAAATTGAAAGGATGGTTGCTCAAGTGCATCAACAGAATATTGATAATCCAGGCCGGGCAACAAATACAGACGATGAGGACGATCTGGAAGGACCTGGTGCCACCAGAGCTATTATTCTTCCGCCATTGGCACCCGGAGAAAAGTTTAATATCACTAGCACCATGATTCAGCTTTTGCAACTCAAGGGATTATTTGGTGGACTAGCAGGTGATGATCCGAATATGCATCTAATCAACTTTATTTCTACATGCAAGTCATTCGACAATCCTGGCGTTGGACAGAATGCAATTCGACTGCGCTTATTTCCATTGTCTCTGTCTGGGGAGGCAACTCTATGGTTGAATGGGCTGACTCCTGATTCTATTACAAATTGGAGGCAATTGAAAGACACTTTCCTAGAAAGATTCTTTCCGCCATCCAAAAGAGCACAATTAAGAGATGAAATCAGCAATTTTCGGCAGCTTCCAACTGAAGCCCTCCACGAAACATGGGAGAGGTTCAAGACGAAGCTTATGCGGTGCCCAAATCACCATATGACCAATGACCACTTGATGGAGATATTATACAGAGCTTTGAATTCGGTGACTAATCCAGTGGTTGATAATGCGGCTGGAGGATCTTTTATGGACCTCACCTTTGGTCAAGCAAGCAATATGCTAGATCGTATAACGAAACAAAGTAGAGCTTGGCATACCAGGGATTCTGAGGTAGCAAGCCCCACTTTATCTATTGGCATGACTGCAGACCAACAAAGAAGAGAAGAAGAGCGTGATCAAGATATGGCGCAGATGAAAACCCAAATGGATCTTCTTACAAAGCATCTATTAGGGAAGACTGAAAAAGTGAAAGCGATTGCGTCAAAAGGAAGAGACGAATCTGATTCGGAAGAGGAGGCCAACTACTTGAATAATCAGGGGGGTTTCTGAGGGAATACCCAAGGAAACCAAGGTCGGAACTATTACGATAAATCTGGAAACAAAGACCAAGGTAGTTGGAAGAACAAGAATGAAAAGAGTGGTTTGTACGTTCCCCCTGGCAGACGTGATACCACCATATCTAATTCTGGAAGTATGGAAGACATGATGGCTAAATTATTGAAAGGAGTGGAAGCAACTAGCGCGGGAGTTACGGAGGTGATTAATGATTTGTCCTCCATGAAGCAATTAGTTGATTCACATTCCACTGCTATCAAGAAAATAGAGCAGCAATTGAGCCAACTTTCAGCAGCACTCAATCAAAGAAAGGCCGGCACTTTACCTAGCGATACTGTGCCAAACCCAAGGAATGACGGGTCATGCATGGCCATCACTACCAGAAGTGGTAAGGTGCTGGAAACTTCCGTAAAAGACAAGCAAGTGGTTGACGAAGTTGCAGATAAGGATAACAATGCGAAACGTGAGAAGTCCGCGGATGACGTTACTAACGTCACTCCCAACGACTTGCAAACTGAAAAAGTGGAAAAACGGAAGCAAGAGGAGAAGAAAGCCGTGGAGAGAACACTTCCATACCCACCACCACCTTTTCCCCAAAGATTGAAGAAGGTGGCCGATGACACTAAGTTCAACAAATTTATGACTATGTTGAAGCAACTGACCATTAACGTTCCATTGGTAGAGGTGCTAGAACAAATGCCTGGGTATGCGAAATATATGAAGGATCTCTTGACAAAGAAACGGGCAACAAGTTATGACTTGGCGAATAATGTTCATCATTGTAGTGCAATCGCTACAAGGTCGCTAGTTCAAAAGAAGGCAGATCCTGGAGCTTTCACTATTCCTTGCATAATTGAATCGTTGGATTTTGCTAAGGCATTGTGCGATTTGGGAGCTAGCATCAATATGATGCCACTATCCATCTACAGAAAGTTGGGGTTGGGAGACCCTACACCAACCAATATGAGGCTCGTGATGGCTGATAGGTCGGTAAAACGACCTGTGGGTATCTTGAATGATGTGTTGGTAAAGGTTTCTTCATTCATCTTTCCTGCAGACTTCATTATTCTTGATTGTAAGGAGGATTCTGAAGCTCCCATAATCTTGGGACGTCCTTTCCTTGCAACCGGAAGTGTGCTTATTGACATGAAATATAATGAGCTTTTATTTCGAATTAATGACGAAGTAGTACGATTTGATATATGCAAAGCCATGAAGCAACCCAGCGATTTGAATGAGTTATCTGTAGATGATGTTCATCAAGAGGATATGAAAGCATTATCTATAGAGAAACAGCCTACTGTTGAGCCATTGTCTGCTGCACCACTGAATGTTGAGCATGAGGATAATGAAGATTATGAAGAAGTTATGGGTGATCTAACAGAAACAGAGACGTATACTCCTAAGCAACCGTAATGTGATCTCAAGAATCAATCAACAACGAAGACTCCCTTTGACGAGACACCAATGCTAGAATCGCAAGAGCTCCCCGATTATCTAAGGTATGTGTTCTTGGAAAGTAGAAATATACTTCCAGAGAGTGCAGATGATTTAAGTGAACAGCACGTAGAGGCTCTCATCTCTGCTCTGAAGAGATACAAGAGAGCTATGGGTTGTACTATTGATGATATAATTGGAGATTCTCCGGGAAAATGTAAGAGCCATCTTGAAGAAGATTGCATTCCCACAGGTAAGCCTCATTGTCGTCTAAATCCTTTCAGAAAATGATCCATCACTTACCTCGACGAAGTCTGAGTACTTGAGGTAACTACGTCGAGCCATGACAATAAATAAGGTGCTAGATGGGAGGCAACCCATCGTTTTATCGTTTTATCATTTTTCGTTTTTCCTTTCATGCTAGTACTTGTTTTGTTTGGCTAAATGAAAATTTCAAAAATAAGAGTCGTGCCACGACCAAAACAAAGGCGCTTGGTGGGAGGCAACCCATCGTACTAATCGTTTTCGTTTGGTTTTGAGCAAAAATAGGTGCAAGAAGTATTCAACGAGGAGATTGATTTCAATTGACGATTTGGACGCATTGTATGGTAAAGTTGGTAAGTTAGGAACGGTGATGCATAAGGCTATGGATTGAGCCTTTTCCTCGTCAAAATAGGCATCGAGAAAGGCTAGGCCTTGGTAAAACTAGGCCACAAACGATGCACAACCTATCCTATAGCCTAAGGTCTCGGAATCTAGTGTGCTATACACTATGCGCCGCCTATTCCTAAGTGTGCTTTTGACTATGCGCCGCCTATGCTATGGCATTTCGTCTCAGTATCTCATATGCCATAGACTATGTGGCGCATATGTATACAAATGCCATAGACTATGCGGCGCATATGTCCCATTATGCCATAGACAATGCGCCGCATATGTCATGACTATGCCAAGCATTATGCGCCGCATATGTAGCATTTTTGTCTCTAAAATCGATTGTAAATGAGTCATAACCCGACCCATTCTCTTCCTATATAAAGGGGACTTAGTCTTGAAACATAACCACACTAAATATTAACCCAAAGGCGCCGCACATCCATCCAAATCATCTCAAAACTTCTCTTTTTGCTCTTCCAATTCACAAGAACATCTCCAAAGGCTTCAATCACGTAAGTACTCCTTTATTCTTCATCTATTTCTAGTAAGTACTACGTTCCTATGCCTATTATGAATTGCTACATCTTCAAAGATCATTGGTGATGTTAATGTGTTTGGATTGTTGATACACAACCATGTGAGTGAACAATTACGTAGGAAAATCTTGACTTATTTCCGACTTGAAATTGGTTTTAATAGCATTGTTGTACTATTTGCGAAATTGCTATGGCCATGAACATTGCTTAAGATTGTTGTTTGGATACTTACATGTTAGACTATCCCGTTCATCGGGATAAGACTTATAGTTGCCTACCAACATAGGAGGTTATGATTATTGAATGTAACTATACCATGATGTAACCCCTATGTAGTAGTGTTGTTATACCTAACATGAAAGTAAAGCAATGGTTGAGTGTAGTGATCCATCACTGATTCTCTTGTCGGAATACATCTCCTAAAACGTATGTCCACGAAATCTAAGTAATCGACCACCTTCACTTCACTGTTTTGTATCAACGAAACTAAGTGTGGGGTGGTACCCCTACTGCCTGTGTATAGATTGTATCCATTGGGATTGTGCTACCACTAACACTATTTCTAGTCTCAGGTACAATGGCACCTAAAGAGGGACAAGGCAAGGAGAAGGCTACCACTTCCCAAAAGAACAAGAAAAAAGGCCGCAAGGAGCAAGGAGAACCCTCCTCACCACAAATACCCCGACTCACGCTTGGAATTAAGTGGGATACTTATGAGAAACTTCTGAGGATGATGACTTTGATGATGATTCCAATGCAAAGGGGTATGACCCCAGACATAGAGGATAAGTCCGACCAACCAGGTTCCTCGTATTTATTTTTCACTGAGGACAGTGTCCCGACTAAGTGTGTGGTGGTGGTATTGCATGCTATACTTCTCTATTTGCATCTATGTTTGTTTGCTTTTGTTTTATTTTTGTTTCGTTTTGTTTTGTTTTGTTTTTTCTGTAGTTAAAATTTTTTTCTAGCTTCGCATGAAATTATTTTGATAGGCAGCATGAGATTATAACAAGAGTATGTGCTACAATTGTGACTATTGAGACGTTTAGGCTCTAGTTGTGACTCATTATGTGATATTATGTGATTCAATTCCTTCACTTGTTGGGTCAAGAGTCTATATTACTTCCAATCAAGTCGACCATGTGCCTTGTGTGTGTGAGATAATAGTATATTCTATGTGTGTGGCTGATGCTAGAACTTGCCTGGTATGTATGCAAAGCGAAAATAAGGAGTGTAAGTTTAGGAGATGATTTAGGCATTTCTTTGGCAACCTATATTTGTTTACCTTCAGTTTTACCTACCCATGGACATCATCCTAGTCAAACCCTTTTGAGCCTTTAGCCTATTTCTTTGACAACCTCGTATGTAAGCCTAATCCATTTTTTTTTCAAGACCGTAATTTGATCCAAATTCCTAAGTGCTTTAAATTAAAAAAGTCATGTGAAAACATAAGAGGAAATTGGGTGAGTATGATGCTTTAAATTGTAATGGTGCTTGAATGTGTTATGAAAAAGAAAGTGCTATCATAAGAGGTATGTTGTGAAAAGAAAAAGGAAAAGAAAGCTGAAAAGTGAGTTGTTCTTAAAATTGAAAAACAAAAGAGGAGAACAAGGGTGGTAGAATAAAAGAAAGAAGAAAGGTTGAAAGAAAAAAGTGTCAATGATACAATGTGATGTATTAAAGCGCTTAGGAACTTAGTCACTATTTCTGGCCAAAATAGTTGATCCTACCCGTCCCTTAGCCTACATTACAACCATACAAAAGACCTATTTGATCCTAAGCTTGGCATTCTGACATTTAGTGGAGTACTACATTAAGGGCAAGCCTATGGTCATCAGTTGCTACATATAAATTCTTTGTGAGAGTGAGAGCAAGGATATTTTGATACCCATGTTTGAAAAATATGCTATACTTGTGAGTGATTATGGGTAATATATTGTGAGACACACATGGTTGATGAGTTTTGGGTAGTTATATATGATTCCTTGTACCTTAACGTTTGCATGTGAGTTGATCACCATCACGAGTCTATGCTTGAGGTTAAATTGTTTCTACTTATAATCAGAAAGCTACTCTTTGTTGATAATTGTTGTGCTTGTCTTGAAGAATGTTTTGTGTTGTTGCTGTAAAAACCCTAAGTTGATGTTTAGAAGGACATGATATTTTGTTCGAGGACGAACAAAGCTCTAAGTGTGGGGTGTTGATGATAGGCGGATTTACACGCCTATATCAATATATTTTGCCTATATTTTAGCCTAGTTTTGAGAACAAATTATATATTTCATGCACTTTTAGTCCTTTTTCCTATAAATGAGCTAACGAACATGATTAGTAAAGTTTCAGGTATAAATGATGCAAAATTCAGCATTTTATGGCTTACATGACGTAAAAGAAAGCTCACGAAGGAAGGAAAGGGAGTTTACATGCCTAAGGACCAAAACTGCTGCATGGAAAATCTGTCCCGGGCTAAAACAGCATTTCTGAAGACTTTGGGGACTTACAGACACAAAGCTGGATTTTGACAATGATACATTAACCTAGTACAATTGGGTTATGTATTTCATTAGTTTATTTGGATTAGGAGAATGTTACATTAACCTAGTACAAATGGGTTAAGTATTTCCTTAGTTTAGTAGGATTTGGTTATTTATTTCATTAGCATAGTAGGAGTAGGATAGGAGTATTATAAATACCCTATCATGCTAGAGATTTTAATCAAGTCCTCCCTTAGTGGAGAGGCAAGTCCTCCCTTAGTGGAGAGACACATTCTACTTCTCAATTACAACTCTTCTAATCTTTCCGTTAATTCTATTCTTCTTCTATTCTTAAATTCCACAACAAGAGAATCGTTACTTGCTAAGGAATCACGCCACACGCCTATCACCTAATCCACACGCCATTACTCAACAATAACAATGCAAATCGTGATCTCCTTCGCATTCATGGGTAACTAAACCTCTCTGTTGGGGTTATGGAAGCCGAATGAGTTACTATTTATTGTTGTGAGTTTATGAGTTTGTGACACGTATGTTGCTTATATCATTATTCTCTTCATCTTAATGCAAATTCTTGTGGCTGCAGACGCATAGAATAACGCTAGTCTAACATTTAACTTGTTCGAGAGAAAGGTTATTTGTCTGGAAAAGAGATAATGTCAATGTAGTAGGACACCCTTTCCTATTAAAAAGCTAGTGCCGTAACTGGACTAACCTCATGGAGAATTCGCACCGTTAGACACGCTTTAAGCTCGAGAGAGTTAAAGTGAAATAGTCCTTGTTCAGGTCGAGAGACGCTTGGCTTTACCATCGACTACAATTCTCTATAAGCAATTGCATGTCAAGACTCTACACACTCATAGCCAATAGAGACGTATAACTCAGAAGGTGGACATAACCCCAACGCTTCAATTCTCATTGTTTACAACCAACGTGACAATCTCTTTTTACTTTGCTACTTTCAGCTTTTACTTTATTGTTTTGGTTACATATTACAATCCCCCTTTTTTACGAGACTTGCACCAAAAGTTTAGTAATTTTACTTACTTGTTGGCCAAGCTATTCCCTGTGGGATCGACACCCAACCCAGGTTGGGTTCTATATTTGCTAACGACCGCTTTACACTCCCACGAGAGCTGTAGATTGAGCGTTATCAATAATATGAAAAAAATGTTGCTAATTTTGTTTCTAAGTGTTTGAATTTCCAACAAGTCAAGGTAGACAATTTGATACCAGGTGACACTTCCTAAGAGATAGCCTTGCCTATGTGGAAGTGGGAGATGATTAATATGGACTTCATTACTGTAACACCCCGAATTTCAGGCTAAAATGTAAACCGTTATTTCCTTCGCGTAAAGGTTCCAAAAGCCATAAATCTGATGCAAATATAGTGTGTTGATCAATTATTTAGCATGGGAATCTATTTGAGCATGAATTGAGATCATAGAGGTCCCTTAAACCAAGGACGAGTTGGAAGTTTTTCTATCGTTTTAGTTTTAGTGAGCGTCGAATTTAGGTCAACTTCTATCGACCATAACTTCTTTTATAAAATGAATTATAGGGCTTCTTATATATGAAATGAAAGGTCTTTTAAATAGCTTTCAAACGATACCAATTTCTCCTAAATCCGATACCCGAGCAAAAAGTTATGACTTTGCAAAGTGGAGTGCATCGCCTAGCAAATCACCTAAAGCTACTGAAAGTATTGTGTCATGGGCAATGCGTCGCCCAGTCCATTTTGGGTGATGGTCAATGCGACTCCCATCCTATTTTGGGTGATAAACAATGTGTGGCATTGCCTAGATTAGTCCATAGGCAATGCTTCGCATGCCCTATGGTCCAAGGGCGTAAAAACTTCATTTTTAAGTCATTTTAAGGGAAACCAAGTCTTTTCACATCCCAAAACCGTCCCTAATCATCCTTAAACAAATTTAGGCTTATTAATAATGTTTTAACTCTCTAAAGATCCAAAAATTCATCTTTTAAGAATACAAAGGGAGAAAACAACTAGGGCTTGGACAATCAAGCTTAAAGGTCAAATCTTCTTGAAATTTCTTTGTGATTTCTTCGCAACTAAGGTATGTAGGGTTTTCCTAAACTACATGAGCATAAGGAAATTGTTCAACCACATTTAAACATTGTGAAATCATGAACTTTGAAAGGGTTTTTGTCACTACCCAAACTAGGGCCTGGCTATGACGGACCAGAACCATGAAGGCCCGAATGCCCTACTCCATCTAGTAGTCATGCATAACATTTATATAATAAGAGAAGATGCGGAAATAAATATGATACGGAAACATGGTCATTAACTCTGAGTTTCAAGACATGAGAATAAAAGTTACAATTCAAAACATCTGAATAAGATCTGACTCAGTCTGTGAAATCTCTACTACATCTCAAAACTGTTCAAAAAACTAGGACAAGGCCCCCAGTAGACCAAAATAACGGAATAACAAAATCTGAAATAATAGGCCTTCTGAAACAAAGAAGGCTCACCACTGCATGGATCACTTCTCTCTGGAATACTCTACTAGTTAGTTGGACCCTTGGACTGAGCCTTCGAACTGGGGAGGTAGGGGTTCAATACAGATGTACTGGTACGCAGAGCAGATCCAAAATAATAATTTATATTCAACATATATGAGAGAAATTTTAAATAGTTTATAAACATATCATATAGTAAGAAATCTCATGGGTATTTTTGAAAGACTCTGTAAAATTATCTGAACTCTGTGACACTCTTCGTTTTACTTCTATGCTTGGTATTCCATGGGCTATATGGAATCCTCCACTGACTCGGGGAAGCCTCCAACCCAAGTGTGTCACAAGGGTTGGTGTCTCTGACTCTGCTACACCACATGTCCATCACCAGCATAAAAATAATATACCTAGATTGGCAAATCACGATTTTAGGCTAAGAGTTACTTGAACTCTAGCCCTTTTCAGGCAACTACCTAACTCTCTTTATGCCCATTTTTAACTCTTTAAGACATGCATAATATACTCTGAAAACTCTAACTCTGTTATGGCATACATTTATATGGTATCGTTATACCATTGACTTGCAAGCCACATATATGACCCATTATTAGAATAGAATAATCTCTGTTTCAAAACGTAAATCTGGGACCACCATATCAATAAGTCATTTCAAGAAACTCTTTCTTAAAGCTCATGTAAACATATGCAAGAAACTCTCTTTTTAAATATTAAAATACACAAAGTGGTCATGTCAAAAATGTCAATCACATGAAATTCTTTCTTTTTATGACAAGAATGAAATCATACCAAGAAACTCACTCTCATCATCATTAAAAACATGTTAAATACTTAAACATTGAAAAGATCCACTTCAAAATATTAAACAATCCTCTTAAATCATTCCCAACAAGTTCATCAACTCTAAATCATAAAAGAGAGGGATTTAAATAATAATTCTCTCTATCAAATCTTCAACATCATACATATTCATATAGACTTAAATCAATTTAAGAGGGAAAGGCCTAGAGGACAAAATAACAATTTTATTAAACATGCATAAAGCATAATAAAATCATGGGTCTCAAAACCCCTTTAAACAATTCATGCTTGATGATTTTTAATTCATAATTGGGTGTTTTCAACAAGCCCATGTAGTTTTAGGATAAACCTCAAGTACCTCAATTTAGAAATTTGACGGATAATTCTTGAAGTGTACGGTTTGGGGATTCCAAATCTTCACTCAGTTTGAAAAACCCACAGTCGAATCTTGAGTTTATTGCGTTTTTAGTTTGAAACCCCAGAGAGTGTTCTTGTGATTTTTTTTTAAAAAAAGTATATGAATAATGTGGTCACTTGGGAGTATAATCCCGTGTCTTGCTGATAAGGGGGGTGGTGGTAAATACCTAATTACCCTTAATGAGACAGAGTAAAATATAACTGGGAGGTTAATTTTATGGGCCACCGCAACGCGCCACAATCGCGGTGGCTCACTGAAAATTGATGTATGGGATTCTTAGGGTCACCGCGACACAGAGCCATCGCGTTGTCCCACTGGTTGGGACCTGAAATTTCAGTGCGATGTTCCACAATCGCGCTAGGCTACTGGAATTTTACAATTGTTAGATAGACCCCCTCTGCGACGCGCCAAGCACCAAAATGATGTTGTTTTATGACTAGGACATATATTATCCATAATTTCTTGCCCGAGTATCGGATTTGGGCTAATCTTAAATCGGTGAAAATTTTATCAAATTTCCCATGTGATGAAAAGTCGAAATTAGGGAAATTATATATATGGTTTAAACTTTAATCACTTTGGAAGTCAAAGAATGAGACTAAGTCCCTTTGATACTTAAATTTTTTTTTCTAGTCTTTAACTCTAAGAGCATGCTACTAGGATCTAATAGTTGCACGACTTTTACATGGTGTTACATTATCCCCCATTAGGATCATTCATCCCCGAATGATGATGCAGAACACAGACAAGCACGATTTCAAGCATACTAAGGCCATAAAACAAAAGGACAAAGATTGTACCTTTCACTTCTTCATTCAATGGATCAAATAAGTCTGGGTATCTATTTCTCATGTCACCTTTTGATTCCCAAGTCACTTTCTCAACTTTCTGATTTTTCCACAACACTTTAATCGAGGTTATTTCTTTTCTCCTCAATTTCCTAACTTGGCGATCCAAGATTGCCACGGGATCTTCTTCATAGGATAAGGAGTCTATCACTTGGACCTCCTCTATAGGCAACACAAATGAATGGTCTACAACACACTTCTTCACTATGGATATGTGAAATATCAAATCAACAAAACCTAAACTTGTAGGCAACTCTAACTCATACGCAACCCCACCTATTCTTCTTAAAATCTGGTATGGACCTATATAGCGAGCACTCAGCTTACCTTTCTTCCCAAATCACATAACTCCTTTCATAGGGGAGACTTTGAGAAATACTCAATCACCAACTTTAAATTCTAGCTCCCGTTTCTGAACATCGGCATAGGATTTCTATTTACTCTGGGCTATTTTAAGTCGTTCTCTAATAATTTTCACATCCTTCATCGCCTGATGAAAAAGATCAGGCCCAAACAACTGATTCTCACCCACTTCATACCACCCTATCAGTGATCTATATCTTCTCCCATACAAACCTTCAAACAGAGCTATCTTAATATTGGCATGGTAGCTGTTATTATAAGCAACTCTATCAATGGCAAGTAATCTACCCAACTACCATTGGCATCAATCACACAAGCCCTCAACATATACTCAAGGGTCTGAATAGTGCGCTCATCTTGCCTATCAGTATGAGGGTGGAATACAGTACTCAGATTCACTTGGTTACCTAAACCCCTTTGAAAAGATCTCCAAAACTAAGAAGAGAATTGCGTACCTCAGTCAGATATGATGGATACAGGTGCTCCATGCAAATGGACTATCTCCTTGATGTATAACTTGGCATAGTCATCTCCCGAATAGTTGATTCTCACAAGCAGAAAGTGGATGACTTGGTTAACCGGTATACAATTACCCAAATAGAATCATACTGGTTTCAGGACCTTGGAAGTCCCATGATTAATTCCATATTGACCATCTCCCACTTTCACAAGGGCAAAGCTATCTCTTGGGAGGTACCACCTAGCCTCATATGCTCTACTTTCACTTGTTGACAATTCAAACATTTGGTAATAAGGTTAGCCACATCACACTTCATATTATACCACCAGTATATGGTTTTCATATCATGATACATCTTAGTAGAGACTGGGTGAATGACATACCTCTAAGTATAAGCTTTATCAAGGATCCTATTTCGTAACCCATCTACATCTAGCACACATAGTCTACCCTGATATCTCAAAATCCCATCACCACCAATTAAAAAAGGCATCACCTTCTATTGACCCTCATCCTTCTTGATCTGCATCAAGATGGAATCTTTAATTTTCTTCTCTTTAACTTCAACACAAAAGGAAGATTTAGCTACCTCTTGAATAAACACTCCCTCATCTTTGGAATCCAAGAGTCATACCCCTAGATTTGCAAGTTGGTAAATATCCTTCACCATCTCCCTCTTCCCCTTTTCAATATATGAAAGTTTGCCCATAGATAACCTGCTGAGGGCGTCGGCTACCATATTTACCTTTCCCGGATGGTAGTGCAGGCTCATGTCATAATCCTTCAAAAGATCCAACCAACGTCGTTTCCTGAGATTCAATTCTTTCTATGAGAAAACCTACTGCAAACTCTTGTGGTCAGTAAATATATAAATATGTACCCCATAGAGATAATGTCGCCAGATTTTAAGCGCAAACACCACAGTTGCTAACTCCAAGTCATGGGTGGGGTAATTTTGCTCATGTACTTTCAACATCCTGGACGCATAAGCAACCATTTTATTGTGCTATATAAGTACATACCCAAGTCCCACATGGGAAGTATCACAGTACACAAAAAGACCCTTTGTATCTTCTGAAAGAGTTAGAATAGGTGCAGTGGTCAACTTGTCTTTCATCAAAACTATTCTCACAGGAGTCAAACCACACAAACTTTACCTTTTTCTGCATCAACTTAGTCAGTGGTGTATCTACTGAAAAGAAACCCTCTAAGAACCTTCTATAATACCTCGCCAAATCTAAGAGGCTTCGAATATCAGTTGGAGTCATGGGTTTGGGCTATTTTCTCACTGCCTCAACCTTTTGGGGATCAAACTTAATCCTGTTACTAGACATAATATGCCCCAAGAAAGCAATAGCATTAAGCTAGAATTCACACTTGGAAAACTTTGCATACAACCTATGATCTTTGAGAGTCTGAAGGATGATTCGGAGGTGATTGGCATGATCCTCCTCATCAATTTAAAATATGACAAACAAATCCAAAAACTAATGGAACACCCTATTCATAATAGCCATGAAGGTTGCATGGGTGTTATTCAACCCGATGGACATGATTAAGAATTTATAATGACTATATCTGGTTTGGAAGGCTATTTTGGGAATGTCTGACTCTCTAACTTTCAACTAATGATATCCCGAATGAAGGTCATCTTTGAAAAATATTTAGCACCTTGAAGCTAGTAAAAAATATCATCAATTATAGGAAGAGGATTTTTATTTTTAATAGTGACCTTGTTTAACTAGTGATAATCTACACACATACGGAGGGAACCATCTTTCATTTGCAGGAAGAGTACAAGTGCACCCCAAGGAGAAACACTACGATGGATAAAACCTTTGTCTAGAAGATCTGCTAGATATTCTTTCAACTCTTTTAGTTCTGCAGGAGCCATTCTATATGAAAGATAGAGATGGGACGGGTATCGAGCAACAAATTAATACCAAAATCTATCTCCCTATCAGGTGGTATGCTTGGGAGATCATTAAGAATTTTTTTTGGGAACTTATTCACCATAGGGGCAGACTGAAGAGAAAGGCTTTCTGTATTCAAATCTTTAAACTGATTAAGATGATACAAGAAACCCTTAGAAATGAGTTTACGGGCTCTGAGGTAAGATATAAAGTGCCCTATAGGTGCTAAGGAATGTCCCTCCCTTTCTGTTACTAGTTTATTTAAGAAGGAAAAATTAACCTTTCAGGTTCTACAATTTAGTATGGCATAGCACGAGTAAAGCCAATCCATCCCTAGGAAGCATAAAAATCAACTATGTCTAAGTCTACGAGGTCTGCCACAATATCCCGCCCACAAATAGTCACCACACAATTTCTATATACCCTCCTAGCCACAACAAAATCTCCTATTAGAGTTGAAATAGAAAAAGGTTTGGCAATCACATCGGGCTTAAACCCAAAACTAATAGCCACACAAGGTGCCACGTAAGAGAGGGTAGACACAGGATCAAGTAACACATATACATCACGGGAAAAGATTTGCAATGTACCAATAACTATATCCAGTAAGGCCTCTACCTCCTAGCGGTTGGTCAAGGCGTATAATCGGTTGTGGCCGCTTCTGGCGGCTAAAAGGGCACCCTCTTGAGGCGGTAGTGGTGTATAAGAATTAGACTGTGACTTAGCTCCATAAATATTACTCTTTTTGTCTAGACAGTCTCTCTGGATATGGCCTGGCCGTCTACACGAATAACACACCATTGCGCCAAACTGACATCTCCCTGGATGATTCCTCCTACATCTCTCATAGCATAGGTATGTCCAAGAGGTCTGAGCTACACTTCCTTGAGACTACAAACCCTATATTCTAATCCCCTATCTGGACTGAAAATCTTGAGGGCGCTGTCCGACTGGGGGTTTGGATACTGGAGCACTGGCTACAAACTGTGCATTACCCTAATACTTCTTCTTCTTCCACTTGTTACCCTAATTAGCACTTTCCTACTGACTGTGGATCTGGTATGCTATCTTGGATCTCTTTACCTACCTGTCCTTCTCTATAGATTCAATGATTTTTTTTTATTTTCCTCAAGTTGCTGCATGTGGATTGATAGTATAGGAAAATTCATGTCCCGGTTCAATATTGATCCTTGACATTCAAACACTAAGTCATCTGAAAGGCGGGATGTAAATTTCCTCATTTGGGGATCTCATGTTACTAGTCATCTCTGAAGAATAACGGGCTAGTTGGTTGAACCTCAGAGTATACATATGCAAGAAACTCTCTTTTTCAATATTTCAAATACACAAGATGGTCATATCAAAGATATCCATCACATGCAATTCTTTTTTTAACACAAGAACAAAATCATATCAAGAAACTCCCTCTCATTATTATCAAAATCATGTTAAATACTTGAGTATTGAAAATATCCCCTTCAAAACATTAAACAAGCATCTTAAATGATTCCCAACAAGTTCATCAACTCTAAATCATCAAAGAGAGGGGTTTCAATAATAATGCTCTCTACCAAATCTTCAACATCATACATACTCATATAGTTTTAAATCAATTCAAGGGTGAAAGGCCTAAAGTCCAAAACAACAATATCATTAAACATGCATAAAGCATAATAAAATCATGGATCTCAAAACCCTTTAACAAATTCATGCTTGATGATTTTTAATTTATAATTGGGTGTTTTCAACAATCCCATGTAGTTTTAGGATAAATCCAGCATACCTCAATTTAGAAATTTGATGGATGATTCTTGAAGCCTACGGTTTGGAGATTCCAAATATTCACTCAGTTTTGAAAACCCACGGTTGAATCTTGAGTTAATTGGGTTATTAGTTTGAAACCCTATAGAGTGTTCTTGTGAATTTTTTTTTGAAGAGAATATGAATAATGTGGTCACTTGGAAGTATAATCCCATGTTTTGCTGATAAGGGGGGGGGGGGGGGCGGGGAGGGGAAAATACCTAATATAACCTTAATGAGATGGAATAAAATATAACAGGCAACCCAATTTTATGGGCCACCGCGACACACCACAATCACGGTGGCTCACTGAAAATTGATGTATGAGACTCTTAGGGTCACCGCGACACAGAGCCATCGCGTTGTCCCACTGGTTGGGACCTGAATTTCAGCGCAATGTGCCACAATCGCGCTAGGCTACTGGAATTTGATAATTGTTAAATAGACCCCCTCCGCGATGCGCCAAGCACCAAAATGATGGTGTTTTATGACTAAGACTTAAATTAGCCATAATTTCTTGTCCGGGTATCAAATTTGGGAGAACCTTAAATCGATGAAAAGCTTATCAAATTTCACATGTGATGAAAATTAGAAATTAGGGAAATTAAATATATGTTTTAAACTTTACTCACTTTTGAAGTCAAAGAATGAGACTAAGTCCCTTTGACACTTAAATTTTTTTTCTAGTCTTTAACTCTAAGAGCATGCTACTAGGAGCTAATACATGCACGAATTTTGCGGGGTGTTATAGTTTTTAGAATTTATATTACAATGTTGCTTTATGAATTCTTTAATGGCATTATTATGTTGGTCTTGAGGCCTTTCCCCCAAACTTGGTTTATAACCATGTATAAATATATATATGTATTTGTTTTGATGAATTTGAATAATGAATTCAGAGAATGATATATTAGAAATCCCTCTCTTATTTACAAGATTCTTGTTTTTCATAAATATGATTTATTCGAAATGCATTGTTGGGAGCATGATATAAATGTCTTGATTTAAGATTTATCTTTAAATTGATGAGAGGGGTTTTGCATGTTAATAAAGGTTGAATATATATAATTAAAGAATTGCATGGTTTTCCAATAATACGTGACCACCACATGTTTGTTGAAATGACTGAAAGGAATGACCTTTGCATGATTTGATAAATGTATTAGAAGAATGAATCTTCTTTAATTGTTGAATATGATGGTCTAAACTTTATGTTTTAAAAGAAGAAATTGTGATATGATTTTAATGGCTCAGAAACTTGACTTGCAAATCTTGATATGACGATACCAATTCAGATAATACCATGGTAGCATAGAATAGAACAGAATGTGGATTTTCTTTTTGACTTTTAGATTTTAAACTTAGAATGATACATGTTCAGAAAAGGTTAAAAATGGACATAAAGAGATGTTAGGTGGTTCCTTGAAGAAGGCACGAGTTTAGATAACTAATTGTCCAGAATTGTGTTTTGCCGATATGGGTTATTGCATCCCCTGGCAAGATTTTGCGCTGGCCCAGTGCCCTGTGACGTATGACACTCAAACACTCTAACCCTTGCGGTAAACTTGGGTTGGGGGCTTTCCCGCCGAGTCAATGGCAGATTCCATATAACCTGTGGAATATCGGACTTGTAGGGGCATAGCACCTAACTCAGAAGTAATACAAAGATCAGAAGTGCATTGAGAAGAATATTTTATGGTTATCAAAGAATTGCCCATGTGTTTTAAACTATATCATGCATGATGTTACATGAACTTCTCTCACCTATTATATATATATATAAATTCATTATTTTGGATTTCACTGCATACCAGTACAATTGTATTGACCCCCTTATTTTCAGGGTCTGAGGCTCAGTCTAAAGGTCCTGCTAAACCGTAGAGTTGATAGTCAGAAGTGTGCAGTTGGTAAGCCTCCCTTACTTTGGAAGGTCATTCTTAAAGTATTGTTATTTCATTATGGTATTGGTCCATTGGGGCCTTGTCCCAGATTTCAGATATGTCTATTGCTTTTTTGTATGTACTAGAGATTTCAAAGACTGAAATTGACGTTGTTAAGATGTTGATGGATTTATTTCCAGCATTGTTAAATTAAATTCAGAGTATGACCACGGTTCCATTTATTTCATTTCTCTATTATTTTCTTTATTATTGAGTATTATGCATGATTACCAAAAATAAAAGGGCGCCCAGGCCTCTATGATTCGAGATGCTCATCATGGCTAGGGCCCCGGCTCAAGTTGTGACAAAGTTGGTATCAGAGCATGGTTCATGGTCCCAGGGTATCTGCAAAATTACATCGGGTAGAGTCTTATTTATAGGTGTGTAGTGTTCCACACTTATAAGTAGGAGGCTACAAAACATTTAGGATTATCTCACTTTCTTCATATTTTAGTTTGTGCTATGGATTCAGAATGTTCCTCTTTCATACTCTAGTTCATACTATGATGTTGCCCATATGAAAGTGAAGTTATCCCAAATCCTACTCTGATGTTCTTAGATATGTCTCATTGTTGAGGTGATTCAAAAGAAGAAGCTTAGATATAAATAATGTGGTCCTTTTCTGATATAGTTATAAACGATTATGGAATTGCACAAGGACTTGAGGGGAGTCCATGATTTCTATAAAGTGTATTGATTTAAGATTATACCTTTATCTACATCAATCATGCATTTGAGCCTGAGGCGTGAAGTGTTATCAGTCCCTTTCAGGATTCTTATTGCAGGTGTCATGCATAAGGGGAATGATGTATAGTAGAATGTTGGAACTGTATTTCTACCCGAGTAGTAGTGTATGTTAAAGTGTCATGACCTATTGGTAGTGAGATAATCCATAAATTATGATATGAAGTCACAAGCTTAACAGTCTAAATTATGGAGACTTTTGCATACAGAAGTTAGTTTAGTTACATAACTATTGATTGAGAAGTGGTTTGCCATTTTACAGTGATAGACTAATGTGGTAGTAATAATTGTAGGTTGTATGGTAGTCCGTGAGGGGAGTGTTTGGCTTTGATTATTATTTATTCAAAAAAAAAGGAAAGGAGCCTAAAGAGGATAGTTATGGTGGTTATAGAAATCTTTTATAGGCTGTTAATGGAAATAGTTAGATTAGCCAATAAGTTATAATTATACACTCATTGTTGTTGTGAAATTTGAGGGTAGTCTAAAGGTATTCTTGGTTAAGTAAGTATGATATAAGAAAGTATAATATGTAGATAAGATCGTATTGGGCAATACTATAAGATTAAGGTTGACCATGTCTATTATGTGACTTTACCCCCTTGACCTTCTTTTATTTAGTGGTTGTAAACTATTACTACTTGTGAGAAGTTATGTAATAGATTTTGAGGTGTATTAGTAATGTCATGGAGGTGATTTGGTTGTAGGTAGTATCTAAGTGAAATGGGGTATTTGGGTGGAATTTCCCAATTTGATGGACTAGTATCATATGTTGCATGCTTCATCGGTGGTACGTGATTGTTGCAAGACTGTAGGCTTGAACTTTAGACGTAGAATGTGGCGGTAAGAAAAGTATCTTAAGGTTGATGATGTATGTTTTATGGGAATGAATTAGTAGGCTTGATGTGATTTATTGAAGATCCTAGGTTGATAATTTATGAAGAGTAAAGTGGTAATTGTGAGGTATATGTGTATAGGAGTACTAGTGTTAAAATGATAAATTGTGGTTGAGTTATTAAGTGGATAAGGGCGTAAGTATATAAGAATAATTTGCACCCCTTGGTAGTATGACGTTAGGTAAGATTTTATGATATGAGTTATGCGATTAACGGTCTAATGTTAGAAGGTTAAGTAGTGGATTTTTATGTGATAAGGAGTGAGGTTGTGTATGCTCATGCACTGCGAGTTGTAAGTTGATGATGATAGAGGATAAAAAAATTAAGAGTAGCATTCTTGGAAAGCAATGCCTTTAGAGTATAGTTAAAACAGGAAAGTTTAGCATTTATGTGTATAAGTGTTTTGCGTACCTAGTTTGTGTTCTTGAAATTATGGTATGGAGAAGTTTGGGGAGTTGTATAGTGTTATTTAGAGTTGAATTAAGAAAATATGAGTGGGAAGTATGCACCTTTGGTATAGTTTTACAAATTTTGGTAAGATGCAAGTTATGTGATTAGAGATGTAATGCGAGTATTCTAAGGAGTTGAAGATGAAGTGTTGTGTTCCTAGAAGTGTGGTTGTCTATTCCCATGACAATGTTAGCCATAAATAGATGACTTTGAGGTTTGGAGGATGTTAGGATTAATGTACCTGAAGGGGATTTTCTAGAATGAATTTAGTGTCCTTGTAAAAAGAAAAGAAAAATCTATGGAGAGGAGTTTGTGTTAATGTGTATGGTGGTATATCTCTTGTGTTGAGAGTTGTGGATATTTATTTGATGAGAGGTTATGTCTGCAAGTCTAGGATTATGACTTTAATCTAAAGGGGAGATGATGAGTTAAAGTAGTTCTCAAATATTCTTATGGTGTCAAGTTCCAAGTAAGAGTCATGATAAATCTATTACAATTCAAGCAAACTCCTCATGCCTTACGTTATGTATCTAAGTCTTACCTATGTCTAAGGTTTGAGCACTCTATGTAACTTATGACATGTTCCGACTTCCAAACTAGAAGAAATAATGTCCCTCGATGATCCAGTATTCTAAGTATCCAAGCTCTATGTTGTGTTGCTCATGAACAACAATTTTGTGTCCCAAATCATGATTGGTTCTAAGGAACTATATTTTCATATGATAACGATTTATTTTATGTTGGGATTAGCCAAAATGATAAAGTTGTGTGAAATCATGACTATTTCATTTCTAAAAATGAGAAGCGATCGCTTTAAGTAGAAGTCCTTGCCTAAATCGTTGACTTCATGAATTCTACACTCATGTTATAAGACTCATGATGTAAGCTCTCATGTTTCTCACTATGGTTTTCCTAAGAACTCGTACTGTGTTGAGTTTATGCCAGAACAACTCTCCACTTATGATTCAAAGACTTGATATGTGAAGCACTTCATGTCCATTCTATCGTATCTTTATTTCATGTCCCTCCTCGAGTAGTGAATAAGTATAAGGTATGATCTAATAGTGTTACTTCCATTCAGGGTGTTTATGCTCGGGTCACCCAATTACCCCCCGTATGTTAGTATAATGGTGGTTGTGGAAGCGAATTAGTGTGTTAGGTGGGGGAGTAGATGTTCTTGAAGGTGAAAATTTTGATGTGATTCTCGAGCTAAGGTTATAGGTGAAAGGGAAAATAAAGAGATGGACTTTTGTTGTATGAAATAGCTAAGAAGGAGAAATGTGGCAAAAATATTTATGAGAGTGATGAAAATTGTTGGTCTTAGTGGGGAGATCCAAGCAGTGGGTGTAGTAATGATTAGGCTTGAATGTTCTGATTGATGAAAACACAAACTAATGTGCCATACGGTTAGTATTCTTTGAATTAAGACCTGAGGTTGTTGGATTATAGTGATGAGGTGAGATGATTTCTTAATGTGATGTAGAGTACAGGGTCCCATAGTTTAAATTAGCACCTTTTTCCTTCGAGTTAGGCTTCAACATAGAAGTATTATATGATGGAACACAAATTCTTATGGATAGATGTGTTACAGAAGAATTATAAGTTGGAAATGATAAAGTATGTTAATTAATGTTGAGGTATAGACAAGTAGTGTTGCTAAGTGTAGGTCTTTTCGTTGTAGCTTGTAAGATGGAGAATGCTAATATTCATATGTTTCGTGAGAAGCTTATCTCATCTCTTGTACCAATCTTAATCAGGTCGAGGACTCTTAGGAAAAGTTATGTCTTACAATGTTTAGATCATGTTCCATAAAACACATGCCAAGATTCATGTCGATGTCAAGTTTTGCTATCTCGGGTTTCCTGCTTACCCATTTCCCTAAGGGTTATCATGAAGATCGTGTGATGACTTTGCATGTTTTTTTTGATGAGGAAAAATGTTTGAATCAATATTACGTTCCTTATTCTACACTTTTAGAGCTTCAAGAAGTCCCTACCTATCATTCGGGGATGAATGATCCCAAGGGGGAGATAATGTAACACCCCGCATTTTGGGATAAAACGTAAACCGTCATTTCCTTTGTGTAAAGGTTCCAAAATCCATAAATCCAATGCAAATATAGTGTGTTGATCAATTATGTAGTGTGAGAATCTAGTTGAGCATGAATTGAGATCATAGAGGTCCTTTAACCCAAGGACGAGTTGGATGCTTTTCTATCGTTTTAGTTTTAGTGAGCGTCGAAACTTAGATCAACTTCAATCGACCATAACTTCTTGTATAAAATGAATATAGGACCTACTATATATCAAATGAAAGGTCTTTGAAATAGCTTTCCAACGATACCAATTTTGCCTAAATCCGATACCCGAGCGAAAAGTTATGAATTTGCAAAATGGAGTGCGTTTCCCGGCAAATCTCCTAAAGCTACTGAAAGTGTTATGCCATGGGCAATGCATCGCCCAACCCATTTTGGGAGATGGGAAATGCGACGCCCAGCCTATTTTGGGCGATAAACAATTTGTGGCATTGCCTAGATTAGTCCATAGGCAATGTGTCGCATGCCCTATGGCCCAAGGGCGTAAAAACTTTGTTTTTAAGTCATTTTAAGGGCAACCAAGTCTTTTTACATCCCAAAACCATCCCTAATCATTGTTAAACGAATTTAGGCTTATTAATAATGTTCTGACTTTGAAGATCCTAAAATTCATCTTTCAAGAACACAAGGGGAGAAAATAACTAGGGTTTGGACAATCAAGCCTAAAGGTCAAATCTTTTTGAAATTTCTGCATGAATTCTTTGCAACTAAGGTACGTGGGGTTTTTCTAAACTACATGGGCATAAGAAAATTGTTCAACAACATTTAAACATACTGAAATCACGAACTTTGAAAGGGTTTTAGAATTTATATTACAATGTTGCTTTATGAATTCTTTAATGATATTATTGTTTTGGTCTTGAGGCCTTTCCCCCAAACTTGATTTATAACCATGTATAAATATATATATGTATGTGTTTTGATGAATTTGAATGATGAATTGAGAGCATGGTCTATTAGAAATTCCTCTCTTGTCTACAAGCTTCTTATTTTTCGTAAGATATGATTTATTCGAAATGCATTGTTGGGAGCATGATATAAATCTCTTGATTTAAGGTTGATCTTTAAATTAATGAGAGGGGTTTTGCATGTTGATAAATGTTTAATATATATTATTAAAGAATTGCATGATTTGTCAATAATACATGACCACCACATGTTCGTTGAAATAACTGAAAGGAATGACCTTTGCGTGATTTGATAAATGTATTTGAAGAAAGAATCTTCTTGAATTGTTGAAATATGGTGGTCTAATATTTACATTTTAACATAAAAACTGTGATATGATTTTTATGGCTCAGAAACATAACTTGCAAGTCTTGGTATGACGATACCAATTCAGATAATGCCATGGTAGAATAGAACAAAACAAAATGTGGATTTTCTTTCAAATTTTCAGATTTTGAACTTAGAATGATACATGTTCAGAAAAGGTTAAAAATGAGAATAAAGAGATGTTAGATGGTTCCCCAAAGAAGGCACGAGTTCAGATAACTCATTGTCCAGAATCGTGTTTTGCCGATATGGGTTATTACATCCCCTAGCAGGATTTTGTGCTGGCCCAGTTCCTTGTGGTGTATCAGACTCAGACACTCCAACCCTTGTGACAAACTCGGGTTGGGGGCTTCTCCGCCGAGTCAATGGCAGATTCCATATAGTCCGTGGAATATCAGACTTGTAAGGGCGTGCCACCTAACTCAGAAGTAATACAAAGATCAAAACTGCATTGAAAAGAATGTTTTATGGTTATCAAAGAATTTCCCATGCATTTTAAAATATATCATGCATGATGTTACATGAAATGCTCTCACGTATTATATATATATAAATTCATTATTTTGGATTTCTCTGCGCACTAGTACAATTTTATTGAACCCCTATCTTTCAGGGTCTGAGGCTCAGTCTAGAGGTCCTGCTATACCATAGGGTTGACTGTCAGAAGTGTGTAGTTGGTGAGCCTCCCTTACTTCGGAAGACCATTCTTAAAGTATTGTTATTTCATTATGGTATTGGTCCACTGGGGGCCTTGTCCCAGATTTTAAAAAGTTGTATTAGTTTTCGTATGTACTAGAGATTTCATAGTCTGAAATACACGTTGTTTAGATATTGATGGATTTCTTTCCAGTATTGTTAAATTGAATTCGGATTATGACCATGATTCCGTTTATTTCATTTTCACATTAATTTTTTTATTATTTAGTATTGTGCATGATTACCAGAAATAGAAGGGTGTTCGGGTCTCCATGGTTCGGGATGCTCATCACAGCTATGGCCCCGGATTGGGTCGTGACAATTATGGGGCTTCCGAAGTTACAAAACCAATATGACTCTATTTGGTTGATTGTAGAAAGGTTGACCAAGTCCGTTCATTTTCTTCCAATACGGACCAACTATTCGGGGGATGACTATGCTAAGCTATACATTCGAGAGATAGTCTGTTTGCAGGGTGCTCTTGTGTCCAATATATCTGACCGAGGTAAAAAAAATTCTTTTCCATTTTGGCGGTCTTTCCAGAGGGGTTTAGGAAACCAAGTGAACCTGAGTACTACTTTCCATCCTCAAACTAATAGGCAAGATGAACGCACCATTTAGACCCTAGAGGATATGTTATGGGACTGTGTGATTGACTTCAATGATAGTTGGGTGGATTATTTGTTGCTGATAGAATTTGCCTACAACAATAGCAAACATTCCAATATTTAGATGGCCTCTTTTGAGGTATTTTATAAGAGACGGTAAAATTCATCAACTGGATGGTCTGAAGTGAGTGAAACTTGGTTGTTTGGTCCTGGCCTTGTTCATCAGGCAATGGAAAATGTGAAGATCATTAGGGAGAGACTTAAGATTGCTCAGAGTCGTCAGAAGTCTTATGCCGATGTTATAAGAAGAGATTTATAATTCAAAGTTGATGATTGGGTATTCCTAAAGGTCTTCACTATGAAGGGATTCATGCGGTTTGGGAACAAAGGGAATCTTAGTCCTCGTTATATAGGAACGTATCAGATTATGTGGAGGATAGGAGGGGTTTCCTATGAGTTAGACTTGCCTACGAGTCTGGCTTTCGTACATCCAGTATTCTATGTGTCCATATTGAAAAAGTGCATTGGAGATCATTCCTTAGTGTTGCTCAATGTGAAAGACTCCTTGTCATATGAAGAAGAACCCATTGTCATTTTGGATCTCCAAGTTCGAAAGCTGAGAAGTAAGGAGATAGATTCGGTTAAGGTGAGATTCGGTTTAGGTGTTGTGGAAGAATCAAATGGCCAAGGAAGCTACTTGGGAGTCAGAAGACGACACACGAACTAGATACCCAAACCTCTTTGAGGTTGTGGATGATGATATGGAAGTTAAAAATCTTATACTACTTTTTTTCTTTTCATGTAGTGCTTGAAATCGTGCCTTTTGTGTCCCGAGTCATCCTTCAGGGACGAATAATCTCAGGGGGGTATAATGTAACACCCCGTAATTTTGAGGTAGAAATCAAACCATCGTTCGTAAACTCTAATCCCATGATTTATTTTGAATACATGTGTCATGATATTTATCCTAGGGTGTGAAGTGCTCATGAGGTTAAAAATGTTTATAGAAATAACGAAAAAAGACCAAAAATACCCCTAAACTATCTGAAATAGCTCAAAAATGCTCCTCATTAGATTTTTGGCTCAAAAATACCCCTCCGTTAAATATTTGGCTAAAAAATACCCCTCCCTCTAACGGGATTTGGAAAAGGATAAAAAATACCCCTGAACTATCTGAATTGACTCAAAAATATCCCTCTGTTAAATATTTGTTCAAAAATACCCCTCCCCTTAACGAAATTCCACTAAGCATGCCACCTACATAAAAAAAAAACTACGTGACTATGCCACATTACCATCCACATGTAAAATGTTAGTATTTTTTAATTATATGACATTCTTTTCTTCTTTATTTTTATTTTTATTTAAAAACGTCAGTGAAACGGACAAAACTTACACGACTTTTAAATTTTTAATCAAATTAGACAAACGGTGGTTACATAATATTTTTTTTGAAAAAATTTATTAAATGTAACATCGCTATTATCAAATTCCTTTGATCATCTAAAAAATAAGTTTTTTCGTATTAATAGGTTTAAAAGTGTGAAACCCAACAAAAGAGTCTTATTAAACTAACCCATTAATTATTAGGCCAGTATAAAAATTAAAATTAAGATTTACTCGTAAAAGTAACAAATTTCAAACTAAACTTCAAATTAATTTCTCAAAAGATGTGTTTGGCTTTGCTAGCTTTTACTCAAAATGTTTATGTTAAAATGATTTAATAAATACCTCCTCTAATCTAAAATTAATGAATCTTTGAATGTGTCACACATCTTCAAAAAGTTAATGAATGACATAATTAAAGAATAATTTATCAATATTAAGTAACATTTTACTTCTTTTCAAACTTGTTATAAAAATAATAAGATTATTAATCAAAACTGAATTTAGAAAAATGAATTCATTCCGAATGATTAAAAAAGTGCTAAAAGGAATTCATTTATTTGAAAAAGAATTTGCATGTAGTAAATTCAACTCAATTATTAATACATCAACATTTGCTAGCTTAAAAGTTAAAATTCTAGCTCCTCCTCCGAGTCAACATCAGATCAAGATCAAGTTGTCTCTCATACCCAAATGACAATAACAAGATGAAATTTAGAACTTTTAAAACACTAATGAAAAGGTGAAATTTAGAACTTTTAAAACACTAATGAAGTAATTAGCAAAAGATTGGTTTTTTGGTTTTTCCGTTTCACTGCTTTGAAAAAAATAAAAATAAAAATAAAGAAGAAAGGAATGTCACATAATTAAAAAATACTAATATTTTACATGTGGATGGTAATGTTGCATAGTCACTTGGTTTTTTTATCTAGGTGGCATGCTTGGTGAAATTTCATTAAAGAGAGGGGTATTTTTGAGCCAAATATTTAACAGTGGAATATTTTTGAGTCATTTCAGATAGTTCAGGGGTACTTTTGATCCTTTTTCGAATTTCGTTAGAGGGAGGGGTATTTTTGAGCCAAATATTTAACGGAGGGATATCTTTGAGCTATTTCAGATAGTTCAAGGGTATTTTTGAGCCTTTTCCATAGAAATAACTTAGAGCAAAGATAAGCTAATAGTCTTTGATTCATCCAAAGTTTGGTATTCAATTTTACCAGAGTTAAGTTTAAACGTGTATAACCTTTAATATATGTCGAATTTTGCAGCTCACGATCCACCAAATGATATATAATTGAGTTAGCTTTTCAATGATACCAATTTCACCTTAATTTGATACCCGAGCAAAAAGTTATGACTATTTTCGTGAGAAATAGTAAAACCTCACGATAGGCTCGCGACGCGAGGTCCACTCCACCTTTCTTGGGGTCACGCCAGAGGGTTATTTATACTGAAAAAAAAGGCTAAGGGGCATTTTAGTCGTTTCCCCTCAACCCCAGCCTCCAAACATGAATTATAACTCAAAAAGGGGAATTAATTGTCCATCTTCCCCAAATCAACTCACGTAAAAATCCTCCCCTTTCCCCAAAAACAAAATTCAACTCTTCTCCTCCAAGTAATCTAGAATTCAAGCTTTTCGAGTTCAAGAGTCTCAAGAAATATAAAAATTAGGGTCTCATCCTTCAAAATAATAAACTTAAGGCACATGGGGTTTTTATAAACTATATGGGCATGGTGAAATCATTTTTAATAATGTTTTGAACGTTGAGAAATCATGTATTTCATGAAGGCTCTTGAATTGCATTAAAAATCATGTATTGTGAACTCTTTTAATGATATTATGTTTTGGGCTTGAGGGCTTCCCTTAAATCTTGATTTTGCTCGTGTATATATATATATATATGTGTGTGTGTGTGTGTGTGTGTGCTTTATTTCAGTTTTGAAATATCAATTGAGAGCATGAATAATGAATTTTCTCTCTCTTATTGCGTTACTTCTTGAATTACAAATCATGGGTTACTAAATTACTTGTCTTGAAGTATGACTTAAGAGATTTACTATCTTATATGAACTTTATGTTGGTTGATAATTGAAGAGAGGGATAATTTCTTATTTTTTTTAAATGCTAAATGTGATAATCAAAGGAATTGCATTATTGCTTTAGGAAATTGACCACCATTTGCTGAAATGTTGAAAAAAGAGAATCTTTGCATGATTTGACATATGTTTTGGAATATGAATCCTCTTGTACCGTTTGAATGTTTTGGTGTTCTAAACATTATTTTGAATGAAAGAGCTGTAAATGATATTACGTGACTTAGAGATATGACTTGTAAGTCTTAGTATGACTATACCAAACAGATAAATGCCATAACAGAGTAAGATTTTCAGATTTGATTTCAAAGAATGCATGTCTTAAAGAGTTAAAAATGGGCTTAAAGTGAGTTAGGTGGTTACCCGAAGAAGGCATTTGAGTGTAAGAGCTCATTGCCAGAAATCGTGTTTTGCTGATACGATTTTATTATGTCCCCAAGAGGGACCATACACTGGTCTAGTGACCCTTTGGCGTATTAAATTTAGAGACTCCAACCCTTGCGGCAAACCTGGGTTGAGGTCTTGGCTGCCGAGTTAAGGTCGGATTTCATATAGCCCGTGGGATTATAGAGTTGTAGGGTGTACCATCTAGCTCAGATGTAAGATAAAGAGTTGAGTTGTGTAATACAAAAATATTTTGAAAGCCTATTGATTATGCCCATGTATATTCAACTGTTTTAGACTGGCATGTTTTGTAAATTGCTCTCACTTATGTTTTATAAAAGTACATTATTTTGAATTGATTTGTGTACCAGTACATTTTTATTGACCCCCTATATTGCAGGATCTGAGGCACAGTCCCGGGATCTCGCTAAGCAGTAGATTGGTGTGTTTGAGATTTGCAGTTGGTAAGCCTCCCCTACTTTGGAAGGCCTGGATTATATGTCATTGTTATTTTGTCTTGGTTCGTGGTCTGACTGGGGTCCTTGTCCCAGTTTTAGATAGATGTTGTTTTCTTATTCTAATAGATTTTGCAGACTAGTGTTAGTTGTTTTTAAATATTTATGAACTTACATTCATATTCATTAATTGAATTATGAGATTGACCATGGTTCCGTATGATAAGTTTTTCCGCACTTTTTTACATTGTACAATAATTGTGCAGGATTTCCAAATAGAGATGGGCGCCCAGGCCTCTATGGTTCGAGATGCTCGTCGCGGACAGGGCCTCGGCTTGGGTCGTGACATGGAAAATTACTTACGAAGTGGAACATAGAAGATTTTATTTAGGTTTTTACGGGAGACGAGGCTATCTTTTCCACTTATAACCACTACTTACTATATATCTCCCTATGACCGTGAGCCGCCGAGTTTGATTATTTCTAGCTGTAAATTTGTCTTACATATAACATGTTTTCTTTCAATACCAACTTTTGTCCTATGGTAACTCATAGTACCACTAGTGGTGGATCCAGAATATTCACTAAGGAGGTTCAAAATCGAAAGAAGTAGACATGCGAACTAGATGAAAGGGTTCAACATCTATTATATATATAGAAAAATTAATTCTAACCACATATAAATAGTAAAATTTTTCGTCGAAGGATGTTCAGATGAACCCTCTAACCATAACGTGGCTCCGCCCTGAGTAACTTCTCCCTATCCTCTAGGTAGACATGGTCAGTCCACTTGACCCACAGATTATCATTCTTTTGTGACAAGTTCCATACTGTATGGAAGGATTTACAGTAGTGGGTGTGGGTTTCCGGGAAACTACACTCGTTATTACATGAGAAAAATTTCCAAAACCTATGAATATTAAAAGGTAGGAACCTACAAATAAATCAAGGGATGGCTTAGTGGTAGGAGGGGAACCCCTTAACAATGTGTCTCTTTGGTAGTTGAACATGGGTTTGATTCCTTGTGAAGGTGCTTGTTTTTTTCAATTTAAATTTTTTCAGCACCTAATTTTTATTGGAAACCCACAAGTTTGAAATCCTGGATCCGTCTTTGTCCATACATACTTAGCCACTACAGCCTCATTTCAATGAATACATTCAGTAATCCCCTGCCTCATCTTTTTGGATCTACAGACAAGATCTCAGGCTATTAGGGTGAGTTTTCAAAGTAGTTTCTTGGCCAGACCAAATAAACTTCGTGCACACACTAGTTATAACTTTCAAGACTTCCTTAGGCAGTATAAACATTGATGCCTAATAGCTGTGAATATGCGGTAAAACTGCATTCACAAGTAGTATTTTCCCTGCATAAGATAAGTGTATTGACCTCCCGACTTCGTATTCTTCTAGTTATTTTCTCTAGCAGCACTTCACAATCCATCTTTGATAATCTTCTATGATATGGGCACCCCAACAAGTATATTTTGTACCCTATTTTATATAGTGAATTACTTATCTCTTTTTGTGGATAGTGATTGATTGAACCACGTTAAATTATTGTCTCTTTTTGTGTATTTATCACATGTCTTCTTATGTGGCGTCTTCCGAGGTTTTCTTTGCTAGCTCCCGCAGGACAACTCATTATTTCGGTCCTAACAGAAATTCCATAATGGCACCAACCACATCTACCTCTACTATATTCCAATTATCTTTGAAAAACTAGCTCCCAAACCCATCTGGTTCAGGTGCTTACCCCCTGAAATGCTCCACAATGCTTGTTTGATCTCTTCCATTGTTACTGTGGCCTCTAACATCTGCCTTTGCTCCATGATAACTACATCTCGCTGCTCGATCACTTCTGTTGCTACATGATCCTTATTGGTATTTTATAATCCCAACAAATTATGGTAAAACTTTATAAAAACTTGTGCCACATCACTCCTCACTTTCTGTGATGCCTCTATGGTCCTTGATGGTAAAGATTTAGGTAATGTTTCTTATCGCTTACAAAATATGATGGTAGTACTTGGTGTTTAGATCCCCATGTTTCAACCAATGATATTTGCATTTCTGCTGCAAGTACAGTCTTCTAGCTACACACCACCTTTTTGCTTCTATCGCACTAGCAATCAATCTCCTTAGTCATTAACTATTGGTTTAGTATGTACTGTTGCGGTATCTGATGTTAATCTATCAGCTTTTCTGAACTTGATCTATATTTCTATATACTTCATGAAACCTATCTCTATTCAAGGACTCTAGCTATTATGCTATAGAATCTATTAATCCTACCTTTCTTCTTGTTTGAGTAAAATACGCTCTAGATAATTTAAGATCTTGGACTTCACATTCTCCTATACACTGTCTAAAATCTTGAGTTTCAGCTAGAGCGACAGGACTTTCTGTTCTCTGATCCCTATTTGCCACAATTAAAGTCCTCAATAATTACCCGCGCCCCTTGTACTATCCTATGTATGCAACCTCAACTCCTTCTAAAGCTCCCTTCTAAGATATGGATCAGTGAATCCATATAGTAACTATGAATTTTAGTTTAGTCCCTCTGTGTGTAACTACGCACTTGACAATTTGTACAGTCACATGGATGATGTTAACCTCAGACACCACTGGCTTCTACAACACCCAAATGCTACCGCCCGTATGTTCTGACAAATTTGTGAAAAAAGACCACGCCTTACATAAGTTAAGAGAGGCTTGTTGAGCCTTGGATCTCTTAACTTTGGTCTTTAGGAGTTCAAACAGACCACCTTTGCTATTGTGCAAGAAGAGGTTCATTTCTTCTTATTTCCTGTCCTGTTCAGTCCCCTAGTGTTCCAAAATCTGATGCTATCCATTGGTGAATTAACTACTTCAAAATTGGTGATTTTCCTTAAATTTGTCAATGGATATCTAATATGGAAATAAGAGGTTGGTTGTAATTATCCCTATTGAGGATGGGGCCATCTACAAGCGTGGGAAGATGTTCATCCGAATCCCTTCTATAAAAAATTACACCGTATATATAATTAATATTATTTTTAGGTATAATAGTTTGAATCCCTTAAAAACAAGACTTGAGGACTCACTGTTTCAGGAAATTCAAAATTCAACTTAAGATTCTAAATTTAAATTGGATTAATACTTTTTGGATCAACCACTGATAGAGTAGTAGCAATGCTTCTCCCGTGGCTCTTAAGCTCCCTCTATGTGTGGGTCTGGTGAAGGGCCCGACCACAAGGGTATATTGATGCAGACTTACCTTGCATTTCTTCCGGAGGTTATTTTCACTACTCCAACCAATGACCTCTGGGTTAAAGGACAACAAATTTACAGTTACTCCAAGGCTCCCATTCTGAAGCTACATGGATGACATATTTATAGTTTATTACCTTGTGGCCAAAAGAAAAAGGGAGTACCCTTATACTGCGACTAAGACCGACACTGTAACACCCTTTTTGGGGGCTAAAGTTGAACTATCTTTTCGAGGGAAAGAGATACATACCTGAAATATCAAGGATTACGGAGAGAAATCAACGCTTGAAGGTTTAGATGCCCAACCTTGAGAAAAGCCTAGGTAGTTCTTTTCTCTTTCATAAGGAAAGATGATTAGGGGATTTTGTGAGAGATAAGATGTGTTTAAAGACCTTAATTTCATCCAATCAGTTATAGGGTGTGAAAAGACCTCAACACCCTTAAAATAATACAAAACGAAAAATTTTATGAAACTTGGCTTTTTCTTGGAGGCACATGGCCAAAGCCAACCATAAAGTTGGCAGCGCATCGAAAAAGCCACCCCGAGGCAGTGTGCTTTGGCGATTGCTCCGCGACATATGGCCAACGTGGACCCTGGATAGGGTCTCACTCAAACACCCATAACTTTTGAGTCCGAACTCGAATTGATGAACGGTCGGTGGCGTTGGAAAGAAGACTCAAAGGGATTTAATTTGAATTATTATGGGCCATACAGCTCCTCATATTCTAGGACTAATGGTCGCTGAAAGTTGACCGAAGAAAAATCATCAACTAAAACTCAACCGGTAAGAAAGTGTTCAACTTAACTATGAGCTAGGGGACTTTTATGACGTATTTCATCTGCAAGGATCTTCTCACACTAAAGAATTGATATTCACAATTATTTCCAACTAGGATTTTCTCAAGGTTGGGCATCTAAACCTTCAAGCGTTGATTTCTCTCCGTAATTCTTGATATTTTAGGTATGTATCTCTTTCCCTTGAACTATTATTTTATTAACAACATGACATTGATTATTAATGTGTGGTTTTGAATGTGGGTTTGTCATAGTTGTGGGCTTTTGACATGATTGGTTATTTTATTGATTTTCCATGGTCATTTGCGCAACATTCATGGTTTACTATTGATTTTGAATATTGTGGGGTGCATGGGAATGATAAATAAATTTTGGGGTACTAAGGATTCTCCAATTACTTGGTTTTTGTTTTGAAAATTGAATGCCCTCAACATGTTTGTGAAATAGTCAATGAATATAATTTTGTGACTTGCATTAGTGCATTGGTATGAAAAGGGTTAATGAATTCGGGGTACAATGGATTTCCCAATTTTGTAAAGTATGGTGATAGGGGTACAATGGAATCCCCAAAGTGTTTGGTTTGATTTACTACTTTGAAACTAATGCATGGCATAATTAGATAATTTGATAACGAAATGGACTTGAAAACCTTATGAGGTACATGAGAATCCCCCAAGCAATTTTAGTAATGGAGTCTATGGGGTACGAGGGAATCCCCAAAAGTATTGGCTAATAACTTTGCTTGCAAGCTATAGTCGGTATGACGATACCACTTAATGATGCTTTGATGATTGGGCCCTTAATGTAATGGCTGGGTTATATGTTGAATATTTTTCTTGGGCTTAATGGGGGTTGTGATAGCTAGCCATGAAGGTGTGAGTCCGAAGGACTGATACTAAAAAATCATGTTTGCCGACATAAGGGTTGGTCTTGATGACCGTGTGCTTGTGGGGTACAAGGAAATCCCTTGAGTGTATATATGTATCATGGATGACGAAGGGTATAAGGGATCCCCGACCTTCTATGATATCTTTGGTTCGTGTGGGTAACACGCATTAGGGTCCGTCCAGAGGGTGACATTGGACCCATATAGCCCGTGGGTGATTTTTATGACAGTCAAGCTATACAATCCATGTAAAAATTTTAAAGTTCATGCTAAGTCTTGTTCCCTATCCCAGCATGTGATATATATATATATATATATATATATATATATATATATATATATATATATATATATATATATATATATTGTGTGCATTGCATTTGACTGATTTTGAATATTTGGAAATGACATTATTTTGTCCCTTATCCTTGAGTTACATGATAGTGCTCATCCCATTAACCATCTCCGGATGTTGTATCCCCCACACGATGCAGAGTCCTAATGGTGTTTCGGTTATCTTGTGCAGAGATCAACTTTGAAGTGGTGAGCTTCTATCCCTCAGAAGGATTTGTCATTTCATAGTCTTGTTTCTCTTATGTAGTAGAGTATATCTTTGAACTTCTTTTGGCTACAGTCCGGGGCATGTCCCGACATGGATTGATATTTGATTGTTAGAGGCTTTTGTGGATAGATATGGTTTGGTTGGATATTGATGTACTCTTATCTTTCATAGAGAATCTATTTATCTCTTTAATCTATTTTGAGTTGGCTTCCACATCATCATTATTATTGTCATTATGCTCATGAGGTTAGCTGATGGGGGTGGTCTCCAGTCCATGGTGGGATTGAGATACCCATCACGTCCAGGCCCTGGTTCGGGTCGTGACAGACACTATTCACCACTGTTGCCTATGATGATGGTTTTGTCCATCAGAATTGCCACCACCATGCCGGAGGTTATCAAATCTAAGGTATTCGGCAACAACCACTTTGATAATAATCATGGACCCAAGAATTTGGAGTCAAGGGTGTTCGGGGAGGTTCAAACATATATATTGACACCAAAAGTTTTAAGGTTCCGCTTGGAGATCAAAGCACCCTATCTTCTTGGTTTTAAGGGTGCTTTTTTCCATCCTATACCAATTTTTATACATTTCTTATATCAGCTCTTGACTTGTTCCCTCCATGATACAACAACCCATCACGATGTACAACTCAAATAACTCCAGATTGGTTGACGAGTCCAATGCTCCACAAAAAGAACATCTTCCTTCAATATATAGTTACTTTCTTTTGTATGGTGATTATAGTTACAGGCTTAGAATATTTTTCTTTGTTTCAAATATCTCTTTACTAATATAATTACTCTCTTTTATATAGTAAATGTAGTTGTAGACTTAAATAATTTTTTGTTTCAACTCTCTCCTATCACTATTACACAATATATATAATTTTTTTTCACACATCATTTTTGTTTCCTTCTTCAACACAAAAAGAAGAAACAACAATATTTATAGGCGAAAAAGTCTTCCATGTACTGAATAGAATGAATGAGAGATAATAATGTAGGTAGATGAATAGGTTAGATGCAGGGGCGGAGACACCTTTAGCTTAGGGCGTACCCCTTTGACGGAAAATTATACTATTTATATATGATTAAAATTATCTTTCATTTATATATAATTGACGTTGAGCCCCTTTGGCTAGTTCATATGTTTACTTCTTAACTCTCTTAGTAGAACATGTTTACTTCTGAACTCTCTTAGTAGAACTTATGATCCCGCCACTGATTTAGATGTTACAAGAGTTACTAACATAATTAGGAAGGATAAAGAGTAATAGATTATATGATTTACAAGATAACTTATTTCCATATTTTACCTAACTAATGAGAGTAATAATAGTAGTAATGCACAACAATTACCACTAATGTGATGTGTGTAAACATGCCACTTATGCAAGGAAGATAAAAGGCAGCATAATGTTTGTAAATTAAGTAACTGAGTTTCAAAAGTAATACATAGTTTAATGATACTTAATATGCAGCAGGAAGACATTCCATACATTGTTTGTAGTGTCAAAAAAAAACCCAAGGATTGATGCATCATATCACTCTTTGGAGTACATAAAATTCCGAAAGGAATCATATATGTGGAGGAACTTCATAAGGACATTTCCAAGATATTGAGATCAAGTATTTCTAAAAGAAGCCAGCAAATATCTTCTCTGGTTAATCGGCCTTTGTACTGCCAGCGTGAAGACACAACAAGAAAATGTATGCGAATCAGTTAATGAGATCAGACAGAGTAAACATTACATCACAGAACATAAAAAATGCACTTCATACTAATACGATATGATTATATACAGGAAGGTAAGACAAATGTTGCAGCAAACAAAAAAAAGTAACATACTTTTCCTTGAGATAACCGAGGACATGAACTTTCTTAGATAGGAGGATTTGAAGGTCATTATTGGTTTTTTAAGATGTGTGAATGGAAAATGAATGTGTTTTTTTGGAAAGACATTAAGAGAAAGTATGAAATTTGAATTGACACCTTTTTGAATTGAATGGTTATGATCTTTCCAATAGTTGGGACTTTTTCGAAAAGTTGCACCTTTATGAACCATTGTATCTCTTCATGAAGCAACACCTTGATGACTATAAATACCTGAATTTTTCATCAGGTAAAGACATTTTTTTTAGAGTTGAAAAAATTCTTCTTCTTCTTATAAACTTTCTTGCGATCATCAAATTGTTGAGTGCATTCAAAGTTTCTGGAAGTTTGAGGTACCGCTACATTCAGAAAGTGGACCATTTTATCTTGGGAGGAAAGATTTCATAACCTCAGTGTCACGACTTGATTTCCAAGTCATGATGTCACCTAACATAACCCGCCAGTATGTAAGACGACACCGTAACCCGGAGTTAATGCAATGGGTTACCTTGGTAGAAACGTCCAACTTGGACCCTATGTAGCAACACAATATAACAACAAAATTCCATAAACAAAACGACTAACATTCGAATACCAATATCATGACCAGATAGTATAAGTACAAGAGAAACTCTACATCCGACAACAAAAATTACAATTCGAAGTCTTCCAACTTAAATAGTCTTATAAAACTGTCTTGAATACAAAAAACAAGTAAAGATTGAAGGGAATGAGGAAAACTCGAACTCCAAGAGCTCACCCTATCGCTTGATGATCAACACGACACAATTTTAACTCAACGGCGACAACTAGAACTCCGGTCTGCACCAAAAAGGTACAAAAGTGTAGTATGAGTACCAAAACACGGGTACTCAGTAGGCATCATTGGCTGACAGAGCTCTAATATAATGTAAAGGAGATATAAAGTAAGACAATGATCATAAAGTCAAGGGGTAGGATCGAACCTAAATCTACTTTGATACCACTGTAACAACATCTATACTACTAAAGCAATAACATGACATACTATTTATATATACTCCATAATTAACATAACAAACTGAGTATCATTTTGAAAGCATACAGCTATATAAATGTAATACGTTGATCGTTTCTTAAGCTTAAATCCATCTTTTAAGTGGATAAGGATGACTTCCAAAGTTATTGATGTTTGAACCATGTTTTATTTCTCTAATTTATACTTTTGGTCATGTAGATCACTGAATAAGATTTCCATCGATACCAATTTTATCAAAATCCGACATCGGACGAGGGAGTTATCGCCGTTTTACTAAACATTATCATAATTTCCTAGGTTTAACAGTTGACCTGGCGGACCGTCAAGTCCTTGGTTGACCATCAAGTGTCTCGTCAAGCCAAGGCAGAAGCTCCTTTTTTTGTCCATCGTGATACGGGAAAAGTGGTGGACCGTCAATAAATTGACTGACCATCAAGGGGTCCGTCAGGTCGAGACAGAATGTCCCATTTCTGGGCCCCAAGTGATGGACGATCTGGTGGACCGTCAGTTTCCTGACGGACCGTCACATTGACCATCACGTCTAGGAAGAATGGCCTAGATTTTACACTCAAGTGACGGATCATCCGGTGGACCGTCAGTCCCTTGATGAACCATCAAATCGATCGTCACAGGCCCGAGCAACAATTTTCAACTTTTTCAAAAGGGAATCTTGGTCATTTCCTCCCCTTATGGTATTATATATATATATATCCAAGTGGAGAAGAGCCACTCATTTTTCTTTCTTTCTATTCCAAGAATTCTCTAGAAATCTAGGGTTTCTCTTAAGATCCAAAATCCAAATCATCTCCATGAAATTCAAAAAAATCTTCCATGGGTTTCTCCAAGTTGTCCAATAATTGAGTTCCCTAAGTCAAAGGCATCAATAATCTTAGCCTAAAAGTGCGATAAAGAAGTTCCAATCAAGTCTCCTATTCTCAAATTCGTAATCCAAGTTATGTGGGGTTTGAACAAGAACACCCCTTTCGTTCTTGTGCGTAAAGATTTAATTTCTAGTATTGATTTACATGAACTTACAAAGTGGGATTGTACCCAAATTTCTCTATTAATGATTTATGAGATTTGAGTTGAATAAGTTTGATATTTATGATTATTCCACTATCATGTTTCTTAAATTGAGAATTTATTCAATGAGTTGTATATTGTCATTATGTATTGATGATTTCTAAGCGATTTAAGACAAGTGTCATGAGTTGTGCCTTTCCATGAGAAGTTTCCCTATTGAATATATATATTGATATTGAGCTTGAGAGGCAAGAATGAGTTTTATGATGTTTCCTTTAAACTTTTGATATTTGAAATGATTTGATAAGCAAAGGTACTTGATGTTGAGAAAGATTGTTTTTATTTTGAGTCGAGTTAGGAATCCATAGTTTTTCATGATTTATAGATAAGATATATTTATGTTTTGGTCTCTATGATAGACCCATGAGTTGATACTGATTAAGGTGGATTTCTTAACGCGTTCTGGGATGAGTCTGGGAGGAGTATTTAGCACCGAGTGGGAAATATGGTATTTCCCTAAAACTATGTGACACCGTAGGATTGATGTTGATAATTATGGGCCAAAGGCCGATTATGGGATTGTGATAATGAGATTGAGGTTGTACTTCCTAGCAAGAGTATGACACCCCTACCAATGTGGGGTTCTCTCCTTAGGAGGACAAAACATTAGAATCTATGCAGCTCACATGGTGTAGTTATGTCAGTTATAAGAAACTCCCAAGTCCATAATGATTCAAGTTCTTGAGTTACCGAGTCACTCTAAGTCATGAGTCAAAGAGTTTGAGTTGAGCTAAATGATTTATGAGATCTATGAAGCATGTGTTATTACTGATGACTTATGGGAATGAGGTTTCAGATAATTCAAGCGAAGAGAGTTATTATTGTCAGCATGCATGATTTTCTTATACATTTATGATATTATTTAAAATGTTACATCCACCACCACATACTCAGTACATTCCCAAGTACTGACTCTCATACTCTTTTGTATTCTATATTTCCTCATTATGTAGGTTCAGGTGCTCAGTCTCAGTAGCGACAGTGATCTTTGAGTACCTTTATCTACATTTTTGCAGTTGGTGAGTCCTCATGGTTCGAGGACCTATATATTCTATTTTGTCTTGTTAATAGACGGTAGTTTCTTTTCAGTTTAGTACGATTCAGTTGGGGGATTTATCCCAATGGCTCCGCAGTCTTATGTAGTAGAGATTTTGTCAGACTAGCATGCCAGCATGTACAGAGATTTCAGTATTTTGTTTGTATAGAACCATATTACTTTGTATCTTAGTATGTTAATGTAATAATTATTCTTCCCTACTTTATGATGATTCATTCCGTAGAGAGCTCTGAACGTGATGACAGGCTTAGAGGGTTAGCTGGAGGCCACATGTGGCCTTGAGCACCATGTGATGTCTCGGGATAGGTTCTCGGGATGTGACAAGCTTGGTATCAGAGCCTAAGGTATGAATAGTCCTAGGGAGCCTGACAATCTGTGTTACGTATAGTCTTGATCATCGGTGTGTAGCGTGCCACATCTATGAGCTAGAGGCTACGTGACATTCTAGTAAAAGTTGTTTCTTTCTTTCAAGAGTGTATCGTGCCTATGACTATTTCTATCTGCTGTTAATTCGTGCTCTCTTATGATAGAAAATGCCTCCTTGTAGAGCTCACAGAAACAATGAACGGCCTCAACCCATTGATCCTTTAGGTGAGATGGTGTCCCATGCTGAATTCCCGATAGCTTTCCAAGTACTAGCCTAGGAGGTCACCACCAACTCTCAAGCCAATGCCCAGGCTACTGTTCCACCTCCACAAGGGAATAATTCTACTGCAGCTCGGGGTCATGAATTTATGTGGATGAATTCACCTGAGTTCCATGGGTCGAAAGTGGGGGAGAACCCATAAATGTATTTAGATGAAGTGAGAAAGATCACTGAGATTATGCATGTGACTGGGGAGGAGAGTGTTGAATTAGTTGTCTACCGAATAAAAGATGTTGCTTATGATTGGGTGGAGATGTGGAGAAAAGGTAGAGGGGATAATGATGCTCCTGTGACTTGGAAATCATTCTAGGATGCCTTCTTAGACAGATTCTTTCCCCCAGAGCTAAGACAAGAAAAAATAGAAGAATTTATGAACTTGAGATAGGGACCCATGAGAGTTAAGGAGTATTTCCATAAGTTAAACCAGTTATCTAAATATGCTCCTGGTATGATGGCTGATTCTAGAACTAGTTTAAGTAAGTTTTTGGCTAGTGTATCTACTTATGTTATGCAAGAGTGCAGATTCGCTATGCTCAATAGGGACATGGACCTTTCAAGACTAATGATTCATGCTCAGCAGATTGAAGTGGACAAAGTGAAGGAGAGAGAGAGAGTGAGGGGAATAAGAGAATTAGATCAGAGCAACAGGGGTATAGTCAGACTAGATTTTCTAGAGGGATCCGCCCTCAGTTCCAGAGCCGTTCTCTTTGAATATTATTAATTTTTTTAATACCTAAATGGCTTATAATAAATAATTAGGGGTGATATAGTAAAATTATGGTTAAAACAGTTGAAGCAGACATGCCATAAATGTCCTTTTTTTAAAATTAAATATTATTAATTTTCTTATGTGTAAATGACTTACAATAATTAATTAGGGGTAATATAGTAAAATCATGGAGAAAAAAATACCTGTGAAAAAAGTTTAAATGAGTCTCATATAAGATGTCCTATTAATTTAAAACATCAAAAATTAATTTATCATTTACATCTATTTTATTATTTATTAAATATTATTAATTTTTAATACCTAGATGACTTATAATAATTAATTAGAGGTGATATAATAAAACTACGATTAAAGTAGTTGAAATAAACATGTCATAAATATCTTTTTTTTTGTATTAAATATTATTAAGTTTCTTATATGTAAATGACTTAAAATAATTAATTAAGAATAAGATAATAAAATAACAGAATAGCTGAAGCAGGTGAAAAAACAGACATGTTGACGAAGAGCTGCCTACTTCTTCACACTTATTAATATTAATAATAGAAATACACAATAGACTAAACCTTATTTTTAATTTTTTTCATCAAATTTAGAAAGAGAAACCAAAAATGTATTTATAGGATATTAAATAAAAATGGAAGCATGCTAACTTTTAGAGAAAGAAACCAATATTTTACTTTTTTCCTCAAATTTAGAAAAAAGAAAACAAGAAATGTATTTATAGGGATATCAAATAAAAATGGAACATGCTAACGTTTAGAGAAAGAAACCAATATATACCATAATATTAATGACAAATAACATATATCTACGCCTTTACTTACCATGTTTACTAAAATTCTATCTCTACAAAGTAATTACAAAAATTTTGGATTTCACTTAGGGCAACGATATATTATTTAGGGTCACGATACATCTCTTAGAGTCGCGATACATCATGGGACCAAAAAGATATATCACGGGACCATTTAAGTAATATATCTCGACCCTAAATAATGTACTACGACCATCAGGGGACCAACTAAGTAATGTATCTGTCACGGTCCAAATCAGGACCTGGTCGTGACCGACATCCCAAACCACAAGGTTAGAGCTGACCCCCTTAATCTTAAATCAAGAGAATAATAATAATAATAATAATAATAATAATAATAATAATAATAATAATAATAATAATAATAATAATAATGATTATAACCAACAGAAGACAATAAAAATGATAATAGAAATGTGATAGTCAAAGGAAGTTGAAAGTCCATGATAATATTCCGACACTCTCCACAAAAGCCTCTAATCCAAGGAGTACCAACTAAGTCGGGACATATCCTCAACTATGATAAAGGAAATTTAAAAGTAGACCAGGCTTTCCGAAAGATGAAAGTCTCACCACTTTACAACTGACCGACCATGATATCAAATCATCTGACGTGGACAAGGTTACAAGAAAAGCCCTTAGAACCTACATCATGAAATGACGTAGTGTCCGGGAATGGTCAGTACGACAAGTACTGACATGTTACTCCGAAAAAGGGATAAAATATACATGTACCAAAATCAGTAATGAAATACATGGATGAAATATATATTTACCTAAATCAGACATAAATCATATGCACCACCTTCATACATATATATAGGATGTCAGAATAGGGTCAAGGGAAATGAAACATAATCATTTAAAGAATTACTCTTGAATTGTGTAGCTCATTCCGACCTAAAGGCACCCATAGGCTATATGGGTCCGACTCTCCCTGCTGAAAGGCCCCAGTCCATGTTAGCCATATGTACTCGAGAATAGGTTAAAGTCACCAAGACAATAACCTCCCAATAAAATAACTATGTCCTACTGCGTGAAGCAAGCACACAGTGGTCATCTATATTTCAGGACAAGACCCCCAATATCTACAAACGTGATTTCTAGTGGTGCCCTGCCCGGGAGTACTCTTTCTTGGTGAGATACAACATTTCGTTTAAGCCTATATTAAAACTGTTTTCACTTAACATTAACTAATAACCGTGGAGTCTTTCATTAAGGCATTTTCAAATTGGTATCGCCATAGAAATAGACTTGCAAGTGATTTCAATTATGCCAAACCATAGTCATTTAATCAATTTGACTACATGTTTCGTTTAAAATCCAAAACCATAGCCCCTAAGGGAATTCCAAAAACCTCTTTATCCCTTCACCATTTAATGAAATTCAGTATCTCAAAAGAAAAGTTAAAACTACATAATATCCTTGTTAAAGTTAAATAAACAATGTGGGTTGAGTTTCATGTCAATAACAACATACAAAATCCATAAATATTGTGAAAAATCAAATTCCCAATTTTTGCATTACCATGTGACACCAATTCAGTCCACAATCCACCATTTAAACCATGAATAAATCATTAAAAACAAGGAAAAACAATGCAAGAGTTTGACCAACCAAAACCCTCAAGCCTAGTTTGAATTAAACAACCAAGAAACATTGAAATACCAACTAATTTTGATGCAATAATATAATAAGTAAAATAGGGAGTGTAAAACATGTCTTTTTTGATGAATAGGGTTTGAATATGAGCCTTAAATTTGGAACCCTAGGTGTTCTTGCCTCTAAGAATGTTTTGGGGAGAAGGAAGAGTTGTTGATGTTTTCTCTTTTGAGAATGATCACAATTCAGTGTTCAAAAAGGGTTTTAAGCATATATGGGTCAGCATAGGCTTTGATACCAAATGTAGGGGGGTACGAATAACTTGTGTGGTAAAATAGATCTATTATAAATACAATGGATCTATTTTTATTTTTGCGTGGATATTTCTTAACTTCTCTAAATATTTTTTTTTATTTGGAGTTTATTTATGTTAGTTTTATCGATATTCATATCTTGGGAAGTGATTATATGGTAATTGATTAAATGCTTTACTATAGTATTCTTTATTTTTTCCCCCTTAGTTTTTGTAATTCTTCTATATTATTTTGAAGGTATTCTAAATATTCTATATCTTTTACTTCAAAATATCCAATTAGATTATCTTTCATAAGTTTTTCTAATAATATTATTTCTTCCACATTTTGTCTCCAATATTTTAAATATTCATAGTCTATCATTTTATCCTGTTGTAATTGTAGAGTTACAAATTTTTGTATAATAATTTATCCTAATTGTACTGTAATGTATATCTAATTCTAGATTTTCAATGCTATTTATTATCTTGTGTTGTTATTCTCGTAGCGTGTTTTTTAAATTATATAAACTATCACATATACTTTTTTTCTAAATTTTCTAGGGCTTCTTCCATTCATATTAATTTTTCTTTTAGATTCTCCATTATTTTTCTAATTAGGTTTCTATAAGTAATTTCTTCATTTAAATTATCTTGATTTTCTCTAGTTTTTCTAATATATTCTAACATTTCTTAATCTGAGTAATATCCATCTGGGTAGTTATCCAGGTATAACTGTTCTATCCAATTTATAGTTTCAATTTCATAGTCTAATACTTTTTCTAATATTATTCTCTTAATATCTATAATTTCTATATCTCTAAGTATATATAAGATTAATATTTAAGATTATTTATTATTTAAAATTGGTTAAATACTTTATGATAATATTTTTTTGTTGTTTGTTTTAATCTCATTAATTCTTCTATATTTTCACTAAGAAATTGTATGTATTTTATATTTATTTTCCAAGATTCTAAATACATAATTTATCATAATTAGTATGTGGGTTTGGTATGTAAGTATATATAAGAGTAGTTTGGTTGGTGTGGTATATAATTAATTCTAGTCATAAAATATCTATCAAATATTTTTTCCAATATGATTTTTCTTATATCTACTATTTCTATATCCTTAAGTACATGTAAAACGAGTATTTTAAATTTATCTACCATTTCGTCAGATGAATAATTATCCATTTTTCATAAAATTGCTATTTTTAAAATATTCCCTTCAATCATGCACATAACAAAATATGATCACTTTAGATTGCTATATACTAGATTATTCTTAAATAAGATATTCTTCGGTCACTATTAGCATGGTAATCTGGATACTTTTCCCTTAAACAGCGCCTCTACTCTAGTTACTCCCCTATCACGGCTTTCTTGCCTCACCGATTTCACCGTTAGGATGGCATAGTTCTTAGGGATTTTTATCCTTTTCCACTTTGCTAATAAACTTCTTAACATGCTATTTTTTGAATAATTCTACTATAAAGCAACTAACATGAACTTATTTTATCATATCATGATTGTTAGGAATTTATAATTTAGCTATTCATAATAGTAAATGAATATACCTGTTCTGGTAGTTTTGATAATTCTAAGTTTTGTTCCTCTATAGATTTTTCCATTGAAATAGACCTGTTTTTTAAATAATCAAATTATTTGTTGTAGACAAAAGAGAGTTTTTTGCTCAAATCGTATGAAGGTTTGCCTTCCTCTGAGCAAATGCTCTTCTATTTATATTATTAAGAAAACCCATAAAAGTTTTACATTTTTACGTCTGTCCTAATCTATTACCTACCTATTTTACAAAAGTCTTTACACCTACCTATAAAAGAAAAAAACTTTACAAAGGTCCTAAATTATTTCTACAAAAGGACAAGACTTAGTAATGACATTTTGCCAAAAAGTCAAAAAGTAACTAATAATTTACGTAAATGAAATAAGAAAGATATCTAATCTTTCATATGTCATTTTCTAGCATTAACTTGTCTTCTTTATTTCACTTCCTAGCATTAACTTGTCTTCTTTTTACTATTGCTCCGTATCTCCATTATTGCTTCATATCTTGCATCTTCCACCTATCAATTTTATCTTCTTCTATTCCAGTTGAACTTCTGGGACAATATTATCTTCTCCATTATATTTTGAACATTGGTGGTTTGGATATTTATGTCCAATTAACTTGCAATATCTGGTTAATAATTCTTTCAAAATAAATTTTTCTCTAATGGCTCTGGCGATAGGTTTTTTCTCTGGATTAAGTAACGTCAAGATCCATTGCCTAACGTCTTCCATATTTGCTTCTTATAGTTCCTTTTAATTTGAGTATACTATTATAATACCTCTTGAATAATAACTCCATATGGAATTTCTGTTGCGATAAGTGTTTGCTAACTCTTGAAGAATTGTGGATAGTCCGATAATTCTCTTATTTGCATAAAAATTTGGTATCTCAATTCTAGGTATTTCTGATTGTGGAATAATATCTTATGGTATAATCATATCTCGGGTCATTCCTATTTTTACAACTTGTATAGGTGATTTAACTTCATCATACAATATCTCTGCTGATGCCGTGTAAAATTTTATAAAAAATAGGTTACCTTTGGTTATTCTTTTAAAAATGTTAAATGAATCATACATTTCTGGTATATTGGATATTTCATTTCCGTCTTGGGTATATATGGTTCTAAGTAGTCCATATTCCTAACAAGTTTTAACTAGACTTGATTTGGTTTTGGGTAAAGCAATTAGCTTATTGTATCCGGTTAGCTTCTGGGTTATGTAATTCGTATGTGGTTCTTGGATGTTTATAGCTCTGGGGTTGGTATTTAAGAAGGTTTGTATTTTGTAAATATTTTCTATGTATGTTGAGGCTGTATAGTTGTAGGTCTTTTTTTCTTGGTTTAAACTATCTCGGTATGTGGTAATTTGTGGGTGTATGAACATAGTATCTTTTGGTGTATTTGGAATAAATGGTTTATCAAATGACTTTTTAGGTTCATATTTATGTTTTTCCTAACTCCTTTGCTTGTACCTGCAGAAGTATATTGATAAACGTTATGGGTTTTATGGAGTGTCCCAACATTTTTTTCTAGCTCTGGCATTTTAATGTCTTCCGATCGGCATAACTCTGCACACTGCTGAGTTAGCTGATTTGTAGCTATAGACTTCAGTTTAACTTCATTAGTTTTTAGCTTTTCTATTTCATTACCCATAATGTCCACTTTCATTGAAAGCGTAGTTAGGGTGTTGAATATCTTTTCTAGAGTATCCTCTTCTATTATATTAGTCTGTTTAGCTTTGTCTTGATATGTAATATGCAATAATATTTTTGTTAGTACTAAGTACTTCAATTGTAAATGTGAAATTTAATATATTTAAGACTAGTCTCTGAATCTCTTTTGTTGTAACTGAATTTTGTATTTTTTTTGTTAGCCACCAAAGTACCTGTGTGTTATTTGCTCGTACAATAAACTTGTCTATACAATATATGGCTGAAATGCTAATAAACATTTATATAATGAGCATAATTCTTTTCTATTTATTTTCCATTTTATTTCTGTTTCATTAAACGTACCCGAGTAGTATCTACAATGGTGTTCTAATTTTTCTTCTTCATATCTATATTTAAGTACTCCTCCATAACTACATTCACTAGCATCTGCTTCTACAATATATATAAATTTTCTATTTTCGTCTGAAAATTGTAATTTTGGTAATTCTTTACAACGTATTTTTATTTTCTGAACTTGTTTTTTATCTTCTTCGGTATAATTATTTTCTACATCCTTTTTTAATTTTTTTTGTAAGGGCTTTAGATTTTCTGCTAGTTTTGGTATATATTCTCTTACTTAGTTTATTAATCCTAAAAATGATTGTAATTTCTTTTTTGTATCTAATTCTTCTTTTGAATTTGTTATTTTTTGTACTATATGTTGTTGCATTTTTACTCCACTTTTATCTATTTGTATTCCTAAAAATTCTATTTGATTTTTCATAATTTCAGCTTTCTTCTCACTTAAACTTATTCCTGAATTTTCTATTATATCTGTAAATTATTCTAATAACTTTAAATGTTCCTCTTTTGTTTTTGTAAATAATAGTATATCATCTATGTATATTATACAATTAGGTAATTTTTTAAAATAATTATCCATAAAATTTTGATATCTACCTGGTGCATTTTTATATCCAAATGGTAGTACATTCCATTCATAAAATCATTGTGGTACCATAAATGCGGTTAATTCCTTCGATTCTTCTTCTAACTTTAAATGGTAAAATCCTGATTTACAATATAATTTACTAAAGTAATTATATCCTTGTATTTATCTTATTTTTAATATCTTATTTGGTATTGGGTAATTATATGTCATAGTTTTTAAATTTAAATATCTACAATCAATAACCATCCTGTTTTTTTCCTCTTTTTTGTTCACTGTATTTATTTACTATAAATGCTGGGCTATTATGTTTACTATTACTTTTTTGTATATATTGTTTTTCTAATAATTCATCTATATGCATTTTAAATTCTTTTAAATCATCAAAATTATATTTTAATGGTTTCAGGGTTATTATGATATTTTTATCTATTAATTTAATTTTTATAGTAGTTTTATGTTTTCTCCATCCTTTTAATAGATCTTCACTATATAATTGTTCTAATTTTTTCTTAATTATTTCTATCTTATTTATTGAAATATAGTTATTTCCTTTTTATTTATTGAAAATACGATTAGTTCTATTGTATCTTCAGTATTTTTTATATTTTCTAATTTTTGTGTAATTTTTTCACACCCTTCTATCCAATCAATTTTCTTTATTATTTTATTGGTAACTCTTTTTGCTCTTACTTTCTGGTTACATAGTGTTGTAAACCACCAATCCGTTCTAATTATTATATGTGGGTATAATTTATCTAAAAACGGCATTCCTAAAAGCATATCTTTTGATGTTAGCTCATAATTATAGATTTATTCTATTGTTAATATTTTATCTCATACTTGTGTTTTTACATTCTTAGCTTTATAAGTAATTAAGCTTCCTTCGTTATTAAATCCTTTAACTATTATTGTTGTTTTTAATTTATCCCATTTACTTTTTGGTAAACAATTATATCTACATAAATTATCTTTTGCTCCTGTATCTATCATAGGCGTATAATATCTACTGTAATACCCTTCTACTACTATCTTCATTAATACATATATTTTCATATCATGTTAAAGCTCTTCTTAAGAATAATTTCTCTCTGTTGTATGTTATGGATAATTGTGTATGTTATATATTATATGGTTTTACTTGTTCTAGCCATTTTATTCCTAATATTATGCCTGATATTTGCATTTCTTCCTTTACTTTAAATTCTATTTTTATTTTTCTAACTCCTATTGTTATTTCTTTTTCTGCTATATTTTTAGTGTTTATTAAGCTTCTTGGTAGATCTGGGCATATATTATTGTCAGATTTTATTTCCTCATTTTTTATTAGATATCTTGCTATATAGTTTTTTCTTCTTGTCCTGTATTTAAGAGTATTAAATATTCTTTTTCATTTATTGTTCCTATTATGTAATATTGGTTTAAATTAGTTGTTGAACTTGTTTCATAACTTTTTCTTTTTGATGAACTTGATGATTCTGATTTTTCATAAGCTATTCTTTTTGTTGTACTTATTTTATCCTTTATTATTTATAAATTTTCTTCTATATCTATGTCTCTATAAGTATAATCATTATTATCAATTGTTTTTACAAATTGTTCGAAAGGACTTTCTATTTGTATTTTGCTATTTGTTTTCCTGTTATTTTATGTTTTGTTGTTAATACATATAGATTTTTACATCTTGCTGTAAATATTTTAATTCTTGGGGTTAGTTCTATTTCTGATATTTTCCAATATAATACAAATGATTTATCTATATTTTTATCTGTTATTGTTACTGAATAATTTGCACTTATTATAATTTGAATTTTTGCTATATTAAATTTTCTTTTGTGGCAGTTATTATACTTTTTTATAGGTTTTATAATTCTATCATCTGCTAGGTATAATTCTATTGGTGTATTTATTCCTTCTCTAAAACATGTTTTTATCAATATCTTTGTTCCTTCAAGGCGTACATATTTTATTGGGTCTTTACTTTTGAGATCGTTTATTTCTTTATTAATTATTCTTTTTGCTATTACTCGTATAATAGCTCTTCCTTTTACATACCTACAATCTCTTACATGTTCTTTTTGACTTAGTACGTAATATTCTTCTTTTCTTCTTCTAAATATGTTTTTTATTATTGTTATTTTAAATATTTTTTCTACACTTAGATCTAATTCTTTCCTTTTATTTCATCAAATATATGATTATCAAATATTATTTTTTGATTTTTTCCTTCTTCATTTATATATTCTTCCTTTGTTATTATTTTTATATCTTCTTCACTTATTTGGTTTATTCTTATATTTTCTTCAGTCATTTAATTCACCTAATTCACTATCTATTTCATTATCTGTTTCATTTTCTAAAATTTCATATATATTATCTTCACTTTCTAATTCTTAATCTATATAAATATATTCTTTTTTTTTTTAATTTTTATTTCTGATATTTGTTTATTTTTTGGGCTTTTAGGTATTTTACAATCTCTAGCTAAATGTCCTAATTTTCCGCAATTATAACAAGTACATTCTTTTATAGATTTCTTTTTCCTATATGGTCTTTTATGTTTATAATTTTTTACATAATATCTTTTTCTTGGTTTCTTATATTTATATTTTGATATTTTGTATTTCTTATGTCTTTTTCTTTTTTTGTAATATCTTTCTTCGCATCCAAATTGATGTGTTATTTTATCTTTGCAACATGCTAAATTTCTTATTAATATTTTTTCTATTTTTATTTCTTCTCTATATTTTTCAATAGGTTTCTATACCATTGTTGTAAAAATTTTATTTTTGCTCCTAAAGTATCTACTATTTTTGCTTCATCCCAACTTTTTATTATTTCTGAACTAAATGATTCAGGTAATTTATTAAAATATAATTTTATTATTTCTTTACTTTCTTCTGTATTATATGTTCCTTTATAATAATATTCTTTAAATGTGCAAGTATACTCATCTATGTAACACATATTACATATTGCTAATTTAATATTCTTCCGTTGTTGTCATGCTGATAAATTCGTCTTTTATGGCTATTTCATATTATTTTTAATAATTCTATAGGTGTTAATTTAGTTGTAGTTGTTGATGATGTTTCTTCTGTAGGTTTGTCAGTTCTTAATACCCTTTTACTATTTTCAGTTAGATTTGAAAACTATAATTTCATTGTTCCTATTAGTGTTCTTTCTATATATTCTGGTGCATTTGTTACGTTTATATTATTATCTAATAATTGTTTTTTGTCATATATCCTATCCATAATTGTATTGTTTTTCCTATATCTATTACACAATCTAAGTCTAAAAAGTTATAATTTTTATTAACTATTTGTTTTGGTGTTCATTTGTAATATTCATCTTTTAGATTATATCTTTTAAATTTAATCTTATAATATGTAGGTTTTCTTATTTCTAATGTTCTAGGTATTATATTTTCATCTTCTTTTTTATCAAGAGTATTTATTTTTGTATTACTATTTTCTAAGTTTTCTTCATTAATTACTTCTTATTTTTCATTGATTTCTAAATTTTTTGTATTTGTTAAGATTTATGTATATGTTTCACTATCTTCCGAATCATAATTATCTGTTTCTTCAACATCTATTGTATTTATTTCTAATTTCCTGGTTTTTATTTTTTTATTGCTTATTTATAATTTTTCTTTAAATTGATTTATCTCATTTAATAATTTTTGTTATTTATCTTTTTCTTTTTTTCTTTCTGTCTTTTTTCATACAAATATTTTAGCATTTGTAGTTCTTTTTCTAATTCAGCAATCCTACTATTTTTAGATATTATTTTCTTTAATTCTTTATATTTTGGTAATTTTTATACGTTATTCATCTAAATAATATTTTGAGAAATATCTAAATATAATTTTATCATATAAGTCATAATTAATAAATTAATCAAATAAATCCTCCAAATATATACTGGTACATCGGTGAGCTGGAATGGATTATAACTCCCGACTTGGGCACATTTCTCAATTTAGAAGCACATGCAGAGGTTCAAAGATTTGTGATTCCTTAAGGACGATTGAAGTAGATTGTGAGAAGAGAATTAGGTTTATTTGTTGTTTTGTCTTATTTTATTCAGAAGCAAAATAGGTTAATTTTTTTTAACCATTGTATGCATGGAATATCATTTTTTTGAGGGCTAACATAATTTTCTATATGTATATCTAATTTAATCACCATTTAGATTAAAATTTACATACTTCCACAGTGGAGGGTAGTGAAATTTCGGCAAGGCATGTGATGGTGAAACAAAGCCAATAAAAACTGACGCGTATTTCACCCCGTATTCATCCAAGATGACAGTGCTGGAAAACATCTTAAGAATGAAAACTCAAATTCCATATCTTAATTTTACGAGAATGATGGACTACATAAAAGACAGTCATCCATTAATATAGAGTAAACCGAATTTGGTGGATAAGGAGAGAAGATAACAATGGATATATCAAAATTGTAGTCATCAGTGTCTTCCTAAAAACAAACACTATTCTCCATGGACTCTTCAATTTTTTTTTGAAGAATTGTGATAAAAGTATATTTCAAAAAATACTTAATAGTTTTTCAAATGTTTAAGAAAATATGTTGATTTTGATTCTGAATAAAATCAATGAAACTATTATAATTTTTATAAAATATTTTTGAAATATACTCTTCAAATTTAAAAACTAAATGTATGTTTAGGGTCATTATTACTGTTCCATTTATTAGAATTGTATAGTGACTGTAAAAAAAATTGTTAGTAGTGATTACCAACCCTGGAGAGGCTCTAATCGATGCAAATTAAGATTAGTCATGCTCCAAAGAGGCTTCGTGTGAAAAACTCCAAAAGATTATATTGTGTAGGCTAACAAGAATATTCAGGATTTTCAAACATTCATGAATATTCAACTTAATAATATTGATGTGAGACACACGTGCACCGCGCGTATCCTAAACTAGTAAAAAATAATTGTGCAAACGAATGTAAGTGCAATAAGTGTCACACATGCATATCTCACTCATGCATGTGGGACATGTGTTGTCCATGCAAGTATATTAATGCATGAAGGACAAATGTTGGACATGCACATATAATTCATATACAAAAAAAATTAAAAAAAGGAGGAGAAGAAGAAGTGGGCCATTTGATGTAATAATTTAAAAACTGGGCCAATATTTGTAATAATTTTAACATATTGGGTGTACAACGTAATTATTCTCTTTATAATTTCTATAAAAACCCTTATCCATTTTGTCTTAAAACATCCTAACCTAATTTGCCTCAAGCTCACCATTATCTTTCAGAAACCCTAAATTCCCTTAAGGCTAGAAATTGAGGCATGGAGCAGAGGGGTGTGCGTTCAGGTTTCCATTTTCATCTAACTGATATGGAAGGACTTACATTTTTGCAAAAGTTCATGGCAAAACAAGAAATGAATAATTCTGGATTCATAACCACAAACATAGATGTCTTTGTATGAAAACACTTGCTAAGACTCCATTGATGGAGCTAAGAAGAGGAGAAAGATCAAAAATTATAATTGCTTAAAAACTTATGTGTTACAATCAGATTGTTGTGCCTTATATAGGAAACAAAATATCTAATAACTACCTTTCTTCTAGAACACTCTATTTGACAGCTCATTGCCACTCATTAATCATTGTTTAACAACCTCTAACAACTTATATAGCTGACTCAGTAGTATGCTACTAACTAGTTGAATGTATACTCCTATCAATATTACATATCAGTGGAACAAGTAGTCGTGTATGTTCCAAAGAACTCCCCCTCAAGCTGCAGGGTGTAGAACATTTAGCATACCAAGATTGCTAAGTAAGTAGGCATGTTGAGCAAGACTTAGGCCCTTGGTAAGCAAATCAGCAAGTTGATCAGTAGACTGAACATGTAGAGCCTTAATCAATCCATCTTTGATTTTGTCCATAATGAAATAACAGTCAATCTCAATATGTTTGGTTCTCTCATGGAACACAGGGTTGTTGGCTAGTTGAATAGCTGAAATACAGTCACTATAAACTGGAATGGGGAGGTTGATAGGGACCTTAAGTTCCTGAAATAATCCAACCAGCCAAGTGAGTTTTGTAACTGCTGAATCCATGCTTCTGTATTCATCTTCAACACAACTCCTAGAAACAGTGTGTTGCTTCTTGAATTTCCATGATATAAGTGATTCACCAAAGTGAATAGCATCACTAGTAACTGATCTTCTGGTGTTTGGACAAGCAACCCAATCAAAGTCACAGCAACAAGTTAAAGTATTAGAATGTTCAACCTTTAACCAGACACCTTGGACAACAAAATTTTTTAGGTACATGACTACCCTATTAGCTGCTTCCCAGTAAGACTTCTTGGGATGCTGCATGAATTGGCTGAGAGTTTAGACAGCAAAGTTAATGTATGGCCTTGTAATAGTGGCATACATAAGCTTTCGAACAAGTATTTGGTAAGAGGAAATGTCAGACAATAGTTCATCACCTTGTGCACCTGTTGCTTGATCATACTCAATAGAGGTGAGCCTGTCATTAGACTCTAAGGGAGTAATAACAGGCTTAGCACCACTAAGACCTATTTCAGCAATCAACTCTAGAATATACTTTCTTTATTTCAGAATAATTCCTGATGTTGATCTTAAAACTTCAATACCCAAAAAAATACTTGAGATCCCCTAAGTCTTTCATCTTAAACTACTGATGCAACTTGATTTTGGTAGCATTGATTAAGGAGGCACTACTTCTAGTGATTAGTAAATCATCATCATAAACAAGAACTATAATAGTATCATTACCTTGATGAAGGGTGAATAGGGAATAATCATGTGCACTTTGAGTAAAACCAGCGTCAAGTAAGGCATGAGTAAGCTTAACATTCCACTTCTTGGAGGCTTGCTTAAGACCATACAAGGATTTGATCAACTTACACACCTTGTTCTCCCCTGTCTTCTAAATCCCTCAAGAATTTCCATGTAAACTTCCTCCTCAAGATCCCCTTGGAGGAATGCATTATTAATATCCATTTGATGAAGATTCCAACCTTTAGATGCAGCTAGTGCAATCACACATCTGACTGTAACCATTTTAGCCACTGGTGAGAAAGTTTTATGATAGTCCAACCCTTCTTGTTGGCTATATCCTTTGGCCACTAACCTTGATTTGAACCTCTCCACTTCACCATTTGCAAGATATTTGATTTTGTATATCCACTTGAAAGCAACAATATTCTTCCCTTTAGCTAGATCAATAATGACCCATGTGTTGTTAGCTTTCAAGGCTTGAACCTCTGATTTCATAGCTTCCATCCACCTTTCATCTTTTATAACCTGTTTATAATGCTGAGGCTCAGTCAAAGTGGAGAATTTGGATAAATAGTACTGATAAGTAGGACTCAGATTTTTATAAGACAAGCTGTTGGCTAATGGATGTTTGCATCTCTGATTTATAGAAGTATCAAATGAGTTTTAATCATGGAAACAAATGTCATAATGGACACTATGGCCTCAGACTTTAATTGCACGAGATGCACCCAAGTGTATCTACTATGGTCATCTACCATAGTCAAGAAGTAATACTTGATGTCAAAAGTGGAAGTTTTATATGGACCCTACAAATCCGTGTGTACAAGTTCAAATCATGTAGAGCATCTAGTAGTACTTAAAGGAAATGACAATCTTGTCTGTTTAGCAAGTAGACACACATAACATTTATTCAACATGTTTGCATCACTAGGATTCTTCATAATGTCTAAACACTTAAGAACCTGAGCAGCATGGTGTCCAAGTCTTTGGTGCCACAAGATGCAACTGGAAGTGGAGACTTTTGCAATAAATCTGCTGGCTTCTGATCTTGACTGACTAGAACCTTTAAGAATATATAGTCCACCCTCTTCTCTACCAATCCCCTTCACCTTGCCATTGATGAGGTCCTGAAAGGTACAAAAATCAGGATAAAAGGATACAAAACATGAAAGTTCCTTGGTTATCTTGGCAACAGACAACAAATTGAGTTTGAAGTTTGGAACATGTAGAATATCTTTGATCACATCATCTGCAAAAATGTGAGCTTATCCTGTGTGTGAGATTATCACTTCATCACCTGTTGGAAGGTGCAACTTATCCATATTCTTGGAGTCTAATCTAGTACCTCCTTTGAACAAGTTTCTATGTGTATACACATGATGTGTAGAACCTGAGTCTACAATCCAACTGTTAGAACATGCTTTAGACAAGAAACAAGTATTAATATCTATCGTATTAACTTGTTTCATATCTGTTGTGTCTTTGTTTAACATAGTTATAATATGAGTGCACTCTTCCTTAGTGAATGTGTGAGGCTTGGCCTTTGGTGTGGGAGAAACTTCATGACTAGAACTATCAACATCAACTTGACCAACTACCATAGTTGAAGCCTGAGAAATAGACCTATTATCAGTGTTTACAAAGTTGTTACTGCCAGTATACTGTGATCTGAAATTAGAGTTGTAGCTTTGTTTCTTCCTGTTCTTCCAGTCATTTGGATACCCTACCAACTTATAACAAGTTTCTTGGGTACGACCCAATAGATGGCAATAATCACACTTTCTGCCTCTATAGTTAGAGTTGCTTTATCCAAAAACATAATTTCGATTCACTTGCATAGCAAGTGGTTCCGATCTATCATTCACTGTCATCATACATTCTGAATGTTGGATTTCATCCTCTATGAGCATAGCATAAGCTTGATTGAGAGTAGGAGTCACTCATTTGAGTAATATCTGTCTTCTAGCTTGGTCAAATGACTCATTCTGGCCACTTAAAAACTGTGAAAGTCTAAGTTGACACATATGATCTGAGTACTCTCTAGATGTAGGACAAGCAGAACTAGGATTTGGCACTAGTACATCATTCTCACTCCATAAACTCTTCAATTTGATAAAATAGGCTTAGATTGAAACTGTACCTTGAGAGTGCATATTAATTTTGCGATGCAACTGGTATATGCGCATACGATTCACCTTGTCACACCTCTCCTTCAAATCCTCCCAAACTATACAAGCATTCGTGGCATAAACAATGCCAGATAACAGACTCTCACTCACAGTGTTCATAATCTAGGAAAGCACAATTGCATTACATGTTTCCCACTGCTCATGAATCTCCTCTCTATATGATTTCTTATTGCAGGCACCAGTAAAAAATCCAAACTTCCTCTTTCCTAAGAGAGCAATATGCATCGATCGACTCCATAAACTATAATTTTCTGAACCAGTTAACTTGATTGAAACAAGTATAGCACTGGAGCTCTCAGATGTACCAATGAAAAGTGGATCACTTTGATCGATTTTAGGTGGCATGATTGATAGAATGCAGCTGTAATATAGGTTGAAATTTTGAAAAAGAGCTAAAGACAGAGATCCAAAATGCGCAGAAAACTTAGTGAAATATGATAAAACACACACACTTAGTGTGGAACTCGTGTCTCTGATACCATGTGAAAACACTTGCTAAGACTCCATTGATGAAGATAAGAAGAGGAGAAAGATAAAAAATTATAACTGCTTCAAAACTTATGTGTTACAATCAGATTGTTGTGCCTTATATAGGCAACAAAATATCCAATAACTACCTTTCTTCTATAACACTCTATTTGACAGCTCATTGCCACTCAGTAATCATTGTCTAACAACCTCTAACAACTTATATAGCTGACTCAGCATTATGCTACTAACTAGTTGAATGTCTACTCCTATCAGTATTACACATCAGTGGAACAGGTAGTCGTGTATGTTCCAAAACACTATGATTCAGAAGAATAGCCATGGAAGATTTATAGTCGTGGAGTACCTTGCGGTGCTGCTGATGACAGTCTGTATCGCTACTTCCTCCCAAAAAAAAAGTAGCAACCTTGGCAATTGGAAACTACAAGATGAGGGAAAACTAGTTCACCGCGATTCATCATCGTCGATAGTTGTTATTGGATCCAAGAAGAAGATGCGTTACATGGTTAATAATAACGAGGAGCATAGAGAAGACGATGTACACTACTAGCTGATGAAGGAGTACAAGCTCTCTAATGTTATTCTCCTTCAGTTTGATGATGACTGTAGATACTATGTTTTGTATGCTATCAAGAAGAAGTTTATTGAGACTTGTTCTTCGGAGATGGATAATGTTTCTGAGGAATTTGGAGCAATCCAAGTATGAAGTATGAAGAATCACATGAAGCTGTTAAGGTTGAACCATTACGAATAGCTGCTAAGGATGTTTTATATTTTCAAGGATTAGTGATGTTTTCTTGTCTGTGCAATTAAGGCATGGACGAATCTTTAGATTCTGATTTAGTTAATAGTCGTCTTGTATCCTATCTTTAATTTTAATTACTACCTGTTGCTTTATTTGATCTATCAATATAGTCGTTGTGATGCCATTATTTTCCATTCAAGCATGCAGTTATTGTGTTGCGCAGTAAAGCTATAAATGCAGTTATTGTGTTCGCTAGTGTCATATCTCTTATTTTTGTTTTTCGCTTTCCCCCTATTTTACTAACCCCAAGTATTGTAATACTATTTACTTGTTATGAGAGTCTGATTAGTTAGCTTTAGCTTGTATCAGATTGAAAAAGAACTTCAGAATGTAGCTGATTGATAGAGTTTTATTTGGAATTAGAAATGAAATATTATGTGATAGCCATGCTTTACTAACTGAAATATTCTTGAAGAAAGAGAAGGATAGATCGAGTGTCTCGTTATTTCCATGTTAGTAGTGAGACAACTTTTGGAGGTCGGCATTGAAATTACGCTGCACTTATTGGTCATTTCTTCGCTTTAGATGGATTATTGGTTTCATATTCCAATCAGTTAATCGAGAAGAAGCATGCTGGATTCCGAGCTTGGGCAAGAGATAAAATGCCACGACACTTCCAAACAGCAACTCATGTTGATAAAGGTACTATCCTCGTGACATTTTAGCACGTCGCTCTTTAGTCCTGTTGAATAGGGTAAGGATCGGAGGTGTCTCGGAGAACTAAAGGGAAAGTGGTGGAAATGTCAATAATGTATAAAAAGTTTAGCAACAGTTGCAACTATAATATACCGTTTATTTTGATGAATAACATATTATGTTTGATCTAATGTAACAACAACAATAATAATATATCGAGTGTAATAGCACAACTGAGGTTTGGAAAGGATATCCTAACATTGGAAAGTCAAAAGGTAGTTTCCGATAGACCCTTGTTCAATATTTGATATTGAAGTGGTGAATTAGAACAATGATGCCCAATATGAAAGAGAACACATTACAGGCATCTAGCCTATTCTTTGAATAGCAAAAATAGATTGCACTGCAAACTTAAATGAAATGTTTGCAACCTTAAACTTAAATGGTGCTATCAATTCGGTCATACCAATTATACTCTAGAACTCGACTCTATGGACTTAGTTAACATGCTCAAAAACAGTGGGGTAACCAATATGAAGCTCAAACCGATGATAAACTCTATCAACAACATCAAAAACAAAGTCCAGATGCAAGTTCGACACTGTTATAGAGAAGGAAATCAAGTAGCAGATTAATTAATTGATTATTCCTTAATAACCACTGGTACCACTTCAATGCTTCACCATCGAGATAAAATGAAGCCATGGTGAGCTATTGATCTTCCTTAATTTTATAGAAATTGAAATAGTGCTCTGCTTGGACTATCCATGCTCCGAATTCTCAACACGAAACTTCCCTAATTTGGCGTCCATAACTTTTTTGGGGGGATCAAAAGAGGTCGTGGCATTTTTACCCAAAACGTCCAGAAACATCAACCTAAATTTAGTGAGATCTTTAGAGATAGAATCCTTCATTTGTTTGATTGAATCACGAACTGGATCATCAACAAAAGCCTTGAGTACTTTTTGGTCCTCCATTTGAGAGACCTTGGACGGAAGCACCAATGTAACGAACCCGAATTCTCAACTCAACAATCAATACACGGAGTGAGCGAAACTAATAAACTTTAATAGACAAGGGAGAAATTACAATATGAAAGAGCATGAATAGTAGTAGAAGGAGATGACACGATTAGAGAGAATTGGGATCAGAAACATCGACTTTGCCTAAGCAATTATCACAATTTGCTCCCACAAGTGCTATTTATGAACCCGGATCCCACACATTGCCACTTAATATAGTCTTGGGCTGTTTTGCCAATACGGGTCTAGGCCCATTCATAACAATTTTCTTTCAAGCATGCAGTTATTGTGTTGCACAGTAAATCTATAAATGCCGTTATTGTGTTGGCAAGTGTCATATCTCTTATTTTTGTTTTTCGCTTTCCCCAAGTACTGTTATACTATTTACGTGTCTGATTAAGAGTTAGCTTTAGCTTGTATCAGACTGAAAAAGAACTTCAGAATGTAGCTGATCGATAGAGCCTTATTTGGAATTAGAAATGAAATATTATTCATTACTGAAGAATTCTTTATTGAAAACTTTTGGAGGTAGGCAATGAAATTACGCTGCACTTATTGGTCATTTCTTCGCTTTTGTTGGAGTCATTTTCTATGATGAGACCAAATTTGTGCTGCAGAAAATGAGTATTGGTTTTATATTCCAATCAGTTACTTGAGAAGGAGCATTCTGGATTCCGAGCTTTGGCAAGAGAAGAAATGCCACGACACTTCCAAACAGCAACTCATGTTGATAAAGGTACTATCCTTGTGACATTTTAGCGCGGCGCTCTTTAGTCCAGTTGAATAGGGTAAGGATCGGAGGTGTCTCGGAGAACAAAAGGGAAAGTGGTGGAAATGTCAACAATGTCTAAAAAGTTTAGCAACAGTTGCAACTATAATATACAGTTTATTTTGATGAATAACATCCTATGTTTGATCTAACGTAACAACAACAATAACATCATATCGAGTGTAATAGCATAACTGTGGTTTGGAAAGGATAAACCTTATCCTTATATTGGAAAGTCAAAAGGTTGTTTCCGATAGACCCTTAGTTCAATATTTGATATTAAAGTGGTGAATTAGAACAAAGATGCCCAATATGAAAGAGAACACATTACAGGAATCTAGTCTATTCTTTGAATAGCAAAAATAGATTGCACTGCAAACTTAAAATGAAATGTTTGCGACCTTAAACTTAAATGGTGCTATCAATTCGGGCATACCAATTATACTCTAGAACTCGACTCTATGGACTTAGTTAACATGCTCAACAACAGTTGGGCAACCAATACGAAGCTCAAACCAATGATAGACTCTATCAACAACATCAAAAACAAATCCAGATGAAAGTTCGACACTGTATAGAGAAGGAAATCAAGGTGCAGACTTCTTAGCAAAAATGGCCTCCAACTCAAACCAAACTCTCATCACTCACTCTTACAACATTCTTCCGAGACAAGCTAGAGGAGCTTTCTTGCTGGATAAATGGCAACTGCCAAGCATTAGATGTAAATATGATGGAGCTAATTTCTTTTTAAGTTAATTAGTTTCATGTTTGTTTCATCTCCTAGAAGGTACTAGTTGATTTTGTAAGCCTTCTAGTCTTTTGTAGGTGTTGGTTTCACCTAGGCTTAGTGTTGTATTGAGCCTCTGCTCCTTTTTTGCTAACACAACACAACCCTAAAAAAGAAAAAATGTTTGCGACTGGCAATTGTTCACATTGTTTCTGCATAGGCTGCATTGGCAAATATGTTACTAAAAACATAGTACTAGAAAATGTTTGCGATGTCAAGTGTCCAGATATTGGTTGTAAGGCTGTAATTAAACCAAAGTTACGAAGAGAAATTGTTCCTAAGGACTGTCTAAATCTCTTTTTTTGGGTTCGCATAAATTGTACTATCCTTATAAGTACTGTTTAGTAATTGTCATAGATTGTTTTGTGCTCAGTGCAATCTACCGTGGCATGACGGATTGAAATGCAAGGACTTTCAGCATTTCGTCAGATCAGACAAGAGAGGGAAGTGAGATGTGATACTGACAGGAACCGCTAAGAACAAGAAATCGCGGAGATGTTCAAGTGCAAGCACGCTATGTTGAAAAATGACATAATGACTATAGTTGGAGAGTGAAATCAATAATATTAATAGTAATTTAATGTGATATTATCATTGTTATCTTTATGTGCATCGATGAAAATAACAAAGAATTGACACTCTCTAGAGTCTGATAGAGTTTTGCAAATACTTTTCAGGGAAGTAGGCTATAGAAGCTTTGATTAAATTGAACTAATGGTATAAAAAAACTTACTGACTTAACTCCATTACTAGTATTTATTGAATATCTGATATGTTAGGATCAATGAAGTTTTGATGATTGTCAAATGAATGAAAGGTGTTGATCAAGCTGGTCCACTAATGTGCAACATCAAGGATGCAGGTCAACTGATACACGAAGACAAAAGTGCTTGAATTCAGGAAAGGGTAAACTTGTGCATCTAATAAACTCAATAAATATCATGTGTGGAGATGTAGTAGTTGAGTTTTAACACAACACATGAAGACATGAGAGTTTGAGTTGAAAAAAGAATTTCACTTAACTCTGAAAATCCAAGAGGTTCAATGAAGTAAGAAGTCTCATATAATGAAGGTCTCTATGGAGAGTTGGGTTTAAATAGAGGCAGTGACTAGTATAGTAACTCACACTTATAAAGCAAATGACAATTGACAAATTGACTTGACAGTTCACAGCTTGAGGGAACACGTAGTTGAACCTGGTTCTGTTGCATAGATAGTAAGGAGTCTTAGTTTCTTTAATAGATTTGGTTCTTGAGTTTTAATATTGATATAATTCTATTTTCTGTAAAATAGAAACTGAATTAGGATTAATTTTAAGGTTTGCGGGGGTTTAAAAGCCCCGCAAAATGTAATTGCGGGGTTCCCAAAATCCCCACAATTCGAGCCGTCACAAACAACTTGCGGTAATTTTTTTTCGACCCCCATAATTAATTTGCAGGGGTTGACCCCCGTTACTCTAATTTTAATTCTTTTTATAATAAATTTTTATTTAAAAATTGCGGGGGTTTAAAAACTATGCAATTTTTTTTTTAAATTAATAGGACCCATCTATTTGCAATAACTAATTATAGATTCTAATTTTAACTCAAATTTAATTGTTCCTTTAAGCATAACCTACAATCCAATATTTGTTCAATTCATATATTATTAATACAACATGAGTAATTAAACATTGTAATTGACAAACATATCAAAAATACATTGAACATTAAACTTTAAATTAATTTTTCAACATTGACATCTTCAAATTCTAAATTTCAACATTAACTATTATCTTAAAACTCCAACATCAAATTTAAACACAAAACCTTCAATATTCTAAGATTCACTCCAACCACACATTTACATCGTCATAATTGAATATCCAAGACAAATGCAACGAAATCAAAGAATATGATCATTATCATCGCGTGATCTCCTTGCATCCATTGGCGAAATGGGTCCACTAGCCGCATCACTTGGCTACATAAAAATAAAAAGTATAAAAATCAAATACGGTATAATGGTGTCGCCAAGTAACACAATCACAAATGAGCTAAATAATGGGTGAAACGGGCAATCAAATAGTTGATCAGGAGTGCTTTAAGGGATAATATAATGGACTTAACAATGTAAAATCATTATGTTCAATCTTTTGTGTGTTTCGGAACAATAATAGCATCGAAGAAAAATAGGAAAAGCATAGGTTAAAACAGAGGTGAATTCTTGTCATATGGAAACCTACTCATCTTTGTTAAAAGCTAGTTACACCAAAAATTTCTTTAAACATCCCACATACCATATAGTATATTATGCCATTTCATTTTCTTCACATTACCTCCTCTCATATTTAAAAAATGCAGTCCAATATCAATTGCTTCTCGTTCTATCCTCCTAATACAAGCACAAGGAAATTTCATATATTTTGTCTGTCTTCCTATTGCCCTACCCACCTATGTGCCACTGGAGACATAGATAACTAAAAGGAATTTTGGGAGACTTGAATAGGCGAAAGCTCGCATACATTCTCCACCCTATATAATCTATAAGTATCTTATGCCATGAATATAGAACTACTAAACACCTCAGTTCCACATATAGGAAAGATCATTTGTTTTTTATTTAAAGAAAGTTCTTTACGGTGACTGGGGTTTAGCGGAAACCTGCAAATACTTTTCATATTTTTATTTTTATTGATAATAGTGGTGTCACCTTACCCGCACTTCAACTTTCAACTGGTACGTATGCAAATATACATATACACATTAGTGTTGCTCGGACTCTTCAAAAAAGTAAACGGGTGCATGTCGGATACTGCTGGAGCATTTTTGGTTGATCCGACAGGGTATGGCAGCATTTTTGGATAGTTCGATCAGCATAAGTCTCTCACACACACATACATATGGATTTCTGTATGGTCAGATCGTAGTTGGCAATATGTTGTCTTACGCAACAAGCTACAATGAGTGGAACTGCTAGACCATTTTGGATGGCCCCTCTCGGATTCATGATCAACAATAAGAACACAATGTAATGTGGTGTTAACACCTAATTTCCAGCCAACCAACAAACTAAATTAGCAACACAAGACAAGACCAACAATATTACAACAACAAGAAGCTCACGGGTAACATTCACAACAACAAGGAACCGATGGATACTACAAGATACAGGATAGATAGTTAGCCAACAAGCAGTCTACTATAGAAAAGGGTACAGAACACAACAACCCAGAAAACAACACAAGAAAAACTACCAATCTGATCTTGAAAAGTTGCAGGAAACCAGTTCAAAAACAACATAAAAATAGAGAAAATTTTAACAACCGATTCAATTGAGAAAAAAAAAAGTAAAGAGAACTTTACTTACCACTTTGGGAGAAACCATTGAAGGAGAATTGAAGAGCCCCACAAATTGTTCTGGTATCGTTCCTTTTTTCATTATCATATCTGCCTTCAAAGCACTCTGTCACGACCCGAACCGGGGCCCTGGCCGTGACAAATATTCCAAACCATGAAGGCCCAAAACACCCCTATCTATCTGCTAATCATGCGCATAATTCATATGATAATAAGATATGCGAAAGATACACAATATTACGGAAAACATGGTCATAAATCAAATAAAATCAACAAAGGGGAAATAATGTCCCACAACATCTATCGACATCTGAACAACCGTCTGTGAAATCTCAAATACATGACTTAAACAAATTACTGTCTGAAAACTGGGACGAGGCCCCCCAGTAGATCCAAAACTAGTAAATGATAAATAAACTGACAGACATTAGGCCTTTCGAAATATAGAAGGCTCACCACTTGATTCTGTAAATCTGTCGGAAGAGATCTACTGGTTATCTGGACTCCTAATCTGTGCCTCCAAACTTGGGAGAGAAGGGGGTCAATACAAAAGTACTAGTACGCATAGAAATCAAAAACAAAATATAATTTTTTCAAATATAGGTGAGAGCCATTATAAAGTAGTTTCATGTAAAATCATTTGAATACAAATAGGCATAATGTAATAGTTTTCAACAACAATGTAATGCAGCTGAGCTAGGTGTAATACCCTACATATAACATTTACACCAACTGTCAAATCTCGGTTGCCGCTGAGATTAGAGTATAAGTGAGGGGAAGACACACAAGATCACACAGCAGGGTGTCTCGACCCAATGAAGTATAGTAGTGCCCAAGATAACTTAGCCTGGGCTACTAACCATAGTCCCAATTTGGGAATAACATAAAGTTAAGTACACAAGATCACTTAGCCTGGTACCAAATCCCCATGTCGGCAAACATGGTTTCTAGCGATGAGCCCTTACACTCAAACTCCTTCTTCGGGCATCCACCTATCTCATGTAAAATCAATGCATCAATCTCCATTTAATTAATCACATATCTTATTCTGTAGGGTATCGTCATACCCGACTTGCAAGCCATCAATATCACATCATTATTTCATACAACCATTATATTCATCATATTTCAACATAACAATCCTCTCATTTCAAGTCAAAAATCATAACCATTTTCAAAATATTTCATGTTATGCTTGTCAAGATGATTTAAAATAATTCACATCATATGAGGATTTAATACACAATACTATCAAGAGAGACATTTTCATTTAATTCATGCTCTCAAGTTAACATATTTTCCGAATACATGCATATACGTATATCATATATCAAATCACTCCAGGAATGGGCCTAAAGAACAAATCAGTATCATAAAATATTTAAAACATAATCATATTCGTAATTTCAAAACCCCCATTTATAAAACATGAATTTTTAAGCCCATGAGATTTTTGAGATAACCCCACGTGCCTCTATATGCCAAGATGATAGGTGCTCCTTGAAGCCTACGTTCTGGGGATTCTAAATATGCAATTAGTTTCAAAAATCCACGACTGAATCTTGAGTTGCTTGGATTTTTATTTTGAAACCCTAAGAAGAGTTCTTGATCAATTTTGATGAATGAAGGTATATTTTAGGGTATTTGGGAACTGAATTTCATGTTTATTGTTAAATAAGGGTGGGAAAAGGACCATTTTTCCCCAAAAATGGAGTGTTTAAGTCAGTTGAGTAATAATATATGCGGTGTACACCTTATCGCATTATATAGATTGTGCGGAGCACTCTTTATCGCACACATTAGGTTGTGCGTCGCACACCTTATGACATAAGTTAGGGTGTGCGTCGTACACCTTATGCTGCGCGACACACTGCACTTTACGAAGCCATAACTTCTTCCTCGGGTGTCGGATTTTTGTGAAATTTGTATCGCTGGAAAGATAATTAGAATACCTTTCATTTGATATATATTAGACTCTTTGATTTAATATATACAAAAAGTAATGGTATATTGAAGTTGACCTAAGTTTCAACGCTCACTAAAATTCAAACAATAGGAAAACTATCAACTTGTCCTTGAGCTTGGGGACCTCTATGATCTCAATTTATGCTAAAATATGTTTCCACACTACATAATTTGTTAACACACTAAACTTACATTGGATTTATGGCTTCTAGAACCTTTACGTGAAGGAAATGACAATTTTCGTTATCGTCTGAAATGCGGGGTGTTACATTATCTCCCCCTTGGGATCATTTGTCCCCGAATGATGGGTAGGAACTAGTTGAAGTTTAAAGGTATGGAATAACGCAGAAATGATATGCCTTCTAAGAAAGGATATAACTGATCAGAAATATTTAAACTTCTATAATGAAATTGAATTCTGAGCTGACTTGACTTTTCTTGCTTCAAGAAGTTGATTCGTGCTGAAAATTTAGGATTCCTTTGAAATATTCATGATCCAATCATACATAATGAAATTAGGAAGTGATAACTTATGCAAGTACGAATCATAAGACATCAAGAGTTAGATCGTACAAGGGTATTACACTATCTGAGCTGAAACACTTGAAAAATTTTGAGATTATACGCTGAACTCTTATGCACCGAGTCATGAATAGATAGCTGAATCTGAAACATGATGCTTTGAATGAACTGAACTCACAATTTATATGGTTGGAATAGATTATCTCTTGGGAATGGCCATACGCATGAGACTTCAGATAGTACGACTGGGTGAAAAGTTGGAAAAACTATAGTAACTTGTCTGCCCGACTGTTAAACTGAATTATACCAGACACTTATACTCAACTGGAGTATCTCTTCAACACTCTCTCTAAAGAAGTTCTAGCAGTAATAGGAAGCCACGAATCTTGGGTATGGATTACATAAGACATCCAACTGAGGGAAATCACAACATTTACACTACTCTGTAGTTTGGAATATAGACATATAACTCATAAATTAGGATAGAATTTCCAGGCCTTAGTCAATGCGACTTCTTACTTTAAAGATTAGCACACTCCTCGAATACTCCCTTAACTATACTATTACCCGTAGATACCACATTCATTCGATCCAGCTTATTTGTTCTCATATTTGCATTTATAAATCTTTCTACTAATATCTATAGTAACTTAAATCCTCTCCACCGTAATCAGGCATAACTCCAACTCGCAAAATACTACATGCCACTCCACGATACAAGTCTAACCCATAAGATTCCACCTTCTATATCTCTTAAAAGATCAAACCCTAATCCTATCATGCCTTACCACTTCAATGGCTAACTCTGAACTATTACTACGAAGTCGCTAGCGCATATAGTGTTCCTTAACAAATATTCCAACATGTCATTAATGCCTATCTCTATAACCACATATGAACTTCAAAGTAAACACTCATAAAGACACACTTCACCTATTCTACTAACCATCTATTGATATAGCTCCCACACTCTACCCCAAGAACATACACACACACACCTTTCAGCTAACCATCACATGCATCAAAGACTTGGCCCCAACCTTACTTCGCGCTTATGGCCTTATCTAAAATAAGCATACTATGATCTTCTACCAACTAGAAACATTTAATCATCACCACTACCGTTACATAAAGAGGAGTCACTAAAGATTAGAACATAAGATCTTGAAGCATGGAAGGATGTTATATAAAACTTGACACTTAACTGAGGCCGGGGGAATAGCAAATCAACATCCGGGATTTATCAATGAAAAAAAATCTGAATTGGGGCATACATGGCTATGAACTATATTCCACCTATCGTAAAGAGTATAGCATGAATTATCGGGATGAGCACACTATAAAGCGTGAATACATTTGTCATGAGCTGCATGACCTCAATTTAGAGTTCATAACATATGGAATGTTATTCCGACGGCTGAAGGAACTGAAGTTCCTCATTTAGGAATTTGGAAGAGCACGTGATTTTCTATCATATACATGAACATGAACTATGATCATGGAACTGAAACGTGAGGTATCAGTAGGTATTAGGATAACTGAAAAATACTAAGACCGGAATGGGTTGAGTCTCACTCTTCCTTTCTTATGTTCTATGTCATACTGACATCACTACTAGAATCTGAAAGCCTGACTTGATTATTCACTCTATCATCTCCCCCTTAGCTTCAAGACATCATATTAAGTTTGGGAGAACCCTTACTAGACTCTAAACTGAAGTACACTCACTGCATTCTGGGGTCTGGAAAACTACTATACACGCATATCATGGCACTTAACCCAAATGACTACACTTGAAAGTGGAAAACCCACTGTTAATACTACCTTCTGAGATACACTTTATCATTCTATAGACCCAGTAGTCATCATATAATACTTGCACACTTACTAACTTCGGGTCTTCATGGGTAGACCCATAGTCGGAGTGCACACCCTCTAGTGCTTTAACTCTTATTTCTATTAATTCAACCTTCAAAAACTCAAACTTAGAATCTAACACTCAACATGGATATCACCAAGCCTTCAATGAATCATAATACTTCCGACATAGCCTACCAATATTGCGACTCCAAACTTACATCTCTCTACTATGAGAATCAATATCATTTAAAAAGGCTCAACACTATCAATCAAAACTCCTTAACTTGGCTATTTAGAACACCATATACCATCTAACTAGTCTTTCTCCACCTAGCAACTCAACGGTACCACTCGTCACACAAAACGTGTAATAGTCTTAGAAAATACCGCAACCTCAGATCACCTTGGACATACTTCTACATTATATATGCAACATCATACTTAACTAAGAATCAAATAAACTTAAGATCTTGCATATACCGTTCAAGCCTATTAGATTAGTTTCATAAAACTAGTATCATTAACCAAGAAATCATCACATCCACCTTCAGGGACATCAATTGTTCAAAACTTAATGTCTAGTGCTAAACATGATTTTACAACCCAACCTTACGCATGATTCTCACTTGGATACCATGAAATAGACATCAACAAACACTAGTACACTAGAACTTCCAAAAAACGAATAATTAATCTTGACCTTACATTCTTCCTTATCATAACTGTTTAGCATGTACTATTTTAACACATCAAGCCTACAAATTTTTTCCCACAAAACATACATCATTAATCTCATGCCACTATTTTACCACCACATTCTACATTAAATTCAAGCATATAGTCCTGTACTAATCTTCTATTACTACTGAAAAATGCAATATAATATGCTAGTCCATAAAATTTGGGACATACTATACAAACGCCTCAAGAATGACTACATACCTTCTCACAAGTAGTACTAGTTTACAATACCAATGAAAAGAAGGTCAAGGGGTAAAGTTACATAATAGACATGATCAACCTTAATCTTATATTATAACCCCATACAATCTTTTCTACTTATACGAATTTCTCACCTCATACTTACTTACCCAAACATACATTTAGACTACCTTCAAATTCCACAAACAACCATGAGTCTATACTTACAACTTACTGGCTAATATAGCCATTTTAACACTTTAAGAAACCAACAAATTACGCTAACTAACAAATCCTTCTCTACCTTCTACTAAACTAACACACAAGGACGAATTACCTCTTTACTAACTCAATGTCATGCAAACAGATTCAGCTATATATATATATATATATATATATATATATATTAAACCAACACAAGAATAACAAGTTGGACAACAAGCTGGTAGTGAATCGAAATAGACCTCACATAGCTTCACTAGACTTTGATTTTTTATTTTGAACAAGAAAATTAGATGAATCACATGTCAACTATGCTAGTGAATCGAAACAGCCCCACACAAATTCACTAGACATTATTTTTTTCAACAACACCTTGATGACAAGATTACATGAGATAGAAATTTAATATGCAATATCCAATGAACTAAGAATACACATCTTACTCTGTATAAATAAAATCGGAGTCAAACACTTCCTCCATGGACTACCATACTATCCACACATGCTACTAGTTACCACATTAGTCTATCATCATAAGGGGTTAAAGCATTCTCGAACATCGGTTATTCAACTAAAATATTCATTTACACAAAAGTCACCCTCGCTCTGACTTCGAACTTTGTCACTTCACATCACCAACTTCTTGGTCTAATTTCACTACCAATAGGTCATGACAACAATACTTTAGCGCATACTACTATTCGGGTCGAAATACAGTTCCAATATTCTACTACACATCATCCCCCCCTTAAGCAAGATATTTATAACATAAATTTGAAAGGGAGTAAATGGAATTAATACCTCAAGCTGAAAAGCATGATTCCATCAGGATCAATGTTTGCATCGGAATCAATACACATTAAAGCACTAATGGACTCTTCTCAAGTCCTTGCACAAATTTTAACTTTTATATGGTTCAATCAGAAAGGACCATACCATTTAGATTGTAAACTTTTGCACTTGAATCACCTCTATAATGAGACATATCTGAGGACATTAGAGTATGGAAAGAATTTTGGATGACTATTTTATTACTTTCGTATAGGTGACACCATAGCACGAATTAGAGTATGAAAGAGGAACATTCTGACTCTATTGCACGAACTAGAACATGAACAAAGAGAGACATTCCTAAATGCCTTAAAGCCTCCTGCTTATAAGTGTGGCACGTTACACACCCATAAACAAGAATCTACTCAATGCGATTTTGCAGACACCCTGGGAACATGAACTAGTGCTTTGATACCAAGTTTCTCAAGACCAAAACTGGGGCCCTAGCTATGACGAACATTCCAAACCATGAAGGCCCGATACACCCCTATCTATTAGGTAATCATGCACATAATTCATATGATAATAAGATATGCAAAAGACACACAATATTACGGAAAACATGGTAATAAATCAAATGAAATCAACAAAGGGGAAATAATGTCCTACAACATTTATCGACATCTGAACAACCGTCTGCAAAATATCTAATACATGACTAAAACAAATTACTGTCTGAAAACTGGGACAAGGTCCCCCAGTAGACCCAAAACTACAAAATCATAAATGAACTGACAGACATCAGGCATTCCAGAATATAGAAGGCTCACTACTTGATTCTGCAAATCTGTTGGAAGAGATCTACTGGTTATCTGGATCCCTAAACTGTGCTTCCAAACCTGGGAGGAAAGGGGGTCAATACAAAAGTACTTGCACGCAGAGAAATCAAAAACAAAATATAATATTTTTTTCCAAATATAGGTGAGAGCCATTATAAAGCAATTTCATATCAAATCATTTAAAAACACATGGGCATAATGTAATAGTTTTCAACAACAATGTAATGCAACTGAGCTAGGTGGAATACCCTACATATAATATTTACACCAACTGTCAAATCTCGGTTGCCACCAAGATTAGAGTATAAGTGAGGGAAAGACACACAAGATCACACAGTAGGATGTCTCGACCCAATAAAGTATAGTAGTGCCCAAGATCACTTAGCCTGGGCTCCTAACCATAGTCCCAATTTGGGAATGACATAAAGTCAAGTACACAAGATCACTTAGCCTGGTACCAAATCCCCCTATCGACAAACATGATTTCCAGCGATGAGCCCTTACACTCAAACGCCTTCTTCGAGCATCCACCCATCTCATGTAAAATAAATGCATCAAACTTTATTTAATTCAATCACATATCTTATTCAGTAGGGTATCGTCATACCCGACTTGCAAGCCATCAATATAATATCATTCATTCATTAACCATTATATTCATCATATTTCAACATAACAACCCTCTCATTTCAAGTCAAAAATAATAACCATTTTCAAAATATTTCATGTTATGCTTGTCAAGATGATTTCTAACAGTTCACATCATATGAGTATTTAATACAAAATCATATCAAGAGAGGGATTTTCATATAATTCATTCTCTCAAGTTAACATCTTTTTGGAATACATGCATATACATATATCATATATCAAATCATTTCGGGAATGGGACTAAAGACCAAATCAATATCATAAACTTTTAAAACATAATCATATTCATAATTTCAAAACCCCCATTTTTATAACATGAATTTTTAAGTGTCACGACCAGAACCAGAGCCCTGGTCTTGATGAGTAACCCCAAACCATCAAGATCCAAAACATCCCTTATCTATCTGGTAATCATGCACATGACTTATTTAAAAAAATGCGGAAGATACACTGTGTAATAGAAATATGGTCAGAATCATGCGAAAGTAATAATGGGGAATAATTTCCCACAATTACAAAACAATATCTCTAAAACGTCTGTGAAATCTCAACTACATGACTGAAATAAATATCTATCTAAAAATTGGGACAAGGCTCCAGTAGACCCAAAAGTATTAACTGATAGATGAAACTGCCAGATATCAGGCCTTCTAAAATATAGAAGGCTCACCAAGTGACTCTGCGAATCTGTCTAAGAAAATCTAGTGATTTTCTGGACCCCTAGACTGTGCCTCCGAACTTGGAAGGGAAGAAGGTCAATACAAAATTACTGGTACGCAGAGATATCAAAACAAAACATAATATTATTATAAAATATAGTTGAGAACCATTATAAAGCAATTTCATGTCAAATCACTTGAAAACACATGGGCATAATGAAATTGTTTTCAACAATAATGCAATGCAGCTGAGCTAGGTGGAATACCCTACATATCACATTTACACCAACTGTCAAACCTCAGTTGCCACCGAGATTAGAGTATAAGTGAATGAAAGACACACAAGATCACACAACAGGGTATCTCGACCCAATGGTAGTGCACAAGATCACAAAGCAGGTCTCCTAGCCATAGTCTCCCAGTAGACCCAAAACTACTAAATGATAAATGAAACTGCTAGACAATCAGGCCTTCTGGAATATAGAAGGCTCACCAAGTGACTCTGCAAATCTGCCTGAGAATCCACTGATTTTCTGGTCCCCTAGATTATGCCTCAGAACCTGGAAGGGAAGGGGGTCAATACAAAAGTACTGATATGTAGAGCAATAAAAAACCATAATATTTTTATAAAATATAGGTGCGAGCCATTACAAAGCAGTTTCATAACAAATCATTTGAAAACACATGGGCAAAATGTAATAATTTTTCAACAACAATGTAATGCAACTGAGCTAGGTTGAATACCCTATAATATCACATTTATACCAACTATCAAACCTCGGTTGCCACCGAGATTAGAGTATAAGTGATGGGAAGACACACAAGATCACACATAAGGGTTTCTCGACCCAATAAAGTATGGTAGTACACAAGATCACAAAGCAGGGCTCCTAACCATAGTCCTAAATTGGGATAATATATATATCGGGTACACAAGATCTCAAAGAAGGGTACCAAATTCCCTTGTCGACAAATATGGTTTCCAGCGATGAGCCCTTACATTTTAACACCTTCTTCGGGCATTGACCTATCTCATGAAAAATCAATGCATTCAACTTCATTTAATTCCATCACATATCATATTCTGTGGGGTATCATCATACCTGACTTGCAAGTCATCAATATAATATCATCTTTTCATTCAATCATTATATTAACAATTTTAATATTAACAACTCTTTCCTTGCAAGTCAAATCATGTCCAATCATAACAATTTTTCAAAACACTCCACGTCATGCTTGTCATGAGGATTTCAAACAATTCGCATCATATGAAAATACAAAACAATTTCATATCAAGAGAGGGATTTCATATAATTCATGCTCTCAAGTTAACATCTTTTTGAATCACAAGCATATAGATATATAATATATCAAATCACTTCAAAAATAGGCTCAAAGACCAAATCAATATCATAGAGATGCTTAAAACATGATTATATTCATAATTTCAAAACCACCATTTTTAAAGCATGAATTTTTAAGCCCATGAGATTTTTAGGAAAACCCCACGTACCTCTATATGAGAAAATAATAGGTGCTTCTTAAAGCCTACACTGCGGGGATTCCAAATATGCGGTCAATTCCAAAAATCTACAGTTAAATCTCGAACTACTTGGGTTTTTAGGTTGAAACCCTTTAGAGAGTTCTTGAGGATTTTTGGTGAAAATATCAATATTATGCTCAATGGGGAGTGTAATCCCGTGTTTAATTTGATAGGGTTTTGGATAAATACCACAATGCCCATAATGAGATGGAAAAGGGCATGAAATTTGGCTAGGCGCATTAGGTAGGGCGGCGCCCTGCTTAGACCCAAGGAGAACCCAGGGCGGCACCCTCTTAGAGCCTTTAGCTAGTATTTTACCAACCCAAACACGACCTTAGGCTTGTCTAAAAATTCCAAAACTTTTCCGAGACGTACTACAACCTTGCCCCATCACAACTCCACAAGAAAATCTTAAAATGGATGTTGGGAAGGTTAAAAATAAGATCCCAGAAGATTAATAGCTAAAAAATGAGTTTAAGTCTTTCAACACTTTAGAATTTTTTTTTCAAGATTTCTTATCCCATGCCCATGCTAATAAGGAACGATGTATTGCACAAATTTATGGGGCGTTACACAAATACACCATAGCAAAAATGTGTCAGTACATTTGAATGTACTGAGTATGCAAATGGACTAGGGCTGAATACAAGGGCTTATGCATGAACATAACTTAATTAAATGATATGCAAGAGCTAGATTAGCATACATAGAGAATCTGATGCTACTGAACATACTGTCACTGAGCATACTAAAACTAAATTTGATAACTAAAATTGATTATACTGTACTTATCAATACTGAGAAATTGGATGATTGAGTCTACTGATAATTGGTTCTTGAGTTCAATAACTCTAAAATACTGAATAACTGAGTAAGATAATGTCGATATCTAAATCAAAGCTTGCTGATATCGATTGACTAAAATATGAGATCAAACCTATCTAGCGGATGATCTCCAAGTCTTCTCATAATGATAACGAGTGATTAAATCTAAATTTGAGATCAAGCCTATCTAATAGTATTCTCTTAATCTTCTGATAGTGATTAAGATTGACTGAGCTTGAGATCAAGCCTACAAACGAGTGATCTCTGGGTCTTATAATAAGAATAGTCAATCGAATCTAACACTGAGATCAAGCCTATCTAACGGGTGACCTCTACAAGTACTGATACTGAATAGCTTATGTGAGACCAAGCCTATACAATGGTTGGTCCATAAATTAATGGAACTTTTTGATTTCCTTATTGAGATATGTGACTGTATATGACAGTACTTATTTCTGAGTTCTACTCTGAATACTGATATTGAAACTACAACTGTGGGAGTTCTCACTTAATCAACATGCCCTAAATCTAAACTAGTGGGGTCTAACCTGTAACCCCATCTGGAAGAGTGTCAATACCATGCCATGGGTAAAGACCTCTGGTCAATCCTCTCTAACGGGTGACCTTCCAGAGAAAGTCAAGACTAAGGCTATGGGTGAATCCAGCAGGTAGTCCAGCCTTTGTCTTATGGGTGACTCCTTATCCTGTGTTGGATACGTAGTTCTGGAGTATAGGGATTGCTGCTAATGACTCTGCCACTCTAATGGGGAAGCCGCCATCCTACACTCACTTGGTGCGAGTTCCTACTCCCAACTTAAATACACTGAACTAATTCTAAACTGAACTTGTACTTAGACTTAGACTTAGCTGAATATTGTTACTAATTATCTTAGTTGATTGCCACAACTGAGTTTGGTTGATTTCGTATCTGGCGAAATACTACTGAATTCTACTTTCTATCTGAGTGCTAGTGGATCACATATCTTACTGAGATTTATTAAAATCTTGAATGGATACTGAATACTACTAAGGTGTGAACTGAGTATAGAGCTTGATTAGACTAAATACTAAGATTACTGATATTTTCTTACTATTCAGTCACTGACTGAGTTCTACTGATCATAGCATGACTGAGATTATCTTGAGACTGACTCAGCTCTAGGCACACAACTATGTTTTTTGGGTACAAGTACCCTCAAGACTCGATAGAAGGAAATTGACAGGAATTGACTCTCAAATATATGACCAATATCACATCATAACCATAATCTATCATCTCAATGTTAGATCAATAGTCCATCATTCACAACATAATCAAGGATGTATCACTTTAAGCACATGGGACTCATCCAACATGTAAAGTGCATATAGAGGCATACTATTTTCTCATGAAGTATTCAACAAGGGAATATGAATCGGGAGTACATGCAACATATCATACTTCACTCATATTGGCAATAAAATAAACACCTGGCTTGATTTACTTGTCACAACATTGGGGATCTCATACTTAGATACTACAATTATGCTACATTTTTCATACAAGCATTCTATCACACATATGGGAGGTACAATTTGATCATACCATAATTCATTTCCTCTAATTATCATGAGTACATGATTCAACAGACTTCTTGAATAGACTTTATCATGAACAACACATAAGCAATCACACACTAAATTCAATACTTTCATCCTTATAATCAACATATTAATTAAAACTCAATATCAATATGAACTTCAACATTCAAACCACATAACTCATGGGAATTCACAAAATGTAAATCTTGGAACTTTTAAAGAGACTTTTGAACTTCTTGGGTGGAAGGGGACCAAGAATGAACATCTACATAACTTAGTTTATGATTCTTGAACTTCTAATGGAGGGATATTGATGCTTCAGATCTTGAACTATGAACCCTAATAGTTGTTCTTGAAGGAAATTGAGAGAAAACAAATATTTCTGGGTGTTATGGTGCTGAATCTCATGTTAAAGAATGTATATAGGGTTGGAAGATTACCATTTTAACCCTCAATACACGGAAGTCAAATTTTGAAAGCTGGGAGACACGGGCTTATAGCCCTTAACATTTCTGAAATCCAAACGTGCCCTTAAAAATGAACTGCCCGATTACTGAATGATCAATCCCACTAAGTTATAAATTACTTGGGGAAGCGATGGAAATCTCTAAACTTTGAGAAAGCAAGAAGGTGTAGATAATATCCTGGCGGGTCATTGGATGTAATAAATTTAAAAATAAATAGGAAAAACATGAAAAGTTTTAGCAAGTATTAATATTTCATCGACTAATTATCTTGTTCAGTACAGAGCATATTCAAGCCACTTTAACGATACCGCATATTTGGCTGGTTATTGTTCTGACTCAAGGGTGATCTACATCTTCTAGGCAGCCATGAGTCAACCCACTCATAGTTCTTAACCAAATTTTATGGACACACACCTTTTTAGTATATTGGTTTTTTGGGTTTTGCCAATAGTTTGGCATTGTTATATGTTTTGGTGCTATGACTTTTAGTTCTTAGGGCTATTTTAGACATTTGTTATTTTTTGTACTTGTCATTTATTAGGACTTTTATAGATATTTGATTGATTAATGAAGTTGGTATTTCATTCTTAATATTTTTTAAGTATTTTTATTGGGTAATTGAGGAAAGTTGGTTATCCGTGCGGAGGAATAGTGTGGGTGCCACTCGCGATGTGTTTGAGTCGTGACAAGTCGAGGCCAGGCTCGAGCTACCACACCTATTGGTGAGACATTAGCTATATAACTATAAGAGTTTACCAATTGAAGTACAATGATGGGTCTTCATTTTTTCCTCTTAAAATACTTGTACAATACTAGAGCTTTTAATAAATATCAACTCACTACATCTTAAAAGAAATAATAGTGCTAATAGTATTAGTTTTTAAAAATTCAATAATGATCTTGTAATCGTCATTGTTTGAGAAAGTCTTTCATGATATTGAGGTAGGGTTTCAACACATCATGCTTTCATTTATGATATTGAGGCAAGGTTTGAGTATGGATGTGCATGCTCACAAGAGTGGGAATGATAGGGTGATAACTATAGAGGCTAGCGAAAGTTAAGAGTAGCATTTCTAGAAAGTATTGCTTTCAGAGTATATTTTATCAAGGGGGAGTTTAGCATTGATGTGTATGGTGGTACCTCGTTATGTTGATTGTTATGCATGTAGATGTAATGAGAGGATATGTCCTCAAGTATAGGAGGCTGACTTTGATATAAGGAGGAGATGATAAAGTAAGGTAGTTCCCAAAATTTTCTTGAGCGGTCAAGTTTCAGGTAAGAATCCTGACAAAAATATATTCCTATTTAATCAAGCTCGTCCAATCTCAATTAGAGAAAGATATTCTACCAATGTCTTATATATTGAAGTCGTGCCTATGCCTAAGGTCTGAGTTATTGATAACGCTCAATCTACAACTCTCGTAGGAGTGTAAAGCGGTCGTTTGTCAAATATAGAACCCAACTGCGTTGGGTATCGATCCCTCAAGGAATAGCTTGGTCAACAAGTAAGTAACGATTACTAGACTCTTAGTGCAAGTCTCGTAATAAGGGGGGATTGTAATGTGTAACCCAAAATATTAAAGTAAAACTAAAAATAGCAAAATAGAAAGAAAGAATGTTTAGTAAGTTGTAAACAATGAGAATTGAGGAGTTGGGGTTATGTCCACCTTCCGAGTTAAACGTCTCTTTTGACTATGAGTGTGTTGAATTCAAACATGCATGTGATTATAGAGAATTGTATTCGATGGTAAATCCAGGCGTCTTTCGACCTATTCGAGGATTATTTCACTTTAACTCTTTCGAGCTTAAAGCGTGTCTAACGGTACGAATCCTCCAAGAGGTTAATCCAGTTACGGCACTAACTTTTTAATAGGGTATGGGACCCTACTACCTTGACATTATCTCTTTTCCAGACATATAACTTTTCTTTCGAACAAGTTAAATGTTATACTGGCGTATTCTTGAGTTTGCAACCACAAAGAATTTAGATTAAGATGAAGAGAATAATGATATAAGCAGAATACGTGTCACGAACTCACAAACTAATAGCAATAGATAGTATCTCATACGGCTTCCATTACCCAAAAGAGAAGATTAGTTACCTATGAGTGTGAAGGAAATCACAGTCGACATTGTTATTATACCACAATAATGATTTCGTGTAGTAGTAGTGTGGTAGGCATTAGGCGTGAATTCCTAGCAAAGTAACATTTCTCTTGTGGCGGAAATAAAGAATAGATGAATAGAAAAAGAATAATATAATTAATGGAAAGATTCGGAATTGAGAAGTGAATTGTTGTAGAATGTCTAGTTGAAGAATTAATAATGGAAAGATGATTAATAATCTCTAGCAAGATAGGGTATTTATAACACTCATATCCTATTCCTACTAAGCTAATGAAATACTTAACCAAATCCTACTAAGCTAATGAAATACTTAACCAAATCCTACTAGGTTAATGTATCATTATCCTAATCCTAATAAGTTACTGCTAGTCCCCAAAGTCTTTAGAATTGGTGTTTTAGCCAGGGACAAATTTTCCATGCGCCACGTTTGGTCCTTGGCGTGCAAGACTCCCTTTTATCCTTTCGTGAAGCTTTATTTGGCGTCAAATTTTCCATAAAATGCTGAATTCTACATCATTTATACCTGAAACTTTGCTAATCATGTTCGTTAGCTCACTTACAGGAAAAGGGGCTAAAAGTGCATGAAATATATAATTTGTTCTCAAAACATGGCTAAAATATGGGCAAAATATAGTTCTATAGGCGTGTAAATTTGCCTATCATCAATACCCCACACTTAAAGCTTTGTTCATCCTCAAACAAAATATCATGTCCCTCTAAACATCAACTTAGGGTTTCACAGCAACAACATAAAATATTCGTCAGGACAAGCACAACAATCATCAACAAAGAGTAGTTTTCTGCTCATTAGTTGAAACAATTTAACCTCTAGCATAGACTCGTGATAGTCAACTCGTATTCAAAAGTTAAGCATAAAGAATCATACACAACTTCCCAAGACTCATCAACCATGTGTGTCTCACAATATATTACCCATAATCACTCACAAGTATAGCATATTTTTCAAACATGGGTATAGAAATATCCTTGCTCTCTCACTCACAAAGAATTCATATGCTGCAACTGATGACCATAGGCTTGCCCTTAGTGTAATGCTCCACTAAATGTCAGAATGCTAAGCTTAGTATCAAATAGGTCTTTTACTGGTTGTAATGTAGGATAAGGGACGGGTAGGACTATTTTGGCCAGGAATAGTGACTATGTTCCTAAGCACTTTAATACATCACATTGTATCATTGACACTTTTTTTTCAAACAACCTTTCTACTTTCTTTTAATCTACCACCCTTTTTCTCCTCTTTTGTTTTTCAATTTTAAACATAACCCAACTTTTCAGTTTTCCTTTCCTTTTTCTTTTCATAACATACCTCTTATGATAGCACTTTTCTTTTTCATAACACATTCAAGCACCAATATATTCTAAAGCATCATACTCACCCAATTTCCTCTTATTTTGTCACATAACTTTACACTTTAAAGCACTTAGGAATTTGGATGAAATTATGGTCTTAAAAAAATGGATTAAGCTTACATATGAGGTTTGTCAAAGAAAATAGGCTAAAGGCTCAAAAGGGGTTAACTAGGATGATGTTCATAGGTAGGTAAAACGAAGGTAAACAATAATAGGTTGCCAAAGAAATGCCTAAATCATCTCCTAAACTTACACTCTTTATTTTCGCTTTACATACATACCAGGCAAGTTCTAGCATCAGCCACAAACATAGAATATACTATTATCTCACACACACAAGGCACATGGTCGACTTTATTGGGAGTAGTATAGACTCTTAACCCAACAGATGAAGGAACTAAACCACACAATATCACATAGTGAGTCATAATTAGAGCCTAAACGTCTCAATAGTCATGATTTTAGCACATACTCTTGTTATAATCTCATGCCGCCTATTAGAATAATTTCATGCGAAGCTAAAAAAATTTTACTACTAAAAAACGAAAAACATAAAAAAAACTAAAAAAGACTAAAGCAAACAAACAAACATAATGCAAATGAGGATAAAGAAGTTAGGCATGCATATACCACCACCCCACACTTAGACGGGACACTGCCCTCAGTGGAAAATAAATACGAAGAACCTGGTCAGTCGGAATCCTCCTTAATGTCGGGGGTCATACCCCCTTCATCAGAATTATCATAGGAGTGGTAATCATCAGAATTCTCCTCCACGTCAGAGTCTGTCATTTGTCGATCATCATCGTTCGGTACATCATCATCAAGAGGTTCCTCGAAGTATCTACCTACTCCACACATCTCCCTTGCATGCATATTCATTATGTAGTCATGATCCAGCTGTTGGAGCTCTGCAGCAGTTGGAACATGACCTCCGCTCATTATTTTAAACTGTGTCATGCCATAAAGATGGCAAAAGAAACTCTCATCTTGAGCATGTCTCTCCGCAGTAGTAAGGTTGACGCCATGTGTTGTTTCAGCATCTTTGACCTTTGTGAGGTCAACCTTCTTCGGATTATGTGGGAGTTTATGATCATCCGGTTCCTCTTCGATGTCCTCCTTCCGCAAGATTGCAGTCAATAGATTGCCAAAGGTGAAGTGGGACCGTTTGTGTAGCCTAGCTTTCCTCATTGTTGAGCGAATGATTGCCCCACTGTTGATAGGGACATTCGTCATCAATGCGTAAACTAAGCACACTCTGTCGCGTGTTATCTTTGTATATTGGGTCCCAGGAATAACGCAAGAGTTGACAATACGCAACCATATCCTTGCTTCCCTATTCAAAGGAGCATAGAGGAAGGTGTTGTGTCGTCCGGTGTCTTATGTCTGCTCCACCTTGCCATGGATCTACTTCCACAAAGTATGTGTCGAATTGATCTATATGGAGGTCTACTGTACAACTCTTTGAATGGTGCTAGATCGACTGAAGGCAAGCCAAGAAATGATTTGAAGAAATCCACATTGAGTTGTAAAACTTGGCCCCAAATCTTGACTTCGCTGCCTGTGGTTTTCGGTGACCAGTGGGCATAAAATTCTCTTATCAAATCAAGATTGCATTCTCCTATGTCTCGGAAGATGAAATCCAGATGTAATGCCATGATTTTTGCCAACATGCGCGGCTCCTTCTTCGCTAGGCTTTCCTTATTGATCAAGTCGACATGAACATATTTTCTTTCCTTGTTGTTCCTATACCATTCCTTCGCTTCATCCTCAAGAACCCATTTTATTCCAAACATGCGGTGTGGTAGTTGCATTGAGGATGATTCTTCTTGCTTCTTGCGACCTCTTTTCTTGCCCTTTTGGGAAGTGGTAGCCTTATTTTTTCCTTGTCTTGCTTTGGGTGCCATTGTTCCTGAGACTTGAAATAGTGTTCATGTTAACATCATCTCAATGGATACAATCTATAAACAAGCAGTAGGGGTACCATCCCACACTTAGGTTGTTGATACAAATTAGTGAAGTGAAAGTGGTCGATTACTCAGACTTCATCGACTTACGTTTTAGGTGATATATTCCAACAATAAAATCAGAGCAGTCACACTTCTTGTAAGATTTTCAATACTTTCATGTTAGATATGTCAAGACTACTACATAGGGATTACATTATGGTATAGTTTCTCTCAATAATCACAACCTCCTATGTCGGTAGGCAACTATAAGTCTTATTCCGATGAACGCGACATTCTAACATGTAAGTATTCAAGTGACAAGATTATGCAATGTTCATGACAATAGCAATTCCGCAAGTAGTATGACAATGCATCAAAATCAAATTCAAGTCGGAAACAAGTTAAGATCATCCTAACGTTTATGTTCACTCACTTGGTTTTGTATCAACAATCCAAACACATTAACATCACCCATATGTCTTCAAGATTTAGCAATTCATAATAGACATAGTAACATAGTACTTACAGAAGAATAAATGAAGAACGAAAGAGTACTTACATGATTGAAGCCTTTGGAGATGTTCTTGTGAAGTGGTAGAGCAAAAAGAAAAGTTTTGGGAAGATTTGGATGCTATGTGCGGCGCCTAAGATAGGTTTTCAATGTGTTTGTGTTTCAAGACTAAGTCTCCTATTTATAGAAAAGGATTGGGTCGGGTTTTGACCCATTTGAAATCGTATTTGGAGACAAAAAGTGACCATAGGTGGCGCCTTTAGCTTTGCCTAAGCTTGGCATAGGCGGCGCCTTTTTCAAAGCATTGTCTAGCATAGGCGTTGCCTTTTGCAAAGCCTTTGGTGACCATAGGTGGAGCCTTTAGCATGGCATATGAGATTCAGAGACAAAATGCTTTAGCATAGTCGGCGCCTATGCTATGGCATACTTGAGCATGGGCGGCGCCTATGCTATGGCACACTAGATTCTGAGACCTTAGGCCATAGTATAGGCTTTGCTTTGTTCGTGGCCTAGTTTTACCTAGGCCTAGCCTTGTTCGATGACTATATTTTCATGAGAAATGCTCAATCCAGAGCCTTTTGCCTCTTCATGCCTAACTTACCTCATTTACCATGCAATACATCCAAATCAAAATTTGAAACTGATCTCCTCGTTGTATACCTCTTGCACCTACATTTGCTTAAAAACAATAAAACGATTAGAACGATGGGTTGCCTCCCATAAAGCGCCTTAGTTTTGGTCATGGTACGACTCTTATTTTTGGATTTTTATTTATCAAAAGCAAAATATGTACTAGAATAAAAGAAAGTCAAAAAATGAAAAACGATAATTGATAAACGATAAACGATGGGTTGCCTCCCATCTAACGCCTTATTTATTATCGCGGCACGACATAGTTACCTCGAGTACTTAGACTTCGTCGAGATAAGTGATGGCCATGAAGTTTATCGAATCAAGAGGACCGATATAAGGTTTCACACGTTGGCCATTCACCTTGAAGATAAGACCATTATTATCTTCCAATTCAACTACTCCAGATGAGTAGACTTGGATAACTTTGTATGGACCTGACCACTTGGACTTTAACTTACCTGGGAAGAGATTCAATCTGGAGTTGAAGAGAAGTACCATATCATTCTTTTGAAAGTTTTGTCGAACAATCCGCTGATCATGATACTTTTTAATCCGCTCCTTGTATAGATCCGATCTTTCATAAGCATGTAGACGGAATTCATCCATCTCATTCAGTGGCTCCAACCTCAGCTTCATTGCATTATCCCAATTCAAATTCAATTGCTTCAGCGCCCACAATGCCTTGTGCTCGAGCTCAATGGGTAAGTGACAAGACTTCCCATAAAGTAGTTGGTACGGGGACATTCCAATTGGCATTTTGAATGCAGTCCGATATGCCCAGAGTGCATCATCCAGCTTCTGAGACCAATCTTTCCTATTAGCATCTACCCTCTTCGCAAGGATTTGGTTGATCTCTCTATTGGAAACCTCGACTTGGCCACTAGTTGAGGGTGATAAGGTGTGGCTACCTTATGTTGCTTGACATCATATTTGTCCAACACAGATTTGAATAGCTTGTTGCAAAAGTGATACCCACCATCGCTTATTATAGTACGTGGTACTCCAAAGCGAGAGAAGATATTATTCTTCAAGAACTCTACAACACGCTTTCCCTTATTATCGGCCAACGCTATTGCTTCAACCCATTTTGAAACATAATCTACAGCTACTGGGATATACTTCATTCCAAACGAGTTAATGAATGGACCCATGAAATCAATACGCGATACATCAAATAGCTCTACCTCAAGGATTTTGGACATGGGAATCCCATGGTGTTTCAAAATAGCACCTTTTCGCTGGCATTGGTCGCATCTTCTCACAAATTCGTGAGCATCTCTAAATATGGAAGGCCAATAATATCCACTTTGCAATACCTTTCTTGCTGTCCAATTACCTGCGTGATATCCCCAACTTGGGAAGTGTGGCATGCTTCCAATATATTAGGTACCTCTACATGGGATATACATCATCGGATAACACCATCCGTGCATTGTCGAAACAAATATGGCTCGTCCCAAAAGTAGTGCTGTACATCATGCATAAACTTCCTTTTTTGATGGAAAGATAAATTTGCAGGTATCACATTACTCGCCACAAAGTTTGCAAAGTCGGCATACCATGGTAACTCTTCTATTATCATGGCTAATATCTCGTCATCAGGGAATGCATCATCAATCTCAATTTCAGGTTATGCTACATTCTCTTTTTCAAGTCTAGACAGATGATCAGCCACTTAGTTCTCGCAACCTCTTCTGTATTTAACTTCGAAATCAAACTTTTACAGCAGAAACACCCATCAAATAAGTCTTGGTTTTGTATCCTTCTTTGTCATTAGGTATCTCAGGGCTGCATGGTCTATATGAACGATCACTTTGGTTCCCAACAAATAAGCTCGAAACTTCTCAAACACATACATAACAGCTAGGAGCTCTTGTTCTGTGATAGTATAGTTCTTTTGGGCTTCGTTTAGGACGTTGCTTGCATAGTAGATAGGATGAAATAATTTCTCCTTCCTCTGACCAAGTACAACACCAACAGCTACTCCACTAGCGTCACACATGACTTTAAATGGTAGGGACCAATCTGGTGCAATCATGATAGGAGCTTCAACTAGTTTTCCTTTCAGTCATTCGAATGCCTTCAAACAATCTTCATTGAAGTCAAACTTTGCATCTTTCTCCAAGAGTTTGCACAATGGACTAGCAATTTTGTAGAAGTCTCTGATAAACTGATGATAGAAACCTGCATGACCGAGGAAACTACGAGCTCCCTTCACCAAAATTGGAGGCGGTAGCTTCTCAATAACTTCTATCTTGGCGCGATCAACCTTAATTCCTCTCTCAGAAATCTTGTGCCCAAGAACGATACCTTCTTTAACCATGAAGTGACACTTTTCCCAATTCAGCACTAGGTTGAATTCTACACATCTTTGCAACGCCATACTTAGGTTTTCCAAGCAAGCTTCAAAAGACTCACCAACAACTGAAAAATTGTCAATAAATACCTACAAAGTGTCTTCAACCATATCAGAAAAAATGGATATCATACAACGTTGGAATGTAGCTGGTGCGTTACATTACCCGAATGGCATGCGTTTGAAGGCAAACGTACCATATGGGCATGTAAACGTTGTTTTCTCTTGGTCTGATTATAGCCTGAATAACCGTCTAAGAAACAAAACCACCCTTTCCCTGCTAATCGATCTAGCATTTGGTCCATAAATGGCATTGGAAAGTGATCTTTGAGTGTCCAAGAATTCATCTTTCGGTAGTCCATGCATACTCTCCATCCGGTGATGGGTCTGAGTGGAATAAGTTCATTCTTTTCATTCGCGACCACCGTCATGCCTCCTTTCTTGGGAACACATTGTACCGGGCTCACCCATGTGCTGTCAGAGATTGGGTACACAACCCCTTTGTCTAACCACTTAATAATCTCTTTCTTCACCACTTCTTGCATAGGTGGATTGAGACGCCTTTGATGCTTAATTGTTGGTTTGCAATTTTCTTCAAGCTGAATCTTGTGTGTACAAATCCCAAGTGGAATACCAATAATATCCGCAATGGTCCATCCAATGGATCTAATATACTTCCGTAGAATAGCAATGAGAGCTGCAACTTGTTGCTCACCCAAATCTGTTGCCACAATGACTGGAAGTGTGCTTCCGCTTCCTAAGAATACATACTTTAAATGACTTGGCAGCTCCTTTAATTCTAACGTGGGTGGCTCTTCAATAGATGGCTTAGCTGGTGGTGTGGGTCAATTTTTGAGATCAAGGTCCATCTTCTTGGGAGCATGGCGATATGTCCCTAATCCTGATAGAGCACAAATAACTTCTTCGCAATTTTCAGCATCCTTACTCTCTCCATTCATGAGCACAACCGTTAATGGGTCATCAATAATTTGCTCTTCTTCAAGTAATTCTTTTTCATCATCAAAGAAAACATCAGCTACTGAAAATACGTTCAGATCTTTGGGTTGCTTCATTGATTTTCACACATCAAAATGAACCACTTCATCATTTATTCAGAATGAAATCTCATTAGCTCTTAAATCAATAAGCACACTTCCCGTAGCAAGGAAAGGGTGTCCCAAGATTATGGGAACTTCTGAGTCTGCCTCACAATCCAAAATGACAAAGTCTGCCGGAAAGATAAATGAAGAAACCTTTACCAAGACATCACATAGAATACCAACAGGTCTTTTTACTAACCTATCCACCATTATGAGCCTCATATTGTTTGGAGTAGGATCACCCAACCCCAACTTCTTATAGATAGATAATGGCATCAAATTGATGTTGGCTCCTAAATCACATAATGCTTTGGCAAAATTCAAAGATCCAACGGTGCAAAGAATAGTGAAAGCACCGAGGTCAGCCTTCTTCTGAACTATTGATCGGGTAGCGATTGCGCTGCAGTGATGAACATCATCTTTCAACTCATAGCTTGATGCCCGCTTCTTTGTCAAGAGATCCTTCATAAATTTCGCATACCCTGGCATTTGTTCAAGTACCTCCACCAATGAAACATTAATGGTCAGCTGCTTTAGCATAGTCATGAATTTGCTGAACTTTGTATCATCCGCCACCTTCTTCAATCTTTGAGGGAATGGTGCTGGTGGATAAGGAATTGTTTTCTCCACGGCTTTCTTCTCCTCTTGCTTCTGTTTTTCAGCTTTTTCAGGTGGCAAATCGTCATGGACGTTAGGATCGGCTACTGCATCATCTTCCCCTTTTTCCTTATCATCAATATCCACTACTTCGTCAACCTCTTGCTTGCCTTTTGCTGAAGTTTGCAGCACTTTTCCACTTTGGGTAGTGATAGCCATGCATGATCCATCATTCCTTGGATTTTGCACAGTATCACTAGGTAAAGTGCCAACCTTTCTTTGATTTAGTGCTGCTGAAAGTTGGCTCAATTGCTGCTCTATTTGCTTGATTGAAGTGGAATGAGAATCGACTAATTGCTTCATAGAGGACAAATCATTTATTACCTCTGTTACTCCCGCGCTCGTTGCTTCCACTCCTTTCAGTAGTTTAGCCATCATGTCTTCCATACTTCCAGAACTAGATATGGTGGTGTCACGTCTACCAGGGGGTACGTACAAACCACTCTTTTCATTGTTTTTCTTACAACTACCTTGGTCTTTGTTTCCAGATTTATCATAATAGTTCCGACCTTGTTTTCCTTGGGCATTGCCTCGGAAACCCCCCTGATTGTTCAAGTAGTTGGCCTCTTCTTCTGAATCAGATTCGTTTCTTCCTTTTGATGCAACAACTTTGACTTTTTCTGTCTTCCTTGATAATAGATACTTTGTAAGAAGATCCACTTGTGTTTTCATGTGCGCCATATCTTGATCACGTTCTTATTGTATTCTCCTTTGGTCTACAGTCATGCCAATAGATAAAGTGGGGATTGCTACCTCAGAATCCCTGGTATGCCAAGCTCTACTTTGCTTCGTCATACGATCTAGCATATTACTTGCTTGACCAAAGGTGAGATCCATAAAGGATCCTCCAGCCGCATTATCCACCACTGGTTTAGTTATTGAATTCAAGGCTCTGTGTAATATCTCCATTAGGTGAACATTAGTCATGTGATGGTTTGGGCACCTTGCTAGCTTTGTTTTGAACCTCTCCCATGTTTCATGAAGAGCTTCAATTGGAAGCTGACGAAAGTTGCTGATTTCATCTCATAATTGTGCTCTTTTGGATGGCGGAAAGAATCTTTCTAGGAAAGCGTCTCTTAATTGCCTCCAATTTGTAATAGAATCAGGAGTCATCCCATTCAGCCATAGAGTTGCCTCCCCAGACAAAGACAATGGAAATAGACGTAATCGAATTGCATTCTGACCAACACCAGGATTGTCAAACGACTTGCATGTAGAAATAAAGTTGATGAGATGTATATTCAGATCATCGCCTGCTAGTCCACCAAATAATCCCTTGAGTTGTAATAACTGAATCATGGTGCTAGTGATGTTGAACTTGGCTCCGGGCGCTAATGGTAGAGGAATAATAGCTCCTGTGGCTCCGGCTTCATCAAGATCATCATCATCATAGTCGAAAGCTGGTTGCATGGGTTGGCGATCATACCTAAACCGAGCTTGTCGACCTCTTCTGTTGGCAGGTGTTGTGATTTCAGCATCATGCCTTGGGTTTAGTAACTCGTTATCACCTAAATCCTCATCGTCAGGGTTTGTTGGTTGCCCAGGATTATCAATGTTTTGTTGGTGCACTTGGGCGGCGGCAAGAGCAACGGGTCTTGCATGTTCCTGTTGAGCAACCATTCTTTTGATTTGTGTTTGTGCCTCCATTCTGCCAATTTGTTGTGGTTCAGGATTGATTGGTAATAACGGTTGACCAGAACTTCGAGTATGGGACATGCACTGAATAAAAACCTGTAGAAAACAAAAACAACAACTAAAAGTAAAAGTACGAGAATCTTTAACCAAAGGGTCTAGTAATTATCGCTAACTTAATTGACACTCGTATTCCCCGGCATCGGAGCCAATTTTTGATAACGCTCAATCTACAGCTCTCGTAGGAGTGTAAAGCGGTCGTTTTTCAAATATAGAACCCAACTGGGTTGGGTATCGATCCATCAGTGAATAGCTTGGTCAACAAGTAAGCAACGATTACTAGACTTTTAGTGCAAGTCTCGTAATAAGGGGGGATTGTAATATGTAACCCCAAATATTAAAGTAAAACTAAAAATAGCAAAATAGAAAGAAAGAATGTTTAGTAAGTTTTAAACAATGAGAATTGAGGAGTTGGGGTTATGTCCACCTTCTGAGTTATACATCTCTATTGACTATGAGTGTGTTGAATTCAGACATGCATGTGCTTATAGAGAATTGTATTCGATGGTAAATCCAGGCGTCTTTCGACCTATTCGAGGATTATTTCACTTTAACTCTTTCGAGCTTAAAGCGTATCTAACGGTACGAATCCTCCAAGAGGATAATCCAGTTACGACACTAACTTTTTAATAGGGGATGGGACCCTACTACCTTGACATTATCTCTTTTCCAGACATATAACTTTTCTGTCGAACAAGTTAAATGTTATACTGGCGTATTTTTGCATTTGCAACCACAAAGAATTTATATTAAGATAAAGAGAATAATGATATAAGCAGCATACGTGTCACGAACTCACAAACACATAGAAATAGATAGTATCTCATACGACTTCCATAACCCCAACAAAGAAGTTTAGTTACCCATGAGTGAGAAGGAAATCACAGTCGACACTGTTATTATACCACAATAATGATTTCGTGTAGTAGTAGTGTGGTAGGCGTTAGGCATGAATTCCTAGCAAAGTAACATTTCTCTTGTTGCAGAAATTAAGAATAGATGAATAGAAGAATAATAGAATTAATGGAAGGATTCGAAATTGAGAAGTGAATTGTTGTAGAATGTCTAGTTGAAGAATTAATAATGGAAAGATGATTAATAATCTCTAGTAAGATAGGGTATTTATAACACCCATATCCTATTCCTACTAAGCTAATGAAATACTTAACCAAATCCTACTAAGCTAATGAAATACTTAACCAAATCCTACTAGGTTAATGTGTCATTATCCTAATCCTAATAAGTTACTGCTAGTCCCCAAAGTCTTCAGAATTGTTGTTTTAGCCCAGGACAGATTTTCCATGCACCACTTTTGGTCCTTTCGTGAAGCTTTCTTTGGCATCAAGTTTTCCATAAAATGCTGAATTCTGCATCATTTATACCTGAAACTTTGCTAATCATGTTCGTTAGCTCACTTATAGGAAAAAGGACTAAAATTGCATGAAATATATAATTTGTTCTCAAAACATGGCTAAAATATGGGCAAAATATAGTGCTATAGGCGTGTAAATTCGCCTATCATCAGTTATCTATGAACCTTATGTTATGACTTGACCGCCAAACTAGAAGCAATGATGTCTCAGTAACCCAATCTTTCATGTATTCAAGCTTTATGTTATGATGTTCATGATCCAAAAATCTGTGTCCCAAATAATGTTTGGTTCTAAGAAACTATGTTTTCGTACGTTGCCGAATCATTCAATGTCGGGTTTAGCCAAAGTGATAAAGTTTATGCAAACTTATGAGCATCTCAGCTTGGAAAATAAGAAGAAGTAACTTCAAGTGGCAATCCCTGTCTCAGTCTTTGGATCCATGAGTTTTGTCTTTATGTTATACTCCTCATGATATATGCTCATATGTTTATCACTATGCCCTGTCCTAAGAACTATTGTTGTGTAGGTTTACATTTGAATGACTCTCTATTTGTGATCTAGACACTTGATATATGGAGCACTTCGTGCCTATTGTATTGTAACTTTATGTCATGTACCACCTTGGGTAGTGCAATAAAAATATGGTATAATCAAATAGTGTTACTCTCTTTCTTGATGAAGATGCTCGGGTCCTTCAATGACCCTCCAAATAATAGTATGATAGTGGTTATGGAAGAGTAGTAGTGACGCAGGGAGGGGAAGTTGATGTTCTTGATTGTGAAAATATTGATTTGATCTCTTTAGGAAAGGTTATTGGTGATAGGGGAAAGAAAATGATGGACTTTCATTATGAGAAATAGTTAGGAAGGAGATATATGGAGAAAAACTTTGTGAAAGTGATTGAATTTGCTGGTCTTAGTGGGGAAAATCCATGAAGTGGGTGTTGTAATGATAGGCTTGAATGTTGTGATTGATTAAAAAATAACCCGTGTACTATATGGTTAGTATTCCCTAAATTAAATCCCCATGGTGTTTGATGGTAGTGATAAGGTAAAGTAATATTCTTATATAGATTCCCACAGCTTAAATTAACACCTCTTTTCTCCGAGTTAGGCTTCAACATAGGAGTATTACGCGGCGGGATTCAAACTCTTATGGTTAGAAGTGTTATGGGAGAATTGTAAGTTAGAAATGATGAAGTATGTTATTTGTTGGTTGGGTCATAAATGAGTAGTGTTTCTTAGTATAATGTCTATTCGTGGTATATTGTAAGGTGGATAATACTATGATTTCTTGTCTTCCGTAAAAAATTATTTCACGATTAGTACCAATGTAAATCAGGCCTATTAACAACAAATTAACTCATGCCTTATGTTGTGATGATTATGATTCATAGAACTCATGTGAAAGATCATCTCAATGTAAAGTATCATTACCAGATGTTTCGTGCTTACACATTTTACTAGGGGTTATTAAGAAGCTCATTTGATGCCTTTGCAGTTGAGGAAAAATGTTCAATGCGAGGTTTCATTCTTTAGTCTACACTTTTAGTGTTTCAACAAGTCCCTATAAATAATTCGGGGATGAATGATTTCAAATTTAAAGCCCTGTATTTTCGAGCTACTTATCGAACCTTTGTTCCTACATGTGTAAAGTCTAATCCCATGAATCATATTTAAATTAACATGTCATGATATTTATCCTAATGTGTTAAGTGGTTATTAGCTGAAAAATGTTCATGGAAATCACTTAGAGCAAAATTGAGCTAAGAGCCTTTGAATCATCCAAAGGTTGGTATTTGATTCTACAAGGGTCAAATTTGAATGTGTATAATTGTTGATATATGTGGAGTTTTTAAACTCAAAACCCACCAAACTGTATATAATTGAGTCATCTTTCCAAAGATACCAATTTTGCCTTAATCTGATAGCCGAGTAAAAAGTTATGGCATTTTTTGTAAGAGCCAGTAAGCTGACGCGATAGCTACGCGACGCATTGCTCTTCCTAACGCAATATCTAACACAACCTGAAGCTGTTTCACATGCTGTTTCAATTCCTCAAGGGTCTAGGGGCACTTTGGTCATATTCCCTCACCAAAAATCTGTCCATAACACAAAATTTTAGCCCCAAGGAGCATTAGTTGCCTCTTTATTCATTTTTCTATCAAAGAAAAATTATAGCCACCTCCCAAGAAACAACTTCTTCTCCAATACAAGAATTCAAGCCATTTAACTTCAAGATTTTCAAGAACAGAGTCAAGATTTGGTTTCCAATCTTTAGACTAATCAATGTATGGCATGTGGGATTTTCCTAAACTACATATGCATGATGAAATTGTTTTAATAAGGCTTTTAATGTTGAGAAATCATATGTTTACGAAGGATTTTGAATTACATTAGGAATTATATATTGTGAATGTTTGGGTCTTGATGCCTTCCCTTAAACTTGAATTTTTACTCTTTTATATGTATATATGTGTTTTTAGTTTTGAAATATGAATTGAGCGCATGAATAATGTATTTCTCTCTCTCATTGTGTTATTTCTTGATTTACAAGTTATGGGTTTCTCAGTTGCATGTCTTAATGCATGAACCAAGGGTTTTACTATCATTTATGAACTTTATATTGTTTGTGGATTGAAAAGACCAAAATTTCTTGTTTGTAAATGTTAAATATGATTATTGAAAGAATTTCATGGTTTGCTACAAGGTAATTGACCACCACATGTTGGTGAATTGAGAGAGAGAATCTTTGCATCAGTTTTTCATGAATTTTGATATAAAAATTCTCTTGTACTGTTTGAATGATTTGGTGGTCCAAACATTATGTTTTGAATTAAAGGATTATATCATGATATTCTATGGCTTAGATATCTGACTTGCAATTCTTGGTATGATGATACCAAAATAAGAAATTCCATGAAAAAATCAAAACAAAACAAAATGCAAAATTTTCTTTAGATTTTTATATTTTAGAGGTTAGAATGATGCATGTTTAGAAAAGGTTAAAAATGGGCTTAAAGAGAATTTGTGTAACGCCTCGATTTTTTGTAATTGGAATGTCATACGGTGCTTATGATCCTGAAGGGACACAAGATAACCCTCTTCTGATATGTGTACCTGAGAACTGCATAATATAGTGAAATACATGCAGAAACTGGCTGAAACTTGCCATAAGGGTCAAAACATCTCAAATATACAAATCTGAAACTGAATACTTATACATCTGTTTGAAAAGCCTCTAAACTGTTTGAACTGTTGAGTTGAAGGGACATGTACCCAACTAACTCCAACTACTAAAATAAACTGAATCTAAATGCAATAAAGAAACAATGAGCAACCTCGACTAATGAGGACTCACTGCTACATCTACTGCTGCTGACTGGAACTGATCTGCTATGGATACTTTGGATCTCGTGCCTCTGAACCTTTGGTGTAAAATAAAACCAATTGTCATGACCCGAACCGGGGCCCTGGCCATGACAAACATTCTGAGCCATAAAGGCCTGAAACACCCCTATCTGTCTGGTAATTATGCACATAATTGATACGATAAAAGAAATGCAAAAGATAAGCAATATTACGGAAACATGATCAAGAATCACATGAAAACAACAATGGGAATATAATGTCCCACAATCTCTATCAACATCTGGAAAACGTCTGCAAAATCTCTACTATATGACTGAAACAAATAACTATCGAAAAACTGGGACAAGGCCCCCAGTAGACCCAAAACGACTAAATGATAAATGAAACTGCCAGGCAATCAGGACTTTCGGAATATAAAAGGCTCACCAAGTGACTCTGCATATCTACCTGAGATTCTACTGATTTTCTGGACCCCTAGACTGCACCTCCGAACCTGGGAGGGAAGGGGGTCAATACAAAAGTACTAACATTCAGAGAAATCAAAACAAAACATAATATCTTTATAAAATATAGGTGTGAGCCATTATAAAGAAGTTTCATATCAAATCATTTGAAAACACATGGGCAAAATGTAATGATTTTTCAACAACGATGTAATGCAACTGATCTAGGTGGAATACTCTACAATATCACATTTATACCAACTATAAAACCTCTATTACCGTCGAGATTTGAGTATAAGTGAGGGGAAGACACACAAGATCACACAACAGGGTGTCTCGACCCAATAAAGTATGGTAGTGCGCAAGATCACAAAGCAGGGTTCCTAACCATAGTCCCAAATTGGGATAATATATATATCGGGTTTACAAGATCTCAAAGCATGGTACCAAATTCCCATTTTATAAAACACGGTTTCCACCGATGAGCCATTAAACTCAAACGCCTTCTTCGGGAATCCACCTATCTCATGAAAAATCAATGCATCCAACTTCATTTAATTCCATCACATATCATATTTAGTGGGGTATCGTCATACCCAACTTGAAAGTCATCAGTATCACATCATCCTTTCATTGAATCATTATATTCACAATTTCAATATAAACAACCTTCTCCTTGCAAGTTAAATCATGTCCAATCGTAACAATTTTTCAAAACACTTCATGTCATACTTGTCAAGAGGATTTAAAACAATTCGCAGCAAATGAAAATACAAAACAATTTCATATCAAGAGAGGGATTTTATATAATTCAAGCTCTCAAGTTAACATCATTTTGAATCACAAGCATATACATATATAATATATCAAATCACTTCGGAAATAGGCCTAAAGACCAAATCAATATCATAGAGATGCTTAAAACATGATTATATTCATAATTTCAAAACCGCCATTTTTAAAACATGAATTTTTAAGCTCATGATATTTTTAGGATAACCCCACGTACCTTTATATGCTAAAATAATTGGTGCTTCTCGAAGCCTACGCTGTTGGGATTCCGAATATGTGGTCAATTCAAAAAACCTATGGTTAAATCTCGAACTAATTAGGTTTTTAGGTTGAATCCCTTTAGAGTGTTCTTGAGAATTTTTGGTGAAAATATCAATATTATGCTCAATGGGGAGTGTAATCCCGTGTTTAAGTTGATAGGGTTTTGGATAAATACCACAATGGCCTTAATGCGACGGAATAGTGCATGAAATTTGGCTGGGCGCGCTAGGCAGAGAGGCGCCCTGCTTAGACCTTGGGAGAACCCAGGGCAGCACCTTTCTTTCACCTGGGGTAAAACCAGGGCGACGCCCCGCTTAGAGCGGGGGTGAACCCTGGGCGGTGCCCCCTTAGCGCCTTTAGCTACTATTTTGCCAACCCAAATATGTCCTTAGGCTCATCTAAAAATTCTAAAACTCTTCCGAGACGTACTACAACCTTTACCCATCACAATTCAACAAGAAAATCTTAAGACGGATGTCGGGAAGGTTGAAAGTAAGATCCCCAGAGATTACTAGCTAAAAAATGAGTTTAAGTCTTTCAACACAGAGAATTTTTTTTCAAGCTTTCTTATCCCTTGCCCATGCTAATAACAGACGATGTATTGCACAAATTTACGGGGTGTTACATTATCACCCCTTGGGATCATTTGTATCCAAATGATGATGTAAAATACAGTCACGTACGATTGCAATAACAATCAGACATAGGAAAGAAGGCATAGAATAGGAATTGTACCTTCTTCTTGAATCACCGGATCGAATAGGTTTGGGTATCTATTTCTCATGTCATCTTCCGATTCCCAAGTTGATTTTTCAACTTTTTGGTTTCTTTACAACACTTTGATTAAGGCTACCTCTTTGCTTCTCAACTTCCTAATTTGGCGATCCAGAATTGCTATAGGCTCTTCTTCATAAGACAAAGAATGGGTCACCTTTATTTCTTCAACTGAAACACTAAAGAATGATCTCCCATGCACTTCTTCAACATGGACACATGGAATACCGGGTGAACAGAGACCAAACTAGTAGGTACACTAATTCATATGTAACTCCACCTATCCTCTTTACAATCCGGTGTGGTCCTATTTAGCGAGGACTCATCTTACCTTTTCTTCCCGAACCGTATAACTCCCTTCATGGGAGAAACTTTAAGAATACCCAATTTTCAACCTCAAACTCTAATTCTCTTCTCCTAATGTTGGGATAGGATTTCTAACGACTCTGAGCTGTTTTAAGTCGCTCTCAGATTAATTTCACATCCTCCATTTCCCGATGAACAAGTTCAGGACCAAACAACCGCATTTCACTAACTTCATACCACCCTATAGGAGACCTGCATCTTCTCCCATACAATCTTAATACTGGCATGGAAGATATTATTATAAGCGAACTCTATCAATAGCAAATGATCTACTCAACTACCTTTGAAATATATTACGAAAGCCCTCAATATGTCCTCAAGGGTCTGAATAGTGTGCTCAGCTTGCCCATCGGGGATGGAATGCTGTACTTAGGTTCACTTGGGTACCTAAACCTTTCTGAAAAGATCTCCAAAACTGAGAAGAAAACCATGTACCTCGGTCGGATATAATGAATATAGGTGCTCTATGCAAATGGACTATTTCCTCAATGTACAACTTCATATAATCGTTTCCCAAATAATTAGTCCTCATAGGTAAAAGGTGGGCTAACTTTGTCAATCGATCTACAATCACCCAAATGGAGTCACACTGGTTTTGGTACTTTGGATGTCCTATAACGAAGTCCATATTTATCATCTCTAACTTCCATAAAGGCAGAGCTATCTCTTAGGAACTGCCTCCTATCCTCAAATGCTCTACCTTCACTTGTTGACAGTTCAAACGCTTGGAAAAAAAATCAGCTACATCACGTTTCATGTTATTCCACCAGTACCATGTTTTTAGATCATGGTACATCTTAGTAGAGCCTGGGTGAATGACATACTTCGAAGTGTGAGCCTTATCAAGGATCCTTTTCCGCAGTCCATCAATATTAGGAACACACAACCTACCCTGATATCTCAGAATACCATCAACACTAATTTCGAATGACATTACCTTTTGTTGAGACACATCTTTCTTGATTTGCATCAAGATGGGATCTTTAACTTGCTTCTATTTAACTTCAGCACAAAGGGATGACTTAGCTATCTCATGAACAATCACTCCTCATTCTTCGAAATCTAAGAGTCCTAGATTCGCTAGGCGATGAATATCATTCACCATATCTCTATTCCCCTTTTCAACATATGAAGGGCTGCCCATAGACAACCTGCAGAGAGCATCGGCTACAACATTTGCCTTGCCTAAATGGTAATGCAGGCTCATATCACAGTCTTTCAAAAACTCCATCCAATGCCTCTGCCTGAGGTTCAATTCTTTCTGCGAGAAAACATACTGCAAACTTTTGTAGTCTGTATAAATATCAACATGCACTCCATAAAGATAATGCCTCCAGATTCTAAGTGCAAATAACATGGCTACTAACTCCAAGTCATGAGTGGGGTAATTTCACTTATGCAACTTTAACTGCCTAGATGCATAATCTATCACCTTACCATGCTGCATCAAAACAAAACCAAGTCCCACACGAGACGCATCACAGTATACTACAAAACTATCTACACCCTCAAGAAGAGTCAAAATAGGAGCAATAGTCAACTTGTCTTTCAACTTCTCAAAACTATTTTCACACAAATCAGACCACACAAACTTTACCTTTTTAGAGTAAATTTAGTGAGCGAAGCAGCTATGGAAGAAAAACCCTTTACAAATTTTCTATAATAACCCTCCAAGACCAAGAAGCTCCAAATATAGGTTGGAGTCGTGGGTCTGGGCCATTTTCTCACTGTCTCAATCCAGATCCACTCTAATCCCATCACTAGATACAATATGACCTAAGAAAGCAATAGCATTCAACCAATATTCATATTTGTAGAACTTAGCATATAATTGATGATTCTTAAAGCTCTGAAGGATAATTCAAAGGTGATTGGCATGGTCCTCCTCACTTTTGGAATTATCATCAATGAACACAATGATGAACAAGTCTAGAAACTGACGGAATAACTTATTCATAAGATCCATAAAGGCTGCAGGGACGTTAGTCAGCCCGAAGGACATGACTAAGAACTCATAGTGACCATATCGGGTTTGGAAAGCTATTTTGGGAATGTCTGACTCCCTAACCTTTAACTAATGATAACCTGAATGAAGGTCTATTTTTGAAAAAAAATTAGCACCCTAAAGTTGTTCAAAAGATCATCAATCCTAGGAAGAGGATATTTATTTTTAATAGTAACCTTGTTCAATTGGTGGTAGTCTATGCACATACGAAGGGACCATCCTTCTTTTACATGAAAAGTATAGGTGTAACCCATAGGGAAACACTATGAAGAATAAATCCTTTGTCTAGGAGGTCTGCAAGCTATTCTTTTAACTCTTTCAATTCTGTGAGAGCCATTCTATATGGCAGAATGGAAATAGGATGAGTGTCTGGTAACACATCAACGCCAAAATCTTTCTCCCAATCAGGAGGTATCCCTGGGAGGTCTTCAGGAAAGACTTCTGGAAACTCATTCACTACAGGAACTGACTGAAGAGGAATATTTTCAACTCTAGAATCTTTTACTCAAATTACATGGTACATAAAACCTTTGGAAATGAGTTTTTGGGCTTTAAGATAAGAGATAAAGTGACCTCTAGGTGTCACAGAATTCCCTTCCCATTCAATTGGTGTCTCATTTAGGAAAGAAGAAGTAACCCTTTGGGTTCTACAATCGAGTGTGGCATAAAATGAATGGAGCCATTCCATCCCGAGGATAGCATTAAAATCCACCATATCAAGTTCTATAAGTTTTGCCACGGTATCCATACAAAGAATAGTCACAACAAAATTTTTATACACCCTTCTAGCAATAATAGAATCACCTACAAGCGTGGAAATAATGAAGGGTTCTATAATAACTTTTGGTTCAAACCGAAAACCAACAGCCATATGAGGGGTTACATAAGGCAGAGTAGACCTGGGATCAAGCAATACATAAACATCACGAGAAAAGATTCGTAATGTACCAGTGACAACATCTGGCAAAGCTTCCGCCTCCTAGCAGTTAGCCAAAGCATATAACCGGTTACGACCACTCCTGGAAACTGAAGGGGCACCCTTAAGAGGTGGATCCATAGAGGCATCTTGAGGCTTAGTCCCCCCCATATTTCCTCCAGCAGAAGGGAAATCTCTCTGAAGATGACCTACCTTGCCATAAGTAGAACAATTTTTCTACTTGAAGAAACTTCTCCTTGGGTGATTTTTTTTTGCAAGTCTCACATCGTGGATAAGTACGACACTGCTGTGCCACACTGCCCTGCGACTAATTATTTGGGGCTCTAGATCCATGATGAATCTGAATAACTTTGAGATCGTCTGTCTGCTGGTGGTCTGGGTGCTGGAGAACTGGCAGCAGACTGTGCATTGCTCGAATTCATCGTCTCCTACCATTTCTTACCCCACTTATTGCGTTGAGGTTGACTGTGACCCTGGTCGGCAGATCTAGCTCTTTTTTGCTATCTCTCATTCTCCTTAGCTTCAAAGATCTTCCTTTTCTTCTTCTCTACCTATTGCATATGAACTGTCAGTATAGAAACGTCCAAAATCCTTATTCAACATAGCTCCTTGGAACTCATGCACCAGATCATCTGAAAGTCCGGATGCAAACATCCTTATTCGGGCCCTCATACTTCTTGTTATCTCAAGAGCATAATGGGCCAGTTGATTGAACTTTAGAGTATACTCCTGAACACTCGTCTTCCTCTATTTCAGATTTATGAACTCCTCGGCCTTTGCCTCCCTCAACTCTAAAGGAAAGAATCAGTCAAGGAAAGAATCTATGAACTCACTCCATACTGAGGGCTCAACATTGTCACCCTTCGTATCCTCCTAATTATTGTACCAATGATTTTCCACCTCTTTCAGCTGTTACGGTGCCAATTCTACCCTTTCTACCTCATCTATATGCATCGCTTTGAAGATCTTTTCCATTTCATCTACAAATTCTTGCGGATCCTCTTCTACTTTAGTATCTGCAAATATGGGAGAATTTATCCTCATGAATTGGATCAACGTGTAGCTTCAGAAGCAACAGATGCAGACCTAGAATCTTCTGACCGCTAAGTCTGTACAACCACCAAATGTGTTAATATATGAATAGACTAACTGAACTCTGCATTTGATATATTCCCCTAAGAAGTTGAGGGAAGGTTCATATTAGTCCGTGGAGCTCGAGGTAGACTGGTTGGGACAGGATAGACTCTAGAAGTAGGGGTAGGCTCTTGAGTGGAAAACCTATTACGTGTCCTTATCCCATGAGTAGGACAGGATTCATATTTCTGAGCACTCTGATTGGTATGGCGATGAGGAGGCATGACTGTTATTTCTATAAGACAAAAGATCATGGATTAGGAACACACTTGACTCTGAAGCACGAACTAATTCACAAAGAAGTGAAACATTTCCTAAATGTCTAGTAGCCTCCTGTTTATAAGTATGGCGTGCTACACACCCATAAACAAGACTCTAGCCAATGCGATTTCATCCTGGGACCATGAAATGTGCTATGATACCAAGTTTTGCCACGACCCGATCTGGGGCCCTAGCCGTGACGAGCATTCCAAACCATAAATGCCCGAAACACCCCTATCTTTCTGGTAATCATGCACAAATTCATATGATAAAAAAAATGTGGAAGGTAAGCAATATTACGGAAACATGGTCAAGAATCACATGAAAACAACAATGGGAATATAATGTCCCACAATCTCTATTAACATCTAGAAAACGTCTACAAAATCTTTACTACATGACTGAAACAAATAACTATCTGAAAATTGGGACAAGGCCCCAGTAGACCCAAAACTACTAAATGATAAATGAAACTACCAGACAATCAGGACTTCCAAAATATAGAAGGCTCACCAAGTGACTCTGCAAATCTGCCTGAGAATCTACTGATTTTCTGGTCCCCTAGACTACACCTCAGAACCTGGGAGGGAAGGGGGTTAATACAAAAGTACTGGTATGTATAGAAATCAAAACAAAACATAATATTTTTATGAAATATAGGTGTGATCCATTATAAAGTAGTTTCATATCAAATTATTTGAAACCACATGGGCAAAATGTAATAATTTTTCAACAACAATGTAATGCAGCTGAGCTAGGTGGAATACCCTATAATATCACATTTAGACCAACTGTCAAACCTCGGTTGCCACCGAGATTAGAGTATAAGTGAGGGGAAGACACACAAGATCACACAACAGGGTGTCTCGACCCAATAAAGTATGGTAGTGCACAAAATCACAAAGTAGGGATCCTAACCATAGTCCCAAATTGGGATAATATATATATCGGGTACACAAGATCACAAAGCATGGTACCAAATTCCCATGTCGACAAACATGGTTTCCAGCGATGAGCCCTTACACTTAAATGCCTTCTTCGGGCATATCATCCATATCATATCATCCATTCATTCAATAATTATATTCATAATTTTAGTGTAAACAACCCTCTCCTTGCAAGTCAAATCATGTCCAATCATAACAGTTTTTTAAAACATTGAGTCATGCTTGTCAAGAGGATTTGAAACAATTCCCATCATATGAAAATACAAAATAATTTCATATCAAGAGAGGGATTTCATATAATTCATGCTCTCAACTTAATATCTTTTTGAATCACAAGCAGATACATATATAATATATCAAATCACTTCAGATATAGGCCTAAAGACCAAATCAATATCATAGAGATGCTTAAAACATGATTATATTCATAATTTCAAAACCACCATTTTTAAAACATGAATTTTTAAGCCCATGAGATTATTAGGATAACCCCACGTACCTATATATGCGAAAATAATAGGTGCTTCTTGAAGCCTACGCTCCGGGGATTCCAACTATAAGGTCAAATCCAAAAATCTACGATTAAATCTCGAACTACTTGGGTTTTTAGGTTGAAACCCTTTAGAGTGTTCTTGAGGATTTTTGGTGAAAATATCAATATTATGATCAATGGGGAGTGTAATCCCGTGTTTTATTTGATAGGGTTTTGGATAAATACCACAATTCCTTAATGAGACGGAATAGTGCATGAAATTTGGCTGGGCGCATTAGGTAGGGTGGCGCCCTTCCTAGACCCTAGGAGAACCCAGGGAGGCTCCCTCTTAGCACCTTTATATACTGTTTTGCCAACCCAAACACGACCTTAGGATCATCTAAAAATTGTAAAACTCTTCCGAGATGTACTACAACCTTGCCCTATCACAACTCCACAAGAAAATCTAAAAACGAATGTCAGGAAGGTTGAAAATAAGATCCCCGAAGATTAATAGATAAAAAATGAGTTTATGTCTTTCAACACTTTAGAATTTTTTTTCAAGATTTCTTATACCATGCCCATGCTAATAAGGAACAATGTATTGCACAAATTTATGGGGTATTACACAAATACACCATAGTGCAAATTTGTCAGTACATTTGAATGTACTGAGTATGCAAATTGAGTAGGGCTGAATGCAAGGGCTTATGCATGAATGTAACTTAATTAAATGATATGCAAGAGCTAGATTAGCATACATAGAGAATCTGAAGCTACTGAACATACTGTCACTGAGCATACTAAGACTAAATTTGATAACTGAAACTGATTATACTGTACTTATTAATACTGAGAAATTGGATGACTGAGTCTACTGATAATTGGTTCTTGAGTTCAACAACTCTGAAATACCGAATAACTGAGTAAGCTAATGTCGACATCTAAATTCTAAGCTTGCTGATATCGACTGACTAAAATTTGAGATCAAACCTATCTAGCGGATGATCTCTAAGTCTTCTCATAATAATAACGAGTGATTAAATCTGAATTTGAGATCAAGCCTATCTAACAGTGTTCTCTGAATCTTTTGATAATGATTAAGACTGTTTGAGATTGAGATCAGGCCTATAAATGAGTGATAGCTGGATCTGATAATAAGAATACTCAACTAAATCTAACACTCAGATCAAGCCTATCTAATGGGTGACCTCTACAAGTACTGATACAAAATAACTTATGTGAGACCAAGCCTATACAATGGGTGGTCCATGAATCAATGGAACTTTCTGAGTTCCTTACTGAGATATGTGATTGTATATGACAGTCCTTATTTCTAATTTCTACTCTGAATACTGATATTGAAACTACAACTGTGGGAGTTCTCACTTAACCGACATGCCCTGAATTTAAACTAGTGGGGTCTAACCTATAACCCCAGCTGGAAGGGTACGGGTAAAGACCTCTAGTAAATTCTCTGTAATGGGTGACCCTCAATAGAAAGTCAAGACTAAGGCTATGGGTGAATCCAGCAGGTAGTCCAGCCTTTATCTAACGGGTGACTCCTTATCCTATACTGGATACGTATTTCTAGAGTACAGGGATTGCTGCTAATGACTCTGCCTCTCTAATAGGGAAGCCGCCATCCTGCACTCGCTCGGTGCTAGTTCCTACTCGCAACTGAAATACACTAAACTGATTCTTAACTGAACTTGTACTTAGACTTAGCTGAATCGTGTTACTGATTATCTTACCTGACTGCCGCAACTGAGTTTACTTGATTTTGTATCTGATGGAATACTACTTTATTCTACTTTCTATCTGAGTGCTACTGGATCACATATCTTACTGAGCTTTATTGAAATCTTGACTGGATGCTCAATACTACTATGGTCTGAACTGAGTATAGAACTTGATTAGACTAAATACTAAGATTATTGATATTTTCTTACTATGCAGTCACTGAATGAGTTCTACTAATCATATCATGACTGATGTTATCTTGAGACTGACTCAGCTCTAGGCACACAACTATGTTTTTTGGGTACAAGTACCCTCAGGACTCGATAGAAGGAAACTGATAGGAATTGACTCTAGAATGTATGACCAATATCACATCATAACTATAATTTATCTCATCAACGTCATAGCAATAGTCTATCATTTGCAACATAATCAAGGATGTATCACTATAAGAACTTGGGAATCATCCAACATATAAATTGCATATAGAGGCATGCTATTGTCTCATGAAGTATTCAACAAGGGCATATGAATAGAAGTATATGCAACATATTATACTTTACTCATATTGGCAATACAATAAATACTTGGCATGATTTACTTGTCACAACATTGGGGATCTCATACTTAGATACTACAATAGTGCTACATTTTTCATACAAGCATTCTATCACCCATATGGGAGGCACAATTTGATCATACCATAATTCATTACCTCTAATTATCATGATTATATGATTCAACAGACTTCTTGAAGAGACTTTATCATGAACAACACATAAGCAATCACACACTAAAGTCAATACTTTCATCCTTATGATCAACACATGAATTAAAACTCAATATCAACATGAACTTCAACATTCAAACCATATAACTCATGGTAATTCACAAAATATAAATCTTGGAACTTTAAAAAAGACTTTTGAACTTCTTGGATGGAAGGGGCCCAAGAATGAACATTTGCATAACTTAGTTTATGATTCTTGAACTTCTAACGGAGGGATCTTGATGCTTCAGATCTTGAACTATGAACCCTAATAGTTGTTCTTGAAGGAAATTGAGAGAAAAGTAATATTTTTGGGTGTTATGGTGCTGAATCTCGTGTGAAATAATATATATAGGGTTGGAAGATTACTATTTTACCCCTCAAGACACGGAAGTCGAATGCTTAAAACTGGGAACACGCTGGACTTGCCAGGCGACGCCTGGCAATATCGGTGTTGAAAGCTGGGCGACACGGGCTTATAGCCCTGAGCTAACACCTTTGAAATCCAAAAGTGCCGTTACACATTTCAAAAATTCCAAAACTCACCCAAGATGTAATATGATCTTTCCCAATCCTAACACAACTTGAAAATCAAAATTAGAGGTCAAGAAGGTCACAAAATAATTTATTAAAGTTCAAATACTTAGCCAAAATTTTTGTGCTAAGCTTATCTTGGTTAACTTAAAAGAGCTATAATGACTCATAAAATTTGTGGGATATTACAATTTGATGGTTACCCAAAGAAAGTAAGAGTTAAAAATCTCAACTCTAGAAACCATGATTTATCGATACGGGGTAATGGTACCATGCTGTGTGGTATTGTGTACCTTGATTTATGTCATCCCAATTTAGGACTATGGTTAAGATCCATGCTTTGTGGTCTTGTTCACTATCATGACCTGGAGATTTAAATAGGGATCACGACACCATGCTATGTAGTCTTGCATTTCCCCTTACTGATACTCCAATCCTTGCGGCAAACTTGGATTGGAGGCTTGGCCGCCTAGTCAAGGGAAGATTCCATATAGCCTTTGGAATTATAGATTGTAGGGTGTACCATCGAGCTAAGAAGTAACATAAAGGGTGGTTCATAATTTCAATAAAATGTTTCAAAGTCTTTAAAGTATGCCCATGTGTGTTTCCTATATCGTATGTAAACTATTTTATGAATTTCTCTCACTTATGTTGTATAAAAGTACATTATTTTGGATTGCTATGCATACCAGTACATCTGTATTGACCCCTATATTTCAGGTTCTAAGGCCTAGTCTAGCAATCCTTCTAAACTGTACATTGTTGTCAGACATTCAGAGTCAGTGAGACTCTCTTAATTCGAAAGGTGTCTTGTTCACTTGTGTTGATCTTATTTAGTTTCGATTTATGTTCTGACCGGGGGCCTTACCCTGGTCATCAAACAGATGTTGTTTTCCTTCAGTTAGTAGATATTTTGCAAATAAGTGTTAGATGGATTTGAGTGTTGTTGAACTTATGCCATGTTGTTTTGTTAATATAATCAGATGACTATTTTTTGTTTTGTTTCCACAGTTTATAGTTATGAATTATGCATATGATTACTATTTACAAGGGCTCTCAGTATTGATGGTTAGGGATACCCATCACAGCCAGGGCTTCAGTTCGGGTCGTGATAAACTTGGTATCAGAGCACGGTATATGGTCCCATAACAAGTACTAATATTTCATTTACTGATTTTCTTTTATTTTGGTTAGATTTTTTTATTTTATATTTTTCAAAAAAATATTAAACAAGGTTAACATTCAATTTACCATAGCGAGTATTGGGTCTCATATATATATATATATATATATATATATATATATATATATATATATATATAAATATATCTATTATGGAAGAGGTTGTAAGCAAGCAAGCGGTGTCTCATATGCTTATACTCCTTTTGATTTTGTAAAAAGGGTGTGTGTATATTTCTAACTCAAGGACGTACAATTTGTTATGTGGTGAGCGACGTTCATCGCAGTTTTACATTATTATTCTGGTACGTGAGTGAATAGAACATAGCATACCGGAGTAGGGTGCCTATTGTGCCTTGGTGTGAGTACCCATGGTGTGACTTTGATGCTAGTGATGTGCCCATGGTGGAAATAGTTCTAATGTAGTCCATAGAGCCCATGGTGCCTATGGGGCCCTTGTTTCCAATGGAGACCATGGTTCCCTTGTTGACCACGACACCCATGAATAGGAAATTGGGGAAACATGGAGTTTAAAATTTTTATAAGTTTTTATGTTTTATTGACTAATTCTCTTTTTTACTTAATTTTGCAACTTTTCTAAAAGTATTGAAAAATAAATAGTAAAATCATGTTTTAGCATGTGTGGAAATTTCATTGTCTCATTCCCTTTTCTTTAGTTGATTTCGTTATATTTTTAAGAAAAAAATTAAATAAGGCAAACATTCAATTTACTTTAGCAACTGATTGGTCTTTTAACTATCTATTGTAGAAGATATTATAAGAAAACAACCGGTGCCACATGTGCTTATGCTCTGCTAGGTCTCATATCTATCTGCTGAAGAAGACATTGTAAGCAAATAAAAGGGTGTCTCATATGCTTACACTCTTTTGATTTCTTGTGTAGCATGTTTATATACTGTCAGCTTGAGAATGCATGATTCAGTACATGGCGCATGATGTTCATAACAGTTCTACATTGTTTTTATAGTGTGCTAGTGCATAATACATAGTGCGATGGGTGCACATGGTGCCTTGGTGCATTGAACCAGGGAGCACATTCAGTGCTCATGGAGCCCTAGGTGCCAATGGTGCACATGGAACCATTGGTTCTCTTGATACCCTTGGTTCCAATGGTACCCATGGCGCCTTTGGTGCCCATGGGACCTCTCATGGTGCCCTTGGGAAATAAATTGATGGAAAATGGAATTCAAAATTTTTACAAATAATATTTTATTGACTAATTTTTCTTCTAACTTTATTTTGTAACTTTTTAAAATGCCATGACCCAATTTATTGGGTCATGATAGTGCCTACTTAACCCTTCAATAGGTAATCCAATACGTAGCCCAGAATGATAAGTAATAGGCTACTTGGTGGAAGATAATATAAGAATTTAATAAGACCATAGTAGGAGTAATAAGGAGAGATATATATCTAAATAAAATGGTATGAGTCAAAAAAGAGAGGAATGAAAGAAGACTAAGGCTATCCTATGAAAAATAAAGGTTGGTATAAGAACAACTAAATCCTGAAATATGAGTACTAGACATTATAAAATATACAATTAGTCATGAAATGTACAAGATACTATCCAACTATAGCAAAAGGAGAGAGGATTAACTCTGGCTTTGAAAGCTCACCTTATCTCCGAAGCTACAATAAGATTGCATTAACTTCTCCGATGACAACTCATACATAAATACGTATCTAAAAAGGACATAGTGTGAGTACCAAAAACAATGGACACTCAGTAGGAATCATAGGGCGACTGAGCTAAATTACATAAAAAGTATAATACTGTGTGATAGTGTAAACTAAAGCCTGGAACAAAGGGCTAAATATTAAATGATATTGCGAAACAGGCTAAAGCTATTAATATGTAGAATAAGTAATTCAAGAGTAAATACGGTCTAACTTCAACCAAATGGGTTCCTATATGCCTAGAAAGCACAAACATGGAAGGAATAATCGAACCAAACCCGCATAAGCCCGGTGGATAAAAACAGGGAAGAGACATCAGTAATAAGAAATTTAAAGTTTTCTTAAATGTGATAACATACTTAAAATACCATCCGAACAACATATGTCAGACCTGATCCAAAAACGGAGATTAGTACTCCCATAAAATAGTATCACTTATAGGTGATGAATGCCGAACTTGAACCAAAACTAGTATATAAGTTTAAAGTAATGATAAATCAATATAATAGCGCTCTTTCATATCAAGTAAACATAAATCCCCATGACGAATCTATAAGAGAAGCGGGTTACAATCACTAGGTCCAAAAATAAAGTCCTTAATGGTTAAATATTAGTCTTACAAAAGTTACCAGGATAGGAGAAGTTTGATAACCTATCAAAATCATTCTATGTTTCTTGATTTAACCTAAGGTAACAAATGAATGACTCTTAGTGCAAAGGGACTAATTTAGGCATCTAACCTAAAGAAAAAGGGTCGATTGGGTCTGCTACTAACCTAAAGTACCATGCTGTGTGGTATTGTGTACCTTGATTTATGTCATCCCAATTTGGGACTATGGTTAGGAGCCATGCTCTGTGGTCTTGTTCACTACCATGATATGTTCATTTAATTTGGGATCATGGCACCATGTTGTATGATCTTCCGTGTGTCCCCTTACTGATACTCCAATCCTTGCAACAAACTTGGATTGGAGGCTTGGCAGCCTAGTCAAGGACGGATTCCATATAGCCCGTGGAATTACAGATTGTTGGGTGTATCATCTAGCTCAAAAGTAACATAAAGGGTGGTTTATGATTTCAAAGAAATGTTTCAAAGTCTTTAAAGTATGCCCATGTGTTTTTCCTATATCATATGTAAACTGTTTTATGAATCGCTCTCACTTATATTGTATAAAATCACTTTATTTTGGATTGCTTAGCCTACTAGTACATCTATATTGACCCCCTATATTTTAGGTTCTGAGGCCTAGTCTAGCAGTCCTACTAAACTATATATTGTTGTCGGACATTCACAGTTGGTGAGCCTCCATAACTTCGGAAGGTGTCTTGTTCACTTATGTTGATATCATTTGGTTTTGGTTTATGGTTCGACCAGAGGCCTTGTCCCGGTCTTTATATAGATGTTGTTTTCCTTCAGTTAGTTTGTAGAGATTTTTTAGACATGTTTTAGATGGATTTGAGTCTTGTTGAATTTATGCCATGTTGTTTTGTTAATATAATTAGATGACCATATTTTCATTTTTTTTCCACAGTTTCTAGTTATGAATTATGCATATGATTTCCAGTTAGAAGGGCTCTTAGGACTTGATATTTCAGAATGCCCATCATCGCCAGGTTCTTGATTCGGGTGATGACAAACTTGGTATCAGAGCACGATTCATGGTCCCTTAGCAAGTACTAATATCTCATTTACTGATTTCCTTTTCTTTTAGTTATTTTTTTTTTACTTTTTTTAAAAAAGATTAAAAAGGTTAACATTCAATTTACCGTAGCGAGTGATAGGTCTCATATCTATCTACTATAGAAGAGGTTGTAAGGAAGAAAGCGGTGTTTCATTTGCTCAGGATCCTTTTGATTTTGTGCAGCAGGTGTGTGTATATTTCTAACTCAAGGACATGTGATTCAGTATGTGGCGCACGACGTTCGTCATAGTTGTACGTTGTTATTGTGGTGCGTGAGTGCATAGAACATAGGGCAACCAATACAGGGTATCTATGGCGCTTTGGTGTGGGTGCCAATGGTGTTACTTTGATGCTCGTGCCCCTAGTACATATGGGGGCCTTACTTCCAATTGAGACCATGGTTCCCTTGTTGATCACTACACGTATGGTGCGTTTGCAAAGGAAATTGGGGAAGCATGGAATTTAAAATTTTAACAAGTTTTTATGTTTTATTGACTAATTCTCTTTTTACTTGATTTTGCAACTTTTCTAAAAGTATTGAAAAATAAATAGGAAAATCATGTTTTAGCAAGTGTGGAAATTTCATTGTCTCATTCCTTTTTCTTTAGTTGATTTCATTACTTTTTTTAAGAAAAGAATTAAATAAGAAAAATATTCAATTTACTTTAGGGAGTGATGGGTCTCATAACTATCTACTATAGAATAGATTAAAGCGAACAACCGGTGTCTCATATGCTTACGCTCTGCTGGGTTTCATATCTATCTATTCTAGAAGACATTGTAAGCAAAAAAGGGGTGTCTCATACACTTACACTCTTTTTTTTTGTGCAGTAGGTGTGTGAATATTTTCAACTCGAGGTTGTACGATTCGGACCATGGCGCATGACGTTAATCAAAGTTGTACGTTGTTTTTGTGGTGTGCTAGTGCATAATACATAGCATGGTGGTTGCACATGGTGACTTGGTGCATGGAACCAGGGTGCACGTTTGGTGCTCATGGCATCCTAGGTGCCAATGGTGCATATGGCACCATTGGTGCTTCTGATGCCCTTGGTTCCAATGGTACCTATGGAGCCCTTGGGGCCCATGGGACCTCCCATGATGCCCTTGGAAAATAAATTGGTGAAAAATGGAATTTAAAATTCTTACAAGTATTAGTATTTTATTGACTAATTTCTCCTTACTTTATTTCTTCACTTTTTAAAATTCCACGACCCAATTTATTGGGTCATGATGGTGCCTACTTAACCCTTCAATAGGTAAGCCAAGGCGTAGCCTAGAATTACAAGTAACAGGATAATTGGCGAAAGATAAGATTAAATTTAATAACACTTCATAGTAGGAGTAATAAGGAGAGATATATATCTAAATAAAATAGTACGGGTCAAAAAGGAGAGGAGTGAAAAAAGACAAAGGCTATCCATGAAAAATAAAGATCGGTACAAGAAAAACTAAATCCTGAAATATGAGTACTAGAAAGTAGATAATATACAATTAGTTGCGAAATGTGCAAGATACTATCAAACTATAGCGACAGGAGAGAGGATTAACTCCGGCTTTGAAAGCTCACCCTATCACCGAAGCTGCAATAATCTTGCAGTAACTTTTGTGGCGACAACTCATACTCAAATATGTATCTGAAAAAGATGTAGTGTGAGTACCAAAACAATGGACACTCGGTAGGAATCATAAGCCGATCGAGCTAAATTACTTAAAAAGTATAATAATATTTGATAGTGTAAACTAAAGCTTGGAACAAACGGATAAATATGAAATAATATTGCGTAACAGGCTAAAATAGTTAATATGTAGAATAAATAATTCAAGAGTAAATATGATTTAACTTCAACCAACTGGGTCCCTACAACCCCAGAAAGCACAAACAAGGAAGGAATAATCGAACCAAACCCGTATAAGCCCGGTGGATAAAAACAAGGAAGATACATCGGTAATAAGAAATTTAAATTTTGCTTAAATGTGATAACATACTTAAAATATCATCCGAACAATATATGTCGGACTTGATCCAAAACTGGAGATTATTACCACCATAAAATAGTGTCACTTTTAGGTGATGAATGTCGAACTTGAACAGAAACTAGTACAAAAGTTTAAAGTAAAGATAATTCAAGATAACAGCTCTCCTTCTTATCAAGAAAATTTAAATCCCCATGACGAACGGTCAAATCTATAAGAGAAGTGGGTTACAATCACTAGGTCCATAAGCAAAGTTATTAACGGTTAAATATTAGTCTTACAAAAGTTACTTGGGTAAGAGAAGTTTGATAACCTATCAAAATCATTCTATGTTTCATGATTTAACCTAACATAACAAATGAATGACTTGAGTTTAAAGAAGCACTGAACCCTGAACCCTGAATCCTAAACATATATATGTAGGATATAATTAAAATGAATTGCACATATTTTTAATAATAGTCACAATGATATTCATTCTCACAGAAATCAAGAATTTGACTTAGTTATCAAACAAATGGGTCGAGAATCCTAATGTGTCAGGTTCATATATCTAGTGAGTTAAGAAAGAAATGTGGTTATCAACTTGTTCATTGATATTTTGCTGGAATGTGGTTATCAATGAAGTGGGTCAAATATATTTTGCTTGAGTGTGGTTAAGAAAGAAATGATTTGATATTTTTATAGTAAAATATGGTTATGGACTTGTTCATTGATATTCCTAATTAGGATTAGTTGATATATCTTAGGCTAAAAGTAATTTTTATTTCTAATCATATTTTTATTATATCAAGTGGATTTAATCAAATACAATCAAAGATAAATCAATTCTAATTTAAAAAGGTAATAGAAGAAATGCATGATCAAAAAATAAATATCACTAAAAGTTTACCTTAAAACTTATTAGATACCAGAGTCAATGGCAACTGATAATTTTAACTACTATTATATTTGAACCAGTAACTCCCTCCGTATGAATGAAGTTCTCTAATCATTCTATTAGTACATAAATTATAATCCGAAAGAGAATTAAATGAAACTAGTCATGTCAATGGATTGTAATTATCATATTATATATAAGCACAACTTACCAAATGATTAACAATTGTGGATAAATCACTAACCCTTTAGCATAATTGTACATAAGTACTACTATTAATATATTTTCTATAAAAATAATTTTTACTACACGTTCTAAATTAGTGAAAGGCTATGTATGGATAAATACCATGATTGTGTTAACATAGTAGCATATGGAAGTTGGCGATATTGTTTTGATATGGAATGACCACGATATTTAATCTATGCAAGTATATATATATATGTTGTATGTGTTCCCGTCTATGTGATATATTCTTGAGAACCATGCTTAGTATGAAATTCCTACTTATGATATTGTAAATTGTGGACTCTATTCTTATGATGACTAATAATAATGTGTGTTAGTTTCCTTCTATCGATTCCTAGGGGTACATGTACCCGAAAACTATAGCTGTGTGCCTAGAGCTAGTGTCATGTTTCAAGATATCATCAGTCAAGCTATGCTCCATAGATTTCAGTTAGTTATGTAACTCAGGAAAACTCAGAAATCTCAGCAGTTCAGTTGTATCAGTAATTTCAGTACTCTCAGTCAAACCTCAGATCTCAAGTAGCTTTTCCGTCAGTCATCGAAACTCAGTAAATTCAGCTTAGATCGGCTAAGAAAAAAATACTATCAGCTCAGTTATTCAGTTTAGTTAATCAGTTCAGTTAGTCAGTACATCTTAGTTAATATGTTTTGAGTCTTTCATTTGGGAGTTGGAACTAGCATCGAGCGAGTATGGGGATGGAGACTTCCCCGTTATAGAGGCAGAGCCGTTAGCAGCAATCCCTGTACTCCAGAACTGTGTAGACAGTGTAGGATAGGAGTCACCCATCAGATTAAGGCTATACTTGACTATTATATTGCCTTAGGCTTGACTTCCTATTCAGGGTCACCCTCCAGAGAGGCTTCACTATAGTAGAGGTCTCTACCCGTGGGATGGTATTAACACCCTTCAAATCAGGACAAAGATTGGACCCCACTGGTACAGTATTGGGGAATGTCAATTAAGTGACTACCTCCCATAGTTACAATTATAGTTTCAGTATCAGTGTTCAGAGTACAAATCAGAAATCAGGACAGTCAGATACAGTCATCGATCTAAGTGAGGAACTCAGATAGTTCCATTGATTTATGGACCATCCTGTCAGATATGCTTGGTCTCATATTCAGATGCTTATTATTAGATCTAGAGATCACCCGACAGATAGGCTTGATCTCAATCTCAGATTCAGTTGAGTATTCTCATTATCAGTACAAGAGATCACCCGTTATTTAGGATTGATCTCAAGCTTAGTCACTCTTAACGTTTACTAAAAATTTTGACTATCAGATATAATTGCTCAGTATCAGTTACATCGGTTATGCTGATCATCATATTTATGCAAATCATCATAACTACGTATCAGTATTCAGTTTCAAGACTGTTAGACATGGTCAATCAGACCAGTTCTTCATAATTCGAACTGTTAGGAATATTCATTCATCTATCCAGTATCTCAGTATCGGTTAAGTCATGATGTTAGTATTCATACTTAGTAGTCAGTATCTCCACAAGTTCAGTAGTAGTTATGTATGCATGTATGTATTCTCACGTTCATACTTGTCAGCATGTTCATGCATATAAACCCCACGCATTTAGCCTGCCCCCACGTATACTCAGTACTTTAGTTTTACTGACGCATTTGAGCTATGGTGCTTTCTTGTTATGTTACACCATAGGTTCTAAGGCGCAGATTCTAGATCAGTAGTAGCAGTTCAGTTAGCAGTGAGTCCTCATCTTTCGAGGACATAATCATTACATTTATTATTCCAGTATTTCAGTTTATTTTTAGTTTAGGGAGTTAGTTGGAGACATGTTCCTTCACTCCTTATTTAGACAGTTTAGAGGCTTTTAGACGATTACAGAGTTTTCAGATTCAGACTTTAGTATTTTCAATTTCGTTTTGGTACAATGATACCACCTTATTTTGGACGTTTTATTGTTCAAGATTGAACCTTACAGCCCTTTTTGTTCATGTTTCCATATTTTTATATGTATATTATGCAGTTACAGGTACAGATATCTGTCATGGGTTAGCTTGTGGTCCTCCGAGATCATGAGCACCGTGTAACGTTTCGGTTCAAAAAATTGGGTCGTTAAACAACACATCTAAAATGTTTTTTAAAAAATAGAATTCTATCTATATATATCTATATAGTTGCATTTCACTATTCAAATTCCTAAAAAGTAATAAAACATATCGGTAAGACAATACATATCATATATCGTAATAATAGGAATGAATTAACAGAACAAATAATTTATGAGCAATAAAAGTAAAAAAAGTATGTTTTTTATTGAAACTCAAAGAAACAAACTTTGAATTGTCACAAAGTGAAGTATGAGCACCAAAGACCACACATATATCCCCAAAAGGAAATTTAGCAACAGTAGTATCAGTGCCACACTTGTATTTGTAAGCATCATCAGCCAAGTAAGATTAGCTCATGTAACAACATATATAGTCAAAGAAATAAAAAAAATAGTATCCAAAAAATTTACATCATGGACATTTCATCACCTATACTATTCTTTTTCACTAATCTGAAGAATCACTTTACTTTATTATTTCATTTAGACCCAGGTATTATTTCTTGACTTCTTGTTACACTTACAAATAAATCTGATAACTACTATCACAGTTTACTATGTGAAATTTTTACAGTAGCGTCACACATCAGCTATAATAGTTTTAGTAAGTATTAGTATTTCGTTGATTGATTTCCTCATTTTAACGTTAATTTTGTTGCTTTAAACAAAATTAAGTCATGTAAACAACTATTTTATGGTAGCGAGTGTTGGTTATGATATCTATTTATTGTAATAGATATTGTAAGCAAACAAGCGCTGTCTCATATGCTCATGCCCCTTCTGATTTTTGTGTAGCGGTTGTGTGTATATTGCCAACTCAAGGACGTGTGATTAGGTATGTGGAGTGCTACATTCATAGCAGTTGTACATTTTTATTGTTGTGCGTTTGTGCAAAGTACATAGCACATATGTAGATGGCATCTATGGTGCCTAGGTGTGGGTTGCCATGGAATGACTTTGGTCATCGTGGAGCCTATGGTGGCAATGGTGCCCTTGTCATCCATAGCGCCTCTGGTGCCCTTGTTTCAAATTGATCCCTTGGTTCCCATGGCGCCCCTGGAAAGTAAATTTGGGAAATGTGGAACTTAAAATTTTAACAAGTTTTAATGTTTTGTTCACTAATTCTCTTTTTACTTGATTTTGTAACTTTTTAAAAAATATTGAAAAATTATTAGGAAAATCATGTTTTAGCAAGTGTGGATATTTCACTAGCTCATTTCCTTTTCTGTAGTTGATTTCTATATTTTTTTTTTTATAAAAAAATTAAATCAGGCAAACATTCAATTTACTTTAGCGAGTGATGGGTTTCATAACTATCTACTATAGAAGAGGTTGTATGCAAACAACCGGTGTCTCATGTGCTTGCATTTTACTGAGTTGCATGTCTATCTACTGTAGAAGACATTTTACGCAAGCAAGGGCTGTCTCATATGCTAACACTCGTTTTTTTTTAGCGAGTATGTAAATCTCCAACTCAAGGACGCACGATCAGTACGTGGCGCATGATGTTCATCGCATTGTAAGTTATTTTTGTGGTGTTCAAGTGCATAATACATAGTGTGGTGGGTGCCCGTGGTGAATTGGTGCATGGAACCATGGTGTACGTGTAACGCCCCATTTTGCTGAACCGAAACACCACATGGTACTCATGACATCAAAGGACCACAAGCTAATCCATGAATGATATTTGTACCTGTATACTACATAATATCTCATAAAATGTGGAAACATGAACTGAAAGGCCATAAGGTTCAATGCTGAACATAATTTGATAAAGTATCTAAGTAGGGTATGAAATACCCTAAACAGCTGAAATAAACTGAAGTCTGAACTTACTACTCTGAAAAGCCTCTAACATGACTGTTTGAATAGGGAGTTGATGGGACATGTCCCCAACTAACTCCATCTAGCGAAACTAAACTGAAATAATAAATGGAATAAAATCATATCATCCTTGAGTGAATAGGACTCACTGCAATTCTGAGTACCGGAATGATACTGCTACTGTTGATCTGGAACTCGAACTCGTATCTCTGAACCTATGGCGTAACATAAAAAGGAAAACACCATAGCGCAAATGCGTCAGGTCGGGAAGGTCGTCCAATAAATCCCCTTAGTTTAAAGGCTTGAAATAAGACTAAGTGTTGAAACACTTATCAAATTTTTCCAAGTATTGAAGCTTGAAAAGCTTAATAAGCTGAACTTTAGACTTAGGATTTTATGGGGTATTATAGTATGTTCGGTGCTCATGGCGCACTTGGTTCCAATGGCGCCATTGGTTCCCCTGATGCCCTTGGTTCCAGTGGTACCCATGGCGCCCTTGGGAAATAAATTGGTGAAAATGGAATTTAAAATCTTAACAAGTATTAATATTTTATCGACTAATTTCTCTTATTAATTCATTTCATCACTTTTTAAAATGCCATGACCCAATTTGTCGTGTCATGATGGAACCTACCCATTCAATAGGTCATCCAATTCGTAGGCCGGAATGATAAGTAATGGGATAGTCGACAGAAGATAAGATAAGTATTAAATGACACCTTATAGTAGGAGTAATAAAAAATGACATATTTAAATAAAATGGTACGGGAGTAAAAGGAGAGTAAGGCTATCCCATGAAAAATAAAGGCCGGTACAAGAGCAACTAAAACTGTAATATGAGAACTAGATAGTAGCAAATATACAATTAGCTGCAAAATGTGCAAGGGACTATCAAAAAGTAGCAAAAGGAGAGAGGATCAAATCTTCTTCTGAAAGCTCACCCTATCTCTAAAGTAGCAATATCCGTGTGGTAACTTCTGTGGTGACAACATATATGAAGATCAATATCAAAAAAGATGCAGTGTGAGTTCCAAAAACAAAGAACACTCGGTAGGTATCATAGGCTGATATAGCTAAATTACATAAAAAGTATAATAAGATGGGAGAGTGTAAACTAAAGCCAGTAATAAAGGGCTAAATTTGAAATAATACTGCGAACTGGGCTGAAGCAATTAATATGCAAAATAAGTAAATCAAGATTAAATATGGTCTAACTACAACCTAACTAGGGGCCCATAAGCCTAGAAAGCACAAACAAGGAAGGAATAATCCAGCCAAACCCCTATAAGCCTGGTGGATACAAACAAGGAAGAGACATTCATAATAATAAATTTAAAGCGTGCTCAAATGTGATAACATACTTGGAATACCATCCGAACCATAACTGCAAGAATTGAACCAAAACCGGAGATTAGTACCGCCATAAAAACTTTGACGTATAGGTGACGAATGTCGAAATTAAACTGAAATTAGTACATATGTTTAAAGTAGTGATAATTTGAGATAATATTTTTCCTTCAGATAAGTAAACATAAATCCCCATGATGAACAGTCGAATCTATAAGCGAAGTGGATTAAATCACCAGGTCAGTAAACAAAGTCGATAATGGTTAAATGTTAGTCTCACACAAGTTAGGAGTCTAGGAAAAGTTTATTAACCTATCCAAATCATTTTATGTTTCATGATTTAACTTAAGGTAACAAATAAATTCCTCCTAAGTATAAAGGGACTAACTTAGGTATCTAACCTAATAAAAAGAGGGTTGATGGGATCTGCTAATAATCTCGAGAAATCCATACTAATGTGAGCTCCTAAATCAAACTAGACTAAGGCCTTACAATTTTTTCTAAGGATTTATTAAGTCAAAACATGTATTGAGGAACCAATCTAACCCAATATGAGGGAATATGGGTCAAAATCTACCCAATAGCTCAAAATGAGTTCAGAAGCCTCGGGACCCTAAGCGAGGGTTGCCCTAGACTAAGAATAATATTCTAGAGCTAACAAAGCTGTTAGAGTTGGCTTCCGGGGCCTTTTTCCTCATGTTTAGGCCTGACACCCTTATCTTGGCAGCAAAATCGCAAAAGAAGAAAATTGGCTCTAAATACCAAACGAACTACCTGGTGACCTTATAGTCAATCCTACCAAGTAATAAATGACTTGGGGTAGTGATGGGAAGCTCTGAACATTGAGAAAACACAAAGGTGCAAGTAATGTCCTTTTGGGTCATTGCATATAATAAATTGAAAAATAAATAGGAAAAATATGCAGTTTAAAGTTTAAGAAAGTATTAATATTTCATAGATTGATTTTATTTTTGAGTGTGGAGAATATTATAGTGTCTTCAACGATGCCTCATTGTAATAAACCATTCTTTTCTTAGTTTCGTTCAGCTCCTAGTACTTGCATAAGAGGCTAAAAGATTGAAAATTTAGCTATGACCATTCATGACCTTTATCCTAGTGTATGAAACACTTATTAGGGGAAAAATATTCGTAGAAATCACTTAGATCCATGATGAGCTAAGATCCTTTAATTCATCAAATGTTTGGTGTTCAATTCTATAAGGGTAAACTTTGAAAGTGTATAACTTTTGATGTACAGAGAATTTTTCAGATCAAGACCATCGAAGTCATAGATAATTGAGTTAGCTTTCCAATGATACCAAATGTTCCTAAATTCGATACTCGAGTCAAAAGTTATGACATTTTTAGTGTGAGGCAGTAAGCTGCCGCGATTACACCGCATTACGGTGGCACTTGAAACGGCAATACGAGTTAAGAATTTTTTGTTGAAATGATGGAGAGGAAATGGGGAATTTTTCTACCTCAACCCAAGTCATAAAAACATGATCTAAGGCTTCAATTGGGGCATTATTTTCCCCCATTCTCCGATTTTTCCCTCAAGAACTACCCTAATCAATTCCTCTTCTCTTCAACAAAAAAAGATCAAGAACTTAGGATTTATGATCCAAGAACTTCAAGAATGATTTCAAGATCATCTATAAAGTGTTCAAAGTCAAGCTATTACATCAAATCAACCATAATAAGGTCTGTGGGGTTTGAACAAGGACAAATCTTTCGTTCTTGTGCCCAAAACTTGAATTTTATTAAAGAATTACATGATTTGCAAATAGGGATTTATGCCCAAATTATCTTGATTGAGTTTATGGATTTATAAAGTGGTTGATGTATGAAAGTGCATAGTTTTCTTGATTTAAAGGATTCTCTTTCAAGATTTGAATATTATGAGAACGATTTGAGATGTTGATTAAAGATTTCCAATCAAGTTTTAAGCATGACATTGTGATTTTGTTTTCATTATCTTGACTTGATTTGCTAAAGTATTTCAAGATTATTATTATGATCATGAATTTTATTGTGATTTGACATAATGTCTAAGTATGGGTTGTAAGCCATAAGTTTTAGTCTTAATATTCAAGAAAGATGATGTTTAAGCATTCTTCAATAAGCACACATTCATATTTTAAGCAAGATTTGATCTTTTGATCCTAAGCTAAGATACTAAATCCACATTATCCTTATATTTCATGATTTAAAGAAAAGAGAATTGTAATTGGGTTTTATTATAAGCCCTTATGCTATTTTAAGGTGGATTTCCTAAATGTTCTGAGCAACCAGTATAGAAGTATTATTTAGCATTGAGTTGGGTATGATTCCAAAGTCTCATGCCCTAGAACTACGTGCCACCATAGGATTGATATTATTTCCACTTCTACAGGGATGACTAAAATGTGATGACTTAAGCTAAGGTTCTATTCCAATGGAAAAGGTTGAACAGCTCTCCCCAACGTGAGCAAGACGTTGGACTCCATGACAGGCTCACATGATTTATGTCGGTATGAAGAAACTCCCAAAGCCTATAGCTCCTAAGTTCCAAAGTCCCTAAGTCCCAAAGTTCAAAAAAGTTTTCCAAAGCTCTGAAAGTATCTAAGTTTCAAAAGAAAAGAATGATAGAAAAACTTTTATAAGACTAAGTGTAAAGGCTCACACATTTATTTAGATTATGCTTTACGGAACAATAATAGTTATAGATTTTAGTGTTCAGATTTCAGATTCAAACGTGAGCTCTCTTTACACTTAGCCAATATGATTTAAATAAAAAGTATAAGTACAACTTTTAGAACTAAGTGTTATGACTCACAAGATTTACATTTGTAACACCCCGCATTTTCGAACAAGAAATCGAATCATCGTTGTAAAACCTCGCAAGAATCTTTTACATGTTATCTCCTAGTAGTATGCTCATAGAATTGAAAAGAGTAGGATTTTTTCTATGTGTAAAAAGGGACTTAGAATCATTTAGAGTTTCCAAACTTCGGGGATTTTATTTTCAACCTTATTGATCCCCGTTTCTTATTTTTTTGTTAATATATGATGTGGAAAGTCAATAGTACATCATGGGTGAATTTCAGGCGCATCTTCGGTGTATTTTAGTGGCATAACTCACTGGTTTGAAATTCTCCCGCATTCCGGGCGCATTTCAGGCCCCAATTTCAGGGTCAACTTCAAACAATCATAACTTCTTGTATATAATGACCTGGTAGAGATTCTATATATCAAATGAAAGATCTTTGAGTCTTATTTCCAATGCAATTGATTTCATCCAAAGCCAACATATGAGTAAGAAATTATGTCCAATTCAATTCAGCCTATTAGCTGGTCAATTGAGGAACAACTGCGACTTTGTTTGTTTCCTTAGAGGCATTTTAGTCTTTCCCCCACTCTATCCATCCATAAACACGGGCGCATCTTCGGTGTATTTTAGTGGCATAACTCACTGGTTTGAAATTCTCCCGCATTCCGGGCGCATTTCAGGCCCCAATTTCAGGGTCAACTTCAAACAATCATAACTTCTTGTATATAATGACCTGGTAGAGATTCTATATATCAAATGAAAGATCTTTGAGTCTTATTTCCAATGCAATTGATTTCATCCAAAGCCAACATATGAGTAAGAAATTATGTCCAATTCAATTCAGCCTATTAGCTGGTCAATTGAGGAACAACTGCGACTTTGTTTGTTTCCTTAGAGGCATTTTAGTCTTTCCCCCACTCTATCCATCCATAAACACGGGATTAAGCTCCCAAATAACCATATTTCACATATTTTCACCAAAATACATGAAAAACTCTCATAAGGGTTTCAAACTAAAAGCCCAAAATAACTAAAGATTCAACCGTGGGTTTTCAAACTTGATTGAAGATTTGGAATCCCCAATCCGTAAGCTTCAAGAATCATCCATTCTTTTCTGAAATAGAGGAATGTGGGGTTTATCCTAAAAACTACATGGGCTTGAAAATATTAAAGCATGATTTAAAGGTTTTGATGCATGTATTTTATGGGGGTTTTGAAAACTATATTATTGATTATGTATTCCAAAAGTTTCATTGTTGTTGTTGCTTTAGCCTTGTGGTCTTTCCCCCTAAATTAATTTACATGTATACTTATTTTGTATAAAATTGAGATTTGAGGATTGTTTGAGAGCATAAATTATGGACTCCCTCTCTTGTGATAAATTAAAGATTTTGGCTTTATTGGAAAAAGAGTTAAAATGCATGTTTTGTGATTTGAAATATCATAGCATTTGGAACATTGATTTAGAGTTATTGAGAGGGTGTCTTGATATGTCTATGTTTTGTGTTAAAGAGAAGAATTGCATGAGAAAGAGACTTTGGGCATAACCACCATTGTTTTTTGAATTGTTGACAAAGAGTTTCTTATATGTGTTTACATGATTTTCAATGAAACAATTTCTTGAATTGTTTTATTGATATGGTGGCCCCGAACTTATGTCTTGAAAATAGAAATTTTTATATACTAATAATGGCTCAGAGATGAGACTTGCAAGTCAATGGTATGACGATACCAATTGTTGAATGCCATAACAGAGATAGATTTTCAGAGATTGCATGTTTTAAAGAATTATAAAAGGGGTTATAAAGGGTTAGGTGGTTACCGGAAGAGGGCACGAGTGAATCGACTGATGGCCTACAATCCATTTTTTGCCGATACGAGTATTTGATCATTGTACGCTGGCGACGACCTAGTGGCATAGTAGAGACAGAGACTCCGACCCTTGCGGCAAAATTGGGTTGGGGGCTTGGCCGCCGAGTTAATGGAAAATTCCATATAGCACATGGGTTAACAGAATTATAGGGTATACCTCCTAGCACAGAAGTATTACAAAGAGTGTCACACATTTTTGATATTTTCACAGAGTCTTTTAAAATGACCATGTGATTTTTGGCTATATGATATGCTTATGAACTGTTTTAAATTTCTCTTATATATGTTGAATATAAATAATTATTTTGGATTTTCTTTGCGTATCAATACATCTGTATTGACCCCATCCCCCTACCTCTCAGGTTGTAAGGCGTAGTCTAGGGATCCAGGTAAGCAGTAGATAGTTCGGACAACAGAACAAATTATGCAGTGATGAGCCTTCTATATTCCAGAAGGCCTAATGTCTTACAATTATTTATCACTCTATATTTTTGATCTACTGGGGGCCTTGTCCCATATTTCAGACCATGTTGTTTTGACATATAGTAGAGATTTCACAGACTAAGTCAGATGTTATTTAGATGTTGTTGAACTGCAGTTTCTATCATTTTGTAGAACTCAGAATTGACCATGTTTTCGTATCAGATTATGTTTCGGAATCTTCTCTTATTATATGAATGTTGTGCATGATTACCAGATAGAGAAGGGCATTCTGGGCCTTTACAATTTGGGATGTCCATCATGGCCAGGCCCTAGTTCGGTTCTTGAAAAACTTGGCATCAAAGTATGATTCATGGTCCCAGGATGTCTGCAAAATTGCACTGGATAGAGTCTTGTTTATGGGTGTATAGCACACCACACTTATAAGCAAGAGGCTACAAGGTGTTTAGGAATGTCTCTCTTTCTTCATGTTCTAGCTCGTGCTATAGAGTCAAAATGTTCCTCCTTCATACCTTAATTCATGCTATGGTGTCTCCCATACGAATTAAAAGTTATCCTAATCTTTCTTTACTCCAGTGTTCCCAGATAATACTCTCAGATTTACTAGCAGAAATTTTAGAAGTCACATAACGGACCGTCGAAGGTGCGATGGACCGTCGGACAAGACTGTTAGAACTGAGGCAGTGAGCTTTTTTGTAGCCAAAATTCAATGGTATGAAGTAACGGTCCATCGGAGGTGCAACATTACGTCGTCCAGACCGTCGGAGGCCTCCGTTTAGCCATTTTAAGCCATTTTAAAAGGGGTTTTTAGGCCTTTTCCACCCTTTTTAACACCTAATTAAGCCAAAATGAAGCACATAATTCATTATTCATCCTTAACAACAAAAATTAGGGTTCTTTCATGATCCATCCCCAAGAACAAGAATTCAAATTCTCCCCAAGGACACTCAAGAATAAAGCACCATAATTCAAGAACTTTCAAGAAAAGCCTCCAAGAACACACTAAAGGCTTCAAAATTCATCTTGTTCTATTGAATCAAGCCAAATAAGGTATGTGTGGTTTTTCAACATAGACATCTTTTCGTTCTTGTGCCCAAAGTGATTTTTCTTTTACGAATATACATGATTTTACATGTTTTGATATGAATTTGAAGTATGAATTTATACTCTATATTGTTTTACATGAGATTATGATATCCTCAATATTTTGGAAGTCGAATTGAATGAGAATGATGATATTATTCTACATAAAGCTGAAATTTCCATATTTTAAAGTAATTTATATATGCTTATGATGCAAATCTTGAATCTTGGAAAGTTTTATTGTGATATTGCGACATGGGTTTTGAACATTATTTGAGATTTATTACTTTGGGAAATTATGTGTTCTAAACATCTTGAGGCTTGAATGATTTGTAACAATGTAGAATGATTTGACCTTTTTGGTCATGGAAGAATTGATTTTTGAACTCAAGTGAGAAAAGAAATTCATATTTTTGATTGATTATGAAAGGGGTAGCATGATGGCCCCCGTTGTGAATTGTTGAACTATTTTATGGTGGATTTCCTTTTTGAATGTTCTGAGCTATGTTCGGAAGTAGTCTATAGTACCGAACGGGAAGTCGGGGCTTTCCCCAGAACTACATGCCACTGTAGGATGTGGGCCTGATACTAGGGCTGTTTTATATATAGTGATCACTAATGAGATGAAATTAAAGGTCCGACTCTGATTGAAAGGATAGGGATGCTCTCCCCAAAATGGCTATAATGTTGGACTCCATGTGTCTCACATGGTTTATGTCAGTTGTAAGATCCTCCATCTTGTGTTTTGTGCTCCCCACTCTAATGAAAGAAAGTGTGTTTGTATGGTTTGAGAATAACTCTTTTATGATAAATTCCTTGTTTTCGAAAGAATGAAATGTTGTGATTTAGAGAGAATTGAGCTTATTTGAATACTTTGATGGTTAGAAATCTGGGGAAAAGTGAATTGAGAACTTACTGTGATGACTCACTCACATGTTTTACTTGATATCTCTTATTCATTCATGATTATGATGGTTTTATTCGGGCTATGTGAGTCACTTATTATAGCATACATGATTTATATAAAGATTTGTGATATTTATTATTTAAATTGCATACACCCCCATATGCTCGGTATATTTCCATGGTACTGACCCATATCTTCGGATGTGGGCTACATTTTCTCGGTAATGTTGGTTTAGGTTCACAGTTCCAGACTTAACAGCGACTCCCAAGCATATTGAGCTACATCTTCTGCTGTGGTGAGTCCTCATGATTCAAAGACATGTTATTCATATTTCCAGTTCCTTTATTAGTTGTTCATTTTATTCCTTAAGTTCAAGTCAGTTGGGGAATGTCCCAATGGCTCATTGGTACATTGTTTAGTAGAGTCTTATCAGGCCGGATTTATCAGGCTAGTGGGTTAGAGTTGATAGATCTTTTGTATTTTGTTACTTTCCATACTTATCCATATTAAAGTGAGACGTTTTTGATGATGTTTAGATGTGTTGATTATAATGATCTTGAAATATGCTTGTGATGGTGTTAGATGGCTCAAAGGGTTAGTTTAGGGCTAGTTGTAGATTTAAGCACTGTGTGACATTTCGGGACCGGTTTTCAGGGAGTTACATACAGCTTCACTAGACTTTGATTTTATTTTTTGAACTAGAAAATGAGACAAATAACAAAGAAACTATTCTAGTGAATCAAAAGAGCCCCACACGGCTTCACTAGACTTTGATTTTTTTCTTTCAAAAACACAACGATAACAAGATTACACATTACAACAGATACAAACTTGACACATGATATTCAATGATCTAAAGATACACATCTCACTCTGTCTTAATTACATGACTCATAAGAATGAGGACATAACTTTGAACTTAAGTAACTTAACACACTAGAGAGCTTCTCTTAAGCATTTTGTGTAACTTCTGAAACTTCTGCTAGCAAATATAGGACCATTATCTGGGGAGGAACTAGAACTTGTTGATTATGCTATCTCAAGAATAATACATAGATAGGGAAGTATAGATTTACATTATGGATTTTGAGGAGGAATCTGAAAGCACCTCTGACTTGGGCTTAGTGCACGACTTTTATGAACATGAATAAAGCCCTTCAATCTTTTGAATACAAAAGCACTTAGGGGATACTTTGTAGCTCTCTTACAATCCCATAACTATTTGTGGAGATTGTTTGAGAAAGCACTATCTTGAAAATAATGGCAGGATCTGAGATTTAAAATAATGAAGACATTTCATAAATGGCATCTAGACTCTACAAGAAAAGTATAGAAGTCTTCATACCGTTCTGCAAGACTCTACTAGACACGGCTTCATAGGCACCCTAGGAAACCTAAAATTTGTGCTCTGATACCAAGTTTGTAATGCCCTGAAAACTGGTCCCTAGACGTCACACAGTGCTTAGGGGAACAAGTGACCCCAAGCTAACCCTTCTACTGGCATAACTTATAAGCAAGTAAATAAAAATATAAATCTGTACAAATCAATGAAAAATAACTCTTTTCTAAATATGATCGATACAAAACTGAATTTACTAGATTACAACTCTGTTTTTACAAATGAAACTGAAACTGAATACATCAACTTCTACTGACTGTCTATGAAGCCTCTACTAGTACTGACTATAGGTAGCCGGGTCATGGCTCCTAAATATCCCAACTCAATACAATTGAATAAAGAAAAATGAAATACTTCTCAGACTGTATAATTAACTTAAGCCCTTGGATCAAAAGGACTCATCACCTGCTGACTGGAAGCTGCAACTGACTGAAAATGGTATGTGTGCTACAACTCGTACCTATGTTATGAGACAATGTAGCACAGAGACATATATGTGGATCAGTACTTCTAGAATGTACTGAGTATATGGGGGTGCAATGTAATAAGTAAACAATATCTCAATATTATCATAGTTTATAAAACAATGCATGCTAAATGTAAGTGACACACATAAGCTGAAATATATGAAATACTAAAATATGTAGCAATAAGAGGCAAAACACGCTTTATAAATCTCATTATCCACAATATTTATTTCTAAAAACTATGCTTGTATTCATTCTTTAAGTCATACTGTCTAAGTATAGAAAGGACTCACTCAAAAAATTTAAAATCTGAAAGCTGAACTCTGTAACTAAAATCCTTCAATAGATTCTAAAAATTCAAGGGAAATACTTTAAAGCAACTTTCTGTAAAGAAAAATACTTTAGAAACTAGTCTAAAAACTTTACTATTAGGAAAATAACTTCTCTTAAGGAAAATATCTTATCTTAAGGGAGGTTCTCTTAATCGACATAAACCATGTGAGCTACACGGACTTCAACGTTTTGTCCTCCTAAGGAAGAAACCTCACATTGGTGACAGGTGCTATACTCTTTCCAAGGAGTATAACCTCAACTCAGTCATCACACACTCGGCCTTAGGCCCATTAATCTCAATCCTATGGTGGCATGTATTTCGGGGGTATGAGACCTCGGAATCATACCCAACTCGGTGCTGAATACTACTCCCTTTTATTACTAGCTCCTCTTATAGGAAATCCACTTTAAAATAATCTCATGGTTTATAATGAAACCAATCTCATATATGTAAATCTGAAAGAAACTCTGAAATGTGGATTCCAAAAACTCAACTGAGGATCCAAAGATCAAGTATTATTTATACAACTCAAAATATACAAATCTCAGGGTGCTTAAAATCACAAGTTCTTGAAATATCAATACTAAATATAGGGTCTAATAACCCATGTTTCAAACTCATGTAAACTCATAGTAATCACGCTTATAAATGAACTCAATAATAATTTAACTAAAATCTAAAAATTTCTGCAATAAGCATGAAAATATGGGAATAGACATGAAATAAATCTTCAAAGTCCCTCAAAGATCATCATCTTGTAAATAGTGATAAAGGGTATGAATCTCAATTTAGAACTCATATATAAACATTCAAAAATCATAGAAAAGCATCATTCTCAACATGCTTTTTGAAAATACTAAATCATCATCAAAGTAATAAGATCAAGAATCTCAATATCATGCTTACACTTAATTGAAAAAAATTGGAAAATCACATTACTTGCTTTGATATATGAAAATAGTCGTGTAATTCAAGTCTTAAATCAATTATAACTTTATAAACTCAAAACATGATAATTTGAATCCCCAACTTCCAAGTCATGTAATCTTTCATAAAATTCAATATTTTGGGCATAAAGTATAATACATAGAGAAAATCTTGAAAACATGATAACTCTTTACTTTGTCACCAATCATTCATTGGGGCATCTTAACATACTCTTCCATACACATGAACTTGTATACATGCTAACATAATGCAATTTCATTACTTAATTCTCATGAAAAATTCGTCAAATACTCACACAACATTTCCTCAACATGGAAGTCATTTTAATTATGTAGTGGTAGCATGAATTCATTATTTAGATCACTAATGAATCGCAATCCACAATAAATTCACTTAAGCATTTCCAACAAGCACATGGTGATTATGAACTTGAACATGTGAATATCTTAAACATGGAAGAATTACATGATTACATAACTAAGAATCATGAATTGCTGATTTACATAAAATTCTCTTGAAATTGGACATGGCAAAATTCATAACTTGGGGATTTATCTTGAAACTAGTTGAACATGATATATAAGACTTTGTTCGAAAAATCATCCTTGTAGGCATTTCATCAACTACATGGTAAGCATGGATATTTCATATACCAATCACTATGTAACAATATCATGAATACTGCATCCAACTTTTAATTCAAGTACTCAGCATGGATTTCATATAAATCATTTCACTATTTACTAGTTTCATGAAACATAAATCAAATCATGGAATTAAAACCAAATTTGACATCATAATCAAGATTGCACTCAAATTCAATATGGGATCTATAAAATCAACTAACTTAAAATTCATGGTGTAGGCTAAGCTTGTGAATAGTTAAATATAGTACTAATAACATGATTTTACTTCTAAAATCACCAAGGTGTAAACTTTGCAAACAATATCATTCTAATATGTAAGAATTAAGATCACCAACAAAATCATGGAAACTTAATATAAACTTTAGATGCATAAAAATCCATAAACAAAATTCATGAGAACATGTAAATATTATAACTTTAAACCTGAAATTATGATTTTGGACTCCTTGAGTGGAAGAGGACCATGGATGAACTCCCACATACCTTAATTTAACGGATCCTTGTATTCTTAAGAGAAAATTAAACTTTGTTCATGGTGGAAAAAGGGAGAGGTTTTTGCTGAAGTTTCTTGAGGGAGATGGGCAAGAAATGCCTCCTTTGATACTATAAATCGTCCTTTGGATGTTTGGGGTTGAGGGGAAAGGACGAAAGTACCCCTTGACCCTTAAGGAGTTTAAAACATCAGGAAAATGGCCAAGGCGCCGCCCCCCTTAGCCCTGGGAAGTAGGCCCGCGGTGCCCTACTATCGCCTTGGCTTACTGCCTCTCACAAAAACTGTTGTAGTTTTTGACTCGGGTGTCGGATTTTTGCGAAATTGGTATCGTTGAAATGATAATTCAATTATATACAATTTGGTGGGTCTTGATATGAAAAATTCTATGAATATAAAGAGTTATACACATTTGAAGTAGAACTTGTAGAATCGAATATCAAATATTTGGACGAATCAAATGATCTTAGCTCAACTTTGTTCTAACTCATTGCTATGATCATTTTTCACCTCTAAACTACTTCATAGAATAGTATAATGATCATGAAACTTGTATTAACTTGAGAATAACTTGGATTATAACTTTTTCATATAAGAACGATGGTTCAAAGACTAGCCCAAAAATGCAGGGTATTACAACTAACCTCAGCACTACTAATCTCAGCATTACTAATACACCCTATTAAGTACTATTCATATACGCTCTATCGAACAACACCATAGAGTGTATCAACATATACCTAAGAAACCATGGAATTACTTATGATTGGTTTAATAATATATGGATAAGAGAATTAAATGACTTAACTACAACTCAATCCTTTTTATTAAATTTCCCTTTTGATTATATTTTAAATCTAATCTCTACAAATTTGATCGTTATACTGCATTTAATTTGCCAAACTCTTTTTCCTTTGGTTATGCGGATCAACTACTTAAATACCATTTTCTCCCTTATGTTGGTTGATAGCTTCGAATGTGAGCAACATTTATGATATTTTGTAATTGATTAATTTACAAGCAGATCTATCAAAATAGAAAACATTATTGTCAAATAAGTATATGATTTAAAAATATGAAACTATATTATCAGTAGTCTATGTTGTTCTTACATAGTGTGCTTTACATTTTCTTTAATTTTTTCTACATAATATTGCAATTATTTGTTGTTTTAAATTTTTCTCTGTCAAATAGGTTCAATTGAATAATGGGATAAAATAAATGATCAACTAAGCGGAGTGAGGATTATTATTCATATTTTAGCTTTTCTATTAGATTGCACGAAGGGTGAGCAATTTAACTAGTTACATGAAATAGAAGATCCCACAAAATTTAAGGGTATAATTGTAAATACGATTTTAAACCCAAAGACAATACATGATATATCTAATTTTTAATACAATGAACCAAACACTTGATAAAAAAGTAATCCCTGTAGTGCAATCCCCGCATTACTAACCTGTTCATTGGTAATCATAGCATTATTAATCTCGTCACATAACTTCTCTTTGTACCAAACGACCCCTTAGAGTATAGTTGAGTAAACATACTAATATTTGTCTTGAATTCCTAAGATAATACTTATTTTGAGGCTCTTTGTTTTTTTTTTTTGTCAAAGTGAAACTTATTTTGGTACGGAGAAAGTAATTATATCCAAACAATTGGGTGGCGTTTGACCATGACATTTTTTTACTTTTCTTAAGAGTTGAACAAATGACTTTGTGCCATGTGCCAAGGGTGCCATTGGTAGTTCCAAGTTGCCAACAAATATCTTTGAGATACCAAGGTCCATATGATATCGTTTACGTATTTAACTCTTTTGGCATTCTTGTTTCTTTTGTCCTTTCTTCCACGTTATTATGGACATGAATTTTTCGCTATATCTCGTGTGAGGCACATTTCGAGGAACAAACTGTTTAGATTTTGTGTACCCCACTAATTTTTGTTGCCTCACATTTATCTTCTAACACACTACGTGGACCAATCAAGTTTTACCCAATGCCATAGAAAAATATAACTCCAATTTTCACTTTGAAAATAAAAACTACTTTTTTTTCAAAGTACTTAAAATTTTCATGCACCCCTTATTTTCAGCCAAACATATCCTTAACACTCTATTTGGATGGTGGTTTCCCATGGTATGGTATGGTACAGTTGTCAAAATAACCATGTTTGTTTTGATTATGTAATACCCCGTACGTTCTCAGTTCATCAAAGCCCTTAGTATGTGCTTATAGCACTTAGAACCAGAAAATAAAACTTTGAGTTAAGGGATCCAGTCAATTTTTACTCCCTTTACATTTTGAGGATTTTTAAGTTGAACTTTCATGCTTCAAGATGATGATTATTGATCTGAGTTATATTCAGGGGTGCAAGTAGCATGCCTCGGAAAAGTTTTAGATTTTTTGAACAGGGATCGGATCTCATTTGGATTGGCAAGATAGAATCTCACCATGATTAGGCTACATTGTGGTGAGTATCATAGTGAGGAAGTCACCAAATCGCAGGGAGGGACTCACCACGTTGCAGTGAAGGATGAAAAGGCTATTGCTATTTTCCAAAGAGCCATCATGGTGAATTTCGTGAAGAGAGGCTCACAGCGTTGCAGTGATGTCCAAATTAGAATTTCTCAAAAACCAATGAGTCATTGTGATTCCACTCTGTCGTGGTGGGTATCGTGATAACCCACTCACAGCGCCGAGGTGAAGCTTTAATCGGCATTTCAATTCTGAGTTTTAAATACAATAGGCAACTTAGTCTTTTTCCCAATCCCCCAAATCATGATAAACAAAAGATTTAACCTATTCTAAGCATATTATATTGATTTTTCACCAAATTCATATCAAGGAAAACCCTAGAGCTTCAATTTCAAACCTCAAGAAACGCAAAATATCACCAATCTTTTTCCAAGATAATCAAAAATTCAAGGTTCCCAATTCAAGAAACCATCTTCAAGAGCACAAATAGGGATTCAAAGTCAAGCGTCTTTATAGATTTCATTAATTAAGGTATGTGGGGTTATTAACAAGGTTATCTCTTCCATTCTTGAGCAAAAACTTTATTTTAAGATGATTTCATATGAACTAATATGAATTTCAAATTAGGTTTCATACCCAAATATTGCTATTTGACGATTATGATACTACAAGTGTTTTAGGTAATGAATCACATGCCTATCTTTGCACATTTATGCTTATGAAGTGGTTTATGATATATTGAAGGTTGAATTTCACTATTTTGACTAAGATTGTGCAAGAAATTCATGTTTTTTTACTATTGAGCATGATTTGTGATAAATTGACATGAATTGGAAGCATGGGATTTTAAGCCCTAGTTTGACTATTGATATTTCAAGAAGATTGTGCTTTAAGCATCATGTGATTAGCTTATATTCAGTTTTTGAATCAAGCTTTGATTTTTTGATCCTCACCTAAGATATGGAATCCACTTTATAGTTTTAATGATAGTTTGACTAAGATTAGTTTGATCATAGTTTAAAACAGACAGATGCATAATTAGTTTTCAGTATAAATGCTTATATTAGTTTTAAAGTGGATTCCCTACAAAATAAGCATACAGATTTAAAAGGAGTAGTATTTAGCATCGACCGAAAAGTGTAGGTTTAGCGCATCCTACTTCCCCAGAACTATAAGCCAACTTAGGTACAGATTCAGACTATTCCCATTTATATGGATAACATATACAGATTGTGATTACTTACCTCAGATTATACTCCTTGGCATAAGTATGACATTTCTCCCCAATGTGAGTTTTTTTTCTTAGGGAAACTAGACGTTGGACTCCATGATAGATCACATGGTTTTTGTCGGTTAGAAGAACCTCTCTATAGAAGAGTAATCTTAACAGAAAAGTTTTATTTGAAACTAAGTGCACAGATCACAATTCATTTCAGATATTATTTCACATAAGATGTTGTCATGAGATTTCAGCTTTTAGTTTACAGATATAAAAGTGAGTCTTTTTCTACACTTAGACCATATGATTTAAAGATAGAATACAAGTACAACTTTTAGAACTAAGTTTTATGACTCAAAAGTTTTATACAACATGTTTTATTACTCATGATTATGATTTTTAGTTTTTAGTTTTTCAAGCTTATATCAGTTATCTTTACTTAGCATGCATTCTTTTACAAGTTTATAATAATATTGAGATATTGTTTACCAATGCACTCATCCCCACATGCTCAGTACATTCCAAAAGTACTGATCCACATATATATCTATGTGCTATTATTTAATAATGTAGGTTCAGGTCTCAGTTTCAGCAGCATTAATGATTTCAAGCATCTCTATCTACATCCTGATAGTTGGTGAGTCCTTATAGTTTGGCGATCCAGTTATTCAGTTTTCCATCTTATTAAAGTAGTTGATTCAGTATTTTCAGTCAGTTTAAGTTAGTCGAGGGTTTGCCCCAGTGGCTTTCTAGTTGTTAGTAGTAGAGGCTTATAGTCTGCTAGTTATAATTCAAATTTCTAGTGTTGATTACTGAGACTTTTAAGTCAAGTATTTTTATATTTTATGTTTAGTTAATTCAAGATTATATCAAAAAGAACACAACATTGATTTTATATTTATATTTCTCAATTATGAGTTTCAAATTTAGTAGAAGGTATACTAGGTTATCTTGAGATTGTCATAGTCTTGAGCACTATGTGACATCTCGAAACTTAATTTAGGGGTGTTACAAACTTGGCATTAGAGTTTAAGGTTTTAAAGAGTCTAGGGAGTCCGACAAGCCGCGTTACTATAATACCCCAAAAATTTAACCTAACTTTAGCATCATGTTCCAAGATCAAGATTGTGCAATATAGTTCTTTGGTAATTTCATGAGTAATTTTGAGGTATATTTAGGGATCAAATACCTCATAGCTATTAGACTAATCAAAATAAGTTTTACCGATTGAATTTCGGATAAAAACATTAACTTAGTCAACTTCAAATGATCATATATTATTCTCTACTCATAATTTTCCAGCTCAAATCACACAAATTTGTGGGAAATTAAATTATCTTTCCAATGATATAATATTTGCCTTAAGCCGATAATCAAGTAAGAAGTTACAACGATTATAAGTTTTAGTTATAAAACACCATTATTTGGGCCCGTAGCGCGTCAAGGAGAAGTGTAAAATCACAATTTTTAAATTCTAGTGAGACCCCGTGATTCCACCACATCGTGGTGATGTCCCATCTCACAATTGTCAATTTTCAGTGAGCCTCCGCAATAATGGTGTGTCGCGGAGGTGGCCAAAATGGCATTCCAAAGTCTCACCACGATAGCTCCACATTGTGGTGATTTTCCAGGTCCCAATTGGCAGTTTCCAGTAGGCCACCACGATGTTGGTACATCGCGCGAAGGCCAAAAATTGGGATTTCTAGCTTTCAGTTTTGAGTTATTAAATTCCTTTAGGGGTATTTGGGTTTTTTCCCATGGCCCTAATTAGCCTAAAACATGAAATTTAACCCCTAAACAACCTAATTAGTCATCATTATTTCAATTCCTCTCAAATAATTTAAAATCCTTTTCTCAAGAACAAAAACCCTAGCTCTCAAATTCAGGGTCAAATCTTAAAAACTTATGATCAATCCTCCCAAATTCATTAACTCAAGTATGTTAAATATTCATCCATGGGTTCATTTCGCCCATGGAGTCTAAGTGCCCATTTTAAATTGCAAAATTATTATCTTTCAAGTTTTCTTAATTTTTAAATTATGATTAAACAATGAATTTCCATGAATTCTATTCTATACAATGTTTTAGCGAAATTGATGTCTATTACTACACTCCATATGATTGACTATTGTTGTCCTCTAATCTAATTCATGATTTGTGATAATGGTGTTGAAATTGTTCTTTACTACAAGCATTAATCTAATTCTCATGCTTAATGTACACCATGCATAGCAAGTGTTTGATGAAATACCTACAAGGGGGAATATTGAACATTGCTTTTATGTTAAATCTTTTAAACTTAAATATTATATTTTACTCTTATTGCTTTTGAGTCCTGGGGGTATTGAATACCCGAAAACCATAGCTGCTTGCTTAGTCTCATCTCAATATCTTCAAAATAACTTTAGATTATATTATGAGCATTATCAGAATAGTAAGATATCATAATCAGTTAGGCTAAGAACAGTCTAGTATTTTAGTGTCATTCAGTTAGGAGAAAGATTTAGCACCGAGCGAGTATAGGGATGATGGTTTCCCCATCAGATAGGCCGAGTTGTTAGGAACATTCCCTGTATTCCAAAACTACCTAGCCAGCATATGATATGAGAAGTCACCCGCCAATGTAGGCTTGATTATCTCACAGGGGTCACCCGTCAGATTAGGCTTGACACCCTTAGTCTTTCGAAATAGTACATCAGTATAGTGGATCCACATAGCCAGTATTAGTACCCATGGTACGGTATTAACACCCTTTGAACTACGGTTATGGGTGGTTGGACCCCAATTAGCTAAGATTGGGGAATGTCGGTTAGATGATACCTCCAACAGTCTCAGTCCAATAATTAGACTAGTAATTCAGTCTCAATATTGTCTGACCAAAGTATACAGATATTAGTTATTTCAGTATTTCAGTTTACAGATTTTATTCAGTTCATGTTATATGATTGGTCATGGATCCCCAGAATCTATAGATTTCACGTAACTTCAGATTTCCATACTTTCTTGCATACACAGTATTTATAGATTTCACATATTTCTCGTACCTACAGATTTCATGCACTCTATTCAGTACTATATGTTTACGTGTATATTCAGACAGTTATTATTCCTGTTGATCATGCATATCATCCTACCTCATTTATCATACCAGTACATTAAAAGTACTGATCGCATACCTTTTTCTTACATTATTATTTATTATATCATAGGTTCTGATGCCCAGTTCACGGATCACACTTAGACTTCTTATAATCTTAGTAGTAGTAGTGGTGAGTACTCATATTTTGAGGATAGATTATTTAATTTATGTCTCTAGTTCAGTAGTTAGTAGAGTTAGTTGGGGCCTATCCCATCAACTCACAGTTAGTCAGTTTAGAAGCTTTCAGACACTACAGTTAGTTGTTCTGTATTCAAACTTCAATTGACAATGTTAGTTAGTTATTCAGTTTATCATTATTTTATCAGATTCAAATAGTTTTTTCTTTATATTAACAATTCAGTATCTATTTTAATTATTAAAACCTTAAGTCATATCAGTTATTCGTCCGCATTTATGATTATGTTATTCAGTGCTCACAGTAGGTACTAGCTCATGGTTTTCTTATGGTTCCTTAGGACTGTAAGCACCATGTGATGCCCAGAGTGTACTCTCGGGGCATTACAGTTATGTAAAGTCTTGATCATGGGTGTGAAGTGCACCATATTTATGAGAAAGAGGGTACGAGATATTTTAGGAAATCATTCGTTTCTTTCGTGATCCATTGTGCTTAAAGCTGTCTTAATCTGCTTTTAACTCATGCTCTTATGTGATGGAATATGCCTCCCCGCAGAGCTAATACCCATTGAAATAATAATGAACCACCCTAATATATTTATCCTCTAAATAAAAATGTTTCTCATGCTGAATTTAAGGATGCCTTTTAGGCATTGGCCCAAGCTATGACTGATAATGTTCATGAAAATCATCGGGTTGTAGTCCTATATCAGTAAGAGGTCGATTTAGCTGCAACCAGACTTCGTGACTTTATGAGGATTAATCTACCTGAATTCTTTGAGTCAAAGGTTGGTAAGGACCCACAGTTTTACACAGTTTTATCTTGATGAGGTGAAAAATATCACCCAAGTTATGCATGTTATTGAAGAAGAGAGTGTAGAATTGTCTTTTTACCAGTTGAAGTATGTTTCTTATGATTAGATGGTTATGCGGAAGTAAGGTAGGGGTGAAAATCCAGCTCTAGTGAGTTGATAGGTATTTCAAGATGTATTTATAGATAGGTTCTTTCCATGTGATATGCGAGAAGTAAATATTAAGAAGTTCATGAACCTGAGATAGGGCTCGATGACAGTGAAAGAGTATTGCCTTAAGTTTAATCAGCTATCTAAGTATGCTTCTGATTTGATAGCTGACCTAAGGTCTAGTATGAGTAAGTTTATTATTGGAGTGTCTCGTTGGTAGTCAAAGAGTGTAGGACTGCTATACTTATTGGCGATATGGACCTTGCTAGGTTGATGACTCATGCTAAGTAGATTGAAGCAAAAAAGGTGAAAGAGAGAGATAGGGGAAATAAGAAGGCTAGAACTAGGCAGTTTGAGTATGGCCAATCAAGATTTACTAGGGGAAACCATTTGTACTTTTAGGGTTGCCTATCTTTGTCGGCATCATCTTCATCAAGTGCTCCCACGTCGAGAATCAATCCAGAGTACTAGGGAAGGACTTCTATATCCATGTATCAGAATAGTGCAGGTGGAAGTCCCAGTTATCCTGCATGTGCTAAGTGTGGTAAGAATCATCCTGATGAGTGTTTGTTGGGATAGAAAGGTTGTTTTTGATATGGTAGGTTGGATCATAGAATCAAAGAGTGCACATATGCTAAGAAAGAAAATCCCCAGACTCAGGTTACTAGCGCACCAGCTCCACTAGGTCGCCCAGCTCCTCCTCAAGGCACATCATCCAGTATCGGTGGCGGTCAACGTAAGAATCAATTTTATGCTTTATCATCTCACTAGGAGCAGGAGAGTTCAGCAGATGTTGTTATTGGTATGATTCATGTCTTTCATATTGATCTTTATGTGCTATTAGGCCGAGGGTCAAATCTCTCTTATGTGACTCCATTGGTTGCGGTAAATTTTTGAGTAAATCCTGAAAAGTTTTCTAATCCCTTCTTAGTTTCTACCTTAGTGGGTAAGTCAGTTGTTGCGAAACAGATTTACAAAATGTGTTCTATTAATGTCCTTCATAAGACTATATTTGCAGACTTAATAGAGTTAGATGTTGTAGACTTTGACCTTATTCTAGGTATGGATTGGCTTCATTCCTGTTATACATCTACAGATTACTGCACCCGAGTAGTAAAGTTTCAGTTTCCAGATGAGCCAGTCATTGAGTGGGAAGGCAATTTTGTATCTCCCAATATTCATTTCATATCCTATATTAAGGCCATAAATTTGATCACAAAAGGGTGAATTTATCATTTAGTTTGAGTCAAAGACATTAAGTCTGAGGCTCCAGTAGTTCAGTTAGTAGAGGTAGTCAATGAGTTTTTGGAAGTTTTTCATGAAAATTTACCAGGGTTACCTCGCAACAAAGAAATAGAACTCAGTATTGACCTTCTTCCTGATACTAAGCCCATTTCCATTCCTCCATATCGTATGGCTCTAGCTGATCTTAAAGATTTAAAGAAGAAACACAAAGATCGTTTAGATAAAGGTTTCAAAAGGCCCAATGTTTCCCTATGGGCGCTCCCATTTTATTCGTGCGGAAAAAAGATGGTTCTCTGTGAATGTTAATTGATTATCTTCAACAGAATAAAGTCACAATTAAAAATAGATATCCTCTTCCCAAAATTAATGACTTATTTAATCAACTTCAGGGTGCAAGTTTTGCAAGTTACTTCTCTAAGATAGACCTTAGATTCGATTATCTCCAGCTTAGAGTAAGGGAATGTGATGTCTCGAAGACAGTTTTCAAAACCCATTATGGTCATTTTGAATTCCTAGTCATGTCCTTCGGATGAAAAAATACTCCAGTAGCCTTCATGGAATTGATGAACCAAGTTTTCAAACGGTACCTAGATGTAATACCCTAAACTTTCGTTAACCTTAATTTGGGATCTTCAAGGTTAAGGAAGGACTTCCTAAGTGTGTAACATTTAAACCATATATAATTTTCCTAATTTCAAATTTTTATCACGTGAAAAATTTGATTACCTTTCCAACAATATAATATTCTCCCAAATACGATACTTGGCCAAGAAGTTATTGCTAATTTAAGTTCTAGTCATAAAACACCGTCATTTTAATGTTTGGTGCATCGCAGAGAGGGTCTATTTAACAATTGTCAAATACCAGTGGAACTCCACGATAGCGGCGCGACGCACTGAAGTTATAGGTCATAACCAGTGGGACAATGCAATGGCACCGCATTGCGGTGACCCCAGAATCTCGTTTTTGAAATTCCAGTGAGCTACCGCGATAGTGGCCCATCGCGGTGGCCCATAAAATCGGGCTTCTAGTTCAATTTTTCCATTTTCGTTCAAAAGTTAACAAGGGTATTTTGGACTTTTTCCAAGCCACTTAAATCGTCTAATATCTGATTTAAGGTTATTACAAGCATCACCTTTCTCAAAGTTCGCTCAACTAAAAACCCTAGTTAATTGTCACGACCCAAACCGGGGCCCTGGCCGTGATGAGAATTCCCAAACTCGAAGGCCTGGAATGCCCTTTGTCTATCTGGTATTCATGGACATAATTCATATTATTAGACACAATAATATGGAAAAATGGTCAACAATTAAAAATAGTTAAAGGCATGAAAACATGCCCAACAATATATAATAAACATCTGCAACAGTCTGCGAAATCTCAACTGACATACTATCTGAATAACTGGGACAAGGCCCCCAGCAGACCAAAAACCATACTAAAATAAATACCTAAATGACTAGGCCTTCTGAAGAAAATAAGGCTCACCAACTGAGCTCTGAGACAACCCTGTCTGTAGACTCTACTGAGGATCTGGACTCGTAGACGGTGCCTCAGTGCCTGGGAGGAAGAGGGGTCAGCACAATTGTACTGGCACGCGAAGCAATACAAAATAGAGTAATTGAAAACATATATATATATGTGATATCAAATTTTCATCAAACATTATGCATAAAACAATTACTGAAAACACATGGGCATCTTCTGAAAACATGTAACCTGTTTATAAATCTCAAACTTTGATTTGTGTATTACTTCTGAGTTAGGTTGTATCCCCTACAATTCTAATATTTCACGGGCTATATGCAATCCTCCATTGACTCGGCGGGGAAGCCTCCAACCCCGAGTATGTCGCAAGGGTTGGAGTTCCTGAATCTAATATGCCACACAACACTTAAGTCAGCATATAATAATATACCTGGGTCGGCAAACCACAATTTTAGGCAATGAGTTACTTGAACTCAAGCCCTCTTCAGGGTATCACCTAGCATCTCTGTATGCCCATTTTTAACCTTTTCTATACATGCAACATTCTGAATGTCTAAATCATGATAGTCTAAAATGTTTATTAGTATGAGTCTGATATGACATTGGTCTGAATTGGTATCGTCATACCAAGACTTTTCATTCATGATTTCTGAGCCATAATACATTAAGCTAAATCATTCATTTAAAGCATAATTTATACCACCAAAAACATGCAATTGATATAGAATATTTTGTGTTTTGAAACTCAAGTGAAAATCATGCAAAAACTTCATCAACATATGGTGGTCTAGTGCCTTTAGCAAATCCATGCACTCTTTCATTACACGCATTTGGGGCATTAAACATTCACGCTAGATTATAAAACCACCTTTAAATCATAACAAAAGTTCAATCATTTCATATAGTACTTTTCAAGGATGCATTGTAAAATAATTCATATGCTATGAGAAATCTGAAAAATTCATAATAAAAGGGAATTCACCAAAAATTATGCTCTCAACAAGAATTCATTCTTCAATACATGGTTTCATACATTCATATTCTCAAATCACTTTGGGGAAGGTCAAAAGACCAAAACAATGATGTTAAAACATTTAATATAAGAATATATACATAGATTCAGAAACCCCATTCTAAAACATAATTTTTCTATCCCCATGAGAATTTAGGAAAACCCCGCGTACCATTATTTCGGATAATAATGGGTGATTCTTGAAGCCTTTGGATTGGGGATTCAAAATCTCTAATCAATTTTGAAAACCTACGGTTAAATATTGATTTATTTGGGATTTTAGTTTGAAACCCTTGGGAGTGTTCTTGAGAATTTTTAGATGAATGTAGATGTATTTTGGAGAATTGGGGACTGAATTTTGTGTTTATGGATGAATAAGGGTGGGAAAAGGACCATTTTGTCCCAAAAAAAGCGTGTTGAACTCACTTGAAACCTAAGATATGGGCCGCATATGATATCGCCTATATTTACATAGCCACCACATATGATATCACCTATATTTACATAGGCGCCACATATGATATCATGTATATTTACATAGGCGCCGCATATGCTATCGCCTATATTTACATAGGCGCCACATACGATATTGCCTATATTTATAGAGGCACCACATATGCTATCACATATGCTTCCCAATGGCCATGTGCGATTGGTTAGGTGACACATTCTACTTTGAAAGGCCATAACTTCCTGCTCGGGTTCCGGATTTTTGCAAAATTGGTATCGTTGCGAAGATAACTCGAAAACCTATCATTTTTCACATAGTATGATCTATAATTCGACATATACAAAGAGTCGTGGTCGACAGAAGTTGACAAAAATTATGATGTCTACTTAAACTTAATCGATCGAAGTAGTTTTCAATTCGTCCTTGAGTCAAAGGACCTCTATTATCTAAATTCAAGCTTGAATGGATTCACATACTATGCAAATAATTAACATGCCATATTGGCATAGGATTTATGTCTTTGGGATTAGCAATGCATCAGAAACATAGTCTATATTATAGCCCGAAATGTGAGGCATTACATGATCCCTCCCCCTAGGATAATTCGTCCCCGAATGCTGATACGGGACACAGAAAGACACGATTTCAAGCATAATAAGGGCTAGGAAAGATAAGATAGGAATAGTACCTTTTGTCTCATCATCCATCAAAGCAAAAAAATTGGGATATCTAATTCTCATGTTATCTTCTTACTCCCAAGTTGCTTCTTCAACTTTCTGATTCCTCTATAATACCTTCACTGAGGCTATCTCTCTGCTCCTCAACTTTTGAACATGGCGATCTAAAATTTTAATGGGCTCTTCTTCGTAAGACAAGGAATCTGTCACTTTAATAAACTCTACTGGCAATACCAAAGAATGATCTCCAATGCATTTCTTCAATATGGATACATGGAATACTGGATGAACGGAACCAAAAGTTGCAGGCAATTCTAGGTCATAAGGAACTACACCAATCTTTCTCAGAATCTGATATGGCCCTATATAGTGAGGGCTCAATTTAACCCTTTTTCCAAACCGCATAACTCCTTTCATAGGAGAAAGCTTGAGAAACACCCAATCACCAACTTCATACTCTAATTCTCTTCTCTGAACATCGACATAGGACTTCTGACGACTCTGAGCAGTCTTGAGTCATTCTCTAATGATCTTCACTTTCTCCATCGCCTGGTGAACAAGATCAGGCCCATACAACTGAGTCTCACCCACTTCATACCATCTTATCGGAGACCTTTATCTCTTTCCATACAAAGCCATAAAAAGAGCCATCTTTATGCTAGCATGGTAACTATTATTGTAAGCAAATTCAAACAATGGTAGGTGATCTACCCAACTACCTCTGAAATAAAAAACACATGCCCTCAACATATCCGCGAGGGTCTATATGGTACGCTCAGCTTGCCCATCCGTCTGAGGGTGAAAAGCTGTGCTTAAATTCCCTTGTGCACCTAAACCCTTTTGAAAAGATCTCCAGAACTTAGATGAAAACTACGTACCTCTATCGGATATAATAGACAATGATGCCCCATGCAACCAAACTATCTCCTCAATGTAAATCTTAGCATAACCTTCTCCCAAATAATTAGTCCTCACAGGCAAAAAGTGGGCTAACTTTGTCAAACGATCTAAAATCACCCATATAGAATAATACTGGTTTCGGGATCTTGGAAGTCCTTTAATGAAGTCCACGTTTATTATCTCCCACTTCTATATAGGCAAGGCTATCTCTTGGGAAGTACCGCCTAGCCTCATGTGTTCTACCTTCACTCGTGGACAGTTCAAACACTTGGACATGAAATTAGCTACATCACGTTTCATGTTATTCCACCAGTACAAGATTTTCAGATCATGGTACATCTTAGTAGAGCCTGGGTGAATGACATATGTCGAAGTGTCCGCCTCATCAAGGATTCTTTCTTGCAGTCCATCAACATTCGAAACACACAACCTACCTTGAAATCTCAGAATACCATCACCACCAATTTCAAATGACATAACCTTTTATTGATCCAAATCTTTCTTGATTTGCATCAAGATAGGATCTTTAACCTGCTTCTCCTTAACTTCAGCACAAAGGGATGACTTAGCTAACTTATAAACAATTACCCCTCCATATTCGAAATCTAAGAGTCGCACTCCCAGATTTGCGAGTTAGTGAATATCCTTCACCATCTCTTTCTTTTCTTCTTCTACATGATAAAGGATTCCCATAGACAACCTACTGAGGGCGTCAGCTATAATATTTGCCTTGACCGGATGGTAATGCAGGCTCATATCATAATCTTTCAGAAGCTCCATATAGTGCCTCTACCTGAGGTTTAATTCTTCCTGCGAGAAAACATACTGTAGACTATAATGGTAAGTGAAGATATCAATGTGAACACCGTACAAGTAGTGCCGCCAAATCATAAGTGCAAACACCACAGCCGTTAACTCCAAATCATGGGTGGAGTAGTTCCACTCGTGCACCTTCAACTTCCTAGATGCATAAGCCACTACCTTACCATGCTGTATCAACACCCAACCAAGTCCTATATGGGATGCATCACAGTGTACCATAAAGCCATCTATACCCTCAAGAAGGGTCAAAACAGGAGTAGTAGTCAGTTTGTCTTTCAACTTCTCAAAACTATTGTCACACAGATCAGACCATACAAACTTCACCTTTTTCTAAGTCAATTTAGTAAGTGGAGTAGCTATGGAAGAAAAACTCTCAACGAACCTTCTTTAATAACCCACCAAACCCAAGAAGCTCCAAATATTGGTTGGAGTCGTGGGTCTGAACAATTTTCTCACTGCTTCAACTTTCTAGGGATCCACTCTTATCCCGTCACTGGACAAAATATGCCCCAAGAAGGAAATAGCATCTAACCAGAATTCACACTTAGAAAATTTAGCATACAACTAATGATCCTTAAGGGTCTGAAGTATAATTCAAAAGTGATTTGTGTGATCCTCTTAACTCTTAGATTAGATCAAAATATCATCAATAAATACAATGACGAACAAGTCAAGAAATTGATGGAATACTCTATTCATAAGATCCATAAAGGCTGCAAGGGTGTTAGTCTACTCGAAGTATATGACTAGAAATTCGTAGTGACTATATAGGGTTCGAAAGGCTATCTTGGGATATGTCCAACTCCCTAACTTTCAACTATTGATAACCCGAATAAAGGTATATTTTTGAAAAACGCTTGGCACCCTGAAGCTGGTCAAAAAGATCGTCAATCCTAGGAAGAGGATATTTAATTTTAATTGTGACCTTATTCAGCTGACGGTAGTCTATGCACATATAAAGGAAACCATATTTCTTTCGCATAAAAAGTACAGGCGCGCCCTAAGGAGACACACTGGGGCATATAAAACCCTTATATAGGAGATATGCTAACTGTTCTTTCAACTATTTTAGTTCTAAAGGAGCCTTTCTATATGGTGGAATGGAAATAGGATGAGTGTCTGGACTCATATCAATACCAAACTCAATCTCCCTATCAAGTGGTATTCCTGGGAAATCATTTAGAAAGACACTGGGAATTAATTTACTATAAGAAAAGATTGAAGAGAAAGACTCTCAACATTGGAGTCCTTAACTCGGATAAGGTGGTACAAGTAACCTTTAGATATGAGTTTGCGGGCTCTGAGATAGGATGTAAAGTGCCCTCTGGGTGCTAAAGAATGTTCTTCCCACTCTATCACTGGTTCATTTAGGAAATAAAAACTAACCCTTCGAGTCCTACAATCTAATATGGCATAGCACGAATGGAGCCAATCCATTCCCAAGATAGCATCAAAAGCAACCATATCTAACTCTATAAGATCTTATAACGTATCCTGGCTACCAACCGTCACAACGCAACCCCTATACACCCTCCTAGCAACAACAGAATCCCCCACCCGGGTGGAAACAAAAAAAGGTTCTGAAATCACACTGGGTTCAAACCCCGAAAACAACAGCCACATAAGGGGTCACATAGGATAAAGTAGACCCGAGATCAAGTAACATATAAACATCATGGGAAAAAATTTGTAATATACAGGTAACAATATTTTGGGAAGCTTCTGCCTCCTGGCGGTTGGTCAAAGAATATAACCAGTTGTGACTATTCCTGGCAGCTGATGTGGTGCCCTTCTAAAGCGGGGGTTGTACCAAAGAATTTGCCTGAGACTTAGCACCAAAAACAATCTTTATAGTAGATGGACATTCCCTCTTAAAGTGACTCGGCTGACCATATGAATCGCACACTAACGAGCCCAACTGACACCTTCCCAGATGATTTCTACCACAAGTCTCACACCATGGAAAAGTACGATGCTACTGAGCCACACTACCCTGTGACTGAGTAGCTTGAGCTCTGGTTCCATGGTTAGTTTGAAAACTCTGAGATCATCTATCTACTGGTGGTTGGGGTACTGGGGTGCTAGCAGTAGATTGTGCATTAGCCCAATTCTTTTTTTTCTGCCATTTATTTCCCCACTTACTACCCTGAGGTTGACTGTGACTTTGGTCGGCTGATCTGGCTCTTTTCGCTTGTCTTTCCACCTTCATATCTTTAGAGATCTTCTTATTTTTTTCTTCTACCTGCTGCATATGAATGGTCAGCCTAGCAAAGTCTAACTCCTTATTAATCATTGAACCCTAGCACTCAAGCACCAGATTATCAGAAAGGCCAGATGCAAATTTCCTCATCTGGGCTCTCATATTACTAGTCAACTCTTGTGCATAATGGGCTAGTTTATTAAACTTCATAGTGTACTCCTGAACACTCATACTGCCCTTCTTCAGATTCATAAACTCTTCCTCTTTGGCCTCCATCAACTCCAGAGGAAAGAATCGATCAAGGAAAATTTTCATAAATTCGCCCTAAATTGTGGGCTCAGCACTCTCACCTTTTGCATCCTCCCAGTCGACATACCACTGATTCGCAACATCCTTAAGCTGATAAGTTGCTAGTTCACCCTTTCAACCTCATCCATATATATTAACTTAACGATCTTTTCCATATCATCCATGAACTCCGGTGGATAATCCTCCACCTTGGTGCCAGTGAACTTAGGTGGGTTCATTTTTATGAAATGTCCGACCCTAGTAGCCTAAGACATAACAGATACATACCCAACATCTTCTGATCACTGAGCCTGGCTAGCTACCAACTGTAGCATCATATGAATAGACCATCTAAATTTTGCATTTAAAATATCTCTCTGAGTAGTCTAGGGATGGTTAACATCAATCCACAAAGCTCGAGGTAGACTTGTCGGGATTGGAGGGACTCCCAAATTAAGGACAGGTTCTTGAGTGTGAGCTCTTTTACGGGTCTGCATCCTATGGGTGGGATGGACCTTATTTTCCTGAGCATTCTGATTGATGATATGACGTGGAGGCATAACTGTGTTTCTGAAATACAAGAGATCATTGATTAGGGGACAGTTTAGACTCTGAAGCACAAACTAAATCACAAAAAAGGGAAATATTTCCTAAATACCTGGTAGCCTCTTGCTTATAAGTATGGCACGCTACACACACATAACAAAGACTCTACCCAACGTGATTTCGCAGACACCCTGGGACAATGAACCATTCTTTGATACCAAGTTTGGTACGACCCAAACTGGGGCCCTTGCCGTGACAAGCATTCCTGAATACAAAGGTTCAAAACGCTCTCTATCTATCTGGTATTCATGCACATAATTCAAATGATTAGAGTAATATGATTTAGACACAATAATATGGAAACATATTATAACCAACTTTAAATCATAACAAGAGTTCAATCATTTCATATAGTGCTTTTCAAGGATGCATTCCAAAACAATTCATATGCTATGAGAAATCTGAAAAAATTCATAATAAGAGGGAATTCACCGAAAATCATGCTCTAACCAAGAATTCATTCTTAATACATGGTTTAATACATTCATATTCTCAAATCACTTTTGGGAACGTCAAAATACCAAAACAATGATGTTCAAATATTTATTACATGAATATATACATAGATTCAAAAACCCCATTCTAAAACATGATTTTTCTATGCCCATGAGAATTTAGAAAAACCTCGCGTACCTCTATTTCGAAAACTAATGAGTGCTTCTTGAAGCTTGTGGATTGGGGATTTCAAATCTCTAATCAATTTTGAAAACCCATGGTTGAATCTTGATTTATTTGCATTTTTAGTTAGAAACCCTTGGGATTGTTCTTGAGAATTTTTAGATGAATGTGGATGTATTTTGGAGAATTGGGGACTGAATTCGTGTTTATGGCTGAATAAGGGTGGGAAAAGGACCATTTTGCCCCAAAACATGGAGTGTTTAAGTCACTTGAAACCATAAGATAGGCGTCGCATATGATATCGCCTATATTTACATAGCCACCCCATATGATATCACCTATATTTACATAGGCGCCGCATATGATATCGCCTATATTTACATAGGCGCTGCATATGCTATTGTTTGTATTTACATAGGCGCCGCATATGATATCGCCTATATTTACATAGGCTTCGCATATGCTATAGTATATGCTTTCTAGTGGCCATGTGTGATTGGTTAGGCGATGTATTCTACTATGAAAGGCCATAACTTCTTGCTCGGGTGCCGGATTTTAGGATAATTGGTATTGTTGGAAAGATAACTCAAAAACCTATCATTTTACATATAGTAGGCTCTCTAATTTGACTTATACAAAGAGTCATGGTGAATAGAACTTAACACAAATTATAATGTCCACTTAAACTTAATCGATTGAAGTAGTATTCAATTCGTCCTTGAGTCAAAGGACCTCTATAGTCTAAATTCAAGCTTGAATGGATTCACATACTACACAAATAATGAACATGACATATTGGCATAGGATTTATGTCTTTGGGATTATAAACATATCGAAAACATGGTCTATAGCCCAAAATGTAGGGCATTACATTCATCATACTTCCTCTCCAAGAAACTCAAGATTTCTCAAATCAATTATCCAAAGTGACTTAATATTAAAGGTTCCTAAGTCAAAAGCTCCAATACACCTCTCTCAAGAGTTCTCAAAAGTCTCAAGCAAGCATGTTCATCCAATTTCACAATCTAAGGTATGTGGGTTTTCACCAAGAAAACCCATTTTGTTCTTATGCCCAAAATTTGAATTAATTTACAAAGATATATGATTTTATATGTTTTACTATCGATTTGGAGTATGAATTTATATCCTATGTTGTTTTTTAAGAGATTAGGACATGTCTCAATGTATAGAAGATAAATTCCATGAGTTTGATGTTGTTATTATGCTTAAAGTTGAGATTTACAAATTTCTAAATGAATTATGCATGTTTATGATATAAAGCATGAACTTTGAAATGTTTTGTTAAATCATTGATATATGTGACATTAAACCCTCTTTGATATTGATGTTTTAAGAACTTGTGTGATACATGCACCCATGTTTAGACTATTTTTGAAATAATTTAGAAAGACTTGACCTTTAAATCACAGGAGTACTAAAATCCACTTTACAGAATGATACTAGAGACCTCGAAATTAATTTCTTTATAAATCATGATATTACTTTTAAAGTAATTTTATTGATATTTTTTAGCATACTATTGGGAGTAGTATTTAGTACCAAGTTGGGCATGTTACAATGGTTTCATACCCTAGAACTACGTGCCACCATAGGTTGATGCATTAACTTCGACTATATGTGGATAATTGAGATAGTGATCACTAAGATTATTCTATTCCGGTGGTAAGGGTAGAATAGCCCTAACCTTATGGGGGCTAGTCGTGGGATATCATGGATGCTCACATGGTGTACATGTTAGTTAGAAGAACCTCCCAAGTAGATGTCCCTCATTTTTAGTACAGTTTACTGATTTTTTAAAAAAATTGATATGCAGATTTACTATGTAAACTATGTTCCAGATTTCACTTAGCTCACTTGATTTGAGAATAAGAGAAGAACATTGATATTTTAAATAAGTGTAATGGCTCATGACATTCAGATTTTTATGCTTTACTATTCGTTATGTATGATCTCAGATTTTAGATTCATCAAGCTCTATGAGCTATTTACAATTGACATGTATGATTTGAAAACTTGTGATAGTATTGTTTTGTATATATATATATATATATATATATATATATATATATATATATATATATATATATATATATATATATATTGCATGAACCCCCATATACACAGTACATTCTCAAGTACTGATCCACATACTCATCTCTGTGTTACATTTCCTCATAATGTAGGTTAGGTGCTCAGTCCCAGTCTCATCAGTGATTTTCGAGAGCATTGGTCTATATTCCTACAGTTGTGAGTCCGCATGGTTCGAGGAAGTATCGTTCATACATTTATTTTATTTAGCAGTTATTTTATTTTTTTCATTTGAGTATAAGTCAATTGGGGACCTGTCCCAATGGATCTCTAGTTCTTGAGTAGTAGAGGCATTGTCAGACTAGATTGTTAGTTGATAGTCAGATTCCTTAGTATTTGGTGTTTCAGATATTATGTTATCAGTTCTTTTGAGATATAACTTGATGAGATTTAGTCCCAACATTTGATTATCTATCTTAAAGTAAGATTTATATGTAGTAGCAGGCTCAAAGGGTTAACTTGGAGCTACTTGTAGCCTTAAGAACTGTGTGACGTATCAGGACCCATTTTGGGGGTGTTACACTAGACACATTTGTCATAGTATTTATTGATGATATTTTTTGTCTATTCTCATAGTGAGGTTGGGAATCGTCCCACTATGGTCTATTTATATTTTTGTGGTCATTTGGGTGGACAAACGGGCAAAATGGCGCAAACGGGGCGATTTTAAGCAAAATTAGTGTGCTACAACCCACAGATTTAGGGGTGGCTCCGGGGTTTGGGCGTGCTATCAGCTAAAAATCTATAAAGGTAAGCCATGGAGATTGGGGATCATCCCAGTGTGGTCCGTTAAAATTTTTATGGTAGTTTGGGTGGACAAACGGAAAACGGTGAAATGAGTTATTTTAGAGACAAATCGGTGAGCTACAACCCACAACTTTGGGGGTGGGCTTGGGGTTCGGGCATGCTGTGGGATAAAAATTGACCAGGGCATGACAGAGAGGTTGAGAATCGTGGCAGTGCAGTCCGTTTAAATTTTTGTGGCCATTTGGGTGGACAAACAAGCAAAACAACGAATGGGGCATTTTTGGGCTAAATTGGTGTGCTATAGCCCACAATTTTAGGTGTGCACCTGGGGTCCGGGTGTGCTGTAGGACAAAATTCGGTCGGGGAATGCCAGGGAGGTTGGGGATCATCCAGTGTGGTCCGTTTAAATTTTTGTGGCCACTCGGGTGGATAAAAAGGTGAAACGGCATGAACAGGGCATTTTTGGGCCAAATCGATGTGCTACAACCCATGGTTTTAGGGTGGGCCTGGGATATTGGGATCATCTTAGTATGGTCCGTTTAAAATTTTTGTGGCCGTTTGGGTGGACAAACGGGAAAAATAGTGCAAACGGGGCTTTTTCATGTCAATTGGTGTTTTATAGCCCACGGTTTCAAAGGTGGACCCGGGATCCACGTAAGTTGTGGGCCAAAAATTGATCGAGGCATTCCAGGGAGCTTGGGTATCATCCTCGTATGATCCATTTAAATATTAGTGGCTATTTAGGTGGACAAACTGGCGAAACGATGCAAAAAGTGGATTTTGGGGCCAAATCAGTGTGCCATAGCATACGGTTCTGAGGGTCCGCCTGGGGTTCGGGCGTGCTATGGGACAAAAATCTACCGACGTATTCCATGGAGATTGGGGATCATACAAGTATGGTCTGTTTAAATTTTCATGGCCATTTGGATGGACAAACAGGAGAAACGATGCAAACGGGGTATTTTTTGGGCCAAATCGGTGTGTTATAGCCTACAGTTTTGGGGGTGGGCCTGGGATACAGGCGTTCTGTCGGTCAAAAACTGACCAGGGTATGACAGGGAGGTTCTGGATCATCCTAGCGTGGTTCTTTTAAATTTTTGTGGCCAATTGGGTGACTCGAGGCATGCTAGGGAGGTTGGGGATTGTCACAATGTGGTCCGTTTAAATTTTTGTGGCTATTTTAGTGGACAATCAGGCAAAATAATACAAATGGGGCATTTTCGAGCTAAATTAGTGTGCTCTAGCCTACGATTTTTGGTGTAGTCCTAAGGTCTGGGTATGTTGTGGGCCAATAATTGACCGGGGCTTGCAGGGAGGTTGGGCAACATCCTAGTATGGTTTGTTTAAATTTTTGTGGCTATGTAGGAGGACAAACGGGTGAAATGGCGTGAATGGGTCATTTTGAGCCTAATCGGTGTGCTATAGCCCACGATTTTGGGGTAGGGCCCTGAGTCCGGGCTTGCTGTTTATCGAAAATCGACTGGGGCATGACAGGGATGTTAGGGATCTTCCCAGTGTGGTTCGTTTAAATTTTCGTGGTCATTTAGGTGGACAAATGGGTGAAACGATGTGAACGGGGAGTTTTTGGGCCAAATCTATGTGCTATATCCCATGGTTTTGGGAGTGGGCCAGGGTTTGGGCTTTTTATGGGCCTAAAATTGATCGGGGCATGCCAGGGAGGTTGGGGATCGTCTAAGTATGGTCCGTTTAAATTTTTCTGGCCATTTGGGTGGACAAACGGGCGAAACAGCGCGAACAAGAAGTTTTCAAGCCAAATCGATGTGCTTTAGCCCACGGTTTCTGGCGTAGGGCCGGGGTTCGGGCTTACTGTAGGCCATATATCAATCGAGGCTTTGCAGAAAGGTCGGGGATCATTCCAGTATGGTCCATCTAAATTTTAGTGTCTATTTGGGTAGACAAACAAGCGAAACGGCATGATAGAGGTATTTTCAGGCCTAATCGATGTGCTATAGCCTATGGTTTTAGGGGTAGACCCGGGGTCCGAGCGTGCTATGGGCCAAAAATTAACCAAAACATGCCAGGGAGGTTGGGGATCATTAGTGTTATCCGTTTCAATTTATGTGGTCATTTGGGTGGATAAACGGGAGAAACAGCATGAACGAGATATTTTTGGGCCAAATTGGTGTGCTATAGCCCATGATTTCTAGGATGTGCTCGGGCATGTTGTGCGTCAAAAATTGACCAAGGCACGCTAAGGAAGTAGGGGAATGTCCCAGTGTGGTTCATTTAGATTTTATTGTAAATTTGGGTGGACAAACGATTGAAATAGAGTGAACGAGGCATTTTCAGGCCAAATCGATATGCTATAGCCCATGGTTTCAAGCGTGGGCCCAGGGTTCAAGTGTGTTGTGTGCCAAAAATTGATAGGGGCGAGTCGGAGAGGTTAGGAAATGTCCCAGTATGGTCCTTTCAAGTTTTTGTGGATATTTGGGTGGATAAACAGGCAAAGCAGCATGAACGGGGCAATTTCGGACTAAATCGGTGTGTTATAGCCCACGATTTCAGGGGTTAACCCGGGGTCCAGGCATCTTGTGGGCAAAAAATTGATAGGGGCATGTCCGGAAGGTTGGGGATCTTGCCAGTATGGTCCGTTTAATTTTTCGTATCCATTTGGGTGGACAAACGAGTGAAATGGCATGAACGGGGCATTTTTAGGCTAAGTCGATGTGTTGTAGCCCACTTTTTTGGGGGTAGGCCTGGGGTCTAAGAGTTCTGTGGGTCGAAAATTGACTGGGACATGTCAGGAAGATTGGGGATCATTCTAGCGTGGTCCGTTTAATTTTTTCTGGCAATTTGGGTGGACAAACGAGTGAAACATCGTAAATGAAGCATTTTTATGCCAAATCGATTGCCATAGCCCACTGTTCCGAGCGTTCTGTGGGTTGAAAATCAACCGAGGTGTGCCAGGAAGGTTAGGGATCATCCTAATAGGTTATGTTTAAATTTTTGTTGCCATTTCGGTGGACAAACGGTCAAAATGGCACAAAAGGGAAGTTATCAAGCCAAATCGGTGTGCTATAGCCCACGGTTTCGAGGGTGGGCTTCAGTTCCGAGCGTGCTGTCGGCTAAAAATCGATCAAGGCATGCCATGGAGGTTGAGGATTGTCCCTGTGTGGTTCGTTTCAATTTTTTTGACAATTTAGGTGGGCAAACAGGCAAAATGGCACAAACGAGGCCTTTTTGGGCCAAATCGGTGTGCTATAGCCCGCAGTTTTAGGGGTGGGCCCAGGGTCCGAGCGTGTTGTGGGCCAAAAATCAATAGAGGCATGCCAGGGATATTGGAGATCATCTCAGTTTGGTCGGACTAAACTTTTGTGGCTATTTTGGTGGACAAACGGATGAAAGGGTGCGAACGGGGTATTTTTGGGCTAAATCGGTGTGCTATAGCCTACGATTTTAAGGGTGGGCCCAGGGTTCGGGCGTGCTGTGGGCCTAAAATCTACCGGGCCGTGCTAGGGAGGTTGGGTATCATCCTAGTGTGGTCTATTTAAATTTATATGGCCTTTTGGTGAATAATCGGGCGATACAATGCGAACAGGGAATTTTTTGGGTCAAATCGGTATGCTATAGCCCACGATTTTGTGGGTGGGCCGAGGGTCCGTATGTGGTGTTGGCTAAAAATTTATCAAGGCATGCCAGGTAGGTTGGGGATCATCCCTGTGTGGTTTTTTTAAATTTTTGTGGCTATTTGGGTGGATAATCGGGCGAAACGGTGCAAACGAGGAAACTTTGGGCCAAATCGGTGTGCTACGACCCACGGTTTTGAGGGTGGGTCAGGGGTCCGGGCGTGCTGTTGGCTGAAAATCTATCGAGGTAAGCCAGGGAGATTGGGGATTATCCTAGTGTGGTCTCTTTAAATTTTTGTGGCAATTTCGGAGGATAAACGGGAAAATGGTGCAAACGAGGTATTTTTGGGCCAAATCAGTGTGCTACAACCCACGATTTTGGGGGTGGGCCCAGGGTTCGAGCGTACTGTGGGTTGCAAATCGACCAGGGTATGACCAAAAGGTTGGGGATCATGCCAGTATGGTTCGTTTAAATTTTCATGGATATTTGGGTGGACGAACGGGCGAAACAGCTGGAATGGGGCATTTTCGGGCCAAATTGGTGCATTATAGACCACAGTTTTGGGTGTAAAGCTGGGGTCCGGGCATGTTGTGGGCCAAAAGTAGATCGGGTCATGCCAGGGAGGTTGGGGATCATCCCAGTATAGTCCGTTTAAATTTTTGTGGCTATTTATGTGCACAAAGAGGAAAAACGGAGCGAACAGGGCATTTTCGAGCCAACTTGGTGTGCTACAACCCATGGTTTTGAGGTGGGCCCAAGGTCCGGGTGTGCTGTGGGACAAAAATCGACTGAGACATCCTAGAGAGGTTGGAGATCATCCCAGTCTAGTCTGTTTAAATTTTATTAGCTATTTGGGTGGACAAACGGGCGAAAAGGCGCGAACGGGGTATTTTTGGGCCAAATCGTTGTATTATAGCCCACGGATTCAGGGGTGGGCCCAAGGTCCAGGTGTGTTGTGTGCTAAAAATCGATCGAGGATTTTCGGAGTGGTTGGAAATCGTCCTAGTATGGTCCATTTAAATTTTCGTGGCCATTTTGGTGGACAAATGGGTGAAACGGCACGAACGGGGCTATTTCAAGCCAAATCAATATGCTATAGCGCAAGATTTTGGGGGTTGTCTCAGGGTCCAGGCGTGCAGTGGGCCGAAAATGAACCTGAGCATTCCAGGGAGGTTGGGATTGTCCTAGTGTAATCCATTTAAATTTTTGTGGCCATTTGGGTGGACAAATAGGAGAAACAATGGGAACGGGGCTTCTTTGAGCTAAATCTGTGTGCTATATAGCCCACGATTGTGAGGGTGGGCTCGGGGTTCGGGTGTGCTGTGGGCCAAAAACTAATCGGGGCATTCCAGGGAGGTTGCGGATCATCCCAATATGGTCTGTTTAAATTTACGTGGCTATTTGGGTGGACAAACAGGTGAAATGACATGAATGGGACATTTTTTATCCAAATCGATGTGCTATAGCCCATGATTTTGGGGGGGCTGCGAGGGTCCGAGAGTGATGTGGGCCAAAAATTGATTGGGGCATGCTAGGATGGTTGGGGAATATCCCTGTATGGTCCATTTAAATTTTAGTGTCTATTTGAGTGGACATATGGGCGAAACGGCGAAACGAGGCATTTTCGGGGCCAAATTAGTGTGCTATAGCCCACGATTTCGGGGGTGGGCTCAGAGTTTGGGCATGATGTAGGCCAAAAATCAATCGAGGCATGTCAGGAAAGTTGGGGATCATCATAGTGTAACCCGTTTAAATTTTAGTTTCCATGTAGGTGTACAAATGGGCGAAACGACGCGAACGGGGCATTTTCGGGCAAAATCAGTGTACCATAGCCCATTGTTTCGGGGGTCCACCCGGGGTCCGGGTGTGCTGTTGGCCAAATATTGTTAGGGGTGTGGCAGGGAGGTTAGGGATCGTCCTAGATTTTGTAGCCGTTTGTTTGGACAAATGGGTGAAACATCGCGAATGGTGCATTTTTGAAACAAATTAGTGTGCTATTGCACACTGTTTTGGGGTGGGCTCGGTATATGGGCTTGCTGTGGGACATAAATCAGTTGGGGCATTCCAGGGAGGTTGGATATCATCCTAGTTTTGTCCGTATAAATTTTCATGGCCATTTGTGTGTACAAACGGATAAAACGGCGCGAACGGGGCATTTTTGGGCCAAATCTATGTGCTATAGCCCATGGTTTTTGGGGTGGGCTCGGGGCCTGGGCATGTTGTCGGCCAAAAATTGACCGGTGCATGTTAGGGAGGTTGGGGATCATCCCAGCATGGTCCAATTAAATTTTGTAGCCATTTAAGTGGATAAATAGGGAAACAGCGTGAACAGGGAGTTATTGAGACAAATCAGTGTGCTATAGAACACTATTTTGAGGGTGGGCCCATGGTCCGAGCGTACTATTGACCAAACATTGACTGGAGCATGCCAGTGATATTAGGGGTCATCTCAGTGTGGTCCGTTTAAATTTTTGTGGCCCTTTGGGTGGACAAACGGGGAAAATGGTGCGAACGGGGCCTTTTCAGGCTAAATTGGTGTGCTATAGCCCACAATTTCGGGGGTGAGCTCGGAATCCATGCGTGCTGTGGGCCAAAAATCGATCAGGGCATGCCAGGGAGGTTGGGGATTGTACCAGTACAGTTCGTTTAAATATTAGTGGCCATTTGGGTGGACAAACTGGCGAGACAACACGAACGGGGCATTTTCGGGCCGAATTAGTGTGCCATAGCATATGGTTTTGGGGGTCCGCCCGCGGTCCGGACGTTCTGTGGGCTAAAAATCAACTAGGGCATAACAAATAGGTTGGGGATCATCCAAGTGTGGTCCTTTTAAATTTTTGTGGCCATTTGGGTGGACAAACAGGCGAAACAACGCGAACAGGGCATTTTTTGAGCAAAATTTGTGTACTATAAACTACGATTTTGGGGGTGAGCCTAGGATACAAGCATGTTGTTGGCCAAAAATTGACAGAAGAGTGATAAGGAGGTTGTGGATCATCCCAGTATGGTCCATTTAAATTTTTGTGGCCATTTGGGTTGATAAATGGGTGAAACGGTATGAACGAGGCATTTTTGGGCCTAATAGGTGTGCTACAGTCCACTGTTTTGGGGGTAGGCCCTGGGTCCAGGCGGGATGTTGGGGATCCTTCCAGTGTGGCCCGTTTAAATTTTCATGGCCATTTGGGTGGACGAACAGGTGAAACGGCATGAACGGGGAGTTTTTGGGCCGAATCGGCATGTTGTAGCCCATGATTTTGGGGTTGGCCCGGGTTCCGGACGTGTTGTTGGCCGAAAATCATCTGGGCTTGCTAGGGAGGTTGGGGATCCTCACAGTATGGTCTGTTTAATGTTTTTTGACCATTTGGTTGGACAATTAGGCAAAACAGCGTGAATAGGGCATTTTCAGGCAAAATCGGTGTGCCATAGCTTATGGTTTTGGGGGTGGGATGGGGGTCCGGGCATATTATAGGACAAAAATTGACTGTGGAGTGACAGGGAGGTTGGGTATCGTGGCCATTTGGTTGGACAAATAGGTGAAAAATCGCAAATGGTGCATTTTCAGGCAAAATCGATGTGCTATAGCCTATGGTTTCTTATATGGGATCGGGGTCCGAGCGTGTTGTGGGCTGAAAATCAATCGAGGCATGCCAGGAAGGTTTGGGAGTAGGCCAAGGGTTCAGGCGTGTTGTGGGCGTAAAATCGACCAGGGTATGCCAGGGAGGTTGGGGATCATCCTAGTATGGTCCGTTTAAATTTTTGTAGTCATTTAGGTGGACAAATAGGTGAAATGGTGCGAACGAGTCATTTTCGGGCTAAATCGATGTGTATAGCCCACTATTTTGGGGGTAGGCCCAGGGTCCAGGCATGCTGTGGGCAAAATATCACCCCGGGAATGCCAGGGAGGTTGGGGATCATAACAGTGTGGACCGTTTAAATATTTGTGGCCATATGAGGGGACAAAAAGGCGAAATGGTGCGAATCAGGCATTTTTAGGCCAAATTGATGTGCTATAACCCATGATTTTGGGGGTGGGCCCAGGGTTTGGGTGTGCAGTGGGTCAAAAATTGATCGGGGCTGCCAGGGAGAATGGGGATCATCCTAGTGTGGTTCACTTAAATTTTTGTGGACAAACGAGTCAAACAGCACGAACGGGTATTTTTGAGATAAATCGGTGTGCTATAGCCAACGGTTTCAGAGATGGGCCTGGGGTCTAAATGTAATGTGGGCTACAAATTAATCGGGGCATGCCAGGGAGGTTGGGGATTATCCATTATGGTTCATTTAAGTATTCGTAGCCATTTTCATAGACAAATGGGAGAAACGACATGAACGGGGCATTTTTGAGCCAAATTGGTGTGCTATAGCCCATGGTTTTAGAGGTGGGCTCGGTATCCAGGAATGCTGTGGGCTGAGAATCAATCGAGGTATGCTTCGAAAGTTGGGGATCATCCCAGTGTGGCCTGTTTAAATTTTTTTAGCGATTTCAGTGGAGAAACGAGAAAAACGGCTCGAACGGGACATTTTTTGACCAAATCGATGTACTATAGCCCACAATTTTGGGAGTGGGCCTAGGTTTTGGGCATTCTGTGGGCCAACAACTGATCGAGGATTGATAGGGGTTGAGGATCATCCTTGTGTGGTCTTTTAAATTTTCCTTGCCATTTTGGTGAACAAACGGGCAAAAAGGCACGAACGGGGTATTCTCAGGCCAAATCGGTGTGCTATAGCCCACGGTTTCTGGGGTGGCCTCGGGGTTCATCTGTTCTATGGGATAAAAATTTACTGGGGCATATCAGGGAGGTTGGGGATCATCCCCGTATGATCCGTGTAAATTTTATGGTCATTTGGGTGAATAAATAGGCGAAAAGGTGCGAACGGGGAATTTTAAGGCCAAATCAGGGTGCTATATCGCACGATTTCGTGGGTGGCCCCGAGGTCCGGGTGTGCTATGGTCCAAAACCGATCGCGGCGAGCCTATCAGGTTAAAGATCATCCCAGTGTGGTATTTTTAAATTTTTATGGCCATTTAGGTGGACAAACGGGTGAAACAGCGTGAATGGGGCATTTTTGGGCCAAATAGGTGTGCTATAGCCCACGATTTCGGGGGTGGACCTGGGGTCCAGGCGTTCTATGGTTAAACAATTGACCATGGCATGCCAGGGAGGTTGGGGATCATCCCAATATGTCCGTTTAAAATTTCGTGGCCATTTGGGTGGACAAACGAGCGTAACAGTGCAAGCGAGGTGTTTTTAGGTTAAATCGGTGTGCTATAGACTATGGTTTCGCGGGTTGGCCCGGGGCCCAAGCGTGCTATAGTTTGAAATTCAAATGGAGCATTCCAAAGATATTGGGTATCGTCTCAGTGTGGCCCGTTTATGTTTTTGTGGCCATTTGGGTAGACAAACGGGCGAAACGATGCAAACGGGTCATTTTTGGGCCAAATCGGTGTGCTATAGCCTATGATTTTGGGGGCGGGCATGATGTTCTGGCATGATGTGGGCAAAAAATTAATTGGGGTATGCCAAGGAGGTTGGGGATCATCCCATTATTGTCTGTTTAAATATTCATAGCCATTTGGGTGGACAAACGGGTGAAACGACGCGAGTAGGGTATTTTTGGGCCAAATCGGTGTGTTAAGCCCACTATTTAGGGGATGGGACAAAGTTTCGGGCGTGCTGTAGGCCTAAAATATATTGGGGCATTCCAGGGAGGTTGGGGATCATGCCAGTGTGGTCCGTTTAAATTTTTCTGACAATTTGGGTGGACAAACGGGAGAAATGTTGCGAATAATTTCGGGGGTGGGCTGTAGGCCAAATATTGATCGGAGCATGCTAGGGAGGTTGGGGATCATTCCAGTGTGGTCCGTTTAAATTTTAGTGGCCATTTAGGTGGACAAAAAGGCAAAATTATGCGAACGGGGCATTTTTATTCCAAATCGGTGTGCTATAGCCCACGATTTTGTGGGTGGGCCTGGGGTTCGAGCATGCTGTGTGCAAAAATCGACTGAGTCATTCTAGGGAAGTTGTGGATTGTCCTAGTATGGTCTGTTTAAATTTTGGAGGTCATTTGGGTGGACAAACAGGCAAAACGGTGCGAACGAGTCATTTTCGAGCCAAATGGGTGTGCTATAGCCCACTGATTCGGGGGTAGGCCAGGGGTCCAAGGGTTCTATGGGCCAAAAATTGATTGGGGCATGTCAGGGAAGTTGGGGATCCTCCTAGTGTGGTCCATTTAAATTTTTGTGGCTATTTGGGTGGATGAACGGGCGAAACAGCTTGAATGGGGCATTTTTTAGCCAAATCGGTGTGCTACAACCCATGATTTTAGGGGTGGGCCTGGGGTCTGGGAGTGCTGTGGGTCGAAAATCGATCAAGGAGTGCCAGGGAGGTTGGGGATCATCCTAGTGTGGTCCCCTTAAATTTTTGTAGCCATTTGGGTGAACAAACGAGCGAAACTGCACGAACGGGTCATTTTGGGGATAAATCAGTGTGCTATATCCAACGGTTTCAGGGATGGACCCGGGGTCCAGACGTACTGTGGACCAAAAATTGACCGAGGCATACCAGAGAGGTTGGGGATCGTCCAGCATAATTCGTTTAAATATTCGTATCCATTTGGGGTGGAAAAACGAGCGAAACAGCGTGAATGGGGCATTTTTTGGCCAAATTGGTGGGCTATAGCCCATGGCTTTGGGGGTGGGCCCAGGATCTGCGCGTCCTGTGGGCCAAAAATTAATCGAGGCATGCCTGGAAGGTTAGGGATTATCCTAGTGTGGTATTTTTAAATTTTCTTGACAATTTGAGGGGACAAACGAGCGAAACGGCTGGAACAAAATATTGTTGGGCCAAATTAGTGTGCTATAGCCTACGGTTTTGGGAGTGGGCCAAGGGTTCGAGTGTTCTGTGGGATGAAAATCAATTGGGGCTTTCCAGAGAGGTTGGGATCGTTCCTGTGTTGTCTTTTTAAATATATGAGGCCATTTGGGTGGACAAAAGGTTGAAAAGGCACGAACGCGGCATTTTCAGGCCAAATTGGTGTGCTATAGCCCATGGTTTTGGGGGTGGGCTTGGGGTAAGGGCATGCTATAGGCCTAAAATCAACTGGGGCATGCTAGAAAGGTTGGGGATCATCCCAGTATGGCCCGTTTAAATTTTTGTGGCCATTTAGGTGGACAAATAAGACAAACGGAGCGAATGGGGCATTTTCGGGGCAAATCGGTGTCTATATCCCACGATTTTAGGGGTGGGCCTGGGCTCCTGGTGTGCTGTGGGCTAAGAATTAATCGATATATGCCAGGGTGGTTGAGGATCATCCTATTTTGGTCCTTTTAAATTTTTGTGGCCATTTGTGTGGACAAACAGATGAAACAATGCGAACTGGATATTTTTTGGCTAAATCGAGGTGCCATAGCCCACAATTTTAGGAGTGGGCCCAGGCTCTAGTATACTATGTGTCAAAAATCAACTGGGATGTGTAAGGGTGGTTGACGATCGTCCCAGTATGGTCTGTTTAAATTTTTGTGGTCATTTGGGTGGGTAAACGGGTGAAATAGTGTGAAGGAGGCATTTTTGGGATTAATCGATGTGCTGTAACCCATGGTTTCGTGGGTGGGCCTATGGTCTGGCTATGTTGTTAGCCAAAAATTGATAGGGGCGTGCCAGGGAGGTTGAGGATCATCCCAGTATGGTCCGTTTAAATTTTTGGGGTCATTTGGATAGACAAACGGGCAAAACGACTCAAATGGGTCATTTTTTGGCTAATCGGTGTTCTATAGCCCAGAGTTTTATGGCCATTTGGGTGGACAAATGGGCAAAACAGCACGAATGGGGCATTTTTAGCCCACTGTTTTAGGTGTGGGCCCGAGGTCCGGGCAAACTGTATGTCGAATATCGATCGAGACATGTTACGAAGGTTAAAAATCATCGCAATATGGTCCATTTAAATTTTCTTGGCTACTTGAGTTGATAAGTTGGTGTGCTATAGCCCACGGTTTTGGGGGTGGGATCGGGGTCCAAGCGTACTGTGGGTCAAAAATTGATCGGGACGTGCCAGGGAGGTTTATGATCGTCCCATTGTTATCCGTTTAAATTTTTGTGGCCATTTAGGTGGATAAACGAGCGAAATGGTGAGCACAAAACATTTTTGGGCCAAATCGATATGCTATAGCCCACAATTTCGGGGGTGGGCTCGATGTCCGGGTATGTTGTGGAACAAAACTCGACCGGGGCGTGCCAGAGAGCTTGTGGATCATCCCAGTGTGGTCCGTTAAAATTTTATGGCCATTTGGGTGGACAAACCAGCAAAATGATGCGAATGGGATGTTTTTGCGCTGAATCGGTGTGCTATAGCCCACGATTTTAGGGGTGGGCCCAGAGTTTGGGCGTGCTGTGGGCCGACTATCAACTAAGGCATGCCAAGGAGGTTGGGGATCATCCCACTGTGGTTCGTTTAAATTTTTGTGTCCATTTGGGTGAACAAACGGGGAAAATGGTGTTAGATAGAGAAGAGCACTTGGGTCTTAATGGTTTGGGATGCTCATTACGGCCAGGGCCCCAACTTGGGTCATGACAAATTTGGTATCAGAGCACGGTTCATGGACCGAGGGTGTCTGCGAAATCGTGTCGGGTAGAGTTCTTTTTATGTGTGTGTAGCGCACCACACTTATAAGTAGGAGGCTACAAGGCATTTAGGAATGTTCCTCTTTCTTCATGTTCTAGTTCGTGCTATGGAGTCAGAATGTTCCCTTTTTATACTTTAGTTTGTGTTATGGTATCATCCATATGAAAGTAAAGTTATCCCAATTTTTTTCTTACTTTGATGTTCTTAGATATGTCTCAATGTTGAGATGATTCAAGTGCAGAAGCTTAGAATACAAATAATATGGTCCTTTTCTGATCGAGTCATAAAAGATTATAAAATTGTGCAAGGTCTTAAGAAGAGTTTGTTAGTGCTTCAAGGTGTATTGATTCTACTGTAAACTTTGATTCTGATGAAATCGTATTTTTCAGCCTGAGTTATTAAGTGTATCTAGTCCCTTTCAAAATTTTTGTTGCAGATGTCATGCATATGGGGAATAATGTGTAGCAAAATATTGGAACTATATTTCCACCCGATTAGTAGTGTACGTTAAAATGTCATGACTTATTGGTAGTGAGATTGAGATAAGAAGTTGGGGATATGAAATCACAAGGTTAGAAGTTAGAGTGAGGGGACTTTTGTGTAAGTAAATACTTTTAGTTGTATAATCATTGATTAAGGGATAATTTACGATTTTATAGTGATAGACTAGTGTAGTATCAATATTTATGGATGGCGTGGTAGTCTGTGGAAGAAGTATTTGATTCTGATTTTTTATTTATTCAAAATAAGGAAAGAGCCCAGAGTGGACAATTATGGTGGTTATAAAAATCCTTTACAGGCTGTGAATGGAAGCATTTAGATTATCCATTAAGTTATAATATGGACTCATTTTTGTATGTGGAATTTGAAGGCATTCTAAATGTATGCTTGGGTAAGTTAGTATGATGTGAGAAAGTAGAATATATAGATAAGATCGTATTGGGTTATAATTTAAGATTAAGGTTGACTATGTCTATTACGTGACTTTGCCCCCTTGACCTTCTTTTCTTTAGTAGTTGTAAACTAGTACTACTTGCGAAAATATATATATAGTAGATTTTGAGGTGTAGTAGTAATGTCATTAAGGTGATTTGGTTGTTGGTAGCATCTAGGTGAAATGAGGTATTTGGGTTGAATTTTCCAATTGATGGACTAATATATTATGTTGCATGCTTCATTAGTGGTAGATGATTGATTCTAGACTATAGGCTTCAATTTTAGATGTAGAATGTAGTGGTAAGAATAATTGCTTAAGATTAATGAGGTTTGTTTTGTGGCAATATATTGGTAGGCTTGATGTGATTTGTGAAAGAGCCTGGGTTTATAATTTATGAAAAGTCTAAGTGGTAAGTGTAAGGTATATATGTATATAAGGACTCATATTAAAATGATGAATTGTGGGGGAGTCACTAAGTAGATAAGGGCGTAAGTATATAAGAATAAGTTACACCCCTGGTAGTATTGCGTTAGGTAACATTTTATGATATAAGTTATGTGATTAACGGTCTAATATTAGAAGGTTAAATAGTGGAGAGTAAATTTTTATGTGATAAGGAGTGAGGATGTGTATGCTCATAAGATTGTGAGTTGTAGGTTAATGACGATAGAGGATAGCGAAAATTAAAAGTAGCATTCTTGGAAAGCAATGCCTTTAGAGTATACTTAAGCATTCATGCGTATAAGTGTTTTGTGTACTTAGTTGTATTCTTGAAATTATAGTATAGAGAAGTCTAGTGAGTTGTTTTTTAGTGTTCGTTAAAGTTGAATTGAGGAAATACTGGTAGACAATATGAGCCTCGAGTATGGTTTTACAAATTTTGTTAAGTTGTAAGTTATATGATTAGAGGTGGAGTGTTGAGTGTTTAGAAGAGTAGGTGTCTATACCTATGAAAATGTTAGTTGTAAGTTGATAACTTTGAGAGTTAGAGAAAGTTATGATTATTATCCCTAGAGGGGGATATCCTAGAAAGAATTTAGTGTCTTTGTATTAGAAATTATTGATGGGAGTTTGTGTTCATATGTATATTGATACCCCCTTTGTGATAATGAGTGGGACCGCATACGCTCATGAGAGTGGAAAATGTAGAGTGATGGCTATAGAGACTAGCAAAAGTTTAGAGTACCAATTTCAGAAAGCGAGGCCTTTAGAGTATAGTTCATTAGAAAGAGTTTAGAGTTTAAGTATTTGGTGATGTCTTTTTTATGATGAGAGTTGTGGCTATAGAATTTTATGTGAGGTTAAGTCAGCAAGTCTAGAAGTGTGACCTTGATCTAAGAGGGAGATGATGGATTAAAGTAGTACCCGAATTTTCTTGTGATGTCAAGTTTCAAGTAAGAATCATGTTAAATCAATTCCTATTCAAACAAGATCCTCTTAATTCGATTTGAATGGACTTCTACCAATGTCTTATGTATTCATGTCTTGCCTATGCCTAAGGTTTGAGATCTATATATAACTCATGTCATGTTCTGATATCCAAACAAGGAACAATAATATCCCTCAGTGATCCAATATTCCAAGTATCCAAGCCATATGTTATGTTGCTCATGATCCAAACCTATGTCTCACAGCATGCTCGGTCCTAAGAAAATATGTTTCTGTATGTCACTTAAATCATTTTTTGCCAAAATTAGCCAAAGCGATAAAGTTGTGCGAACTTATGACTATCTTAGCTCTGATAATGAGAATCAATAGCTTCAAGTTTCAATCTTTGACTTTATGAATTCTGACCATATGTAATACAAATTATGAGATTTATGCACCCATGTTTCTTACCGTAGTATGTCTTAAGAAATCATGTTGTGTTTTGGTTATGCTGAACGACCCTTTACTTATGATCCAGACACTTGATATCTAAAGTACTCCATGTCTATTCTATCGTATCTTCACTTCATATCCCTTCTTGAGTAGTGTAAAAAGGTATAATCTAGGGTCTGACAAGTGTTTCTTACATTCTTGATAATTGTGCTCTGGTCCCTTAATGACCCTCCGTAAATTAGTGTGATAGTGGTTGTTGAAGCAAAGTAGTGTGTTAGGTATGGGAGTAGATGTTCTTGAATGTGAAAACTTTGATGTTATTCTCGAGCTGAAGTTATAGGTGAAAAGGAAAAGGAGAAGATGAACTTTTGTTGTGCGAAATTATTAAGGAGGAGAAATGTGGTGAAAATATTTGACAGAGTGATTGAAATTATTGGTCTTAGTGGGAAGAGATCTATGTAGTGGGTATAGTAATGGTTAATGTTGAATGTTGTGGTTACTAAAAACACGAACCTATGTGCTATATGGTTGGTACTCTCCAAAATAAATCTTGAGTGTGTTTAATGGTAGTGATAAGATGAAGAAATATTCTTAAAGGGATGTAAAGTACAGGGTCCCGTAGCTTAAGTTAGCACCTTTTAACTCTGCGTTAGGCTTCAACATAGCAATACTAAGTAGTAAGACTCAAATTCTTCTGGTTAGATGCATTATGGGAGAATTGTAGGTTGGAAAGGATGAAGTATGTTGATTAATGTTGGTGTCTAGAACAAGTAGTACGTCTAAGTTTAAATCTTTCCGTTGTATCATGTAAGATGGGGAATGCTAATATTCTTATGTCCTGAGAGGATCTTATATTATGTCTTGTACCAAGATTTATCAGTCTGAGGATTCTTAGGAAAATTCATGTCTTACAATGTTTTGATCATGTTCCATAAAGCACATGTCAAGATCATGTCAATGTCAAGTTTTGTTATCTCGAGTTTCATGCTTACCCGCTATTCTAGGAATTATCATGTAGATCTGTGATGCCTTTGCATATTGTTTTTGTTGAAAAATGTTCAAAGCAATATTAGCTCTTTATTCTATACTTTTAGAGCTTCAAAAAGTCCCTATCCATCATTCAGGGATGAATAATCCCAAGGGGAAGATAATGTAACACCCCACATTTTGGGCTAGAATGAAAATCGTTATTCCAACGTGTAGATGTTCCAAATGCCATAAATCCTATGAAAATTTAGCATTCTAATCAATTATGTAGTGTGGGAATCTATTTGAGCATGCATTGAGATCATAGAGGTCCCCTAACTCGAGGATGAGTTAAAAGCTTTCCTATCGTTCGATATTTGAGTGTGCGTCAAAAATTAGTTCAAATTCAATCTACCATAACCTTTTGTATAAAAGTAATTAAAGGGCCTACTATATATCAAATGAAAGGTCTTTGAGTCCTTTTTCCAACGATACTAATTTCGCAAAAATTCGATAATCGAGTGAAAAGTTATGCCATGTGAGGAAGTGAGGGGTTGCTATAGCCCCACGACGCGAGTTCTGCATTACCCAAATAGTGGCCGCTTCACGAGGGCTACTTAACCCAACTAGGGGTCACGACGCGGGGGCTATTCCTCCAAAGTTTTAGCTTCTCAAGGATCATGGGGTACTTTGGTCTTGTCCCCTCAACCCTAAACGTCAAAGGATGATTTATATCACCCAAAATCCATCCATAACTATGCCTAATTACCCAATTCCTCTAAAAAAATCCAATCCTAATCCTTTCCCCAAAGATCAAGAACTTATCCCTAAGATCAAGAATTCCAAGAAAAGGATTAAGATCCAGATTCCATCTATCAAGATCTAGGTTCCATCTTTCAAACTAATAATCTACGGTACGTGGGGTTTTCCTAAATCTATATGGGCATGGTAAATTCTTCTTAATCATGTTAAAGGTTTAGAAATTATGAATTTACAAAAAGGGTTTAGGATTTATAATTAGATTTATGCTTTTAAAGCCTTTGATGATATTGATTTGGTATTGAGGCCTTTCCCGCAAATTTATTTGTACTAGTATATATATATGTATGAAATTGTGTTTGAGAATTTAATTTAGAGCATAAAACTATAGAATCCCTCTCTTACTATGATTTCCCATTCTTTTCATACGATATGGATTATTTCGAATGCATTTTGAAAAGCATGATACAAATGTCTTGATTCTTATTTATGATTCAATTATGATTTTGAATTGAAGAGAGGGGATTTTACATTTTGAAAAAAAAAAAAAAAATATATATATATATATATATATATATATATATATATATATATATATAATATGAAAGAATTACATGGTTTTTCAAAAATACATGACCATCGCATGTTTGTTGAAATGTTGAAAAAAGAGAGTCTTTGCATAATTTGACATATGTTTTGAAATATGAATTCGCTTGAACTATTTGAATGATATGGTGGTCCAAACTTTATGTTTTGAATGAAGAGACTGGAACTTGATATTTTATGGCTTAGAGATATGACTTTCAAGTCTTGGTATGTCGATACCAATACAGAAAATGCCAAGGTAACTCAGAACAGAACAGAACAAAGATTTCATTTAGGTTACTAGATTTTGAACTTTGAAAGATGCATGTTTATAAAAGGTTAAAAATGGTCTTAAAGAGAGTTATATGGTTACCCGAATAAAGTATGAATTGAAATATTATACGCTAGAAACCATGATTTTCCCACATGGGATTATGGTACCATGTTTTGTAGTCATGTGTACCTTGATTCATGTCGTCCCAAATTGTGACTATGGCTAGGTGACCTGCATTGTGATCTTGTGCTCTACTATGACATGTTGATTTGATTGGGGACTTTAACACCCTACTGTGTGATCTTGCGTGTCTCCCTTTATAGATACTCCAATCCTTGAGGCAAACTTGGATTGGGGGAGTTACAGATTGTAGGGTGTAGCAGCTAGCTCAAAAGTAAGTTAAAGAGTGAGTCATGGATTTCAGAATTTTTGTTCAAAGTTTTTTAAATATGCCCATGTGTTTTCATATATCATATATAAAATACTTACAAACTGCTCTCACTTATGTTGTATAAAAATGCATTATTTTGGATTGCTCTACGTACCAGTACATTTGTATTAAGCCGCTTTATTTCAGGATATGAGACACAATCCTGGGGTCCCGCTAAGCCGTAGATCGATTGGCCAGAGATTTACAGTTGGTGAGCCTCCATTATTTCAAAAGGCCTAATGTATAAGTCATTGTTACTTTATTTTGATTTATGGTCCGATTGGGGACCTTGTCCCAGTCTTCAGACAGAGGTTATTTTCAGTTAGTAAAGATTTCACAGCCTGATGTTAGACGTTGTTAGAGGTTTATGATTTTTATTCCAGATTATTCAATTGAATTTTGATATTGATCATGATTTTGTATTGTTTTATATTTCTCTATTTCCCTTCATATTATATGAAAGTGTGTATGATTACCAGATAGAGAAGCGTGGGCCTTAATAGTTTGGGATGTTTGTTACGGCCAGGGCCATGGCTCGGATCGTGACACCAACCTTCACTTGTTGTACCATTAAATTACAGAAATATCCTTGTTAGTCATTTAATAAGGAACAAAAAGACATTATTACAATACATTAGTGAAAATTGGGGTGACTAAAATTACCAAAATACCCTTGGTAGTTACTCTAACTTTCACTTATTGCACCATAAAATTATCAAAATGTCCTTGGAAGTCATTTAATTAGGAACAATAAGATATTTATAAAAAAATACAACCATGCATAATTCAATTAGAAAGGTCTAAATAAAAATATTATTAAAATATTACATGAGGACAAAACTAATAAATAAAAGAAAAAAGCAATATGCAGGTATAATCATTTTATTGCATCATAAGAATGAGAATTAAACTAATAAATGTATGGAAAGAAACAAATGCATGTCTAATCATTTATTTACTGCTTTATGTAGCAATTAAAAATAATAATAATAAATAAATAAAATAGAAAAAGAAATAATAGTAGTAGTATAATAATAGTAAAAAAAAAGTGAAAGAAAGAGAAAAGTGAAGGTTGGGTGACTAAAATTATCGAAATACCCTTGGTAGTCATCCCAACCTTCACTTACATATAGCAGTAAAAAATAATAATACAATAATAAATAGAATAGAATAGAAATAGAAATAATAATAGTAAAAAAAGTGAAAGAAAGAGAATAAAATAAATTAATAGGACCAAGGACTTTCTCTTATATATAATAGAAAAATAAAGAAAAGGAAACCCCCGAGAAATGCAAAAAATGAATTGTGACAAAAGAAAAGTTAAAAGTACAGTGAAAATGCAAAGGAAAAAAGAAAACTACCTGACAGGTGGGGCCAAAAAGTCCACTTGTTAAAATAACAAATGCCGATACAACTATGATGTAGCATATGAGATGCATATTCAAATTTTTGGTGTGTGCACAAGTAGACACTTAAATTTATATAAAATTAAATATGTGGACACATATGTCCTATTTGTCATCCTACATGGTCAATTCCTGTCCTACATGACATCCTAAGTGTATTATGCCACATGAGACATGTGTGTCTACTTATTTTTAACATTGTCAAGAATTGATTCAACGAGTGTGTATTTTTGTTTCTAATCAGTAAAAAAGGTTTAAGAATGATGAAGGACCTCTTTTTGTAGTTTAAGAATGATGAAGGACCTCTTTTTGTAATTTTGGAAGATTTGAAATATTTCTTAAAACATGGTAAAAAATACACATGAATTTTTCCAATTTTTGAGTTTTGTATCTAAACTATTAGGTTTGTCAATTTGCTATCTGAAGAATCATCAAATATTTATCAAAATACATTCAGTTATTTCCTTTTTGTACCTGAAATATCACTATCATTCAGGTAGAAAAAGGTAACAATTGATAGTTAAGGCGTGTTTCTATAAAAATTCCAAAGCCCACATCCCATCAATTCATAGCTAACACCCATCAAAATTTACGGTATCGGTTTTAACATGTTTGATTAATGATATAAACTAGTCCCGGGATAAGTTTATTTCATCAACAAACTTCATTTAAATTTTATTCGTGAAATCTTTATTACGTAAAATGGGACCTGCGTCAAAGGTGTCACGTCAACTATAAAGATTGACAAATGATAACACATTAGCTAAAAAGGTTGACAAAAATACGCTAGGCAATACACCCTCGTAAAGTTGGAGTGTATTGTAACAAATTTGGTCATAATTCAGGGTACTAGATTCGTTACTCTTTAAAAAAATAAAATCTGGCCAATCTTTATACAAGTAAAATGTTGGAAATGAGGGAGGAAAACAAATGCTTATCTACTCAATTTCTTCTAACATTCACAAATAGTTCAGTTGAGACTTCAATCAAATCAAATTGGCCTAATCGAATCATGTTGCTTTAAAGTAATTTGATGATCTTGCTCTTTGTTAGTTGCACCTTTCTTGGCAACTAGCTTCACAGAAAGGTCTGCACGTCTTGCTTTTGCTGTCATATCGGAAGTTCCTCCATATGTTTTGCTCAACGTAAAATGGATAGTGAATTCCTCTTTGGCGATTTAGGAAGTTGCATGCAATGGTGATATATCCACACTGGTCTAACCACATTTGAATAACTCCGAGCAAAAAATTCTTCATCTCCATCCGAACCTTCATTCATTAGACTTTGTGATCCAATCCCTGTAGGTGATTGCATTTCTAATGCGACCTTCTCAATTGTCTATTGCTTCAAAGCAAATTAAGAAGCAAAAGTAGCAGTTAGATAACAAACTTGGAAAAGAACTTCTCTTCGTTAAGCTCATCAATCCCATGGTTAATGGACTTAAAGGTGCCACCTGCAGAAAAGAAGTCACGGTTAGAACAAGTTGATGTATTAATAATAGTTAACAAATAATGCACAGAAGCACCGATTCAAACAAGTTGGTAGGTGTAGGCAAAAGTCCTCATTGGCTACATTTGGTAGATGTAAGCAATGACATTTACTGTAATGACCCTTCAGGTCATTTTCCATATTTATGCTTATCTTCACCATTTGAACTTCTCTATAGCTGCCCCAAGTTATTTTTGACTTGCTGGAACTGAAGGTTCGGTTACCCAGCAGTTCGTTTGGTTTTTAGAGTCAATTCCCTATTTAGAAGTCTTCACTGGTTTCAAATGACCACCGAGTGAAAAATTCAGCAAAACGATCCCGTATGCAAATTTTGAATACACCAGCAAATTCATAATATCGATTTTAGTTTAGGTAGACCTTTGGTTTGGGTCTCAATGCACCATAGCTCATTTCGACCTATTGGTCGAAAAGTTGAAAATTTGAATGAATAGGTGCGGGACCCACTTTTCTTGAAATAATCTCGGATGAAAGTTTTGATGATACCAATGGATTTGAAATGTGGTTTATACTCAAATTTTACTATTGGATCATATATTTTGGGTTCCGGATGAGTTTCGAGGGTCAAAAATAAGTTTTTGACTTTTCAGTCACAGAGTACCGCGTCTCTTCGCCGAGGGGTCAATAAATAGACCCCAAGGCCGCGAATTTGAGGATTTTTCATTCACCTTTGAGAGCTTAAAACCCTAAATGGGTATGATAACTCAAAATTAAGTCTTGTGGGTGCCTCGAGAGCTTGGTAAACATCTTTTGGCATGATTATCATGCGGATTAAGGTAAGATTTTATCACTTTATTAGTGATTTTCTTAGTTCTTGACCCGAAACCTCAATTTAGCTTAGGGCTTGATTTTTTTCCAAAATTTGATTTGTTTTCACCAATTAATTGAGGGTTATGATTCTTTGGGGATGTATGAGCATTGGGTTGACCTAGGAAACACGATTTCCGTTCGTGAGACCCACTTGAGGTTTTTGGTGTCGTTTTTAGACCCAAGGCACAATAGTGCATATGGGTATTGTTAGACTCGTATTGATGATTATATTATATTTTTGATAGAGTATGGCATTTTGGGGATTGTAAAGTGAAGACGAGCATGTGGTGCTTAAAGTGTGATTTTGCCGTTTAGCCTTGAGGTAGGCTTCTGTCTAATCTTCTTCATGGATGATGTGTAATATATATTACGTGTGAATGTGAATTTTAAGATTGATATTGGATAGATTTACTTAGTATTGATTATACATATAAGTTTGGGGATTAGATGTGGGTTTTGACCCGTAGGTTGAATTACTTAATACTCTTGTAGAATCCTATTGCGTTCTCCCTACTTTGGGTAAATTTGTAGCATGGATATGATAGAATGCTATTCTTGGAATATGATTTCAGCATTTGAAGCATGATTTGTATATTTATCCTTATTGGGCTAGTGTGATAGTTTTGGAATCGTATGCTTGGTAGAGTTGACTTGAGTACCCTTGTTTCTAGTCGAAGTTACTCTCTTAGGCTTTAATATGGCTTTCTTGATATCTAGAAGATGAACTAAATACCTTAGCGTAGTTTGGGGCATAGTTTGCCTAATTATGGAAATTATAGATTAAAAGTAGGATCGTTTGACCCACTTAGGCCTATGCTTATGTTAAGTCTTGTGGACTTAGTTGCGGATGTTAGGCATAGATGAGGCTTGTAAACCTTAGAATAAGGTTACTTCATAACTTGGTAACTTGTATTGATGTTTGAAGATTGTGGCTATTTAGTTATGGTTATGATACTACATGTGGAAGTGATATTGGGCATTTAGAGGTGATATTCCTCCTAGATAAATTATGTTGCCTATAGAGATGCTATTTCTTCTTAGACTAGATATTTGGCCTATAGAGATGCTATTTCCTCTTAGATTTAATATTTGACCTATAGAGTTGCTATTTGTTTTAGTCATGATTATTGGACCTATAGAGATTATGGCCCTTTTGGATATGTAAATTGGCCTAGAGAAGCGATATTTCTGTTGTCTTGACGTATGACCTATTGATATATGATATCCTATAGACAATTATACGTCTATCTATATTATGCCTCCTAGATGTGAGATGTCTCTAGTGTGAGAGATGATAACATATTTATTTATTATGCCTCCTATATGTGAGATGTCTTTTATATGTGAGATGATTAGAGGTCTGTTACGGCATATACATATGATTATTGATATGTGTTTCGAAAATATATATGGGCCTAAGGCCATGATTATATGTTGTGATTATTCTGAACGAATTAATGGACCGAGGGCCGTGTTATAGTACTGATTAAATATCCAAGAAGTATTTATAGTTGTGAATGATGTGATTGCGATATATGACTATAGATATGTATATGTTTGTATACACATCTCTTCGGTATAGGATGGAGGAAGATGTAGTATGATGCTTATTATTCCACTGACTGAATACTGGTGATGGCATGCATAGGTTTGATATGTTCATGGTTATTTACCATTTTAAATGATATGATTATAGCTGAAATGTGATCTTATGGTGGTTCTTCTTGTTAGACGGTTAAGCTATGTGGTAACTAGTTGTCTATTAGCTCAATATTACACTTGATGGCTAGGAAGCTAATGTATTAGTTAATGAATCTTGCTTAATTGGAACATGGTAGCTAACGATGGCCAGTTAATGAATGATGTCATTTAATAAAAGATGGTTAGGCGACAAGTAGTAATGTGTTGTCTAGTATTGATTAAGAAAAATAGGATGAATAGTTGATAATAATGAATGGTGGATAAATGACGGTTTTGGTCTAATGATGAACCTAGAATAGATGTTAGATGTTGACTATTAAATGAATAGTGTTTAGTTGTTATCCCATGAATAAGGATTATGTGAAGGATACTATTGAGATGATACTGATACCCGGTAATGTCGGAGGATATTATGATTATATTGATACCTGGTTCGAGTTCAGAGGATACTATTGAGATGACATTGATTCTCAACAACGCCGGAGGATATTATGATGATATTGATACCTGGTTCGAGTCTGGAGGATACTATTGAGATGATATTGATTTTCGGCAAGGCCGGAGGATATTATAGTAATATTGATACCCTGTTTGAGTCTGGACGATACTATTGAGATGATATTGATTCTCGGTAAGGCTGAAGGATATTATGATGATATTGATACCCGGTTAGAGTTCGGAGAATACTATTGAGATGACATTGATTCCCGACATGGCCGGAGGTTGATTATGATGATAATGGTTTGAGGATAGTATTATGAGTTATGATATTGATGGTATACTTTGCATTCATTCCTGCATGTGCATTGCCTATCACTAGTATGCACCTATGTCTAAAAGCTGGTATGGGATGGTTGCATAGCTATGGGTGAAGAATATGCCTTGTGTTGTTATATGTTGATTGAACCTTCCGAGTCTAGGTCGGTGGGGTTACGCATAGGCTTGGCTAGGTATTTGGTTGTCCAGAGTAGCCGGTTATTTACGATGTTATTGATATTGTTATTATCATTTTTATGATCATAATTATGGCTAGCCTATGATAGATTGGTCATGGATTTGGTATTGGGATTGAGGTATGTCTTCGACCTTTGCTATTTTATGATTACATTACTATGCACGATTATTCTATGTCGAGCCATATGGATTAGAATTCCTAAATATATTGGTATTGAATCCTGATAGTATTATAATGAGGTCTTAAAATAAGAACATGACGATGTAGGTTATGTTTGAGAGAACCTCCTGTTTATATATATATATATATATATATATATATATATATATATAGCTATATGAAGTCATGGTACTATCAGATCTCCCTTTCTTCGTTGTTCATATTGTATAGTCGTTCCTTTGCCTTGTATATTACAATATATCTTTCTTTCGCTCTTTATCTATATATTGACCTGGGATATATGGTATAGCTTTGGCATATATTGAATGTAGCTAGAATAAGATAGTTCACCTTGATACTTTCTTAGTCTTATTATGTTAGACTCTTGGACATAAATAGGATAGTTATCCCGTATTATTCTTAATAACTTATTACATGATTTATGGACTCTTGGTTGTAGTTTCCATTCTATTTATATGTTGTATATATCTACTTTATTTTTGAAGCTCAATTGGCAGTTGCCTACTGAGTACCATTCGTTTGGTACTCATACTACACCACTACAGCCTGCAAATCATAGTACAAGTTATTGTCATTGTTGTATGCATCGTGTGGATTAGCCCTGATTTGGAGACTTAGAGTGAGCTCCTGACATTTAGGGTATTACTTATCTCTCTCTTATGTATTAGAATAGACTCTAAGTTGTATTCATAGGTAAGTTGAATCAGTGTATTTCTCTGTGATATATCACTTTTGTACTCTTATTATGTTTAGAAGCTCTTGTATTGATACCACTAGGTTTTGGGATTCATCTATGTATTGATCTTTATCTCATATGTTTTACATTTTTTTCCTTATGTTATTGAGTAGTCTGTTACTAGCCATTCCAGACTACAGGTTGCCTTGCCTATTAGTGGGTTATGATAGGCTCTATCATAACCTAAAAAGTTGGGTCGTGACAAATTGGTATCAGAGCCTAGGTTTCTTTGGTGTATTAGTACAAGAGCTAAGTATTTCTAGAGTCCTGTGGATCGGTGCAGAGATATGCATAACCTATCTTTGGGAGGCTATAGTGACATTTTAGAAAATTCACTTCATGAATCCTTATCGTGTGTCCACATTCCTATGATCCTTTAACATATTCTTTGACTCTATTCTATCCCCAAAAGATGATGCGATGTTGTCAACAGATGCAGATAAGACTCCAATATAGGTTTCCAGAATTTTAGCACAGTATCAAACTACAGAGTCAGAGATGAATATCGAATATCTTCAGCGGTAGCTAAAAAGGATTTGGGTTGAGTCCGCATCAGACTATCAGAGAATAGTATGAGTTTTTGGGCCATGGTGACCATTTTAGATTATGAGGGGTAGTATCTCGAGGTATTTTAGATTCTTGGTTTGGTTGTTTTGTGATGAGACACTCGTTCAGAGAATGCCCCTGGTATGAGATAAGTGATCAACTAGAGTTATCATGTATTCCCCGCCAGCCTAGAGTTCCTAAAATAGGTTGTGGTATAGGAAGTTTGGACATAAATTTGTAGATTTCTCTCAGAGTCAGTTTGCCACCCATTTGGGCTTATGTTCTCTCAATATTGATGCTTCAGAAAATGCTATGACTATAAAGAGACCGACTACTAGTCTAGGGAGTATCCCTGGCATGAATTCCAGTTATTCAGCTCATTTAGATCTACTCGTAATGTTGTGGCATCTTCAGTTATAGATGGTGCGTTTGGTGCCTCAGTTTATGATTCAGTCAGTTGATCTAATTTAGACCCGTTCAAATTTTATTTTCCTTATGCCAGTTAGTTATGTGACTGCAAATATTGCCAAGATTAGTGCATTTTTACTTCTCACATTTATCTCTTATTATAAGTATTGGTTTTTTCATACCCATTGATAATTATATGCCTTGATGAATTTATATCTGTCATTTTGTGTCATATTGTTGAATTCATGATTATATTACTACTCCGTGGTTTATTTCTTTTAATAGTGGATGAAGTAGATCTATATTGATATTTTTTCCCTATTGGTGTGGTTTTGGGTTCGAGTCCCATTTATATTGGCATATTAGCCCTGTTGTTGCCCTTGAGTAGTACATGATATTGATGTACATTTTGGTATCGCCTGTTCAGAATGTTGATCTTGATATTGCTATTACTATTGCTACCACTGTGTGAAATTATTGATATTATTTGATATTGGTACCTGATGTTGTTACATGATGAATTTGATTCTTGATGATAGGCGAATTTACACGCCTATAGCACTATGTTTTGCCCATATTTGTGCCATGTTTTGAGAACAAATTATATATTTCATGCACTTTTAGTCCTTTTTCCTGTAAGTGAGCTAACGGACATGATTAGCAAAGTTTCAGGTATAAATGATGCAGAATTCAGCATTTTGTGGATAACTTGACGCCAAAGAAAACTCACGAAGGAAGGAAAGAGAGCTTGGACGCCCAAAGGACCAAAAGTGATGCATGGAAAATCTGTCCCGGGCCAAAACAACATTTCTGAAGACTTTGGGGACTAGCAGTAACTTAGTTGGATTTGGATAATGATACATTAACCTAGTACAAGTGGGTTAAGTATTTCATTAGTTTATTTGGATTAGGAGAATGTTACATTAACCTAGTACAATTGGGTTAAGTATTTCATTAGCATAGTAGGATTTGGTTAGATATTTCATTAGCCTAGTAGGATTAGGATATGGGTATTATAAATACCCTATCATGCTAGAGATTTTTAATAATCAACCATTCCACCATTCCATAATTCACCATTCTTCAATCCATCCACCATCCATCAAAACAATTACTCTTCTATTAATTCTATTTTTTCATTCATCTATTCAATTCTTAATTTCCGCAACAAGAGAAACGTTACTTTGCAAGAAATCACGCCTAACGCCTACCACAGTTGTGCTACACGAAATTCATCTTTATTGTGGTGCATTAACAATGTCAATTGTGATTTCCTTCGCACTCATGGGTAACTAAACTTCTCTGTTGGGGTTATGGAAGTCGTATGAGATACTATCTATTGTTGTGAGATTGTGAGTTCGTGACACGTATGCTGCTTATATCATTATTCTCTTCATCTTAATCTAAATTTTTGTGGCTGCAGACGCATAGAATAACGCCAGTATAACATTTAACTTGTTTGAAAGAAAGGTTATTTGTCTGGAAAAGAGATAATGTCAAGGTAGTAGGGTCCCATCCCCTATTAAAACGTTAGTGCCATAACTGGATTAACCTCTTGGAGAATTCGTACCGTTAGACACGCTTTAAGCTCGAAAGAGTTAAAGTGAAATAATCCTCGAATAGGTCGAAAGACGCCTGGATTTACCATCGACTACAATTCTCTATAAGCACATGCATGTCAGAATTCTACACACTCATAGTCAATAGAGACGTATAACTCAGAAGGTAGACATAACCCCAACGCTTCAATTCTAATTTTTTACAACCTACATAACATTTTTTTTTTTACTTTGCTATTTTCAGCTTTTATTTTATTGTTTTGTTTACATTACTTGCACGACAAGACTCCCCCCTTTTACGAGACTTACACCAAAAGTTTAGTAATTTTGCTTACTTATTGGCCAAGCTATTCCCTGTGGGATCGACACCCAACCCAGGTTGGGTTCTATATTTGCTAACGACCGCTTTACATTCCTACGAGAGCTGTAGATTGAGCGTTATCAATTCTCGCTGGTTAGCTGTATAGACTAATGTTATCTAGTTAGAGTTTCATTTTCTTGTGATACTAATTGGTGGCTAGAGTAGATATAGCCTAATTTGGTGAGTCCTTTCCCCTAGCCTGGTGAAATTGACTACGTTCCCTCTTGGTTAACTGTATTAGATTTGTTCGAGCATGTGTTATGGTATCGAAGGTAAGTTGACCTTCTATGATATTTGTGGATTTGAGTCGGCAATTTATTTATGTTGCCCATTTTGAGTCTGAGATTCTTAGACTTGCCTCCTGGTTTGTGAAGGATTGTGTTTTGGCTATCTCTTCCAATATAACCCATTTGTGAGATTAATTAGTTTGAGGTCCATTCTTTGGTTATGACTATTTCATCACCCGATAGTGGTTTCGACATCGATATTAAGGTATCGTGTATTCATTTCTTAGATTTGATGGATTCGTTCCTTTGTGATGGATTGCCTTGTTGTTAGTATGGAGATTGGATACTTTTTTATCATTGTGATATGGTTTTTGTCTAAAGGAGTTGGAAGATAGAGGCTGGTGGCCTTTCCTGTGACCACTTCTAAAGTTGGAAAATCAGAAACTCTTTAGCCTGAGTTGTTGGTACTCTAGTGATTGTCTCGACTTTGACCTTGGCCTTGAAATTGGTATTTCTTCTTTGATGATGTGGTTCTTGGGTGGATTCAGGAAATCCCCATTTCAGTATTTGTTTGGCTTGTTGAGGCTTGGTGGAGTGATTCTCCTATTGATATGTGTTTATGACTATTTCTTTGCCTAGATGAGGTATTGTATTAGTTAGTTCCGGCTTAAATTACATTTCTCCGAGTTGCTAAAGTGTTTGCCTTCACTAGTGTAGTTTTAGGTCTTGAGAAGTTTTGAGTATGTTTTGATAGCTCATGCCCTCCAGCAGATATGGGATGCGTTATTTGCATTTTCAGTCGATGATTTACCCTTTTAGATGATTTTCGTATTGTGGGTTGGTATGATTTATCTCGGATATGTTAGATTTAGATACTAAAGTCGATTTGAATGGTTGGTAATGATATAGGTTTATTGGTTCAGTTTTGACTTGACTCTTTGGAATGGTAATTCGGAAGTATGATAAATTTGGATCATTAGTGCCTACCCGTTCTTAGATTTTGTTTAAGATATTTGAGAATGAGCGATTCAGCCTTGGTATTGAGATTCTATCTTGGTATTGTAGAGCTTGCATGCAATTTTTGTTGTATACTTGTTTTTGTTTAGATTTCATTTATAGGCTGGTTGATCCTATTCTGTGGTTGTCTATTCGTCCTTCTTGACGTCGGTTGGATTATATTTGATAAGTGTTCAAATGATAGCCATGTGCCCCATATTGGTTATTTCTGTTTTGACCTCCAGTTTCAATTTTCTTTGAGAATTTTGGATGATTTACTCAATGAGAGTAATATACTTGAGTTGGATTTAGTAAGCATTTTTCTCGATACATGGATCATCCTAGAGCAAATATTCAATCATAAGTAGTTATACCTTGGATTTTGAAATTTCAATTTGATTTTCATTCAGACTGGTTGAAGCATTGGCATAGATTGCATTCCTTGATTATCTCCATTTGTATGCCCAGATAATACCTTATGAGCTTATTTCCATGTTTTTCTCATGGACTTTCAGTGGATTAGCTTTAGTTCTTTGACTTTTTCCATGATAAGATGGAGTCGATGAGACTTAGGTGATTTTCCTCCTGGTTTGGAGTTGAAGCATGTGTAAACTTGTTTAGGAATGTTATTTTTGGGTTTGGATTTTGTTTTATAACTTATGTCTTGGTTTTCTTTTGGTTTAGATGAGACTTTGTTAATTTATATGGATATAGAGATGGTATCAGCAAGATGTGATTTAGATATGCGTGCATCGGCCTTTTCATTTCAGTTGGCATTTAAGTTGAGCTGGCTATTTTGGAAGTAGAATGAGAGTTCTTGTCGAAAAAGGGATACTTGTGGCAAAATCTATTAGAAGTGTTTTCTCTCCATTGAGGTTACCTGGAAAGTCATGCTTGGAGAATGTGGGCCCAATACCTCATCCGTTTGAGCTTTTGAGATTCTTTGTATCTGTTGACTTTCGAGGACGAAAGTCCTTTTAGTAGTAGATGTTGTAATGACCCTTCAGGTCATTTTCTATAGTTATGTTTATCTTCACCGTTTGAACTTCTCTATAGCTTCCCCAATTCATTTATGACTTGTTGGGACTGATGGTTTGGTTATCGGATAGTTCATTTGTTTTTTTAGCGTCAATTCCCTATTTAGAAGTCTTCACTGGTTTCAAATGGTCACCGAGTGAAAACTTCAGCAAAACGATCTCGTATAGAAATTCTGACTACGCCAGCAAATTCAGAATATCGATTTTAGTTTAGGTAGAGCTTTGGTTCAGTTCCTAATGCACTATAGCTCATTTTGACCTGTTGGTCGAAAAGTTGAAAATTTGAATGAATAGGTGTGGGACTCACTTTTTATCGAAATGATTTGGGATGAAAGTTTTGATGATTCCAATGGATTTGAAATTTGGTTTACACTAAAATTTCACTATTGGATAATTTATTTTGGGTTCCGGATGAGTTCCGAGGGTCAAAATTAAGCTTTTGACTTTGCTGTCACAGAGTACCGCGTCTCTTCGTCGAGGGGTCAATAAATAGACCCCAAGGTCGCGAATTTGAGGATTTTTCATTCATCTTTGAGAGCTTAAAACCCTAAATGGGTATGATAACTCAAAATTGAGTCTTGTGGGTGTCTAGAGAGCTTGGTAAACATCTTTTATCATGATTATCATGCGGATTAAGGTAAGATTTTATCTCTTTATTGGTGAATTTCTTAGTTCTTGACCCAAAATCCCAATTTAGCTAAGGGCTTGATTTAGCCCTAAATTTGGTTTGTTTTCACGAATTAATTGAGGGTTATGATTCCTTAGTGATGTATGAGCATTGGGTTGATCTTGGAAATGCAATTTTCGTATGTGGGACCCACTTGGAATTTTTGGTGTCGTTTTTGGACCCGAAGCACAATAGTGCAATATGGATATCATTAGACTCGTATTAATTAGTAGATTATATTTGTGATAGTATGATGGCATTTTGGGGATTGTAAAGTGAAGACGAGCATGTGATGCTTGAAGTGTGATTTTGCGGTTTAGCCTTGAGGTAGGCTTCTGTCTAGTCTTCTTCATGGATGATGTATGATATATATTGCGTGTGAATGTGAATGTTAAGATTGATATTAGATAGATTTACTTAGTATTGATTATACATATAAGTTTGGGGATTAGATGAGGGTTTGACCCGTAGGTTGAATTACTTAATACTCTTCTAGAATCCTGTTGTGTTCTCCCTAGTTTGGGTAAATTCGTATCATGGATATGATATAATGCTATGCTTGGAATATGATTTTAGCATTTGAAGCATGATTTGTATATTTAGCCTTATTGGGCTAGTGTGATAGTTTTGGAACCGTATGTTTGGTAGAGTTGACTTCAGTACCCTTGTTTCTAGTCAAAGTTACTCTCTTAGGCTTTAATATGGCTTTCTTGATATCTAGAAGATGAACTAGATACCTTAGCCTTGTTTGGAGCATAGTATGCCTAGTTATTGATATTATGGATTAGAAGTGGGATTGTTTGACCCACTTAGGCCTAAGCCTATGTTAAGTCTTGTGGACTTATTAGCGGGTGTTTGACATAGATGAGGCTTGTAAACCTTAGAATAAGGTTACTTAATAACTTGGTAACTTGTATTTATGTTTCAAGATTGTGGCTATTTAGTTATGGTTATAATACTAAATGTGGAAGTGATATTGGGCATTTAGAGGTGATATTCCTCCTAGATAAATTATGTGCCCTATAGAGATGCCATTTCCTCTTAGATTTGATATTTGGCCTATACTGTAATGCCCCAATTTTCTGAACCAAAATGCTACACGGTGCTCATGACTCCAAAGGACCACAAGCTAACTCATGACTGATATCTGTACCTGTAAACTGCATAATATCTCATAAAATATGCGAAAACATAAACTGTAAGGCCATAAGGTTCAATACTGATACATATCGGAAAAACATGGTATAACAATACCAAAAAGAAATATAAATACTGAAGTCTAAACATCTAATCTGGCATCTTGTCCGAAATCCTCTAACTGAACTGAATAAGGAGTTGAAGGAACATGTCTCCAACTAACTCAATGAACTGAAAAACTAATCTAAAATACGGCAATAAAGTAATAATAATATTGTCCTTGAATGAAGAGGAGCACTGACTGTTGAAATCTGCAATGCTACTGCTGCTCTAAAACTCGTGCCTCTATACCTATGGCGTCAAATAAAACATCATAGCGCGAATATGTCAGTACGATTGAATGTACTGAGTATACGAGTGAGGTAGGCTAAATGCAAAGGGTTTTATATGCATGAACAATGCTAACTGATATGAACGTGAGAATACATACATACATACGTAACTGCAACTAAACTTAAGGTGATACTAACTACTGAGTCAGAATACTGACAACATGAGTTTACTGATGCTGAGATACTGAATGACTGAGTTTACTGATATTGACATACTGAATGACTGAGTTTACTGATATTGATATGTTATTCATTAATAAGTGAGGAACTGATGCTGTATTAAATACTGGGAGACTGATACTATATTACTAATAAAGGAATGATTGTTTCTGATAGTTCTAATTATGAAGAACTGATTTAATTGACCGTATATAACAGTCCTGAAACTGAGCTCATGATAACATGAATACTGAGTATGAATACTGATGACATGTATTTACTGATAACATATCATGATTGATAACTAAATTTTGATAACTGATATATCTGATAACATGAGTTCTGATAACTGATAGCATGAATGACTGTATCTGATAGTCCTAAATCAAATGGAACTAGCTAAGTTCCGTACTGTATCTGAGTTGACTGTATCTGACAGTCCTAAATTCTAAAGAACTATCTGAGTTCTTTTACTGAGACTGATATTGAAACTGTGGGAAGTAGTCATCTAATGGACATGCCCCAAATAAGCTATAATAGCTAAGCTAGGGTCCAATCTCTGCCCTGATTGGAAGGGTGTCAATACCGCGCAACTGGTAAGGACAAGCTATGAGTGACCTTCATCTGGCATGAACTCTAATGAGAACGGTGGAAACCTCATCTGATTGGTTAAGCCACCTCATCTACTCTCAAATGATAGGTATTGATGTCTCAATCTATGCTGGCTACATAGTTCTAGAATGCAAGAACTGCTTCTAAGAATCACACCCTCTACTGGCAGGTGAGTTCCCATCCTTCGCTAGGTGCTGAATCCTACTCCCAACTGAATGACGCTGAACTGATTATACTGAACTGATTATACTGAACTGATTTCCTAGTTTATACTAGAATTAACTGAACTGTTACTGATTGTTCTGTTTAACTGAATTGAACATGGATTGAGTTTATTGAGTTTCGATGACTAGCGGAACACTACTAAATTCTGTTAACTGACTAAATGCTACTGAGTTCTGTTAGCTGATTGAAGTCTACTGAACATGGCTTGACTGAGAGTATCATGAAAACATGACATGGCTCTAGGCACATAGCTATATTTTTTGGGTATGAATACCCCTAAGACTCGATGGAAGGAAACTGACATGACTTGACATACAAGAGTTCTTGACCAACATTAACAATTCATAACATAGCATCTATGGGGAATTCATAAATCATGTGGTTTTCATAACCTTTTCATATAGCTAACATCATGGTCAATTCTAATATCATGACAAGACAACAACATATTCATAGCACATTAATAGTATAGAAATCATCTTGATCAAGTAGACATGGCAAAATCTTGGAGCATGAAGACTAGGTACTTGATCATCATTTATTCGTTGAGGCACATTATCAAACATATGGTAGGTATAGCTTTAGCATGGGAGTTAACTTAAGCACATAGATATGGCATGGAATCATCATTTAGATCACAAATAGGTCAAAGTGCTCAATTCTTCTTCACTTAGGCATTTTAACAAACACCTTGCATGCACTATTTAGGGCATAGGCCTAATGATCAATTTTATACACCATAACACCATAGTTCAACTCAATTCTACCAATTAAATCCATAAAATATCATGGTATCATGAACAACATGTAAAGATTCAAACTTTATTCACACAACATGGAATTTATGTGAAATCATAAACATAGAGTAAGGACTTGTTAATTGACCACTCATAAATCATGAAAACATGATTATGCCTATTCTAGGTATTTCATCGAACACCTTGCATACACACTTTATTACATAAGTGTTCTTAATAATTTAATCATCTTAAACCACCCAATTTCATGGGTTTTAACTACAAGCACGCATACTTCATGAGAATCACCCTAAATTAACATCTTGAAGCATAAACAACAACCATTAACATGTACATGATCATATCTCAACAATACAATCACAATATAGTATTTAAAGCATGGTTCTTGGACTTCTACAGATGAAAGGAATCCGTGGATGAATGCTACGCATACCTTAGGTGGAAGATTCTTGAAGAAATTCTTAGACATGTTCTTGATTCCTTGACTAGTTCTTGTTCCTTTGAGAGAAAATAAATTGGCTCTTGAGTTTGAAAAACATGAATATCATATATTCTTGAAGAAGAATTTGATTCTTGTTATAGGTTATGATCTTGAGAGAAACCCTTCTTTTAATGTTGAAGATAAATGAGGAGTTATGTTCTTCAATTGATGGGATTTGAGTCTTCAAATTGAAACCCTAGCTTGAGTTCTTGAGAGGATTTTGAGAAGAGGAGTATATTTTGCTGCAAATAAGCCTTAATCCCGTGTTTGGGGTATATATAGGAGTGGAAGATGACCAAAATACCCCTAAGGAACAATTAAGGTCAAATCTGTCCCTAATTGACTGTATGATAGGCTGAGGTAAATTGATCATAACTTTTTATTTAGATGTCCAAATGGGATGAAACTAATTGCATTGGAAATAAGACTCAAAAATATTTCTATTGATATATAGAAACTCTCACAGTTCATTATATTCAGGAAGTTATGATAGTTTGAAGTTGACTACTATTTTTGACCTGAAATGCGCCCCGAATGCGGGAGCATTTTAAACCAGTGAGTTAGCCACTGAAATGCACCCAAAATGTGCATGGAATGTGTCCAATAAATACTAGGGACTTTCCCCATCACAAAGCAACTTAAAAATCTAAAAACGGAGGTCGGGAAGGTCATCAAATAAATCCCCGAAGTTAGGAGGTCTAAAATGAGAGTAAGTGTTGAACTTGAACACTTAGCAAAGAAAAATTTTCTAAGTGTTGGAATCTCTCATGGATCTTTACGACCTGAATTTGACATGTGATTTTTACAGGGTCTTACACATTGTTTCAAATTTTAATTTTTAATTACTACTAGTTATGTTGTGACTTGTGCATCAATTTGAACCAAATTAAAAATGCAAACAACTAAAATAAAATGATATGTCTACTTTGTATGTCTAGTGCCTGTTGGTTCAAAGTTCCATCATCTTCTCCATTGATAATGTGCCTACTTAGCTACTTGTTCAATTGTACAAGCTATTTTGAATTTTGAGAGTTAAACAAGAAAATATGTTATTGTTTGATTCTTGTAAGTTGTAATTGAGTTCTTACTTTACAACAGTCTCAACATTCGATTAAGAATAATTTTACCATAATACCAAAATCAATTTTAATCTCCATAATTCTGGAATCCAATTTAGTCTCTCATAATCATAATCAATCTCACAAAAAAAGAAAATGCCAATCATTTTGAAATACCATTACCTCCTTCTCAAGAATTTGATTTGAATTCTTTAAAGTTTAATCCTGGAGAAAGAATTCCAACATTGAAGTATCCTTCAAATGATCTTATTAGAAGAACATATCTCTTAAAAGGTCCTTGTCAACCTCGTTTGAAGTTTCATGAGTATCCTCAAACAAATATTTCTGGATCAATGCGCCATTTCAATCGTGAATGATTTGATGATGTATATCATGACTGGTTAGAGTATAGTGTTAGTAAAGATGCAATCTATTGTGTGTATTGTTATCATTTTAAAGACAATAGCATCCATCAAGGTGGAGGTGAATGTAACGACCCGAGACTACCCCTAATCGTCACAAGGTGCTTAGGACCACAAGTGATCCCCTTTGGATGTCCAATTGTTCAGTAAGTTTTGAAGCATGTAAGCTACTAGCTCTGAAGTTGCCAGGGCTTAATGTTGAAGTTATAGATGAGAGAGGTCATCCGGATATGAGACCAAAAAGTTTCCCCGTTGAGAAACTTTACATATATAGGACAGTGTCACGAAGGAGGTTCGACACTCCTGATTTTGTTTGGATAATGGCTGAAGATGCATCATCCACTCCATATAGCACGGAAACTGCTCTCTGGTTTCTTCTTAGAAATGCCTTCAGGTATTAGTTCCGTGCTAGTTATGGTGGAGCTGAAGCTCGTGAGCCATCGATTTTACCCTTTGTTGAGCGACTTCGCAGCAATTAGTCATGAATAATGAGTTTAAACTCTACATGTTGTGCTGTATAAGTAAAGACTACTGTTGTATTTTTGGGTGGGAGGGGGCATGTCCAACTGTGTATCATATTTTGTATTATTATGTATCTGTTTAATTTTCTGTTGTGACTTGTTCTTCTGGTGAAATGGTGTTGTAATGTACTTCTGGTCATGTATGGTTGAACTTTGGTTCTAACTCTCTTTGATGATTTATGTGAATCCTCATTCATTTGAGTACTGGAATTCCATTTGTTCGACTTTTAGAAGTTAATTACTTATTTTAGTGTTCTACTAAGAGTCGGATAAACAAACATTTATTTTCGTTCAAAGTGGGATTTTGCTTGTTTCTGACATAGTGGTATTAAAACTTCATTTTGAATCAGTACCCCAATCGAGGTTGAACGATTGCCTTCACCACATAAGATGGGACTTTAGACACAAGAGGTTTGGACAGCCAAAGGCAAATCTACAGCGTAATCTATGGCTTCACGTAAATCTAGTAGCATTTCTCCAGATCGTTTTATATATATATTAACATGTCGACTAAATAACTATAAACATGTGATTATGTACTCAATTACTGTCCTATTAACTTGAGGAAGGAACTCCTATACTTCAAATCCTGAATCCATCTGTGTGAATGCAAAGATTAAAATAAAATTACTGCTATGCTTCTTAACTATTGTAACAAAAGCAAAAGCATGAACCAATGTATCTGTATCATTACTCTGCTAAAAAGGTCTATTAATGTTCAAAATTCCAAACAAAAATTATCCTTTCAAAAGTTCATTCATGCACGTAATTGCTTTTATTGGTATATGAACCAATGTATCTGTATCTGTATCACTATCCTCCGCGTATTATTAGACATAAAACGGATACCGGATTCCTCTTGGGGGATTTAAGCAAATGGCAGGGTGATATATATATGCGCCACTCTAACCACTTGAATAACTCCGAGCAACAGACTCTTCTTCTCCATCCGAACCTTCCTGCATTAGACTTTGTGATGCGATTCCTCTAAGGTGATAGTTTCCATGATGTGTATCTGGGTAAAAGTTGCTTCATTTCTAATTGAGTAGCATCTAGATAACAGACTTCTCTTCGTTAAGCTCATCAATCGTATATTTAATGGACTTAAAGGTGCCACCTGCAGAAAAGAAGACATGGTTAGAAGCCAAAAACAGAAAAGAATTATCTAGGACAATTTAACCTAGAACCTCCATTACCCCGGAAAGATTCAATACTTCTAATTCTGAGAATCAACAATGCGGACCTTGAGTATTCTTGACAAAGGAACAGATGAAGCGTGCACATCAGTGAAGGAGGCCGATCCCCATGTTGGTCCAGTCGAAGATATTCAACTTGCAATCTATCAATGGTGGAGGTGACAGCCATTTACCTATAATGCAATCTATTGATAAACTTCTTTATCTTAGAAACAGGAGGGAAATATGCACCAATTTTGTCTAAAAGTTTGAGATGACATATCCTTAGCAACAAGACGTACAGTTGTACATGAGGCCAAATGCAGCATCAACATCTTGATCATTAGAAACAGCAGTCTCTCAACTCCAAATGCTTATCGGTGGCTGATTCTTAGTGACGTAAATTTCACCACCCTGCATCACAATTCAAACTTTTTGCACTACGAATATCCCACTTCTTATTGCATTGGACTTCCCCGGTAACTTTGTTACCTGAAGAGGTTTCACTTCTTATGGTACAGAGGTTGCCAAGCTTTTGTTTGATTTTCTTCTTTCCCATCATATCAGAGAATCAGCAATCCCACTAAACCAAAACTGGTAGCGGAAATTACTACTGCTTGACATAAACCAGATTCCTCTTTGATAATTTCGGAAGATGCCAGCTGATATATCCTCGCTGATCTAGCAGCATTTGAATAATTCTGAGCAACGGGCTCTTCATCCCTGTCTGAACCTTCATGCATTAGATTTTTAATAAGATTCTTGTCTGTCGTATCACAGCTATCAGAGAAAGAACAGCAGCTAATTATTTCTAGAGCTAACTGCAACCAAAATAGGTTTTTCCATTGTTAAGTTACAAAGTAAATCCACATTGTCAAATATAACATTTCTCTCGCTATCTATATATTCAACATCAAGAATCGTCCACATTATGATAATGAAGATAAATTTAGCAAAGGAAATAGGAGATAGAAACAAAAGATTAGATGATAATTCATTGATGAAAGTTACTAAGCAATAGCATAGTATGTGATACCTCCATTTTTACTATATTCATTGCACTTCCTTTTCCTCTACTTGATTGTTTTCCTGTATCTTGATCGGTTCCGCCTCCGTTTTCATGATTACTATTGAATCTCCTCTTGCTGTGTTGGCTGGCATTTTCGATTCAGTTGTCGGACAGATTAGGAAATGACTGATGAGTTGTTTGTTTCCTCCTTCTCTCGGTCTCTTTCATTCTCTTTTCCTCTTTCGATGATTGTTCCGAAGTAACTTATCCTTCCCTTCCTTTCAGTGTTTTCAGGATCTAATGTATAAAATTTGCATATAACTTTATCTTTAAGAACACAAGAAAATGAAGAAAGAACTAACTACGTTAAGCTTTCATCAAACACAGTGCAAAAGAATAGAGAAGAACCTGTTCTGGTGGTGCTTAAGAGCTACTTGAATAACGGGATATTATTCAGGCCCAGGACCTGAAGCTCATCCCCTCCCATATCTTCAACATATTGTTTAATCTTCTTAGCAAAATCTTCAAGCTGAGGGCTCTTTACAAGTTTGATGATTTTCAACAGACAAATATCGCCGAAACTAGGTGGAATCTCCTCAAGCATATGACATTTCCGCAGTACTAATTTCTCAATCACAGGAAAGGATTCCTCTCCAACCTCCCACTTAGCAAGAGTCACTTCAGTCAAGTTCAAATATTTGAGATTCTCAAAGGTGTCTTCCTCCCTCATGTTCCATTCCTCCCCCTGGATGATTGTTCTCCTAAGGAACAAATCTTCAAGATTGGGCAGTCTCGAGGAAAGTCATACAACAACAATGTTTTCAAATTGAAAGGGAAGTGAAAATCCCACGACCGATTTTTCGCTACTGAGGCCCCACTGTCATTGGAGTTTGAACTTTTAAAATCTACTGTGAGGTGTTCTAGTTCAGTTAGGAAATCAAATTTCGGGAACCAATATAGCTCTGTTGAGTAATCCCATGATTCCTTGAGATTAAATCTAAGCCTTTGAAGATTGGGGAACCTTTTGAAAATATCCTCTATTTCTTTTGAATAGGAAAGCACGAGGGTCTCGAATACTCTCAATTTCTCTAACTTTGAGTCCTCTGCTATCAATATTGATTCATCTGTATCCAAGTCAAAGAAATAACAAGCATCAATGGACAGCACTCGTAACTTTACAAGATCCCAAATTCTCAGTAATAGTACCAAGGTTGATCCTTTTTTATCAACAAACAGGGTTTCTAGATTCCAGAGGTTTGAGAAAGATGAAGGCAGAGATTTAACTTCTGTCCCAATTGCTAAGAACCTCAAATGATTCAACATGCATATTTCATTCAGCAAAGAATCTTTCACCATCATAAAAGAGTCACACATGACCAACACTCTCAGAAGCCTCAAGTCTCTTAGGTGACATGCATCAGAAAGACTGTCGACCATCTTGTGTCCAGTTATCTTCAAAGAATAAAGGTGTTTACCAGAATGCCTTTTCCTTTTTGAACTGAACAGGACAAAATTGCTAAGCTCAAAGTTCTCCATATTATAATCAATGTTTACCATCTGTGGCATCAAATCTGAAGAAGAAGAAGATGGATCACTTGAACTTATCTTCTCAAACAACGTTTCCTCTTTTGCTTTAATACAACAAAAGTCATGTACAAGATCATGAATTTGGAAACTAGGGAGATCACCCATCTTATTGAAAGCAATTACCAAGCTACTGGAAATTGACATATCCAAATAAATTTCCATAACTTCTTCCAAACTCTTCATCTCTGTCTGTTCAACAAGCCCTTCAGCACGCCAATACATTTTCAACACATCTCTGTCCACTGCTGTATCCAGATAACTTGAAAGGTAGAGAAAACACGGCTTCAGTTGAAGAGGTAAATGGTCATAACTTAATTCTATAACCTTCATCATGTCAACTTCACTGTTCAAAATAAAGGAATTCAAATTATTTCGAACTTCAAGCCAAACAGACTTTTTATTTTCCTTCCCTGCAATGACTCCAGCAATCAGATCAACAACCAAAGGAACTCCCTTACAATTATGGACATTTTCTTTTCCAACTTCCAATAGTTCATCAGGGAAAATCTGTTCTCCAATTTCCCTTTTCTCTAATAACTCCCAACTTTCTTCTGGACTTAGCAATCAAAGGTTAAGAGGATCAGTGTTGCACTTTCCATGAAAAGCCACTTCCTTTTGTCGAGTCGTTAAAATAATTCTTCTTCCGTTCTCAGCTTTAGGGAAAGGTCTTGTTAGATCATCCCATGTAGTAGTATCCCACACGTCATCTAACACAATTAGATACCTCTTTCCATACAATTGTTTCCTCAGCTTATCGGCAACATCAATATCCTCACTGGACTTCAAATCCGAGCCAGTAACGTGATTAAAAAGGTACAACAACAACTTCTTCTTGTCATATTCTTGGTCTACTGTGAACCATGCACGAATGTCAAGATGACTACAAACTGATTCATCATTGTATACTTTGTATGCCAAAGAAGTTTTGCCAGAACCCGGCATACCAGTGATTGAGATGACATCAACATCTTTCGGCACTCTGGTGAGCTTACTAATTAACCAGTTTGTCTCCTCCTTAAAACCTACAATTATTTTACCAGTTGTCAATGACTTTCTTTCAACTGGATTATTGGGAGCGTTTACAACAATGAGGCTCTTGTTCTTGGGAATCTTCTCAAGTAATTTGGAGACATCTTCTTTGATAAGACTGATCTTTTTTATTGTGATGGGAAGTGAGAAAATAAAATGTAAGAGACCATTATCTCTTATGATAATTGAATCGATGACATCTTTAGCCTCATATGCCACATCTAAAACACGTGCCCAGAGATCTTTATACAATCCTTCCTCAAGATTCACGATACACGATCTTATGAATTTGAGGGCTTCTTTCACCAACTCAATATCTTCCTTTATCAAAGCAATTGAATAAGCATTGGAATCTTGCAAATCATTTAGGTGTTTGTGTAGCATATGCAAGAAGAGAGGTCCATCGCTCATGGAGAAGCTCCATTGAAATGCGTCCGGGGCTTTCAGATAAACATATTTGAGATCTTCCTTGAGGAGTTCAATATTTTTCAGCAACTCTAGAGCTGCACGACTTGTTTCATCAGTACTCTCTTCATTCCTTGATTTTTCTTCTAAGTCGTGAACGAGAGTTGATACCTCCAACATAAGTGCTCCAATACGTTCCATAAGATCAAATAATTTATCATGATGAATAAAGTCCTTCGGCATATCAGTAAGAAGAATTAATAAGAACTCTATCATGACATGAATTTTTCGAGTCCCTGAAGTGCTAGGGGTAGTAACAGTTATCATTTGCTCTTGTAGATGAATCAGATATTCTCTAATAATGTCTGGAGAGGTTTCTAGGATCTGCTTGATGAAGCATTCAACTTCTGCTGATGGTGAAGCTTTAAAACTTGTAAAACATATGTGCATCACCTCCAGTTCAATTGGAATAATTTTCATGAGTAGATGTGCTAGCTTGAAGAGTTGAGAATCTCCATAAGTTCGACTATTCCAAAAGAAGAGTCCAACTCTCTCAGCCATGAGTTGAAACTGAGGAGAGACATATTGAACAATCTCGTGCTCAACGCAACCATTCACTATCAACCCATGGAAATCTTTCATGTTTCCACACACATTCTGAAGAATCTCAAACTGAGTCTCTAATGGAAATATCTGTTCAGTAAGATACTTGGATATATGATGGAGATTCAAGAGGAGGAAGTTCAACTGCTCGTCAGTCATTGTGGCACTTGATTTAGAACAATGACACGAGCTGATGCATTCATCGATATTATCCATGAGGCTAGGAAGGACATGATCCATGTTGTTTTTACACCTGACGTTGTTGTCAACATCATCCAAAATTGGTCGAAGAAGATTCTCAACCTCTTGTCTTTGCTCACTCATTACATCTTCAAAAAAATTCAAATCACAATGAGAAAGCTGGACGCACGTACAAATAAATGCCAGCGCCAATTTCAGCTCTTCTATTTGATTGACCATGTTGAAAGCATTTTGACCTCCTTCATTCTTTAACCCCTCCAAGAAATCCAGAACGTTGACAACGTCCTTACGAAGAGCAGAAAATAACACCTGCCAAATGACCAAACCATTGTTTTATTTATTTTCTATATTTATCAGAATATCAAGTAAATAAGCAAACCCATTAAATTGAAGTCTTGTATTGAATTTCATATCAGGAAGGAAAAATTTATACATTGATTTTGTGGGATTGTTGGGTTTATCAACAGTTTTGGTGCTTCAAATGTTCTATCACTCAAGGCATATATTTTTCTTGCAATTGGACTTTTGAAAAGAACTTAAAATAATTTGTAATGTGGCCATAATTTTTAGCTAATATTTTATTCAAAATCTCTTGAAAGCCTCATGATAAATGATACATTGTAAATCTCTCAAGAATTTTTTTAATTATTTTTTATCGTGACATTATTTTGAGCTATTTATTTTCTCTCAAGAACCTCCCCCTATAAATAGGGGAGATTTCTTTCACTTTGAAGACGCACCAATTGAGAAGACACACCAACATTTGAGACGATTTAGTTGTGTTTGTTTTCTCCTTTGTACAGAGTATTTGTGATAGAGTTGTGTTGGAAAATACTCTGAGTGAATCTCTTCTTGGGAGTGATATTTGCGAGGTTATTTGGGATATTAGAGTATTTAATTACTCTAATTTTGTACTCTCTTTTTGTGCTTTTGTACTATCTTTTGTTCCGTTGATGTTTAGTAAAGTTGCTCTTCCTTTTGGTTGTGAACGTAGGTCAAGTTGACTGAACCACGTACAATTTGTGCCTCCTTTATTTTCTCAACTTATCAACTTATCGTTATTATCGTCTTTTTTATTGTCTTTAATTGATTACTTTGTTTAATTCTGCATTATCGGGAATCTCGATCCTAAGAAATTGGTATCAGAGTAGGTTAATCCCAGTTTAATCTTAGTTGTCACCATGACGATTACAAAGATTTATGTTTTAGAATTTGACCAAATTGCAAAATTTGGTATGTGACAGTTGAAAATAGAAGCTATCCTAGTTCAGGATGGTTCAGATATGACACTTATCATTATTATCGTCTTTGTTATTGTCTTTAAATGATTACTTTGTTTAATTCTGCACTATCCAGGATTCTCGATACTAACATAATTGACATATTATTTTCCGACACCTAAAAATTTGAGTTTCTGGTGAAGTGTACTTTCAAGGTAAGTAACACATAGTTCTGAGACTTTAATGAGACAAAAATTAATTTTGTTCACCATACTGATACATCGCGTGAAGTCCAGTGAATTAATTTGAAGGGTAACGTTGACGTAGCATATCATATAATATAGTATGACATACCGCTAAGTTGTTTGCTTCCCGTTTCTCTTTTTCTCCTTCACTTTCCATGACTATAAGTGTCTTTCAAGTACCCTTCCTTTCAAATTCTCTACAGGCGTAACACACTATTTACTCTCTACTTTCAAAACTTTTATACATTTAATCTACCTTTTACTATCTGAACAAAAAATTGACCTTTCAGTGAATTGTATTTTCAAGATAATTAACACATAGTTCTATGACTTAAATGGGACAAAAGTTACATTTTGTGATTATACTGATACAACAACTAAAGTTCAGTGATTTTAGTGAGTCAAAATTAGTTTATATAAATAACTAATTAACACATACATACCTAAGTAAAGTTCAGTGCTCATTACTGTTGAATACAAAAGAAAGAGGTCTCGAGTGTGGAAGATTCTAGAAGAAGCAATAATAGACTAGTTGTTTTTCTGTTATAACTATTTTCAGTTCGTTACACTAGCGCTAACGGCTAGTTAGTTAGTTAGTTAGCCTAATCTCTAGCCTATAAATGTATAAGAATATACACATTGAAGAATAAGGAAAACAGGCAGTTACTCTTCTCTCTCATCTTCTTCCTCTCTCAGTTCTCTTCCTTCCTTTCTTCTACAAATACTATCAAACTCTGTACTTCCTCCATTGTTGAATAAACAAGAAGCTTACTGCTATCTTGTATAATTACATGGTATCAGAGACAGCTTGGCTAGATCAAAACTAGTTACCTTAGTCGATTATGGAGATTGAAGAAAGTGCTCAATTATAGATTCAGATTTTTTCAAGTTCTTGAAGGATTTCTTGAGTCAAGATTTTAAGGTTCAAGTAATGGTAAATGGTGTAGAAATGGGTGGTGGATCAACCAGCAGTGCAAAAGCTGTTATTGCAATGGATTACAATCATCCTCTCTTTCTCAGTCCCTCAGATGTTAGTGGAACGCAGATCATCTCCTTCCAATTGACAGGTGTGGAAAATTTCTCTATCTGGTTTAGGTCTATGCGTGTAGCTCTATTAGGAAGGAATAAATTAGGACTTGTTGATGGTTCTTGCACTAAAGAAAAGTTTTCTTCTAATCTGGGAAACCATTGGGAAAAATTAAATGCTATTGTATTATCATGGATTATGAACTCTGTGTCTAAAGAGTTATTAGGTGGAATCATGTATGCATCAGTTTCAAGTGTTGTGTGGAATGAGTTGCTTGAAATATTCAACAAAGTAGATGGTGCTAGAACTTTTAATCTGCACAAGAAAATTGCAACACTATCTCAGGAACAGCTTCTTCTGTGTCCTTCTATTTCTCAAAACTAAAGGATCTATGGGAAGAATTTGAGGCACTTGTGCCTGCTCCTGTTTGTGATTGTGAAAAGTCCAAGGAGTTTGTTCTAAATCTACAAAAAATAAAGTGGTTTCCGTTCCTCATGAGACTAAATGAAATATATACACAGGCTAGAAGTTAGATACTACTTATGGCTCCTTTGCCTCCTGTCAATCAGGCATATGCCATGATAACGAGTGATGAAAAACAAAAATCTATAGCTACTAATGCAGGTGTGATAGGATCTGGCCCTGTAGGCATTGGTAGAAGTCTTGACTTAGCCATGTTTACAAGAAATGGGACACAGAAATTCAAGAAGAACTACAATTTGCAATGTGACTTCTGTAAGCTAAAAGTTCATACTAAGGAAAATTTTTTGGAAGTTATTTGGATATCCTCAAGATCACAAGTTCAAAAAGAGGTTCAGGTCCGAAGGAGCTAATGCAACATACAAGGTGACTAGTGATTCTCAAGATACTACAGAAATGACTACAAGGCAAGGTTCACATTCAAGGTCTGCCCAAAGTAACTGGTTCAATGATGGATGCCATCAAGAAGAGTCTGAAATGCAGTTGGATCAACTAGGTCAGATGGGAACAATAGCCTTTAATAAGGAACAATATGATCAAATCCTTAAGATGATCAACAAAAATAGTGGTGCTAGCACTTCTACTAAGACAACAAATGTTGCAAATACAGGCATTAGTGTATTTCTAGCTTCATATAAGTCAAGAAATTGGATAATTGAAACCGGTGCCACAAATCACATGGTTGGAAAGTTAGACCTACTAGTGAATGAGTCCATAACAAAACTAGATAAGCCAAGAAGGGTGTATTTACCTAATGGTGATATGACTTAAGTTACACATATGGGATCTAGTTATGTGTCTGCTGAAAATAGTATAACAAATATGTATCATATTACTCAGTTTACATGCAGCTTGCTTTTAGTATCACAACTGACCAAGAAATGGAAATATTTAGTGAAATTTTTTCCTATTTTTTGTGTTTTCCAGGATCTTTGTACTGGAAAGGTGAGGGGGATTAGTAAGCTTGATGGAGGTCTGTATATCTTAGTGAATTCTCAAGAAAGGAAGGTTGCAGCAGCAACAAACGTCTCTACTAAAGTTGATGAAAGTAAAGCCCAAGCTGAGGTTGATCTGTGCCATATAAGATTAGGACATGTCTCCTCAAATATACTTCTAAAGTTGCTACCTACTAAATTTCATGTAGTAAAAGATAGAGTAAATAAATGTACTATCTGTACTTGTGCCAAGAAAACTAGACTTCTTTTTTCTACAAGTAATACTCAGTCTGCCTGTTGTTTTGATTTAATACATATGGATCTATGGAGACCTTATAGAATTTCTACTATGAATGGTAATAAATTCTTCTTAATAGTGGTTGATGATTGTTCAAGGTTTACTTGGTATTTCTTATTAAAACTCAAGTCAGATATGTATGTGCAAATACAACAATTTCTTGAGTATGTTAAGACACAGTTTAGCAAAACTGTGAAAGTAATTAGAACTGACAATGGAACTGAGTTTGTGAACTCATTATGCAGTAGTTTATTTGCAACCAAGGGTATTGTACATCACACCTCATGTTCTTATTCATCTCAATAGAATGGTGTGGTTGAAAGAAAGCATAGACAGAGCATTGAGGTTTCAAGCAACAATACCTGTTAAGTTTTGGGGATATTGTGTTTTAGCTGCTATGTATCTCATAAACAGGTTACTAAGTTCAAGTATTGATTATTATACTGCATATGAGAAATAGGTTGTCTATGTTATGCTAATGTGCTAAATGAGTTTAACAAGCTCATGCCAAGATCAAGAGCAACTGTGTTGATGGGACATTCTAGTACTAAGAAGGGATATGTCTTCTATGACATATTTACTAATGTTTTCTTTGTTAGCATGGATGTGTATTTCAGGGAAGATGTGTTTCCTTTCAAGCTTGAAGCAGCTGATGATCAGATTCCCTATCATGTGTTTCCATTAGAAGATCAATATTCAACAGTAAGTAATGTTATGGCACTCTTGCAGGCTCCTATAAGTGTCTTATCTCAAGAGATTCCGAACATTGTGAACCAGTAAGAACACCTACAGCCTCATGTACCTACTACTAGACAGACCATAACCAAGGTATATCAAAGAAGATCAAGCAAACATCAAGAGGTTACTCAGCAAGAACATTAACTACAAAGGGTTCCTAATACTACACAGCCTGCAACTCAACCATCTGTAGCTCAAGATCAAAGAAAATCAACTAGAGAAAGGAATTCACCAGCATGGATGAATGATTTTGTCTCTAAGAATACAAATAAGCTACCTCATGCTTTTGCTAAAAATGTATCATAGGATAAACTATCTCAATCCTATAAGAGTTTTATGGTGAAAACCTCATCTGTTACTTAGGCTACAAGCTACTCTGAGGCCTACAAAGATCCTAGATGAATAGATGCAATGAAGACTAAAATAGAGGCCTTAAATTCCAACCACACTTGCGAGGTTGTTCCCTTACCTAAAGGTAAAAAACCCATTGGTTGCAAGTGGATATATAAGGTGAAGTATAAGGCTTCAGGTAAAGTAAAAAGATTTAAAGCCAAACTTGTAGCAAAGGGTTATGGACAAAGAGAAGGGATTGACTACAAAGAAACTTTCTCACCAGTTATGAAGATTAAAACTGTAAGAACTATTCTTGCTACTGCTGCAAAGAAGAATTGGTTTGTTCATCATGTGGATGTCTACAATGCATTTCTAAATGGTGACCTCACTGATGAAGTATACATGGAGTTGCCTCAGGGATTTGACAGTATGCAGACTGACCAAATCCCTATATGGCTTAAAGAAAGCACCTAGACAATGGAACATGAAGCTATCAGAAGTCTTACTAAGGTCTAAGTTTGTTCAAAGTCAATATGATCCATCTCTGTATATAAGAAGGACACAAGAAGGAATCACTTTGGTACTTATGTATATTGATGATATGTTAATCACCGGTGATAGCTTGAAACTGATAGAAGATGCAAAATTTATGCTACAACAAAGCTTCAAAATGAAGGATCTAGGTGAGTTAAGGTTCTTCCTTGGTATAGAATTTGCAAGGTCAAGCAAAAGGATACTAATGCACCAGAGGAAGTACACTCTAGAGTTACTATCAGAATTAGAATTGACAGCAGCTAAACCAGTAGTTACTTCTATGGACTACAATGCCAAACAGACCTCAAAACAATTTTATAATCATGTCAAACAGCTACAACCTACTGATGATCCTCCTACAGATCAAGGTGTATATCAAAGACTGATTGGCAAGTTACTATACTTAACCATGACTACACCTGATATTGCATTTAGTGTACAGACACTAAGTTAGTTTCTACAAGAACCAAAGAAGTCTCACATGGATGCTGCAATCAGAGTTATGAGATATGTTAAAAATCAACCTGGTCAGGGTGTGTTACTATCTAGTGAACCAAGTGATCAGGTGAGTGTCTACTGTGATGCAGATTGGGCATCATGTCCTCAAACCCAAAGATCAGTGACTGGTTACTTTGTAAAAATTGGGAGGTCATTTATATCCTGGAAGTCAAAGAAACAAGCTACTGTTTCCAGAAGTTCAGCTGAGGCTGAATTCAGAAGCTTAACAGTTGTAACAGCTGAGCTGGTTTGGATACTAGGCTTGCTAAAGGAAATTGGAATGGAAGTAAAGTTGCCAGTCAAGGTGTTTAGTGACAGTAAATCAGCTATTCAAATAGATGCCAATCCAGTTTACCATGAGAGAACTAAGCACATTGACATTGATTGCTTCTTAATAAGAAAAAAGATAACCCAAGGGATGATCACTACAAACTATATTGCTACACAAGATCAACCTGCAGATATGCTAACCAAAGGCCTCACGAAGGCTCAACAAGTGCATCTAATCACAAGCTAGAAATGAGTGACATTTTTTCACCTTCCTAGCTTGAGGGGGAGTGTTGAATACAAAAGAAAGAGGTCTTAAGTGTGGAAGATTCTCAAAGAAGCAATAATAGACTAGTTGTTTTTCTGTTATAACTGTTTTCAATTAGTTACACTAGCGCTAACGGTTAGTTAGTTAGTTAGTTAGCCTCTTCTCTAGCCTATAAATGTATATGACTATACACACTGAAGAATAAGGAAAACAGGCAGTTACTCTTCTCTCTCATCTTCTTCCTCTCTCAGTTCTCTTCCTTCCTTTCTTCTACAAACACTATCAAAGTTTGTACTTCCTCCACTGTTGAATAAACAAGAAGCTTACTGCTATCTTGTATAATTACAATTACATACCTCAAAATTGTTTGCTTTCCCTTTCTCTATTTCTCCTTGTTTTCAATGACTGTAAGTGTCTTTCAAGTTTCACTAGCAAAATTCTCCATATCTGATGTAAAAAAGAAAGAAGCATAAAATTTATTTCATAGAAGATAAAATTGTCTTTCAAGTTCCTTTCCTTTCAAATTCTACGTATAAAATGTAGATAAAAGTTTATCAAAAGAATTAAGTAGCAAAAAATGTACAGATATAAATAAAGTAAATAGTATTCCGTGTTTACTTTCTCAATTTTTGCTACAGATCTTAATACCAGAATTAAACAAATTAAGTTTGTCAAAGACTAACCTTATCACTTTGATGAAAATTCTGATATTGTTGCTTTGTTCCTCTATGTTCTTGTGTACTCTCCAGAAAACTATTAGCTTGAATAATGAAAAGCTCAAATTAGAAGATAGAGAGAACAAATCACTGATTTCCAATAAAGTCTATAAAGAAAAAGCATAAAGCAATGGCCTCACTTGTCTGCCATGAATCATACTCTCAAGTGGAAACAAAAATCTGCAATATATACTACTCCCTCCGTTTCGAAAAAGAATGAAATATTTTTCTTTTTAGTTTGTTTAAAAATGAATGATCCTTTTTTTTTGTAATACTTTAATTTCAACTTTTCACATAGTATGTTTAGGGTCACAAGATTAAAGGACATTTTAGTACATTTGACATAACTTTAATTTAAAGCCACAAGATTCAAAATTCTTCTTTATTTTCTTTAACTTTGTGCCAAGTCAAAGTAGGTCATTCTTTTTTAAACAGAAGGAGTATATTTTTTTTGAGACAAGCATCCAGTATCATTTCAAATTATGATCGAAGTTGCTATGACATATTTCAATTTTGCAGGTGTCCTATTACCCCGAACTCAATTATAATATATTTTTATCACCCTTTTGAGCTAACATGGAACCTTTATTACATAAAATGGAGCGCACATTAAAGATGTCTTGTCAGCTAAAAAGATTGACAAAAGATGCCCCATCAGATAAGAAGGATGATAAAATACTTTAAAATTTAGTTTAAGATAATAGGGGCCATGTAAAGTTGGTGTATGTTATAGTGAATTTGGTCATAGTTAGAGATTATTAGATGCTTTACTCTATTTTTTTGGTGTTGCATTTGACCATAAAATTTTGGAGTTTTTAGTAATTTGAAAAATACAAATAGTTTTAGGGGTACTTGAAATTTTTATCATCTAGTCTTTTTATTCAATTGTTAATTCTGCTGCTTTGTGTAAATGCTTCATGATTAGATGGTGTTGTTGAGATAAGTATTCACATGAAAGTTACTCTAAATCTAACTTTCAATAGTTTGTTCACTTTATATTGTTTTCTTAGTTTCATTTTGTTTGAAACTATTTTCTTATTACATCATCAAAAAAATATTCACATTCTTATAATTTCTTAATTAAAAACTTTTATATTCACACAACTATTATGGCATGTTTATTGCTAGGACCCAAATAACCAGGCGTCATACGAAAACTAGGGCTGTCAAGTGGGCCAGGCCGGGCCAACCCCGGAACCGGCCGGTGTTATTTAACCGGGTTGAGGGCCGGGCCGGGGCCGGGTTGTGGTCTAAGTGGCCAGGCCGGTCCGGGCCCAACAGTAAAAAAATCAAAAACTACCCTAACCCGGCCCACTTAACTCAACCTGGTCAAACCCACCTAAACCCGGTCAAATTCGGTCAAAAATATACCCACCTATATACATTATAAATACGTTAAACAATATATATACACTATATATATAGTATATACTACATTAAATTTAAAAAATATATACACATACACAATTACACATATATACACACCATCCAAATATATATGTACTACTTTAAACTTTAAAGTTTAAATAAAATATACTACAATATATATATATATATATATATATATATATATATACATGTATACGTTAAATATACATGTCTATAGAAGATCTATTCACATATATACACTCTAATCTATGTATATGTAATACTTTAAATGAAATATACTATAATATATAAACATTACAACATATATTTGTATAGTTATATACTAATTTATAAAACATATACACATGTATACGTTAAATATACATGTCTATAGAAGATCTATTCACATATATACACTCTATTCTATGTATATGTAATACTTTAAATCAAATATACTATAATATATATACATTACAATATATATTTGTATAGTTACATACTAATTTATGAAACATATACACATGTATATGTTAAATATACACGTCTATAGAAGATCTATTCACATATATACACTCTATTCTATGTATATGTAATACTTTAAATGAGATATACTACAATATATATACATTACAATATATATTTGTATAGTTATATACTAATTTATAAAATATATACACATGTATACGTTAAATATACATGTCTATAGAAGATCCATTCACATATATATACTCTATTCTATGTATATGTAATACTTTAAATGAAATATACTATAATATATATACATTACAATATATATTTGTATAGTTATATACTAATTTATAAAACATATACACATGTATATGTTAAATATACACTTCTATAGAATATCTATACACGTGTATATGCACCATTCAATGTATATATACGACTACTTATAATCTATACTACATTATATATACATTACAATATATATAGATATACTTATATACTAATTTATAAAATATGTACACATGTATACGTTAAATATACACTTCTATAGAATTTATATACACGTTTATATGCACCATTCAATGTATATATACGACTACTTATAATCTATACTACATTATATATACATTACAATATATATAGATATACTTATATACTAATTTATAAAACATATACACATGTATACGTTAAATATACACTTCTATAGAAGATATATGCACAAATATACAAAACATATGCTACTTAATATAATAAATTAATAATATTTGGTAGTAAATTAATAATATATTAGAAGTAAGTTTTTAATTTAAAGTAGAAAACTAGAAATTCAATCTAAAATTTTAAATCGTTAAATGAAAAAAAATAAAAAACAAGGACTAAGGAGTGAATGAATTTGGGGAATTTTATTGATTGCAAAATGTTCCAAAATTTATAATTTACATGAATGAAAAATATAAATTATGCTTCATTTTTTCAAACTCATTCATGTTAATATTAATGGGAACTTGCATAGGATAGTCGAAGTCAACGGGGGCAAAACCATGCATTGGACTTGATTCTGCTAAGTTCTCCCGTGAAGTCATAATTTCTTCAAGTTTAGCTCGTCGCTCGGCTCTGGTTCCATTCCTTGGTTTCTTCTTTCCGCTCTAATCCAATCTCTGAGGCAAACTAGATCATTCATTGCATTGCTTCCCAATGAGTGTCGGTTGTCTCCAAGCTATTGTCGTCCCTGACTAAAGGCGCTATCTGATGCAACGGTTGACATTGGAACATTCAAGATATCTCTAGCTAATCTTGAAAGCACAGGATATTGTGTTTCATTGCTCCTCCACCAATCCAACGTGTTGATCCGTCGTCTGCGATCCTCTGGTGCCATCCGAAGATAATATTTCTGCTCTTCCAGATAAGTTGATGTGTAAGTTCTCTCATCAACACTGTTCCAACAATTTAAATCATAAAACGAATCAGAAAAACCACTATGTGCTGGCCTTTTAGAAGATGATGGCTCCTCGGGAGGATGAGGAGCGACAGTTAGAGTGATATTTGTAGGTACGGCTAAATCAAATAAATCAGCATAGTGATTATATAATTTTTCTATGTAATCCTTTGCATCAGTCGTAGCCGTCCACAAATCAGGTTGTACTTGTTCAGAATCATAGTTAGTATTTATTTCTAAGTTAGTATAAATAAGAGTACTAAAGTGACACATATGATTATATTTCATGCACGGATTTAGCATAGCACCAACCAAGTAAATAGGGGGAATCGGAAAAAAATATTTTTTAAATTTTGTAAACATGGTGCCAACAGCTTCTTTATAACCTTCTTTATTTTTATATTCTTTGAGCAAACCAGAAATATCGGTTATATATGCCAAAATATTACAAACAGTAGGATAATAAGCACCAGAAAATTCAACCGTAGCTACATAAAATTTTTCTAAAAACTTAACAAGATCATTAATTACAACCCAATCAGAATTATGTAGCATGCAATTAGCAGAATCAACAAATGAACCGCAATGTTGGTTAAAAGCTAGTGTAATAGGAATTCTATATTTATAACAAGTTTTTAAAAATTCATACGTAGAATTTCATCTAGTATCAATTTCCTCAGGCATCAAAATCGGTGTAAGTCCATTTTCTTGACATTTAACTTTAAATTCTCTAATTCTTGATCTACGATTATTTTCTTGAATAATACCAACGGTAAGACGAATTTTTTCAATATAAAGCTCAAAAAACTCAAGACCATCTTTTACAATTAAATTATATATATGATATGCACACTTAATATAAAAAATTTCAGGCAAGGGCGGAGATAGCGTAGATTTTATTTTTGTTATAGCAGTCTTGTTGTTAGAAGCATTATCAAAAGCAATACATAAAATTTTATTTTCGATACCATAATATCCGACAATTTTAACAATAGAATCAGCAATAAATTGTCCATTATGTTTACAATCTTCATCATATAAAAAATCAAGAATACGTTTTTGCATCACGAAATTACTATCCATCCAATGACAAGTAACGGTTAAATAATTATTTTTATTTACAGCACGACCAAGATCAGAAGTTAGGGACAATCTACATTGAATATTTTTTAAGAATGTTGATAAATAAAAACAATATTGTGAATGAAGTCTAAAAATATCAGACCGGCAAGTAGTTCTAGGAATACCGTTGAACATAGGATTATAAATTACTTGTATATAACGAATAAAGACATCAGAAGAAGGAAAACTAAAAGGTAAACAACCCACAGCTACCATTTTATCTATGACAATTTAGATATGACAATTTCTCTATGTTCCTTTTAGTGTCAGGATATACCGGGGCCTTTTCCCGACAGTTATAGTTAGTCATTAGAGCCTTCACAGATTTAGTTGTTAGACAGATCTTGTAATTTTTAGTCTTATTTGTCATGACTATTGTATCTTCAGATGTTAAGTGACATTAATGAACATTGTTGAAAGACTTTATCCTTTAAGAAATTTTATTTATTCTGTTTCCTCTCTATTCGTTATGTTAGTTGTATGCTCATGTGATATGCCAAAATGTTCATTCGTACTAGCAATAGTATCGGGTGCGTGTCACCTCTAGAGCCTCGGGTCGGGGAGTGACAATAATTCTTTCAGCTTCCTTTAGATTTCCACGACAACAAGTATTTCACTACTCAGATTGAACTTCTTTTTCTTGATGGTATTCTGGTTTGTTTGGAAAGCTGCATCTTTTTCTGAAGTTTGAAATGGGGCATTCAACAAGAGAAGTTTTAATAACACATACTGTTGCATGAGGCAAAAGTTGTACAACAATTATCGATGGTTGATTCCAAACGCGTATCGATGGTTGATTCCACCAGCCTGCATGACAAATATTACTCCTTGTAGGCAGAGATCCCACTTCTTATTGCATTGGAATTTCTCAATAACTTCAGCACCTGAAGAGTTTTCACATGTTTGTGATGATGTATTTCATCGAAATATTTATGAAAACTTGAGTAAAACTGAGATATAGGATAACTTTCATATAGTAGAGAGGCTGCCGACCTTTGGTTTCACTTCCTTCTTTTCCAATAGCAGACAGTAGGAAACTCCATGTATGTTTCAAGGAAAAACTCACCATTGAAGTCCACAGAATTTGGTGGAAGAAAAGTCACAGTGCAAGGCATAGCAGCGGCATGCCTACTAGGAGGTGAACTGAGCGGCAAGGAAAGGTTCTGCTTTTGACGGGGACAGAAAATGTTTGTGGGAAAGAAAGAAACTTCTGCATAAAAGTTCTTTATACATATACATGACATTCTGTATCTTAATGTTAGTGTTAATATGGATGATTATTGTATGACTTACCGATAAGTTGCTCACTTCCTCCTCTCTTTCAGCATTTTTCCCTCTTTCCATGATTGTACTTTCCAAAGTAACTTCTACTGACCTTCCTTTCTAGTTCTCAAGGTCTGAAGCGCAAAAATTTTATCAGGTGGAAGAAGTAAGATTTCAGGAAATTGAAGAAAGAAACATACATGTCATAGAAGGAAACAATTTGCAGTAGTCAAGACATATGAAAAATCATTTTCGAGATACTGGGCAAGTTCAAACATCACATGGTGTTTACAAAACGTTATCTCACAATGTTAATTGATACACACAGACAAAAAATATGAAGTTTATACAATAAAGAAGAAAATAGAAGACCATTCACAAACAGTTCAGTTGAGACTTTCATCAAACTACGCGTTCAGTGTAGACATCTTTTTACACTGCAGCAATTGAAACTAAAAGAATCAGAATGGAGAAGAACCTGTTCTGCTGGTGCTCAAGATATTTCGACCTTAAGTTCATCCCCTCCTGTCATCTCTTCAACATATTGTTTAATCTTCAGTGCTGAATCTTCAAGTTGAGGGCTCTTTACAAGTTCTATCAGTTTTAATGAATCAATATCCCCCAAATTAGTCGGAATCTCCTCAAGCATATGTAGACACATAATTTCGTCCCTCTCCGATATCGTTTTACCCGTTTTTACCGTATCCTACTGTGTACCTTCACCCATGTAATTACATCCCACAAAAATACAAAAAAATAACTCTCAACAAAATCACTTAACAAACTTTTATTCTTTTTAGCATCTTAACAACCCTTTCAATTAAAAAAAGACATATTACCCATACCCCTACCCCCAACACCCCATACCCACGTGACACCTTCCCCTCATATTTCTTGTCCACAAAGGCAAAAAGTGATAAACATTAAAAAGGGGCCCCCACAAGGAACCCATTTGTTTTAAGGGGATGAAATACATATATACACACATCATCATCATAATCACATTCTCACATAGAAAAACCATTCCAAAAATTCATTCACAAAAAAAAAAAAAAAAAAAAAGGAGATCATCCATCATCTTCTCCACAATTCTCACTGACCTTCACTCACAAGACACACTCACCATTCTTCGATTAACAACATCCTCCCCAAGATACTCTCATCTGACCATTAATCTCATATACACACTCAGTGAAGCGAGGGAGGGGGATACAAATCAGTGAGCAAAAACAGGAACAAAGGGGGGAGGACACCATTTTCTGGTTTCTTCTTCTTCGGAGACGAGGTGAAGCCACTTTCTTCTTCTTTTTATTCTCACTGGCTATACATACACAGAGGATAGATAGGGAGTGTGAGATTGAGAGGGAGAACTGATCAGACAAAGCTGAAAACGGGGAGGGACGGAATTTGGTCTTCTTTTCGATTTTTCCGTTTTGGGCTTCGACTACTGATACCGAGTTGGATTTGTTGGATTTTGGTTCATCGTCGAGGATTTTCTGGTCGGGGGTTCGAATTCGACTTCTTTAATTCCTTATTATCATAAAAAAAATCAATTGACAAAAGGTCCAACTATATCTCTTCTCATTTTACTTCATTATATGTGTTTGATTTGCATTAGTTGTGATTGAATGTGGATGACATTGATTTATCGTTGAGTTTCATTGAATAGATGGTTGTGTATTGTTGAAATAGTAATCTTGAATTGTTGGAATTTGGTGTTTGAAAAGAAATGTGGGGTTGGATCGGGAAATTGATAAAAATAACGAGTTTAGATTAATGTTGGATTGTTGTTTTGTTTAAATTTGGAATAAGTATGAATATTGTTTGAAATTTTATAGTATTATGTTTAAACTGAGGATTGGTAGGCAAATCATAGATTTTGGGTAGGCAAAGTTTAGGACTCATGGTTCTGTTTGAATGTTTGAAAGTTTTCTGAATGGTTTGTCTTTCTCGCATTTGAAAAAATGTATTCATTTAGCAGGGGAATGCCCCGAAGTTCATTGTATCTATTCACTGGGGAATGCCCCGAAATATTATGTTGGCGGAGGATTATCGTGATGAAGGCCTGAGGCGTTGGTTAGAAGATAGTATAGGATTAGTCTGAGTTAGAATAGGATTTACGTTTCACATTTTTATTTATTTTGGGACTGTATAATTGGGCTGAACACTATATTTTGAATTCATTTGGTTTTGTGAGTTTGATTGATTGTTTTACATGTTTTGTGTGGTTTATATATCTGTGATGTCAAATTAGCCGCTACGCTACACCAAACGACCGTGGTCGAACCACGGGATCGAGGGGTTCCTAACACCTTCCTCTCGGTCAACAGAATTCCTAAGCCGAAATCTCTGTTCGCGGATCAGTGTTACAGAGTCAAAACCATTTTTGAAAAAGAATATCCACGGGTGACTTGGCACACCTGATTTGTGCCAAGCGGTGACTCTGAGTTTTGGATATAAATAATCCTTTTTTTTGAAACAAATTTTCACCATTTGTCACATAAAAATAAAAATCCTTTTCGAACTTTAAATATATGCTTTAGGAGTTAAAAAAGAGGTGTGACAGCTCTGGCCACTCTACTGGGTAGTTTTTAGAATTTGAGCTAATTTTGGAGTTGTATCGGTTTAGTTTGACACTATAGGTGTATAGACATTTTGTTTGAGTTGTTTTGTGTTATTGTTTATCATTGTTGAGTGCCTACGTGCTTTTTGTTTACAGTTTTTATCGTATGTCTTACTGCTTTATATCTGGCATCATGTGCATAACCTGAGTCATTTATTCTGCAATAAGTCCTGGAGTGCACGTCGTGCACACAAACTCTAGTTGAGTCACCCTTATTTTAGGAGGGGGAGCCGTCGGATATATGGAGTGGATGGAAAGCAAAGCAGCCACTATCGACCATATGCTCCTCGGACAGCCTTGTTAGTAAACCCCAACATAGGCCAGCCTTTAGGTCATCCTTATCTACATCATATTGAGACCTAGTGGGACCCACGTGGCCCTTTGTAGGAGAGTCCCCTCTAAAGCATTCCTATGTTCTAAATGTTGCATATTTGAGGGTAACTTGATCATTTGATGGACTGATTCAGAGAAAACATGTGTTAGAAGTAAGGTGTGTTTGAAAAGACAAAAAAAGTGAGTCGAAAAGTAAAAAAATGAGTTTCGTAGTTTTTAGAATTCTTTATGGCTTTTGTTTTTCACAATGCAAAAATTCAAAAAAAAAAAATTTTCTACTTTTTGCACTCATTTTATGAAAGACAAAAATATCAAAAAGATTTTTCTTTGTTTCTTTGATAAGCTTTCATAATTTGAAAATTTCAAAAAAGATTTCTTTTAATAGGAGATTTTTATAAAATTCAAAAAATATGGTAGAAGTTTTGTACATTTCATATAACGAAAATACCAAAAAGATTTTCTTTCATAGCTGTTGGTGTCATTTTTTATGTGAAGTGTCAAATTGAAAACTCAATAAGATTTTGTTATGTTGTTCATCCTGTGTCTTTGGTCGTGTCTCAAGTCAGGGTACAATCTGTGATTTAATCATTAATTGTCCAATCTCGATGAACTTCGCACCCCTGATTCTCCTCTCTTATTTCAAAAACCCAAAAAGATTTTATTCACGCTTTATTAGAGCAAGTGTCATATACATCTTTAGAAGAAAATCACAAAAAAAATTCATTTAATAGGTTCAAGTTTTATTTTCATGTGAAATTCAAAATCGAAAACCAAAAAAGATTTTTCTTTGGTAATCATAAGTTTCATTTTGTATAGAAGCTGAAAAATTCAAAAAAAAAAAGAAAGAAATTTTGTCTATTATTTTGACAATTTTATTTTATTTTCTTATTAAAGTTTCAAGAAAAAGAAAGAAGAATGAGAAAAGAGTTTAATTGGTTGTTTTGGCAAGGCTTCACGAACTACACACACCTGATTCTCCTCTCTCGGGTGTGAGATACGTAGGCGCCCTTCTTGGATTCGGTGATCTTAAAAAAAAAACAAAAAACAAAAAAAAGAAAAAAGAGGTTTTGAAAAAGTGTTGAACTCTAACACATTTGTTGTTTTTTGTTGAGTCAGTTTAAGGTGGTTGGTTTGTGGCATTTTGGTTGGTCCTTCACATCACACCAAATTCAAAGGGTTAGTTGTGTCCAACAAAGATATAGAGAATGACATCATGGATCAAATAAAGAATCAGGAAAATGAGAGTTGGAAGCAAGAGATTAGGAGGCTAAGACAACAAATGACAGAAATACGTCGAGCTTGGGCCGCTGGGTTGCCTCCTCATCTATTTCCCTTTATTGATCCTACAAATACCTCGAGTTTTCCTCTAAAATCCCAAAGTCAATTTTCTATTGTTGTTGATGCACCACAACATGACTCAGAATTCATTCCAAGCCAAAAGCATCTCAATACTTCCACCATTTTTCCTCTAGCTCCTCAGCATAAGCTTGCTACATTCACAACACCACATGTCGTCTATAATCTTGTTGCTTAATCCTCTACTGGGACTTTCACACTGGCTCGCCCAACGATTGTACAAACCCATGCTACTAGTGAACCTATATTCAATACTTTTGGTGATCATTGTTATACTCCTGAGCCTGCTTTTAAGGTAACTGGACCACCAAAATTTCTTAACAAGAAGTTCAGTGTGACAAAAGAGTCGTAGAAAATGGTTTGAAAAATGAAGAGTGCAGAAAATGCTATGAAAAATTCTCTAGGACCTGCGGGTAAAGAAAATGTTTCATAAAAAGACTGGGGAATGCCTTCAAGTTCTAACCTTTCTTCAATCTTTGAGATGTTGAAATTTGAGGAGCAAGATGGGCATGAGGAATCTATGAAACATTTGGAACAATATTTCAATAAATTAAGGGAACCCGGAGAGAATAAGAATGAGAAATATGGCATTGCTATTGTAGTTGGAGAACGGGCACATCCAATAAGACGACATCGTCATTGACGTTAGTCTCAAGCCCAAGTTCAAACCCAAGCTCTCCATAATCACTCCCAAAATCCATTATACTGTGTTTCCCCACCTCCATATATAGTATATTGCGGACAACCATATGTTCAACTCCCTCCTTACCCACAATGGTGCGCACCAAATCTTCAAAGTCATCCTCCAATTCCACAAGCATACCAAAGCCCTTCTGTAACACCCTGTGACCCCATACCGAGATATCACAAGGTGCTTATGGACCCAAAAGACCACAAGCTAACCTCTTTTTGATATCTGTACCTATACACTGCATACTATCTGAAATAAATGTGGAAACTGGCCATAAGGTTCAACACATCTATACATACTCAAACTGAAAACTGAATACTTATACATCAACTTTCATCTGAAAATCCTCTAAACTGTCTGAAATGTGGAGTTGATGAGACATGTCCCCAACTAACTCTGTCAACTGACAATATAAACAAATTCTGATGCAATAATAGTAAACTGAGATTCATCCTCGAAGAAAGAGGACTCACTGCTACTGCTGCTAACTAAGACTGAACTGCTGAGGAAACTCTGAAACCTGTGTCTTTGAAATTATGGTGTCAAATAAAACACCATAGCGCAAATGCATCAGTACAAAATATACCGAGTATGTAGACGAGGTAAGTCTAAATGCAAGGGATCATGCATGTACAATGTGTAAACTGAATAATCATAAAACGTCGCATGAGATCACATACATGAATGCATAGGTCATAATCACAATTATCACAACTCTAGAGACTGGAAGTCAGATACCACTTTCCTGCAAACTGAACTCACTATTAACACTGAGATACTGAATCATAGACTCATCTGATATTGATAACTGGGAAATATGGATGCACTTTCATCAAGGAGTGAGTTCTGAAATCTCTGAACATACTGAGATTACGAGTATCTGAAGATTCTAAAATAGATAGCAACCATATCCAATAGGCTGTCTTTGAGTCTATAGATAACAATACTTCTTCATAAATGATTTTGAGATCGGCTTTTTAGTAGCGGATCTTTGAATTAGCAAGTAATCATACTTAATGGACTGTATCTAACAGCCTTAAATTCTGTACACTGAACTGAGCTCTTTCTTGAAGTCTAAGACTGATTTTGAAACTAAGATTGTGGGAAGTAGTTACTTAATCGATATGCCCCTACTATCTCTTAGGGGTACAACCTCTAACCATGATTGGGAGGGTGTCAATACTGTTCCACGGGTAAAGACATTATCATTATATGACCCTCATCTATCAGGTCCTTATACGAGAATGGTGGAGCCCTCATCTAACAGGTTAAGACGCCTCAACTACCCTCATCTAGAAGGTATGATATTTCTCATCCACCCTCATCTAGAAAGTGTGATGTATCAACCTACGCTGGCTACATAGTTCTGGAGTACAAAGATCGCATCTAAGGATCACACCCTCCAGTATTAGGTGAGTCCCCATCCATGAGCTCGCTCGACGCTAGTTTCTACTCCTAACTGAAAGACACTGATTTGATTCTTAACTGAACTTAGACTGAGATGAATATGATACTGATTATATTTCTTAAGAGATCTGACTGAGTTATACTAAGATTACTTAGTTTCGTATCTGATAGAAAGGTATCGAATCATAGCATCTAACTGATGATACAGAGCTTCAATAGATTATTCAAATTGCTTCTGAGATTAGAATTGAATCAATTGAATACTATTAGATATGAGCTGATTACAGGATGGAGGCTAAATTACTAGTGATACAGAGATTACAGAGATAACTGATATTACAGAGCCTGATTAAGCTCCGCACTTGTCTGAAGATACTTAGTTCTATAGTTCACTAAGTTTTGAGAATCGTGTCTCAATTGGAATTATCACGAAACTGACACGGGCTCTAGACAATAGCTTTATTGTCGGGTATAAATACCCCCAGGACTCGATAACATAAAAGTAAAACATACTCATTCTCATATACTCATGATCATCCATTCACCATAACAATAATTCATGCATCAACACAAGCATTCATTTATCATCATAATCATTCATGTATTATCGTAATCATACCTTAATCGTCACCATCATTAATGAATCATCATAATTATTAAATCATCTCTCCAAGTAATTAGAATCATAACATACTTCCCCCCCCTCAAAGTCCTTAAGGCATCACATTCAACATTTAGGAAACATAGACTTCTATTCATTATCACAATCACCAAAGGGTCGCTTTAAGCATCTCAGGATATTAATCACATAATAACATAGAGGAAATATGCTATTAGATTGTACTCCATTCAACAAGGTTTTACCTCAACAATTTCATATCTATATCGGTCTTAACATGTATATGGATTTCACACCGCTTGGGAAACTTCATACTATCATGTCATAGCTTACTTGCTAATCACTTGGCATATATTAAAAACTTAGCATATATCAAAGGTCACATAATGGGGAATTTACAACCATCACATATCCACTCTTTCACTAAGGTCCTTCAACAAATACTAGACAGACATAGGTTCACACTTATTTGGGAATTTCCTAATAGCATGGAATAATTCATTCACTTGGTCATTTATCAAAAACTAGGCATAAGTATAATAAACCAACTACTCATCATTAACAACCAAATTTATATATTTCCACTCATATATTATCATAGATTCATACAAACCACATAAGTATCCCATCTTGGAGGTCATTCAACATCAACAACAAGTACATAATCTATTTACCATACAAATACCACATACTAAAGACAAGTCTTGATAATCTTGTAGACAAACATGAACCACAACTCAATCATAGCAGGAACATCAATTTCAACTCACAAGAATTATTAAAAATTCATAAACATAAATCTTCGAGATATAGAAAAAGGTAATTGAGCTTCTTGGATGAAAAGGACCCAAGAATAAACATCTAAATACCTTGGGGAAACTCTTTTCTTGAAGGCTCTTGGAATAATTCTTGATCCTTGCTCTTGATTCTCTCTTAATTTTATGTGGAAGAAGAGAGAATTTCTGATTTTGGAAACCCTAGTTTTTGGGTGAAAGAAGAGAAAAGCAAATAAGGCCTTCAACACTTAAGTGGGTATTTATAAAGGTTGGGTAAAGAGTGGAAAATACCAAAATTCCCTTTAAAGAAAAAGATTTGAAAACTACTGATCGGGGTCTGTGACGGTCGATCTGATGGTCCGTCAAAGGGACTGACGGTCCACCAGGTCGTTCGTCACTCGAGTTCCAAATCTGGGTCATTCTTCCTTATCATGATGGTCGAAGTGATGGTCCATCAAGAATCTGATGGTCCACCAGATCATCCGTCACTTGGGGGTCAGGAATGGGTCATTCTGTTTCGACCTGACGGACCCCTTAACGGTCCATCAATTTATTGACAGTCCACTACTTTGGCCATCACATGATGACCAAAACGAGGGGTCAGTGCCTTCTATTGATGGTACACTTGACGGCCCACCAAGGACCTGAAGGTCCACCAGGTCGACCGTCAAACCTGGGCTATTCCGATACCATTTAGTAAAACGGCCATAACTCCCTCGTCCAATGTTGGATTTTTATAAAATTGGTATCAATGGAAAGCTTATTCAATGATATACATGAAAAAAAGTTTAAATTATATAAATATAACATGATTCAAAGTGTTTCATACTTGGGAAGATATTTCTGAAATGTTTAGACTCAGATTTTCATTTTCCCGAAAACGCTCTAAGGCTTAGAGTAGGAGAGAACTTTGTGGGGTATTACACCTTCTTGGCATGATGTTAGATCCAAGATAAACAAAGCAATGAGATAGAAGTACAGGTATAGTTGCATACCAATCGGAGATCCATATGCCAGTTTATCTCTAGTCATGTTGATATACAAACCAGTGGCTAAGATGTATGGCTGAGCAATTGAGAAGTCACCCCTCTCCTTACTAGGAAGTGTTTTGGTAGTTTGTTTTATTTTATTTTCTGTTATCTAAATTATTTTAGGGTTGTAGTTTGGAATCTATCTTATTTTGTCCATTTTTCATTATGTTCAAACCCTTCTATCTTTTATTTTAATTAAATAAAGTGTCCCTTTTTTATTTGTGTTTTAAATACAGTACATTTTATGTTGACTCTAGTAATATAAGCATGGAATCAAAGGGTTAAATTTAGAAAAAAGAGAGCATCTGAGATAATAGATAGAGTGCTGGGGCATTTGGTCATCAAGTTGAAGCCTTCTTTGAAAATTAAGACAATTATTTTGAGAATTGTAAGAATAACTTGGTAAACAATTGAAAGACATATCTCAATTAGGTCAAGTAGTGAATGTGTGATCCTATGTCAAAAGGAACAGAAAGAAAATCAGCTCCACGAAATCATGAGTCATTCAATGTAAGAAATGTACAACAAAAGTTGAATTGTATGCTACAAAAGTGCAGAAGAAGTAGTGCCGCATACACTCAGTCAAAGTTAATGTTGTAAAAGATGCTGCACATGATCTTCATCTCCAACTTTCAAATTGCATGTTATGTACTTGCATTTTCAAAGATTGATATGACGAAGGAATTTCATTCTGTTGTCTAAACATTGTGTCATCCTTTGTTTATCCCATTTAAGCCTTAATTTTATTTTCTTTCATACACCTCTTTTGGAATTAATATAGAGTCAACAAAGCTCAAAAGAAAAGGTGTCGAGCAAAATAGTAGAGTCAAAAAAGTTTCAAAAAAAAAGAGGGAAAAAGAAGAGCGTCGATAAAAATAAAGTCAGAAAAGTGCCAAAGAGAAAAAGAGTCAACAAAAGAAAAAAAATCAGAATCAATCAAAAGAACAAGCTGCCAGAACTACGTACGACCTGATTCTCATCTCTCGGGGGTGAGATATGTAAGCTGCCCTACCCGGGGCTCGGTCCAACCAAATAAACAATTTAGAGTCACCTAGTCAAAAGAAACTGGGGCATGAGGTAATCCTCATTGTTTGAATTAATTTCAAAAGTTGTAAGTCCCACCCAATAAACAATTTAGATTCATCCACTTCAAGTGTCATTTGTTCCTCATGCCATCCTTTCTTTCTAACCCTATCCAAAATCCAAGTTAAAACCAAAGAAAGACCTTCAGATCAATCTTTGAGGATGTTAAAGAAAAGCATGCAAGGGTTATGATGATGTATTTGGGAATTACTTGTCCTCCTCAGCATAAGAAATCAAGAGAGAAATAAAAATAAGAGAGTTTTATTGGTGAAAACCATCACGGGCACCGTAAGGCAATGGTAAGTTGAGAGAGATAGAAAATGAGAGAGTCTTATTGGTGAAAATTCCCATGGGCACCGTAATACGATTGTGAGTTGGGAAAAATAATAATAAGAGAGTCTTAGTGGTGAAAAACCCTTACAGACACCATAAGGCAATAGTGAGCTAAGAAAAAAAAGAGAGAAGTTTGATGATGAAAACCCTTCAAGGTGCCACTAGTCGGATGAGGTCTTAAAAGCAATTGACCCAAGGAAGCAACTAAGTTTCAAGGCCATTAACTCAATAACAATTTGTGAGAGTTTTGGATGAAAATATCAGGCATTTTAATCCGAAATGCATGGCATAATCATTAGAGTTGACTATCATTTTTAGATAATTTTTTATTTCTTCAAATGGGAACATTTATTGTCTTTTCTTTATTCTCTTTATATTCATTTTATTTTTATTGAGTCAGTTATCTAAAATAAAAATTATTGTCATTTTTCTCTTGTCTTTGAGTCAAATCCATGTCAAAATAAGTGAGAAAAGATTTCAAAATTGGCTACCAGCTTCTTCAATTACAGAAAGCGAAACAAAAGGCCAGCATATGAAAGGTATATGATTGTGAGCTGAAATAAGGCATGCAAAAGTTTTGTCAACAAACGAGTCTGGGAACTCATGGAAATATCAAGGTTTAAAGGGTCTATCTAATAAGCATGGCAAAGCAGAAATACTGTGTTTACTTAAGAGTCACTTTTAATAATCTGAGTTTGGATCAATGACACGACAAAACAGGGACAAGTGCCAGTAATCTGAAATAAAATGTAGGGAATGAACACTGGAGCAGGTTTTGGGATAGCCAAGTACTGCAAGCCACCACTAATTTTAAATGACAAATTTTCTTCGTTGAAACAGGGGCAAAGTTGCTTCACTTAATTCATCTACCATTGGGAAAGCATATCCCAAGATTTTACTTTCTGTTCAGGACCCTCCTGGAAAATGGGATTTTACTTTCAATTCAGGACCCTCTTGAAAATGGGAATTTACTTTCAGTTCAGAACCCTCCTGAAGAATGGGATTTTACTTTAAGATCAGGACCCTCCTGAAAAATGGGAATTTACTTTCAGTTCAGGACCCTCCTGAAGAATGAATTTTTACTTTCAGTTCAGGACCCTCCTGGAAAATAAGAATTTACCTTCTGTTCAGGACCCTCATAAAGAATGGGATTTCACTTTCAGTTCAAGACCCTCCTGAAAAATAAGATTTTACATTCAGTTCAGGACCTTTTTGAAAAATGATATTTTACTTTCTGTTCAGGACCTTCCTGAAAAATAGGATTTTACTTTCAGTTCAGGACCCTCCTGGAAAATGGGATTTTACTTTAAGTTTAGGACCCTCCTAGAAAATAGGATTTTCCTTTAAGTTCAGGACCCTTGATACAAGTTCAAACTTACAACAAGGAATCAAGAGAACAACAAGAACAACATCACTAGAGAATCAAAGGCCCCACTCGGCTTCTCTAGGTTTTCAAAGAAACAACAACAATTTTCAACAAGATAGATAAATAATACAAGATTGCAATAACTATAGTGAATCAAAAGATCCCCACACGACTTCACTATATCAAGATACAAACAACAAGATTACAAAATGATGGATAGTAATTTGACACAAAATATCCTAAAATCTAAGAACCCTAACATAAAGATTAGGATCCTAAGACTAAAGTATATTTACACCAAATTCTTACTTGAATCAAGAGGAACTCATGACCCTCAAGACCCCAAGTTTCTAGCCAAAAAACAACTAAAGTGTTACTACACTTTGTTATCTAGTTTTGGGTTTACTCTCAAGAACAAGAGAGAGAAGTTCTCAAATATTACAAGACTTGTGTAGTGAAAATATCAATAATGAACTAAGTCCAAGAAATAGCCCTATTATTTTCTATTTATAGTACTCCACAAAATTAAAGGAAAATGACCATTCTAGCCTTTGTCTTATGTGGCTTTGGAGTGTAATTAAAAAAACGTGTTACTACACTTTTTGGAGTGTAGTAAACTTACATTTCAAAGCCCCTCTACATACTTTAAAACATAAAATCCCTTAGATGAATTAATTACACACTCACACACAGCCATTTACATGGACATAACTTAAAGTTCTTGTAACTCCCGAGCTTGGCTACGTGTGAATGGTCTTGATCCAGTTGTACTTGTATCATCCTCTCCATATTGAAGGGAATTTGTCTTCAAATTCGGTGGATGTTCATCCTCAACCGTGGAAATAGGAGAAAGGTCACATATATTAAAGGTGTTGTGCACTAGATATTCCGGAGAAAGGTCAATTTTGTAAGCATTATCATTGATTCTTTCAAGTACTTGAAAGGGACCATCACCCCGCAGCATCAACTTGGTTTCCTTTGTGAAGGAAAAAGGTCTTTTCTAAGGTGCACCCAAACCCAATCACCCAGTTCAAGAATAAGGTTTCTTTTTCCCTTGTTTTCTCTCTTAGCAATCTCTTGATTTTTCTTCTCAAGCTTTTTCCTCACTTTCTCATGCAATTTCTTCATGGCTTCAGCCTTCATGATTCCATCTAAGCTAATCATAAGATCGCTTGGCAAAGGAGTTAAAGCCAAAAGGGTGAGGGGTTTGATGCCGTATACACCCTCAAAGGGAGTCATTCCCGTACTTGAGTATATAACAAAATTGTATGCAAATTCCACCAAAGGTAGGTCATCCTCCTATTAAGTCATTTTGCCTTTAACCATTGATTGTAACATAGAACCCAAAGTCCTATTTACACCTCGGTTTGGTCATCGGTTTGTGGGTGGCAAGATGTAGAGAATAGCAATCTAGTGACAAGACTACCCCACATTGCCTTCCAAAAGTGACTAAAGAACTTAGAGTCCCTATCACTTAAAATGGTCTTTGGAACACCATGCAATTTGACAACATTTTCAACAAATAAAGATGCAAAACTAGATGCATCTTCACTTTTTGAACAAGGAATGAAGTGTGCCATCTTAGAAAAACCAATCAACCACATCAAAAATGGTATTCCTACCTCGTCTAGTCCTCGGTAATCCTAACACAAAATCTATAGATATATCAATCCAAGGACGTAAAGGAGTAGGAAGCGGGGTATACAACCCATGAGGGAGGAGCTAAGATTTGCCTCCCTTGCAATCTAAACATTGGTTGCAAATCCTAGATACATCCTTGTGCATTCTAGGCCAATAGAATTGCTTCTCCAATATCCCGAAGGTCTTGTCAATCCCAAAATGACCCATTAGACTGCCATCGTGTGCTTTTCTCACAAACAACTCTCTCCAAGAGCTAGAAGGTACACACAATCATCTACCTTTAAACAAGTAACCAACAAATTTGGTATAGGGATTTGAACCCCTATCGGAAACCCACTTGTCCTTACCCAATTCTTTGCATTCCCTAAAGATTAGAGCAAAGTGAGGGTCCTCGGGATACAATGCCTTTAGGCTCTTGAAACCCATTAACTTTGAAGTCAAAGTGGACACAAGTACATGTTTTCTAGACAAGGCATAAATAACCACATTGTCCTTACCCTTCTTGTATTGAATAACATAAAGAAACGCTTCAAGAAATTCAATCCATTTGGAATGTTGCCATTTAATCTTGTCTTGTGCCCGTAGATGCTTCAAGAATTCATGATCCATTTGGATCACAAATTTTTTAGGCCACAAATAATGTTTCCAAGTGGCCAAGGCTCTAATCAAGTCATACAACTCCAAATCATACGTAGAGTATTTTAGCATTGCTCCTTTGAGGTATTCGCTAAAGTAGGCAATAGGCTTTAATTCTTGCATTAAAATTGCGCCTATGCCAACTTTGCTAGCATCACATTCGACCTCAAAAATCTTGTCATAATTCAACAATTGTAGCAAAGGGGCCGAGATAAGCATAGCTTTCAAGTCCTCGAAGGCCTTACCTTTTTCATCTCCCCACTTAAAAGGCCGATTCTTTTTAATCACTTCGGTCAAGGGGACGACAATGGTGCTAAATCCTTTGACAAAACATGTATACAAACTACCCAACCCATGGAAGCTTCTCACTTCTCCTACGGTTTTGGGAGTTGGTCAATTTTTAATAGCGTCAATCTTAAATTCATCCACTTTGACCCCTCTTGAGATCACCAAAAACCCAAGAAATACAACCTAATGGACACCAAAAGAACAATTTTCTAGATTAGCACATAAATTCTCCTTTCGGAGGACATCAAACACACATTTTAAATGTTTTACATGCCCATCTAAGGACTTACTATACACCAATACATCATCAAAGTAAACAACAACAAACTTTCCAATAAATGGCTTCATCACATGATTCATTAGCCTCATGAAAGTACTTGGAGCATTTGTTAGGCCAAATGGCATAACCATCCATTTGTAGAGACCGAATTTAGTCTTAAAGGCGGTTTTCCATTTATCACCCAGTTGCATACGGATTTGGTGATAGCCACTCCTCAAATCAATTTTAGAAAACAAACATGAACCACTCAATTCATCAAGCATATCATCTAGCCTAGGAATAGGGTGACGATATTTTACCATTATCTTGTAAATGGCTCGGCAATCAATGCACATATGCCAAGTCCCATCTTTCTTAGGAACTAGTAGCACCACAACCGCACAAGGACTCATGATCTCCTTGATGTACCTTTTGTTGAGAAGTTCCTCAACTTGGTGTTGAATTCCTTGGTATCCGTCGGGTTACTTCTATAAGCCAGTTTATTAGGCAATTGTGAGCCCGGCACAAAATCAATTTGGAGCTCAATGCTGCAAAGTGGAGGCAATCCTTTTGGCAATTCCTGTGGGAAGACATCCTCATAATCCTGAAAAACATGAGAAATAGGAAGAGAAATAGAAATATTAACGGGGTTAGTATTAAAACAATGAGCCAAGAGGAGCATCAGAGTGTCCTCATCATAATCCATAAATAGTTCCTTCCTCCTAGCCATCATCACCATGCTCCCGTTCCCCTTAGAATTTAGGGACCCCTCGGCTTCCCCTACTTTCTCACTCTCGGATTCCCCTCTTTTCCCCTCACTCTCAGCCTTCTTTCCCTTTTCCCCTAATTTTTGCATCTTTTAGTATAATTTATTCACTTAGAAAGGCAATAAGGGATGAACAACAACCTTTCATCCATCCTTCTCAAGTGTATATCGATTGGACCTTCCATCCTATTTGGTCGACCTATCGTATTGCCAAGGCCTTCCTAACAATAAGTGATAAGCTTGCATTGGTATCACATCACAAAGCACCTCATTATGGTAGTTGACAACCTTAAAAAGTATCATACATTGACTTGTTATGTTTAACTCGCCGCATTCATTCAACCATTGCAACTTGTAAGGACTAGTGTGAGGTGTAGTCAACAATTTCAATAAGTTCACCATTGCAACGCTAACCACATTCACACAACTTCTACTATCTATCACCGTAGTGTACACACTTCCCTTTACATGACATTATGGAATAAATTCTCCCATTGGCTAGGATCATCTATCACCTTACTAATCATGGAATGCCTCACTATAAAGTTTGGAACCACGCACTCCCCTTATTGCGGATAAGCCTCCTCACAATGATCATCATCATCATATGGCTCCCTCTCGGACGTCTCTCTATCTTGAGGCTCAGACTCACTTTCATTAACCTCAATGCCCACTTCTTCTCCAAGAAAATACATCTTACCTTCCCTTAGGATTACATTGTATCGGTTAGGGCATTCATTGGTTTTATGCCCCCAACCATGTCACTTGAAGTATTGGAACCCTTTAGGATTAGGATACTTGTGAATTTCTTGCCTCGGAAGGATTTTGTGGGCTTTTTTAGGATCGGGAAGCCTAGTAGTGGTGGGTTGGTCCTTGTTTTTAGGCAAACCCAAAGAGGATTGAACCATATCCTTATCCCTAGGCTAACCCGAGGTTGATTGTCCCTTTGCTTTGAACGGTGACTTCTCTCTAATTTCCCTTTCAATCTCAAGAGTCTCTTGGAAAATACCTTCGATGGTATCAAACTTGTGAAGTGTCAAATGAGTGGAGATCTCTTTATTCAACCCACACTTGAACCAAAGGATGTCATGTCTAATGTGTTCTCCACGATGATCAAGCTTCAACATAAGTTGTTGAAACTCATCATAATATGCCATCACACTTCAATTCCCTTGTCGTAAGTTTTACAATCTAGCAAGTAACTCATGTCGATAACTCTTGGGAAGGTACCGTTGTCTCATTAAGTAGCTCAACCGAAACCAAGGTGGTGGTGTCCCATCAAACAACTCATTGCCAAATTGTTTGACGTATTCCCACCATGTGTTAGCATAGCCTTCAAAGTGAGCTATGGCATAAGAACTCTTTTTCTCCTCCAAGATATCATTCACTTAGAACACTTTATCACACGCCGACTCCCAAGAAAGATACACCTCAGAGTCACTTTCACCCTTAAAGATAGGTAGACTCAATTTGATGGTATTGATGCCTATGTCTCTCTCTTGGTGTTGGTTTCCTCTTTCTCCATACCCTCGATATCTCCTTGGATCCACACATACTCCTCTCATCTCCTCCTCCCTCTTGTAAGCATTATCAAAGGCTCCATACCCATCATAATCCTCTCTACCATATTCCTCAAAGTGGACGAGATGGTTTTGGATGTTTGGAACTTGATTTGGAGGAATTAGATTTTGTGGAGATGGTGGTCTTCGGTTTAGTGGAGCTTGGAAGGGAGGGTTTGGATTTAGTGGAAGTATTGGGCATCCAAGTCCCTCTTGCGAAACTTGAGGATTTTGGGTATGGGTTGTTTTATTGGAGTCTTGGGTTAGGGGGTTAGATATAGTTTGGCTTGCAACATTAAGTGGAGCTAGGGAAGGATTTGGTAATTGAGGCCATGTTTCAGGAGTAACGGTAGCGGAGGAATTTCTATCATGTCCACTTGACGAAATATGCCGAGGAGTAGAAGGGCGAGAGTTCCTTTGACTCTCCACTTGTTCTAACCTCCTACTAATAGTCTTCACTTCCCCTTTTATGGCTCCCACCTCCGTACTCAACCTTTCAAGAGTTCGGGTCATAGCTCAAGAGTTTAAATAGAATTTTGTTCAGGACCCGCCTAAAAAATAGAATTTTACTTTCTGTTCAGAATCCTCCTAAAAAATGGGATTTTACTTTCAGTTCAGGACCCTCCTGAAAAATAGAAATTTATTTTATGTTCAGGACTCTCCTAAAAAATGGGATTTTACTTTCAGTTCAAGACCCTCCTGAAAAATAAAAATTTATTTTATGTTCAGGACCCTTCTAAAAAATGGGATTTTACCTCATGTTCAGGGCCTCCTAAAAAATGGGATTTTACTTTCTGTTCAGGACCCTCCTGAACAATGGGAATTTACTTTAAGTTCAGGACCCTCTTGAAAAATGGGATTTTACTTCATGTTCAGGACCCTCATGAAAAATGGGACCTTACTTTCTTTTCAGGACCCTCCTGAAAAATGGGAATTTACTTTTTATTCAGGACCTTCCTGAAATATGGAACTTTACTTTCTGTTCAGGACCCTACTGAAAATGGGAATTTACTTTCAGTTTAGGAAACTCCTGGAAAATGGGATTTTACTTTATGCTCAGGATCCTCCTGGAAAATGGGATTTTACTTTTTTTTCAAGACCCGCCTGAAAAATGGTATTTTACTTTCTGTTCTGGACCCTCCAGAAAAATAGGAATTTACTTTAGGTTCAGGACCCTCCTGAAAAATGGGACTTTAATTTCTTTTCAGGACCCTCCTAAAAAATAGGATTATGTTCCGGACCCTCCTGAAAAATGGGACCCTCCTGAAAAATAGGATTTTTATTTTATATTGAGGACCCTCCAGGAAAATGGGATTTTACTTTTTGTTCAGGACCCTCCTAAAAAATGGGACTTTACTATAGGTTCAGGACCCTCCTGAAATGGAAATTTACTTTCTGTTCAGGACCCTCCTAAAAAATAGGACTTTACTTTCTGTTTAGGGCCCTCCTAAAAAATGAGATTTTACTTTTTGTTCAAGATCCTCCTGAAAAATGAGATTTTACTTTATGTTTAGGACCCGCCTGAAAAATTGGATTTTACTTTCTGTTTAGGACCCTCTTGAAAAAATGGAAATTTACTTGAGGTTCAGGACCCTCCTGAAAAATGATACTTTACTTTCTGTTCAGGACCCTCCTAAAAAATGGAATTTTACTTTATGTTCAAGACCCTCCCGAAAAATGAGAATTTACTTTAGATCCAGGGCCCTCCTGAAAAATGAGATTTTACTTTCTGTTCAGGACACTCCTGGAAAATGGGATTTTAATTTTTGTTCAGGGCCCTCCTGATAAATGGGACTTCACTTTCTGTTGATGACCGTCCTGAAAACTGGGAATTTACTTTCTGTTCAGGACCCTCTTGGAAAATGAGATTTTCTTTTCTTTTCAGGACACTACTGAAAAATGGGATTTTACTTTCTGTTCAGGTTCCGCCTAAAAAATAGAATTTTACTTTCTGTTCAGGACCCTCCTAAAAAATAAAAATTTACTTTAGGTTCAGGATCCTCCAAAAAAATGGGACTTTATTTTCTGTTCTGGACCTTCCTGAAAAATGGAATTTACTTTATGTTTAGGTCCCTCCTGAAAAATAAAATTTTAATTTATGTTCAGGACCCTCCTGAAAAATGAGAATTTAATTTAGGTTCAGGACCCTCCTGAAAAATAGGATTTTACTTTCTGTTCAGGAACCTCCTGAAAAATGGAATTTTACTTTTTGTTCAGGACCCACTTGAAAAATAGGACTTTACTTTCTGTTCAGTACCCTCCTAAAAAATGAAAATTTACTTTCTGTTCAGGGTCTTCCTGAAAAATGGGATTTTACTTTCTGTTCAGCACCCTACTGAAAAATAGGATTTTACTTTCTGTTCAGGACTCGCCTTAAAAATGGGGTTTTACTTTCTGTTCAGGACCCTCCTGAAAAATGGCATTTTACTTTATGTTCAGGACCCTACTGGAAAATGGGAATTTACTTTAGGTTCAGGACCCTCCTGAAAAATGGGATATTACTTTCTGTTCAGGACCCTCCTGAAAAATGAGAGTTTACTTTTTGTTCAGGACCCATCTGAAAAATATGAATTTATTTTAGGTTCAGGACCTTTCTAAAAAATAGATTTTACTTTCTGTTTAGGACCCTCCTTGAAAATGGGAATTTACTTTCTGTTCAGGACCCTCCTGAAAAATGGGAATTTACTTTCTGTTCAGGACCCTCTTGAAAAATGGGATTTTACTTTCTGTTCAGGACCCTTCTGAAAAATGAGATTTTACTTTATGTTCAGTACCTTACTGAAAAATGGGAATTTACTTTAGGTTCAGGACCTCCTGAAAAAATGGGATTTTACTTTCTGTTCGGGACCTTCTTGGAAAATGGGATTTTACTTTTGTTTAGGACGTTAAAAACAAAGCAACGACGTGAAAAGTTGAAAGTTAGCAGATTGAAAAATAGCAAGTCAGGAGCCCGCTTGAAGAATAGGGTGAGGGAATTGAAAGTTAAGCAATGAGGTCAAACAATTGAAAGTCAGACAACAAGTTGAAGAAATTACAAATCAGGAGACCGCCTGAAGAATAGGGTGATGAAGTAGCGAATCAAGAGTCCAATAGAAGCTGTATAGATAGGATTTTTGTAATTTTATTTATGTTTTAACTTGTAATCTTTATTTTTTTGTAATGACAGAGCCACAGACCGAAATCTCGATGGAACCTCACTCGACTCTCCAACTTGGTATAGTCTATCTCTTTCCAATTCTTTGAAACACCTATCACTTGACTTCCTCATGACTTGGGTAGGTAAGGTTTCTGGCAAGATTCGGTTGTGTTTCTTTCTTTTACTCCCCTCTTTGAAAAATGATCGGGACAAAATTCGGTCTAGTTGTTTAATTCATTGTCTGAAAACACTGCGTGTTTACATTCAAAGGGGGCATGATGTACACAAGTAATTTCGTCCCTCCCCGATATCGTTTTACCCATTTTTACCTTATCCTACCATGTACCCTCACCCATGTAATTATATCCCACAAAAATACAAAAAAATAACTCTCAACAAAATCCCTAACAAACTTTTATTCTTTTTAACATCCTAACAACCCTTTCAATTAAAAGAAGACACATTACCCATACCCATACCCCCAACACCCCATACCCACGTGACCCCTTCCCCCTCATATTTCTTGTCCACAAAGGTAAAAAAGGGATAAACATTAGAAAGGGGCCCCACTAGGAAACTTCCAGGAAAGCCCACAAGGAACCATTTTGTTTTAAGAGGATTAAATACATATATACACACATCATCATCATAATCACATTCTTACATAGAAAAACCATACCAAAAATTCATTGACAAAAGAAAAAAAAAATGATCATCCATCATTTTCTCCACAATTCTCACTGACCTTCACTCACAATACACACTCACCATTCTTCCATTAAAACCATCCTCCCCAAGATACTCTCACCTGACCATTAATCTCATATACATACACAGTGAAGCGAGGGATTGGGATATAAATCAGTGAGAAAAAATAGGAACAAAGGGGGGAGGACACCATTTTCTGGTTTCTTCTTCTTCGGAGATGAGGTGAAGACACTCTCTTCTTCTTTCAATTCTCATTGTCTATACATACACAGAGGATAGATCGGGAGTATGAGATTGAGAGGGAGAACTGATTAGAGAAAGCTGAAAATGGGGAGAGACAGAATTTGGTATTCTTTTTTATTTTTCCGTTTCGGGCTTCGACTACTGATACCGAGTTGGATTTGTTGGATTTTGGTTCATCATCGAGGATTTTCTGGTCGGGCATTCGAATTCAGACTTCTTTATGTTAGCCCATATGTTATTGGGCCTTTAGGTTATTGGCTATGTATATATAGCCTACTTTTGGTTTAGTCAGTTTTTATGCTTTTCAGATTAAATTGTAAACCTTAGCCTTTCTTTCTTTCAATAAAGTTCTATTAATATGGTATCAAAGCTAGTTCGATCCATGTCCTTTGATTTGTTGGTTGAAGATTTTGTAGCAGGCACCTACTGCGCGGATCGAACTTTATTTTTTGAGGTGCTGCTGTTTTCGTTGGATTGATTCGTTGCTGTCTTCGTTTGCTGTCTGGTATTGTTCGTCTTTCGTTCTTTTGCTTGCTGCCATTGTTGTTCGTTCGGAATTGTTCAACCTAGGGTTTTGCATCTTTTTATTTTTTTTTTTTTTTTTTTTTTTTTTGAATTATTTGTGTGTTGCTGTGTTTACAATGACTGGAAAGGATGATTCTCTCCAGTCCATTAGTACTCAATTAGATGGTAAGAACTATGCCTATTGGAGTTATGTCATGAAGAATTTTCTTCGTGGGAAGAATATGTGGGGTTATATCACTGGAGTAAAACCAAGACCTATCGATGATACAACTGAAAATTTTGATTTGTTGGTGGACTTATGGGAAACTAATAACTCCAAGATTATCACTTGGATCAACAATTCTGTAACTCAGTCAATTGGTATGCAATTGGCTAAGTATGACACAGCAAAGGAGGTCTGGGATCATTTGGAAAGACTGTACACTCAGTCTAATTTTGCTAAACAGTACCAGTTGGAGTATGATATCCGTGCTCTTCAACAGCATGACCTCAGTATTCAAGATTTTTATGCTGCCATGTCGGATTTGTGGGATCAATTGGCACTTACTGAATCTGCAGAGGTTCCTAGTATTTTTTGGGGAGAAGCAGTCCTAACTGCTGTATATGTGATTAATCGTATTCCTACTGCATTGACTGCAGGGATGTCTCCGTTTGAGAAACTATATGGTCACCCGCCGAATTATTCTGCATTACGAGTTTTTGGATGTACTTGCTTTGTTCTTCGTCCTCATGTTGAACGAAATAAGTTAGGGTCAAAATCAGCTATATGTGTGTTTTTGGGGTATGGTATTGGACAAATAGGATATCGTTGCTATGATCCTGTAAGTCAGAAATTATATGTTTCACGACATGTCACTTTTTTGGAACATATTCCTTTTTATTCCATTCCAGCTAAAACCCATGATGTGACAAAGTCAGATATTCGGCTTATTGATCCCTTTGGGATTGACATAGAGGTTCCAGTTCCGGATTCATCCATGCCATCTGGTGTGCCACCTGATAGTGCTTCAGCCTCGCCTGTGCCTGAGTCTGCTCCTTCGACTGTTGAGACTGGAGACCCACCACCTCTGAGGCGGTCTACTCGACCTTGTAAGTCCACCAAACTGCCAGATTTTTCCTATTCTACATATTCAGCCTCATTTGCTTCCTTTATTGCAAACATACATCATTTGTCTGAACCTGAGTCGTATAGAGAGGCTGTGTCTGATCCTCTTTGGCAGAATGCTATGGCTGAGGAACTTGCTGCTCTTCATCATACACATACATGGGATTTGGTTACTCTCCCACCTGGTAAGCATGCGGTTGGTTGTCGATGGGTGTATAAGATAAAAACAAAATCTGATGGGTCTGTTGAGCGATACAAGGCGAGACTTGTGGCAAAAGGGTACTCACAACAATATGGTATGGATTATGAGGAGACTTTTTCCCCCGTAGCAAAGATGACGACTGTTCGCACTATGATTGCTGTTGCATCCGTTCGACAGTGGAAGATATTTCAGATGGATGTCAAGAATGCTTTTCTGAACGGTGATCTCCACGAGGAAGTTTATATGACTCCTCCCCCAGGTATTGACCACCAGCCAGGTGAAGTTTGTCGGCTTCGAAAAGCTTTATATGGTCTCAAACAAGCCCCTCGTGCTTGGTTTGAGAAATTCTCCACTGTTATTACTTCCCTTGGATTTGTCCCGAGTAACCATGATTCAGCATTGTTTGTTAGATATACAAGTGCAGGGCGAATTCTATTGTCCTTGTATGTAGATGATATGATTATTACTGGTGATGATCATAGTGGTATTGAGTTATTGAAGCATGATTTGGCTCATCGATTTGCAATGAAGGACTTGGGCTTGCTGCGTTATTTTCTGGGTATTGAGGTGGCTCAGTCTAAGAAAGGGTATCTTCTTTCTCAGACTAAGTATATATCTGACTTGTTTACACGGGCGCGTCTTTCTGACAACAGGACTGTAGATACTCCCCTTGAAACCAATGCACGTTACTCTCCTAGTGATGGTGTTCCATTATCAGATCCGAGTCTTTATCGGACTATTGTGGGTAGTTTGGTTTATCTTACGGTTACTCGTCCAGATATAGCACATGCAGTTCATGTTGTTAGCCAGTTTGTTACTGCTCCTACTTCTGTGCACTGGGGAGCTGTACTTCGTATTCTCAGGTATCTTTGTGGCACTCAGTTTCAGAATCTCTTGTTTCCCTCGACGTCATCTCTCGAGTTGCGAGCCTATAGTGATGCTGATTGGGATGGAGATCGCAATGATCGTAAATCCACCACTGGTTTTTGTGTGTTTCTTGGAGACTCTTTAATCTCGTGGAAGAGCAAGAAACAAGATGTTGTCTCTAGATCTTCCACGGAGGCGGAGTATCGTGCCATGGCTGTGACTACATGTGAGATTATTTGGTTACGTTGGCTTCTTGCAGATATGGGGGTTCACATTTCTATGCCTACTCCCCTGCATTGTGATAACAAAAGTGCGGTACAAATTGCAAAGAATTCTGTCTTCCATGAGCGTACGAAGCACATTGAGATTGATTGTCACTTCACCCGTCATCATTTGCAGCTCGGGACCATATCGCTTCCTTTTGTTCCATCGTCTTTGCAGATTGCTGACCTTTTTACGAAGGCTCAGTCGGCGTCTCGATTTCGTTTTTTGTGTGACAAACTCTCAATGCTTATTGCTGTTGCATTGTGAGTTTGAGGGGGGATGTTAGCCCATATGTTATTGGGCCTTTAGGTTATTGGCTATGTATATATAGCCTACTTTTGGTTTAGTCAGTTTTTATGCTTTTCAGATTAAATTGTAAACCTTAGCCTTTCTTTCTTTCAATAAAGTTCTATTAATACTTTAATTCCTTATTATCATAAAAAAATGAATTGGCAAAAGGTCCAACTCTATCTTTTCTCATTTTACTTCATTATATGCGTTTGATTTGCATTAGTTGTAACTAAATGTGGATGACGTTGATTTTTTATTGAGTTTCGTTGAATATATGGTTGTGGATTGTTGGAATTTGGTGTTTGAAAAGAAATTTGGGGTTGGATCGGGAAATTAATAAAAAGAACGATTTTAGATTAATGTTGGATTGTTGTTTTGTTTAAATTCGGAATAAGTATGAATATTGTTTGAAAGTTGATAGTATTATGTTTAGATTGAGGATTGGTAGGATAATCATAGGTTTCGGGTAGGCAAAGTTTAGGACTCATGGTTCTGTTTGAATGTTTGAAAGTTTTCTGAATGGTTTGTCTTTCTCGCATTTGAAAAAATGTATTCATTTAGCCAGGGAATGCCCCAAAGTTCATTGTATCTATTCACAGGGGAATTCCCCGACATATTATGTTTGCATAGGATTATCATGATGAAGGCCCGAGGCGTCGGGTAAGAGCATAGTATAGGATTAGTCTAAGTTAGAATAGGATTTACCTTTCGCATTTTTATTTATTTTGGTACTGTATAATTGGGTTAAACACTATATTTTGAATTCATTTGGTTTCGTTTGTTTGATTAATTATTTTACATGTTTTGTGTGGTTTATACATTTGTGATCTCAAATTGGCCGATACGCTCCACCAAGGGACCGTGGTCGAACCATGGGATCGAGGGGTGCCTAACACCTTCCCCTCGGTCAACAGAATTCCTTAGTCAAAATCTCTATTAGCGGATCAGTGTTACAGAGTCAAAACCATTTTTGAAAAAGGATATCCACGGGTGACTTGGCACACCCGATTTATGCCAAGTGGAGACTCTGAGTTTTGAATATAAATAATCCTTTTTTTCGAAGCAATTTTTCACCTTTTGTCACATAACAATAAAAACCCTTTTCGGACTTTAAATATATATTCTTTTAGAGTTAAAAAAAGGGGTGTGACCGCATATGATATTCCTGTTAGTAATTGTTTAAATAAATAATTAATATTTTGATGAAAATATGTGTCTTTTATTAAAAGGGTGTGTCTCTTATTGAAAGAGTGCGAGTCTTATTGAAAGGATATGTCTTTTGTTGAAAAGGTGTGTCTCTTCTTAAAGGATATGTCTTTTACTGAATGGGTGTGTCACTTATTAAAAGGTGTGTTAGTTAAAAGTTTCACTATTTAAACTCTTCGAGTGTTGTTTTGCGAGAACATTTTTTCTTTCTTCTCAACTTTCTGAAAATAAACTTTTCTTCCCCACACAAGATCAAAGTTTTAGATTTCTTACTTTTCAATTGAATTTCTTCACTATTTACTTGGTGCAGAAATTCAAAGTCTTATCATATCCACTTAAAATATTTCCATTAAATCCCATATCAATATCGCAGATACTTTTGTATTCAATGTTCATATTGTCAAGTCTTCATCTTTGTATTCTTCTTCATATTTTTGTTTGTGTTCATTGAACACATTTTCCAACAATTCCCACAGTGCTAATTTCTAAATCACGGGAAAGGATTCCTCTCCAAACTCCCACTTAGCGAAAGTCACTTCATTCAACTTCAAATATTTGAGATTCTCAATGGTGTCTTTGTAACACCCCGTATTTTGGGATAGGACGTAAATCGTTATTTCTATGCGTAAAGGATCCAAAAGCCATAAATCCAATGTGAACGCAGTGTGTTAATCAACTATATAGTGTGAAAATCTAGTTAAGCATGAATTAAGATCATAGAAGTCCCTTAACTCAAGGATGAGTTGAAAGTCTTCCTATCGATTGAGTTTTGTTGAGCGTTTAAACTTGGGTCAAATTCGAAAGACCATAACTTTATGTATATATTTAATTAGAGGTCCTACTATATATCAAATGAAAGATCTTTGAGTCTTCTTTCTAATTCCACTAATTTTTACTAAATCCAATATCGGGGTAAAAAGTTATGACCATTTTACAGTGAGCTATCCGAACTTCCAAAGTGCGACAGGAAGGCCGACGGACCGTCGTGCCAGCGACGGGCCATCTGGCCAAAAGGCGATGGTTTGAGGGACGGTCTATCCCTGGGGTGACGGTTCATTGCTTAAACCATCCTGAACCACCGTTTAGCGATCTAAAACCATTTTTAAGGAGATTTTTGGGTCTTTTCCACCCCTTTTAACACCTAATTACATCAAATCAAAGGGAATAACTCCTTATTCATCCATAACATCAAAATTAGGATTTTTTCCCCAAGAACAAGGAATCAAGAACCAACCTCTAAGTTCAATATTTCCAAGGAACGAATTGAGATTCGAGTTATTCTCTTTAAACTAATTAATCTAAGGTACGTGGGGTTTTTCTAAAACTATATGGGCTAGTTGAAAACACTTTGATTATGATTTGAAGTTGAGAAATCAAGAATTTTACAAAGGGATTTTGGAATTTACATTACAACTTTTCTTTAGGAATGCTTTAATGGTATAACTGATTTGGTCTTGAGGACTTTCCCCTAACCTTGATTTATAATCATGTTTCAAGTATATATATATGTATGCATTGATGAGTTTGAATGACGAATTGAGAGCATGATCTATTAGAAATCCCTCACTTGTTTACAAGCATCTTGTTTTCGTAAGATTTGATTTATTCAAAATGTATTGTTGGGATCATATTATAAATGCCTTGATTTTGCTTATGACTTGATTATGGATTTGAATCGAAGAGAGAGTGTTTTACTTGGTGTTAAAGGTTAAAGATGGTTATTAAGAAAATTTCATGAATTGTTGCAAGATAATTGACCACCATGTGTTTGTGAATTGAATTGAGGATCTTTAACTCTATTTTCATAAATTTCACTATACGAATGCTCTTGCACTATTTGATGTGATTTGGTCATACCAAATTCAGATAATACCATAGCAGATTTAGAACAGATTAAAGATACAGATTTTATCTCAGATTTTCAGATTTAGAACATAGGCAGATGCATGTTTAGAACAGACTAAAAATAGGCTTAAGAGATGTTAAATTGTTACCCGAAAAAAGCATGAGCCCTAAAACTCATTGCCCGAAATCATGCTTTGTCAACATGGGCATATTATTATTATATGCTGGTGACAGCCCTGTGGCATTGCAGATTCTGATACTCCAACCCTTACGATAAACTTGGGTTGGGGGCTTGGACTCCGAGTTAAGGGCGGATCCCATATAGCTTGTGGGGCAGCAGATATGTAGGGTACACCACCTAGATCAAAAGTAATACAAAGTATAGCTTTGCATTGACAAGACTGTTTTGAGATTTTGAGATGGCCCATGAGATTTTAAACTATGCATGCATGATATTCTTATGACTTGCTATCACCTATATTTTATACATATAAAATTGATTATTTTGGATTGCTATATGTACCAGTACAATTGTATTGACCACCTATATTTCAGGGTCTGAGGCTTAGTCTAAAGTTCCCCACTAAGCCATAGAGTTATCTGGACAAAAGTGAAGAGTGCAGTGGTGAGCCTTCTTTATTTCGGAAGGCATATTTTCTTTTCAGAGTTTGGTTATTTATTTTGGTTTAGGTCCACTGGGGACCTTTTCCCAGATTTAGACAGTTTTATTGATGACATATTTAGTAGAGAGATTTCGCACATGGATAAAGACGTTGTCTAATTATTGATGAACTTATTTCCGTATTGTTAAACAGATTTCTGATTTTCACCATGATTTTGTTTATTATATTTCCACATTTTTTTGTTGTTATTCGAGTATGATGCATGATTACCAAATGTAGAAGAGCGTCCAAATCACTATGGTTCAGGATGCTCGTCACGGCTAGGGTCCCGGCTAGGGTCCTGACAGTCTTCCTCCCCAATGTTCTATTCTTCCCCCGAAATGACAGTTCTCATAAAGCCCAACATTTCAACGTCGGGCAGTCTCACTATTGTTGATAGTGAATTATATGTCAAATTAAAGTCCCACAACAACAATAATTTCAAATTGGAAGGGAAGTAAAAATCCCATGACCAATTTGTCACTACAGAGGGCCCACTATCTTTTGTGTTTTAACTTTCGAATGACGTTCCTTTGAAATATTTATAATACACATTATCTACTTATTGGTAATACTATTATTAAGATATGTGTTTATTTACTGACCTACTCTTCCAATGTCAAGACCCAAACCGGGGCCCTGGCCGTAACGAATAACCCGAACCATGAAGGCCCGAGAGCCCTTCTAACTTGTAGTCATATACACCATTCATATGCAAATAGGAAATTCGGAAAATATATAATGGAATAAATCATGGTCATAAATCTTAACTCAATTTATAAAATAGAAAGTAAAGCCCAACAACAACTAGACAATGTCTGAACCAGTCTGCGAAATCTCTACTACATCTAAAAATAACAACTGTCTGAAACTAGGACAAGGCCCCCAGTGGACCTAAACCAAAATAATTAACATAATCTGAAAAACAAGACCTTCTAGAATAAATAAGGCCCACCAATTGCACACATCACTGCTGCCTGAAAACTCTACGACTTAGTAAGACTTCTGAACTGAGCTTTAGACCCTGGGAGGTAGGGACCAATACAATTGTACTGGTATGCATAGAAATCTAAAATAAAGCTTTTATATAAATAAAATAGTTGAGGGCTAGTAATAAAACATCATATATGATATAAATTCCAAAACACATGGGCATCTTTGGAAATCATAAAACCTTTTTGTCAATGCAGTCTTTGATTTTTGTATTACTTCTGAGTTAGGTGGCACTCCCCTACAAGCCTGATATTCCATGGGATATATGAAATCCGCCATTGACTCGGCAGGGAAGCCTCCAACCCCAGTGTGCCGCAAGGATTGAAGTGTCTGAGTCTGATACGCCACAGGGTATGAGGACAACGTATAATAATATACCCGGATCGGCAAATCACAGTTTTGGAAAATGAGTTATCTGAACTCGTGCCTTTTTCAGGGAACCACCTAAGCTCTCTTTATGCCCAATTTTAGTCTGTTTTGAAACATGCATCATTCTAATTTCAAAATCTGAAAATCTAATTTCAAACATGCATTCTACTCTGTTCTGAATTAACATGGCAGAATCTGAGTTGGTGTCGTCACACCAAGACTTGCAAGTCCTATTTTTTATCGATATTGTACCATGCATGATTCTTTCATTAAAACTCAATTCAGACCACCCAAACATGAAAATAGTATAAGAGATTTCATGTTCCGAAAACTATGAAAAATTTTTATTCTTTCAATAAACATGTGGTGGTCATGTAACCTTTAACAAACCATGCAACTCTTTGCATTATATAATTATGTTCAACATTCATCAACATAAACAACCCTCTCTTTTGAAATCATAATCATAATCCAAATATAACATTACTCAAGACATTTCATATCATGCTTTTAAAGATGCATTCAAAATAATTCATAGCATATCATAAGTAAAGGAAAATCATAACAAGAGAGGAATTTTTCATGAGTCATGCTCTCAATTCAATCATCAACCTTAAAACACATGATTACATAAATATATAATTTCAAATCAATTTGGGGGAAGACCTAAAGACCAAAACAATATCATCAAGGCTTCTAAAACATGAATGTATTCATAAAGTCAAAACCCTTTTCTTAAAATCATGATTTCTAAACCCTTTGCATAATTAAAAGAAGATTTCTATGCCCATGAGATTTTAGGAAAACCCACGTACCTTAAATTAGAAGCTTTTGAATGAACTCTTGCTTTAGGTATGTATACGTACGATTGATGGGTGCTTCTTGTAGCCCTAGCAATGGGGATTTCGATTCTTGAAGAATTAAGGAAAAGCTATGGTTAAATCTTGAGATATGTTGATTGTTGGGTTGAAATGCTAAGGATTGTTCTTGGTGATTTTGAAAGAAAATAATGTTATTGTTGTGTTGGGGGATTTAATCCCGTGTTATGGCTGAATAGGGGGTGGAAAATACCACTTTTGCCCTTAAAAATGCAAAAACAGAACCTGGAAATTGGGTGCGTATGACAGAGCATGCGTTGCACGCTTATCACATGAGGCTACTGTCTCAATCACGAAAATGGTCATAACTTTTTGGTTGGGTATTGGATTTTGGCAAAATTTGTATCGTTCGAAAGCTAATTCAAAGATATTTCATTTGATATATAGTAGGCCTTATAATTAGTTATATACAAATAGTTATGATTGATTGAAATTGACTCAAGTTTCGACACTCACTCAAACTCGAACGATAGGAAAGCTTTCAACTCGTCCCTGAGTTAGGGGACCTCTATGATCTCAATTCATGATTAAATAGGTTCAAACACTACATAATTGATTAACATGACTAATTTGCATAGGATTTATGTATTTTGGATCATCTATGCTTAGAAATGATCGTTTTTGCTCTAGCCCAAAATGCGGGCTGTTACATTTTCTCCCCCTTGGGATCATTCGTCTCGGAATGATGGGTAGGAATGTTGAAGTCTTTAAGGTATGGAATAACATAGACATGATATGTCTTCCAATAAAGGATATAGCCGAGCTGAAATATTTAAACTTCTATCATGAAACTGAATTCTGAGCTGACTTGTCTTTAGTTACTTTAAAGAGCTGATTCATGCTGGGAGTTTAGGATTCCCTCGAAGTCTTCATGATCAAATCATACATATTGAATTGTGAAGTGATAACTTATGAAAGTATGAATCATGAAACAACTGGACTTAGATTGTAACAGGGTATTACACTGTCTGACCTACAATACTTGAGAAAATTTGAGATTATGCACTGAACTCTTATGAACTGAGTCATGACTAAATAGCTGAATCTGAAACATGATGCTTGGAATGAACTGAATTCACAATTACATGGATGGATTAGATTATCTCTTGAGATGGTCATACGCCTGACACTTTGGATAGTAGGACTGGGTGAAAAGGTGGAAAACCACCGTAACTTATCTATCTGACTGTTAAACTGAATTATTGGATATACAGACTGAATTATGATGGATCCTGATACTTAGCTTGCGTATCTCTTCAACACTCTTTCTATAGAAGTTCTAGTAGCATTAGGGAGAAAAGAATCTTGGGCATGATTTACACGAGACATCCAACTAAGAAATCACAACAATGACCCTACTCTATAGCATGGAATATAACTATATAACTCATAAACTAGGATAGAATTACCAGGCCTTAGGAAATATAACTTCTTACTTTCATTTCTCGAATATCCCTTAACTATACTATTCTCCTTAAATACCACACTCATTTGATTCAACTTATTATTCTCATATGGGCATTTATAAATCTTTCTACTAATGTCTTTAGTAGCTTAAATCCTCTCACAATGATCAAGCCTATCTCCAATTAATAAAATACAACATGCCATACTACGATACTAGTACAAACCATATGATTCAACCTTCTATATTTTTTTAAAGTTCACACCCTACGCATATCGTGCCTTACCACTTTAATGACTAACTCTAATCTCTTATATGGATTCACTAGCACATATTCCGTTCCTCCACGTAAATCCCAACATGTCATTCAAGCCTATCTTTATAACCACATATGAACTTCAAGGAAAACACCCATAAAGACATACTTCACACATTCTCTAAACCACTATCAATATAACTCCCACGCGCTACCCCAAGAACATACACACACAAATTTTCACTAACCATCACATGTATTAAAGACTTGGCTCCAAATCTTACTTCACATTATGGCCTTATCCAAACAATCATATAATGATCTTTTATCATTAAGAAGCATTTACTCATTACCACTATAATTACATAAGAAGGAGTCACTAAAGTTTAGAACATAAAACCTTGAAGCATGGAAGAATATTATACGAGACTTGACACTTAACTGAGGCCTGAGGAACAACAAATCAACATCAGTGATTCATCAAAGTGATCTGAATTAAAAGTATACCTATCTATAAACTGAATCTCTCCAATCATATGGCGTGTAGCATTAGTTATGGGAACTGAGCGCACTATCAAGCGTGAGTACATGAGTCATGAGCTGCATGACCTCAATTTGGAGTTCATAACTTATGGAATGTGATCCTGACTATTGAATGAGCCGAAATTCCTCATTTAGTAACTGGAAGAGCACGTGATTCTCTATCATATACATAAACAGGAACTATGATCATGGAACTGAAACATGAGGCATGAGTAGGTATTGGGATCACTGAAAAATACTGAGATTAGAAGAGGTTGAGTCTCACCCTCACTTTTTGATGTTCTATATTATACTGACATCACTGCTAGAATCTAAGATCCTGACTTGGTTATTTGTTCTATCATCTCTTCCTTATCTTCAAGCCATCATCTTAAGATCGAGAGATCCCTTACTAGACTCTAACTGAACTAAACTTACTGCACTCTAGGTTCTGGAAAAATGACCATACACGCATATCATAGAACTTAACCCGAATGAATACATTTGAAAGTCGAAAACCCACTATTCATACTACCTTATGAGATACACTCTATCTTCTATAGCCACCAATAGTCATCATATAATACTTGAACAGTTACTAACTTCGAATCTTCATGAGTATCCCCAAGTTGAAGTGCACACCCTCTGGTGCTTCTACTCTCATTTCTAATAGTTCAACCTTCAAAACTCAAGCTTAGATTCTAACACTTAAAATGGATATCACCAAGCCTTTGATGAACCATACATTTTCCGTCATAGCCTACCAATATTGCGACCCCAAACTTATATCTCTCTACCATAAGGATCAAGATCATATCAAAGGGCTCAACACTATCAGTCAAACCTCCTTAACTTGGCCATTTAGAACACCATGTGTCATCTAACTAGTATTTCTCCACATAGCAACTCTAAGGTACCACTAGCCACACACAACATGTAATAGCCTTAGAAAAAAAAATACCGCAACCTCATATCACCTTGGGCATATTTCTACCTCATATATACAACATCATACTTCACTACAAATCAAATAAACTTAATCTAATGCATACACCATTCAAGCCTATTATATCACTTCTATATAACTAGTATCATTAACAAAGAAATCATCACATCCACCTTCATGGACATCAGCTGTGCAAACTTAATGTCTAGTGATAAACATGATTTACAACCCAACCATGCACACAATTCTCATAAAACATTCATCATTAATCTTAACCCATTATTCTTACATCCACATTCTACATTAAATTCAAGCCTATAGTCTAACATCAATCATCTACCACCAATGAAGAATGCAACATAATATACTAGTCCATCAAATTGGGACATTCTATCCAAACACCTCAAAAATCTACTACATACCTTCTCACAAGTAGTACTAGTGTACAACTACCAACGAAAAGAAGGTCAAGGGAGGTAAAGTTACATAATAGAAATTGGTCAACCTTAATCTTATATTATAACCCCATACAATCTTATCTACTTATACGGATTTCTCACATCACACTTACTTACCCTAGCGTACATTTAGACTACCTTCAAATTCCACAACAACCATAAGTCTATAATTATGACCTACTGGCTAACCTAGCCATTTTCATACTTCAAGCAAACAATAATACGCCTTGACGAATAACTCCTTCTTTACCTTCTACTAAGCTAACACTCTCATGCAAAAAGATTGGCTATACATATATTCAACCAACACAAGTACAACAAGTTGAACAACAAGTTGCTAGTGAATTGAAATAGGCCTCACACGACTTTACTAGACTTTAATTTTATCTTTTGAACAAGAAAATGAGAGGAATGACAAGGCAACTATGCTAGTGAATCGAAAGATCCTCACACACTTCACTAGACTTTGAGTTTCAACAACACAATGATAACAATCTTACAAGAGATAGAAACTTGACACACAATAATGAATGATCTAAGAATACACATCTTACTCTGTATAAATAAAAATCTAAGTCAAACACTTCCCCACGGACTACCATACAATCCACACATGCTACTAGCTGCTACATTAGTCTATCACTATAATGGGATAAATCATCCTTAAACATCGGTTACTCAACTAAAATATTTATTTACACAAAAGTCACCCTCACTTTGACTTCTAACTTTGTGACTTCACATCACAAACTTCTTGGTCCAATATCACTACCAAAAGGTCATGAAAACAACATTTTAACTCATACTACTATTTGGGTGGAAATACAGTTCCAACATTCTACTACACATCATTTTCCTTTTTAGGCATGACATCTGAAGAAATAACGGACTCCTCTCAAGTCCTTGAACAATTTTAAAATCTTATATGGCTCAATCAGAAAGGACCATACCATTTAGACCCTAAACTTCTATACTTGAATCACCCTAATACATATCTGAGCACATCAAAGTAAGAAAAGAATTGGGATAACTTTACTTTCATATGGGAGACACCATAGCATGAATTAGAGTATGAAAGAGGAACATTCTGACTCTATAGCACGAACTAGAACAAGAAGAAAGGGAGATATTCCTAAATGCCTTGTAGCCTCCTGATTATAAGTGTGGCATGCTACATAGCCATAAACAAGATTCTACCCAACGTAATTTCACAGACACCCTAGGCACATGAACTGTGCTCTGATACCAAGTTTGTCACGACCAAAATTGGGGACCTGGCCGTAACGGACATCCCAAATCATGAAGGCCCGAGAGCCCTTCTAACTTGTAATCATATACACCATTCATATACAAATCGGAAATGCAAAAAATACATAATGGACAGAATCATGGTCATGAATCTTAACTCAATTTATAATATAGAAAGTAAAGCCCAACAACAACTAGATAATGTCTGAACCAGTCTGTAAAATATCTACTACATCTCAAAATACCAATTGTCTGAAACTGGAACAAGGCCCCAGTAGACCTAAACCAAACTAATTAACATAATCTGAAAGAGATAGACCATCTGGAATAAAGAAGGCTCACTAACTGCACACATCACTACTGCCTGAAAACTCTACGGCTTAGTAGGACTTCTGAACTGAGCTTTAGACCCTGGGAGGTGGGGCGTCAATACAATTGTACTGGTATGCAGAGCAATCTAAAATAAAGCTTGTATTGGTATGCAGAGCAATATAAAATAAAGCTTTTATATAAATAAAATAGTTGAGAGCTAGTCATAAAACATCATATATGATATAAATTCCAAAACACATGGGCATCTTTGATAATCATAAAACCTTTCTGTCAATGCAGTCTTTGATCTTTGTATTATTTCTTAGTTAGGTGTCACTCCCCTATAAGTCTGATATTCCACGAGCTATATGGAATCCTCCATTTACTCGGCGAGGAATCCCCCAACCCAAGTATGCCGTAAGGGTTGAAGTATCTGAGTCTGATATGCCACAGGGCACTAGGCCAGTGTATAATAATATACCCGAATCGGCAATTCACGATTTTGGGCAATGAGTTATCTGAACTTGTGCCTTTTTAGGGGAACCACCTAAGCTCTCTTTATGCCTAATTTTAGTCTGTTCTGAAACATGCATCATTCTAGTTTCAAAATCTAAAAATTTGATCTCAAACATGCATTCTACTCTGTTTTGAATTAACATGGCATTACCTGAGTTGGTGTCGTCACACCAAGACTTGTAAGTCCAATTTCTGAACCATATTGTACCATGCATGATTCTTTCATAAAGACTCAATTCAGACCACCCAAACATACAAATAGTATAAGAGATTTCATGTTCCGAAAACTATGCAAAAATTCTCGTTCTTTCAATAAACATGTGGTAGTCATATAACATTTAACAAACCATGCAGCTCTTTCCATTATATGATTATGTTCAACATTCATCAACATAAACAACCCTCTCTTTTGAAATCAAAATCATAATCCAAATATAACATTTCTCAAGATATTTCATATCATGCTTTTAAAGATGCATTCAAAATAATTCATAGCATATCATAAGTAAAGAAAAATCATAACAAGAGAGGGATTTTTCATGAGTCATGCTCTCAATTCAATCATCAACCTTAAAACATATGATTACATATATATATAATTTCAAATCAATTTGGGGAAAGGCCTAAAGACCAAAACAATATCGTCAAGGCTTCTTAAACATGAATTTATTCATAAATTCAAAACTCTTTTCTTAAAATCATGATTTCTAAACCCTTTGCATAATTAAAAGAAGATTTCTATGCCCATGAGATTTTAGGAAAACCCCGCGTACCTTAAATTAGAAGCTTTTGAATGAACTCTCGCGTTAAGGATGCTATACGTACGATTGATGGGTTTTCCTTGTAGCCCTCGCAATGGAGATTCCAATTCTTGAAGAATTAAGGAAAAACTACGATTAAATCTTGAGATATGTTGATTTTTGGGTTGAAATCCTAAGGAGTGTTCTTGGTGATTTTGAGAGAAAATAATGTTATTGTTGTGTTGGGGGGATTTAATCTTGTGTTATGGCTGAGTAGGACGTGGAAAATACCACTTTTACCCTTAAAAACACAAAAATAGAACCTGAAAATTGGGTGCATGAGACAGAGCATGCGTCGCACGCTTGTCGCATGATGCTACTGTCTCAGTCACAAAAATGGCCATAACTTTTCGCTTGGACATCAGATTTTAGCAACGTTGGAAAGCTAATTCAAAGAGCTTTCATTTGATATATATTAGGCCTTCTAATTCATTATATACAAAGAATTATGGTCGATTGAAGTTGACCCAAGTTTCAACTTTCACTCAAACTCGAACGATAGGAAAACTTTCAACTCGTCCTTGAGTTTGGGGACTTCTATTATCTCAATTCATGCTCAAACAGGCTCCCACGCTACAAAATTGGTTAACATGCTAAATTTGCATAGGATTTATGGCTTTTGGATCATCTACGCATAGAAACGACGGTTTTCGTTCTAGTCCGAAATACGGGGTGTTACAGCCACTAATGCTAATTATTTAGTTAGTCAACTAGATGCAGAGTTGGTAGCCATTTATTATTATACAAGTAATATTGATCATACTTTAACATTGGCAATTTAAGTTGACACTTGCAAAACGTTGGAATAACTGTTAAAATTGTTGTTAGAAGGTCACGGAAAAGCCTCTTGCGAAAAATGCTTACATTACACCCTTCTGGATAGGCCCTTCCCCGAATCCACAAGATTTTGTCAAGTCAAGTTAATTATAAATGTTAAATTACATTTTATTAGTTGGAGGGAATCCACCCCATTTTTATACAATCTGGCAAAATGTTAAAAAAATACAAGTACAAAAATACATTTTTCTGGGTAAACGGGATTATATCATCAGCTCATTTTCTGAATAGTATTCACAAACAGACAGTTTGTTTTGCGGATCAATTAAATACATTGAACAAATAGACCCACCCACAGACAGGTCTTGCTTTTACTGTTACATCAGGAGTTACTTCATGCATTGCTTGACATAAAACGGCCAGTCGATTCTGCTTCGACGGTCTAGGAAGATACACGGGTGATGTGTCCGTGCTGCTCTTGAATTATTCTAAGCAACAGATTTTCCATCCTCATCCGTATCTTCCTGCAGCGGCAATTATATTCCAACACTGTCAAATTTGTATTTCAGAAAGCACTAAAAAATTAACCAGTTCTCTCTCTATATATAGATATATTGAACATCAGACTCTTAGAATGATTATGAAACTGAAGATAACACACTTGGAAAACAACGTAGCAGATAGCTTTTCTCGGGACACTAACCATATGCATCAGGGTTCTGAAGGAAATAGACTAGTTGAAATCGCCCTACATGCTGGTCTACCAAACTTAATGAACTTAAAGGTGCCACCTGCAGAAAAGAAACCATGGTTATAAGATATTAATGATGAAAATGAGAGTATCCAAAGTTGGAAAAGAATTAACCTTCAGAAAAGTTGAGATGTAATAATAGGCACATGAAGCCGAATGCTGCCTCAGAATTTGTCAATGACTTCAGTACCTGAAGAGTTTTACATGTTTGTGATGATGGTATTTCTTGAAGGATTAACAAGAACTTAGAGAAAAACTGAGATATAGGATAACTTTCATATAGTAGAGTGGTCGCTGAAATTTTGTTTCACTTCCTTCTTTCCCAATAGCAGAGAGCGTGCAACTCCATGCATGTTTAAAAGAAAGACTTACAGTTGAAGTCGCTGGAGTGTGGTGGCAGAAAACTCGCAGTTCGAGGCATGGCAATGGCAGTCCAACAAGGAGGTAAACTAAGCATGGCGGAGGAACTGCAGGCGGCAGGGAAGGTTTGTGGGAAAAAAAGAAATATCTATAATTTATGCTTCAAATTATGAACTTTTGAATTACAATTCATTAAAGATATGTATAACATTTAATATGGATGACTATTGTATGATGTACCGATGAGTTGTTTGTTTCCTCTACCAAAGTAACTTATCCTTCCCTTCTTTTCAAATTCTCAAATCTCAGGATCTGATGCATAAAAAGTGCAAAAAATGTCATTTTCGAAATATTGATCAAGGTCACTATTACACACATGCACAAATAAGAAGAATAGTTTATAAGATAAAGAAGAAAACAGAAGACCCAAATATTCAAGAAAACAAAACCATTTTTTTATACACATTATCTGCACAATTGAGCATACATCACAACAATTGCTTGCCTTTTCTACTCATTTCTACTTAACGTTCACAAAAAGTTCAGTAAAGAATTCATCACACACATTGTAAACAACACTCATAAATTTGGTTTCTAAGAAGCAAAACAATAGAGAAGAACCTGTCTTAGATAACGGGATATTATCTGGGCCAAGGATTAGAAGTTTGTCTTCTCCCGTGTTATCTTCAACATATTGTTTTATCTCCAGAGCTGAATATTCAAGTTGAGGGCTCCCTACAAGTTTGATAAGTTTTAATGAACCAATATCCCCAAAAGTAGGCGGAATCTCTGTAAGCATATGACATCTCCACAGTTCTAATTTCTCAAGCACAGGAAAGGATTCCTCTCCAAACTCCCACTTAGCAAGAGTCACTTCATACAACTTCAAATATTTGAGATTCTCAAAGGTGTTTTCCAACCCCATGTTCCATTCTCCCCCCTCGATGAGTGTTCTCATAAGGCCCAACTCTTCAAGGGTGGGAAGTCTCACTATTGTTGATAGTGAATCGGATGTCAGAGGAAAATTCCACAGTGACAGTGTTTTCAAATTGGAAGGAAAATGAAAATCCCATGACCAATTTGTCGCTAAAGAGGGCCCATTGTCATTTGTGTTTGAACTTTCAAATTTTACTCTGAGGAAATCAAGTTTAATTAGGAAATCCAATTTTGGGAACCAATATCGCCCTGTTGAATAATCCCATGATTCCTTGAGAACAAATCTAAGCTTTTCAAGATTGGGGAACCTTTTGAAAATATCCTCTGATCCTTTCAAATAGGAAAGCTTGAGTTTCCCTAATGCTCTCAAGTTCTCTAACTTTGAGTCCTCTGCTATTAGTATTGGTTCATCTGTATCCATATCAAAGAAAGAACAAGCATCAACAATCAGACATCGCAACTTTACAAGATCCCAAATTCTCGATAATATTATCAAGGTTGATCCTTCGTTTTCAACCATCAGGGTTTCTAGATTCCAGAGGTTTGAGAAAGATGAAGGCAAAGATTTAACTTTTGTCCCAATGCTTAAGAACCTCAAATGATTCAACATGCCTATTTCATTGAGCATAGACTCTTTCACCAACATAAAAGAAGGCTTCAGTTCCAACACTCTAAGAAGCCTTAAGTCTCTTAGATGACATGCATCAGAAATACAATCTTTCATCTTGTCTCCATATATCTCCAAAGAATAGAGGCCTTTACCAGAATACCTTTTCATTTTTGAATCGAGCAGGATGAAATTGTTAGGCCCAAAGTGCTCCTTATCATAATAAATTTTTACTATCATTTCTGAAGAAGAAGAAGAAGATGGATCACTTGAACTTATCGAGACAAACAACTTTTCCTCTCTTGCTTTTATCAAACAAAAGTCATGCACAAGATCATGAAGTTGGCAACTCGGTAAAACACCCAACTCATTGCAAGCAATTACCAAGCTACTGGAAATTAATTTATCAAAATAAATTTCCATCTCTTCTTCCAAACTCTTCATCTTTGTTTGTTCAACAAGCCCTTCAGCACACAAATACATTTCCAACGTAATTCTCTCCACTGCAGTGTCCTTTCCAAAACATGCAAGGTAAATTAAGCATGGCTTCAGGTGATGAGGTAAGTGGTCATAACTTAATTCTATGACCTTCATCACATCAACTTCACTGTTAAAGATAAAGGAACTCAAATTATTTCGAACTTCAAGCCACACAGACTTTTTCTTTTCCAAACCTGCTATAACTCCAGCAATCAGATCAACAACCAAAGGAAGTCCCTTACAATTTTGGACTATTTCTTTTCCAACATCCAAAAGTTCGTCAGGGAAACTCTCGTTTCGAAATGCCCTTTTCTCTAATAATTCCCAACTTTCTTCTGGCCTTAGCAAACGAAGGTTAAGAGGATTAGTGTTGCCCTTTACATGAAAAGCCACTTCCTTTTGTCGAGTCGTCAAAATAATTCTACTTCCTTTTTCAACTTTAGGTAAAGGTCTTGTTAAATCATCCCATGTAGTAGTATCCCACACATCATCCAACACAATTAGGTACCTCTTTGCATACAATTGTTTCCGCAGCTTATCGGCAACATCAGTTACCTCGCTGAACTTCAAATCCAAGCCAGTAACTTGATTAAAAATTTGCACCAGCAACTTCTTCTCGTCACACTGTTGGTCGACTGTGCACCATGCACGAAGGTCGAAATGGCTACAAACTGATTCATTATTGTATACTTTGTACACCAATGTAGTTTTACCCGAACCCGGCATACCAGTGATTGAAATGACATCTAGATTTGCTGGTCCACTGGTGAGCTTCCTAATTAACCAGTTTGTCTCCTCCTCAAAACCTACAATTATTTTACCAGCCGTCACTGACTTGCTTTCAACTGGCTTCTTGGGAGAGTTTTCCAACCTCCTATTCTCAAGTAAATTTGAGACATTTTCTCTGATAAGCTTAATCTTTTTTGTGGTGATGGGAAGTGAGAAAATAAGATGTAAGAGACCATTATCTCGAACAATAATTGAATCAATGATATCTTTTGCCGCATATGCCGCATCTAAAACACGTTCCCATAGATCACATAATTCTTGATCATTGTTCGGGAAAAAAGATCTTATGAATTCTAAGTCTTCCTTTACCAGCCCAATTTCTTCCTTTATCAATGCAATTGAATAAGCATTGGAATCCAGCAAACCTTTTAAGTGAATGTGTAGCAGATGCATGAAGAGTGGTCCATCACTCATGGGGAAGCAACATTGATATGACTCTGGGGCTTTCAAATAAACATGTTCGAGATCTTCCTTGAGGAGTTTAAACTTTTCCATCAAGTCTAGAGTTGCACGACTTGTTTCATCAATACTCTCTTCATTCCTTGACCTTTCTTCTATGTCACGAACGAGAGTAGATACCTCCCTGATAAGTGCTCCAACACGTGCCAAAAGATCAATTAACTTGTCATGATGAATAACGTCCTTGGGAACATCCGTAAGAATAATTAATAGGAACTCTATCATGACATGAATGTTTCGAGCCCCTGAAGTGCTGGGGGTGATAACAGTTACCATGTGCTCTTGTAGATGAATCAGATATCCTCTAAGAATGTCTGGAGAGGTTTCCAGGAGCTGGTTAATGAAGTGTCCAATTTCTACTGAAGTTGAAGCTCTCAAATTCGTATAACATATGTGCAACACCTCCAGTTCAGTTGGAATAGTCTTCAATAACAGATGAGCTATCTTGAAGAGACAAGAGTCTCCAACAAGTTGACCATCCCAAATAAAGCGTCCAACTCTCTCAGCCGTGAGTTGAAACTGAGGTAAGACATATTGAACAATTTTGTGCTCAACGCAACCATTCACTATCAACCCATGGAAATCTTTCATGTTGCCAGACACAGTCTGAAGAATCTCATACTGAGTCTCTAATGGAAATATCTGTTCAGCAAGATACTTGGATAGATGATGGAGATTCAGGAGGAGGAAGTCCAACTGCTCGTCAGTCATGGTGGCACTTGATTTAGAACGAAGACACGAGGTGATACATTCATCGATATTATCCATGAGGCTAGGAAGTGTTAGCCCATATGTTATTGGGCCTTTAGTTTATGGACCTTTAGGTTATTGGCTATGTATATATAGCCTCCTTTTGGTTTAGTCAGTTTTTATGCTTTTCAGATTATATTGAAAACCTTAGCCTTTCTTTCTTTCAATAAAGTTCTATTAACATGGTATCAAAGCTAGTTCGATCCATGTCCTTTGATTTGTTGGTTGAAGATTTTGTAGCAGGCACCTTCTGCGCGGATCGAACTCCGCGGTGAGTTCGCTGGGGGGTCCGGGGGGCAGCGCGCTGTATTCGTTTGCTGTTTTCGTTTGGGTTTTTTTTTTTGGTTGGATTGATTCGTTGCTGTCTTCGTTTGCTGTCTGGTATTGTTCGTCTTTCGTTCTTTTGCTTGCTGCCATTGTTGTTCGTTCGGAATTGTTCAACCTAGGGTTTTGCATCTTTTTATTTTTTGAATTATTTGTGTGTTGCTGTGTTTACAATGACTGGAAAGGATGATTCTCTCCAGTCCATTAGTACTCAATTAGATGGTAAGAACTATGCCTATTGGAGTTATGTCATGAAGAATTTTCTTCGTGGGAAGAATATGTGGGGTTATATCACTGGAGTAAAACCAAGACCTATCGATGATACAACTGAAAATTTTGATTTGTTGGTGGACTTATGGGAAACTAATAACTCCAAGATTATCACTTGGATCAACAATTCTGTAACTCAGTCAATTGGTATGCAATTGGCTAAGTATGACACAGCAAAGGAGGTCTGGGATCATTTGGAAAGACTGTACACTCAGTCTAATTTTGCTAAACAGTACCAGTTGGAGTATGATATCCGTGCTCTTCAACAGCATGACCTCAGTATTCAAGATTTTTATGCTGCCATGTCGAATTTGTGGGATCAATTGGCACTTACTGAATCTGCAGAGTTAAAAGGTTTTGGGCCGTACATTGCTAGACGGGAAGAGCAACGCTTGGTTCAGTTTTTGATGGCACTACGTTCTGACTTTGAGGGCCTACGTGGAACAATCCTTCATCGATCTCCCCTCCCTACTGTTGATTCTGTGGTTCATGAACTGATTGCAGAGGAGACTCGTATCAAGTCTCAAGTGGTTCAAGGGTCTACAGTAACTACTACTCCTGTCGTGTTTGCTGCTTCAACTGATCAGTCTAGACCACCACGTACTCAGACTCGACAATCTCCTAAAGTTGCATTTGATGAGTGTGCATTCTGCAAACAGAAAAATCATTGGAAGGCTCAGTGTCCGTTGTTACTTAACAAGGTCAAACAGCCTCAATCTGGGCAGCAAAAGTCTCCGTCACGCTCCTCTGGTGCTCCTCCATGGTCATCTCGTCCTCCACAGTTCGCTGCTGCTGCACCATCTGTAGATGTTGAGTCTGTTAGCACTATGCCACCTTCTGCGTTGGATCCCCAGGTTTTCGAACAGTTCAGACAGTTCTTCGTTTCTAATCCTACGGCCATGTCAGCATCTATGTCTCATTCGGGTTCAGTTTCTTCTAGTACCTCAGGTATTCCTTCCTCCTTGTGGATATTGGATTCTGGTGCGTCTCATCACATGTCCCCTCATTTGTCATCGTTTGGTTCTTTGTCACCCATTTCACCAATTTCTGTTATGTCCGCGAGTGCTGTACCTATGTCAGTCGAGGGTGTTGGTTCTGTTACTACCCCTCACATTGTCCTCTCTGATGTTTATCACATTCCCAAACTTGCTTTAAATCTTGTTTCGGTCAGTCAGTTGTGTAAGGCTGGTAATTGGGTGTTTTTTTCTGAATCTGTTTGTGTTATACAGGACCAACACACTCAGAGGGTGATTGGGACCGGCCGTAGGTTGGGGGAACTCTATGTCTTGGAGAATCTCAAAGTGTCTGCAGTTGCTGCCTCTAGCATAGATTTATCTTCTTTTCGTTTGAGTCCTTTGTCTTCTCCGTTTTATCTTTGGCATTCCAGATTAGGACATGTGTCAGTTTCACGTTTACGTTTTTTGGTCTCTAGTGGTGCTTTGGGTCATGTGAACACTAGTGATATTTCAGATTGTAGTGGTTGTAAACTGGCAAAATTTTCTGCCTTACCGTTTAATAAAAGTGTGTCTTATTCTGTTGCTCCTTTTGATATTATTCATTCTGATGTATGGGGACCAGCGCCAGTTTCCACTAAGGGTGGATCGACCTATTATGTTTCGTTTATAGATGACTATACTCGTTATACCTGGGTGTATCTTATGAAACGCAGATCTGATTTCTTTGGCATTTACAACAACTTTAGAGCCCTTGTTAAAACACAACATTCGGCTGTGATAAAGTGTTTCAGGTGTGACTTAGGGGGGGAATATACCTCTCATGACTTCACTCAGTTACTTGCCTCTGATGGTACCATACACCAGTCATCTTGTACCGACACTCCTGAGCAGAACGGTCTGGCAGAAAGAAAACATCGTCATATTGTTGAGACAGCACGCTCTTTACTTTTGTCTGCAGAGGTTCCTAGTATTTTTTGGGGAGAAGCAGTCCTAACTGCTGTATATGTGATTAATCGTATTCCTACTGCATTGACTTCAGGGATGTCTCCGTTTGAGAAACTATATGGTCACCCGCCGAATTATTCTGCATTACGAGTTTTTGGATGTACTTGCTTTGTTCTTCGTCCTCATGTTGAACGAAATAAGTTAGGGTCAAAATCAGCTATATGTGTGTTTTTGGGGTATGGTATTGGACAAAAAGGATATCGTTGCTATGATCCTGTAAGTCAGAAATTATATGTTTCACGACATGTCACTTTTTTGGAACATATTCCTTTTTATTCCATTCCAGCTAAAACCCATGATGTGACAAAGTCAGATATTCGGCTTATTGATCCCTTTGGGATTGACATAGAGGTTCCAGTTCCGGATTCATCCATGCCATCTGGTGTGCCACCTGATAGTGCTTCAGCCTCGCCTGTGCCTGAGTCTGCTCCTTCGACTGTTGAGACTGGAGACCCACCACCTCTGAGGAGGTCTACTCGACCTTGTAAGTCCACCAAACTGCCAGATTTTTCCTATTCTACATATTCAGCCTCATTTGCTTCCTTTATTGCAAACATACATCATTTGTCTGAACCTGAGTCGTATAGAGAGGCTGTGTCTGATCCTCTTTGGCAGAATGCTATGGCTGAGGAACTTGCTGCTCTTCATCATACACATACATGGGATTTGGTTACTCTCCCACCTGGTAAGCATGCGGTTGGTTGTCGATGGGTGTATAAGATAAAAACAAAATCTGATGGGTCTGTTGAGCGATACAAGGCGAGACTTGTGGCAAAAGGGTACTCACAACAATATGGTATGGATTATGAGGAGACTTTTTCCCCCGTAGCAAAGATGACGACTGTTCGCACTATGATTGCTGTTGCATCCGTTCGACAGTGGAAGATATTTCAGATGGATGTCAAGAATGCTTTTCTGAACGGTGATCTCCACGAGGAAGTTTATATGACTCCTCCCCCAGGTATTGACCACCAGCCAGGTGAAGTTTGTCGGCTTCGAAAAGCTTTATATGGTCTCAAACAAGCCCCTCGTGCTTGGTTTGAGAAATTCTCCACTGTTATTACTTCCCTTGGTTTTGTCCCGAGTAACCATGATTCAGCATTGTTTGTTAGATATACAAGTGCAGGGCGAATTCTATTGTCCTTATATGTAGATGATATGATTATTACTGGTGATGATCATAGTGGTATTGACTTATTGAAGCATGATTTGGCTCATCGATTTGCAATGAAGGACTTGGGCTTGCTGCGTTATTTTCTGGGTATTGAGGTGGCTCAGTCTAAGAAAGGGTATCTTCTTTCTCAGACTAAGTATATATCTGACTTGTTTACACGGGCGCGTCTTTCTGACAACAGGACTGTAGATACTCCCCTTGAAACCAATGCACGTTACTCTCCTAGTGATGGTGTTCCATTATCAGATCCGAGTCTTTATCGGACTATTGTGGGTAGTTTGGTTTATCTTACGGTTACTCGTCCAGATATAGCACATGCAGTTCATGTTGTTAGCCAGTTTGTTACTGCTCCTACTTCTGTGCACTGGGGAGCTGTACTTCGTATTCTAAGGTATCTTCGTGGCACTCAGTTTCAGAATCTCTTGTTTCCCTCGACGTCATCTCTCGAGTTGCGAGCCTATAGTGATGCTGATTGGGATGGAGATCGCAATGATCGTAAATCCACCACTGGTTTTTGTGTGTTTCTTGGAGACTCTTTAATCTCGTGGAAGAGCAAGAAACAAGATGTTGTCTCTAGATCTTCCACGGAGGCTGAGTATCGTGCCATGGCTGTGACTACATGTGAGATTATTTGGTTACGTTGGCTTCTTGCAGATATGGGGGTTCACATTTCTATGCCTACTCCCCTGCATTGTGATAACAAAAGTGCGGTACAAATTGCAAAGAATTCTGTCTTCCATGAGCGTACGAAGCACATTGAGATTGATTGTCACTTCACCCGTCATCATTTGCAGCTCGGGACCATATCGCTTCCTTTTGTTCCATCGTCTTTGCAGATTGCTGACCTTTTTACGAAGGCTCAGTCGGCGTCTCGATTTCGTTTTTTGTGTGACAAACTCTCAATGCTTATTGCTGTTGCATTGTGAGTTTGAGGGGGGATGTTAGCCCATATGTTATTGGGCCTTTAGTTTATGGACCTTTAGGTTATTGGCTATGTATATATAGCCTCCTTTTGGTTTAGTCAGTTTTTATGCTTTTCAGATTATATTGAAAACCTTAGCCTTTCTTTCTTTCAATAAAGTTCTATTAACAGGAAGGACATGATCCATGTTGTATTTACGCCTGACGTTGTTGTCAACATCATCCAAAATTGGTTCAAGCAAATTTTCAACCACTTGTCTTGAACCACTCATTACATGTTCAAACTTGTCCAAATCACAATGGGAAAGCTGGATGTACGTACAATAAAATATCAGCACCAATTTCAGCTTGTCAATTTGTTCGGCCATGCCAACAGCATTTTGATCTTCTTCATTCTTTAACCTCTCCATGAAATCCAGAACGTCGACAACGTCCTTGCGAAGAGCAGAAAATGACACCTGTCAAATGAATAGTTAGTAAAAACATGTTTGTTTTCTAGAAATGAATAGTTTCTTAAGGGTGTACCCAAAATGAAACAACAATTATTTAGGAACGGAGCGAGTATGATTTACCACAAAGTTGTTTTCTCTTTTTCCTTCATTTTCCATGGGTGTAAGCGTCTTTCAAGTTCTCTTCCTTTCAAATTCTGAGGTTCTGATATATAAAAAGGGAGAACAAAATTACATAGCAATAGAAATCCCTGGTAGAAGATAGAGAAAAATGCTATAATCATCATAGAGTTTTACGAACTAGAAGAAAATCAAGTATGCTGTAATCATCGGTTTTTAACAAATCAAAACTGCTTAGAAGTATCTTTAAAAGATAATTTCAATAAAATCAAAAGAAAAATCTTTATGTTATATGGAGTTGTAATCAAAAGACAAGTAAGCTATTTATTATACAAGTGATATGGATTATATTAAGACATTGTAGACATCTTTTTACATTGCAAATTTCTACTTCAACAATCAGAACAGTAAGACTACGTACAATATTGTGATTACTAAATTTAACTAATAACTATTATAAGTTGACTTAGACTTGCAGAGTTTGTTAGTTTGTGAATATGTAGAAGAAACAAACCATTTAGATACTAGAACAGATGGGAAGAAATCACTAGAATTAATCAACAATTTTCACCGAAGAGACTTTTTAACAACCAATAATAACTTTTTAACCATCAATTCCACCAGAATTCATTCTGTTTCTTCTCATCATCCTTCTTCTCCTTCCAATAAATCAAAAGAAAACTCTTTGTTGTATCTTTGAGTCGTAATGAAAAATAAAAACCTAGGTAGAGAAAACTAGAAAAGAAAAAAAAACAAGAGACTTTCAACGTGATCTTACCTTTTCACTGTTTGACGTTCCCCACTTGTTTGAGAAATAATCTTGAATAGTGGCAAAGATAGTCTGCTATCTATGGGATCACAAAGATTTTGTCAGAGGAGTTGAAGTAGTTTGCGAAATGAAGTGTAGATGAAAGAAGAATGAAATAGGTAGGTAGATCCAGATTTACAATTCGGAGATTATTAAAATACTACTCATTGACTTTTGGATTGTTTTAATAATCATTATCATCTTAGTCTTCTGATTCAATTGTTAATTCTGCTCATTTCTGTAAATGCTTCATGATGAGTTGGTGCTGTTGAGATAAGTATTCACATGGGCAGATTGTTTCTTTATTCAACTTGGCTACAGATGAACTTGAAAGGCCACCACCAACAAAACAGAAAGCAATCAATTAAACAATAATATTAAATATACAAATATGACTTGGACTTAATCAATTACTTGCACGTCAATCTCTTGTATATTGACAATATATACGTGATCTGTAAATTGTGGTGGTGTCCGGGCCAACTTTCCCGCACTTCGATTAAGTATACATAATACTTGAAACCTCCCACTAGCATCAAATATCATGTAACTAGATGTCGTATAACTATGTCTGCCAAGACTAGGACACATGGAAAGAGTGTTTTCTTCTTGTATTCACAAAGAATATTACTTTTGATAATCGTGGTGTTCGTGCTAGCTTTCGTGCACCTCCACTAAAATCCATGGGATACCTACAACCTCTCACCAAAAACAACTAATATCAGGTAAAGCTACCCACCAAGACTAGGACAAATCTGAGAAGTGGTTTTTTTTTTTTTTGGTCAAAAGCTAAGAATATTATTTTTAATAATTGTGGTGTTCGGCCCAGCTTTCGCGTGCCTCAACTAAATTTATGTAATACCTGCAACCTTTCACCAACAATAGATATCAGGTTAGATGTTCTTTTCTCACCTTTATTAAATATTAAATTATAATTTCGATGTATAAAAACATGATACTCTATATTATGCTTTGATGAAGAAATATATGTGAATTCAAAAGTCTTTCTGATACCACTTCGCTGAGAATATTTTTATGGTTGATGATACCAAGAACGTCAAAATTACTATTATTTTCACAAATAGACGCATTTATCCTAAATTCACACCTTGCCGAATAATTTTATTTGCAAACGTCGTTATGTTGTTCACTGTTTTTGTCGATTTTACTATCTGATTCCAATCACTGTTATGTTGTTCACATAAATCTGCATTTATCGGATTCCTGTGTGTCACGACCCAACTTTTCAGGTCATGATGGCGCCTACCATAACCCACCAGTAGGCAAGTCAACCTGTAGTCTGGAACGGCTAGTAACGGACTACTTAATAACATAAGAAAAAGAATGTGGAATATATGAGATAAAGATCAATAGATAGATGAATCCCAAAACCTGGTGGTATTAGTACAAGAGCTTCTAAACATAATAAGAGTACAAAAGTGAGATATCAAGGAGAAATACACTGATTCAACTTACCTCTGAATACAACTTAGAGGTTAGTCTAATACATAGGAGAGAGATAAGTAATACTCCAAACGTCAGGAGCTCACTCTAAGTCTCCGAATCAGGGCTACTCCACACGATGCACACATCAATGGTGATAACTTGTACTGTGATCTGCAGGCTACAGAGGTGTAGTATGAGTACCAAACGAATGGTACTCAGTAGGAAACTGCCAACTAAGCTCCAAAGATAAAGTAGATATATACAACATATAAACAGAATGGAAACTACAACCAAAAGTCCATTAATCATATAATAAGTCAATGAGAATAACAAGGGACAACTATCATGTTTTATGTCCAAGAGTCTAAAATAAAAAGACTAAGGAAGAATCAAGGTGAACTATCATATTCCGGCTACATTCAATATATGTCAATGCTATACCGTATATCCTAGGTCAATATACAAGTAAAGAGTGAAAGAAAGATATATTATAATATACAAGGCGAAAGAACAAATATACAATATGAACAATGAATGAAGGGATATCCGATAGTACCATGGCTTCATATAGCTAGACATATATATTTATATATATATAACCTAAATCGTCATGTTCTCATTTTAAGACCTCATTATAATACTATCAGGATTCAATACCAACATACTCAGGATTTCTAATCCATATGGCTAGACATAGAATAATCGTGCATAGTAATGTAATCATAAGATAGCAAAGGTCGAAGACATACCTCAATCCCAATACCGGATCCATGGCCAATCTGTCATAAGCTAGCCATAATAATGATCATAATCATGATAACAAAATATCAATAACATCGTAAATAACCGGCTACTCCGGACAACCAAATATCTAGCCGAGCCTATGCGTACCCCCACTGCCCCAGACTCAAAAGGTTCAATCAACAAACAATAACACAAGACATATTCTTCACCCATATCTATGCAACCGTCCCATACCGGCTGATAGACATAGGCGCATACTGGTGATAGGCGATGCGCATGCAGAAATGAATGCAAAATATACCATGAATATCACAATGCGTCATAACTATCCTCATCAGGACCATCATCATCGTCATCAACCTTCGGCTTCACCGGGTGTCAATATCATCTTAATAGTATCCTCCAGACTCGAACCGGGTATCAATATCATCATAATATCCTCCGTCCTTGCCGGGTATCAATATCATCTCAATAGTATCCTCCAAACTCGAACCGGGTATCAATATCATCATAATATCCTCCGGCCTTTCTGGGTATCAATATCATCTCAATAGTATCCTCCGGACTCGAACCGGGTATCAATATCATCATAATATCCTCCGGCCTTGCTGGGTATCAATGTATCATCATAACTCTTGACACATAAATATAGGCATATAATAGGTGCACAGACACAAGCCGATATACTCATAACCGTAACTATCTTATCAATACATCCCAATTACTCGTTATTAGCTAACCAACATTTATTATTATTAAATCACTAGTTCGCTAGTCATCACATAACCTCTAGTTATTAGCCTAAACATTATCCTTCACATAATTCTTATTCAAAGGATAACAACTAACCACTATTCATTTAATAGTCAACGTCTAACATCTAGTCTAGGTTCATCATTAGACTAAAACCGTCATTTATCCACCATTTATTATTATCAACTATTCATCCTATTTTTGTTAATCATTACTAGACAACACATTACTACTTGTCGCCTAACCATCTTTTATTAAATGACATCATTTATTAACTGACCATCATTAGCGAACATGTTCCAACTAAGTAAGATTCATTAACTAATACATTAGCTTCCTAGCCATCAAGTGCAATAGTTAGCTAATAGATAACTGGTTACCACATAGCTTAACCGTCTAACAAGAAGAAAAATCATAAGATCATATTTCGGCTATAATCACATCATTTATAATGAAAAATAATCATGAACGCACCAAACCTATGCATTCCATCACCAGTATTCAATCAATGGAATAATAAGCATCATACCGCATCTTCCTCCGTCCCATACCGGAGAGATGTGTATGCAAATATATACATATTCATATTCATAAATCGCAATCACATCTTTCACAATGATAAACATTTCTTGGATATTTAATCAATACCATAACACGGCCCTTGGCCCATTAATTTATCCGAAATAATCACAACATCATAATTATGGCCTTAGGCCCATATACATATGTGGGACTCATATCAATAATCATATTTATAATCGTATCATATCTATAATCATCTCACATATAGGAGGCATCTCACATCTAGGAGGCATAATATAATCATCTCACATATAGAAGGCATCTCACATCTAGGAGGCATAATATCAACAAGCATATCATCTCTATTAGACATCTCATATCTATAGGTTTCTCATCATGACCAAGAGGAAAATCGTCTCTATAAGCTCAATAATCATAACTAAGAAAAAATCATCTCTATGGGCCAAATATCGTAATAAAGAGGAAAATGCAACTCTATGGGTAAAATATTATAATTAAGAGAAAAGTACATCTCTATGGGTCAAATATCATAATAAAGAGCAAAATACATCTCTAGGGGCCAAATATCATAATAAAGAGGAAAATGCATCTTTATGGGCCACTAATCATAATCGGACGAAAATCATTACAATTTATCAATTCACCAAGTAATTCTCATAAATAAGGCTCATTAGTCTCAACTAGGTCTACTACCCGCAACTAAGCCCACAAGGGCTAACACAAATCTTGACCTAAGTGGGCCGAATGATCTCACTTCTAATCCATAATTTCCATAATTATGCATACTATGCTCCAAACTTATAGTTCATCCTCTATATATTAAGCAAGCCATACTAACGCCTAAGATAGTAACTTCGACTAGAAACAAGGGTACTCAAGTCAACTCTACCAAACTTATGGTTCCAAAACTATCACACTAGCCCAATAAGACTAAATATATAAATCATGCTTCAAATGCTAAATCCATATTCAGAGCATAGCATAATATCATATCCATACTACAAATTTAATACAAGGGTATTAAGTAATTCTACAAGGGTATTAAGTAATTCAACCTACGGGTCCAAAACCCTATCTAATCTCCAAACTTATATGTATATTCAATACTAAGTCATTCTATCCAATATCAATCTTAACATTCACATTCACACGCAATATATATCATACATCATCCATGAAGAATAGTAGACAGAAGCCTACCTCAAGGCTAAACCACAAAATCACACTTCAAGCACCACATGCTCGGCTTCACTTCACAATCTCTAAAATGTCATCACACTATCAAAAATATAATCTACTCATCAATACTAGTCTAACGATACCCATATTGCACTATTGTGCTTCGAGTCCAAAAATAACACCAAAAAGTCCAAGTGGGTCCCACATATGAAAATCGCATTTCCGAGGTCAACCCAATGCTCATCTATCACCAAGGAAGCATATTGTCAACTGATGGGTGCAAACAAATAAAATTTGGGGCTAAATCAATCCCTAAGCTAAATTGAGTTTTGGGTCAAGAACAATGAAATTCACCAATAAAGTGATGAAATCTTACCTTAATCCGAATGATAATCATGATAAAAGATGTTTACCAAGCTCCCTAGACACCCACAAGACTCAATTTCGAGTGATTATACCCATTTAGGATTTTAGGTTCACAAATGTGAAAAACAAATCCCCCAAATCGCGACCTTAGGTCTATTTATAGAACCATTCGGCGAACAGACGCGGTACCCTGCGACAGCATAGTCAAAAATTTGCTTTTGACCCTTGGAACTCATCCGGGACCCAAAATATATGATACAATAGTGAAATGTGAGTGTAAAACACAATTCAAATCCATTGGAATCATCAAAAATTCTATACAAGTTCGTTTAGGAAAAAAGTGGGGCCCACATATATAGTTTCGATTTTATGACTTTCCGACTAATAGGTTGAAATGAGCTCAGGTGCATTGGGACCTGAACCAAAGGTCTACCTAGACTAAAATCAATATTTTGGATATGCTAGCGCAGTTGAAATTTTCATCCGAAATCGTTTTGCTAAAGTTTTTGATCGGTGGACATTTGGAACCAACAAAGACTTCTAAATAGGGAGTTGACTCTAAAAACCACCCTTAGTCCCAGCAAGTCATAAATGACTTGGGCAGTTATGGAGAAACTCAAACGGTGAAGATAAGCATAAATATGGAAAATGACCTGAAGGGTCATTACAATATCCACTACTAAAAGGACTTTCGTCCCCGAAAGTCAACGAATAGAAAGAATCTCAAAGGCTCGAAGTGATGAGTTACTGGGCCCGCATGCTTCAAGAATGACTTCCCAGGTAACCTCCACGATGAGAGAACACTTGTAAGGGATTTCACCACAGGTATCCCTTTTTCAACCTGCACCCTTTCTTTACTTCCCAAACAACCAAACCTCAACTTCAACCGCTAAATGACCTCCAACTGAACTGAAAAGACTGATGCACGCAAATCTGATCCACAACACGTTGATACCAACTCAAGTATATTACTCCCATTGAGTAAATCATCAAAACTTCCATACAAGGTCGTTTAGACAAAAAGTGGGGCCCACATATTTAGTTTCGATTTTATGACTTTCCGACTAATAGGTCAAAATGAGCTCAGGTGCATTGGGACCCGAACCAAAGGTCTACCTAGACTAAAATTGATATTTAGGATATGCTGGCGCAGTTAATATCGATTTTAGTCTAGGTAGACCTTTGGTTCGAGTCCCAATGCATCCGAGCTCATTTCGACCCATTAGTCGAAAATTTATAAAATCCAAACTATATATGTAGGCCCCACTTTTTGCCTAAACAATCTTGTATGAAAGTTTTGATGATTTCAATGGATTTGAATTGTAGTTTACACTCAAATTTCACTATTGTATCATATATTTTGGGTCCCGAATGAGTTCCGAGGGTCAAAAACAATGAAACTCACCAATAAAGTGAAGAAATCTTACCTTAATCCGGATGATAATCATGATAAAAGATGTTTACCAAGCTCCCTAGACACCCACAAGACTCAATTTCGAGTGATTATACCCATTTAGGGTTTTAGGTTCTCAAATGTGAAAGAAAAATCCCCAAAATCGTGACCTTGGGTCTATTTATAGACACCTTTGGCGAACAGACGCGGTACCTGCGACAGCAAAGTGAAAAAATTGTTTTTGACCCTCAGAACTCATCCGGGACCCAAAATATATGATCCAATAGTGAAATTTGAGTGTAAACCACAATTCAAATCCATTGGAATTATCAAAACTTCCATACAAGGTCGTGTAGGCAAAAAGTGGGGCCCACATATATAGTTTCTATTTTATGACTTTCCGACTAATAGGTCGAAATGATCTCGGGTGCATTGGGACCCGAACCAAAGGTCTACCTAGACCAAAATCGATATTTTGGATATACTAGCACAGTTGAAATTTTCATCCGAAATCGTTTCGCTGAAGTTTTTGATTGGTGGTCATTTGGAACCAACGAAGACTTCTAACCAGGGAGTTGACTCTAAAAATCAAACGAGCCGCCCGGTAACGAACCCTCAGTCCCAGCAAATTATAAATGACTTGGGGCAGTTACGGAGAAGCTCAAACGGTGAAGATAAGCATAAATATGGAAAATGACCTAAAGGGACATTACACTGTGATTATTAAAGACAATTTTAATATTCAAGGTGCATTCTCACCTTTTTTTATTATTTGTACATATGTTCTGATGTTAAAATTCAAGTATCTCGTCTCATATCTAATTTTTGTAAGCAATTCTTGCAATCCCTATACCATCATTTAATAGAGTAGTTTGTAGATTAATTTGAGAAAAAAATGAGGTATGAAATTTTCTTGGTCGAGTCCATATGGCAACTAAATTGTTATGTTTTGCATTATATATGTAACCAAAAAGCAGTATAATTTTCAATGGTTAGAGATTTTTTTTTTAACTAATGATGGAAGTAAATAAGGTGATCACTAGATGCTTTAATGCAGTTGGTGCAGGTAAAATGACACAGTTGAACTTACATTTGTTAACTGAACTCTATTCTTTCTTTCGACATTTGGATCTATAGTAAATTTTGGTATTGTTTGTTTCAATTAAAAGTTGAGAGATGACAGATTGGTGGAATTACCATCATTGAAGATGCTTATTTGTGTTAGATTGGATGATAGATATGTAGACTTTAAAACATTGGGAACATTGTTGCTTGGTTCCTAAGTCACTGAAGTTAAGATATGTTGTATTTATCACAAGATGAATTCTGTCAATAATCTGCTTAAGAATTTCATATATCCCTATCATACAAACATCCACATAGGAATAATAACACCAATAGTGTAGAGAACCCTTTGCATAAGCCATTATATGTTTTAGATAGTTTTTCAAATTATAAAATTACATCAATTGCTTTGTCTTGCATCAATGCATGTAGAATTTATTTTACTAAAATGTCACTATTTAGAAAATGAACCAAGAATGTTACTGTTGTTCTACCAAAGTAACTAAGATTAAGAACTCTCTTATCATAATGGTAATGTTCACAGACTCAACAGTGATAGTTTTTATTTGTTGAATTGAAAATCGCAAGTTTCCAGGATAATTTTGATTTGTTGAATTAAAATCGCAAGTCAAGAGATTAGTAATGTACATGAAGAGAGAAAATGCAGGTATAACATGCTTTTATTTGGCAATAGACAAACAAATTATTAAAGTTAATAAATATGGCTTAATGACAAAGCTGGTTTTCATGCAATAGTTTTCTGTAATGGTTTCAGGTCACTTCTTTTATAATATTCTATATACAGTTACTTTTACGAAATCGAGAGACCTCTAATATCATTCAAGAAACTTCTTTTTATCACCTTCATTGATAATAATTTTAATATCCTTACCATAAGGATTTTAAGTAGCCAGCATTCTTATTACAAAAACAAAAGACAAGGAATCCATATTGTAACAACTGTTTGATCTTTTCCTTTGTAAACTAAATCAAGCTCATGGACTTACATATGTTAAAACATGGTGTTCTATTGCTTATCACTATTTGTAGATATTGGTTCGGTTGATATGTCCAAAAACTGATAGCACCATTTCTGCTACTTTGCCACAGTATTATTCACTAACGCCTTCAAGATTGTGCATTTTTACAACCTTTCCTCTGTATTCTTTTGGGTGTTCAATCAAATCCTAAGTCAATATTAGAAGAAACACGTCTTCTATATGTCTTTATAGTGTTGAGGAGGTTGAAGATGGATGGAAAAAGTTGAGTTTAGTGATTGGAAATCAGAAAACAGTGGAGCTGCAGCAACAAGATTGCAATAGCTGAGAAGTACATGAAGTACAAGGACTCCACACAGCCGGTTTGGGTTAAGAGTTAAAAATCTTCTTGATCGAATGGTCCTTGAAGAATGGATAGGCCAAATAATTTTGATTGATAAAACTGCATCTACACTTAAAATAATGAAGGACTACTATTATACTGGAACATTTTTAAATCTTTATAATACTATTGTTTCTAAGTTTGTAATCTTATTTATGATATATACATTTTGTTTTCATCTATTTATTCTTCTATGGTTGATTTTATTAATTTTTGGAGATTTCATAATGTTATTCTATATGTAACAGTAAGCCCTGTTTACATTAATTGCTACCTAAGTTACATCTTACATCTGTACAGTTTCTATGATTTACGAATTTGTTTACTATTTTATTTATCATTTTAATTTCCTTTTTAGTTATTGTGTGTCACCTTTCTTATAGGCTTTATTACTATAGTCATTACTACTATGATCTTTGTTTTGATTAAACTTTTATCGTCAATAAATGAATCTCCTCTATTTGGCATGCAACAGTGTTATACCATATTCTATAAAAAAGGATAAATGTCTTAAAATTCTGTCTTTCACCAATTTTCTTTTTTTTTTTTTGGATTAAAAAAAGTTGAGATGTGATTTGGGAGGCGATATCAACAAGATAATTTTACATTTATTATATTCTAGACCAAACATAGTACTTATAGCATTTGAATGTAGATTAATTTTAGGGGCTTGAAATTCTGATATTTCAATAAATTGTGTGGGGTATAAATCAGCCCTACTAATAATGCAATATGAAATAAAACAATTATATTGATGGTGATGATACATGATAAAGGTGTTAGTGGCTTTTCTTTATTTGAAGTGATCCGTGCATCGCGCGGGTACGTATACTAGTTATTTTTAATAATTGTAGTGTTCGGCCCAGCATTCGCACGCCTCGATTAAATTTATGTAATACCTGCAACCTTTCACCAACAATAGATATCAAGTAGCTTTGTCCGCCAACGTGATGGGAAGAGTGTTTTTTTGTCTCCATAGAGAATATTATTTCCTTTATTCTCCCATTTGTTCTTATTGTACCTACTAAACTATTTAATCTTCATTTTCCTTATTTTCTTTTATTTGGTGAGTGTTACATACTTTAATGTCTGAAATTTGCTACTTATTCTGTCCCAGTGATTAGTCCTGTCCTGGGCACAAAAAAAGACAAACAAATATACCCTCTCTCAGTTCTGTTGTTAGAATTTTTCCAACGAACCAATATACTTTCCTTTAAACATGCAATGCTAGTAGGTTGTTTACAAATGAACAAAACGCAAAATGGAATGGGACAACATAAGAGCATTGGACTAGAGAAAATGTATAGTTCAAACTCTGCTTCTGTCTAGTTATGTTCAAATTTCAAAATGTGGTGTGCAATTCTACAAGGATAAGTTCTTAGTGCAAATGACATGATCAAAAATTTGTGTATATCCAAATTGTTTATAGAGGAATAAGAATGAAGAGATCTCATATTCCTCTTGGATGACTTGGGCAGATGCCCGGGTGAAATATCCGCGCTGCTCTAGCCATATTTGAATAGTACCGAGCAATAGATTCTTCAGCTCTGTCCGAACCGTCCTGCATTAGATTTTTAATCAGCTTCTTGTCTGTTGTTTAACAGCTATCGGAGAGCAAGCGTAGCAGCTAAATTATCTCTTCTTGTAGAGCTAACTGCAACAACAACTATATTCCAACATAGCTTTTCCCTATAGCTTTTTCCTCTGTTATGTTAAAAGTGAATCCACGTTGTCAAATTTGTACTTCCGAAGCACTAAAGAATTAACCGTAACAGTTCTCTATATGTATCAATATCCAGAATCCAACATGAGTAGTCCACATCATGAAACTGAAGATAAATTTAGCAAAGGAAATAGTAGAAACTGGGGAAAATGAAAGTTTAGGATAACAATCCAGATGGCATACTTAGGATAAACCAGAGGCAACACTTGCAAAAAAACACAGATAACAATTGGGAAACAATGGCCAGATAGCATTTCCCTTCACATATGGAATTCTGGCGGAGTGAAGCTGCATCACTTCAATTCACATTAAGACTAGTACATTTTTCTTGAACCAATTTGTCTGAAATTCGAGAAGGGGTATTAAAAGGCACAAGAGGATTTTTAACAACGCTTACCGTTGCACATAAGGCCAAATTTTGTACATCACCACCTATTTAAACATCTTGATCATTAAATACTGCAGCCCACAACTCTTTTCATGTTGAGGATGACTTTCATACTTTAAACATCAACAATATTTCTTATACCCAAACACCTTCAATGTCATACAAATTGTTACTTCTATTAATCCTAGAAGAAAATCACATATGTTATATATCATAATAGAGTTTTACAACATAGAAGAACATCCAATATGTTACAATCATCACAGAGTTTATAGCATATTCTAACAAATAATGATACAAAATTAATAGTACAAACTACAAAAAAGTGGAGTATGTATACTCACACTAATCATCATAGAGTTTATAACATATTCTAACAAATAATGATACTAAATTAATAGTACAAAATACAAGAAGGGGGACTATGTATACTCACACTAACTCCTTGTACATGTGAAATTATTTGAAAAATACATGATCCCTGTCACAACCTGCTGGATCTTTTGAAAGTTGTACCCTTCTTGTCACAGAAAGGGATATTTGAGAAACATCAAGCCTCTTATCCTATTGAATGATTTAGGTAAATGCCCGAGCGATATATCTGCAGGGGAGAGGCTAGTGCATCAGCTACGGGGTACAATAATAGTTGGAGTTAGCTGCAACAGCAATTTCAGCGAATTCATCACATGTGCATCAACCTGTTGCTCAACATGCACTGGAAGCCACTCAGTAGATATAGAGACTGGAGGATTTGAATTTTCTGCATTAAAAGTGAAGTTGCACCAGAAATTACCTTTCCATTTATTTTTCATTCAAAGATTCGTTTTTTCCAACATAGCTTTTTCCTCTGTTATGTTACAAAGTAACTTCACATTGTAAAAATTGTACTTCCACTGCACTAAATGTTAAGCCATAACAGTTCTATATATGTTTTCAACATCAACACTCCAATATGATTAGTCCACATTAGGAAACTGAAGATAAATATGATTAGCAAAGGAATAGGAGACAAAAACTGGGGAAAACAAAAGTTTAAGATGATCATTTATTGATCAAAGTCACTTAGCAATAACGAACTTACATAGATACTTATTGACAAACCAGAGAAAATTCTTCCAAAACAACACAGAAAACAAACTTGGAAAAATCACGACGACGGGCAGATAGCAGTTCTTGGAACAGTAACCATTTGCATCAGGGACCTGAAGGAGATTGGTTTCCACTACTTTCTAGGAGGTGAATCGGTGATACAAGTTAAATGGCCACCTTAATTTTTGAAGACATGATTGGAGATCATCATTTAAAGGCTCAAGACTTGGTCACCCCGAGGGCACAAAAATATGCAAGGAAGACCCGTTTTGAGCACAAGCAGGGCCATGTGTGGACGATTGCTTGGAGAATCGAAGGCTTTAGGACTCACGGTTTTGGACAACACTTAATGGGTCATGATTTGGTCATCTTCATTGAGGGTATTTTGGTCACTTCATTGAGTCCAAATGCACTCCATGGCCACCCCACCCTTTAAGGGCATTGTTGTCATTTTGCCTTGTCTTGTAATAGAATATAAATAGAACATTTTAGGTCTTTTTCTTATTAGTTGTTGATTGATGTAAGACTTGAAACATGAAACACCTTTAGTTGTAGGTCTTGGAATAGCCACCACACCAAAATGAGGGTAACAAGTGTGGATATCACTTGTGTTGCAATGTTGGCTTGAGACGTTGGTGTTTAGAGGAGGTAAAGTTCCTCTTGTGTCAACGTAGGAGTTAGGTTAACTGTTGTGTGTAGTGTTAAGGGTCCAAGATTACCATATTCTTGGATTCTTAAGATTATACCAACCAAGGTCTAACTATCTATCCATTTTGTTTATGTTGTAATTGTCTGTCTGTGTTCTTGTAATTCAAATCCATGACTTGTTATTCTTGTTCCATTGTTGTTGTTCTTCATCTTGTTGTTGTTAACATAATTTGTTGTTAGCTGTTTTTAGGTAATAAACACATCAATACATTGTGTTCTTGTTGTTGTTTTTTGAATCCGAGTGTGGTCTATAAAAGGGTCCTCAGGTCTTTGATCTTGTGGACTAATTTTGAAGTGTGTTTCGTGTTTTACTTGTAATTCTTGTATTATTTGGTATCAGAGCCATCTTTGATTTTGTTCTAACAAGATCAATCTTGGGCTTGAGAATTGAAAAAAAAATATCAAAAAAAAAATAAAGAGTTGAAAAACTGGAAAAAAAAATTTCAGAAAAGGAGTAATCTGTCCGTTCTTGTTGTTCTTGGCCGAGAAAGTTGTTGTTCTTGTTGTTGTCTTGGCAGAGACATGTTTCTTTGTGACTAGATCTTGTAGTTTTTTGTTGTTTAGAGTGTTTCTAGTGTTGGTTTCTTTCTCACTAACACTAAAAGGTGTTCAAATCTAAGCTTGAACTTGAACTTGTTGATGCTGTTAATGTGAACAAAGTGTGGCTGATTTGATGTTGTTGTTATTCTAAGCCTTGACCGTGTTGAAGGACTTGTTGTTGTGCAGTTGGGTGTTGGAATTTGTTGTTGTTCATGGAGAATATTATTGTTGTTCTTGGTGTTGTTATTATGTTCTTGTTGTTCTTCACCCTTTTCATCTTTTGTTAAAACAAAAAGTGAACTTCAGATCCACAAAAGGTGAAAGACCAAGTTGTAGTACTTATTGGTGAAAGACTTAATCACATCACTCAAAAGACTTGACAACCACTTTTTACCTACTTTTCTTGATTTAAGTACCTTGTTTCAAGGAGAAAGTACTAAGAAGGTCAAGTCTTGTTTTGAACTTGAAAATGAAGCTCCAAGCCCAAATTTCCCTCCATTAACCAAATCCACCATTTTCAAATTGTAGATTGGTCAAGAATTGAAATTGGAGAGTAAAATTTTGACAAAATCGAGGCCAATAGTGGACAGCCACATCACTAAATTACTGTTCACGCCATATTTTGAGTTCAAATTTTATATTTCTTAGTTTCATTTTATTGTTTCTTAGTTTTGTTTGTTAGTTTGAATACTAATTGACGACCTAGTAATATCCTACTAGCTTGTTAGTTAGTTTTTGTGCCCGTTTATTCGTGTTAGTGTTATTTTGTGCTTTTCTTATTTTTGAATCGTAGAATTTCTTAGTTCAAGTTCAGACATTATTTCTTTAAGTCTTCAAACAAAGAATCCAGTTCGACCAAATAGTAGACTCACCCCTCGACTCATCACGATCTACAAGCCGACTTGCAACACTTGTGAATCAAAGTATGAAACGATCAAGTGTGTAAGAGTACGGTGAGGTTGTTTCGAACAAACTTGTGTTTTATTTTGTAGACTTGTTCTTTTCTTTTTTTTAGGTGCAATTACGATGGAACCCACTGCAAGTGCTATTTTTGCTAAACTTGAAGCCATTACCCATCAATGGGAAGTGATAAATGAAAGGTTAGATCATATGGGAGTTCCAAGGGAGCAAGTGGGCTACCCGGACACACGTCAAGATGAAGACCGTAGCTCATGAGAGCTACGAGGTAAAAATATTATTCCCTACACTCATATGAACGTAGTTGCGGTTTTACCTAGTGTAGGAGTGCATGAGTCTTCATTTTGTGATACTCTGGATATAGTTAGGTCATGTGAGGACCAAACTCTTGTTGTAGGTAAACAAGCACTAGTTGACCCTTTAGATGGCTAAATTAATTCTCCTTGTGAGAATGATTTGTGTCCATCTAGTGCTAGTACTTACAACTTGACTAAGGTTCCATTACCAAGTGACGAGAGTATTCACACACTAGTTGACCCTTGTGAAAAACAAGGTGAGTCTACATTGGTATGTGAATTGCCAACAACTAGTAAGGGTGAGCAAAATGATCAACCGGGCGTAGATGATCTTGATTTGCTTGAATATTTAGAAAAACAGAGTTGTGATTGTCTTTGTGAAGATGATTTTGATTGTGGTCCTTTGGCTTCCCATGATGGTTTGCACATATGTGAGGACAACTCTTGTGAAAGAGAAGGTTATATATGCTTAGAAATGCCATCTACTTCGTCTTTATGTGTTTCTTATGTTGGGCATATTCCTAGTGGAAATTTTGAAACTAGTAGTAAGTGCATGCATGGGAACCTTTTATTTGAAGTTGACTTATGGAACACCTTTCTCAACCCTCTTTTAGTTCATGATATTTTCAATAGTTATAAAGAAGGCTTGCTTAATTTCGAGGATGACACCATAGGGGAAAGTGAGAGTGGCCGAGACCTAAGCCCTTGGTTACATCTCCCATTCGATCCCGGTAACTTCTTAGGGTGTGAAGGATGGATAGTTATTGGTCGGTCCACTTGTTTGAGTGATATTGTTATATGTGTTAGGTGGACTTTACTTTCAATTATGACACCACCCCTTGATGTTGATTCCTTTCGCCAACTCCTTTGTAAATTTTTTTCTAAGTCTCTCGTGATTATAACAAAGGATGTGTTGTTATATCTCAAGTGTGTACCTCCTTGTCATGTTGATGTTGTTTATTGTATTAACTCTAACCCTCATGTCATGAGGATGTGGTGCTTGTTTATCTTCTCTTTGTTTTTGCAAGGTTTAGATTCGAGGTCGAATCCTTTTCAAGAAGAGGATGATACAAGTCAAATGAACAACTTAATTTTTGAAGACATGATTGGAGGTCATCATTTAAAGGCTTAAGACTTGGTCACCCCGAGGGAACAAGAATATGCAAGGAAGACTGGTTTTGAGCACAAGCAAGGCCGTGTGTGGAAGATTGCTTGGAGCATCGAAGACTTGAGGACTCACGGTTTTGGACAACACTTAATGGGTCATGATTTGGTCATCTTCATTAAGGGTATTTTGATCACTTCATTGGGTCCAAATACACTCCATGGCCACCGCACCCTTTAAGGGCATTGTTGTCATTTTGTCTTGTCTTGTAATAGAATATAAATAGAACATTTTAGATCTTTTTCTCATTAGTTTTTGATTGATGTAAGACTTGAAACATGAAACACCTTTAGTTGTAGGTCTTGGAATAGCCACGACACCGAAATGAGGGCAACAAGTGTGGATATCACTTGTGTTGCAATGTTGGCTTGAGACGTTGGTGTTTAGAGGAGGTAAAGTTCCTCTTGTGTCAACGTAGGAGTTAGGTTAATTGTTGTGTGTAGTGTTAAGGGTCCAAGATTACCATATTCTTGGATTCTTAAGATTATACCAACCAAGGTCTAACTATCTATCCATTTTGTTTATGTTGTAATTGTCTGTCTGTGTTCTTGTAATTCAAATCCATGACTTGTTATTCTTGTTCCATTGTTGTTGTTCTTCATCTTGTTGTTGTTAACATAATTTGTTGTTAGCTGTTTTTAGGTAATAAACACATCAATACATTGTGTTCTTGTTGTTGTTTGTTGAATCCGAGTGTGGTCTTCAAAAGGGTCCTCGGATCTTTGATCTTGTGGGCTGATTTTGAAGTGTGTTTCATGTTGTCCTTGTAATTCTGGTATCAATCGGGCAGCAGGGAAAGAAAGAAACTTTTACTATTTATGCTTCAGATTAAAAGTCTTTAGACATGTGTATGACATTTTGTATCTTAATATTAGTGTTAATATTGATGACTATTGTATGAAATACCGATGAATTGGAAGAACTAAGATTACAAGAAACTGAAGAAAGAAACATGTTTGTGGGAAAGCAGGAGGTGAATTGGGCGCCAGGGAAGGGTTCTGCATTTTGACCATGTTTGTGGGAAAGAAAGAAACTTTTATTATTTATGGTTCAGATTAAAAGTTCTTTATAAATATGTATGAGATTATGTATCTTAACGTTAGTGTTAGTATGGATGACTATTTTATGTCATACCGATGAGTTTTTCGCTTCCTCCTCTCTTTTCACCATTTTTTCCCTCTTTAATAAAACTTTATCCGGTGGAAAAAGTAAGATTAGAATCCAGTACTCCTCAATTATGGCCAAAGTTGTTATGACACACTCCAACTTCACAGAACCCACCCGCACCCCACCCCCACCCCCGAACTCAATTTTAGCGTATTTTGTTACCCTTTTGTGCTGATGCGACACCTTTATTACATAAAAATGGGGCCCATGTTAAAGATGCCACGTCAACTAAAAGGTTGGCAAAAATACGCTAAAATTTAGTTAGGGGGTAATAGGGACCCCGTGAAGTTGGAGTGTGTCGTAGAAAATTTGGTCACTGTCCGGGGGTGTACTAGAAAGAAACAATTTCGCAGTGCAAGGCATAGCAGCAGCACGCCTACTAGGAGGTGAGCTGACCATGGAGGAGGAGCTGAGGGCAGCAAGGAAGGGTTCTGGTTTTGATGGGGACAGTGAATGTTTTTGGGAAAGAAAGAAACTTTTCTTATTTATGCTTCAGATTAAAAGTTCTTGTTTAGATATATGTATGGCATTTTGTATCTTAATGTTTAGTGTTAATATGGATGACTACTGTATGACCTACAGAAGAGTTGTTTGCTTCCTCCTCTCTTTTCTCCATTTTTCCCTCTTCCCATGATAGTACTTTCCAAAGTAGCTTCTCATTCCCTTCCTTTCTAGTTCTCAAGGTCTGAAGCATAAAACTTTATCAGGTGGAAGAAGTAAGATTGCAATAAACTGAAGAAAGAAGGCACAATACATATACATGCCCTTTAACTTGGCCTCAGATCACATCTATGACCTCCAGCTTTGGATTTGCACAATTACGCACTTAAACTTGTAGAAAGTTGAACAAGTAGACACATATGTCATGTGGCATCTTACGTGGTCAATTCTTGTCCTACATGGCGTCCTACGTGTATTATGCCACATAGGACGTGTATGTCTACTTGTTCAACTTTATACAAGTTTTTGTGCCTACTTTTGCATGCCCAAAGTTTGAGATCATAGATGTGATTTGAGGGCAAGTTAAAGGGCATATTTTTGTATTATGACAAGAAAGAAATATAAAAAGTCATAGAAGGAAAACAATTCTGCTGTAGTCAGATATATAAAAACTCATTTTCGAGATATTGGGCAAGTTCAAACATCAAATGGTGCTTACAAAACGTTGTCCCACAATGTTAATTTACAAACACAAATACAAAAAGAGTAGTTTAATTATACGATAAAGAACTAAACAGAAGACCCAAATATTCAAGAAAAAAAAACCTATAACTATATAGTTACTCAAGCACTGCTGATTTACAAAGCTAGATTTGATGCTTTCTCTTTACACTTGTCACACCTCTTTTCCGACTCCAAAAAAATTTGGTTATAAATTAATGTTCGAAAGGGTTTTAATTATTAAAGTGATAAAAGATAAAATTTGTTTCGAAAAAGAATTATTTTTAACAATCAAAATTCAGAGTCGCCACTCGGCATAAATCGGGTGTGCCGAGTCACCCATGGATATCCTTTTTCAAAATGGTTTTGACTCTTTAATACTGGTTTGCGAACAGTGATTCCGGCTAAGGAATTCTGTCGACCGAGGGGAAGGTGTTAGGCACCCCTCGATCCCGTTGTTTGACCACGATCGCTTGGTAGAGCGTATCGGCTAAATTGACATTACAAATGCATAAACCACACAAAGCACGCAAAAATAATCACTCAAGCAATCAAAAACAAAATAATCCACAATGTAAAGTCCAGTCCAATTATACAGTCCAAAAATAGAAAAATACAAAAATATAAATCCTATTCTAAACTAAATCTAGACTAAGCTCCAATGCCTTACCCGATGCTGCGGGCCTTCATCACGATCATTTTACGCCAACATGATACGTCGGGGCATTCCCCAGTGAATAAATACAATGTATCTCGGGGCATTCCCCGACCAAATGAATATATTTGAATTAAATAAGCTAACTAAAAAAAAACGTTCAAAACACACATTCAAATATTCAAAGCATTCGATCACACATCACACCTAAATTTTGCCTACCCGAACCTATATTGCCTATCCATTTCGACATATCACAAATCTATCACATTCATGCTTATTTCGAATTAAACAAAAAGACAACAAACGAAAATTAACCTACATTCACCTTTTATCAATTTCTCGATTCTATCCCTACTAGCTTCGTTTTTACCAATTATACCAAAATTACTCCAATTTGTTTCGTATATCACCAAAATCACACCGTCAAACACATAATCATGACATCGACAAAATCCAACAAACATACTCACCACACACATAATCCCAACATCATTATACCAAATAAAAATGAAATAAAGAATAAGGGTTATAGAGATGGACCTTCCTAATATTCTCGCTTGATTAAGAAGAGAATAAAGCCATTCCGGAACCACAAAGAATACCATAAAATCTCGACTATTATCCAACTCCAAACTCGGTATCAAAAATTGAAAACCCTAAAACTGGTCATGAGGAATAAATCGAGACGAATGGTACCTCAAATCCCCAAAATAGCAACGCAACCCGATGAAAGCAACGATATCCAAATTTTTCGGAAAAAAAAACAATATGAAAAGCAATGAACCAGAAATAGAAATTGCAATCGAATTCACCAAATTAGTGCGCGAGGTTAATCGCCAAATCGATTCAAAATAAGGACGAAAAACAGCTCCCCGTTCTACCGGTGACGCCTAAAACCGACAAATGACAACAGATACCGGCCAATTTTTGATGTTGTCCAGCCAGATCTGCCAAATTTTGCACTGGTTTCACTGTTTCTCACCGGAAATATCAAGCTCCCTCCACTTTTCTTCGATTCTGCCCTCACTGTGTACGTACATGTGTGTTTTTCGGTGAGAGGGTGTGTTTTTCGTTGTGCTGAGAGTATGTGTATAGTGAATATTTTTTGTTTCCAGTAGGTTGTAGAGTGCTGTAGTGTGAGTGGAACTGGTGTAGAATATCAATACCTGGGCGTGTTCTCTTTTTTTGTTAATGGTGATTTTTATGACCAAGAAGAAGCCGATGGTCAGTGGAGAAGAAGCCTATTTTCTCTTTTTTTATTTTTGATCCCCCCTGAATATATCCCTTTGTGTGTGTATATATGTTGTGAGGTAAGGGTGGGGTATTGGTGTGGTAGGTGGGGTCACTAACCTATGCATGCCATCACCAGTATTCAACCAATGGAACAATAAGCATCATACCGCATCTTCCTCCGTCCCATACCGGAGAGATGTGTTTACAAACGTATACATATTCATATTCATAAATCGCAATCACATCATTCACAATGATAAACACTTCTTGGATATTTAATCAGTACCATAACACGACCCTTAGACCAATAATTTATCCGAAATAATCGCAATATCGTAATCATGGCCTTAGGCACATATACATACCCGGGACTCATATCAATAATCATATTTATAAACCATAGCATATCTACAATCATCTCATATCTAGGAGGCATAATATAAACAAGCATATCGCCTCTATTAGACATCTCATATCTATAGGTTTTGATAATGATCAAGAGGAAAATCATATCTATAAGCTCAATAATCATAACAAAGAGAAAAATCATCTCTATGGGCCTAATATTGTAACTACGAGGAAAATGCATCTCTATAGGTCAAATATCAAAATTTAGAGAAAAATGCATCTCTATGGGCCAAATATCACAAATCAGATAAAAATGCATCTCTATGGGTAAAATATCATAATTAAGAGGAATGCATCTCTATGGGCCAAATATGATAATAAAGAGGAAAATGCATCTCTACAGGCAAAATATCATTATTAAGAGAAAAATGCATCTCTAGGGACCAAATATCATAATAAAGAGGAAAATGCATCTCTATGGGCAAAATATCATAAATAAGAGAAAAATGAATCTCTATGGACAAAATATCATAATAAAGAGGAAAATGCATCGCTATGGGCAAAATATCATCATTAAGAGAAAAATGCATCTCTATGGGCCAAATATCATAACAAAGAGGAAAATGCATCTCTATGGCACACTAATCATAATCCGACGAAAATCATCACAATTTATCAATTCATCAAGTAATTCTCATAAATAAGGCTCATTAGTCTTAACTGGGTCTACTCTCCGCAACTAAGCCCACAAGGGCTAGCACAAATCTTGGTCTAAGTGGGCCGGATGATCTCACTTCTAATCCATAATTTCCATAATTTGGCATACTATGCTCCAAACTAGGCTAAGGTAGCTAGTTCATTCTCTAGATGTCAAGCAAGCCATATTAACACCTAAGATAGTAACTTCGACTACAAATAAGGGTACTCAAGTCAACTCTATCAAATTTAAGGTTCCAAAACTATCACACTAGCCCAATAAGGCTAACTATACAAATCATGCTTCAAATGCTAAGAACATACTCCGAGCATAGCATTATATCATATCCATGCTACAAATTTACCCAAACTAGGGAGAAGGCAATAGGATTCTACAAGGGTATTAAGTAATTCAACCTACGGGTCCAAAACCCTATCTAATCTCCAAACTTATATGTATATTCAATACTAAGTCATTCTATCCAATATAAATCTTAAAATTCACATTCACATGCAATATATATCATACATCATCCATGAAGAAGAGTAGATAGAAGCTTACTTCAAGGCTAAACCGCAAAATCACACTTCAAGCACCACATGCTCGTCTTCACTTCACAATCCCCAAAATTCCATCACACTATCAAAAATATAATCTACTCATCAATACGAGTCTAACGATACCCATATGGCACTATTGTGATTCGGGTCCAAAATTGACACCAAAAAGCCCAAGTGGGTCCTACATACGAAAATCGCGTTTCTGAGGTCAACCCAATGCTCATCTATCGCCAAGGAAGCATAACCCTCAATTGATGGGTGCAAACAAACGAAATTTGGGGTTAAATCAAGCCCTAAGCTAAATTGAGATTTTAGGTCAAAAACAATAAAATTCACCAATAAAGTGATGAAATCTTACCTTAATCCGGATGATAATCATGATAAAAGATGTTTACCAAGCTCCCTAGACACCCATAAGATAAAATTTTAAGTTATCATACCCATTTAGAGTTTTAGGTTCTCAAATGTGAAAGAAAAATTCCCAAAATCGCGACCTTGGGTCTATTTATAGACCCCTTCGGCGAACAGACGCAGTACCCTGCGACAACAAAGTCAAAAATTTATTTTTGACCCTCAGAACTCTTCCGGGACGCAAAATATGTGATCCAATAGTGAAATTTGAGTGTAAATCACAATTCAAATCCATTGGAATCATCAATACTTCCATAAAAGATCGTTTAGGCAAAAAGTGGGGCCTACATATATAATTTCGATTTTATGACTTTTCGACTAATATGTCGAAATGAGCTCAGGTGAATTGAGACCCGAACCAAAGGTCTACCTAGAGTAAAATAGATATTTTGGATATGCTGGCGCATTTGAAATTTTCATCCGAGATCATTTCGCTGATGTTTTTGATCGGTGGCTATTTGGAACCAACGAACACTTCTAAACAGGGAGTTGACTCTAAAACCCAAACGAACTTCCCGGTAACCGAACCGTCAGTACCATCAAGTAATAAATGACCTGGGGAAGCTATGGAGAAGCTCAATCAGTGAAGATAAGCATAGATATGGAAAATGACCTGAAGGGTCATTACAGATAGTGATTGTGCTGGTGTACGTGGATGATTTACTCATCACTCGGAGCAATGATCAGGTGATTGATGCAGCTAAACAGACTTTAGATCAGAATTTTACGTTGAAGGATCTAGGTCAACTTAAATACTTCTTGGGAATTGAAGTATTGAGATCTAGTCCTGGTGTTATTCTAAACCATAGAATGTATATTCTAGAGCTAATAAATGACACAGGTCTCAGTGGTGCCAAGCCTCCACCTACTCCCTTGGATTCTAACTTAAGATTGACTTCAGTTGAATATGACAAGGTAAATGACATCACTGGTGGTCAAGTCTTACATGATATAATTGGTTATCAGAAGTTAGTTGGAAAACTGTTGTGTGCCACTATTACTAGACCAGACATTTCCTATGTTGTACAGACTCTTAGCCAATTCATGCAATCTCCTAAGAAGTCTCATTGGGATGCAGCTACCAGAGTGGTCAGGTATTTAAAAGGCACTGTGGGTCAGGGTACTTGGTTGCATGCTGCACCTGCATCCACTTTAACTTGTTGGTGTGATTCAGACTGGGCTGTATGTCCTAAGACTAGGAGATCAATCATAGGATATGTTATCAAATTTGGAGAATCCTTGGTGTCTTGGAAATCCAAGAAACAACAAATAGTATCTAGAAGTTCAGCTGAGACTGAGTATAGGAGTCTATCTTCTGCTGCAGCCGAAGTCACATGGCTTCTTGGCTTATTTACTAATCTAGGAGTCTCAGTATAACTACCTATGTCTCTTATGAATGATAGCAAATCAACTATTCAATTGGCTGCCAATTCTGTCTTCCATGAAAGGACTAAACACATAGTGATTGGCTGTTATTTCATCCGAAATAAAATCAAGGCAGGAACACTAAAGACTGAGTATGTTCTCACACATCAATAAGTTGCCGTTCTTCTTACAAAGGGGTTGAGTCAAGCTCAACACTTCCATCTTCTAAGCAAGCTTAGTGTGCTTAATATTCTGCACCCTGCAGCTTGAGGGTGTGTGTTGGATTGCATTATAGTTCACTGTTACGTTGATGTTACTGTTACATTGGTGTTACTGTTACATCCATTAATTAGTTAGTTAGTGAGTGTAGTTAGCTCACCGAGCTGTGAAGTTAGCTAAATGAGCTGTCATTAGAATATTCTAGAATATTCAATTAGTTATTAGATATTTCGCATATCATTTCCAGCCTATATATAAGGCACAGTGTAAACGATTTTGAAGCAGATATAATACTCCTTTCTTCTTCTCTTATTAGCTCCATTAATGGAGTCTTAGCAGTATTTTCACAATTTTTATATATAATCAAATCAAATATCTATCTTGAAGGAGTATATGAAGGTAGTGGTGCACTCATCCTTTCGAAATGGTTGATTCTCCTCTACCTGCATTGAAGTCCATCTCCACGGTATGTATGCTCACAAATCTTTGCTGCAGATTTGTTACGAAGCCCACCTCGAGTTGCACATGGTCATTGTTACAACCTGTTGAATCTTGTGGAAGTTGCACCCTTCTTGGCAACCACAGAATGGGTTTCTTGGAGCAAATATCAAATCTCATAATCCTCTTGGATGACTTAAGCAGATGCTGGAGTGAAATATCCATGCTGCTCTAACCACAGTAGAATAATTCCGAGCAACAGATTTTTCATCCCCGTCAGATCCTTCATGCATTAGATTATTAATGAACAACAGGTCTTGTTGTTCCACAGCTTGTGTAGAGCTGGCTGCAACAGCAACTGTATTCCAACATTGTTTTTTCCTCAGTTATGTTAAAAGTGAATAAGGAAGTAACGATAGCAGTTGTATTTGTATACATGTATTCAGCATCAAAACTCCAACATGATTAATCCACAGTTTATGCTGATCATTTATTGATCAAAGTCACTGAACAATAACTTACAAATAGACAACCAGAGGCAACACTTTCAAAACAACACCGATAACAAACTTAGAGGAGACATTACAAAGGCCAAACAGCATTTTTCGGAACACTAAACATATGCATCGGGCTTCCACTACTTTCTACATGGAGCTTAAAATTGCCCTCTCCGTAGTATGTGCTTGTCACCTTAGAGTTGGACATCTGGTGACTACTCAAACGTCACTTGATTCTTGGTGCACGTGAATTCCGCCACCCTGCATCACAATTCAAGCGCTTTGCACTGTGAATAGCTCACTTCTTATTGCATTGGACTTTCTCGTTAACTTTATTACCTGCTGAGGTTTCACATTGTTTGTGATGATGGTATTTCTTGAAAGATCTACAAAAACTGAGATATAGGCTAACTTGCATATGTTACAGAGTTGCCAATTACCTTTTGTTTGACTTCCTTCTTGCTCATAATCAGAGTCAGCAATCCCATGTATGTTTCAAAGAGAGACTTACAGTTGAAGTTGCTGGCGTTCGGTGGCAGCAAACTTGCAGTGTGAGGCATAGCAGTGGCCCATCAACTAGCGAGGCATAAATTTTTGTAACTCACTGTATGATGATATTTCGATATAATGATGCGAATTAATAAATGGAACAAAATAAAAGCAAGAAGGAAGATGGAGTAGGTTCATGTGATATTATTTTAAATAAGAAACAAACCTTTTAAATATTGTTGCTTCAAGCAAATAAATATCAAGCCCACCTTAAATTGCACATGGTCATTGTGGAAGTTGCACTCCTCTTGGCTACTTGCCTCGCAGAAAGGTCTATTGAAGCAACTACTAAACCAAAACTGGTATTGGAAATTACTATAGCTTGACGTAAAACAGATAGTGGATTCCTCTTGGACTATTTCGGAAGATGCCAGACTGATATATCCTCGCTGATCTAGCCACACTTGAATAATTCTGAGCAACAGGTTCTTCATCCCTGTCCGAACCTTCCTGCATTAGATTTTTAATGAGATTCCTGTCTGTTGTTTCGCAGCTATCAGAGAAAGAGAAGCAGCTAATTATTTCCTCGTGTAGAGCTAACTGCAACAGCAACAAAAATAGCTTTTTCCTTTGTTAAGTTGCAAAGTAAATCCACATTGTCTAAAGAATTGACCATATAGAACATTTCTCTCGCCATCGATATATTCAACATCAAGACTCGTCCACATTATGATACTGAAGATAATTTTGGCAAAGGAAATAGAAGATAAAAACAAAAGATTAAGATGATGATTTATTGATGAAAGTTACTAAGCAATAGCATAGTAAGTGATACCTCCATTTTTACTCTATACGTCGCACTTCCGTTTTCCCCTACTTGATTGGTTTCCTGTATCTCGATCAGTTCTGCCTCCGTTTTCATGATTACTACTCGATAACGACATTGTAAGTGTACTTATCTTTTGTTATAAGATCATATGAAATTCTATGATATATATCACTTCTTTCTCTCCTTTTGAAACATCCTTCAATTTGTTGATTATTGATTCGGTATTTTATATTGTGTTAACCCTCCACGTTTGTTGGTTCTCACTACAAGAAGATACAGAAGTTCTCTGGATATGGTAATATTTTTTAAAAAAATACAGCAATCGTCTTTTGGGTTTTATTGAAGCATGGATTAAGGGTGCATTTTAAAGTTCATTCATGAAAAGGATATTTCATTTAGAGAAGATGATTAACTTCAATTAATCATTACATGATTTTGATGTTAGCAACCAATGACATTAGTTGTTGGTCACTCTCAATATATAACAACCTTTCTTATCCTTTTCTGATCGTCACATGTAAAGATTTTAAAAATATTTCATGTATGATGGAAGCTTCTCAAGAGAAATGGAATATTTGGCAGCAAAGGTTAAGGCTTGAACCAATGGCTTTGTGCGTAATCATATGTTTGGCTTCCACGGGAATATGTAACTTAATAGCATGTGATGGTCAAACAATAAACAACCTGTCTGCTTTACCTCACCTTGCCTCACATTTTAATTGTTGAGGCGAGCACTTTTCTTTTCACAACATTGGGTTGCAGGTAGGAGACAAGGTACTATCTATATACATTTTTGTAGAGTTGGGAGGTGAAAATTTGAGGTTTAGATCAGGGCTGTAATTTTTTTGTTTGGTTCAAGATGCCTACGGAATCAAGAAAAAGAGTACTGCCACTACAAGTAGTTATCACAAAGTATGCAACTTAATTTCTTTCTCTAAACAGAACATTTCATAAGTCCTGACAGTTCTAACTACAAATGAAAATATTAATGTTGTTTACTTAGGAAATCTTATTATATAGAGATTACTCGCTCCATGTTTGATCCAAGGAAAAGATCTTCGTAAATTTTGCAATGTTGTTTTCCACAGAATAGATTTTCTACACCCAGATATGATAAACAATTAGGTTTGTGATTTCGATATATCTCCACCTGGTTATCTTAAAAGATTTCTGGACTTTTGTTAATTTTCTAACCGAATTTGAATCATGAAATCCATGTGTTAAGTGAACATTATACAATCTATAAACTTTATGGGGGTTTATCCTAGGAAATTTTGTGTACAATTCAGACAATGGAGATAAAGATAATAGCAGTGAAGGTAGTTTTTTTTGGATTCGATATTATTATGACTAAAATATCCTTTTACAGCTATACAATCGGCATATGTTTTCTATCATATGTTGTGTAGGAGTTTACTATAAAAAGTAATATATGCAAAGTAGCGTCTGATGTATTTGTATATATGGTTTTAAGTGTCAATATGCAGTGAGGCATGAGGGACTTATCTATACCTCGATGGCCAGACATCTTCCCTTCAAATACCTCTGATAGATCGTCAGAGACAAAATAAGAAAACTATCCTAGATAAATTATTAACCACATTAAGCATAGATTGTTGGAGGAATTACTTTGTATGTAGTTGATATTCCTCTCTTTTGCATTCATCTCATATATTCAAAGAGTAGATTAAGACAGTTCTGTCTTTTTTCCCTAGATAGAGAGGCTTATTGTACATCTTTCTCATGGTAACAGTAACTTTTTTGGTTCTAAAGGTGAATGAAATGCAAAATCATACCAAATTCCACATGTAAATCTTATACAGAAAATTAATATAGAGACAACAGATCTATCTTTGCACAACTCTGTCTTCTTTGCCCTATGAAATTGTTAATATAACTATTTTTGTTTCTTTTAGGTTTGTGTGGTTGTTAACAAAGATTAATTGGTAGCATGACATTGGCTCTCTTCGAACCATAAACTTTTGGTGCTATTAAATATAGTATTTTTTAGCAACTTCATCTTTTGATACTTCTTATTAAAATTGATATTACACGTTATGTTAGGATGAGTATGAGCTTTGGTTGCTTAAATAAATCTTTATGTCCTTAACTACTTGGAAATAAAGGAACAACCTCCTTATAGTTTGTAGAAAAAAAATTGAGATGTATATACAATTACTACAACGAGTTGCTTTAGATTTGGGTATTCATTGAATATTACAGTTTGGTTCTTTCGTATTTATGTGTTTGTTACGTAATATTAACTCTTAGCTGTATCTTCTTTTCACCATTACACATTTGAGGTGCAAGGTATATGAGATAGTTTTGCGTTTACTGATGTTTGATGTAAAATAAAGTGATACTTTGATTTGAATAAAGATTAATTTAAGTAGAATATGGTGCATAACAAATTTTGTCATGAAGACGTACTTTATAAATTCTTGCCACTAAGCTATTGTTGGACAATATTGTTGGTTCCCTTCTGTTTCATGTATGTTTCCATATGTATCTCTATATGACCATATTTTGAACTTGCTGTAATTTTATAGCTACAAAAGCATTGTTGTTCTTTGTGCATTGATTCCAAAAAAAAGTTAAAATATGTATAACAATATTATAATTTTTTCCATACTCCGGCATAAGATACTCAATTGCAGATGTGCATATGTTGATATATGTTAGATCATTTCCTAACAGAAATAAAGTTAGATCAAGTTTCAGCCCTGGTGGCATGGTTGCTTATTTCAATTTACTCTTCTTAGTTATTTGATGTAATATTGGCAAGGCATTTTACAAATTTAATCTGTAAGTCGTAACATTCTATGATTCACTGTATATAGGGACAATTTAGAGGTTTGTATTTTGACTTAGCAACTGTTTTTTAAATCTTTTCGAATTACTATCAAAATTGGTGGGTTTTCGTTAAATATTGAATTTTCTGGATTTACACATGATGGTGCCGCTTTGTTTTAAACTTTTTGCCTTTCTGAAAGCACCTGGTCATAATCTACAAGCGATTTTTCTTCTTTTTTCATTGGTCCTGTTTTCGTGATTATTGGAAGAATTTTAATGTGTCAAAATCTTCCTACCAACATTTGAAGTATTGAATGATAGATCTTTAAACTGGTTTCGCAACGCCATGTGGGAGTTCAGACAAAACAGAGAAATGTTGTCGCTACTGAATCACTCGGGCAATTCTGGCCCGTCTTCTTATACGAGAGATTCTGTCATTGCATGATAACTTCAGTATGCTTGATTGCCACATTTGGCCTTTAATGGTGTCGCTCAATGCGAGTTTTAATAATTTGATAATGCAAATATAAAATCTTCATGATCTACTATGTGTTTTCTACATTCACTACAAGATAAAGACCATGTACTATTTTTTAATCTAATTCGACAAAATTAGTAGCTATCATATGTAAGGGGTGTGTCCTCACCAATGCTTAGTCCGGAACAGTATGTATATAGAAGATTTTTAAGTTAAAATTTAAATATATTGAATATTCAGATGTGCACTCATTGTCTTTAGATTACACAATCACACAATGTGGTAGTAATCAACAAGCAATATTTCTTTGTTATGGATCTTTTTTTTATAAAACTCTCCTTCTACCACAATGGGCAGTAAACTGCCGTATCTCTGGAATAGAGTGAATAGCAGTATCATTTACATGTCTAAGGAATGCTACCAAATTTGGTTGATCCATTTTGTACTTAATTATTAATTGGAGCCAAGTACGATTTGCCTAATTTTTATCAGTTTAACGTCAATCCATAAAGAAATATTACATTTTTATTTTTACCTCTTAACTCCAACAAATTGTAAGACACTCCCTATTTTTTGATTTTCAAAAGATTATTTCTTGAGATACATCTTCTCCTTTAAATCAATTTTCTCTTTATTCATGGGTTTCTTCTCACATTGAAATATAAGTTCATATGCAAATAAGTCATCTAAAAATTTATTATTAATAATGTTGTCCGCACATTGCGCACGTACAAAAACTAGCTTATATTAATGAGTCAGAGTACATACAGTTACACAGAGAAATGAGAATAAAAGGTACAGTACATGTGCTATAATATATAATAGTACGTCACATATTAATCAGGCTCCAAAAACTAACAAAATACCCATATACCAATGATGAAGAAAATCACATATGCTATAATCATCACAGTACATGTGCTATTATTATCTGAAACAAGAAATGGTCCTATCAAATCTTGTTGCTTCAAAGCTAGCTCGAACTCTTCAAAATTGTTGCCACACCCAAAGTTGTTTCAATTACTTCTTTCTGTTCGGTGATGCATAGTATTCCAAAAAGTGAGTCTAGAAAGCATGAATCAATTTAGATGCGGCCTCAATTGTCTGCCACAAAGTCTAAAATGAAAAAAAGTTCATTAAACTTTAATACTGCTCACTTTGTTTGACTACACTTTATTATTAAAGTTTGTTTGAAAGTTAATCAGATAACACTTTTACTAGAGAAAGTGTTTTGGAAAACTTTTAATACCCATTATTTTCTTATACAATTGTTTATTATGCTGCTTGTTGGTGTTATTGGAATATGTGATCACATGAAAGTCTAAAATGCCTATAATCTATTATTACTTAGTTAGCCAATTAAAAGCACAGTTGGTAGGGCAGCCATTTATTATTCAAGTTGAGCAATATGGATCATATTTCAACATTGCCAATTTATACTACAACATTCAGAATAGTAGATGTATAAGAACCTGTTAGTGCTGCCATTTTATTCTCCAGAATATTTTTTGCCTCGTCGATTGATTAGCTGTTAAAGTTGTTGTTAGGAGGTTACGGAACAGCCTCTTGCAAAATATGCTTACAATACACTCTTGTGGCTCGGCCCTTCCCCGAATCCCGTTCTTTTTTGGTTAAGTTTTGGTCAAGTCTATAATAAACAAAATGAAACAGAGAGTACTTTACAGTTGACCATGTATAGTTATGCGTGGGTGTGATTACAACAACGAGAAACCCTTTAAGAAAAAGGATATGATTCATGTATTTATTCCGCATTGCAAAAAATAAAAATAAAATAAGAGGCAACCATCCTAAGACAAAGCCATGGAGAAACAAGGACGCATACATGATGTGTTAATTATGAAGGAAAATGTATTCGAATCAAATAAGTGAAATGGATTTGTATGTTCAAAATGGTCCCCTGTGATTATTAAATTTAACATGAGAAAAGCCATAGAAGTCACAATCATGACATATGTAAGAAGTCATTGTACTCCCAGACTTTTATACTCCCTCAAGTATAGTGAATTTTTCGGAGTCTATCGGAAATGACCTCTCTAACTTATACGATAAGTTTGGCGTACATTCTATCTGGAATCTACACCATTTTTATATTATAACCAAAATGGGTTGGTGGTGGACCGGTTGATAGGACTCCAATTCATATTTCAAAAACTCAAAATCCACTGTTTGGTGTTTCTTTTGAAGATTTGAAATACTTTTAAAACCAGTTTAGAATTTTCTTTTTTTGATTCAGTAGATATAGGTCTTGTTGAAAATTGCTTTAAGTTATTGCACTAGTTTTTAGCAAAATAAGTTATTTAATTTAGGATGAATTTAAATTTTGAATTTAAGTTAGGTTGTTTGATTTGTTGAGACATTTTAGTTAGTTTAAATTTTGAATGTTGCAAATTTTTCTATTGTAAGATGGCTATTTAAATCCCCTTGATGCTCAATAAAATTATTAAAAGCTTATAAAAGATTGTTGAAAGCTATTGAAAGATTTCAATCCACTGAGAGCCATTTTAACCCCTTTTTCGCTGCCCCATCTTTCTTTTTAAAAAACCAACAGTGGTATCAAGAGCCTCATTGATCTTACGGGATCTGTGAGTTCTTCCAAAGCGTTACCATACCATTTTTAACCCGTCAGGGCTCCATTTTAACCCATCAGGGCTACCTTTTTTTTCAACCCGTGCTTATTTTTAAAGTGTAGGGCTATTTTAAACTAAAAAGATGTCAAGCAGTAGTCTCTCATTGAATGCATCAAAAATTTTCACTGGCGAAAACTATCAAATTTGGTCAGTGAGAATGAAATCATTTCTTCAAGCCTATGATCTGTGGGAAGTTGTAGCGGATGATACACCATTACAACCACTCTCTGAAAATCCTACTGTTGCTCAGATTAAATCTCATTCAGATGAAAAGCTCAAAAAATTCAAAGCCAAAACTATAATTCAAAATTTAGTTTCGAATTCGATTTTTTCTAAAATCATTACTTGTGAGACAGCAAGTGAAGCTTGGGAAAAAATAAAAAAAAGAATATCAAGGAAGTGACCGAGTTAGACAAATGCAAATTTTTAATTTGAAAAGTAATTTTGAATCTCTTAGAATGCAAGAGGATGAAACTATTGCTAAGTATTCTGAAAAGATTTCTTTGCTTGTAAGTAAAATCAGGTTCCTTGGCGAGGATTTCAAAGATGACAGAATAGTAGAAAAAATTCTTGTGACAATTTCAAAGAGATTCGAGTCTAAAATCTCATCTCTGGAAGAGTCTAAAGATCTCTCTACTCTCTCTTGAAGAACTAATAAGCGCTCTTCAAGCACAAGAGTAAAGAAGAGCCTTCAGATAAGACAAAGTTACTGAGAGTGCTTTTTATGCACAAAACAAAAAAGGAAAAGGTAATTATCCTCTTTGAGGACACTGCAAAAAGAAAACAAACTTGGAGAATTTTTGTTGGTGGAGACTTGATGCAATCTGTGGAAATTGCAAACAAGCAGGTCATGTTACAAAAGTGTGCAAGCTTAAAAACAATCCTCAAGCACAATTTGCAAAAGCAGAAATTGAGAACGAGCGATTTTTTTAAATTGCAGTAACTAAAGCAAAGGAGGAGTGTTGAAAATTGCTTTAAGTTACTGCACTAGTTTTTAGTAAAATAAGTTATATAATTTAGGATGAATTTAAATTTTGAATTTAAGTTAGGTTATTTAATTTGTTGAGACATTTTAGTTAGTTTAAATTTTGAATGTTGTAGATTTTTCTATTGTAAGGTGGCTATTTAAAGCCTCTTGAGGCTCAATAAAATTATTGAAAGCTTATAAACGCTTATTGAAAGCTATTGAAAGATTTCAATCCATTGAGAGCCATTTTAACCCTTTTTCACTGTCCCGTCTTTCTTTTAAAAAAACCAACAGGTCTATTAACAAAAGAGGCATTATATGCACTATTTATTAAACGATATGTACTACTTTTTTAAAGCGGAATGTTTTCTCTAAATCATAAAACTGAAGGCTATATTTCTCCCTTTTCTCTTTAAAAAAAACAAATCAAAATGTCCACAACAAACCAGTGTATTCCCACCTAGTGGGGTCTGGGGGGAGGTAAGATGTACGCAGTCCATACTTCTACCTCTAAAGAAGTAGAAAGGCTGTTTCCGATAGACCCCCGGCTTAGGACAGGAGACACCACACAAATACATAGTAAAGCACAGAACAAGATTTCATAACATAAATACTGCACCCATAAGTCAAAGAAAACAGAGGAGAGCACTCAGATTCGTAATAAAACATGGAACACAGAATCATAACAAGAATAATACCCCCACCAAGTAATTCCCTACCCTAGCGACCCAAACTGGCCCTAGTCTTCTGCCCTAATTCGCGTCCTCCAGACCTTCCTATCTAGGGTCATGTCCTCGGTGAGCTGTAACTGCTCCATGTCCCGCCTAATCACCTCGCCCCAGTACTTCTTCAGCCTACCCCTACCCCGCCTAAAACCATCCAACGCTAGCCTCTCACACCTACGAACCGGGGCATCCATGCCCCTCCTCTTCACGTGTCCGAACCATCTCAATCGGACTTCTCGCATCTTGCACTCCACTGGAGTCACACCAACCTTCTCCCTGATAGTCTCATTCCAAACTCTATCCCCTCTAGTCAGCCCACACATCCAGCGCAACATCCGCATTTCCGCCACCTTCATTTTTTGGATGTGGGAGTTCTTAACTGGCCAATACTCCGCTCCATACAACATGGCCGGGCGGACTACCACCCTGTAGAATTGGCCTTTAAGCTTGGGCGGCACCTTCTTATCACACAACACCCCCGACGCGAGCTTCCACTTCATCCAATCCGCCCCAATGCGGTGGGAGACATCCTCGTCAATCTCACCGTTACCCTGGATCACGGACCCGAGATACTTGAAACTGTCCCTCTTACATACCTCCTGTGATTCCAGCTTCACTACCACCTCATTCTCCAGCCTCACATCATTAAACTTGCATTCCAAATACTCCGTCTTGCTTCTGCTCAACCTGAACCCTTTAGACTCAAGAGTTTGTCTCCATACCTCTAATTTGTCAGTCACTCCCCCTCGAGTCTCATCAATCAGAACTACATCGTCTGCAAAAAGCATACACCACGGCACCTCCCCTTGGATACGCCGCGTCAACACATCCATCACCAAAGCATATCAAAATGTCCAATTTTTTAAAATTCAAATATCTTCATGTCAACCTAATAGTTACTTTTGTTAATCTCAGTGATGGACAAACCATTCACTAACAAGCATATAATAACACCAACTAGAAGAGAATCGTATATGGTATAACCATGAAAGAGTTTTATGACATAGAAGAAAATTCAAATATGTTATAACCATCACAGAGTTTATAACATATTATATAAATGATGATACTAAATTAATCGTACAAAATACAAGAATAAAAAAAGATAGTGGAGTGTGTATACTCATACTACCTCCTTGTACATGTGAAATTATTTGAAATATACATGGTCATTGTCGCAACCTGCTCGATGTTGTGAAAGTTGTACCCTTCTTGCCACAGAAAGGGCTCTTGGAGCAACATCAAGCCTCTTATTCCTCTCGGATGATTTAGGAAGATGCCCGAGCGATATATCCTCGGGGCCGATGCTAGTGCATCAACTACGGGGTACGATAACAGTTGGAACGGGAGCAGCAGCCTGTGCAGCAATATCGGAGAATTCATCATACTGAGCTTCCTTTTCTTTCATCACATGTGCATCAACTTGCTGCTCAACATGCATATAACAACTTGGTATCCACGCCACTCGGTAGGTATAGAGATTGGAGGATTTGAGTTTTCTGCATTACAAGTGAAGTTGCACCAGAAATTACTCTTGCATTGATTCTATATATGTTTGCAACATAAAAGACTCCAACTAGAGGCAACACTATCAAAAAAACCTTAGATAACAAAGTTGGGGAAACAACACAATAAAGGCCGGACAAAATTTCTCAAAACACTAACCATATGCATCAGGCTTCCACTACACACTACATTGAGCTTAAAATCCACCTCCGCATAGTATGTGCTTGCCACCTTAGATCTGGAACCATAATCTGGTGACGCTCAAACTTCACTTCATTAAGTTATTTTTTCAAGTTTTTCTAACAAAGCTCATCTATGGGCTCAAAGGCTGCCTGCAGAAAAGAAGCCACGGTTAGAAGATATTAAATATGAGAAGGAATTAGTAGGAAGCTTTAATTTTCAGTAAAGTTGATATTCTTAGTACATTTTTCTTGCACCAATTCATATCCAGCATTGATTTATTAATAGGCACATGAAGCCAAATGCTGTATAGCAGCACCTATTTGAACACGACCTTAACTTGGACACTGATGGATCTTGTGGAAGTTGTACTCTTCTTGGAAACTTGCCTCACAGAAAGGTTTCTTGGAGAAATACCAAATCTCTTAAGACATACACCCACACATCGTGCTTATACTATTATATCGGGAGTTACTCCACCTGTATTACTTGACGCAAAACGGATAGTGGATTCCTCTTGGATAATTTAGGCAGATGTTCGGATAATATCCACGCTGCTCTAGCAACACTTTAACAATTTCGAACAACAGATTCTTCATCCCTATCCGAACCGTCCTGCATTTAATTTTTAATGAGCATCTTGACTATTGATCACAACTATTATATTTTTAGTAGCTTTTCCAAGAGTAGCAGCCTGTGCAGCTATATTCGTTTGTACTTTGGAAAATAAGACTCTTAACATGATTTGTCCACATTATGAAACTGAAGATAAATTTAGCCATAGAAATATGAGATATAACCGAAATTTTAAGATGATGTTTATTGATCATAGTTACTAAGCAATACTTAGTATGTGGCACCTCGGTTTCCTCTTCTTGACTACTTTGCTGTAATTAAGACACTCCAATGCTGCATCTTTTCCTCAACATTAAGACTAGCACATTTTTCTTGAAGTTTGAGATGGGTATCCAGCATCGATGTATTAATAGGTATGATGTATTAGTAATAGGCATGAGAGGATTTTCCAAATGTTGTACTTATAGGCACGATGCATTAACAATAGGAGGTGAACTGCGGCATGGCGGAGGAGCTTACGACATTCCAGCAGTTGTAATTTCTCAAGCACGGGAAAGGATTCCTCTCCAAAGTCCCACTTAGAAAAAGTTACAACTCCAATAATTTGAGATTCTCAAAGGTGTCTTCCTCCCCATGTTCCATTCTTCCCCAGAAATGACTGTTCTCATAAGACCCAGCATTTCAAGGTTGAGTAGTCTCGCTATTGTTGATAGCGAATTTGATGTCAGAGTAAAGTCCCACAACGACAATAACTTCAAATTGGAAGGGAAATGAAAATCCTACGACCAATTTGTCGCTACACAGGGCCCATTGTCTTTTGTGTTTGAACTTTCGAATTATGTTCCTTTGAATTATTTTTAATACACATTATCTGCTTGTTGGTAATACTATTAGAGATAATACCCAATTACCCCCTGAACTATTTACCCCATGAACTATACCTGAAAGGGCTATGCACACCTCAACTTAAAGAGGTCCTATTACCCCTGAACTAATTAAAAGTTGAATTTTCACCCATTTAGTGCCTATGTGGCACATACGTGGCACTAACGTGGCACAACACACTGAAGTGTCCACGTAGGCACATGTATGTGCCACATAGGCACTAAGGGGTGAAAGTTTCATTTTTAATTAATTCAAGGGTAATATGACCTCCTTTAAGTTGAGGTGTGGCATAACCCTTTTAGGTATAATTCAGGGGATAATTGAGTATTTTCTCATACTATTATTAAGATAAATGTTTATTTTACTAACCTACTCTGCCAATAATGCTAATTATTTAGTTAGCCAACTAGAAGCAGAGTTGGTAGCCATTTATTATTATACAAGTAACTAGTATACGTATCCGCGCGATGCGCGGGTAAATAACGTATTATTTTAAATAATTATAGATTGCAATGGCTTACTATCGTGTAATAAATAATTGTACATTTATGTATAATATAATACTCTCTTTGTTTAAAAATAGTTGGCCTTTTTGAACTTGACACTCCCCTTAAGAAAGTATTTATTAGAGGTTTATTTTACCAAATTAGTCTTTTTAATTGAGTTTTTAAAATTTAAATTTAAGTAAATATACTTGTTTAGTCCTATAATGTTGGGCGTAATATTTGAAGAACATAATAAAATACTCTCGATATCATCAAAGGAACAATTAAATTAAAATAAATATTGTTAGAAAGAGAGTCAAATAAAACGAAACTGAAGGAGTAGAATTAAATTATTTGGATTTGATTAGAAATTGTTATTTGATTTAGAAATAATAGGGAACGGATGTAATTAAAATTTCGTTTTGAATTTATTGACATAGAATTGATCATTAAATTATTGACATAGAATTGATCATTAATTTTTTATTCAATTTTTGTAGTCATTTATGACATTAAATACCATTAAATGGAATAGTGAAAAAGAACTATTTATAAAGATAGTGACATAGATGGATAAATTATTTATAATAATTACATAAATGTGCATATTTTTAATATATGAATTAAAATATTTAATATTTATAAGTTCAATGACATATTTATATTTTTAATTAATATTAAAATATCTTTATATTAATTATTTAGAATTTTAGTATTTTCATATTGAATGTAATGATATTTTTTATATTTTATGATTAAGTACATTGAAAAAAATTCTAGAGAAAGGTTAAAGAATGGTAAGGTTAAAATGTTAGATTTAATTATATAGAAGTGTATTTGCGTCTGTGTAGTTTTATTTTCTTAAAAGAAATAATATATTACAATGTTTATTCGTCAAGTTAATGATTTATTTGAATGATCCAAAAGTAATATGTAAATACCAGCCCATATAATAAATATCTGTATAAAAAAGTCTATCTCAAAGGACAAAATATATTAAAAAAATATTATATCCATATTATTGTAAATAAGTTATTTATGGATGTTCACATAATACTCATACTACACCTATTACACATAGTATTGTAGGGTGTATAATTTTGTGAATGTATTTTCACATAGTACACTTTATCCACATATACTCCATTGTACATTGTAAATACACACCAAGAAGAAGAAAAAGAAACAAAGTCTTACATAGATCTCTCTCCTCTCCTTTTTTCATTTTAGCATCTTTCAGAATATTTATTTACAACACTTTATCAGCACGAAATCCCTTATAAGGTACGTATTTATTATGTAACTAATTGTTTTCAGACTCTACACACACACAAATATGAATTTCTAAAGGAAACAACCTTTTGATAATAATCTATAAACAATATATGCTTCTATTTAAATTTATTTGAGATGGTTATCTTATTTTGAAAATATCATTATATCTAACTTATTAATCTTTTTATGATAGTTTCACTATGTCAAATTTATCAAAACTTGAGTTTGTGGCACTGGACATTATCGGAAAGAATTATTTATCATGGGTCCTCGATGCTGAAATTCACCTTGACGCTAGAGGTCTTGGGGATACTATCAAACAAGAAAATAACGCATCTTGTCAAGATAAGGCGAAAGCCATGATTTTTATTCATCATTACCTCCACGAAGGATTAAAAACTGAATATTTAACTGTGAAAGATCCACTCGAATTATGGACCAACTTGAAGGACCGATATCACCACCTAAAATTTGATGGTATTACCGAAAGCTAAATATGACTGGATACACCTTCGGTTTCAAGATTTTAAAACTGTAGTTGAGTATAATTCTGCTATTCATAAAGTAAGTTTAATATTAATATTATGCAGAGAAACCATCACTGAATGTATTTCTACAATAATAATATCGTGAAAAGGGATTTAAAAAATATTCAGAATTGATTACATGCCTACTTGTGGCAGAGCAGAATAATACTTTGTTAATGAAAAATCATGAATCTCGTCCCACTGGATCTGCTCCATTCCCTAAAGCGAATGTTGTAGTAGAACATGATCAATCTGAAATAAGGCAAAATTATTATCGCAATCGTGGTTGAGGCCATGGTCGTGGACGTGGGCGAGGACGTGGCAGAGGAAGAAATAATTATCGTCATAATGGTGAAAATAAACAAGAGAATAATAAAGGTTCTCAAAATAATCCTTCAAAGGGTAAAGTTAATATTTGTCACCGATGTGGTATGAAAGGTCATTGGGCACGTGTTTGTCGTACGCCTGATCATTTTATCAAACTTTATCAAGCTTCCCTTAAAAGAAAAGAAAATGATGTGTAAGTACACTTGACCTTTCGAGGTGATGATGATGAAGCAGCTCCATCAAATACATATGATGATGTTGAGGAAAATCTTGCTTACAATGATGATGACTTTAAGGGCCTCTCAAATATTACCCATTTGAAAGCTGAAAATTTCTCTAAGGACATTGATTGAAGAACTGATCACCTTAGTTGAGAATAAATTATAAAGAAAGTTATTATTTTCTTTTGTTTGTAATTATGTTTTTCTGTTTTATTAAAGTACCATGTATTTCTAATTTCTACATTTCTTATGTTAGTTTTTCAAATTTCTTATAATATATATTTTTTTATTTGAAGAATATGGAAATTTCTCAATCATCAATTGGATTCAAAATAAGTTACGATGATATATGTCTTATAGATAGTGGTACCACACATACTATTCTAAAATATAAGAAATATTTCTCTTATTTGGTGATGAAAGAAGCCAATACTAATACTATATGTGGTAGTACAAGATTTATTGAAGGCTCCAGAAAAGCTAACTTATTACTTCCCAGGGGAACAAATTTGATGATTGATGAAGCATTATATTGTAGTAAGTCTCAAAATAAACTTATTAAATTTCAAAGACATTCGCCAAAATGGCTATCATATTGAGACTACAAATGATGAAAAAATTAAATATCTTTATATTACGACAATAATGTCGGGTAATAAATATATAATTAAAACAATTACCCGTTCTTTCTTCCAGCTTATACTACACAAATATTAGCACTGTTGAAACACATGCCATAGTAAATCAAAAGTTTACTGATTCAAACAGTTTTATTATTTGGCATGACTGGTTAAGCCATCCCGGTTCTAGTATGATGCGCAAAATAATTGAGAATTCATATGGACACTCATGAAAGAACCAGAAGATTCTTCAATTTAAAGAATTCTCTTGTGCTGCATGTTCTCAAGGCAAATTAATTATTAGGCCATCAATAATGAAAGTGAGAATTGAATCCCCTATATTTCTAGAACGTATACAGGGTGATATATGTGGGCCCATTTACCCTCCATGTGGACCATTTAAGTATTGTATGGTTTTAATAGATGCATCTACAAGATGGTCATACGTGTGCTTATTATCAACTCGTAATTTGGCATTTGCGAGATTACTTGCTCAAATAATAAAGTTAAGAGCATAATTTCTAGATTATACAATAAAGACAATTCGTCTTGATAATGCGAGTGAATTTACATCCCAGGCTTTTAATGATTATTCTATATCAACTGGAATAACAGTTGAACATCCAGTTGCTTATGTTCATACTCAAAATGGTCTAGCAGAATCATTGATTAAATGTCTTCAATTAATCGCTAGACCAATGCTTATGAGAACAAAACTTTCCATTTCTATATGGGGTCATGCTATTTTGCATGCAACAGCTCTTGTGCGGATAAGGCCCACAAGTTATCATAAAGTCTCCCCATTACAATTAAATTTTGGTCAAGAATCAAATATTTCCCATCTAAGAGTATTTGGATGTGCGGTATATGTTCCAATTGCTCCACCACAATGCACAAAAATGGGTCCTTAAAGAAGATTGAGAATATATGTTGGATATGAATATCCTTCTATTATAAAATATTTGGAACCTATGATTGGAGATTTATTTACGGCAAGATTTGCTGATTGTTATTTTAATGAAATAATATATCCAACATTAGGGGGGGAAATAAGCAGTTGGAAAAGGAGATAGACTGGAATACATTATCATTATCTCACTTAGATCCTCGTACAAATAAATGTGAACTAGAAGTTCAAAGGATAATTCATTTGCAAAACATTGCAAATCAACTGCCAGGTGCATTCACTGACCTATCAAGAATTACAAAATCTCACATTCCAGCTGCTAATGCTTTTATTCGAATTGATGTCCCGATAGGACAATTGAGTAATGCAAATGAGTCTAAATCACACTTAAAAAGTGGTAGATAAATCAGTTCTAAAGATAAAAATCCTCAAAAAAAGAGGAGCAAATGATCAAAATAATCATAATATGGAGGAAGCTACTCATGAAGAGCAGCAAGACATAATAATTGATGAAACCTCAGAAGAGGTTCAGGTACCTGAAAATAATGAAAATAAAGAGATCTCAGTCAGTTATGTCTCATCGAGAAAAATATGGAATCGAAATGATGTAATTATCGATAATATTTTTTCTTATAATATTGTGAATAAAATAATGCAACAAGATAAGGATCTTGAACCCAAATCTGTCGAAGAAATGATTGGCCAAAATGAAAAGATGCAATCAAAATTGAATTGACTTCGCTTGAAAAATACAAAGTTTTTGGACCTATAGTCCAAACACCTGAAGGTATAAAGTTAGTGGGGTACAAATGAGTTTTTGTGCGAAAAGGAAATGAGAAAAATGAAGTCGTAAGATATAAAGCACGACTTGTGGCACAAGGATTTTCTCAAAGACTTGGAATTGATTATATGGAGACATATTCTCCGATGGTGGATGAAATCACCTTCAGGTATCTTATTAATTTGGTAGTTCATGAAAAACTTGATATGCATCTTTTGGACGTTGTCACACCTACTTATATGGCTCATTAGACAGTGATATTTATATGAAAATTGTGAAGGATTCAAAATGCCTGATGCGTATAAAACTTTTCAAGAAAATTGTTCAATTAAGATTCAAAAATCCTTATACGGATTAAAACAATCGGGACGCATGTGGTATAATCGCCTTAGCTAATACCTATTTAAAGAAGGGTATAAAAATGACCTAGTTTGTTCTTGTGTCTTTATTAAAAGGTCTGGATCTGAATTTGTCATAATAGTTGTATATGTTGATGATTTGAATATCATTGGAACTCCTGAAGTGCTTCCAAAGACAGTAGAATGTTTGAAAAAGAAATTTGAAATGAAAGATCTCGGAAAGACAAAATTTTGCCTTGATCTACAAATTAAATATTTTACAAATAAAATATTTGTCCGTCAATCCACATATACTGAAAATATTTTAAAGAGATTTTATATGGATAAAGCACATTCATTGAGTACCCCAATGGTTGTAAGATCACTTGATATTAATAAAGATCCATTTCAACCTCATGAAAATAATGAATAACTTATTGGTACTGAGGTACCATATCTTAGTGCAATTGGGGAATTAATGTATCTTGCTAGTAATTCACGACCAAATATATCTTTTGCTAGAAATTTATTTGCAAGATTTAGTTATTCTCCAACACGAATACATTGGAATGGTATTAAGCATGTTTTCAGATACCTTCGAGGAACTATTGATATGGGACAATTTTATTTAAATGAGTTGGATTCATAATTAATTGGTTATGCAGATGGAGGATATTTATCTGACCCATAAAAAGGTCGATCTCAGACAGGTTATTTGTTTACATGTGGAGGTACGGCTATATCATGGCGTTCAACAAAACAAACCATGATTGCGACATCTTCAAATCATGCAGAGTTAATAGTCATTCATGAAGCAAGTCAAGAATGTGTCTGGTTAAGGTCAATAACTCAACACATTCAGAAAATATATGGCCTTACTTTGAAGAAGAATATTCCAACAATATTGTATGAAGACAACACCGCATGCATAGCTCGATTAAGATGATGATACATCAAAGGAGACAGAACAAAACACATTTCATCAAAATTATTCTTTACTTATGATGTTCAATAGAGGGGTGAAATAGATGTTCAAAAAGTTCGTTCAAGCTATAACCTAGCAGATATGTTCACTAAAGCATTGCCAACATCAACCTTTGAGAAGTTGAGACACAAGATTGGGATGCGCCGTCTCCTAGATAATAAGTGATGTTTTTATCAGGGGAGTACATATGCGCTGCACTCTTTTTCCTTAACCAATGTTTTGTCACACTGATTTTCCTGGTAAGGTTTTTAATGAGGCAGCAAGCAATGCGTATTACAAACCACTATGTACATCTTATTTCTTTTAGAATTTTTCTTTTACATGAACATCCAAAGGGGAGTATTGTAAATAAGTTATTTATGAATGTTCACATAATACTCATGCTACACCTATTACACAGTATTATAGGGTCTATAATTTTGTGAATGTATTTTCACATAGTACACTTTTTTCACATACTATTTGCCTATAGAAGACACACCATTGCACATTGTAAATACACACCAAGAAGAAGAAAAAGAAATAAAGTCTTATATAGATCTCTCCTCTCCTTTTTTGTTTTAGCATCTTTCAGAATATTTATTTATAACACATATAGATTAATCTAGATTTAGCAAGTACTCCTCGTTACACTTTTTTGTCCAGAAAATTGAAAAGTTGCCTATTCACCTTCATCACTATTTCCAAACTCCATTTTGGAAGATAGTTTTAAACAAAAATATATTATGAACTCGGAACAAAAATTGGCAGTTGAAAGGTCCAAGCATTTCTTTTTTCTTACTTAGTTTTTTTGAAGTTTTCCGACTTATTTATTGTTGGATTTTTCAAATCATTCCATGTTGTTTATTGTTAAATTTGTATATATCTTTGAAAATAATCTCCATTTATGTTGGTTGGTATTTGATTTTGGTCTCCGAAATGTCTGGTAAGTTCTCCTTTTACTATGATTTTCTTTTTCTTTTTTTAGATTTGAACATGCAAGTGAAATCTGTGGTTTATTAGTTGTTGAATTTGTAGTAGATGTAGAAAAATAAACCCCAATCATATGCCAGTAATTGATTTAGTCTCTGTAAAGTGTGATAAATTCTCCTCTATTTGTGATTTTTTAAAATTTTAATTTGATCATGCAATTGAAATCTATGATTTATGTTGTTGAATTTGTAGCAGATGTTGAAAAATAATATTTTTTTTTATATCAATAATTATTTGATTTCATGGTCTTTATAATGTCTGGTATGCTCTCTTATCAATGCAAGATTTCCATTTCCTCTTTAATTAGACCATGCAAGTGAAATTGGAGATCTGATGCAGCTAAGCTGATAAAAATATAGAATGAAACAATTTTTTTTTGATTAATTTGGAGTTGTATAATGATGTTAACGGTATTTTCTTGTTCCTTTAATCCCGTTTTTATGATTGCATGACATATAATAAGTCATATCTACTAATATCTCAGCCAAGTATGATGACCTTCTGAAGTTTTGGTGTTGTTCCCTTTTTGAGCTTGTAAACTTCTGTCCAATGGTTATATGTTCAATGAAGCCTGGGCTTGTGCAAAAGCAACCCTTTCATCATTTTCTTCTGTGATAATGTTCTTGAATTGTTTGCTTATTTAGTCTTCTCAATCTCGTCTTTAAATGCTTCAACTTCTAAGAACATTTTACATCCCTCAATATCATGTCTCCATTATTCTTCTACAATGTCTAAGAATTGTAGATGGCATGCCCACCCATTGCAAAAATTTGTAAGCAGGTCTAAGCCTACTTGGTCCATCCAATATAGTCACTTTGATGTCAATTTGATTGTGTTTTTAATTAGTCATTCTAACTATGGTCAAATTGTAAACTTATCTTAGCCATCTAGTAGAATCAATTTTGATTCCTTCTATTGGGCAAGAGTTATTTATCTACTTCCGTTAAATTATAAATAGCATTATGTACGTCCTTAAACTACGTTGCTAGCCAACCATTTTACTTTTTCTTCCTCTTGAAGATATTGTTCTCATTACTTTTTGGAAGTTGACAGGCCCGCCTGATGAACTGTTGACCTGTGGATGTTTTGATAGATTCCTTGATCTCAGCCACAACTCAATACAACATCTTCCTGCCATAATTAATAACTTGAGTTCTCTTCAAGTCCGTAGAGCTGACTCCTTTACATATTTTTTAAATTGCGATGTTTTCATTTGTTAAGAAGAAATTTTGTTTCGGTAGTGTTTTGCTTACCAGAAATTGATTCTCAATGGAAATAAAATCATGGATAATTCAATAAGCAAGAAGAGATAGCTTCTCTAAAGAGTCTTGTGTTTATTTCACTAAACGAAAATCAGTAAGTACCAGATATTCCCTTCATGAGCATACTACTCTCCAAGTTGAATGAGATTCAACAAATCGTTGCATCATCTCTATCAATTGAAGTTCACACAGTCTTTTCTGCAGCATTAACTGATGGGTACACCAAACATATAGGTACATTTGATTGTGAGGTTCGCAGTGTCATAGTTCTAATTTATGGGATTGTTTTGGTAAAATTATAATGTGAAAACTGAAGTATATCAGTGAGTAGTATAAAGCCGCGCATCCTTCATTCACAAAATTCATGGTATTAAAGTTTTTTGATCAGTGGCATTCAGATGTTGTTTCATGTTACAATTTTATTTTCTAATACGGCTTACTCTATTTACCAACTTCAACCATTTATCATTTTTATTTTCTAATATGGCTTACTCTATTTACCAACCTCAACCATTTATCATATGTCATTATTTCGAATAAAGATTTCTTGTATGATTGCATCTACTAATCTTCTTCTTAGTACGCAGCATAGCAACATTGCCCAAAAGAAATCAGCACTTGACCAGTATGAGACAACTTTATATCGCACTTAACTATTTAACAGGTCTCCCATCTGAGGTAGGTGTGCTTCTCTTATTGAGGTAAAGAAATAGGGCTTATTTCCATTTTATTAACTGGAATCAAGAAATCCAAATTCATCCTATCATTGTTCTGATGAGAAGGGTTAAGAATTCTAAAACTGAACGTGAGTTGACTGATTAATGGTAAGAACTATGTCTTAGTAAAACTTAGCCAGATTTTCTAGAGTTCTTGGATATAATGTTTGTTACTCAAACATGAACAAATTTACGATGACAGATTGTAGAGTATATATTCACTTGTAGTTCAGATTATGTGTGTTGGTTAATAGAAGCTACAACTGCTTAAACCAAAGCTAAAATGTGAACGCCTTTACATAATACTTTGATATGTAGCTTTAGACAGTGAAAGAATGTAGATTTAGCCCATGACTGGTGAATAAATTATAGTGTATTCGGATTTAATTACTTCAGATTCTGAGATCATATGGGTGTAGAATATGCAGATTCAAGGATAATTTTTTTTCTCAGAACTATGTGTTGCCATGTCTTAATTCTTGTAGGTGCTAATATCTCATTTGTACATTTAGTGTTTGGGTTTTAAATTGTTGATTTTTGTGGTCAAGTCTTCCTATCTAATGAAAATAGTTATCTAGATAATTTCATTGTTTGTTACATGTCCAGCCTGATGTGTAACTCTTCTTGCTTGCTAATGAATTTTTTTTTTTTATCATATTGTTATCTTTTCAGTCAACAGTTGAAAATGAGTCTGCAATTCTTGAGTGGTATACGAACTATTACGACAACATGCTCTTACATATAAATTAAATTAACTTTCTGTGCTTATGTTGCTGGGTTGTATTGATAGAAATTGGAGTAGTTTTCATGATTGACTTTGTTAGTTATAAACTGTAAAGAGAACTTATAACTATAGGAAAGCCACATTTACTGTAGCCATAATATATGTAAGCGTGTTGTGATAAAGAAGATTGCAAAGTTTAAAGATATTAATAAGTTATGGAAAGACCTCAGTTTTTGTTTTGCCACTTATCATGGTGGCTTTGCAGGAAGAGGTTATGATGCCTATTGCTCTCGGTGAAGAACCACTTGATTTGATTGTATGTGCATTTTAAGAGCTTGCAAGACACTGAGGCCTTTGATGTATATTGATGGATTTGATATGAAGCCCCAAATTAAAGTTGTGAAGAAGGGAGTGTACATTGTTGTTGCTAAACCGGGAAGGCTCAAATATATGCTAGCAAAGAAATGGATGAACCTTGAAAATTGCAGGTACTTACCAAATCTTTACTTGTCACATGTTTCTTCCTTCCTATTGCTTGCTATACCACATAATTTGTGGTAATGTCTAAGTCTATTCCATGCCTTTGAAAAATTTCACATACATATATACCTGTTAAAAGCTTCCTTAAAATACACTTTTGTTCTGCATTTACACAGGGTGAATTGTTCAAGAAAGGATGCACAACAAAAATGATTCTAATGGGTCGTGGATTATACAACCATACCAGGTAAGTCGACATTTCATTTAAACATCATTTTTCTTTGAGCATAGTGTACTATAATTTGCTTCATTTGGCTTCTATTTTTTTTTTCTGCGCTCAAAATCATCCTACCGTTGTTCGTATGCAGCAGATGATTAAACATATATTTATCAATATGTAAAAGTAAATTGAATGTGTAATTACTTTGAATTTATTTTCTTCGGCTGAAACTTGACTGTCTGCATAAAATATAATTCATGCTCTTTGATTTCTTATTTGAATTGTTTCAACACTGAACTGCATTAGAAGCCTGTATCCTATCACCCTAAAAACAGTGAAAACAAATACATCTTAAAGTAGTAGCAACAAACAGAAAGATATATTTTTAAATTGTAGAATAGGATTATAAGCAATGGAAACAATCTGAGTATAGGAAATATGAACAATTGTAAACAAAGTTTAATACCTTTTTATCCTGAAGTACCATTTCAATTGCGTAAACAACATCAGGATTCAAGCTATCTTTCACTTCCCATAGCCGAACAACCCAGACGTCGTTGTTGAAGTTTAACAGTTTTTATAGAGAATGAAAATATATGTAGATTGTGGTAAGGATTAAAGGAATTGAAGTAGTTTATGACATTAATATTTGATGTATCCGAGTATATGCAGATTGTGTTAGGGATTAAAAGTATTGAAGTCGTTTAAGAAGAAATCATTGGTTATATTAATATTTGAAGGTTTATGTAGAAAGTGGTAAGGGTTGTAAGAGTTGTAGTGGTATACGGAGGAATTAGTCGTTACAACAGAAGATGAATTGAATTTATAGATGAATGAGAAGAAAAATAAGGGCATTTAACAGTTGAGGATAAGATGAATAACAGTTGTAAAATACGTAGGATGTCATTGTGCAGTGGATAAGTGGATAAATAAGATTCTGATTAACTTATTGAATTAAAAGAGTTAACTCTATGGATTATTTTTTATATTTGCTACGTTAGTACTTACGGAATAAAAGGAGTACACTTTATAAATTAGTTAATTAGTTAATATTTTTGATACCTTAGTTTTAAGTTATTTTTTACAATTACAATTACAAATTACAAATACAACTTAAAAGAATGTAATTTTTTGTTGCTACAACTAATATTTAATTGTACTTATCTGTTTTTTAAAAAGAATTAGAGATAATGTAATTGTGAATTTGAATTTGAATGTTTAAAAAAAACTAACATAACTATTCATTTTAGTTTGTTTTTTCTTTTTTGAAATAAGGGGCCAAATGTTAGAGCCTGGTAAGTTTTAAAAATTAAATTGTTTAAATATTTATCAAAACGATATATTGTTTTTACTACAAATTTATTTATATTTATTTATTGAAATTAACTTATCTTTCAATTGTTATAGTTAAACTGAAATTGAATATACAGTTTTTTGTCGGTAGTTTATAGAAGTTGTTAAATTTTTATATATTTTTCATCTTTTTAGTTATTATTTCAAACTTAATTATTTAAAAAAAAAAAAAATAGCAAAAGCAATGGATATTTTAAAGGATGACACTTTCAAAGCAATGGATATTTTAAAGGACATTTGGGTGAATGAAAGAGCTGTATCTTTTGTTATTAAGAATAATATATATATATATATATATATATATATATATATATATATATATATATATATATATATATATATATATATATATATATAGATAGATAGATAGATAGATAGATATAGATATAGCTATAAAAATTTTAATTCAACTAATTAACTCATTTATATTTGCTACTTAGTTAAATGTATAAGTTTTCGAAAAAAAAAATTTAAAACAAATGCAATAATGAATTACTAACATATGAATTTTTTTACAATTCAATGCAGATGGATATTGTATATAATGACATATGGTTCAAAGAGGAGGTTGCATCATAGTCAAAATTTTCAAAATTTACTTGAATTGATGCTGATATAATTTAATAATAATAATTGATCTTATTGATATTGAAGGGGTTACAGCTGTATATATAGAGAACTGAAGAATAACTAATTACAGAATAACCCAGATGTATTTAATAATTATATATGTAGTCTATTATCCCCCCGCAAGATGATCAGCGGCAACGAGGGGCAGCTTGGAGCAGAGATACTGAAAAGGCTGTAACGGAAGAGGCTTGGTGAGAATATCAGCAAGCTGGTCAGTAGATGGGACATAGTGCGTGGCCATCGTTCCTGCAAGTACCTCATCGCGAACAAAGTGACAGTCAGACCCAACATGCTTCATACGATCATGAAGGACTGGATTTTTGGTAACACAAATAGTGGACTGATTGTCACAATAAATCTGTGGTTTCGTCGGGGGAATGCCAAGTGCATCTGTAAGGTATCGTAACCACATGGCTTCAGCAACACCCGCAGCCATGGCACGATATTCTGCTTCTGTGGAGGAACGGGACACTCGCGTTTGCTTCTTGGTGCACCAGGAAATCAGATTCGGTCCCATCATAACAATATATCCAGTAGTGGACTTTCGATCATCTTTGTCGTTAGCCCAATCCGAATCAGAAAAAACAGATATATCAAACGAGCCCTTTTGAAATAAAATTCCACATTGAAGAGTACCTTTAAGATAGCGCAGAATGCGTTTCAAGGCCTGAAAGTGTTGTTCTGTGGGAGCATGCATTGATTGGGAGACTCGATTGACTGCATATTGGATGTCCGGACGAGTAACAGCAAGATAATGAAGTCCACCGACGAGGCTCCGATATAGTGTAGGATCGGCAAAGGGAGTATTCGGCCCTGGGGATTGGCGGACTGCCATGGGAGTGACCGCGGGTTTGCAGTCTGTCATTCCAGCTCGATTTAGAAGTTCAAGGGTATATTTTGTCTGATGCATCAATATGGTTCCCGATTTGCGGATGAGTTCGAGGCCAAGAAAGAACTCCAGAGGACCGAGGTCCTTAAGTTTGAAGTCACGATGCATAGCCTCAGTAATTTCAGTGATGAGTGATGACGAGCTGCCTGTAATAACAATATCATCCACATAGATAAGAATGATGACTGTCCCTCGAGAATAGTAAAGGGTGAAGAGGCTGTTGTCATGATGGTAGGTGCGAAAACCAAGACCCTGCAGAAAAGTAGAGAGGCGTGTGTACCAGGCACGTGGGGCCTGTTTCAGGCCATACAGTGATTTGCGAAGCTTGCAAACATAGTGAGGACGGTTGGGATTAACATATCCCGGTGGCTGAACCATATAGATGTCTTCCTCAAGATGACCATGAAGAAAGGCATTGCTGACGTCTAACTGATGAAGCGGCCAATCATAGTGAAGAGCAAGAGACAAGACCAGACGAATAGTCTGTTGCTTAACAACAGGGCTGAAGGTCTCCTGATAATCCACACCATACTCCTGATGATACCCTTTTGCAACCAGACGTGCTTTATAGCGAGAAAGAGATCCATCTGAATTTCGTTTGATGCGAAACACCCATTTGCACCCAATAGACTTTCTGTTACTAGGCAGAGGTACCAAATCCCATGTACGTTGTTCATTCAGAGCCTGAAATTCCTCATCCATAGCTTGGCACCAGAAACTATTTTTGGAGGCTTGGTTGTAGGTAGTAGGCTCAGTTATGGGATGTGCATCAAAGGGTATTTGAGTGTGGTAGACTTTGGGTTTGAAGGTACCGGCCTTGGCTCGGGTTGTCATAGGGTGAGTGTTGAGTGGAGGGTGATTAGGAAGGGGTGGTGGAGTTGTATGATGTGTGGACGGGGGTTGGGTGGGGCTGCCGTGGGAGCTGGGATGTGCAGCGATGGATGGGGTGGCTGTATGTGTGTTAGGAGTATGATGTAGGGAAGTGGTGGGTTGTGTGGCAGTCGGCTGGGTGTTCGGGTGGGGGGTTTGGGGGTTCGGGTGGGTGGGTGGTTGGTTCGAGTGGGTAGTGGCGTAGTGGGGTACCGGGTTAGGTGGCGAGTGAGCCGGAGCATGAGCGTGTGAAAAGGACGGAAATAATGGCACAATGCCAAGTGGACTGGGGGAGTATGGAGTAGAGGAAAGACTTGTGTAAGGAAATTGTTCCTCCACAAAACGAACATGACGGGAAACATATGTTTTCTGAGATACAGGATCGAAACATTTGTAACCTTTGATAGTGGGATGATAGCCTAGAAAGACACAAGGGGTGGACCGAGGTTGAAGTTTATGTTGAGTGTGTGGACGCAACCAGGGATAAACCAGACACCCAAACGGGCGGAGATGGATGTAGTCGGGTGGATGATTGTAGAGACGGGCATATGGAGTGGAGTTGGAGAGAGTGTGAGTGGGCATGCGATTTATGAGGTAGTTGGCAGTAGCAAGGGCATCAACCCAAAAGGAAACAGGTAAGGTGGAATCATGGAGGAGCGCAACATCTGTTTCTATTAGGTGACGGTGTTTGCGCTCAGCAACGCCATTTTGTTCAGGGGTATATGGACATGAAGTGTGATGAAGAGCCCCTAGACTTTGAAGAAAAACACCAAATGCATTGTTGACAAATTCTTTGCCATTGTCACTTCGAAAAATTTTGATTTTGGCATTAAATTGATTTTGAACCATTCGGTCAAAGTTGACAAAAACAGTATAAGCTTCGGATTTAAATTTCAGAGGATAAAGCCAAGTGAATTTACTGTAATAATCAACAAAACAGATATAATAACGAAAAACTTGAACAGAAGGAACTGAGGTTGGACCCCAAACATCAGAATGAATTAATTGAAATGGCGCAGTAGCCTTGTGTTCAGACAGTGAAAAAGGTAAACGACAAGATTTAGACACTAAACAGGACTCGCAATGTAATTTCCCTGAAAAATTAAAACCTAAGGAAGATAAAATGGATTTGGTGATGGCGGATGATGGGTGCCCAAGCCGGCGATGCCAGGTGGACGAGAGAATGGCTTGACTCACAACAGACGGAGACCTGGATGGAAGAGTGTATAGCCCATGCTCACAGCGGCCCGTGTACCGCACCCGGTTCGTGGTATTGTCCACTATCTGGAAATTGGTGTCATTAAAAATGAGGGTGCAGTTATTTTCTTTAGTAAAGCGATAAACAGATAAAAGATTGGATGTGAGGGAAGGGACGTGGTGAAGGGTTGAGAGATGAAATTTACCATTTGGGGTATAGACATACCCAGAGCCGGTGTTTGTGATGGGAAGGGATTGACCATTGCCTACTGTAATAGTTTCTGAGCCATGATACGGATGAGGATCTTGAAGTTGTGAATAATCCGACGTCACATGGGTGTTAGCACCTGTGTTTAGATACCAATCGCCAGATTGAGCGTTTGTGGACGCATGCATCGCCCTTGATCCGCCGGACTGGCGATTTACATTGTGCGAGTCATCATAACGATACCAGCAATTAGCCGCAGAATGACCCCGTTTAGCACAAATTTGGCACGTCGGAAGATCTCTTGTGGGCCCCCGCTGGTTTCCTCGTCCCTGTTCGCGGCCTGACTGGAAGCCGTCCCTCGGTGGAGGCCCGCCTCTGCCTTGCTGCCCGGCGTTCCGACGGTCACCGCCGCCGCTGCCTCGCCCTTTGTTACGGCGATCGTCACCGCGACCCCTGGCCGAGCCCCCGCTGCCAGCCGAGTAAAGAGCCGTGACGCCAGGGGTGGAACTGGCTTCTCCGAGCAGTAATTTGTGTTCCATGTCTAGATTCAATTCTTCTGCATTAAGCCATCCAGACAGTTGATTCAGAGTGATTTCGATAGGTGAGAGGCGAATATGCTGTTTGAGAGAGGAATAGCCAGACGGAAGACTACGTATCACGGCATTCACCACGTCTCGTTCAGGAATAATCTCGTTCACAGCATCTAGGTCAGACAGAATAGAGGCCACATCATCAAGGTATTGAGTCATCGTCTTCGTTCCCTTCCGAAGAGTATGCAATCTGTCACGTAACTGAAAAATATGAGCCGTGGACACAGAGTTGTACCTTGTGGCTAGTGCGTCCCAAAGTGAAGCCGATGTGAGAAAACCCCGGGCGTGTTTGTGCACAGAGGAGCTAATAACGGCGAGAAGACAGGCTCGGATCTGAGTGTCTACGATCATCCACGGAAGGTAGTCGGGATTTGGGAGCATGACACCGTCCTCCTCGGCTGTCTCGGGCGGCTGCTTCTCCGCACCGTCAATCCATCCGAGCAGCAAGTTGGCTGCGAGGGCGGTGCGGACGTTAAGTGCCCAGGCCGGGTAGTTGTTGTCAGATAATTTTTCGGGGATGAGATTGTGGAGATTCCTGAGCAGTAATTTTACTCCAGACGGTAAATTTGACAGAGGATCAACAACCTTGTCCATGGCGCCGACCTACGGCGGAGGAGGGAGGCCGTGCGGCGTGGTGTAGACGGTGGCGGCGGCGCACACACGTCGGAAAAGAGGAGAGATTAGGGTTTGGGCGGAAGAAGAAACCCTAGCTTTGATACCATGATATAATTTAATAATAATAATTGATCTTATTGATATTGAAGGGGTTACAGCTGTATATATAGAGAACTGAAGAATAACTAATTACAGAATAACCCAGATGTATTTAATAATTATATATGTAGTCTATTAGATGCCAATATACTAAATGTAGAAGCAGTTTAGGACTTTATGTGATGTATTTTGATTTTATTTGAATTTTGATTTAATGAATGTGAATTTCAAGTAAGAGATTGTTTATTATGTTTGCACTTGTAAGTTGTTATTGATAATAGTGTAGTTATGGTCATAGAAAAAAAAATAGTTCAGTTACATATATATAATAAATTCAAAATCAATTTGTTCTATTAATAATAATATAGGAAGTTTGTATTTGTGAAGTGTATTATATAATTGTGTAAAGGGGGTAACAATTATAACCAACTTACAAACATTCGAACTAAAATATAAAATTGTGAAGTAACTAATAGTTTGAAGTTAAAATTTTAAAAACAACTATAAAATTGCAAAGTAACAGAAAATATAAAATTGTGAAGTATCTGATAATTTGAATTTGAAATTTTAAAAAAAAACTATAAAATTGTAAAGTAACGGAAAAGTTGCATTTGAAATTTATTAAACAACTAATGCAACAACTATTTCCTAATTAATTAACGAAAATAACATGTATCAAAATTTAATGCTTCCACTTGGCTAAATGGAGAGGCTTTGTGCTCTCCTTTTAATAATACTAGTATATGTACCCGCGCAATGTATGGATTATTTCATATTAAAATATATCATTTGAACATGTTAAATCATATTATCATATGAAAAAAGCATTTCACACGAGTTTGCTTTCTTCACAATAGCCTGGTGGATCTATTGTGAGTTAGTATAGGACCTAGATCTGTTGCAGATTTATGCAGTCTTATTTATAGTCAAAAAGTGAAAGAGTTTGCCATCAAAATCTGAGATCTTTAATTAATAGTTAGGAATTTGATTCATCTCACCACACCCCTAGTTGTCCAATCAGAGAAAAATCTCTTGTTATATCTTTGATTCATATTGAAAATGACAACCTAGTTAATTTCCAATAGATTATAGGGAATCAAAAGAAATAAGAGACCTTCAACACAATCTTACCTTTTGATCGACCTCTTAATTACTTGTTTGTGAGATAATATTTTTGAACAGCAGTGAAGAAAGTATGCGATGATATTCAGAAAGATATTTTGTGAGAGTAGCTGAAGTAATTGACAAATGAACTTGAAAGGCCACCAACACTACGAAGAACCAAATAGAAATCAACAACTAATCCTGAGATTAAAATACTATTCATAGACTTTTCAAGTCTTTTTAATAACCATTATCTTCTTAGTCTTCTCAATCAATTGCAAAAAATATGTATGTCTACATTCATATTACAAGTTGACTTGTTAGCCTGTGAATGTAGATGATAATGTTTGATAGTTTTATTGACAGGGTCAAGTTACATTTCGATCTCTTTTTTGGTATTATGAGAATGAAATAATTGTTAAAAACACACACGAAGTATCATTTTTTAGTGAGTTTATCACCTCAAGTACCATTTGTTCCCTTTTCCTACATAAATTATCACCATATATGTATTAAAACACATGTACATCAACTATAACTTGTTCCCTTTTCCATACGAACTATGATCACCATCTTACCTTTTGACATATTTTTGTGAGATAAGGTGAAGTAGTAGTTGAAAGGCCAACAACAGAAAGAATAATCAAAAACATAGATCTAGATTTACAATTCCAGGATAATTAAAATATAATTCATTGACATTTGAATTATTTTTAATACATGTTATCATCTTAGTCTTCTTAATCAATAGTTAATTCTGCTGCTTCGACCCCCAAAGGATGTGGTGCAGAATCAGGATTAGTCGGAATCTAATACGGGTACCGGACACCGAATGGGAAGCCAAAAAGATATTTTGCTGCTTTGTGTGAATTTTATTCAACAAACAACAACATATCCAGTGTAGTCTCACCAATGGAGTCTCAGAAGGATGGTGAGTACACAGCTTACCCCCTATCTTATGAAGGTAGAGAGACTATTTTATTTCTTGTAGCTCTTCATTTACCTACTTTGTGATGATCAATATCCAATTTTCACGGGTAAAGTGTACGCAGTCCATACTACTACCTCAGATGAAATACAGAGGCTGTTTTCGATAGACCCCCGGCTCAGAACATATAACAGTATATCAAACAAAAAACATAAAAGCACACAACAAAATGGGATAACTCAATGCTAAATAATAAAGGAAATAAGATACCCACAAGGAACTACTATAAACTATCTATCCAAAATTATAGACATCACTGAAACACCACAAACAAGAAATTCCAGGCGCAAATACAAACAAAGCACTCTTTCGTACTACTAACTGTTGAACTCCTACCAACCCTATATCTTAATCCAAGTCCTTCACACCTTGCTATAAAGGGTCATGTCCTCCGTAAGCTATAACTGCTCCATATGATGCCTAATCACCTCCCTCAACTATTTCTTCGGCCTACCTCTACCACGCCTAAAACCATCTATAAAGAGGGTGATTTTAATTAATAGAATTTTGAGGTATATTCAGACAAGAAATCCCAAAATTGAACCAAAGTCGACACATATATTTTAAGTCCTACTTTATGAGAAATACGATTGGACAGTGGTGAAGAAAATAACCTATGGTATTCAGAAAAAAAATGTGAGAGAAGTTGAAGTAATTGGCTAAATATGTACTTCAAAGGCCAATATCAGAAACAAGAATCAATAATAGCTTGCCAAAGATTGACAATGACAACATTACTAAAATAAAATTCATAGACTTTTGAAGTCTTTTTAATTAATACACATTATCCTATTAGTCTTTTTAATCAATGCTAAAATTTACTTGCACATCTCGTCTTGAAAATATCTGATCTGTAAATTGTAATATAATATACTCTAATCCAATAAAAAGCAGAGCTAGATAGATCTAGCCAATTTTTATATAAGTAAACAGTCGAAAATGAGAAGAAGAAAAAAAAAATATTTAATTTGTTTTCTGTAATTACCATAAGGTTGATGTGATGTGACGAGTTTAGCAATCAATGTGATTCACAGATGATTATCTCTTGCATTATTCACAGGTGCTAGATTACGTTGAAGATAGCGGTCTTGAGGAGATTGGCAACTCTTGAAAGGGACTTCAAGAGCTTAGGGTGTTCCCTTCTGATCCATTTGCTCCGGGACCAAACGTATTGATACAAAAGTGAGTGTGTATCATGAGAGTCAAGCCAACACAAGAACACAAGAACTATAGTGAATCGAAAATAGCCACACATGGCTTCACTATGTTACCACAAAAACAACAAGATTACAAAATTAAAGATAGTAACTTGACATACAATATTCAAGAATCTAAGAACCCTAACAACATGAAAGGACCCTAAGATTAGAGAATATTATCACCAAGATCTTACTTGGACCAAGAGGAACTCAATGACCTCAAGATCCTAGTTTCTAGACAAGATTCAACCCAAGTGTCACTCCAATTGAAAATTTCGATTTTGAGCTTCTCCAATGGAAGAGAAAAGTTCAAAATATTACAAGTCTTGTGTTCTCAAAATATTACAAGTCTTGAACTACCACAAGACTAGCCCTAACAAATGACTTATATAGTCAATTACAAAGTAGACACAAAAGACCAAAATACCCTTGGCATTAAGTGGGTGGATTTGGGGTGTTTTGTTGGGCCTCTTCACTTTTTAATAAGTATAGGCCCTTGGATGTGATTACAAAGGCCTCACACAAGGCCAAGGATGTGAACAAGGCTTGGAGTCGTTGCAATTCATGCGCTTGTCTTCGTGTGGGACGTCTCGAGCTAGGAATTCTCGTATCAGAGGTAAAGTGCGTAGACAAGAAACTGTTTGAAAAAAAAAGAGTTTCATAGCTTTTAGTGGTCTTTATGGATTTTATTTTTCACAATTCAAAAATTCAAAAAGATTTCTTTATTTTCTGCACTCCTTTGTTCAAAAACCAAAACATCAAAAAGATTTCTCGCTATGTTTCCTTTAACATGCATTCATAATTCAAAATTTTCAAAAAAGATTTTTTAGCCGTTTTTATAAAAGAAATTGAAAAATGGTAGAAGATTTGTACATTTCATATAGTGAAAATGCCAAAAAGATTTTTTCTTCATAATTGTTGGTGTCAGTTTAGTTGAAGTGTCTAATTAAAAATCCAAAAAGATTTTATTCGTTTGTCTTTGGTTGTGTCTCTGAAGTTAGGGTCAATCTGTTAGTTAATTGTTAATTGTCCAGTATTGAAGAACTACGCACCCCTGATTCTCCTCTTCCGGGAGTGAGATATTTAGGCAGCCTATTGTTGGTTCGGGGATCTTATTTAAAAAATCCAAAAAGATTTTCTTCACGCTTTATTAGAGCAGGTGTCATATACTTCTTTAAAACAAAACTACAAAAAGATTTTCCTTTAATAGTTTCAAGTTTCATAATCATATGATATTCAAATTTGAAAATCCCAAAAGATTTTTCTTAGGTAATTATAGGTTTCATTTTATATATAGATCTGAAAAATCCTAAAAGATTTTCTTCACTCTTCATTTAGAGTAGATGTTTATATACATCTTCTAAAAGAAAACCACAAAAAATATTTTTCTTTAATAGTTTCAAGTTTTATTTTTATATAAAATTCAAAAAGATTTTTCTTTGGTAGTCATAAGTTTCATTTTTTGTATCTAAAAAATGCAAAAAAAAAAGCATTTTTTCGTCAATTCTTTTGACAAATTGTTATTTTCTTTTCTTCTTAAAATTTTGAGGAAAAAAAAAAAGAAAACAAAGAGGTCAATTGGCCATTTTGGCAAGACTCCACGAACTACGCACACCTAATTCTTCTCTCTCGGGAGTGAGATACGTAGGCGCCCTTCTTGGGTTCGGTGATCTTTTTAAGAAAAAAAAAAGAAAAAAGAGGTTTTGAAAAAGTGTTGAACTCTAACACATTTGTTATTTTTTGTTGAGTCAGTTTAAGGTGGTTGGTTCGTGGCATTCTGGCTTGTTCTTCACATCACACCAAATCCAAAGGGTTAGTTGTGTCCAACAAAGATATAGAGAGTGACATCATGGATCAAACAAAGAATCAGGAAAATGAGAGTTTGAAGCAAGAGATTAGGAGGCTAAGACAACAAATGACAGAAATGCATCGAGCTTGGGCCAGTGGGTTGCCTCCTCTTCCATTTCCCTTTATTGATCCTACAAATACATCGAGTTTTTCACCAAAATCTCAAAGTCAGTTACTGTTGTTGATGCACCACAACATGACTCAGAATTCATTCTAAGCTAAAAGCATCTCTGATACCATTTGGAGGGGTGTGTGGATAAATCAGATAACTTAAATCGATCTACTATAGCTCTAATGGATCTATTTTTGTTTGTGCATGTATATTTCTTAACTTCTCTAAATATTTTTATTTTTAATGTATTTATTTTAATTTTACTATAATATTCTTTAGTTTTTTCTCTTAGCCTTTGTAATTCTTGTATATTATTTTGGAGGTATTCTAAATATTCTATATCTTTTGTTCTAAAATATTCAATTAAATTTTCTTTCATAAGTATTTCTGTCAATCTTATTTCTTCCATATCTTGTCTCCAATATTTTAAATACTCATAGTCTATCATTTTATCCTAAAGTAGTTGTGATTCTGCAAATTTCTTTGTAATACTTTATTGTAATTGTACTATATCTAATATTAAATTCTAGGTTATCTATTTCGTTAATTATCCTGTCTTTTTCGTCTATGAATAATTCTATGTCTAAATCATATTCTAAATTGTCTTTTAATTCTAGTTGTTTTATGATTTTATTTGTCCAAATTAATCTTTCTTTTATTATTCTCTTCCTTTTCTAAGTTGGTTTTCCCTAATTAATTTCTTCGTATAGCCAACTTTGCTTTTCTCTAACTCTTTAAATATATTCTAGCATTTCTTAGTTTGTATAATATCCATCTGAATAATTATCTGGGTAGTAGTAGTGATTGTCATCACTTAAGTATATTTCTCCTAACTCGTCTTCTATCTGATTTATATCGAACTCTTCATCTTCAATGTTAAATATTTTTTCCGATATTATTTTTTTTACGTCTATAATTTCTATATCTCTAAGTATGTATAAAACTAGTACTTCAAAATTATCTATCATTTAGGTGGGTTAATTAAATGCTTTTTCATAATTTTCTTTAGTTGTTTGTTTTAATCTTATTAATTCCTCTATATTTTCATTAAGATATTCTATATATTTTATATCTTTGATTCTCACATATTCTTCTAAATTTGTTTTCATTAGTTTTTCTATTAATTGTATATTTTTCATATCCATTTTTCAATACTTTAAATATACGTAATTTATCATGGTTGATGTGTAGGTTTGGTATGTAAGTATTTATAAGAGTAGTTAGTTAGGTGAGGTATGTAATTTATTCTAGTCATAAAATATTTATCAAATATTTTTTCCAATATGATTTTTCTTATAGCTACAATTTCTATATCCTTACGTACAGACAAAACAAGTATTTTAAATTTATCTACCATTTCGTCAGATAAATAAGTATTCATTTTTCATATGATGCTTTTTCAAAATGTTCCCTTCAATCATACACATAATAAAATATGATCATTTTAGATTACTATATACTAGATTATTCTTAAATAACATGTTCTTCGGTCACTATTAGCATGGTAATCTGGATACTTTTAAGCCTGCTACACTCACAACACCACATGTCGTCTGTGATCTTGTTGCTCAATCTTCTACTTGGACTTCCATACTGGCTCGCCCAACGGTTGTGCATCCCTATGCTGCTAGTGAACCTATATTCAATACTCTTGGTGATCATTGTTATACTCCTGAGCCTACTTTTAAGTTAACTGGACCACCAAAATTTCTTAATAAGAAATTCAGTATCCCAGAAGAGTCGGAGAAAATGGTTGGAAAAATGAAGAGTGCAGAAAATACTATGAAAAATTCTCTAGGACCTGCGGGTAAAGAAGATGTTTCATACAAAGACTCGGGTATGCCTTCAAGTTCTAACCTTCCTCCAATCTTTGAGATATCGAAATTTGAGGAGAAAGATGGGCATTAGAAATCCGTGAAACATTTGGGACAATATTACAATCAATTAAAGGAAATTGTAGGGAAGAAAAATGAGAAAGATGACACTGCTATTGTAGTTGGAGAACAGGCACATCCAAGAAGACGACTTCACCATTGCCGTCATTCTAAAGCCCAAGTTCATACCCAAGCTCTCCATAATCACTCCTAAAATTCATTATACTCTTTTTCCCCACCTCTATATCTAGTATATTGCGCACAATTATATGTTCAACTCCCTTCTTACCCAAATGGCGCGCACCAACTCTTCAAAGTAATCCTTTAATTCCACAAACATATCAAAGCCCTTCTAGGACCGATATTCGATCCAAGTTAAATAATGAAATAAGGCAGAAATTGAGGGATAGTTTCACACCAATTGGAGAGTTGTATGCCAGTTTATTTCAGAGATTGGAACAGCGAGACATGATCACTCCTCTCCTTGGGTATAATCCTGACCTGCATTCAAGAAGTTTTGATCCTAATGTACGATGTGCATATCATTCTGATGTTCAGGGTCACAGTATTGAAGATTGTCGTGCTTTGAAAAGAGAAATTGAAAAGATGATTCAAGAAAAATTTATATAGTGCAGAACATTGACAATGAGGAAAGCTCTAGTCATGTTGATATGCAAACCAGTGGCTAAGATGTCAGGCTGAGCAATTGAGAAGTCTCCTTACTAGGTAGAGGTCTGGTAGTTTTTTTATTTTATTTTCTGTTATCCAAATTATTTCAAGGTTGTAGTTCGGGATCTATGTTGTCTTGTCCATTTGTCGTTATGTTCAAACCCTTCTATCTTTTATTGTAATTAAATGAAGTGTCCCATTTTCCTTTGTGTTTTAAATATGTGTTGTTTGGTTGTTTTGTTTACACATTTCATTTTATGTTGACTCTAGTGATATGACATACTAACGGAATTTTCAGTCAGATCTTGAAATCTAGTTTAAGCATAAAAATTGAGTCAGAGGGTTAAAGTTAGAAAAAGAGAGCATCTGAGAAAACAGGTAGAGTGCTGAGACATTTGGTGACAAGTTCAAGCCTTTTTGAAAATTAAGGCAATTATTTTGAGAATCACAAGAATAACTTGGTCATCAATTGAAAAACATAGCTCAATTAGGTCAAATAGCAGATGTATAATTCTGAGGGATAGGAAAATCAACTCCACGAAAGCATGAGTCATTCAATGTGAGGGATGTACAACAAAGATAGAGTTGTATGTTTGACAAGTGTAGAAGAAGAGGGGGCACCCATGCTCGGAGAAAGTTATTGTTGTAAAACATGTCATAAGTGATATTGATTAGGCACTTTCACATTGCAGGATATGTACTAGCATCTTCAAAGATTGATATGACGAAGTCATGTTATTCTTCTATTCAAATATTGTGTCATCCTTTGTTTACCCCATTTGAGATTTAGTTCTATTTTCTTTCATACCCCTCTTTTGGAATCAAGATAGAGTCAGGAAAGTAAAAAAAAAGTGTCGAGTAAAAGACTAGAGTCAGAAAAGTTTTCAAAAAAAAAAAGAGTGAAAAAAAATGTGTCCAAAAAGAAAAAAAGTGTGTCAAGATAAATAAAGTCAGAAAATTCCCAAAGAAAAGGAGTCAATAAAAGAAACATAGAAGAAAAAGAAATTAGAATCAAGCAAAGAAAGCTTCCAGAACTACGCATAACCTGATTTTCCTCTCTCGATGGTCAGATACGTAGGCTGCCCTATTCCGGGCTTGGTCCAAACAAATAAATAGTTTAGAATTGCCCCGTCAAAAGAAAATGGGCATGAGTTAATCCTTAGTATTTGAGTCGATTCCAAAATTTGTAAGTCCTACCCTACTTCAAGCGTCGTTTGGGCCCCATGCTATCCTTTCTTTATAATCCTATCCGAAAGCCAAGTTACAACTAAAGAAAAACCTTCAGATCAATCTTTGAGGATGTTAAGGCTAAGCATGCAAGGGATATGATGATGAATTTTTGTAACGCCACAAAAAATGGGTCCCAGAGCGTCACACGGTGCTTGAGGCTACGAGTAGCCCTAAGATAACCCTTTGAGGCATTTTCATTCAGTTCAACACAAATCAACGGGGTTTTCATAAATAACCCTCAAATATCAACAGAGTAATCATCATCCAAGAATAAAAGAATATCATAAAGATAACAAAATACGACTTATTAGTCAACTCCCAACATCTATACTAGTCTGACAAGCCTCTAAGAAAATCAATAAAACCAGCAAGCCATTGAGACATGCCCCAACTGATTCATACTCAGTTATCAAATGTAAACAATTCTGTGAAACCAACATCAGACATTACGTCCTCAGAACATGAGGACTCACCACAACAGAGGATGTAGAACAGTGTGCCCGAAGAATCACTATCGAACCTGGAACTGAGCACCTGAACCTACATTCCAAGAAAATGCAGCCCACATCCGAAGATGTGGGTCAGTACCATGGAAAGGAACCGAGTATATGGGGGTGTATTCAGTTGCATAAACATCATCATCATAAATATTTATAAGAAATATGCAGGATGTATGAAAGACTCACATAGCCCGAAGTAAATCATCATAATCATGAGAGGATGAAATAAGTACAAGAACATATGTGAGTCATCATATAATTTGTCAATCACTTTCAGTTCATCAAGAATATCAATTCTCCTAATGTAAATATCATTTAAATCTTTCGAAAGAAAAACTTTCACAATTCCACTTTCAAATCACTTCACCATTCACCCTAGACACAAGGAAACACACACACACAGGGAGATCCTATAACCGACATAAACCATGTGAGCTACATGGAGTCCAATGTACAACCCATGTTGGGAAGAGCCGTCCTATCCTTGCCATCGGAGTAGGACTATCGATATCAAATCCATATAAACTAGTGATCACTATATAAATCAGTCTCAAGCTCACTCCTATGGGGGCACGTAGTTCTAAGGAAGTAAGGTCGCTTTATACCTCCCACTCGGTGCTAAAGATTTCTCCAGGACTTAGCTCAAATCATTTCAAAGACAATCCACAACAAAATAATTTCAGTAATATATAAATATACACCGTGAGCCATCATGCTTCCCATCTATCAAAATCAACCACGTTGTGGATTTCTTTCACACTCGAGTTCAAAACAACTCCATTAAGACCAAAAGGTCAAATCATTCAAAATATCTCAAATATTCAACACAACGTGCTTATAACACACACTTTCTCAAAAAAAAAAAAAATTTCCAATGGGGATTCACGACCCAAATATCAAAATCATGATAAATATCGTTCAAGATTCATGCTTTATATCTCCACACATGTAAATTCATCTTTCAAAATCATAAACGTCAATATTTCATAATAATCATCATAAGATATGGGTTCATACTTCAAATTCGTAAAAATCAAATAAAAATCATGCCTTTGTAAAGAAAATTACTTTTGGGCACAAGAACGAAAGAGAGTTCTTGTTGAAAAACCCCACATACTTTGAATGATGAACTTTAGATCGATACTCATTTTTGAGATGTTAATTGTGCCTTTGAATGATGGTACTTGGAGTTCTTGAACTAGGAACTTGGAATCTTGAATAAATTTGCAGAATTAATGGTGAACTTTAGAGGTTCTTAAAGTTGGATGTAGGAGCTTAGGGTTTTCTTTTAGAGAGAATTTAATGAAATATAACATATAATACTTCTAATAGGCTTTAATATAGGGTTTGGACAGATTTTGGGTGAGGGGGAATGACCAAAACGCCCCTAAAAATCAAATAATTCTCAAATCTGTCCTTTGGTGGACTATTTTGATAGTCTGAAGTATATCAACCATAAAGTTTTACTCCGATATCCAAATTGGATGAAACTAATTTCTTTAGAAAGAGGACTCTCATATATTTCCGTTGATATATAGTATCTCACCTAGATCATTGTATACGAGGAGTTCTGATTGTTTGAAGTTGACCCAAAAATTTGCTTTTGATAGGCTAAAGTAGATCGACCATAAATTTTTGATTCGATATCCAAATTGGATGAAACTAATTTTATTGGAAAGAGGACTCGCAGAGCTTTCCGTTAATATATAGTAGATCACCTAGATAATTATGTATAAGGAGTTATGATTGTTTAAAGTTAGAGCAAAAATACACCAGGCCTCAATACTTTTTCTTGCACGTTTTATCGTTCGAAAGCTTATTCGATACTCTACGCAATGGTGGGTCATAATCTAAGAAATTACGCATAGAAAATTTATAATTCATTCTAGAAGATAGAACCCAACACGTTTACGCACAAAATTTCAACAAAAAATTTCCCGGGATATTACATCATTCCCCCCTTGAAAACATTCGTCCTCGAATGACGCTAGACATTCCAAGATTAGATAGGGAATAGAGCATACAGCTAAAACCATTCGTTAGACTCATCACCACATCGTTTCTCACTCCGAATGCAACATAGAATGCATAAATTCAAGAAACTACAGTTGTACACATAATAAATGACAGCTGAACTGCTGCAACTTTTATCAAAAGTGCATGATTTAGGAAAGAACGGTACCTTCGGCTCGATCGGAGTTCACGGAAAATAGGTGCGGGTACTTGGATCACATATCTGCCTCAGCTTCCCAAGTTGCACCCTCAACAGATTGATTTTACCACAACACCTTGACCAAGGAAACTTCTTTGGTCCTTAGTCTTCGGACACTGAAATCAAGAATCTCAACAGGAATCTCATCAAAAGAAAGATTTTCTTGAATGTCAGCACTCACAGAGGAATCCACTACCACAGCATCACTAATATGCTTTCTAAGCATGGAGACATGGAATATTAGATGAACAGAGGACAACTTGGAAGGCAACTCGACCTCATAAGCTACCTTACCAACACGGCTAAGAATTTTGTAAGGACCAACATAATGGGGACTAAGCTTCCCTTTCTTTCCGAATCTCTTCATCCCCCTCATGGGTGAAATTTTCAGATACACTAGCTCACCAACTTCAAACTCAAGGTCTATCTTTCTAACATCCGCATATGACTTCTGACGACTCTGCACAATTTTCAACCTTTTCCTAATCAACTTAACTTTTTCCTTAGCCTCAAATACCGAATCAGGACCACTCACAGCCGCTTCACCCACCTCGAACCAACCTATGGGTGATCTACACTTTCTCCCATATAAGGCTTCAAACGGAGCCATGCCAATACTAGAGTGGAAACTGTTATTGTAAGCAAACTCTATTAACGGTAAGTGATCATCCTAACTTCCCTTAAAGTCAAGTGCACAAGCTCTCAACATATCCTCTAAGTTCTGGATGGTCCACTCAGCCTGACCATCGGTCTGCAGATGAAAAGCAGAACTCAAAAGCACGTGGGTACCAAGACCCTTCTAAAAAGCTTTCCAAAATTGCGAAGTGAACTGAGTACCCCTATCCAAAATGATAGGCAAGGGAACTCCATGTAGTCTAACTAGCTCTCGGATATACAATCTAGCATAATCCTCAGCAGTATATGAAGTATGAACAAGCAAGAAATGAGAAGACTTAGTCAACCTATCAATCACAAACCAAATGGAATCATGATGGTGTTGGGAAGGAGGTAAACCAATCACGAAGTCCATATTTATCTCTTGTCACTTCCAGGTGGGAATACCAAACTCTTCCATTATACCACCAGGTCTTTGGTGTTCAACCTTAACCTGTTGGCATGTTGCACACTTAGCTACAAACGCTGCTATATCTTTCTTTATGCCACTCCACTAATAGATTTCTCGCAAGTCTCGGTACATCTTGGTGGCACCAGGATGAATAGAATATAGCACCCCGTGCGCTTCAGCCATAATCCTCTGTCTCAGATCATCAATATTCGGGGCATACAATCTACCCTGCAATCTCAACACACCATCTTCCCCTTGGGAGAAAACCTCTACTTTTTGGTCCTTGACTGACTCCTTCAGTCTGACCAAAATAGCATCTAAGTATTGCTTTTCCTTTACTTTTGAAACCAACGAGGATTCGGAACTACTCTGAACCCCTATACTACCTTCAGCAAAGTCAAATAACCTAACCCCCAATCTATCCAAATGATGTACATCACGAGCCAACTCTTTCCTACCTTCTACCACATGTGAAACACTACCCATGGACACTTTACTTAGGGAATCCGCCACAACATTGGCCTTGCCCGAATGGTACAGCACACTCATATCATAGTCGTTTAATAATTCTAACCATCGTCTCTGCCTAAGATTCAATTCTCTCTGGGTAAACACATACTGCAGACTCTTATGATCAGTGAAAACATCAACATGGACACCATACAGATAGTGTCTCTAGATTTTCAAAGCAAACACAACAGCAGCCAACTTAAGGTCATGGGTGGGGTAATTTTTCTCGTGGGGTTTCAACTGTCTAGAAGCATAAGCTATCACCTTACCCTTTTGCATCAATACGCAACCTAACCCAACTCTCGAAGCATTATAGTACACCACAAAACCATCAACACCATCAGGTAAAGTCAAAACAGGGGCTGAAGTGAGTCGAGTCTTTAACTCCTAAAAACTCTTCTCACAAGATTCGGACCATAAGAACTTCACTTTCTTTTGGGTCAACTGAGTCATAGGAGATGCTATAGAGGAGAAAGCCATAACAAAACGGCGGTAATAGCCATCTAAACCAGAGAAACTTCAGATATTAGGCAGAGAAATAGGTCTAGGATAATTTCTAACAGCTTTGATCTTTTGGGGATCAACTCTAATACCCTCAGAAGAAATGATATGACCCAAAAAAGCAATTGACCTTAGCCAAAACTCACACTTACTAAACTTGGCATACAACTTGTGATCTCTAAGGGTTTGCAAGATAGTTCAGAGATGATCAGAATGTTCATCCTCACTACGGGAGTACACCAGTATATCATCGATGAACACTACAACAAACATATCCAGATATGGTCTGGACACTTGATTCATGAGGTCCATGAAAGCTATTGGGGAATTAGTTAACCCAAAAGACATAACAAGAAACTCAAAATGGCCATAACGAGTTCGGAAAGTGGTTTTTGGGATGTCACACTCCCTAACTTTGAGTTGATGATAGCCGAAATAAAGGTCTATCTTTGAGAAATAACTTGCACCTTGCAATTGGTCAAACAAATCATCTATTCTCGTAAGGGGGTACTTATTTTTTATGGTGACTTTATTCTGTTGGCGGTAATCAATGCACATATGCAAAGAGCCATCTTTCTTTCTCACAAACAACACAGGAGCACCTCAAAGAGAAACACTGGGCCTTATGAAACCCTTATCTAGTAGATCTTTGAGTTGCTCTTTCAACTCCTTAAGTTCTGCAGGGTCCATACGATAAGGAGGAATAAAAATGGGCTAAGTATCAGGAAGAAGATTAATCCCAAACTCTATCTCTCTATCAGGAGGTATCCCTGGGAGATTATTTGAAAAGACATCAGAAAACTCATTGAATACGTTAACAGACTAGAGAGTTGGAGTCTCAGACTTAGTATCTTCGACTCTAACCAAATGGTAAATACACCCCTTGGAAATAAGCTTTCTAGCTTTAAGGTAAGAGATAAAATGACTCTTGGGTGACACAGAATTCCCAGACCACTCAAACATGGATGCACCCGAAAACTGAAACTTGACCACTCGGGTCCGACAATCAATAGAGGCATAAGAAGAATACAGCCAGTCCATACCCAGAATCATATCAAAATCTACCATGACTAACTCAATCAGATCAGCCAATAAGACTCTATGAAAAACGGTAACAGGACACTTTTTATACACTTTCTGGGCAACAACCGAATCACCCACTGGGGTAGAAACTAGGATAGGCTCAGGAATAATCTCAGGACTCATTTCAAAATTCACAGCAATCAAAGGTGTAACATATGAGAAACTGGATCCAGGATCCAACAAAGCATACACATCAAACTGAAATATATGAAGCATACCAGTAACAACATCAGGAGAGTCCAACTGTTCCTGGCGGGACGGTAAAGCATAGAATCTATTCTGGCGCTGCTCGCCAGCATTTCTAGAAGAGGCTCCCTAAGCTGGGGCTGGGCGAGTTGCTGGAACTGGAGCCCTAACAGTTGAGTCTGGGTCTGAAGGAGATGGTCACGACGCCCTTGTCCATCCTGTGGACAATCTCTAACTCTGTGACCCATGTCACCACACCGGAAACAACCCTTCTTCTCACCCCAACACTCACCCGAATGAGCCCTACCACACTTAGGACACAAGGGATGATTTGGCTTACTGCCAGCACTGTACTGGGACCTGGATGTATATGACCTGTTACCTTGCTCCTGCCTACCTCTAGGCACGGGAGCACTAGCAGATGATCGTGCTGACATAGATGAACGATCCTGATACCGAGGGCGACTCTCTCCCTGTGATCTAGTCTGACCCTGTTCGTGCTGCTCAGACCTAGCTCTCTTATTCCCTCTGATTTTATCTCTTTCCTTAATCTTTTCTGCCTCAATCTGTTGGGCATGAGTCATCAGCCTAGAAAGATTCATCTCACTATTCAGCATAGCAAAACTACACTCCTTAGCCACATAACTAGACACTCCATTCATAAACTTACTCGTACTAGCTCGATTATTAGCCACTAAGTCAGGAGCATACTTGGCCAACTAATTGAACTTTAGACAGTACTCCCTAACATTCATAGAGCCCTGTCACAGGTTTATAAACTCTTCTACCTTCACCTCTCTCATCTCCAAAGGAAAAAACTTATCCAAGAATGCATCCTGGAACTCTTGCCAAGTTGTAGGGACAGCTCCCTCACCTCTACCTTTACTCTAAGCAACAACCCAGTCATAAGCAAGATCTTTCAACCTATACACAGCCAATTCCACACTATGTTCCTTATATACATGCATCACCTGAGTAATCTTCCGCACCTCCTCTAAAAACAACCGTGGATCCTCATCAGACTTGGACCCATAGAATTCTGGCAAATTCATCCGCATGAAGTCATGGATCCTGGAAGAAGCTGAATCACCTCCCTGATACTGTGGAGCCAAGGTCGGGTTGGCCTGAATATTTGCAATAACAGCTTGGGCCAGTGCCTAAAAGGCTTCCCGAAATTCAGCATGAGACACGTTTTTATTCGATGGGTCAGCGGATTGAGGTTGCTGACCATCATTATTTCTTCTTGCTCAACGTGGAGGCATATTTCTGAAAGAGGAGATCATGAATCAATAGCAGAGAGAGACACTTTAAGCATGATAGACTTCTGAAAGAAAGAATCACACTTTTTCCTAAACGTCTTGTAGCTTCTTGCTCATAGATGTGGCGCGCTACACACCGATGATCAAGACTCTACTTAACGCGGCTTGTCAGACTCCCTAGGACACCATAAAACCTTAGGCTCTGATACCAAGTTTGTAACGCCCCAGAAAATGTGTCCCGGAGCGTCACACGGTGCTTGAGGCTACGAGTAGCCCCAAGCTAACCCTTTGATCCATTTTCATTCAGTTCAACACACATCAATGGGGTTTCCATAAATAACCCTTAAATATCAATAGAGTAATCATCATTCAAGAATAAAATAATTTCAAAAAGATAACAAAATACGACTTATTTGTCAACTCCCAACATATATACTAGTCTGAAAAACCTCTAAGAAAATTAATAAAACCAACGAGCCATTGAGACATGCCCCAAATGACTCATACTCAGTTATCAAATGTAAACAATTTCGTAAAACCAACATCAGACATTACGTCCTCAGAACATGAGGACTCACCACAACAGAGGATGTAGAACAGTGTGCCCGAAGAATCACTATCGAACCTGGAACTGAGCACCTGAACCTACATTCCAAGAAAATGCAGCCCACATCCGAAGATGTGGGTCAGTACCATGGAAAGGAACCGAGTATATGGGGGTGTATTCAGTTGCATAAACATCATCATCATAAATATTTAAAAGAAATATGCAGGATGTATGAAAGACTCACATAGCCCGAAGTAAATCATCATAATCATGAGAGTATGAAATAAGTACAATAACATATGTGAGTCATCATATAATTTGTCAATCACTTTCAGTTCATCAAGAATATCAATTCTCATAATGTAAATATCATTTAAATCTTTCAAAATAATGACTTTCACAATTCCACTTTCAAATCACTTCACCATTCACCATAGGAGCTTAGGATTTTATTTTTGAGGGAATTTGATGAAATATAACATATAATGCTTCTAATAGGCTTTAATATAGGGTTTGGACGTATTTTGGGTGAGGGGAAATGACCAAAACACCTCCAAAAATCAAATAATTCTCGAATCTGTCCTTTGGTGGACTGTTTTGATAGTCTGAAGTAGATCAACCACAATGTTTTACTTCGATATCCAAATTGGATGAAACTAATTTCATTAGAACGAGGACTCTCATATCTTTTCGTTGATATATGGTATCTCACACAGATCATTGTGTACGAGGAGTTATGATTGTTTGAAGTTGACCCAATCTAAATTAGATCGACCATAACATTTTGCTCCAATATCCAAATAGGATGAAATAAATTTCATTGGAAAAAGGACTCGCAGAGATTTCTGTTGATATATAGTAGATCACCTAGATCATTATGTACAAGGAGTTATGATCGTTTAAAGTTGGAGAAAAAATACGCCAGGCCTCAGTACTTTTTCCTGCACGTTTTATTGTTTACTACTATTCACGGTTCGATCAGAATGTCCATAACTCGTCACTCAAGTGTCCATTTTGGATGACACACATATCGTTGGAAAGATTATTTTATACTATACATAATGGTGGGTCATAATCTAAGACATTACGCACGAAAAATTTATAATTCATTCTAGAAGATAGAACCCAACACGTTTACGCATAAAATTTCAACAAAAAATTTCCTGGGGTATCACAATTTGGGAACTACTTGTCTTCCTCGGCATAATAAATCAAAAGATAAATAAATATGAGAGAGTCTTATTGGTGAAAATCTCACGGGCACCGTAAGACAATGGTAAGCTAAGAGAGATAAAAATGAGAGAGTCTTATCGGTAAAAACCCTCACTGGCACCGTAAGATGACTGTGAGCTGAGGGAAATGAAAATTAGAGAATCTTATTGGTGAAAAAACCTCACGGATACTATAAGGCAATGTTGAGTTGAGAGAAATAAAATAAGAGAGGCTGGTTGGAGAGAACCCCTCAAGGTGCCACTAGCCGAATGATGTCTCTGAATGCAATTCACCCAAGGAAGTAACTCAATTTCAGGGTCATTAGCTCAATAACAATTGGTGAAAGTTTGGATAAAAAGTTAAAGAAGCTTAATCCAAATACATGGCATAATCATTAGAGCTGATTGTCATTTTAGTTAAATTTTTCATTTCTTTGTTTCAAATGGGGACATTCATTGTCTTTTCTTTCTTCTCTTTATCTGTATTTTTATTTTCTTTTGTCAGTTATCCAATTAAAAAATCATTGTCATTTTTCTCGTGTCTTTGAGTCAAGTCCATGAAAAAATAAGTGAGAAAAGATTTCAAAACTGGCTACCAGCTTCTTCAATTGCACAAAGCAAGACAAAGCCAGCAGAGCTGTCACACCCCTTTTTAACTCCAAAAAGAATTCATTTTAAGGTCGAAAGGGTTTTTATTATGAAGTGACAAAAATGAAGAATTTGTTTCGAAAAGGATTATTTATATTCAAAACTCAGAGTCACCACTTGGCATAATCGGGTGTGCCAAGTCACCTTTGGAAAATCCTTTGAGACTTAGATTTAGGATTTTAGTGTGTTTTGTTGTTTCTTGTGTTAGTTCCTTCTTCACTAATACGTATAGAGTCTAGATCTAAATTTTGAGTCATTTCCAAGTTGTTTTTGAACTTTGAAGGTTGTTGTATTTTGAGGATCGGTGGCTTGAAAGAGTGTTGTTGAAGTTTGTTGTTGAGATTGTGGCTTAAAAATATTTTTTTATGTTGTTGTTGAGGGTTGGAGCTTGAAAAATGTGTTGTTGATGTGTGGGATCTAACTTGAACTATAGAACTCCAAGATTCAAAAGTTGTATTCTTGGTGTTCTTCACCATCATCATATTTTGTTGAAGAGAAAATAATTGTTTGATCTTAGAAATTGAAGAAAGAGAGTGTATATTGTTGTTAGTATTAAAAGACACAACTCTAAGACATTAAAGGGAGAAGGGGACAAAAGGGTTTCAAAAGTTGTCTTGCCAAAAGGGAGAAAGTCCACCTACCAAGATTACAAAAAAGGAAAGAGCCAAAAGTCTTTCAAAAAGGTGTTTAGCCAAAAAGGTGCAAAAAAGTCAAACACTTTTTGAACTTGAAAAAAGGGCTTCAAAGTCTTGTTGTTACCCACCCATAGCCGAAATTCCACCATTCCCCTCTTGAAATTTGATCAATACAATTTGAAGACAAGAAAATTTCTCAAACTTTCAACAGTTTTAATGTCCAATAGAAGGTTGCCATGTCATCACCCTATAAAAACGACCCTTAGGCTCAAAATTTCAGATTTCTAAGTTTCATTTCTTGTTTCTTTATTTTCAGTTTTCTTGATCCTAGTACTAATAGACAAACTAGTAATCATCTACTAGGTTGTTAATTAGTTTTTGAATATGTTTCTTTCGTGTCTTTGTTATTTGTGTGCTTTTCTCATTTGTAACTCGCAGTAACTTCTTTCTTTCAAGTTTGTAAGTGAATTTTGTTTTGTGTCTTGGGTCAATCAAAATAAGAATCCATTCCGGCCACCAAGTAGGATTAACATCTTATTGACTACCGGAGTATAAGCAACTTTCAATATTCACCGCTCCAATTGTGAGAAGCACAAAAGTGAGTGCATCGAGTGTTGGTAAGGAGCTTTTACTACTAATCTTTTTTATTTTTTTTGTTTGTTGTTGTCTTTTTTTTTGTTTAGGTACCATGGATGCCCATAATTTTAAGGCCACGTGTAATCACATCCATGACGATCTTGAAGATATTCAATGACACATTGAAATTATGCGCCAATTGTTACCCAAACTCTTCCCTCAAAATCTAATTTTCCAAACAACTTGTGATGAGAGCTTCCAGAAGGAAGTTTCTTCCCAAGCTTCTGATGGACTTTCACATCGAGGTAAAGATGAACATACTCATGAACGTCAAGGTAAAATAGCTAACTCTTACACTTTTGTACATGCGAATGATAATTGTGTGGCTAGTAGCCTATTGAGTGTGAGTAGTAGCTTGACTATATGTGAGTCTATTATTTCTTTTCCACTTGATGATGATGTACTTTTTGGGAGTATGGATACACTAGTTGATCCTATTGATGACCGAATCGACCCTTCTTGTAAGATTGATTTATGTCCACCTAGTGTTGAAACCATTGTGTTGAATGAAAGTACACCATCTTGTGAAATTTATGTTGATCAACTTTTGTGTGAAAATTGCTCAATACTCGAGGATGTGTGTGATGTGATTAATGAATCTCAAGTGTGTAGTGATGTTGAAAATGTTGATCAAAGGAATAGGAGTGAACCCGTGAGCTTGCCCTTTGATTCTAATATTTGCTTGGCTCATAGGGATAATCATGTACTTCAAACATCTTTATAACTTGATAATGAACTTTTAGAGAGTGAACTTGTTCCAAATCTGTCCGCAGGATAGATCATGCTCTCTTTAGGTATAATGTCTTGTTTGAAGATGGTATAGTCACTCCCAATGAACCTAGTGGTGAGATTGATGGTATAGCTTGTCTTAAAGGCTATAGCCTATATGCTAACCCACTATGGTGTGACAACATTCCTCCTAAGGATGGAAATAATCTTTTGCAAGATGAAAGTACTCTTAAGGGTAAGGAATGTATAGTCCTTCTTGACAACCCGAAGGCAAAGGTATCATTGATTCCTTGGGGTAATTTTTCTAAATGTTCATCCTTGCTTGACACACTTTTGCTTAAATTGCATGAATCCCAATTTTTGGATGCCAAGTTTTCTATTTTTTTGAAGAAAAGAGAGTGTATGTGCTTAAATGCTTTGTGTTTCACCCGTGCATGTCTTTACACTTGATTCTTTCCTATACTATCTCTTTGCCTATGATGACATCTATGCTACTTTTGGGTTTGCATTAAGTAGAGGTATAGGTTTTGTTGGTTCACCCACTTGTTTGAATGACAAAGTTATGTGGGATTGGTGGACTTTGATACCAATAGTGGCACCACATTTGATAAGGCCACTTGAAGAGGTAATGAAACAATTGTGCTTTATAGTTTCTAAGACAAGGGTAACCTTACTTTTTGGACTTAGTGATACCATTACGACTTTTGTAGTTTCTTTATCTCTTGATACTTGTCATAGCCATTTCCTTTGTAATATTCTTACTAAACTTTTCTTGACTAATACAAAGGATTCATGGTTATATATCAAGTATGTACCACCTTAGCATGATGATGTTATTCGTTGTACTAACCCTAACCCTTACGCCATAAAGAAATTGTGCTTGTTTGTCCTTTCTTATGTTTTGTAGGGTATGAATTTGAGGTCGAATCCTTTTCAACAAGGGGAGGATGATACGAGCCAAATGGCTATCTATTCTTTTGAAGACATCATTGGATTCCAACGCATAAAGACTCAACACTTGGTCACCTCGAGGATACAAGAACATGCATGAAGGACCCATTTTGAGAATGACATAAGGTAAACTCGTGTGAGGAAGATTGCGTGGGGGCTTACCTTTGATACCAACCCGAGACTACAAGTGTTGAAGAATGACCCTACGGTTGTGGAGCATTGAAGAAGAACCCTTCATTAAGGGTGTTTTGGGGATCACACTTTGTTAGAAAGACACTTCATGGCCACCCCTTTCATTAAGGGTATTGTGGTCATTGTTGTTATGTAATAAGCTAGCCTGTATATAGTCTTCTATTAAATCACTTGCTCTTGAGCTTTGGAAGGATAAATATGTGAAAGACTTCTTCTCTCTTTGAGAGTGTAACACCCTTAGCGTAGGGCTTGGATAAGCCATTAGTGTAGGACTTGGAAAAACCAATATTGTTCTTTGATTGGAAATGGTGGATCTTGAGGTGAGTTGATTCCCTTGGCGGTCCCCGTAAGAACTTGGTACTTGCTAAATTGTTTTGTAAAGGTTTTATAGTTTTGATACACTCTTTAGTTTCTACCTAATGGGTTCTCTTTGTGTCAAGTTAGCTATCTTTTACTCTTTTTAAGTTTATGTTTGCTTTACGTATCGTGTTGTTGTCTTGTTGTTGCGTGTAAAGGCTTGTGATTGTGGATTGTTTGCGAACTGTTTTGGTATTGTAGATACCGTTTAGTATCAAGTGGAGTAGGTTCTGGTTTAGCAGCACTAAGACCTGTTTCTAAGATTAATTCCAGTGCATATTTCCTCTGATGCATCACAATTCCTTGTTTAGACCTTGCGAATTCAATGCCTAAGAAGTACTTTAGTTCTCCAAGATCCTTCATCTTAAAATCTTTATGAAAAGCCTCTTTGGTTTCACTTATCTGATCAAGCTTGCTATCAATCACCAGTATGTCATCTACATAAACTAGTACAATAATTATTACTTCACTTGTTTCTTTGATGTATAGAGAATGATCACACTGACTCTATATAAAGCTGCATTTAATCAAGGCATGATGCAGTTTCGCATTCCATTGTCTTGGTGCTTGCTTCAATCCATACAAGGATTTTGAAAGTCTGCACACCTGTCTCTCCCCTGACTTTTATAACCTTTTGGAAGTTCCATATAGATCTCATCTTTCAAATCACCTTGTAAGAAGGCATTGTATGCATCTATTTGATGTATATTCCAACTCCTGGCTCCTGCAATAGCCAACACAGTCCTCAAAGTAACCATTTTCACCATTAGGCTAAAGTTTTCTTGATAGTCTATCCCTTTCTTTTGACTGAACCCTTTTTCTACCAACCTTGCCTTGAATCTTTCTATTTCTCCTGAAATGTTGTACATGATTTTTTAAATCCATTTGCACCCTATAGGATGCTTGCCTTCAGGAAGAGTGACCACCTTCCAAGTATTGTTGTTTTCAAGAGCAACTATCTCAGATTGCATCGCATCTACCTACCTAGGATCTTTGATTGCCTCTACATAAGTTGTTAGTTCAACAAGGTTAGAGAAGTTAGATAAGTAGCATTGATACTTTTTAGATAGATTAGCATAAGAAACATAGTTTGAGAGAGGATATAAGATATTGTCATTTATAGTTAATGACACAAAATATTAGCTATTATTTCTCTTAAAAGTTCCACCTTTTTTTAAGAGATCAATTTTGATATTCCATTACTCTTTTATTTTGTCCTGCATAGTCTTTCACTACGAATGCTTTTGTATCAACCCAAACATTATCCTTATCAATGACAGCTTCACTCTTGGTATTAGTTGGAGTTCCTAAGTTTACATGAATATGCTTTTCACCGATGTCCAGTGTTTTCAAAATGCTTGTCTGGCAACTTGTTGAGGCAATTCAACAACTGCTTTTCTGGTTATTCTTCTTGTGTAATATTTTGTTACAGTTGAAATTGATACAATAGGAACTGCAGTTGACTGGACTAAAGTATTTTGCAGTTGTTCAACATAAGACTGTGATTGAGATTCATTCTCAATAGTTGGTTGTGGTTGTAAGCTGTTCTCAGTAGGTGCTTGTGAATGTGAACTAGACTTAACTCCTATCATATCAGTAGCTAAATCATCACTACTCCCTGTTGTCAGGTCACATTTAGGAAATAAAGATTGTAAAGCTTGAGTCATAGTATCCTTGAACGGAAATGTATCTTCTATGAAAATAGCATCCCTGTTAACAAAAAATATTTTACCAGTAAGATCATAAAGGATATAACCTTTCTTTGTTTCTGAATAGACCATGTGAATATCCTTTATTGATCTAGGCTTAAGTTTATCCACCTCATGTACTACCTTAGCAAAACAAAAATAACCTAAGACCTTCAGATGTTCTAGTGCAGGTTTCTTGTGGTACAATTTTTAATATGGTGAGATATATCTAATACAGAAGAAGGTAGCCTGTTTATTAGATATGTAGCATCTTTCACATAGTGTCCCCAAAACTTTAAAGGTATATTATCTTGAAACCTAATATCTCTTGTTATTTCTATCAAATGCCTATTCTTCCTTTCAGCTACACCATTTTGTTGATGTGTATATAAGAAAGAAGTTTGATGAGTTATGCCTAGATTTGCAAAGAGTTCAGAACACATGTTATTGACAAATTCAGTATCATTATCAGTTCTAATCACTTTTACACAAGTATCAAATTGATTTTGAATGTAATACAGAAAATGCTTAAGAACAACAATGACATCAGTTTTCAGCTTGAGTAAAAACACCCATGTCATTCTAGTAAAATCATCCACAACATCTAAGAAGGACCTGTGTCCATTCCAAGTAGGAACCTTATAAGGACCCCAGAGATCCATATGCACTAAGTCAAAGGCTTTAAGACTAGATGTATTGCTAGGAGGAAAGGCTAGCCTAGTTTGTTTAGCAAATGGACAAACTTCACACTTATTTATATTGTCATTTACATGAGTATGTGAAATAGAAAACATGTGAGATAGTATCCTAAAAGGAACATGTCCAAGCCTATTATGCCATAGACTTAGATCAGATTTATTTGTAGTCTGAGTATTGAACACATATCCTACTGCTTTGCCATGTCCTGGAAGCTTTTGTCTCAATAAGAAGTATAGCCCATTTTTCTCTCTACCAATCTCCTTCACCTTCCCACTCCAAAGATCCTGAAACACACATAAGTTAGAAGAGAATGTAGATGAACAATTAAGTTGCTTAGTAGCCTTTAAGACTGATAATAGATTGTATTTAAATTGAGGTAGATGATAAACATTCTGGATAGTACTATTTTCAAATATATTAGTACATCCAGTGTGTGTCACTAGTGATACATCACCATTGGGCAGTAATTCTCTTTTTGGATTCACTGCCTGAGATATTGAATCTTTATTTAGTAGATTAATATTTGCAGTCATATGGTTTATAGCACCTGTGTCAATAATACACTCAGGTGGATTATTGCAAACCATTAAGGCACTACCAATACCTGATGGATGATGTCACTTGATTGTGTTGCTGTAACATCTTGCATATCTGAGTATATTGCTCAGGTGTGAACCTTGGGGGCAAAGATAGCAGTCCAGCACTTTGGTTTTGATGATTCTGATCCCAATCTTCAGCCACAACATTGTGTGCACTAGAAGCAACTTTTCTCTGCTTGTACTTATGATCATATCCAGTCCTAGCTTCATTCTGAATCTTGTGCTATCCATGTTTAGGATGTCTAGGAGGGTAAACAACAAGTTTTTAGCAATCTATCTTGTAATGACCTTTCATCTTGCAATGATCACACACAATACTAGGATTACATGTTGACACATAGTTTCTCTTCCCCTTTTGATAGTTACTTTGATAACTACCACCTTGATAGCTAGTCTTAGAGTACATGGAAACTGGATTAGCTGCATTAGGTGAAGCACCAAGAAGACTTGTGGCATGCACAGACTAAGCCACAGTTTTTTGATTCTCATCACTCATGATCATAGAGTAGGCCATGTTGACAGTTGTTAGTGGTGTCATCAACAATATTTGTCTTCTTTCTTGAGCATATGTGTCATTTAGAACCATTAGAAACTGATACAACTTTTGTCTTTGAAGATAAGACAATAAATCTCTTGATTTTTCAGAGTTACCGGCAGGAGATGGAACTAAAGATTCAAACTCATCCCATAAGTCTTTCAACTTAGTGAAATATGCAGACACAGATTGAACTCCTTGAATCATGGTTGCAATTTCTTGATGTAAGTTATAAGTTCTTGAACCATCTATTTTATCAAATCTTTCCTTATGATCTAACCACGAATATGCAGTAGAGGCATAGACCACCCCTCCAAGTAATTAAGTAGATACTGCATTCATAAGCCAAGAAAGAACTATAGCATTCACTCTTTCCCATTGGTTTCCTAGTTCAGTAGAGAAATTTTCTTTCTTACAGGAGCCATCAACTATACCAAATTTGTTACTCCCTAGTAGGACAATTCGAACAACCTTACTCCATACAATATAATTTTCACTCCCCTTTAATTGGAAAGACACAAGAGAAGTACTTGATACATCTGTAGCAGATAAGAACAAGGGATGATTGTAATCCAATGGAGTTTGTATAGGTTGTAGGATTGATCCACTATTGTTGGGAACAGTTCCATCAGTAGTCATCTTCAATATAGTAGATTTCTTTTCAGAGCAACTCAATTAGTCAAGCAGTTAGCTTTAGATTAACTCAAGAAATTGCCAGAATTCTGAATTTCTTGAGTGTGCAGATGAACACCAGAGAATTCAAATTAGAGAATTGGAGGATTGATAAGAGTACTTATTCAATTAAGTAGGCTCTGATACCATGAAGAATAACACAGTAAATCACATTAAGAGTGAATCACTGTGATCAGAGAAATGAGAGAAGAGATAGGAGAAGATCAACTATCTTAGAATCAGAGAAGAACAGAGAAGAATGAAGAGTAAATCATTGTGTTGGAGTGATGTATTCAGAATTTTTTGCATTGTTAGTTGTACATAGTCGACTATATATAGAGAAGCTGATAGCTTAACTTCTAACTAACTAACTTCAACTAATTAACTGTCTTCAACAATGTAACTAACTTTTGGAACACTTTAATTAACTTTCCCTCCTTTTTCTTTCTTTACTCTTATTCCTCAACACTATTTCTATCATTGCTTTCATTTGATTCATGCTTTTGCTTTTGGTACCATAGTACAGTAGTACAATAGTAATTTTTTTTAATCTTTACTGTCGCATGGATAGATCCAGGATTTGAATTATAGGAGTTCCTATACTGCAACATCAAGTTAATACGATAGTAATTGAGTTCATAATCACATGTTTATAGTTATTTAGTCAATATTTTAATACATATAAAGGATCTGGAGAAAAGCGACTAGATTAACGTGCAACCATAGATTACACTGTAGATTTACCTTTGGCTGTCCAAACCTACTGTATTTGAAGTACTATCTTATGTGGTCAAAGCAATCATTCAACCTTGATTGGGGTGCTGATTCAAAATGAAGCTCTGATACCACTCTGTCATAAACCCAACAAATAGTAATCATGAAAGTCAGGTCGTTAAGTGAAAAGGTTGTAGACTGCGTATAAGTACTCATGACTCCCTCTCCTCAAACATTTGACCAACTTAGGCCTAAATCCCACTTTAAATGAAAATAAATGTTTGATTATCAAACTAACTCATAGTAGTACGCTAAAATACCTTGTAAAGGTTGAACAAATGTAATTCCAGTGCTCAAATGAATGAAAGGTTCACATAAATATTTAGATCGAATTACAATTAAAGTTCAACATTACATGACCAGAAGTACATTACAAGACCATTTCACGAGACAAACATGTCACTACATAATGATACAAAATAGGATACACAGTTGGACATGAATAGTTTAAACTCATTATTTATGACTAATAGCTGCGAAGTTGCTCAACAAAGGGTAAAATCGATGGCTCATGAGCTTCAAGCCCACCATAATTAGAACTGCAACTACAGAAGGAGAAATATCATCACATAACTAATACCTGAAGTCTTTTCTAAGTAGAATCCAGAGAGCAATTCTCGTTCCTATATGGCGTCAACGATGCATCTTCAGCAATTATCCAAACAAAACCAGAAGTGTTGAATCTCCTTCCTGACACTGTACTATATATGTAAGGTTTCTCAACTATATGTTATTTTCCATAATACAGGTACGCAGAATCTGTATAATAGAATAACAACTTCAACTTGAGTTCAAGTATGAACAATAACACAACGAAGTTGAACAAATACCCTCAATACAAGATCAAAATGATCTTTACAAGAGGTGTATTTTATATTTTAGAAATATAGATGAAACAGAAATTGTTAAGGCCAAGTCATCCGAATTCACGGACTTTCCTTAAGGAATAATTCCCCTCATTATGCCCGAGGTTATGGAATCTTCCTCCCAGGATAAAATGACCTTCAATCCGACTATAACGGTACCTCAAATAGGCAGATTCTTCGAATACACTCAAGGTTTGAATGATCACACTTAGAGTATTTTTAAGAAGAAGAAGAAGCTTGTAATTCTCAAAAAATTTTCTGTGTTTCTTTTTCTTTACCTGTGGATGAAAACCAGGTTATTTATAGCCACAAGATGCCTCTTTGAAAGGTGGCATTGGTTCAATTTAGAGGTGTGTGTCTTTTTCTGAAAATACATGTCTATTTACTTAAACCATTGCAGTAATTTTCTAAAACAGTACACCATTTTGTGAAACATTGCATCAGTTCGAAACAGTGTTGCAGCAGTTCGTGCAAAAATGCACTATTCACGCAAAATAGTGCTACTGTTCACACAAATCAGTCATTGTTCATGCGTCAGTTCGTGAAGCAGTGCACTGTTCACGCAAAATAGTGCTACTATTCATGTAACAGTGCTACTATTCACACAAAACAGTCATTGTTCATGCGTTCCTGCATGTTTTAACATTTCCATTCACACCTTTTCATTACTATGAACCCAACAATCCCCCATATGAATGGGGAATGGCTATTATTTTTGTAAAACTTTTACAGACAAGTATGTGATCATCAAGCAAAGACTGATTGCATCTGGATAAGTGGGTTTTCTTTGAACATGCATCGAATGACTTGGTCAATCGGTAGATTTGATATCTTTGAACCATCGAGCTTTAATGTACACCTAGACAATACATGTCACACAACCAGCCTTTTACCATTTATGGTTTTTATGATTTTGTTCTTTTCAGCCATGAACACGTCCCGGTTTTCATGAGAGCTTAGAGAATAGGCCTTTACTAACATTCTCTTTAAAGCAGCTTCCACTTCACCCACACATAAGTGATTTCTAAACATTCAATCCTGTAGATTAAACTATTTGGTCAAATCTACCAAATTTAGATAATCATTAAAAGACTTTTCATGTTAAGTCTTATCCTTGTTTACTATACATTGTATACATCATGAGAATGGGTTGGATAATTAACAATGTTGAACCTGTCAGACACAACTTTGTTTGATCTCCTTGAACCTAGCTCTTGTAGGTAGAGTTACCGCCATGCTGACTTGTCCTAGACCTTAAACCCATTCCCTTGGATATTCTTTCCACTCCTTCTCTAGATAGGCCTTTTGTAAGTGGATCTGACACATTATCCTTTGACATTACATAGTCAATAGTGATAATTCCACTAGAGAGAAGTTCTTTAACGGTATTATGTCTTCGTCTTATATGACAAGATTTATCGTTATATATCATGCTCCCTGCCCTACCTATTACTTCTTGGCTATCACAGTGTATACTGGCTTGGGCTAATACGGAATATCTTTCAAGAAATTTGGTCAAACTTTGCATGCCATTGTTTTGGTGCTTACTTTAGTCCATTTAATGACTTGATAAGTTTACACACCTTGTTTTCCTTTCCTGGAACCACAAATCCCTCAGGTTGTTCCATATATATTTATTCCTCTAAATCTCCATTTAGAAATGCAGTTTTCACATTCATTTGATGGATTTGAAGATCATATACCGCTGCCAAGGCAATTAACATTCCAATCAAGGTTATCCTTGTTATTGGCAAGTATGTATCAAAGTAATCAAGGCCTTCCTTCTGTTTGAAGCCTTTTACTACAAGTCTTGCCTTGTATTTATAAATAGTACCATCTTCCTTTATTTTCCTTTTGAACATCCATTTAGAACCTAAAGGTTTATTTCCGGGAGGAAGGTCAACCAATTCCCATGTATGGTTGTTTAACATTGAATCAATCTCACTATTCACTACCTCTTTCCAAAAGGATCAGTCTGACGAAGACATCGCTTCTTTAAATGTTTGAGGCTCATTTTCTAAGAGAAATGATACAAAATCCGACCCAAACAAAGTTGAAGTTCTTTGACGTGTACTACATCTTGAATTTTCTTCATTATATACATTCTCACTTGGTTCATCTCGAGATCGTTTAGATCCTCCACTAGACTATTTATGTCTAATTTTATACAGGTAAATATTTTCAAAGAATTCAACATTCTCTGATTCAATTACTGTATTTTCACTAATATCCGGATGTTCGTCTTTATGAACTAAAAATCGACATGCTTTACTACTTTTAGCATATCCTATGAACACGCAGTCCACCGTTTTAGGTCCTATCTTAACCCTTTTAGGTATAGGAACTTGTACCTTTGCTAGACACCCCCACACTTTGAAATATTTCAAGTTAGGTTTCCTTCCTTTCCATTTTTTGTAAGGAATTGATTTTGTCTTACTACGGGGAACTCTATTGAGTATACAATTGGCCGTAAGGATAGCCTCCCCCCATAGGTTTTACGGTAAACCAGAACTTGTAAGTAAGGCATTCATTATTTCCTTCAAAGTTTGGTTTTTTCTTTCTGCAATTCCATTAGATTGGGGTGAATACGGGGCCATAGTTTGATGTATTATTCCATTCTCTACACATATTTTCTCAAAGGGAGATTCACATTCTCTGCCCCTATCACTTCTTATCATTTTGATCTTTTTGTCTAACTGATTTTCAACTTCATTTTTATATTTCCTAAATGCATCTATTACTTCATCCTTACTATTTATCAAGTAAACATAACAATATCTAGGGCAATCGTCAATAAAAGTTATGAAATACATTTTCCCACCACGATATGGTGTTGACTTCATATCACAATTGTCAGTGTGTAATTAAGTCTAAGGGATTGGAATTCCTTTCAACGGACTTATAAGGATTCTTTGCATACTTCGATTCCACACACCTTTGACACTTAGATTTATTGCACTCAAAGTTTGGCAAAACTTCTAAGTTAATCAGTTTTTGTAACGTTTTGTAATTAACATGGCCTAAACGTTCATGCCATAAATCATAAGACTCAAGCAAATAAGACGAATTCGAACTTTTATTCATTTCAACAGTCATTACATTCATCTTATAAAGGCCCTCCGTGAGATAGCCTTTTCCTACATACATTTCTCCTTTGCTAACTACAATTCTTCAAGAAAAGGTTACACATTTGAATCCGTTCTTATCTAGGAGTGAAACAAAAATTAAGTTCCTACGTAACTCCGGAACATATAGCACATTGTTCAGTGTCAAGACCTTTCTTTAGGAAAATTTTTCTTGTTCCCTCCACCTTAGCAGTAGCGGAGTTGGCTATGTAAAGCATTTCTTTTGAGTCGGAGCAAATGACGAGAACAACTCTTTGTGTACGCAAACATAGCGTGTGGCACCAGAATTCATCCACCATCCGCGTGGATTCCCCACCAAGTTGCATTCCGTGAACATAGCACAAAAATCATCATATTCTTTGTTGGACTCAATCATGTTCGCTTGGTCCTTTTTCTTGCCTTTTTTCGGGGCTCGATAATTTGTGGACTTATGGCCAATTTTGCCATAATTGAAACATTTTCCCTTGAACTTTTTCTTGGGTTGATTGCTTCCATGTTCAAATTTCTTTCTTTTCTTTGAGTTTTTTTGTCATCTTCTATAATATGGGCTCATTCATTGTAGAATTTACCTTTGACCTTCTTTCGGAAGCTTTATTATCCTCTTCAATACGAAGTCAGACGATAAGATCTTCAACGGGCATCTCCTTGCGCTTATGCTTTAAGTAGTTCACGCGAAACAGTCACTGTTCATGCGTCAGTTTGTGAAGCGGTGCACTGTTCATGTGAAACAGTGCTACTGTTCATGTAACAGTGCTACTGTTCACGCAAAACAGTCACTGTTCACGTGTTCCTGCATGTTTTAACATTTCCATTCACACCCTTTCATTACTATGAACCCAACACTATACAAAGACTGAACAAATAAACACTCTGATTTGCAACTTACACGTGTATATCGCACTTGCAACAAAAAACCCTTCAATTCTAACTCCGACGCGTTTGGTTTTTGAGTGTATACACGGATTTTGTCACATAGGATTGGAGTGATTATTTGTTCAGGTTTTATATAGCTAAAGGGCCTTCTTGTGCACTGTCAAAGTTTAAGGTCAATGTTATAATTTGGTGTCAAATTCAGGGTCATATTTATGTATTATGCCTTTTGCTTATATAAAAATAGGGTAGATTCCCTCCAATTCAGAAATGTTTTTGTAAGCATTTTTTGCAAGAGGATGTTCCGTCACCTCCTAACAGCAACTTTAACAGTTACTCTAAGAATCTGCTAGTAATCACTTCCTTCAGGGTTTCTTTTTCACCTACTTCACCAGATTCATCAAAAATTAACCAACTTGTCATGAGCATCTAAAAGCACTCAGACAAAGCATCAGAATTAACTATTGATTAACATGATTAATAATTTTGGGTTTGTAAAAGTAGTAGCCTTTTAACTACTTCTTTCTGTTGTTGGCTTTTCAAATTTCTTTTGATCCAATAGCTTACTCTCTTTGCCGTTGTTTCTCAAACAAGGGGTTGATTCTATTTCTAAGCTTCAGACTGCGAAAAGGTAAGAACAAGTTCAAAGTCTCTTTTTTCTATTTTTCGCTATCTTCTACCTGGGATTTCTCCTGATAAACTTTTTATATAACCCACAGAATTTGAAAGAAAGAGAACTTGAAAGACGCCTAGAGTCATGGAAATGAAGGAGAAAGAAAAAACAACTTTGTGGTAAGTCATACTCACTCCGTTCCTAAATAATTGTTGTTTTATTTTGGGTACACCCTTAAGAAACTATTCATTTTCTAGAAAACAAACGTGTTTTTACTAACTATTCATTTGGCAGGTGTCCTTTTCTGCTCTTCGAAAGGACGTTAGTGTTCCAAGAAATGCTATCTGGCCTTGGTTATGTTGTTTTGGAAGTGTTCCCTTGAACCTTAGCATATTGATTGCATAACGAAATTCCATGGAAAATAGGACGAGGGAAATAGACATGTCAAGGTATTAACACTTCAGCCTGCCAATTGTAAATCCACCTGAAACTGAACCAGTACTCACTTTCAACCAAACATTACTAGTAATTTCTATGTCTGCCAATATTTCTGTTGGGTTCGAAATCGAGAGGGCGTTATGCGGAAGTTATTAGATGCAAACTATTGAGACGATAAATCAAACGAAAAGAAAAACATACTAAAAACACGATGATTATATAGTTTGTCCAATTGACCTAAATATAAAAACCTAATATAAAAGAAAACATAAAACTATTAGAGAGAAAATCTCCTCCTAAACAAAACTCTTTAATAACTACATTGTGGATGTTATTGTGTTATGGTATGAGAAGGGGGTGTTCTATTTATAGAGTTCTAAAACCTTTCCTCCAAGAAATAGGTTAGCCAAATATGGAAAAGAATTATATTTTTTCTTTCAGGAAAAATAAAAGTAATTATGGTAACTTTTATTTTTCTTCTTAGAAAAAAGTAAAACTTAAATATAGTAAGAAAATCAGGGTAAAACCCTAACAATTTCCTCAACAAAAACTTCCTCAACGCTCCTCATTTTTCGATCATTGTTCTCATCCATCCTACCATTTGACCCTTCTCTCAGTTCCGACATACTCGAATCGTTCCTATACTTGCAAGGCTTGTGGCTCTGCTGGAAATGACTTAGTTTTAGATGTGCCCGTCGCGAATTGAAAGAACATTCTTTATTTGTGTTCTGTATCACGAAAATGAATATCGTAGTTACTGGTTGTATAATTGTTCTGATTACGATTTTGGCACACATCTCGAATGTGCCATTTCATTTTCGTCACTAATATCTTCTAACCGTTGTTTCTTTGCTGCAGTGGCAGCTTTTATGTCCATTAAGTATAGGATGGCTGAATTTTGGTAAACAAACTCGAAAAAATATCCCTGATGGTGGTCCCAACTCAAAGGTGACAAGCGCATACTATGCGGACGGCGATTTCAAGCTCAATGTTAGAAAGTTATGGAAGCCTATCTCCTTCAGAACCCTGATGCATCCAAGAAACCTATCTGGCCTTTGTTATATGGTTAATTCTTTAGAGCTTCTGAAGTACAAATTTGATATTCTGGATTTACTTTTGTAACATAACAGAGGAAGATAGTGGTGTTGCGCGACTTTCCTCTGACATGCAATTCACAATCATCCAGGCAGAAGAATCGAACATGAGAATCTCGTTGTACTTGTATGTTTAAGTTCTCTAGCTGCGACATTGGCTTCTGTACATGAATCGTTCTTCTGTACAAACCACAAATAGTATGTTTTGCTTTGCTGGGTAGATTGTATATTACTATGAAACTTATATTACAGTTGTTTTGGAACATTTTCTGTGAATTTTCCGTTTCTTTTAGAAAACTCACAATTTTTTAATTATAATTTTAATTTCAATAAATACAAATGTCATTCAGTGATTTGTCCGTTTGACACATCGTATGCGACTGCACATCACACATGAGGTATGTTGTATTGGGGTGACCACGAAACACACCAATACTAAATATAGCTTGCTATTTTGTCGAATGCAAATTTATCTGCTTTTTTTAACTGCATTGCTTTCATATAGTGAGTTAGTATTATTTATTTAATTATTTGGTCGACCTAAGCCTACGACACTAGTCAAATTCAATTGTTACTCTGAATTACTTACGAATTGAGGGATGAAGAAGACCGTATGCAACTTAAATAACTAATTGTGCTACTCCATTGCTTTCAGCTATCTGTATTTCTACACTCCCCCTCAATGCTGCAAGTTGTATGTGTCCCAAAGCTTTTGTCAAAAATGTCGATGAGTGACATATTTTATGTCATTTCCTCTCTATCTTCTCCTCCACACAAAAACGTATTTTTCAACTTTCACCTTCAAAAAGTAAATGTTATCTCACATTCATAATTTGAAAATAATTTCTTGTGCATTTATGCTTTGGGATGACAATAAATATCAAACAACTAGACTCACCAATCATCAGTTCACACTCGTATTTTCCTCTTTCAAATTTTGTACAACTCGTCATGTACAGATTTCAATATTATGGAAAGTGTTGTGCTGCAGTTGCTGTAGCTCCTACTCTAGCTCTATTATTTGGATATATCACCTGGCATCTACGTAAATCATTCAAGATGAATCCGCAATCCATTTTTCGTCGGGCAATACATGGATTAACTCCTGATATGACGGTAAAAGCTAAATGTTGGGTGTATCGACTCTAAGAGATCTGATATTGCTCCATGGCTAGTATCCAGCTGTCCAACTAATAACATTAACAGTATACAACTTAAATGCTGCATGTGTTTGACTAGTTCAAACATATTTTTTCTTTCATAGGTAACTTGTCATCTACCTCATTGCTTACAATCAGTGACTTGGTTTCCTATTACCCCACTCCCCTTCTCTCACTATCTTCTCCTCCACACAAATTTTCCAATGTTTAGAAAGGAGGGGATTATAGTAATACATATATATATATAGACACTCAAAGTAAGCACTACTCTAACTTCGAGAGTGCGCATCCAAACACTTCAACTTGACGTCAACTGACAACAAAACAATCCATGAATGTTCTTCATTCCTAAATTGTTCAAAGTATATCAGATCATGTCACCAATAAGTTTTTCTTAAGGGTTGTGGCAGGACAATACAGACCAAGTAATTTGAAGCGGAGCTAGGGAATACTTGTCAAACTACAAAATCAAAATAGAATTAATTACATTTTCTTAGCATTTCACCCTTGCAATTAATTCATTTAGAAAGTGCAGATAACTTCACATGGGTCCTATTACCCCCTAAATTCAATTTTAAATATTTTTGTCACCCTATTGTGCTGATATGACACCTTAATTATATAAAAATGGGGCCCATATTAAAAGTGTCACGTCAACTAAAAAGATGTCACATCAGCTAAAAAGGGTGACAAAACACTAAAATTGAGTCTGGAGGGTAATAGGACCCTGTGAAGTTGGAGTGTATCGTAGAAAATTTGTTCAAAGTTCAGGAGGGTTCTTGATGCTTTACTCTAGGAAGTGCAAACAATTTATTTGTAAAGATTCAATCAAAGTATCTTAAGAGGTACACCCTCCATTAACTTTTACTTGTAACATTTGAACTTGACACATTCATTAATAAAAACTTATTGACATAGTTATTTTACCACACTAGCCTTATTAATTGATGTTCAACATTAGATTTTAATAAATAATTTGGAGAATAAGTAATTAATGCTAAGGGTTAAACATGAAAAAATAATTATCTTTTCTTGCAATGTTAAAAGTGGCTAGTGGAAGTGAAAATCTATAATTAAAATAATGAACAAATAAAATAAACGGAGAGAGTAAATTAGTAAAATTATATTCCGTAATTATAATTTTTTTAAGGGACATGCTAAAAAATTGGAAAACGATATTTCTGCATTCAATGCTGCATGTTGGCTGTCTTCAGCTGACAAACTGAAAGATATTTATTGTAGTTTTCTCTAACATCAATTATTTGTTATCTCTCTATTTCTTCTTCCACACAAATTTTCAGACCTTTCGTTTTTCAAGCTAAATGTTTTTTGGTTGTTTCAATTCTTCATCGAGTGATAAGGTTAGTCCTTAATAAACTTTAAAAGTTTATTTAATTTTGGTAAGATCTCTAGAAAAATTTGGTAAAGTATACACAGAAAACAACTCATTTATTTATATTTGTACATTTTTTGCTACTTTATTCTCCTAATAAAATTTTTATCTATATTTTATACATCAGATCCTACGAATTTGAAAGGAAAGGAACTTACACTCATGGAAAATGAAGGAGAAAGAGATAAAGAGGAACCAAACAACTTTATGGTATGTCAAATTCATTCCATTTCTAAATAAGCGGCGTTTTCAGTTTGGGCGCACGCGCACCCCTTAATTGAAGCTATACTTTTTTTTTTCGTACTTAAGAAACAGTACTCATTTCTAAAAAATAAAGACTGTTTTGATAATTTATAGTTAGTAAAATACCTTGAAAAGATGTAACTTCTTAGTAATTCTTCTGTTACTATTTACTTGTCACCTTTTTATGCTGCACACCCCTTTAAATAGAAGGTAATCTAACTAAATTATCCTTATTTATTACTCATATTTATTTAATGCTTCTATTTTTTGAACTATATTAATATATATCCATATTTATTATTGAGGGTAAAAGTGAAAACCAACAACTAATTATGGCTTGATTTTGTGAAATGACAAGTATTAGGTAATATCTATTTTTAGTAAGGACGATAACTAACTAAGAATGGAGCGAGTAGTATTTTGATTAGATAAAATTCTCTTTATTTAAAGTAGGTTAAAAGTAGAAAAACATTATTAATGTCTTATTGATTATCAAAAGCATCACTTATTTGGGTACAAAATGAAAAATGCTAAAAAAACACTTTATTTAGTCACTGAGGGAGTATAGCATCACTTAAAAGTCAACTGTTGTCCAACAGGAGTATCAAATTACCTAATTTGCTGCACAAGGCCACAGGAAAATCCCTTGAAACCTACATCATAAAATGGTGTAGCGTCTGGATACGGTCAGTACGATAAATACTGACATGCAATCCAAGGAAAGAGATAAAATATACATGAACCAAAATGCTAATAAAGCACATGGATTAAATTTATATTTGCAAACAACCAGCCATAAAACATGCACTCAACAACTAACAAGCTAATAGAATATCATGGTAGGGGACAAGGGACATGAACATGATCATTTAAAAATTTAACCCTAAACTATGTAGCTCATACCAACTTTCAAGTACTGACGGGCTATATGGGCCTGGCTCCCGCTGCTGGAACGACCCCAATCCATGTTAGCCGCATAAATCAAGAAAATTTGGCTAAATACACCAAGGCGATAGCCTTTTAAAAATATATTGTGTAAATAAGACATTGTGTTGATAGACCACCAACATCGGCAAATGCGGTTTCCAGTGTTGGTCCTCCCGGGACTAAACCTTCTCAGTGAGCTACACATTTTCCTTTAAAGCCAACTAAAACATTTTCACTTATCATTAACTATGGAGTCTTTCATTAAGGCATTCCCAAATTAGTATTGTCTTACCAATAGACTCGCAAGTCATTCCAATCGTATTCATTTAGACTCCAAATTTTATTTAAAAACCCATAATCATAGCCATAAGGGCATTTTTGAAACCTTTTTAACCTTTTTACTAGTTAATGTTATGCAAATTTTTGATGAACAGTTTAGACACTATGAAATCCTTTTTTAGAAATCAAATTATGATGTTGATTAAGGTTCATGTTATTAATATGCCAAACTCCACAAACTTTGTGAAACCCATATTACCAAATTTTGACATTATCCCAAGACACAATTTTAGTTGCAATTCAACGTTTAAACCATCCGAAAAAACATTAAAATAAGAAGTGACCAATGTAAAAGTATAAACACAAAAAATTCTCAACCCTAGTTTAAATCAAATATTCAAGAACACGTAAATTTCAAGTTAGTTTATGCAATAATACAACAATTAGAATAGGGAGTGCCAACATGCCTTAATGATGGAAGAATTTCGAGAGCAATTTGAGTTTAGAGCCTGGAGGGTTGAATTCTTGAGAAAATCCTTGGTTTACTTCACTTGAGAGTTGAGAGGGGGGAAAATAATGATAATTTTATTAACTGGTGGAAAATAAGGATTAAAATATGTTGAAAGTCGTTTTAAAGGGAAAAGAATCAAAAAGCCCTCTCCCTAACTGAAAAAAATAAAACTGGTGATGTGTGTCCTTCGATATGGCACGCTGCAATTACGGAGGCCCAAGGGCGTGCCATGCTCTTATCGCAGTATGCACAGGGAGTGGCACGCCGCTATCACGGACCCTCACTGATTTGGAATCCTGAAATGACCCCGAAGGCTTACTGAAAATTCCAAAACTTTTTCCAATTATCCTATTAACATCCTTAATCATGATTTGAGTAAAAAAAATATTATTAAATATGAGGAAGGGTCCACAATAAAATTGTCAAAATTTTTGGGGACTTACATTATCCTCCCTTAGGATCATTCGTCCCCGAATAAGAGACTAGAACACCCTTAGCATGATTATAGGAAGAGTATAGAGGGATTCAAGAACAAAATTCCAAATGCGTCAAGAGAAGAAGTGATATTTGTACCTTAAACCCTTTTATCCAACATTGAAAGCCAAAATGGATATTAGCTTTCATATCTTCTTTCGATTCTCATGTAGCCACCTTTACTTTTTTGTTTCTCCACATCACCTCCACTGAAGCTATCTCTTTAGTTCTTAATTTTTGAACTTTCCTATCAAAGATTTTAATCGAGATTTCCTTGTAGGACAACGAATCCTTAACCAATATCCTCAATGGGTACTATCAAGAAAGAATCACCCACATACTTTTTAAGCATAGACATATGAAAACCGAGATGAATCGAGGCCAAGTTCGTTGGTAATTTCAACTCGTAGGTAACATTCCCAATCCTTCTTACAACTTGATACGGAACAATGTAACGGGGCTTGAGCTTCGCCTTTTTCCCAAATCTTATAACTCCTTTCATAGGAGAAACCTTCAAGAACACCCAATCATCGACTTCAAACTCTAACTCCTTTCGCCTCACATTTGCATAAGACTTTTGACACCTTTGAGCGGTCTTAAGTCTTTATTGAATCGCCTTCACTTTCTACATTGCTTGATGAACCAAGTTAGACCCAAACAATCTAGTCACATACATCTCGAACTTTCCAATTAGGGACTTTCACCTTATACAATAAAGGGCCTCAAAAGGAGCTATTTAGATACTGGAATGATAGCTATTATTATAAGCAAATTCAATATGGGGTAAGGGATCAACTCAGCTACCTTTAAAGTCAATCACGCAGGATCTTATCATATCCTCAAGAGTCTGAATAGTAATTCCTCTTGTACGTCCGTCTGAGGATGGAAAAAGCTGCAAAGGTTTACCTGATTACCCAATCCTTTTTTAAATGAATGCCAAAAATGAGTGAAAAACTGTGTACCACAGTCAGAAATAAAAGCCACCAGGGGAAGGTAACTTGACTGACTCCTGAATGAATAACTTGGCATAGTCCTCTCATGTGTAGTTAATTCTCACATGCAAGAAGTGAGCAGACTTTGTCATTCTATCTACAATGACCCAAATAGAATCATACTAATTTTGAGTCAGCTAAGACCCATGAAGAAATCCATATTAATCAGTTTCCATTTCCACATAGGAAATTCTATCTCTTAAGACGTGCCACCCGATATCAAATTCTCAATCTCAACTTGTTGATAGACCATACACTTGGCAGCAAAATTTGCCACATCTTTTTTTCATATTGTTCTACTAATAAATTTCTTTCAAGTCATGATACATCTTTGTCGAACTTGGATGAATTATGTATCTGAACATATGAGATTCGATCAAGATCTTTTCCCATAGTCCATCTACATCAGGAACACATAACCTACCTTAGTACCTCAGAATGTCATCTCCCCCAAATTCAAAATCCATAACCTTTTGTTGATGCACATCATCCTTAATTTGCAGTAGTATAGTATCCAAAATCTTCTTCTCCTTGACCTCAGCCCTAAGAGATAATTTAACCACTTCCTAAACAATTATCTCTCTATGGAGTCCAAAAGGCAAACTTCTAAATTGGCAGCCGGTGAATATCCTTCACCAATCAACTTTTCTCCTCCTCAATGTGAGATAAAATCCCCTTGCTAAGTGCATCAGCAAGAACATTAACTTTACCTGGGTGGTAGTGTGACTCATTTCATAATCCTTAAGCAATTTGAGCCACCGCCTCTGCTTGAGATTCAATTCTTTTTGTGTAAGCACATACTGTATGGTCTTATGATATGAGTAAATATCTATGTGCACTCCATACAAAAGGTGATGAAAATTTTTCAAATCAAAAATCACAGCTACCAACTCCATATCGTGAGTGAGATAATTTCTCTCATGAACCTTCACTTGCCTGGAAACATAAGATACCACCTTTTCATGCTGCATCAAAACACAACTCTGTCCCAGACAAAATGTGTCACAATACATAATGAACCCCTCATTATCCTTGGGTAGGGTCAAAATAGAAGTGAAAGTCAACTTATCCTTCAATTTCACAAAACTGCCCTCACAAGTATCGGACTATAGAAACTTTACCTTTTCTGAGTCCACCTCGTGAGCGGAGCGGAAATAGACGAGAAACTATCCACAAATCTCTTATAATAACCTGCTAATCCCAAGAAGCTTCTAATATCGGTTGGACTTATGGGTCAAGCTTAGGGATGGCTCAAGGATGAGGCTAGTAAAGCTTTCACTTTGGGCCTCCAAAATTTTGAGGCCCAAAAAAACTTAATTTGAATTTTATGATTTTAGTTTCACTTAAAATTATATTAAAGATTGTGAAGAATAAAAGGTACAAAATTGAAATAAAAAAAGAAAGAAATCTACGTTTAGCAAAAATATTTTAGAACTTTGATTAAAACAGCTCAAAATCTTCGTATTAATAAATAAAGTTTTTACAATAATATTCAAGGGAATTGTTGCAAACAAATGACTAACATCTTATTAATTAAAAGTATTCCTTTCTTTTATAAACAATAATATTATTAGGTGAAAGTAATTTTTTAACGTCTTCTAAGAATACTAGTTACCCTTAAAAAAAGTAGTATGTAAGAACCAAAAAATAATTTTAAATTATTAATAATATTTTTGTTATGTGTATATATTTAAGGTCACATATTAAAATTTGTCTTTAGGCCACTAACTTTATTAAGACGGCCTTGGTCAAGCTACTTCTTAACCGCCTCAATATTTTATGGATCCACTTTGATCCCTTCAATAGATATAACATGCCCAAGAAAAGTTACAACACTTAGCCAAAATTCACACCTAGAAAATTTTGCATACAATTTCTGATCCTTAAGGGTCTTCAACACAATTCTGAGGTGATTAACATAATCCTACTCACTTTTGGAGTACACAAAGATGTCACCAATGAAGAATATGACAAATAAATTCAAAAACTGTTTGAATACCCGATTCATTAGGTTCATGAAAGCAGCTAAAGCATTAGTCAACCCAAATGATATAACTAAAAACTCATAGTGTCCATAACAAGTTTGAAAAGTAGTCTTGGAATATCAACCTCTCTAATCTCCAACTAATGATATTCCCAATGGATATCTATTTTAGAGAAACACTTAGCACCTTTAAGCTGATCAAAGAGGTCATCAAGACCTTGAAGCTGATCAAAGAGTTCATCAATCTTAGAAAGAGGATACTTATTTTTTACTGTGACCAGATTCAACTGATGATAGTCTATACACATTCAGAGAGACGCATTGTTCTTTCGCACGAAAAGCCTAGGAGCACCCTAGGGAGAAACACTAGGACGGATGAAACCCTTATCAAAGAGATTCCTTAATTGCTCCTCAAGTTCCTTTAGATCTACCGTGGCTATCCTATAAGAAGGAATGGAAATTGAATGAGTATCAAGTATAAGGTAAATTCCAAAGTCTATTTCCCTATCCATAGGGATCCCAAGAAGATCAACGAGAAAAACTTTGAAAAATTCATTAACTATAAGGACAAACTACAAGGAGGGAATTTAAGTGTTAGATACCTTGACTTAAACCAGATGGTACAGATACCCTTTGAATATCAATTTTTGAGCCCTAAGGTAAGAAATAAACTCCTCTTTTGGTAATAAGAAACTATCCTCTCATTAAATTACCAGTTCATTAGGAAATAATAGATGACCTTTAGGGTCATACAACCTAGAAAAGTGTAACACGAATGAAGTCAATCCATCTCCAAAATCACACAAAAATCTACCATATCAAGCGCTATTAAATCGTATAATGTCTCCCTATAAAAGATGGACACCACACAACCCCTATAGACTTTTCCACCAACAATAGGAAAACCTACGGGGGTAGAAACTGAAAAAGTGTCAGAAATACTTTTATGACCAAAACCAAAGTGTACAGACACATAAGGAGTCATATAAGATAGGGTAGAACCAGGATCAAGCAAGTAATAAGTATTACGAGAGAAAAGATGTATCATACCAGTAATAACATATGGGGATACCTCATATTCCAGGCAAGTAGATGTTGCATAAGGGCTATTCCTACCAATTTTTACCCCTAAAGTAGTTTCTTTTGTCGCAAGAGCCGAAGAAGTAGCAGCCTGAGCATTATTAGACCCAAGTGTACCCCTATCTCTAGGATAATTCCACTACAAATAACCAGGCTAACCATGTTAGAGTGGGTAAAAAGTCTCATATTGATTGAAAAATGGACTAGTAGTTTACTTATATGTGTTTGGGTAATCCTCACCTCTTGAGCTACCTTTGGAGGTTGAGTTAGGCCTAAGATCCATTCTAACATGGTATCATAGCCAGGTTCATCCCCGTTATGGGCTCCTGGTCAACACACCAAGCGTTAGTTGGGCCTTGGGCGTGAGAGGGGATGTTAGAATGGGTAAAAGTCCCACATTGGTTAGGGAGTGGGTTGGTGGTTTGCTTATATGGATTTGGGAAATACTTCCATCATGATCTAGCTTTTGAGGTTGAGTTAGGCCTAAGATCCATTCTTGACATGGTACCAGAGTCAAGTCCATCCTTGTCTTAGGCTTCCAGTCCATACACCAGTGCCAGTTGGGCCTGGGCGTGAGGGGTTATTAGAGTGAGCAAAAAGTCCCACATTGGTTGGGGAATGGACTGGCAGTTTTCTTATATGGACTTGAGTAATCCTCACCTCTTGAGCTAGTTTTTGCGGTTGAGCTAGGCCTAAGATCTATTCTAACATGGTATCAGAGCCAAGTTCATCCCCATTTTGGGTTGTCCAAGTCCATACGCCAAGTTCCAGTTAGGCCTTAGGTGTGAGGGGGTGTTAGAGTGGGTAAAAAGTACCACATTGGTTGGGGAATGAACTTGTAGTTTGGTTATATGGACTTGGGTAATCCTCACCTCATGATCTAGCTTTTGAAATTGAGTTAGATCCAATGTCAATTCTTGACAGGCGCCAGTTGAGCCCTGGGCGTAAGGAGGGGGTGTTAGAATGGGTAAAAAGCTCCACATTGGTTGGAAAATGGACCGGTAGTTTGCTTATATGGATTTGGGTAATCCTCACCTCATGAGATAGTTTTTGAGGTTGAGTTAAGACCAAATTCCATTATTGACAAACCACAATTAAAGCACAAATTCCTTCCCTCCTCACAATATCCATGATTAAGCTGCCCACAAAAATGATATGTAAGGTATGGTGAGGCTGACTAAGCTCCATTGACCCGAGACTAAAAGGCACCCTGTGGATTAAGAGATAATATTTTTTTCTTGATAATGTGGAAATAGTATGGTAGAGTTAGGTGGTGGGGCGGGGATGGTTTAGGTGTTCGGAGGTTGGGATAGGGATAGAAAAAAAATCTTAATTTTTTTCTTAAAAATAATTTAATTTTAAAAGTTAAAAAATATTTTTTAGGGGGTGGAGTGGCCAGGGGTAGGGGTAGGTATAGAGTAACAAAAAGTTTAAATTAAATTTTTAAAATAATTTAAAAAAAAGGGGGGGGGGGGTTAAGCGGTGGGTTGGAATAAGATCAAATTTTTACTTTTTTGGAAAAAAAAGGGTAGTGGAGTGTGGGGTTGGAGTGGGATAAGAAAAAAAATTAATTTTTTTAAAAAAATTAAATGTTTTAAATGTTTTTTATTATATACATCTATGTGTATACCACATCAGCTGAAAATTCCACATGTACGCGCACGTAGAATAAGAGGAGTGTTTTTAAATTCACTTAGTTAACTCGAGGTGTGTTTTTAAGGTTTTCAATAGTTCGGAGACTATTGTTAGTAAAGCCTTGGAGTAACTGATAAAGGGAAACCTTAAAGTAACTGGTAAAGTTTCTTCCATGTGGCCAGGAAGTCACGGGTTCAAGCCTTGGAAACAGTCTCTAGCAGTAATGTGCATAGCAGGAGCTTTAGTGCACCAGGAAACCTTTTTAATAGTTCGGGGACTAAAGTGATAACTCGCATCAAGTTTATGGGTGTTTTCAATACTTATATCAGAAATAGTAAGCACCAAAATCATTGATAAACTTCACAATAGTACTAACCAAAGTTTAATTTTTCCTTCCTGACATGAAATTCAACAAAAAGCTTCAACTTAATGAGTTCCCTTATTTCCTTGATATTCTGATAAATATAGAAAATAAATAAAACATTGGTTTGGTTATTTGGCAGGTGTCATTTTCTGCTCTTCTTAAGGACATTGCCAACATTCTGGATTTCATGGAGAGGTTAAAGAATGAAGAAGATCAAAATGTTGTCAACGTGGCCGATCATACCGAAGGGCTAAAGTTTGTGCTGGCATTTATTTGTACGTTCGTCCAGCTCTCTTATTCCGAGTTGGAGCAGTTTGAAAATACAATGAGTGCTTCAAGACAAGAGGTTGAGAATCAGCTTCGACAAATTTTCAATGATGTTGACAACAACCTCCAGTGTAAATACAACATTCATCATGTCCTTCCAAGCCTCATGGATAATATCAATGATTGTATCAGCTCATGTCATCGCTCTAAACCAAGTACCACCATGAATGACGAGCAGTTGAACTTCCTACTCCTGAACCTCCATTATATATCCACGATCCTTTCTGAACAGGTTTTTCCATTGGTGACTCAGTATGAGATTCTTCAGAATGTGTGCGGCAACATGAGAGATTTCCATGGGTTGGTAGTGAATGGTTACGTTGAGCAAGATTTTGTTAAATATGTCTTACCTCAGTTTCCACTCATGGCTGAGAGAGTTGGGCTCTTCCTTTGGGATGATAGACTTGATGGAGACTCTCGACTCTTCAAGCTAGCACATCTACTCATGAAGATCATTCCAACTGAATTGGAGGTGATGCACATATGTTACACAAATTTAAAAGCTTCAACTTCAGCAGAAGTTGCATGTTTCATCAAGCAACTCCTGGAAATCTCTCCAGGCATTCTTAGAGAGTATCTGATTCATCTACAAGAGCACATGGTAACTGTTATTACCCGTAGCAATTCAGGGGCTCGAAACATTCATGTCATGATAGAGTTCCTGTTGATTATTCTTACTGATGTGCCCATGGACATTATTCATCATGACAAATTATTTGATCTTTTGGCTCATGTTGGATCACTTACCAGGGAAGTATCAACTCTTGTTCACGACATAGAAGAGAAATCAAAGAGTAAAGGGAGTACCAACGGAACAAATCGTGCAACTCTAGACTTGTTGAAAAGTATTGAACACCTCAAGGAAGATCTCAAATATGTTTATCTGAAAGCCCCGGATCCATGTCAATGGTGCTTCCCCATGAGCGATGGACCACTCTTTATGCATCTGCTACACATACACTTGAATGATTTGCTAGATTCCAATGCTTATTCAATTTCTTTGATAAAGGATGAAATTGAGTTGATGAAAGAAGACCTAGAATTCATAAGATTGTTCTTCGTGAATGTTGATAAAAGATTGTATAAAGATCTATGGGCACGTGTTTTAGATGCAGCATATGGGGCAAAAGATATCATTGATTCAATTATTGTAAGAGATAATGGTCTCTTACATCTTATTTTCTCACTTCCCATTACCATAAGAAAGATCAATCTTATCAAAGAAGAAGTCTCCAATTTACCTGAGAAATCTCCCAAGAACAAGAGCCTCATTGTTGTTAACTCTCCCAAGAAGCCAGTTGAAAGTAAGTCATTGACAGTTGGCAAAATAGTTGTAGGTTTTGAGGAGGAGACACAGTTGATAATAAGTAAGCTCACCAGTGTAGCGAAAAATCTAGATGTCATTTCAATCATTGGTATGCCGGGTTCGGGCAAAACTACTTTGGCGTACAAAGTATACAATGATGAGTCCGTTTCTAGACGTTTCGACATTCGTGCATGGTGCACAGTTGGCCAAGAATACGACAAAAGAAATTTGTTGGAGAAAGTTTATAATCAAGTTACTTGCCCTGATTCAAAATTGAGTGAGAATATTGATGTTGCTGATGAGCTAAGGAGACATCTGATTGGAAAGAGGTATCTTATTGTCTTAGATGACTTGTGGGATACTGATGCATGGGATAAATTAACAAGACCTTTTCCTCTAGTTGAGAATGGAAGCAGAATAATTTTAACATCTCGAGATATGGAAGTGGGTTTGTATGGAAAGCGCAGCACTGATCCTCTTAACCTTCGTTTGCTAAGGCCAGAAGAAAGTTGGGAGTTATTGGAGAAAAGGGCATTTGGAAACGACTGTTGCCCAGATGAACTATTGGATGTTGGAAAAGAAATAGCCGAAAATTGTAAGGGACTTCCTTTGGTGGCTGATCTGATTGCTGGAGTCATTGCAGGGAGGGAAAAGAAAAAATCTGAGTGGCTTGAAGTTCGAAATAATTTGAATTCTTTTAGTTTGAACAGTGAGGTTGATGTTATGAAGGTTATAGACTCAGAAGTGATGAAGGTTATAGAATTAAGTTATGACCATTTACCATGTCATCTGAAACCCTGCTTACTTTACCTTGCACGTTTTCCTAAGGACACAACAATGGAGATAGATGTGTTGAAAATGTATTGGCATGCCGAAGGACTTGTTGAACAGACAGAGATGATGAGTATGGAAGAAGTGATGGAGGTGTATTTGGATAATTTAATTTCCAGTAGCTTCGTGATACTTTTCAATGAGAGAGGTAATCACCCAACTTGCCAACTTCATGATCTTGTGCATTACTTTTGTTTTACAAAAGCAAGAAAGGAAAAGTTGTTTGAGTGGATAAGTTCAAGTGATCGCTGCCTTCAACATTGTTGGATAAGTTCTTCAGAGTTGATGCCACATATTGTCAACATTCTTTATGATACGGAGAACTTAGAGCTTAACAATTTCGTCTTGTTCAGTTCAAAAAGGAAACGCCTCTATTCTTTGTTGATATCTGGAGACGCGATGGACAATCAACTTTATGATGTATATCACCTAAGAGACTTGAGGCTTCTTAGAGTGTTGCAACTGTTTCCGTCTTTTATCATGGTAAAAGATTCTTTGCTGAATGAAGTATGCATGTTGAATCATTTGAGGTACTTATTCTTTGGAACAGAAGTTAAATCTCTGCCTTCATCTTTCTCAAACCTCTGGAATCTAGAAACTCTACATGTGAATAACAAAGGATCAACCTTGGTACTATTACCAAGAATTTGGGATCTGGTAAAGTTGCGAGAGCTGTCCGTCACTTCTTGTTCTTTCTTTGATATGGATACAGATGAACCAATACTGATAACAGAGGACACAAAGTTAGAGAACTTGAGAGTATTAGAGCAACTCATGCTTTCCTATTCGAAAGATACAGAGGATATCTTCAAAAGGTTTCCCAATCTTCAAGTGCTTAAATTTAGTCTCAAGGAATCATGGGATTATTCAACACAAAAATATTGGTTCCCAAAATTGGATTTCCTATCTGAATTAGAATTCCTCAATGCAGGTTTTGAAAGTTCAAACACAAACGACAGTGGGCCTTCTGTTGCAACAAATTGTTCGTGGGATTTTCACTTCCCATCGAATTTGAAAAAAATTGTGTTGCGTGACTTTCCTATGACATCCAATTCACTATCAAAAATAGCAAAACTGCCCAACCTTGAAGAGCTGATCCTTATGAGAACAATCATGAAGGGGGGAGAATGGAACATGGGGAAGGAAGAAATCTTTGAGAATCTCAAATATTTGGGGTTGTGTGAAGTGACTGTTGCTAAGTGGAAGGTTGGAGAGGAATCCTTTCCCGTGCTTGAGAAATTACGACTGTGGGGATGTCGTATGCTTGAGGAGATTCCGCCTAGTTTTGGCGATATTTGTTCATTGAAAATCATCCAACTTGGAGAGAGCCCTCAACTAGACGATTCTGCACTGAAGATTAAACAATATGCTGAAGATATGATGGGAGGGGACGATCTTAAGGTCGAAATATATTGAGCACCAACTGAAGAGGTTCTTCTCCATTCTGATTCTTGTAGTGGCAATTGCCGCAGTGTAAAAAGAAAGCATAAAATCTAGCTATCTTTCTAAATCAGCAGTGCTTGAGTAACTATATAGCTATAGATTTTTTTTCTTGAATATTTGGGTCTTCTGTTTAGTTCTTTATCGTATAATTAAACTATTCTTTTTGTATTTGTGTTTGTAAATTAACATTGTGGGATAACGTTTTGTAAGAACCATTTGATGTTTGAACTTGCCCAATATCTCGAAAATGACTTCCTTTTATATTTCTTCTTCAGTTTCTTGCAGTCTTACTTCTTCCACCTGATAAAGTTTTATGCTTCAGACCTTGCGAACTATGCCTTGCACTGCGACTTTTCTGGCACCGAGCGCTGGTGGAATCAACCATCGAGAAGCGTTTGGTGTTGAAGGCTGATGTATATAAATAGGTGTTGTTGTATAACTTTGGCCTCATGTGCAACAGTATGTGATTGAAAATTCTCTTGTTCCTATTCATACATCGATGTTGAATGCCCCATCTCAAACTTCAGAAAAAGATGCATCTTTGTACTCAAGCCAGAATACCATCAAGAAATACTTGTTGACGCGAAAATATAAAGGAAGCTGAAACAATTATGTACTCCAAAATTTGTTCTTTCAAATGGTTGTTCTTGCATACTCTCTTTTCTTCTTCGCATGGTTACTCCTCAAGTCCGGAAAAATACATGGAATTGCTGACTCTCTGCTATATGGGAAGGCCGGCAACTTCAACTGTAAGTATCTCTTTGAAACATACATGGAGTTGCCGAGTTTTTGCTTTTTTTTTTTTTTTTTTTTTTTTTTTTTTGGAGAACAGACCTTACCCGGGACTCTCACCTCTTGTGACGGTCAGGGGTTGAGCCGCACACCCCCCAAACCTTATCATAAATAATAAAAGAAAATACAAGGAGGGGGACATAAACTACCCTATCATAATGAAATCAAGATGAAGGATCGAAGATGAAACCAACAAAGAAGCAGTACAAAGGAGTTACTACCTCCTCTATTATAAATCATCAAACTTCACGGTGGCTCTTTGATTCTCTTTATCTTTCTTCTTCTAAAATTGATAATACCAAGTTTGTCAAGCACGAAATGTCCTTTAGAATCTGCTGGTAACTGCTAAAAATTAAAGTAATGTTGAGCAATATCATAATTGTGACTAATTTTAGAAAGAGAATCGGCAACAGAATTCGCTTCTCGATAAGTATGCCTGCAAGTAACCTCCTACATGTGTGCCATGATTCCTTTGATTTTGTCAAGATAATTCTGAAGTTTCCAAGGAGCTGTAGCTTGTTGCTTGATCCACTTAACCATGAGTTCTGAATCGACCTCTAAAATAACCCTCGTATAACCATTTTGTAAACACCAACTGAGACCAAGACTGGCTGGTTCAATTTCTGCTTGATTGTTAGTTCCAAACCTAAGAGGGCTGGCATATGCAAAAATAAGGTCTCCCTGATAATTTCTGACCATACCCCCGGTTCCAATCCTTCCAGGGTTGTCAAGCGCACTACCAACAGAATTAGTAGGCTTGACCCAACTAACCTCTTGCACCCTAGTCATCCGGTAGCAGCCTTCCAAAAATATCACCATGTCTTTCCAGTTTTGAGGCCAAGAGATGTAGGGAAAATTAGTGATTAAAAGCATGGTAATATTCTTAAAGATCAGACATTTCACTCTAGCCAAGTTTGACTTTTTGCCTCCATATTTTACCGCGCATCTATTCTTCCATAAGTTCCTGCAAATAAATATAGGGATAGCATGAAGAACTTGCTTATGAGCTTCATTTTTGTGACCAAGGATCCACCATTTCATTATCAGATTTCTAAGAGGCACTGTGGTGTGATTAATCCCCAATGAGTTAGAAAAGAATTGCCAGATATTTCTTGCAAAATTACCACTAACCATTATGTGCTCCACTGTATCGGGTCCTGGATTATAACAACAATGACAATCTGATGAGTCATGCCCGAAAGAAGTCAACTTCTCATCAGTAGGTAATTTTCCTCTTAGCGAACACTTAAAAGGAACATACTTATGCCAAGTATACCTGTTTGTCATCGTCGAACTTTTGTGAGGTCTTATAAGGTCCCAGGCCGAAGAAACGGTGAACTTACCACTAGTACTAGGCGTCCAAATAGGCTGATCAGGAACCCCTTCTTGAAAAAGAAATTGAGCATCCATGATCTGATGTACTATAACCTGAGGTAGTATCTGATTGAGTCTGTCAATATCCCATTCACCTTACACCCATAGATGATTGACTTTGATGTTATTGGATCTAATAGGCTCTCCTCTATAGTAATGAAGCGGACCAACACCTAGCCAATAATCCCACCAAAAAGAACAAGTACCAGATTTCAATTTCCAGCGAATGTGATTTTCAGCAATTTGTTTATTATATATCATGTGTTTCCATACTAATGAGTTACCAGCATGCCATTTGTTGATAACTGGATGGGATCTTTGACAATACTTAGCTCTTAGAAAGTCACCCCACAAGGTATCTTTCGATCTAAAAATCCACCATTGGTTAAATTGAAGAGCAACACAAACATCTTTGAGATGTCTGGTACCAATACCCCCTTCTTCTATAGGATAACTAAGATATCTCCACGAAGACCAATGGTATTTCTTCTTGTTGTCAGTCCACCCCCAAAAGAAATCAGCAAATAATCTCAGAATTTGTGTAAGAGTAGTCCTAGTAGGAACAACTGCCGGTAGTATGTGAATAGGAAGGGACTGCAGCACATTCTTAGTAAGAGTTGTTCTTCCTCCGTAACTGAGTAATTTAGTCTGCCAGCTACTAATTTTTGCCGCTACTTTAGTGACCAAAGCAGAGTAAAAGATGATTCTTTGTCTGCCTGTGTAAATTGGACATCCTAGATAGGTAATAGGACTTTTCTTCTGCTTGAAACCAGTAACTTGTTTGATTCTGTTGATGGTACTAGAAAAGGCACTTGAGTGAAGCATGAAGTGACTTTTGCCTCTATTAATAAGCTGCCCTGACACATGCTCATAATCAGTAAGAACCTTCATAATATGTCTCAGAGTAGATCATTTTCCAGATGCGAAGATCATCACATCATCAGCAAAACTCAGATTATTAACATGAGGACCCTTCTGCTCCATAGTAAAGCCATGCTACAAATGATGCTGGTGCAGATTGTTTAGCATTCTTGAAAGAACCTCAGCACTCAAGATGAAAAGAGCTGGAGAAAGGAGATCACCTTGCTTTAAGCCTCTAGTAGAATGGAAGAAACCATATCTCGACCCATTGACAATCACGGAATACCAATTATTGGACATAATTCTCCATATCATATCAATAATACCTTCTCCAAAGCCCATTCTCCTGAGAACTAGGCAAGTAAAGGTCCAAGAAACCCTGGCGTAAGCCTTTGCCATGTCTAATTTAATCACAACATTCCCACCTTCATTAGGTTTCTTGATATTGTGGATGATTTCCTGAGCAAGCATAATATTTTCCGAAATGTTTCTGCCTTTCACAAATCCTGATTGGTTGGGAGTGTTGGGATATACTATTAACCATGTAGTTTGTGTTATAGTATTGTATTTTCATCCCATGTAAAGACTATTTATTATATTAATAAAATCTTTAATTGAATAAATCACTATGTTAACATGTGTGTCCTTTACTTATATAGTAGAAAATTTTGTGTATGGAGTATTTTAACACATGCACGGAAGATTAAAATTGTCGGTTCTTATAAGTAATAAATTAATGTTCACAATCAAAGATGAGGAAGGACAAACATCTTGATGATTGTAGCACAAGATTAAATATAATTTTATCTTAATTATGGGAGTGGTAATATTTCGACATCTTGAGCAAGTACATTTCGTATGTATTGAACGGACCAATTAGAGATATTATTTTATGTTCTGAATATTAATAAATGATTTCTCTAGACTATGGATAAATCCTTCAAAAATCACGTGTCAAAATTGTTTTTCTCATCCGGTTCATCGTCCTCTTTCGCTCCTTCACCCGCCGGTTTCTCTCGCTCTCAAAATCCTCCATGTTTTCTTCATGTTTACATTTTTGTATTTGACTCAAAATCTTAATTCAGTTTTGTGAGAGTTGTTGCAAGCTTTCTAGACTTGACCGTTTGGATTATCATTGGATTTGATGATCTGGTTATCGGTTTCATATACGGGTTGGTTGTTCAGTCGCGTTTATTGATTTGGTTCATCGGGTTTCGCAACTGCTTTGAGTCTTGGGATCCTGTTCAACTCAATCCATTCATCGGGACCAGTTTCGAGCTTTAATTTTTTGAATATCGAGTTTGGAGGTTGGCTCATTGTTGAGTAACACTATTCTGGTGACACAATTACGGCGATACTATTCCGGCGATCAATTTCTACCATAAATTGCCGGAATCCAGAGACTCAACCAACTGTACGGACACAACCCAGCTTCGATCAGGTGCACTCGATTTATCCTTTCTAGTTGTGTTTAGCTTTCTTGATACTGGTAGTGTTCTGTACTATTCTTGGTTGATTATCTGGTTGTGGGTGTCCAATTTCTTGTTGATTGGTTACTTTGTAACAGTGTTTTACATGTGAATCTTTTTATTGTTTTTAGTAGTTTTGGAGTATGTTACCTTGTCTGATTACTGTTACTTAATTTACTAGCATATCCATTAATTGTGGTAATATTAGTTCCCGCTATTGACTATTGTTTATCAAAATTTGTGTTATATTATTGGTTTTGTTGCTCTCTATCTATTATAGATTGTTGTTTGTGTTCCTAGCTCCTTTATTGACTTCATTGTAACTAGTGTGCCCTTTTACCTTATCTTGATCCCCATTTGTTATCTTTCTTCCCTTTTTTCTTTCATCCCTTTCCCCTTTGTTGCATAGTGGTGGTGATTAGCGATGGTAGAAAAGGGTAATGTCATAGGTCGAGGTCGGGATCAGGGTCAGGAGGTATTGGGTCTGGGTCAGGGTTTGGAGGGGTTGGGTCTGGGTCGGGTCTAGGATTGTGTTTGGGGTTAGGGGCTAAGGGTAGTAAGGTTAGACGGGATAAAAGAGCTTCTAGGTTGCAAGTTGGGTCTTGGAACATCAGTACTTTGCAAGGTAAGTCTATAGAGCTGGTGAAGATTCTTAGAAAGAGGGGGGTTAATGTAGCCTGTGTCCAGGAAACTAAATGGGTAGGCACTAAAGCGAGAGATGTGGATGGATATAAGTAGTGGTACTCGGATAGCGTGAGAGATAGAAATAGGGTAGGTATCTTAGTAGATAAAGATCTTAGAGAGCAGGTGGTAGAGGTAAAGACAGTTACGGATAGACTGATGTCTATTAAGTTGGTCATGGGAGGGTCTACGGTGAACGTTATTAGTGCCTACACCCTGCAAGTAGGCTTGGACGAAGAGGAGAAGAAGGAATTCTGGGAGGTTTTAGATGAGGTGGTAAGGAGCATCCCGAGCACTGAGAAGTTTTTCCTGGGAGGGGATTTCAATGGGCATATTGGGTCTCTGTCGAGAGGGTATGATGATGTGCATGGTGGTTTCGGTTTTGGTGAGTGGAATGAAGGAGGAACTTCTCTGTTGGATTTTTCTAGGTCTTTTGGATTGTGGATAGAGAATTCAAGCTTTCCGAAGAAGGAGGATCACCTTAATAATGCTTCGTAGTTCAGTGGCCAAGACTCAGATAGACTTTTTCCTTCTTAGAAAAGGGGATAGAGCGCTATGTAAAGACTATAAAGTCATACCTAGCGAGAATCTCTCGACTCAACATAGGTTGTTGGTGATGGAATTGGTTATGAATAAGGGCAAAAAGAAGAGAAGTGGGGAGGCACAACCCAAGATTAAGTGGGGTAGCTTGACTTTGGCTAGTGCTTTAAGATGAAAGAGAAGTTGAAGAGTAGGGGGCATGGGAGAGTAGAGGGGGTGTGGATAATATGTGCGAGATGACTGCCAGTTGCATTAGGGCGACCACTAGAGAGGTGTTAGGTGTCTTAACAGGTCAATCTGGCAAGCATCGAGGAGACTAGTTGTGGAAGGAAGAGGTCAAGAGAAAGGTGGAGTCTAACAAGGTAGCTTATGCTAAGTTGGTTGGGATTAAGGATGATGAAGAAAGGCAGAAGAATAAGGAGGAGTATAAGGTAGCTAGAAGAGAGGCTAAGTTAGCAGTTACGATGGCTAAGACAACAGATTTTGAGAGTTTATATGCAGCTTTAGAGTAGAAAAGAGGAGATAAAAAGTTGTATAGGATGGCCAAGGCTAGGGACCGGAGGGTTCGTGACCTTGACCAAGTGAAGTGCATCAAAGGAAAGGATGGTATAGTGTTGGTTGAGGATGCCCTTATTAGGAAGAGGTGGCAGTCCTATTTTCATAAACTTTTGAACAATGAGGGGGCAAAGGTTCTGTGTTGGAAGACTTGGAGATATTTGAGGAGGGTCACAATTATAGTTATTGTAGATGTATCGAGATTGAGGAGTTCAAGGGGGCTATTCGCAGGATGTGGCGAGGTAGGGCGACGGGGCCAGACGAGATTCCAGTAGATTTTGGGAAGAGCACTAGCTGGGTAGGTCTAGAGTGGTTGACAAAGTTGTTTAACATTATTTTTAGAGCTGCTAAGATGCCTGAAGCGTGGAGGTGGAGAATGATTATTCCAGTGTATAAGAACAAGGGAGACATTCAGAGTTGTAACAACTATAGAGGTATTACGTTGTTGAGTCATACTATGAAGGTTTGGGAAAGGGTGGTAGAGTTGAGGATGAGGAGGATCGTGACGATATCTGAGAATTAGTTCAGTTTCATGCCTGGTCGCTCGACCACTGAGGCCATTCACCTTGTGAGGAGATTAGTGGAGAAGTTTTGAGAGAGAAAGAAGGACTTGTACATGGTGTTTATTGATCTAGAGAAGGCATATGACAGAGTTCCCAGGGAGATTCTGTGGAGGTGCTTGGAGGCTAGAGGGGTGCCTGTGGCGTACACTAGGTCAATTCAGGATATGTATGATGGTGCAAAGACTCGTGTGAGGACGGTAGGTGGAGATTCGGAGCACTTTACAGTTTTGATAGGGTTGCACCAGAGATCGACTCTTAGCCCGTTTCTATTTTCTTTGGTAATGGATGTTTTGACACGATATATTCGAAGAGAGGTGCCTTGGTGTATGTTATTTGCAGGTGGTGTGGTTCTGATCAACGATACTCGGGGTGGAGTTAATGATAAGTTGCAAATTTGGAGACAGACGCTTGAATCTAAAGATTTTCAGTTAAGTAGAACCAAGACGGAGTACTTGGAGTGTAAGTTCAGTGATATGTCGCAAGAAGATGGAGTGTTTTTGAAGCTAGTCTCTCAGGCCATCCAGAAGAGGGAGATTTTCAAGTATCTAAGGTCTATAATTCAAGGTAATGGTGAGATTGACGAGGATGTCACGCATCGTATTGGGACAGGGTGGTTGAAGTGGAGGCTCGCTTTGGGAGTCCTTTGTGATAAGAAGGTGCCCCCAAAGCTTAAAGGTAAGTTCTACAAAGTGGTAGTCTGGACGGCTATGTTGTATGGAGCGGAGTGTTGGCTAGTTAAGAACTCCCACATCCAAAAGGTGAAGGTGGCGGAGATGCGAATGTTGCGATGGACGTGTGGACATACCAGGAAAGATAGGATGAGGAATGAGATTATTCGGGAGAAGGTGGGAGTTACCTTAGTGGAGGATAAGTTGCGATAAGTGAGGCTACGTTGGTTCAGGTATGTGATGAGGAGAGGCCTTGATGCTCCAGTGTGGAGGTGTGAGACTCTGGCTAGGGATGGTTTTAGGTGGGCTATAGGTAGACCGAAGAAATATTGGAGGGAGGTGATTAGGCATGATATGGAGCAATTACAGCTTACAGAGGACATGACCCTTGATAGGAAGGTCTGAAGGACGCGTATTAGGATAGAGGGTTAGGGGGTGGGAGCGCGGAGGCAGTAATAGAGGAGTGCTCCTTTGGATCTGGAGTTTCTGGTTCATAGTGTTGTGGCTGTAGTTTGGGGCTAGTGGTGTTGGCTTTTTTGTATCCCGTAATAGTTTATTATGCACTTATCTTTTGTGTTTGTTATACGGTTAGTTTGTTTTGTGTACCATACTAGTTTAAATGCGCCTACTTTTGTATTTGTTATACTGTTATTGGTCCTAAGCCGGGGGTCTATCGGAAACAAACTCTCTACTTCTCTTGAGGTTGTGGTATGGTCTGCGTACACTCTACCCTCCCTAGTCCCCACCAGGTGGGAATACACTAGGTATGTTGTTGTTGTTGTTGTAGACCATTACATGTACTTATACTCTTAATCTTGATATAATTATTATGATCTATGTGGTTTGTTTTATTGTTTTAATCAATTAAAAGGTGAGACTCTTTTGTGAGTCAACATATTCCTAATAGGTTGGATGATGACAAATCACTTAGTGAAATATTAATTAGTTGATAGAACCATGTCTCAAACTTGAGATAGAAGACACCCCTTTATGGTTGCTTATAAGTTTTCACGTGAAAACCCTACAGGTGAATTTTGTATCCTTTATGTGAAATAAGTTAAGCATTATAAATAAAGGATTAATTTAATCAATGAGTTTAATTTTTCAGAGAATTTAATTTAATTGATTGGTGTCGGTAATTCTAACATGGGGATTTAAATAAGTTGTAATGGTAGATTTCGAAATTAAATCGAGGAGTGCAATTATAAAATTTTAGTGGAATAATTTGTAATTTATTGTGATATGATAATTCATTCATTTGTGAATTAATATCATAATTGGAAGTCTCACTTAATAAATCTGCGGTCCCTGCTATACCTGACTAACTAATCAATTTTGGAAAAGAGAAGGGACTTACTAGAAGAAGTAATTTTACTTACTAGTCTTCTATAAGGAAAAGAACTCTTGGCTCCCTCTTTATGTAAAGAAAGAGTAAGCAAGTAGAAAGCCAAAAACTTTGGCTCTTGGCTCCCTCTTTATGTAAAGTAAGAGTAAACAATTAGAAAGCCAAAAACTTTGTTGTCTTGTTTTTCTCATTGGCTTTCCCCTAATAAGAATATATAGGGGTTTTTTCTTAGAAGAAAGATGGAGTTTTTCCTTGACATATTCTCTTTGAATCCAAAAATACTTGTCCTCACAAGTTTGATAAGTAAGGCAGTAGTAGAAGACTGCAGAACTAGAGGCCAAGGCATTGAACGATATTTGTGAAAGCTTCAAGAGGTAAGTTTTCTAATTGTCGTTTTTGATTACGTTATCTAGATTATATGTAAGTTATTGATCCTGTAGAATTATTGCTTCCGCTGAAGAAATCAAATTGGGAAGAAAAGGTGTTAGTCTGACACTAATCAGCTTGGAAATAATTTTGTTAGTGAAATTACTCAAGCTTATGGGTCTATATTCCGAAAGTTTAATAGGATGATCCACTTTTGGGAGTAAGACCAAACAAGCATGGGAAGAATATTTCGGCATAGTGTGACCACAAAAGAAATCTTGAATCACATTAAGGAGGTCCTGTTTAATAATATGCCGACAGGTTTGAAAAAATTTGCCATTCATGCCGTCAGGACCAGCTGCAGAATGAGTACTCATAGAGAAAACTACTGATTTAAGCTCGTCAAGAGTAGGATCTTGATGAAGTATGTTGTTCTGTTCAGCAGTGACCATTCTAGGAATGCAGTTGAGGTAATCTTCAGGAATCACTTCCTTTGTTCTGTTCTGCAGTGACCATTCTAGGAATGCAGTTGAGATAACCTTCAGGAATCACTTCCTCTTTACCAGTGAAAATTTGTTGAAAGTGTTCACAGGCAGCTGCGGCAATTTCACCTTCACCTTGTACCCAATTGCCTTCTTCATTCTTGATTCTGTGGATGAATAACTTCGTTTTCCTACCTCTGATGAAAGCATGAAAAAATATGGAATTAGTATCTCCATCCTTGAACCAGTGTAACTGATTTTCTTGCTTGAGAATGGGATTCTTCTAGTTTCAGGAATCTGATATATTCAGCATTCAAATGGTGCAAATTGATCCTGTTCTCATCAGTGCTGTTATGAATCAGTTCTTCTTCCGCAGTTCTAACCTTATCTTCATACTCTTACTTTAGCATAAATATCACCAAATTCCTTCTTGGACCAGTGACTAAGAGTGTTGGTCAATCTTTTCATTTTTTGATGAAAACCCCACATAGGATCCCTGATAATTTCTGACTATACCCCCGGCTCCAATCCTGCCAGGGTTGTCAAGCGCACTACCATCTGTATTCAAATTCACAACAGAATTAGTAGGCTTGACCCAACTAACCTCTTGCACCCTAGTCATCTGGTAGCACCCTTCCAAAAATATCACCCTGTCTTTCCAGTTTTGAGGCCAAGAGATGAAGGGAAAATTAGTGATTAAAAGCATGGTAATATTTTTAAAGATCAGAAATTTCACTCTAGCCAAGTTTGACTTCTTACCTCCATATTTTACCTGCAATCTATTCTTCCATAAGTTCCAGCAAATAAATATAGGGATAGCGTGAAGAAATTGCTTATGAGCTTCATTTTTGTGACCAAGGATCCACCATTTCATTATCAGATTTCTAAGAAGCACTGTGGTGTGATTAATCCCCAATGAGTTAGAAAAGAATCGCCAAATATTTCTTGCAAAATGACCACTAAACATTATGTGCTCCACTGTATCGGGTCCTGGATAATAACAACAATGACAATCTCATGAGTCATGCCCGAAAGAAGTCAACTTCTCATCTGTCACGACACGAACCGGCACCCTGGTCGTGACGAACATTCCGAACCATGAAGGCCCGAAACACCTCTATCTATCTGGTAATCATGCACATAATTCATATGATAAAAGAAATGCAGAAGATTCACAATACTACGGAAACATGGTCATGAGTCCAATGAAATCAATAATGGGAAATAATGTCCCACAGCATCTACCGACATCTAAAAACCGTCTGCGAAATCTCTGCTACATGACTAAAACCAACAACTGTTTGAAAACCCGGACAAGGCCCCCAGTAGACCCAAAACTAATAAATGATAAATAAACTGCTAGACATCAGGTCTTCCGGAATATAGAAGGCTCACCACTTGTCTCTGCAAAACTATCTGAAGAATCTACTGATTTTCTAGACCCCTAGACTGTGCCTTGAAACCTGGGAGGGAAGAGGGTCAATACAAAGTACTGGTACGCAGAGTAATCCAAAACAAAGTAGAGATTTTTATATAAAATAAATAAGAGTTGATATAAAGCACATTATTGCAAAATGATTTCGAAAATACATGGGCATAGTATAATGATTTTTCAACAAAAATGCAACACATTTGAGCTAGGTGGTACACCCTACAATTTCACATTCACACCAATTGTCAAATCTCGGTTACCGCCGGGATTAGAGTATAAGTGGGGGAAAAACACACAAGGCGTCTCGACCCAATCGATTATGTTAGTGCACAAGATCACAAAGTAGGGCTCCTAACCATAGTCCCAATTTGGGATGACATAATATCAGGTACACAAGATCACACAGTAGGGTACCAAGTTCCCAAGTCGGCAAACACGGTTTCCAGCGTAGAGTCGTTTGAGTCGTGCTTTCTTCGGGTAAAAACCTATCTCACAAAATCAGTGCATTAAACTCCGTTTAATCAATCACATGTCATACTCTGCAGGGTATCGTCATACCCAACTTGCTAGTCATCAATATCACATCAACTTTTCAGCTTTTCATACCATTTGCAACATGCACTTATGTATGACTTTCACACCATTAAACACATACACCATGGTTCTCAACTTAAAAATCATTCAAGAAGCTAAATCATTTATGAGTAATGTCATATCAATTGCAAAACTCATGCTCTCAATGGTTCAACACAAGTGTAATATGGGGTATAAACATTATCATGGGGAATTTAGAAAATTCACAACTCGTGTACATCGTACCCTTTCGAAATTTCAGGTCACGGGTTCACAATTCAACCATCTAAATACATTCAAACAAACAACCCCATGATATCTCAATATTTCTTTCAAAACCATATATCAAAACATGTTATTTGTATCAATTGAAAACCCCCATTTGTAAAAACATATATATACTTGTATAAATTTAAAGTCTTGCGTAAGTTCCTTTTTGTAAACATGCCTATGAACTTTAGGATAACCCCACGTACCTCTATTTACAAAATTAGCGGGTTCTTCTTGAAGCCTATGATCTGGTGTTTTTGAATCTTCAATCGATTTTGAAACTCATAGTTGAATCTTGGGCTTCTTAAAGTTCTTGCTCGAAACCCTAGAGAGGATTCTTGATGATTTTAATGAAAATAGGGTTAAGTTGCTCAAACATACCCTAAATCCTTTGTTTGAATGTTTTTAAAGGCTAGGAAAAAGTCAAAATTACGCTTAATGACTCCTGAATGGAACTGGAAATTTGAACTTAAAAACCTGATTTTGGGTACCACCGCGACGCGCCACAATCGTGGTGGTCCACTGGAATTTGACAGGTGTGAAATTAGGTGCCTCTGCTATGCGACACCATCGTGGAGCCCCACTGGAATTTGACGATTTTCAATTTAACCCTCTCCGCGATGCGCTAGACCCCAAAATGACGATGTTTATGACTGGAACTTTAAATTATTCATAACTTCTTCATCGAGGGTCCGTTTTGGACGAATCTTATATCGTTGGAAAGCTAATTCAGTCATCTACGTAATGGAAGGTTAAAATATAGGATATTCCACATGAAAAATAATTTAGATGATTCTAGAAGCTAATGCTTAGACTTTCCAAGGACGGAACTTAGCTAAGAAGACGTCGGGGTGTTACAATATCCCCCTTGGGATCATTCATCCCTGAATGATGATGGGGAACACAGACAAACACGATTCTAAGCATACTAAAGCATAGAAATATTTAGGTAAGGGTTGTACCTTCAACTCTTCCATCTACTGGGTCAAAAAGGTGTGAGTATCTTGTTCTTATGTCATCTTCTGATTCCCAAGTGGCTTTTTCAACCTTCTAATTTCTCCACAACACCTTAATTGAAACTATTTCTTTACTTCTCAACTTTCGGACTTGAAAATCTAGGATTGTAATAGGTTCCTCTTGATAAGAAGGTTGTCACCTTGATCTCTTCTACAGGAAACACCAAAGAATGGTCTCCAATGCATTTCTTCAACAAGGATAGGTGAAATACCGGATGGACAGAACCCAAACTGGTACGGAATTCTAACTCATACGCAACACCACCTATTCTCCTCAAAATTTGATATGGTCCTATATAGCGAGGACTCAATTTACCTTTCTTTCCAAATCGCATAACTCTCTTCATGGGAGAAACCTTCAAAAATACCCAATCTCCAACATCAAACTCTAACTCTCTCCTCCTAACATCGGCGTAGGATTTCTGATGAATCTGAGCTGTCTTAAGTTGTTCTCTAATAAGCTTCACATCTTCCATTGCCTGATGAACAAGATCAGGCCCAAATATCTGCATCTCACCTACTTCATACAACCCTATTAGTGACCTATATCTTCTCCCATACAATACCTTAAATGGAGCCATCTTAATACTGGAATGGAAACTGTTATTATACACGAACTCTATCAATGGCAAGTGATCCACCCAACTACCTTTAAATGCAATCACACAAACCCTCAATATATCCTCATGGGTCTAGATGGTGCGTTCCACTTGCCATCCGTTTGGGGGTGGAAAGCAGTACTTAGGTTCACTTGGGCACCTAAACCTCTCTGAAAAAATCTCTAAAACTGAGAAGAAAACTGCATACCTCGGTCCAATATAATGGACACAGGTGCCCCATGTAAACGAACTATTTTTGGGATGAACAACTTAGCATAATCCTCTCTTGAATAGTTAGTTCTGATAGGCAAAAAGTACGCTGACTTAGTCAGCCTATCTACAATTACCCATGTAGAATCATATTGGTTTCGGGACTTCGGAAGTCCTATAATGAAGCCCATATTTATTATCTCCCACTTCCATAAAGGCAGAGCTATGTCTTGGGAAGTACCTCCTGGCCTCAAATGTTCTACCTTCACTTGCTGACAGTTCAAACACTTGAAAACAAAATCAGCTACATCGCATTTCATGTTATTCCACCCATACAAAGTTTTCAGATTATGGTACATCTTTGTAGAGCCAGGGTGAACAACATACCTCGAAGTGTGTGATTCATCAAGGATTCTTTCCCATAGTCCTTCAACATTCAAGATACACAACCTACCCTAATATCTCATAATACCATCACCACCAATTTCAAACGACATTACCTTTTGTTGACCCACATCTTTCTTGATTTGTATCAAGATGGGATCTTCAATCTGCTTCTCTTTAACTTCAGTACAAAGGGATGACTTAGCTATCTCATCAAAAATCACCCCTCCATCTTCAGAATATAAGAGTCGCACTCCCAGATTTTTAAGGTGGTGAATATCCTTCACCATCTCTCTCTTCCCCTCTTCAATATAAGAAAAGTTTCCCATAGACAACCAACTGAGAGCGTCGGCTACAACATTTGCCTTGCCCGAATGGTAATGCAGGCTCATATCAGTCTTTCAAAAGCTTTTTCCAACGCCTCTGTCTGAGGTTCAATTCTTTTTGCGAGAAAACATACTGCAAACTTTTATGGTCAGTATAAATATCAACATGCACTCCATAGAGATAATGCCTCTAGATCCTAAGTGCAAACACCACAGCTGCTAACTCCAAGTCATAAGTGGGGTAATTTTGCTCATGCACCTTTAACTGCGTAGATGCATAAGCTACCACCTTACCATGTTGCATCAATACACAACCAAGTCCCATACGGGATGTATCACAGTATACCACAAAACCATCTATAACCTCGGGAAGAGTCAAAATAGGAGCAGTAGTCAGCTTGTCTTTCAACTTCTCAAAACTATTTACACACAAGTCAGACCACACAAACTTTACCTTTTTCTGAGTCAATTTAGTGAGCGGAGTAGTTGTGGCAGAAAAAATCTCTATGAATCTTCTGTAATAACTCGCCAAACCCAAGAAGCTCCGAATATCGGTTGGAGTCGTGGATCTAGGTCATTTTGTCACTGCCTCAATCTTTTGGGGATCCACTCTAATCCCGTTAGTATATACAATATGCCCCAAGAAGGCAATAGCATTCTGCCAGAATTCACATTTGGAGAACTTAGCATATAACTGATGATCCTTAAGGATCTGAAAGATAATTCAGAGGTGATTGGCATGGTGTTCGTCACTTTTGGAATAGATCATAATATTATCAATGAACACTATGAAGAACAAATCTAGAAACTGAGAGAACACCCTATTCATACGATCCATAAATTCTGCAGGGGAGTTAGTCAATCCGAAGGACATGACTTAGAACTCATAGTGACCATATCGGGTTCGGAAGGCTATTTTGGGAATGTCTGACTCCATAACCTTCAACTGATGATAGCCCGAATGAAGGTTTATTTTCGAAAAACACTTAGCACCCTGAAGTTGGTTAAAATGATCATCAATCCTAGTAGAGGATATTTGTTTTTAATAGTGACCTTATTCAACTGGCGGTAGTCTATGGACATAGGAAGGGACCCATCCTTCTTTTGCCTGAAAAGTACGAGTGCACCCCTTAGGCAAACACTAGAATGAATAAAGCCTTTGTCTAGGAGGTCTGGGAGCTATTCTTTTAACTCTTTCAGTTCCGCGGGATCCATTCTATATGGCAAAATGGAAATAGGATGAGTGTCTGGCAAGACATCAATGCCAAAATCTATCTCCCTATCAGGTGGTATCTCTGGGAGATCTTTGAGAAAGACTTCTGGAAACTCATTCCCTATAGGGACTGACTGAAGAGGAAGACTTTTAACCCTAGAATTTTTTACGTGGATTAGATGGTACATACAACCTCTGGAGATGAGCTTTCGGGCTCTAAGATAAGAGATAAAGTGACCTCTAGGCGCCACAGAATTTCCTGCCCACTCAATTAGTGACTCATTTGGGAGAGAAAAAGTAACCTTTCAGGTTCTACAATCAAGTGTGGCATAACACGAATGGAGCCAGTCCATCCCGAGGATAGCATCAAAGTCTACCATATGAAGTTTTATAAGGTCTGCCACAGTATCCCGGCTAAGAATAGACATAACACAATTTCTATACACCCTTCAAGTAACAACAAAATCACCTACAGGAGCGGAAATAGTGAAGGGTTCGACAATAACTTCGGTCTCAAACCCAAAACCAACAGCCACATAAGGTGTCACATAAGATAAAGTAGACCCAGGATCAAGCAATACATAAACATTATGGGAAAAGATTCGTAGCATACCAGTGACAACATCTGGTGAAGCTTCCGCTTCCTGGCGGTTAGTCAAAGCATATAATTGGTTACAACTGCTCCCGGCAGCTGAAGGGCACCCTTAGAAGGAGGAGCCGTAGAGGCGGCTTGGGAATTAGCCCCCTTCCCCCCTACCCCCCCCCCCCATATTTCCTCCAGTAGAAAGGCAATCTCTCTGAAGGTGACCTACCTTGCTAAGAGAATAACAATTTCTCCCCTCGAAATAACACTTCCCTGGGTGATTCTTTCCATAAGCCTCACACCGCGGATAAGTACGACACTGCTGGGCCATACTACCCTGCGATTGAGTAAGTGGGGCTCTGGATCCATGGTTAGTCTAAACACCTGAGATTGTCTGCCTATTGGTGGTCTGGGGCGGGGGCGCTGGCAAAAAATTGTGCATTACCCCAATTCTTCTTCTTCTACCATTTATTTCCCCACTTACTGCTTTGAGGCTTACTGTGACCCTGGTCGGCAGATCTGACTCTTTTTGCCTGTCTTTCCTTCTCCTTAGATTTAGAAATCTTCTTTTTCTTCTCCTCTACCTGTTTTATGTGAACTGTCATCCTAGAAGTCCAACTCTTGTTCAGCATAGCTCCCTGACACTCAAGCACTAGATCATCTGAAAGGGCGGAACCAAACTTCCTCATTCGGGCCCTCATACTACTTGTCATCTCAGGGGCATAATGGGCCAGCTGATTAAACTTTAGAGTATACTTTTGAACACTCATCTTTCCCTGCTTAAGGTTCATGAATTCCTATGCTTTATCTTTCCTCATCTCCAAAGGAAAGAATAAATCACGAAAAGCTTCCTCAAATTCATCCCACACTGTGGGCTCAGCACTGTCACCCTTTGCCTCTTCACACTCATTATACCATTGGTTCACTACATCCATTAGCTGATAAGCCACTAGATCAACACATTCCACCTGATCCACATGCATCACTCCAAAAATCTTCTCCATTTTATCTATGAACTCTTGCAGATTCCCTTCTACCTTAGTGCCAGTAAACTTAGGCGGTTCATTCTCATGAACCGACCTACCCTAGTAGCTTCAGATAAAATTGGTTCAAACCCAACATCTTATGATCATTAGTCCTGATTAGCCACCAACTTTGTCAGCATATGAATAGATTATCTAAATTTTGCATTCAAAATATCCCTCTGAGTAGTTGGGGGACAGTTAACATTGGTCCGTAGAGCCCTAGGTGGACTGGTTGGGACTGGAGAGTCTCCCAGAGTAGGGACAGGGTCTGGAGTGGGAACTCTATTACATTTCCTCATCTCATGAGTAGGATGGACTTCATCATTCTGAGCACTCTAACTAGTATTGCGATGAGGAGGCATGGCTGTTATTTCTGTAAGACAAAAAATCACTGATTAGGAACAGACTTGACTCTGAAGCAGGAACTAAATCACAAGGAAGGGAAACATTTCCTAAATGCCTAGTAGCCTCCTGCTTATAAGTGTGGCGCGCTACACACCCATAAACAAGACTCTACCCGATGCGATTTCGAAGACACCCTGGGACCATGAACCGTGCTTTAATACCAAGTTTTTCATGAACCAAACTGGTACCCTTGCCGTGACGAGCATTCCGAACCATGAAGGCCCGAAACACCCCTATCTATATGGTAATCATGCACATAATTCATATGATAAAAGAAATGCGGAAGATTCACAATACTACAGAAACATGGTCAGGAGTCCAATAAAATCAATAATTGGAAATAATGTCCCACAACATCTATCGACATCTGAAAATCGTCTGCGAAATATCTACTACATGACTAAAACAAACAACCATTTGAAAACTGAGACAAGGCCCCCAGTAGACCCAAAACAATTAAATGATAAATAAACTGCCATACATCAAGCCTTTCGGAATATACAAGGCTCAACACTTGTCTCTGCAAAACTATCTGAAGAATCGACTGATTTTCTGGACCCCTAGACTGTGCCTCCGAACCTGGGAAGGAAGGGGGTCAATACAAAGTACTGGTACACAGAGTAATCCAAAACAAATTAGAGATTTTTATATAAAATAAATGAGAGCTGATATAAAACACATTATTGCAAAATAATTTCGAAAATACATGGGCATAGTATAATGATTTTTCAATAAAAATACAATACATCCGAGCTAGGTGGTAGACCCTATAATTTCACATTTACACCGACTGTCAAATCTCGATTTCCTCCGATATTAGAGTATAAGTAAGGGCAAAACACACAAGATCACACAGCAAGGTGTCTCGGCCCAATTGATTATGGTAGTGCATAAGATCACAAAGTAGGGCTCCTAACCATAGTCCCAATTTGAGATGACATAATATCATGTACACAAGATCACACAGCAGGGTACCAAGTTCCCAAGTAGGCAAACACAGTTTGCAGCGTAGAGTCATTTGACTCATGCTTTCTTGGGTAACCACCTATCTCACAAAATCAATGCATTAAACTCAGTTTAATCAATCACATGTCATACTCTGCAGGGTATCGTCATACCCGACTTGCAAGTTATCAATATCACATCAACTTTCCATCTTTTCATACCATTTGCAACATGCACATATGTATGACTTTCACACCATTAAACACATACACCATGTTTCTCAACATATAATCATTCAAGAAATTAAATCATTTATGAGTAATGTCATATCAATTGCAAAACTCATGCTCTCAATGGTTCTATACAAGTGTAATATGGGGTATAAATATTATCATGGGGAATTTAGAAAATTCACAACTCGTGTACATCGTACCAAGATCACACAGTAGGGTACCAAGCTCCCAAGTCGGCAAACACGATTTGCAGCGTAGAGTCTTTTGACTCGTGCTTTCTTTGGGTAACCACCTATCTCACAAAATCAATGCATTAAACTCAATTAATCAATCACATGTCATACGGTATCTTCATACTCGACCTGCAAGTTATCAATATCACATCAACTTTCCATCTTTTCATACCATTTGCAACATGCACATATGTATGTCTTTCACACCATTAAACACATACACCGTGGTTCTTAACATATAATCATTTAAGAAGTTAAATCATTTATGAGTAATGTCATATCAATTGCAAAACTCATTCTCTCAATGGTTCAACACAAGTGTAATATGGGGTATAAACATTATCATGGGGAATTTAGACAATTCACAACTCGTGTACATTGTACCCTATCAAAATTTCAGGTCACGGGTTCACAATTCAACCATCTAAATACATTCAAACAAACAACCCCATGATATCTCAATATTTCTTTCAAAACCATATATCAAAACATGTTATTTGTATCAATTGAAAACCCCCATTTGTAAAAACATATATATACTTGTATAAATTTAAAGTATTGAGTAAGTTCCTTTTTGAAAACATGCCCATGAACTTTAGGATAACCCCACGTACCTCTATTTACAAAATTAGCGGGTGCTTCTTGAAGCCTATGATCTGGGGATTTCGAATCTTCAATCGATTTTGAAAACCCACATTTGAATCTTGGGTTTCTTGAAGTTCTTGTTCGAAACCCTAGAGAGGATTCTTGATGATTTTAATGAAAATAGGGTTAAGTTGCTCAAACATACCCTAAATCCTTTGTTTGAATGTTTTTAAAGGCTAGGAAAAAGTCAAAATTACCCTTAATGACTCCTGAACGGAACTGGAAATTTGAACTTAAAAACCCGATTTCGGGTACCACCGCGACGCGCCACAATCGCGGTGGTCTACTGGAATTCAACAAGTGGGAAATTGGATGCCTCCGCTACGCGCCACCATCGCGTAGCCCCACTGGAATTTGACGATTGTAAATTTGACCCTCTCCGCGACGCACTCGACCTCAAAATGATGATGTTTACGACTGGAACTTTAAATTATTCATAACTTCTTCACCGAGGGTCCGTTTTGGATGAATCTTATATCGTTGGAAAGCTAATTTAGTCATCTACATAGTGAAAGGTTGAAATCTAGGAAATTCCAGATGAAAAATAATTTAGATGATTCTAGAAGCTAATTCTTAGACTTTCCATGGACGGAACTTAGCTAAGAAGACGTAGGGTTGTTACATCATCAGTAGGTAATTTTCCTCTTCGTGAGCACTTAAAAGGAACATACTTTTGCCATGTGAACCCGTTTCATCACCATAAGCTTTCGGTAATAAGGAAAAACAAATTAAAATAGCTAGCATTTGTTGTGATGATGTATTCTCAAGTGTTCAGATAATTTTCACAATTTTTTCAGAAGACTTAAGACGATAATGTGTATAGAAAAATGGTTTTTTTTTCTTGAATATTTGGGTCTTCTGTTTTCTTCTTTATCTTATAAACTACTCTTCTTCTTTTTGTGTGTATGAGGTAACATTTTGGGATAATGTTTTGTAAATACCATTTGATGTTTGACCTTGATCAATATCTCGAAAATGACATTTTATTCACGTCTTATACATCAGATTCTGAGAACGTGAAAGGAAGGAAAGGAGAAGTTACTTTGGTAGAATGAAGAAAATGAAGGAGAAATAAAGGAGAAGCAAAAAAATAACTCATCGGTACGTCATACAATAGTCATCCATATTAAATGTTATGCATATGTTTGATGAATTTTTATTCAAAAGTTCATAATCTGAAGCATAAATAATAAATGTTTCTTTCGTTCTGTCCTCGTCAAAAAGCAGAATCCTTCCCTGCTTCCCATAGCTCCTCCGCCATGCTCAGTTCACACCTCCTAGTTGGTGTGCCGTTGCTATGCCTAGCACTATGAGTTTGCTGTTTCCAAACTCCAGTGACTTCAACTGTAATTCTCTCTTTGAAACATACATGAAATTGGCAACCTCTATACCATATCCGATATCTCAGTTTTTGTATATCTTTCAAGAAATACCATCATCACAAGCCAGAGACTGTTGTTTCTAACAGTGTTCAAATTGGTGCTGCATTTGGCCTCATTTGCAACAGTAAGTATTGTTCCTAAGGATATGCCATCTCAAACTTTTAGGCAAAATTGGTGCATATTTTCCTCCTGCTTCTAAGAAAAAGAAGTTTATCGATAGATTGCACTACGTAATTGACCATTACCTCTTTCATTGGTAGATTACAAGTTGGATATCTTCAACAGGCCCAACATGGCTATCGGCCTCCTTCACTGATGAGCACGCTTCTATTCCTTTGTCAAGAATCCTCAAGGCCTCCATTGTTTTTTCTCACAATTTGAAGCCATTTGAATCTTTATAGGGCAATAGAGGTTCTAGGTTAAATCATCCTAGTTTATTCTTCTCCGATTTTGGCTTCTGACCATGGCTTCTTTTCTGCTAGTGGCACCTTTAAGTCCATTAAACATACGATTGATGAATTTAGCTAAGAGAAGTCTGTTACCTAGCTTCTACTCAATTGGAAATAAAGCAACTTTTACCCAAATACACATCATGGAAACTATAACCTTAGAGGGATTGTATCACAAAGTCTAATGCAGGAAGGTTCCGACGGAGATGAAGAATCTATCGCTCGGCGTTATTTTGTGTCAAATAATACGTTGAGGAAATCTCGATATACCAATAAAAGCAATTACATGCATGCATGAACTTTTGTAAGGATAATTTTCATGTGGTATTGTGATCATTAATGTTGTACACCAAAATACTATTTCTATCACTGCTTTCATTACTTTAACTTAATAGACATTTTTAGCTGAAAAGTGATACAGATACATTGGTTCATGGGTGTTGAACGTGGGGGTTTGTTCTTATTTTATCGGAGGGGTTTGAATTAGCTCCTCCCTATCGTATCTCTCCTGAGATGAAAGAAAAGATTGACAATTTGTCTTTTCAAAGCTATCACCCCCCCCCCCCCCCCCCCCCCCCCCAAAAAAAAAAAAAAGAAAAAAATTCTTGCCTGGTAAAAAATGTAGTGAAATAAGCTTCCCTATTCTTTCCCCTCTACTAAGAAGGATGTGCACTTCTCAAAATATCCTCTATACGTAGGCGGGAACTGGAGAAGGGGTCAGATTTATCCCAATGGTAGCAAGATTAAGAATACAGTTTCTAATGCTATAGCACCAGGTATAGTAAGCAAAATCATATAAAAAGACAAAGGGGTATATGAGATAACCATAATGGATGTATCGGATGGGCATCAAATAGTTGAGAATATCCCTTCCGGACTATAACTTCTTGTTTCTGAGGGCGAATAACCAATCCAATAAGTCTTTTTGGTTGTTGGATCTCCCCCAATAGATTCCTTTATGTAGGTATCCCCGATAATACTAGTCATAAGGATAAGAAAGCTCGATTGGAGGCGGCTTTCCTTTCTTCAGGAACCTATTTCCGCTATTGATAGAGCTAAGGCAGTCATTCATTAATCCACCCTCCCATGAAATGAAAACTGACCCACTCACACTCCTTTTGAGGGCTTGGGGAATTATTATCGTACTGAGTCAACGAACAGGGACTATCCATTTATCAAACTAAAAATTCCTTTACATAACTAAGGTAGAATGAGCTATAACACTAGTAAGGATTTGGAGGATTGTAGCTACTAGAAAGACATTAAGGTATGGGCTTAGGATGCCTTACCTATTAGGACTTAAGCTAGATCATTTAGTGAAATAGTTGTGGACTGCGTATAAACACCCAAGACGCTCTCTCCTAAAATATTCGACCAACTTAACCGATAATAAGTGTTTGTTTATCAACTTGACTCCTAGTAGAAGACTAAAATACCTTCTAGAAGTTGAACAAATGGAATTCCAGTACTCAAATAAATGAAAGGTTCATATAAATCTTCAAAGAGAATTACAATTAAAGTTGAACAAGTCATGACCCAAAGTATATTACTGATACAAGTACGACCACGAGGATGGACGTGTGAAAGTGTAATGAACCCGAGGCTTGGAGTGTGCAAGAAAAATGCAAAAGAGGGCCTAAAACACACACCAAAACTGAACCTACACTACACTCCATGAGTTACATTTTGAGGCTTTTCATTAAAGGGCCTTTTGGTTATTTTGTATTCTAGTTGTAACCTAGTATAAATAGAACATTATAGGTCATTTTGTCTTAGACTTTGATGATATTTGTAAGTTGTATAACACTTTGAAAGACAAGTCCTCTCTTCTCTTTAGGAGGCAACCCGAAATTAGGGTAATACTAGTGTGGAATCACTAGTGTTGCATTCATGGCTTGAGACGTTGGTGTTTAGAGGAGGTAAAGTCCCTCTTGTGTCAACGTAGGAGTTGGGTTAACCATTGTGTGTAGAGTTAAGGTTCTAAGAGTATCACATGTTCTTGGGTTCTTAACATTATACCAACCAAGGTCTAACTATCTATCCTTTGTTCATTGTAATATTGTAACCATTTGTGTATCTTGTAATCTTCAATCCGTGAGTTATTGTCTCTTTTTGTTATTGTTCTTATCATATTATTGTCCACCTTGTTGTGTTTTTGCGGTTTTGGTGTGGTTATACACGTTATTATCTCTTCATTGTGTAACATTCTTGGTTTTGGACTTGTTTCCAACTTGTCTCGGTTTTGTATTGTGTTGGTAGACTATTTTTGTGGCTGTTTTGGTACAATACATGTTGGTAGTGTATCATTTGGTATCAAATCCGTCTTTGAATTTTTTCTAACAAGATCAATCTTGGGCTTGAGAGTTGAAAAAAGAAAAAATCAAAACAAAAAAAGAGTTGAAAAACTGGAAAAAAATTCTAGAAAAGGAGTAATCTACCCGTTCTTGTTGTTCTTGGACGAGAAAGTTGTTGTTCTTGTTGTTTTCCTGGCCGAGACATGTTTCTTTGTGACTAGATATTGTAGTCTTTTGTTGTTTAGAGTGTTTCTAGTGTTGTTTCTTTCTCACCAACACTAAAAAGTGTCCAAATCTAAGCTTGAACTTGAACTTGTTGATGTTGTTAATGTGAACAAAGTGTGGCTGATTTGATGTTGTAAGTCTTGTAAGACACAAGGAACATCAAGTCCTCTCTCCTTTGAGGCACCCAAACCCGAAATTGTAACTAGGTACATCAAAAGGGTGGATTCTCTTTTGTTGTTTGCATTTGCTTGGAAACATTGACGCCTGGGAGGTGGATTCCGATCTTGTGTCTTTGTAAGAAATAGGTTTATTGTTGTGTGCAGTGTTAAGGGTCCAAGATTTTCCATTCTTGGGTTCTTAAGATTATACTTTCATGTGGTCTATCTATCTATCCTTTTACTTTTCTTGTAATTATGTTTGGTGTTTGTGTTGTAACCTTATGTTCTTGTTGTTGTTGTGAATCTTGTGCCTTTGTGTTCATATTATTCTTCACATATTGTTTCTGTTTTGGTGTATAAATACACCATTATATCTTATATTTTTGTGTTTTTGTTGTTGGCTGAAACTAGTTCCAAAAGGGCTCATGGATTTCTTCTAATTTGTGGACTATTTTTGGACTGATTTTGGTGTTCTGTTGTTTGTCTGGTATCATTTGGTATTAGAGAGGAAGCCGAGGTTCAAAATGAAGATGTTATCCTCGAATTGTGTTTGTGTTTCTCTCGGGTACACCTTGTTGGTGGACTATTTTTTGAGTCGTTTTTGATACATGCCAAGTTTTATTGAAATCTAGGGTTCTTCATGTTTTGCGAACTGTTTTGAGTGATCGCTTATGAAGTGACCAATTGAACGACGTGAAACCATGAATTTGTGGGAAAATTCCTCTCAAGATGGAGAGGATGATACGAGTGCGATCACATAGATGGACTCATGGGGGTGTGTATTGAAGTTTTCCAAGTGTGTGTAACACCCCGTAAAAGTCGTGCATGGATTAGCCTTTAATAGAGTGCTCTTAGACTTGAAAACTTGAAAAAATTTCTAAGTGTAATGAGGACATAGAGTCTTTTAGTTGGCAATCAGATACAACTTTTCAACCTTCCCGACCTCTGATTTTAGATTTTCAAGTTGCGTTACGATCGGGCAAGATCATAGTACATCTTGGATAAGTTTCGTAATTTTTTGAAACGTATAAGGCTGCGTTTGGATTTCAAAACAGTAGCAAAATGCATAGCCTGTTGCCCAGTTTTCAGCATTTCAAGGTCAACTTCAAACGATCATAACTCTCTGAATATAATGAAATGGGAGAGATGTTACCTATCAAATGAAATCTCTTTGAGTATTCTTTCCAATACAACTGGTTTCATCAAAATACAACATCTGATTAAGGAGTTATACTCTTTTTGCTTCAGCCTATCAGCTTGTCAACTGAGGGATAGCTTCAACTTTGTTTGTTTTCTTAGGGGCATTTTAGTCATTTCAACTCACCCAAATTTCGTCTATAACACCAGATTTAGCCCCCAATTCATCAAAATATAATCCTTTTCTCAATTTTTCTCTCAAGAACACCCCTTAGGGTTTCAAACAAAAATCCCAAATAACTCAAGATTCAACCGTGGGTTTTGGAAGATAATTGGAAATTTGGAATTCCCACATCGTAGGCTTCAAGGATCATCACTAAATTTCTTAAATAGAGGTACGCGAGGTTTTCTTAAAATCTCATGGGCATAGAAAAATCATATTTTAGAATGGGGTTTTTGAATCTATTTAAATATTCATGTATTAAATGGGGTTTAAGAATTAATTCTTGCTGAGAGCATGATTTCGGTGAATTCCCTTTTATTATGAATTTTTCAAATTTCTCATAGCATATGAATTGTTTTGCAATGCATCCTTGAAAAGCACTATATGAAATGATTGAACACTTGTTATGATTTAAAGGTGGTTTTAAATCACTAAAGAGGGAATCTAGCATGAATGTTTAATGTTCATAATGCATGTAATGAAAGAGTGGATGGATTCGCTAAAGGCACTAGACTACCATATGTTGATGAAGTTTTTGCATGATTTTGACTTGAGTCTCGAAACACGAAATCTTCTATATCCGTTGCATGTTTTTGGTGGTCTAAATTATGCTTTAAATGAAAGATTTAGCTTAATGTATTATGTCTCAGAAATCATGACTTGCAAGTCTTGGTATGACGATACCAATTCAGACCAATGTCATATCAGACTCAGACTAATAGACATTTCAGACTATCATGATTTTAGACATTCAGAATGTTGAATGTACATAAAAGGTTAAAAATGGGCATGCAGTGATGTTAGGTGGTTCCCTGAAGAGGGCTTGAGTTCAAGTAACTCATTGCCTAAAACAGTGGTTTGCCTACCCGGGTATATTATTATACACTGACTTAAGTGTCGTGTGGCGTATCAGATTCAGAAACTCCAACCCTTGCGGCATACTCGGGTTGGAGGCTCCCCCGCCGAGTCAATGGCAGATTCCATATCGCCCGTGGAATATTAGACTTGTAGGGGATACCACCTAACTCAGAAGTAATACACAGACCAAAATTTAAAAGTTACAGATAGGTTATATGTTTTCAGAAAATGCCCATGTGTTTTCAGAAGCTATTTTATATGTGATGTGTTGATGAAAATTGCTCTCATCTATTATGTATATGTTCAAATACTTTATTTTGGATTTCTTTGCGTGCCAGTACATTTGTGCTGACCCCCCTCCTTCCAGGTTCTGAGGCTCAGCCTAGGGGTCCAGGTAAATAGTAGATATTTCAGATCGCAGATCAGATTGTGCATTGGTGAGCCTTCTATTATCCAGAAGGCCTATTATTTTCAGATATTTATCTTTAGTCATGTTTTGGTCTACTGGGGGCCTTGTCCCAGTTTTCAGACAGTTTTGTTTAGTTCATAGTAGAGATTTCGCAGACTGAGTCAGACATTATTGTTATCTAGATATATTTTGGATTTCAATTTTTCAGTATTATGATCACATTCAGACTGAGCATGTTTCCGTATTAGATTTCTATTTCCGCATTATCTTTTATTATATAAATGTTGTGCATGATTACCAGATAGATAGAGGGCGTCCTGAGCCTTTACGGTTTGGGAATGATCATCACGGCCAGGGCTCATGACAGTGTGTGTGCAAGAGAAGTGTAATTAAGGGCCCAAATACACACCAAAACAACCCACTACATACACTAGAGGGGAGGCCCATGCTTGAAGGCCCTTTTGGTCATTTTAACTTTTAATTCTATTGTAATATATAAGAAACAATTCTAGGGTTTCATTAACTGATTTGATGTTGTTGTCATTCTAAGCCTTGACCGTGTTGAAGGCCTTGTTGTTGTGGAGTTGGGCGTTGGATTTTGTTGTTGTTCTTGGAGAATATTATTGTCGTTCTTGGTGTTGTTATTGTGTTCTTGTTGTTCTTCACCCTTTTCATCTTTTGTTAAAACAAAAAGTGAAGATTAGATCCACAAAAGGTGAAACACCAAGTTGTAGTACTTGTTGGTGAAAGACTTGATCACATCACTCAAAAGACTTGACAACCACTTTTCACCTACTTTCCTTGATTTAAGGACCTTGTTTCAAGGATAAAGTACCAAGAAGGTCAAGTCTTGTTTTGAATTTGAAAAAGAAGCTCCAAGACCAAATTTTCCTCCATTAACCAAATCCACCATTTCCAAATTGTATATTGGTCAAGACTTGGAATTGGAGAGTAAAATTTTGACAAAACCAAGGCCAATAGTGGACTGCCACATCACTAAATTACTGTTCACGCAACATTTTGAGTTCAAATTTTAGATTTATTAGTTTCTAATCTTTGTTTCTTAGTTGCATTTAGTTCATCCTAGAACTAATTAACAAACTAGTAAACTCCTACTAGATTGTCAATTAGTCCTTTGAATCCATTGTTCGTGTCTACGTTTCTTTTGTGCATTTGTCATTTTTAAAATCATAGTACTTCATGATTCAAGTTCAGACATTACTTTCCTTGAGTCTTCAAACAAAGAATCCATTCCTACCAAGGAGTAGACTCACCCCTCGACTCATCATGAACTACGATCCGACTTCCAACACTTGTGGATCCAAGTGTGAGACGATCAAGTATGTGAGAGTGTGGTGAGGTTGTTTCGAACTAACTTGTGTTTTTCTTTGTAGGCTTGTTCTTTTATTTTCTTTTTTTTAGGTACAATTACAAGGGAACCCGCATCTTCAACCTCTCAACCCATGGACAACAATGCCACCAATGTCATTTTGTCCTACCTTGACACTATGTCCCGAGACCTATCTATGGCAAATGAAAGGTTGGATCGTATGATAGGTCAAAAGGGGCAATTGGGCTGCCCGGACACACGTCAAGAGGAAGGCCGCAGCTCATGTGAGCTACGAGGTAAAAACTTTATTCCCTACACTCCTATGAACTTTGAATGTTATGTTGTGGATAGTAGGATCCAAGCAGGTGTAGTTGCGGCTTTGCCTAGGGTAGAGGTGCTTGAGTCTCCTTTTTGTGATACTCTCAGTATTGTTAGGTCGCATGAGAACCAAACTCTTGTTGTAGGTACACAAGCACTAGTTGATACTTTTGATGACGAAATTGATTCTCCTCGTGAGAATGATTTGTGTCCATCTAGTGCTAGCACTTATAACTTGACTAAGGTTCCATTACCAAGTGATAAGAGTATTCACACACTATTTAACCCTTGTGAAAACCAAGGTGGGCCTACATTGGAATATGAGTTGTCAACAACTAGTAAGGTTGTGGACAATGATCAATCGGGTGGAAATAACCTTGATGTGCCTGATTGTTTAGGAAACCCGAATTGTGATTGTCTTGGTAAAAATGGTTTTGCTTTTGATCCCTTTGCTGCCCATGATAGTTTATGTCTATGTAGAGACTACTCTCTTGAAATAGAAGGTGTTGCGTGCTTAGAAATTCCATCTACTTCTTCTTTATGTGTTTTCTATGTTAAGCCTACTAGTGTTGATGGACTTGAAACTAGTAAGTACATGCATAAGAAGACCATAGTTGGAGTTGACTCATGTAACTCCTTTCTTTATCATCTTTGTGCTCATGATATTTTACATAGGGATATAGAGGGTATGCCTAATTTTGAAGACGGTACCTTAGGGGAAAGTGAGAGTGGCCGAGGCCTAAGTCCTTGGTTACTCCGCCCATTTGATCCCAGTACCATCTTAGGGTGGGAAAGGATTACTCTTGGCTTATTTTCCTTTTGTCTTGATGCTTGCCCGAGTCACCTCCTTTGTAGAATTTGTACTAATCATTTCACGATTAAAACAAAGGACCCGTGGCTATACTTTAAGTTTGTTCCGCCACGGCAAGGCATGTTGATGTGTTATTTTTTTGCTAACCCTAACCCCTCAGTCATGAGCATGTGCGCTTGTTTGTCTTCTCTTTATTTTGTAAGGTACGGATATGAGGTCAAATCCTTTTCAAGAAGGGGAGGATGATACAAGTACGACCACGAGGATGGACGTGTGAAAGTGTAATGAACCCGAGGCTTGGAGTGTGCAAGAAAAATGCAAAAGAGGGCCTAAAACACACACCAAAACTGAACCTACACTACACTCCATGAGCTGCATTTTGAGGTTTTTCATTAAAGGGCCTTTTGGTCATTTTGTGTTCTAGTTGTAACCTAGTATAAATAGAACATTATAGGTCATTTTTTCTTAGACTTTGATGATATTTGTAAGTTGTATAACACTTTGAAAGACAAGTCCTCTCTTCTCGGAGGCAACCCGAAATTAGGGTGATACTAGTGTGGAATCACTAGTGTTGCATTCATGGCTTGAGACATTGGTGTTTAGAGGAGGTAAAGTACCTCTTGTATCAACATAGGAGTTAGGTTAACCGTTACGTGTAGTGTTAAGGGTCCAAGAGTATCACATGTTCTTGGGTTCTTAAGATTATACCAACCAAGGTCTAACTATCTATCCTTTGTTCATTGTAATATTGTAACCATTTGTGTATCTTGTAATCTTCAATCCGTGAGCTATTGTCTCTTGTTGTTATTGTTCTTATCATATTGTTGTCCACCTTGTTGTGTTGTTGTGGTTTTGGTGTGGTTATACACGTTATTATCTCATCATTGTGTCGCATTCTTGGTTTTGGACTTGTTTCCAACTTGTCTCGGTTTTGTATTGTGTTGGTAAACTGTTTTTGTGGCTGTTTTGGTACAATCCATGTTGGTAGTGTATCAATTACAATACCATTTCATGAGAAGAACAAGTCACTACAGAAAATTAAACAGATACATAATGATTCAAAATAGGATACACAGTTGAACATGTCCCCTCCCACCCAAAAAATACATAGTAGTCCTTAGTGATACATCACAACATGAAGAGTTTAAACTCATTATTTGTGACTAATTGCTGTGAAATCGCTCAACACAGGGTAAAATCGATGGCTCACGAGCTTCAACCCCACAATAACCAGCACTGTAACCACACAAGGAGGAAGATTAGCATAGAACTAATACCTGAAGTCTTTTCTAAGAAGAAGCCAGAGAGCAATTCCCGTTGCTATATGGAGTCAATGATGCATCTTCCTCAACTATCCAAACAAAACCAGCAGTGTCGAACCTCCTTCCTGATACTGTCCTGTATATGTAAAGCTTCTCAATGGGGCAACTTTCTGGTCTCGTATCCGGATGATCCCTCAACTACTGAGCTGGCAGCTTACGTGCTTCTAAACTTTGTCTCCAGCTTTGCAGCAGTAGCGAGGCATAGCCTCATTGCCAAAGGGGCAGTCTCTAGATCGCTGTCCCCTCCAAAAGCTAAGGAAAACATCTCTAGCACCTGCATTCATATCCATTCCAAGTGCGTAAGCTGGATAATTATGCAACATTAAGTTATTCTATTCATGGCTGGCCAGCAAATTATTCAGAGAATTTAGTCATCATTAATCATTTAGCTACGTTATTTCAATATACACCCTAGTTTATAGACCTGTGAGCAAGCTGGCATGGACACCACTTTTATCGCAACAAAAAAATCCTTTTTGTTTCAGATTGTCAATAGTACAGTAGCAATACCTGAATGGGCAACAACAGATTGTAACTCAAGATATTACAATTAGAGATTGTTTGGTTTCAAGTTAGAGAAGAGATTTTTTTTTCGGTAACCAATGTAAATTACCATTAACAAACAAAAAACAATTTCTTGCTCGCCAATCCTGGTATGTCATTGCTCTAGACAATGCATCTATAAGTTTTTGCAAAATTGTTGACAGTGCTTCCTCCTAAGACTATTCAGGATATGTTTGACAGTTCCAACAGGGATAAAGGTTCAAGACCATTGTTGCACTTCAGTTTGAACTCTCAATGCCCATCTTGTCTATAAGCTGTTGACACTCCATTTTACGCCAAGCCTTTGAAGACAACGGTAGGACTAGATATCTTATATGGAGGGTACCTGATACCAACCCTGTCTTCATCAATAGTTGCTCTTTGATCTTGTAATCTACTCCTGCCAAGAACAGTTTGGATTTATCCATTTTGGCTTGCAGACCTGTGACATCACTAAAATGTGTTAGTGCCTTCATCACTCTAGAAACAGAATCAATGTTTCCTTTACAAAAGATCATCGGCAAAGATCAAGCGTGTGAGTTTTAGTTTCTTGCACATAGGGTGATATTGAAAGTCGGAAAATTCTTCCTTACACTTCAATGTTCTCGACAGATACTCCATAACAAGCACGAAAAGTAGGGGGGACATGGGATCACCTTGTCTAAGTCCCCTTTTCCCAGCAAAAAAACCATGCCCTTCTCCATTAATTTTGATTGTGAACATGGGATATGTGTCACATGTCATAATCAAATGGATGAAACTGGTTGGAAACCCATACCCCATTAGCGCCACCTCCACAAATTCCCAGCTCACAATGTTGTAGGCCTTTCTTAGGTCGATTTTCATTAAGCATCTTGGTGTAGTTTATCTGTTAAAATGCCTGAGGATGTCGTGAAAAATCAGAACATTATGTAGCATTGATCGGCCCAAAACAAATTCAGATTGATTCTCTGCGACAATAGAAATGGTCTGGACACAATAGTTTGTATAGCTCTACACAAGCTGTGGAACAACGAGACCCGTTGCTCATTGATAATCTAATGCACGAAGGACCGGACGGGGATGAAAAATCTGTTGCTCGGAATTATTCAACCGTGGTTAGAGCAGCATGGATATTTCACCGCGGCATCTGCTTAAATCATCCAAGAGGATTATGAGATTTGATATTTTCTCCAAGAAACCCTTTCTGTGGTTTCCAAGAAGGATGCAGTGCAACTTCCACAAGATTCAACAGGTTGTAACAATGACCATGTTTTAACATGTGATACACAAAGTGATCACTGCATCCGTGTATATATATGTACAGATTTACTGTTCCATTGAATGATTCACAATTGTATTGATGAAGTAGTTAGTTAGTTAGTGATTTCGCTGAGTTAGTTGAAGAAGTAGTTAGGCAAGTTGTCAAGTGGTTAGTCGGTTATGCTGAGCTGTCAATGAGCTGGAGAGAAGCTCACACAGCTCAACACTCTTTCTATAAATAAGAGAAACAACAATACTATGTACATTAGAATGGATCAATAAAATTCAGTTTCCCTTTCACATTTTCCTCCATTAATCATGAATGATCAAGCTGCATTGCTTGAATTCACAGACCATGTGAAACTCAAGGTGGGCTTCTCTTTTCAACGATATACTTTTATAAGCTTTATCAGTGATGATCTTTAAGAGAGTGTGAGGAAATTGTACTGTGTCCATTTAGTTGTCATGGTTATTAAAAGTACTTGGTTCAAAATATTTATCATTTTAGAAAAAGAAGGTAAAATTAATTTTTATTTCCTCTTTTCATCTTTACGACTAATTATTCTTGAAAGTAAACAACACTGATTACATAACATAAAAACAAATAAATTGACTGGATGTTTATTTTAAAGAAATGAGGATAAATTAGTCAAAAGGTAATTCTTATTTATAATTTGAAAGATATATTTGCGAAAAAAAAAAGACAAATAAAAATAAATTCCAACATACATTTGTGTGACTAGTTTGTAATTATAAGAATGTGATACTTTTTTGGGACGGACTAATCATTTAGAAAAAAAAAACTAGTAAATTTCAGATATTGAAGTATGTAACACTCATCGAAAAGACAGAAGAAGGAAAATTTATCAAATCGCACATAAAATATTGCTGCGAAATGAAGATTAAATGGTTTAATAGGTACAATAAGAATGAAAAGGAGAAAAAAGAAATAATATTCGCTATGGAGACAAACAACACTCTTTCCATAACATTGGTGGACAGAGTTACTCGATATCTATTGCTGGTGAAGGGTTGCACGTATTACATGAATTTAGTCGGGGTGCACGAAAGCTAGCCCAAACACCACAATTATCAAAAATAGTATTCTTCATTTTGACAAAAAAAAAAAAAAACTCCTTCTATTTGTCCTAGCCTTCGTGGGCAGAGTTACCTGATATTTGCTGTTAATTGTGAGAGGTGGTAGGTATCCATGAATTTTAGTGGAGGTGCGCAAAAGCCGACCGAATACCACGGTTATCAAAAGTAATATTGTTTGTGAAGACAAGAAGAAAACACTCTTTTCATGTGTCCTAGTATTGGCAGACATAGTCTACACGACATCTAGTCACATGATAGCTGATGTTGATGAGAGGTTGCAAGTATTTCGTGTACTTAATCAAAGTGCGAGAAAATTGGCTCGAACACCACCACAATTTACAGGTCACATATATATTGTCATTATATAAGAAATTGACGTGCAAACAATTGATTAAGTCTAAGTCAATGATTTGTATTTTTAATATTATTGTTTAATTTATTGCTTTTAATTTTGTTGGTGGTGACCTTTCATGTTCATCTTTTGAATAAATAAACAATCTGCCCATGTGAATGTTTATCTCAACAGCACCAACTAATCATGTAGCATTCACACAAAGCAGCAGAATTAACAATTGAATAAAAAGACTAACATGATATTGATTATTAAAACAGCCGGGGTGTTTCAAGTACCCCTCAAACTATTGGTATTTTTCAAATTACTAAAAATTCCTAAATTTTATGGCCAACACAACACCCAAAAAATAGAGTAAAGCATTTAGTAACCCTAAACTATGACCTAATTTGTTATGACACTCTCCAATTTCATGTGGATCCTATTATTCTTTATAGCTGATGTGGCATCTTTTGTCAATCTTCTTAGCTGACATGACACCTTAACGTGCGCTTTATTTTATGTAATAAAGGCTCTACGTCAGCCTAAAAGGGTGATAAAAATATGCTAAAATTGAGTTCGGGGTAATAGGACCCTGCAAAGTTGAAATATGTTGCTAAGAACCATAATTTAACCATATTTTAGCTAAGTTTTGAGGACAAAATATATAATTCCTGCACTTTTAGTCTATTTTCCTTTAAATGAGCTGACCTACGTGATTAGCATGTTTTTCAGGTATTACTAATGAAGATTTCAGCACTTTATGGACTTATGAGCAGCAAAGGAAAACTTCACATTAGAGGGAAGACAACTTTTGGACTGAAAGTGATGCATGGGAACTTTTTTCCGGGCAAACCCAGTATTTTTAAAGACTTAAAGATGCAGTAGCAACTTAGTTAGAGAAGGATACTATAAAAACCTTATTGCTGAATTTTTCAGCATCATTATCATTCACTCATTATTCAATTTTGGATTTTGTAAGAGGTTTTAGAACAGAAAACAAGGCTCTTGTGAACAACGGATAGGGGAAAAATGTCAATCTCCTATTGACGTCAAAATCACTTCCATCGCCAAGTTTATTCTAGGTTTGGTAAGATGATTATGTCTATTGTGATTTCCGTTGTAATCATGAGTAGCTAAACTTCTTTGTTAGGGTTATGAGAATCTTGTGAGATACTATCTATTACTATGAGTTTGTGAATTCTTGATGTGTATGCTACTTATATCATTACTCTCTTCGTTTTAATTTAATTCTCATGGTTACAAACATAGAGAACATTCCATTATAGCATTAACTTATTCGAGAGAAAAGTTACATGTTTAGAAAAGAGAGTGTGACAAGGAAATAGGGCTACCAACCCCTATTTACACGTTAATGCCTTAACCGGATTAATTTCTTGGAGAGTTTGTACCATTAGTTATACGCTTTAGGCTCGAGAGAGTTAAAGTGAAATAATCCTTGATGGTTGAGAAACACTAGGATTTACCATTAGAATATGAATCTCTATAAGTGCATGCATGTCTAAATTCCGCATTACTCATAGTTAATAGATACGTAGAACTCACAAGGTGGACATAACCCTAACTTATCATTCTCTGTTATTAAATGTTACTAAACAAATCATTCATTCATTACTTTGTAATCATTAGTTCACGCATAATCAAATCTCTCCTTTTCCGTAGAATTTTCGACCAACAGTCTACTAATAATTGCAACACTTAGTGACCAAGTATTCCCTATGGGATTCGACACCCAACCCAGTTGGGTTCTATATTTGACATCGACCGCTTACACTCTTACGAGAGATATAGTTTGGGCGTTATCAAATTTTGGTGCCATTGCCGGGGAATACGGTTGTCAACTAAGTTTGTGATAGTTATTAGACCCTTTGGTCAAAGATTCTCGTATTTTACTTTTAGTTATTATTTTTGTTTTATTCAGGTTTGTGTGAGTGCATGCCAAACACTCGAAGATCAGGTCAACCGTTATTACCTATCAATCCTGAACCACATCTTATTGGCAGAATGGATGCACAACGTGACATTGAAAGAAGTGTTTCTCAACATGAGCAGGCTAGATTAGCTGCATTGGCAGCTGCTCAAGTGCACCAACAGAACATTGATAACCCAGGTCGTGCAACGAATCCCGATGATGAGGACTTGGGTAATGATGAGTTACTGAATCCTAGGCGTACTGATGAGGTGGCAGCACCTATGCATAGGAGAGATCGTCAAGCTAGAATGAGACCTAACCGCAGAGCTGTGCAGGTTCCTTTTGATGATAATGATGACGATCTGGATGGAGCTGGTGCCACATGGGCTATTATTCCTCCGCCCTTGGCACCTGGAGCCAAGTTCAATATCACTAGCACCATGATTCATCTATTGCAGCTCAAGGGGTTATTTGGTAGACTTGCAGGCGATGATCCGAATATGCATCTGATTAATTTTATCTCAACATGCAAGGCGTTTAACAATCCAGGGGTTGGACAGAATGTGATCCGGCTGCGCTTATTTCCATTGTCTCTATCTGGAGAGGCAACTCTATGGTTGAACGGGCTAACTCCCGACTCTATTACTAATTGGAGGCAACTGAAAGACGCTTTCCTAGAAAGATTCTTTCCGCCATCCAAGAGAGCCCAATTAAGAGATGAGATAAGCAATTTTCGACAGCTTCCAACTGAAGCTCTCCACGAAACATGGGAGAGGTTCAAAAAGAAGCTTATGCGGTGCCCAAATCATCAGATGACCAATATCCACTTGATGGAAATATTATATAGGGCTTTGAACTCGGTGACAAAGCCAGTGGTTGATAATGCTGCAGGTAGTTCATTCATGGACCTTACTTTCATTGAGGCAAGTGATATTCTAGATCATATGAAAAAGCAGAGTAGAGCTTGGCATACCAGGGATTATGAGGTAGTAAGCTCTACTATATCTATTTCCATGACTGCAGAACAGAGACGAAGACAAGAGGAACGTGACCAGGATATGGCCCACATGAAAACGCAGATGGATCTTCTTACCAAGCATTTATTATCAGAGAAGACCAAAAAGGTTAAGGCCATTGTATCACAGGGAAGAAATGAATCCGATTCTGAGGAGGAGGCGAACTACTTGAATAATCAAGGGGTTTCCGAGGCAATGCCCAAGGAAACCAAGGTCGGAACTTTTATGATAAATCAGGATACAAGGACTGTGATCAAGGTAGTTGGAAGAATAAGACTGACAGGAGTGGTTTTTATGTTCCTCCTGGAAATCGTGAGGCTGTGGCGTCTGGCTCTAGAAAGATGTCCATGGAAGATATGATGGCTAAGCTGTTGAAAGGAGTAGAGGCAACCAACATGGGCGTAACCGAGGTAAAAAATGATTTGTCATCAATTAATCAATTGGTTGATTCGCATTCTACTGCAATAAAACAGCTGGAGCAACAATTGAGTCAACTATCAGTGGCATTCAATCAAAGAAAAGCTGGCACCCTACCTAGCGATACTGTGCAAAACCCAAGGAACTACGGAACATGTATGGCTATTACTACCAGGAGTGATAAAGTATTGGAAAATCCATCCAAAGGCAAGCAGGTGGTTGATGATATAGCAAATAATGTTATTGATGCAAAGTGTGAAGATGCCGTAGAAGCTGAAGAGAGTGTTCATGACGTTACCCCTAGACGTCTGCAGCCTGAAAAGATCGATAATCAGAAGTAAGATAAAAAGGAAGTGGTGGAGAAAACTATTCCCCTTCCACCACCACCTTTTCCTTAGAGACTGAAGAAGAAAGCTGATGACACCAGGTTCAGTAAATTCATGACTATGTTGAAGCAGCTGACTATTAATGTTCCTTTGGTGGAGGCGCTAGAGCAGATGCATGGATACGCTAAATTCATGAAGGATCTTTTGAAAAAGAAAAGGGCAGCAAGTTATGAACTGGAAGATGATGTTCATCATTGCAGTGCGATTGCCACGAGATCTTTAGTACAGAAGAAGGAAGATCCTGGTTCTTTCACTATTCCTTGCACGGTGGGATCTATGAATTTTGCTAAGGCATTGTGCGATTTGGGAGCTAGCATCAATTTGATGCCGCTATCTATTTACATAAAGTTGGGGTTGGGTGATCCTATACCAACCAACATGTGGCTCGTGATGGCAGATAGGTCGGTAAAATGACCTTTTGGTATCTTATATGATGTATTGGTGAAGGTTTTCACCTTTATTTTTCCTGCATACTTTGTTATTTTGGATTGGGAAGTGGATTCTGAAGTTCCCATAATCTTGGGGCGTCCTTTCCTTGCAACAGGAAGTGTGCTTATTGATTTAAGAGCTAATGAGCTTTTATTTCGGATGAATGACGAAGTGGTCCGTTTTGATGTATGCAAATCAATGAAGCAGCCCAAAGATATGAATGTGTTCTCTGTAGCTGATGTTTATTATGATGATGAAAAAGAATTATCTGTAGAGAAGCAGCTTATTGTTGATCCATTGGCCGCTGTGCTTATGAATTTTTAGCGTGAGGGTTTTGAAGAGTATGAAGAAACTATTTGTGCTCTAACAGGAATAGGCTCCTATTCTCATGCTCCTAAGAAGCTAGATCTGGATCTTAAGAATCGACCTTCACCAACAGCGAAGACTTCCATTGAAGATCCACCAGTGCTAGAATTGAAAGAGCTCCCCAGTCATCTAAGGTATGCATTCTTGGGAAGTGGAAATACACTTCCGATAAGTGTTGCGGCTGATTTAGGTGAATAACAAGTAGAGGCTCTCATCTCTGTTCTGAAGAGGTACAAGAGAGCCATTGGTTGGACTATTGATGATATAATTGGTATCTCTCCTGGGATATGTATGCACAAGATTCATCTCGAAGAAGATTGTGTACCTACAATTAAGCATCAGCGTCGTCTGAATCCATTCAGAAAATGATGCATCATATATCTTGATGAAGTCTAAGTAATCGAGATAACTATGTCATGCCGCGACAATAAATCAAGCGCTACATGGGAGGCAACCCATCATTTTTAATTGTTTTGTCTTCCTAGGAGTTTGTTTTTTTAAATAAAAATCCAAAAAGAAGAGTCGAGCCACGACCAAAACTAAGGCGCTTGGTGGGAGGCAACCCATCTTTCTAATCATTTTTGTTGTTTTTGAGTAAGTGTAGGTGCAAGACGTATAAAGGAGGAGATTGGTCCCAAATTTTGAGTTGAAAGTGAGCCATGCTAAAGGTGGTAAGTTAGGAATGATGGAGCTTAAGACTATAGGCTAGGCATTTCTTATGCAAATCTAGGCAACGAACAAGGCAATGCCTATGCAAATCTAGGAAACGGACAAGGCAAGGCCTATGCTATGGCCTATGTTCACTGCCTCACATAGGAAATGGACAAGGCAAGCCTATGAAAATCTAGGCAACGGACAAGGCAAGGCCTATGCTATGGCCTATGTTCACTGCCTCACATAGGAAATGGATAAGGCAAGGCCTATGCAAATCTAGGCAACGGACAAGGCAAGGCCTATGCAAATCTAGGCAACGGACAAGGCAAGGCCTATGCTAATCTAGGCAATGGACAAGGCAAGGCCTATGCCATTGCCTATGCTCACTGTTTCAACAAGGCAATAGCATAGGCGTCGCCTATGCTAAGCATAGGCAAAGCATTAGGCGCCGCCTACTTATACATTTTTGTCTCCTAACCCAATTTTACATGGATAAAACCCGACCCATGGCTTAGTCTATGAATAGAACTTCAACCTTAGAACAAAATGCAATTGTTTGCTCAATATAGGCGCCGCCCAAGCTTCCAAATTCTCTCAAAGTTTTTCTTGTTGCTCATCTAATCTTGCAAGCTCATCTTCCCGAACCACCACCAAGTAAGTTATTCTTTTATATTCCGTAGTGGTTGAAATGCTACGTTTATATTGATTTATTAGATTTTGAAGTGGTGTTTGGTGATAAAGAATATGGTTGGTTTGCTATGATGAATCTCGTCGCGTGAGAGGATAAGTGTGGGCGTTCTTGACTTTGTTCCGACTTGTATTTGATTGTTATACATTGTCATATTTTTATGGAATCGAAATTGTGAAGTTAATGCGTAATCTTGAAAGTTGAAAGCTTGAATGTTTGAATGACTCGTTCATCGAGATACCGATTATGATTGACCACAAGCATAAGATGGTGTGATTATGCCTATGCAATAACGTGTTTCTATTTGTGGTACGATCCTTATGTGGTAGTCTTGTTCAAAAAGTGCATTCATCCAAACATGAAAGTATAGACAAGATTACATGAAATAGAATTGGAAAGGATAGTTAAGATGACATGAACGTATGACTGTGCTGAACATGTTGTTGGAACATATTGCCTAAATGTATGTCGATGAAGTCTGAATAATCGACATCATTCACTTAAGTAGTCTGTGCCAACAAATTAAGTGTGGGGTGGCGTCACTACTGTTTGTTTTTCGATTGAATCTTCCGAGATGAAGCTAACATGACTCTATTTTAATCTCAAGTAGAATGGCACCAAAAGGACGACAAGGAAAAGAAAAAATGTCCACCTCGCAGAAAGGTCAGAAAAGGGGCAGAAAAGATCAAGCTAAGTCCTCCTCATTACAAATACCTCGACACACTTTTGGGGATCAAGTGGGGTACATTTTGAGGAAACTCTGATGACGACGACTCTGATGATGATTCCGATGCAGGGGGTATGACCCTAGACATAGAGGAGTCCGACTAATCAGGTTTTCCTTATTTATTTTCCACTGAGGACAGTGTGTCCCGTCTAAATGTGGGGTGCTAGTATTTGTATAATGTATTGTACTTCTTTGCCTACACTTATTCTTGTTTGTTTGAATTAGTCGTATTTAGTTAGTTAAATTCTAGATTTTTTTTAGATTTTGCATGAAATTGTTCTGATAGGCGGCATGGTATTTGTCACGACCCGAGCCTAGGCCTTAGCCGTGACGAGCATCCCAAACCATGAAGGCCCGGAACACCCATTCTCTATCTGGTTATCATGCACAACATTCATAATCATAATAAAATGTGGAATTGAAACTAAGTACGGAAAACATGGTCAAGTCCTGCAATATTTCTGAATAATACTATCTGACATCAGTCTGCGAAATCTCTACTAAGAACATAAACATCTGTCTGAAAAGAAACTGGGACAAGGCCCCCAGTAAACCAAAAACATAATAAATAAGATAATGTCTGACATAATTAGGCCTTCCGAATAATAGAAGGCTCACCACTGTGAGATCAAGTCTGCAAATCCGAGAATGTCTACTGAGTAGCTGGACCCCTAGACTGTGTCACAAAACCTGGAAGGAGGGGGGGTCAGCACAAAAGTACTGGCACGCGAAGCAATCCAAAAATAGTATAATGGAACATACATATATATATATATATATATATTAAGTGAAAGAAATTTTTTCATCAAGACAACATGTATAAAACTGTTTCTGAAAAATACATGGGCACTTTCTGAAAACATGCAACCTGTCTGTTCATTTCAAATCATGATTTGTGTTTTACTTCTGAGTTAGGTGGTATTCCCCTACAAGTCTGAATATTCCACGGGCTGTATGGAATCCGCCATTGACTTGGCGGGGAAGCCCCCAACCCAAGTGTGCAGCAAGGGTTAGAGTCTCTGAGTCTGATACGCCACAGAACATTTAAGTCAGCGCATAATAATATACCCGGGTCGGCAAACCACGGTTTTAGGCAAAGAGTTGTCTGAACTCAAGCCCTCTTCGGGGAACCACCTAACATCTCTGTATGCCCATTTTTAACCTTTTCTGAACATGCATCATTCTGAAATTTCTAAATCATGAAAGTCTGAAATGTCTGCTAGTTTGAGTCTGATATGGCATTAGTCTGAATTGGTATCGTCATACCAAGACCTTGCAAGTCATGATTTTTCTGAGCCATAAGGTACTAAGCAAAAGCCTTTATTCAAAACATAGTTTAGACCACCCAAAACATGCAACTGATGTAAAGGATTTCATATTCCGAACTTAAAGTTCAATTCATGCAGAAATTTCATCAAACATATGGTGGTCATGTGCATTTTGGAAAAACCATGCATTCTTTCATTACATGCATATTCAACATTCACAACCCTCTCTTTCGTGTTCAAGAATCATATTCCAAACATAGCAAAAGTCAAAGCACTTCATATCATAATTTCGTTTCTTCAAGATGTCTTTCAAAACAATTTATATTACGTGAAACATGGAAGAATTTACATTAAGAGAGGGGTTCCATGAAAATCATGCTTTAAATTCATATATTTCAGGACAAACACATATATACATATACATATAATTTTCAAACCACTTTGGGGGAAAGCCAAAAGGCCAAAACAATATCATTAAAGCTTCTAAAACATGAGTATGCACATGAATTCGAAAACCCGATACTTAAAACATGATTTCTATGCCCATGAGATTTTAGGAAAAACCCCGCGTACCTCTATTTTCAAGGATAATAGATGTTTCTTGAAGCTTGCGGATTGGTGATTCCGAATATGTAATTATCTTTGAAAACTTACGGTCGAATCTTGAACTATTTGGGTTTTTATTTTGAAACCCTAAGGAGAATTCTTGAGCAATTTGGAGGAAATCATGTGTATTATGGTGTTTGAGGGATTAAATCCCGTGTTGGTGGTATATATAGGGGTGGAGGATGACCAAAATACCCCTAAGGAATAATTAAGGTCAAATCTGTCTCTCAGTTGACAGTTTGATAGGCTGGAGTAAATCGATTATAACTTTTTACTCATATATTCAAATTGGATGAAACCAACTGCATTTGAAAGAGAACTCAAAGATCTTTCGTTTTATATATTATAGCTTACACAGTTCATTATATACAGGGAGTTATGATCGTTTGAAATCGACCCTGAAATGCTGAAAAACTGGGCAATAGGCTATGCGTTTTTCTACTGTTTTGAAATTCAAACTCAGCCTTATGCATTCCGAAAAATTCCAAAACTTATCCGAGATGTACTATGAGATTGCCCGATCGTAACGCAACTTGAAAATCTAAAAATGAAGGCCGGAAAGGTCGAGAAGTTGTATCCCGAAGGTTGCCAGCTAAGAATGAGTCTAAGTCATTTCAACACTTCGAAAAAATTTAAAACCTAAGTCTAAAGCTCAGAAATTACAGTCTAATACATGCATGACTTTTACGGGGCGTTACAGTATTATGACAAGAGTTTGTGCTAAATCATTGCTATTGAGACATTTAGGCTCTAAGTGTGACTCACTGTGTGATATTTGTGTGGTTTAATTCATTCATCTGTGGGATCAAGAGTCTATACTGCTCCCAATAAAGTTGACCATGTGCCTTGTGTGTGTGAGGTTATAGTATATTTTGTGTTGTGACTGATGCTAGAACTTGCCTGGTGTGTGTGTAAAGCGAAATAAAGAGTGTGAGTTTAGGAGATGATTTAGACATTTCTTTGGCAGCCTGTAATTTTTTACCTTCTTTTTACCTACCCTTGTACATTATCCTAGTGAACCCCCTTTGAGCCTTTAGCTATTTTCGTTGACAGCCTCATATGTAGCCTAATCCATTTTTTTCAAGACCATAATTTGATCCAAATTCCTAAGCGCTTTAAATTGTAGAGTCATGTGACAAAATAAGAGTAAATTGGGTGAGAGTGATGCCTCAGAATGTATTGGTACTTGAAATTGTTGTGAATAAGAGTGGCTATCACAGAGGTGTTTTATTAAAAAAAAAAGAAGAAGAAAAAATAAAATAAATAAATAAATAAAAAAAGAAAAAAAACAGAAATTGAAAAATAAAAAGATAGTTGTGTTTATAATTGAATAACAAAATAGGTGAAAAGGGGTGGTAGATGAAAGAAAAGTAGAGGGGTTGTTTAAAAGAGAGTGTTAATGACATAACGTAGTGTATTAAAGCGCTTAGGGAACATAGTCACTATTTCTAGCCAAAATAGTCCTACCTGTCCCTTAGCCTACATTACAACCTGTAAAGACCTATTTGATCCTAAGCTTAGCATTCTGATATTAGTGGATCATTACATTAAGGGCAAGCCTATGGTCATCAGTTGCAACATAAGAATTCTTTGTGAGAGTGAGAGCAAGGAGAATCTTGTACCCATGTTTCGAAAAATGCAAAACTTGTGAGTGATTATGGGTGATATCTTGTGTGAGACACACATGGTTGATGAGTTTTGGGTAGTTTTTTATGATTCTTTGTGCCTTAACTTGTGGATATGAATAAACCATCATCACGAGTCTATGTTGGAGGTTGAATTGTTTCTAGTAGTGATCAAGAAAACTACTCTTTGTTAATAATTGTCGTGCATGTCTTGTTGAACATTTTGTGTTGCTATTGTGAAATTCTAGTTAGGTGTTTGCATGGACGCGATATTTTGTTCGAGGACGAACAAAGCTTTAAGTGTGGGGTGGTGATGTTGGGCGTATTTACACGCTTAAGAACCATAATTTAACCATATTTTAGCTCAGTTTTGAGAACAAAGTATACAATTCCTGCACTTTTAGTCTATTTTCCTTTAAATGAGCTGACCTACGTGATTAGCATGTTTTTCAGGTATTAATGATGAAGATTTCAGCACTTTAAGGACTTCTGAGCAGCAAAGGAAAACTTCACATTAGAGGGAAGGCAACTTTTGGACTTAAAGTGATGCATGGGAACTTTTTTCCGGCAAACCCAGTATTTTTAAAGACTTAAGGATGCAGTAGCAACTTAGTTAGAGAGGATACTATAAAAACCTTATTGCTGAATTTTTCAACATCATTATCATTCACTCATTATTCAATTTCGGATTTTGTAAGAGGTTTTAGAACAGAAAACACGGCTCTTGTGAACAACGGATAGGGGAAAAACGTCAAAATCACTTCCATCGCCAAGTTTATTCTAGGTTTTGGTAAGATGATTATGTCTATTGTGATTTCCATTGTAATCATGAGTAGCAAAACTTCTCTGTTAGTGTTATGAAAACCTTGTGAGATACTATCTATTACTATGAGTTTGTGAATTCTTGATGTGTATGCTACTTATATCATTACTCTCTTCGTTTTAATTTAATTCTCATGGTTGCAAGCATAGAAAACATGTCATTATAGCATTAACTTGTTCGAGAGAAAAGTTACATGTTTGGAAAAGAGAGTGTGACAAGGAAATAGGGCTACCAACCCCTATTTACACGTTAATGCCTTAACCGGATTAATTTCTTGGAGAGTTCGTACCATTAGTTATACGCTTTAGGCTCGAGAGAGTTAAAGTGAAATAATCCTTGATGGTTGAGAAACACTAGGATTTACCATTAGAATACGAATCTCTATAAGTGCATGCATGTCTAAATTCCGCATTACTCATAGTTAATAGATACGTAGAACTCACAAGGTGGACATAACCCTAACTTATCATTCTCTGTTATTAAATCTTACTAAACAAATCATTCATTCGTTACTTTGTAATCATTAGTTCACGCATAATCAAATCCCCCCTTTTTCGTAGAATTTTCGACCAACAGTCTACTAATAATTGCAACACTTAGTGATCAAGTATTCCTTGTGGGATTCGACACCCAACCCAGTTGGGTTCTATATTTGACATCGACCTCTTACACTCTTACAAGAGTTGTAGTTTGGGCGTTATCAAATTGTGAAGCCATTGCTTTATGCTTTTTCTTTATAGACTTTATTGGAAATATTATGCATCATTTTCTAGATAACATCAATCATTTGTTCTCTATCTTCTAATTTTCAGATTTTCATTTTTCAAGCTATTAAATGAGAAAGTAAATGCAGAATACTATTTACTTATTTATATCTGTACATATTTTGCTGCTTTATTATCCTGATAAACTTTTTATCTATGTTTTATACATCAAGAATTTGGAAGAAAAAAACTTGAAAGACACTTTTATCTTCTATGAAATTAACTTTATGCTTCTTTCTTTTTTCATCTGATGAAATTTTTATCTACTATTTTAAACATCAGATCCAGAGAATTTGACTAGTGAAACTTGAAAGACACTTAAGTCATGGAAAAACAAGGAGAAATAGAGAAAGGGAAAGCAAACAATTTTGAGGTATGTAATGATCATTGAACTTTACTTACGTTTGTATCCGTTAATTAGTTACTTATGCAAACTAATTTTCTCACTAATATCAATGAACTTTACTTGTTGTATCAGTATAGTCACAAAATTAAACTTTTGTCATATTTAAGTCATTGTACTATGTGCTAAATATCCTAAAAATACAATTTACTGAAAGGTCAAATTTTTGTTCAGATTATTGTAAGATGGAGATTAGATGTATATAAGTTTTGAAAGTAGAGGGGGTAATTCTGGCCAATTTTCCTTTAATTAAATCCATGTGGCTTTGGTTTTAACAAAAAAAAAAATTAGAAAAATAATTTTAACATCTACTATTTCACTTCCATTTGTCAAAAAGGGTATATTGGAGTCATTGGTGTTACGCCACGGGTATATTTGGTCCTAGTCTTATAGTATATTTGGACCTTTTCCCATTATTTTGATTTGTGTTATTTGAATTTTTTTGGTAGAAGATAAAGCATGTAACAAGTATCCTATAATTTTGGATGAAGTATTAGGTCAGATAGATAACATCAAATTCATACAAAATACATGTGCATGTGTTGGTTGCCTGTATAGAGTAAATATTGCATGGTATATATGTTCGCTATGAAAATTTTGATATAATATTTGGTCATTTTGCAGGTGTCATTTTCTGCTCTTCGCAAGGACGTTGTCAACGTTCTGGATTTCATCGAGATGTTAAAGAATGAAGAAGATCAAAATGTTGTTGACATGTATCTAACTGAAAGGCTTAAGCTTGAGCTGACATTAATTTGTACTTACGTCCATCTTTCTTATTCCGATTTGGGTTTGAAGTTGTAATGACTGCACAAAGACGAAGGATTGAAGTACTGCTTCGATCGATTTTGTATGATGGGGACTCCAGTACAGGATTTAAGTCCGACATGCATCATGTCCTTCCTCGCTTCGTGGAAAATATTGATGACAGTATCAGATCGTGTCATCATTCTACGTCAAGTACCACCATGACGGAGGAGCAGTTGAACTTCCTCCTCATGAATCTCCATCATCTATCCAAGCATCAGTATCTCGAAGAACATATGCCTTCATTAGTGACTCAACATGAGATTCTTCAGAATGTTTGTGGCAATGTCAGAGATTTCCATGGGTTGATACTGAATGGTTGCATTGAGCATGATAATGTTGAATATGTCTTACCTCAGTTTCAACGTATGGCTGAGAGAGTTGGACTCTTCCTCTGGGATGAACTAATTCTAGAACACTCTAGTGTCTTCAAGCTAGCTCATCTACTCATGAAGATTTTCCCTATTGAACTCAAGGTTATGAAAGTATGCTTTACAAATTTGAAAGCATCAACTTCAGCGGAAGTTGGACGGTTCATTAAGCATCTCCTGGAAGCTTGTCCAGACATTCTTAGTGAATATCTGATTCATCTACAAGAGCACATGGTAACTGTTACTACCCCTAGCACTTCAGGGGCTCGAAACATTCATGTCATGATAGAGTTCCAATTAATTGTTGCTGAAACTTTTTAATCAAGTAACTGGCTCAGATTTGAAGTTCAGTGATGATATTGACGTTGCTGATAAGCTTCGGAAACAACTGTATGGAAAGAGGTACCTAATTGTGTTAGATGATGTGTGGGATACTACTACATGGGATGAGTTGACCAGACCTTTTCCTAAAGTTGAGAAAGGAAGTAGAATTATATTGACGACTCGAGAAAAGAAAGTGGCTTTTCATGGAAAGTGCAACACTGATCCTCTTAACCTTCGATTGCTAAGACCTGAAGAAAGTTGGGAGTTATTAGAGAAAAGGGCATTTGGGAATGAGAGTTGCCCCGATGAACTATTGGATGTTGGAAAAGAAATTGTCCAAAATTGTAAGGGACTTCCTTTGGTGGTTGATCTGATTGCTGGAGTCATTGCAGTGAGGGAAAAGAAAAAGACTGTTTGGCTTGAAGTTCGAAATGATTTGAGTTCCTTTATCTTTAACAGTGAAGTTAATGTGATGGTCATAGAATTAAGTTATGACCATTTATCTCATCACCTGAAGACATGCTTAATTTACCTTGCATGTTTTCGAAAGGACACTGTAGTGGAGAGAGTTGCATTGAAAATGTATTGGCGTGCTGAAGGGCTTGTTCAACAGACGGGGATGAAGAGTTTGGAAGAAGTGATGGAAATTTACTTGGACAATTTAATTTCCAGTAGCTTGGTAATTGCTTTCAATGAGATAGGTGATAACCCGACTTGCCAGCTACATTATCTTGTGCACGATTTTTGTTTGATAAAATCAAGAGAGGAAAAGTTTTTTGGCAGGATAAGTTCAGGTGATCTATCTTCTTCTTCAGATTTGATGCCATGCCTAGTGACCATTGTTTATAATAAGGAGCACTTCGGGCCTAACAATTTCGTCCTGCTCGATTCAAAAATGGAAAGGCATTCTGGTAAGCACCTCTATTCTTTGGCAATAACCAGAGACAAGATGGAAGATCGTCTTCCTATGCATGTCACCTAAGAGATGTGAGGCTTCTTAGAGTATAGGAACTGATTCCCTCTTTTATGATGGTGAAAAAATCTTTGCTGCATGAAAGATGCATGTTGAATCATTTGAGTTAAATCTTTGCCTTCGTCTTTCTCAAACCTCTGGAATCTAGAAACCCTGTTGGTGACTAACAAAGGATCAACCTTGGTGTTATTACCGAGAATTTGGGATCTTGTAAAGTTGCGAGTGCTGTTCACTAATGCTTGTTCTTTCTATTATATGGATATGTATGAACCAATACTGATAGCATAGGATTCAAAGTTAGAGAAATTGAGAGTATTAGAGACCCTCGTGCTTTCCTATTCGAAAGAAATAGAGGATATTTTCAAAAGATTTCCCAATCTTCAAAGGCTTGTATTTGATCTCAAGGAATCATGGGATTACTCAAAAGAGCGCTATTGGTTCCCGAAATTGGACCACTTAACTGAATTAGATTACCTTAGAGCAAATTTTGAAAGTTCAAATGCAAATGACAATGGGGCCTCTTTAGCGACAAATTGGTTGTGGGATTTTCACTTCCCTTCCAATTTGAAAACATTGGTGTTGTATGACTTTCCTTTGGCATCAGATTAAATATCAACAATAGAGAGACTGCCCAACCTTGAAGAGTTGTTCCTTAGGAGAACAATCATGCAGGGGGAGGAATGGAACCTGAGGGAGGAAGGCACCTTTGAGAATCTGAAATGTTTGTATTTGGAAGAAGTGACTCTTGCTAAGTGGGAGTTTGGAGAGGAATCCTTTCCCATGCTTGAGAAATTAGTATTGTTGAGATGTCATATGCTTGAGGAGATTCCGCTTAATTTTGGGGATATTGGTTCATTAAAAATTATCAAACTTGTAGGGAGGCCTCAACTTGAGTATTCAGCTCTGGAGATTAAACAATATGTTGAAGATATCACAGGAGAAGACAAGCTTCAGATCCTTGGCCCGGATAATATCCCGTTATATATGACAGGTTCTTCTCTACTATTTTGCTGCTTATTGATGAATTCTCAACTGAACTATTTGTGAACTTTAAGTAGAAATGAGTAGATGGTGTTTGACCTTGATCAATATCTCGAAAATGACATTTTATGCATGTTTTATACATCAGATCCTTCAAGTTTCCTTAGCAAAAGCCTTGAGATATTCTTGTGTATTTAACTCAAAATTTTAGTAAGATGACATATCAACATACTGGAAATAAACCTGAAGGCATAGGGTAAGACACAGTAAATAAACCTGAAGACATAAAGGTTCCTTAAGACCACACAAGTTTTCATCAAGAAACTCACAGAAAGCTTTCTCAGAATACTCCATTGCAACAATTTGAACATAGTTAATCCTTGTTCTTCACTTGTTTTTCTTTGGGCTTTTCCTCTGTTTTTATCTGTTAATCAAGATAGGCTTGATTTTACAAAACAAATGCAATCTAACTTGCATTTATTTTGAAGTAGTTAAGCATTTACCATTTATAAGGTCTTGGATTAGGCAAATAATGCTCTATAAAACTGAGTTGCAACTTGCAGATTTACAGATGGTGATGGTCATAGATTAATAGTGATGCTTACAGGACATAGCCTATCTTTCATATTTAGGACAATAGGCCGTCTTTCACATCTACCAATAGTATTTGTTGTAGTGAAGCTATAAAAAATGCAATATGAAGTAATATTTATTGAATTTTGTCACATCTTCTGGCAGTCTTTTTTTTATGAAAATATAAATATAATGAAAACCTATAAACACAAACACTATAATTTAGCAAGTGAAACTGAAGTGATTCTTATATGAATAATTTCAACGCAAGGTAATATTTAAAACTCTGCCACATATGCAGATGCAAATTAAGGTACCAATGGATACATGAATGTGATAAACCAAAAAATCATGAACCAATGGGATAAACATCTGATAATCACAAGAATTTTATCGACCAAAACATTTATCCATTAACCGGAACTGACACCTTGAACAAAACCTTTGGTCATAGCTCCAGACGGCGGAACTAACATTTTGAACAAAACATTTGGTCCGAGCTTTAGATGACAACCTAGAAAGAAGTGAATTGCAACCTCTAATACGATTGACAGAAGAAGGTGATTTCTCTGTTAATGGAGAATCTGTTGGTGATTGAATTTTCAAGCAGAAAAAAAGTAATAATTGCAAATACAGTTACAGTTATTACGTCTAATATAAAAATTAACTATTATTCATTTTTGGAGGGAGAGAAGTCATAGTCCAATTTATATGTCCTGAAAAGAAGACACTTACTTTAGCATCTCAGCAAAATCCATAGCTTAGTCAATTCCTGGAACTGCATTTGTCCAATTCTCTACATAAACTTAAGCAATTAAAATTAATGTACATTATTCTAACTTAGTCTTGTTCACAAGAATCTTAGCATGTTCATTAAAACTGGATTTTATATATGTGAATATATAGTCACAGTACAGAGAAAGATTACCAATCAAATCCAGTGGGAAAAGGAGATTAGGGAGATGCCTACTGGAGATTTGATTTGTGTCTTTTTAAGTCAAGAAGTGAAAATTAAAAAACTAATTTGATATAAGTTGATTTTTTGAAAATTCAATTATACACTACTTGTTAAAGAAGCGAACTTTACCAACCACACAATCTCCATATTTGCATCCTTGATCTGTCATGTCAACTACTAATTTGACAGAGAATCGGTTCTATTAGCTAAAAACAGTGGAGAAAGAAAATTCTAATGCCATTTGAATGGACAAAGAAAAATCTAAATAAGAAAATAGAACAAACCAGAAACAATTGGGAAACTTACCTAGAAAAATTAGAGGTTGAAAAGCTGTTGCGAAAAGATTTGCAACCCAGTTGAAAGAAAATCCAAGCAAGAATCAGAGCGACAAGCAAACCCAAAGTACTTATGACGTTTGTAAATAAAGTAGAGAAGGCACCTCAATTATTAACCGCAACAAATCAAAACAAGCACATCTTCAAAAAGATAGTTGTCCAAACCACTCATCAATAGGTACAAAACTTAGGAGAATACCCATAAAATAAGCCAACAGGAAAAAAAAAACAGACAAAAAGAAAAAAAAAACAATAAACAAAACAATGGTGAAAAAAATATTTCAATTGAAGTCCAAAAAAATAATTCTTCAATCAGTATATCATCTAAAATATTTCAAAATAGGTGATTTATACCAATAACAATATTCCATCCCAATGCAATGAGGAGTCAACCATCCTATATGATACATCCATCTATTGACAATTTTTATTTTTATTTTATTTAAAAAAAATACAAAAATCATATCATAAGATAAATAAACTACTTGGCATAGCAGACATGATCATTCATGAGAAAATAGATGATAAACGGGAATAGATGAGTTCAAAATTTGCCATATAAGTCATTTCATAGGTACATCTTCATCATCAACCTTCAACAGTAAGTAAGGTCCTTTAAAATCGCCCAAGTTTCACGAAGAAGTGGAAAGCTTTCTTAAGATACTCCTCAGTAGCAGTTTGAACATACTTAATCCTTGTCCCTCACTTATTTCCCACATGATTTTCCTCTCTATTTCCCCTACACTACATGACAGGCTTGAATTGTTTTTTTAAAAAAAAAAAATGCAATGTGACCTGCATATATTTTGAAGTAGTTAAGCATTTACCACTTATCAGATATTCCTATATGATTAGGCAAAAAATGCTCTGAATTGCAGATTGTGGATTTTTAGTAGATGATTGTCATAAGTATGCTAACAGGAAAAATTGAGAATAGTCAATATTTTACATTTGCCATTGAAAGAATGAATGATGTCATACCGAAATCAAGTGAGAGGTTTATAAATATCACCTTTTGTACTCTATCTATTATATGTTGAACAAAGATATCAATTTTAATATCTACAGCAGCAACCATTCTTTGAAATCAAGATGATAATTGAAAAGTGATAGAGGATTGGCTTTAAAGGGTCAGTTTCATCATCTCCTTTAGCGCATCACTTCAACCCATTTTAATGCAAGAGAATATTTGCATACCTTTAAGAAAGAAATGTAAGGTCAGAGAAACTATAAGATGTCAATAGAATTGATATGTTCTCATGAAAAAACTATGTGTCCGTGATAATTTCGAGAACATATTTAACAGGTTGACGGTAAAAAACTTGAAGGTAATATGGGATACATATATATGTTGGTCAAAATTCTAATATTATTAAAGTGTAAGAAACCAAATAATGAAAATCCTAAGATAGATCGCACCATAATTTTGAGATATATGATAAGATGCACGTTTGAGTTGAACGTCGTTACAATATAGGACAAATATTCCGTCTATCAAGTTACCGGTAGCATTTGCAAGTAGTGATGGTGGCATAAATGCAATCTAGCCACATATTATGGCGGTCTTTTTTGCTGAAAATGTTGATACAATAAAAACTTGTAAGAAAGCAAATTCTATATCTTAGCAAGTGAAGTTGAGGTGATTGTTCTTATTCATTAAAAAAATATGGTCATAATATCACATCAACGTAGTATTTAAAACTCAACCATATAGGCAGACACCTTTGAAAATAAATAGAGCAAATTAAGGTAGCAATTGTACCATTATGCCTCCTAATGTCCGTATAAAGTTCAAATTTGCTGCATGGATGCATGTAATTATGATATACCAAAAAAAAAAAAAATGAACCAATGGAAAAAACATATGATAACTTAATCTTAAAAAAAATGTATTGATCCTCATCCATTATAGAAAACTGATAAAAAAATTGAAACCGTCAATACAAAAGTTGAATATTGACTCAAATGCCCTAAGCAAGAATAGAGTTCACGTAACAAACTTTAGGTCAATTGTGTCATTTTACCTGCACAAATGCATTATAAAGGTATTGTGAATGCCCTTATTTACATGTCATCAATAGTTCAATAACTATTTAAATCAGTTACAAATTTAGTATTTTTGGTTACTGATATAATGCAAACACATGACAATTTCATTGTCATATGGAATCAAGCAAGAAAATGCTATATTTTGTTATTAAACATCATTTTTCTCTTATTCACAATGCGTGGATTGCAATATAAATTCGCGAAAATAGGACAATGACTTTTGCTATTTATTCAGACTGTTTAGCCATGTGATATGAAATCATAATTGAAATAACTTGATGATTGAATCACAGATATGTCTATCAAAAAAAATTTTACCACACAACAATTACTATAATTAACACGCAAAAGATAGTGTTTGATAGTAGAGTCAAAGTGGAATACTAACCTTATCTGCCGATGGTAAATCAAGCAAGCAAAAATAATGTAATTGTCATATACAGATTAGCATTCCAACCAATTGTGCTTCAAAAGTACAAACAAATCGAGAAATCTCTTAGAAAGAATTATACCCAATTCATAATTAAGAAGTAATCCGCTAGAGACGCATTAAGAATTTGATTTGTAAATCAAAATTTTTTTATAGTAGAGTTCATTAAATATTAATACATTTTTATAGAATCATAGATGGAGAAAGTTTACAAACCAAATCGGCTGAAAATTGGAGATTACCGGTGTATTGGTAATAGAATCAAATTGAATATTTTGCAGTGAGAACTGCAGAATATCAATAATATGCATATTAATCGCTTGACTAATTGAATTGATGGAGTATAAAATTTTATTTACGTGGATTATACCATTTGGTTTTAACTGATGTGCCAAAATTAAGTTGAAGGATAATGCTAATCACAAAACAAAGCAGTTTTCAATTCAAATTGTGAACCGTAATGTGAGAAGTTGCAAAATCTTAATGACATTAGATAAAACTCTTTTTATTTTTTTGATAAAAAAGGGTAAAAGAACATGCAAGAAAAAATACTTTTTATAATAATCAATAATTAAAATTACAAAATTACATAGTGTGAATAGTATAAAATCTTTTCATCTGCTTCAATACATTGTCATAAGAATATTTTACTTTCAATTCCAACCTACAAAGTATTAGGATGTGGACGAGGATAATGATTAAAAATAATATATTTTAAATAATTTTAAAAAGGAAACATTAGAAATAATTATTTTTTTCTAAAGCAAGATAATTATGAAACATTATTTTTAGAAATCAGTTATTAGTGAATAGTTAATTAGTTATTAATATACATGTGGCTTTTTTTTTATTATGCCACATGGCTTAATAGGAGGCTTTATCCTCTCCTTTTAATAATATATAGATAATTTAAGTGGCAGGCAGCTAATATGTATAAAAAAATGGTTATTGGTACAGCAAATTATCCAAGGTCTTTTTTTATTATATCAATGAGGTAAATCTTTACATAATTGCATAAGTGACATCTGGGAAGGGTTAATGCAGACTTGCCTGAAGGTAGAGAGGTTATTTTCGGTGGACCTTGCTCAAATGCAGTAAATCAAAATAATCTCTTTAATTTTATTTTAAAGTATAATAAGGGTATATATCTACATAATCATCTCTTAATAATTTTTTATCTTAAAACTACAATTGATGTGTTGTTCCATTTAAATAGATAAAAGCACTTTCCCCACATGAAACAATAATTGAAGTTCTCATCCCAATTTATCACAAGGCAAACATACGCTTTGTTAGACCCTCGGAGAGGTATGCCATTTTTCTCTTGATTTTAATCTTTGATTGCTTGCTACTATAACTGTGTTTATATATACTCATACTTGTGTTTTTTTATAGTATTTTGTTGCAGTGATCAGTTGTTTCTTTCCAACTTTCTTCCTGTATTCCCAAACAATCATTGGAAGGTTAGTTTTTCTTAATTACTCATCTTCCTGAGTTAATAACTGTTAGTTGAGTGGCAATTTGAATATCAACATCAACAACTTAGCATACGTACTGCCACCCTATATTTTTTTGTTAAGGATACTTCTAGTCATCCCGGAGAAAAAAAAATTACGTCCTCCGTTTAAATAAGAACAACTTATTTTTACTTATCATGAAGTTTAAGAAAACAAATAAGTCTTTTTAACCGTGTGGTCTTAAATTAATGTTATGTCAAGTATACCAAAAGGCACACTACATAAACATGCCCTTTAACTTAACACAGATTACATCTGTGACCTTCAACTTTGGGTAGCATAAGTGGACACTTAAAACTTATATAAAGTTGAACAAGTAGTCACTCACATATGTCCAATGTGGAATCCTATGTGGCCAATTCTTGTCCTACATAGCGTCCTGTGTATTATGCCACATAGGACGTGTGTGTTTACTTGTTGAACTTTATACAAGCTTAAGTGCCTACTTGTGCACACCTAAACCAAGTCAAAGAGGATGTTTATTTATTATGCCTGTTCCAAAATGTTCTTTAATCGTATGGTCTTAAATATGACATGTAAAAAGTTGAGCGTAGAGTATTGCAAAAAAATAAAAAAGGAAAGAAGTCATTCTTTTTGAAACAGATTAAAAAGGAAAGTAAGTCATTCTTTTTTAAATAAAGAAAATATCATTTTCCTCAAAGTATACAGTGGAAATCCAAGGTCTATTTGAATTTGTTTGTCTGAATTTGACATGATAAACCCTCGGTACAAGAAAACCGTTTCACTTTTGTGATTGACTGAGCCTATTTGAGTGTCGGAAGAAATAGTTAAGAGATTTTCACAGTAACTTTTTGCGTGTCTATTAGTAACTGGTAATTATATGTCCTGGGCGCTGTTAAATATTATTATTAACCTAATCTTTAACCAAATTAAAGAGTTAGAGATTAATAGATTATCCTATCGAATTGCAAAATCAACTGTACTAACATAACTGACCCGAACATGAAACAGACTAATAAATCATCTGATCTTGTTTAGTTTTTGCCTGCCTTGTTTGCCAATCTGCGTATCTCGTGTTATACCATTGACCTCTTGCATCTTGCTGCTTTCAGGTCATAATCTCAAAGGCATATATGAATATAGTAGCTATGGCTCATGCAAGTGTTGCTTCTCTTATGAGAACAATAGAATCTGTGATCACAGAGAAGAATTTTGCACTCTACATGAAAAAGTTAGCTCCCTCGAAGTATTTCTCAAGAACTTTGAGAAATACAATGTTTCTGGGGAAATGACGGATTTTGAAGTAGAGATAAAAGAAGTTGCAAATGCTGTTGAATACACAATTCAACTGAGACTAACAAAAACTGTACTGGGAGAAAATAAAAGCCAGAATAAAAAGGCGCGTCAAAGGTTTCGTCAAAGCCTGCAACAAGTAGCAGAGGACATGGAATATCTCAAGAACTTTGAGAAATACCATGTTTCTAGGGAAGTGGCGGATTTTGAAGTAGAGGTAAAAGAAGTTGCAAATGTTGTTGAATACACAATTCAACTAACAAAAACTGTACTGGGAGAAAATAAAAGCCAGAAAAAAAAGGCGCATCAAAGGTTTCGTCTAAGCCTGCAACAAGTAGCAGAGGACATGGATTGTATCTGGGAAGAGTCGACAAAGATCCAAGATAAAGGCAAACGAGTATCAAAGGAACCATTGGTTCGTGATTTTTCAAGTTCAACAAACGATATTCTGAATTGTAGGGCTACAGAGTGTGGAAGCGTGATAAATTCAACCAAAAATTACGAGAAATTAATAAAAACAGTAAAATTGACACCGAGGTTTTAGGTGGAAAAACCCTCTTTAAATAGAGGTAAAAAACCACCGGCGAGAGAGCCAAAGATTCCACTAATATTGACGAGAGTACAAAATATTTTCTCAGGACTAACAAGACAAAATAGCCCCTCACAAATTCTCTACGAGTATAGAAATACTCAACCAAGAAGTAGAGAAAGAAGAAAATATAAAGGAGAGATTGGCTATTGAAATGTTGTGTGGGTGTCTTTGCAAATGAAGTAGCATTGGCTTTTATAGCCAAATCTGGACCTCAAAAGTCTTGCCTTCATATATGAATGCAGCCACCGATGTTGAAAACACAAAGTCACAAATGTCTTCATCATCCACAATTGTTGAAATATGAGCAACAATTGTTGACAAAAGGAGAGCAACAATTGTTGACCAACAAATCTCCACCTTGATCTCCTTTTGACCGGAAATACTCTCTCGCCATGAAAACCTGTTAACAATGAATAATACCAGCTAAGTCCAAGCAATGATCGAACTTAGCGGCTGGAAGTGGTTTGGTTAACATATCTGCAGGATTTTCAGTTGTATGGATTTTTTCCACAGTAATTTCTCCTGCATCAACAATATCTCGGATAACGTGGCGTTTAATATCAATATGCTTGGTCTTTGAGTGATGCTTGCTATTCCTGGCCAAGTGGACAGCACTCTGACCGTCGTAGAACATAACAAGAATGTGTTGTTGTAAACCAAGTTTAGCAACCAAGCCTCGGAGCCAGATAGCCTCTTTCACTCCTTCAGTAGCAGCAATATATTCTGCTTCAGTGGTGGACAAAGCCGCAATGGCTTGAAGTGATGAATACCAACTGATAGCAGAGCCGCAGAGTGTAAAGATATAGGCTGAAAGTGATCTTCTCCGATCTAAATCACCACCGTAGTCGGCGTCAACATAACCAACTACGCCTCCTGGATCAGACCTTTGTCTATCAAATAACAAACCAATATCAGTAGAACCCTTCAAGTAACGAAGGATCCATTTGACAGATTCCCAATGCTGTTTTCCTGGGTTGTGCATGAATCTGCTAACAACACTAACCGCATAAGCCAAATCAGGCCTAGTACATACCATAGCGTACATAAGGCTTCCGACTGCATTAGAATACGGGACATGTGACATGCGCCTTTGTTCCTCTTCTGATTGTGGACACTGATCTGATGACAACTTGAAGTGGGCAGCAAGTGGAGTATTAACAGCTTTGCAATCTCGCATTCCAAATCTGTCAAGCATCTTCATTACATACTTTTTCTGTGATAGAAAAAGTTTTCCAGCTTGACGATCTCTGTTAATCTCCATTCCAAGAATCTTCTTGGCAGGACCTAGATCTTTCATATCAAATTCACTATTGAGCTGCACCTTTAACTTGTCAACAAGAGTTTTATCTCTTGCAGCAATTAACATATCATCAACATATAACAGCAAGTATACTAGTGATCCATCAGATAATTTTTGAAAATAGACGCAGTTATCATAACTACTTCTAGAATAGCCATGTCCAGTCATGAAGGAATCAAACCTTTTATACCATTGTCTTGGTGATTGCTTCAAACCATAAAGAGATTTCTTCGGACGACATACATGGTTCTCCTTTCCAGGAACAACGAACCCCTCTGGCTGCTGGATATAAATTTCTTCCTCAAGATTACCATGAAGAAAAGCAGTTTTCACATCTAACTGTTCCAGCTTCAAATCATACAAGGCAACTAGAGCAAGTAATACACGAATTGAAGAATGACGAACAATGGGAGAAAATACTTCGTTAAAGTCAATACCTTCCTGTTGATCAAAACCTCTTACTACGAATCTTGCTTTGTACCTTGCATTTTCAACACCGGGGATGCCTTCTTTTCTCTTAAAAATCCATTTGCAACTAATGACTCGCTTGCCTTCTGGTAACATCACCAAATCCCATGTTTCATTTTTGAGAAGACTCTCGACTTCTTCTTGCATAGCAGCAGTCCACTTTGCTGAGTCATCACCAGAGATAGCTTCAGAATAATTCTTGGGTTCACCATCTTCACCCATATCTTGTGCAACAGTCAATGCATAAGCAATGTTGGCAGATTCTGTGATCAGTCTTTGAGTCGGTTTTCTTGGCCTTTGTTGTGGAAGTTCTTGAGCCATAGACCATGGTTGTGGTAAACCTCGACGTTGAGGTGGATGTTGTCGTGGACTCATTTGTTCAGCAGTGACTTCATCTTCTTGAGTGGTGGAAGAATTAGGGATATTTGCTTCCAAAATGGGAGCTTCAGTCTCAAACTCCACCTTCTCTCGAACATCCTCCTGATCACCTGTATCAGTGGAGGGAACAACAGTATCTTTTCTAGAAGATAGCATACCATTTTCATTAAAGGTTACATTCCGACTATGAAATATTTTGCGAGATTCAGGGTCATACAAACGATAGCCTTTAACCCCTAGGCCATAACCTAAGAAAATGCATTTCTTAGCACGAGGTTCCAATTTTCCCTCGTTCACATGAGAATAAGCAGGGCAACCAAATATTCTAAAATTAGAATAATCAACAGGGTTACGTGACCAAACTTCTTCTGGAATTTTGCAGTCGAGTGATCGATTTGGTGAGCGGTTTATCAAGTAGCATGATGTTGAAGTTGCTTCTGCCCAAAATTCTTTCCCCAGAGTAGAATGGGAGAGCATACAACGAACTTTCTCCAAGATAGTTCTGTTCATCCTTTCAGCAACTCCGTTTTGTTATGGAGTTCTTGGAACGGTGAAATGTCTGGCAATACCTTCTTTCTTGCAGAAATCATTAAACTCATTAGAACAAAATTCGAGGCCATTGTCTGTCCTTAGCCTCTTGATCTTCTTGCCAGTCTGGTTCTCAATTAATAATTTCCACTCTTTAAAGGTGGAAAAAGCTTCATTCTTTTGCTTGAGAAAATATACCCAGAGTTTACGTGAAAAATCATCAATAAATGTCAGCATATAATGACATTTACCTCTGGAGGGAACTCTCGATGGACCCCAAAGATCTGAATGGATGTAGTCCAAAGTACCTTTGGTCCTGTGAATGGCTTTTGAAAAGCTAACCTTTCTCTGCTTACCAAAAATGCAATGCTCGCAGAAATCGACCTTACCGGTACAAAGGTTGCCAAGATAGCCTTTCTTTTTGAGAATTTGGATTCCCTTCTCACTCATGTGGCCCAACCTCAAATGCCACAACTTCGTGTTGTCTTTGTTGGATGAGGCGACGGCTACAGAACCTATAACAGTTGAACCCTGAAGCAAATACAAACTACCAGATCGAATTGCCTTTAGTAACACAAGAGCTCCTTTTGGACACTTTTAAAACTCCACCTTCAGCTGAGTATCTACACCCTTGAGATTCAAGAGTGCCTAGGGAAATGAGATTCCGTTTCAAATCAGGGACATGTCTGACACTGGTCAAAGTTCTAACGACTCCATCATGTGTCTTGATTTTGATTGTGCCTTTGCCGACAACTTTGCATTGAGCATCGTTGCCCATTAAGACAAGACCACCATTAAAAGATTCATAGGTGGTAAACCAGTCTCTATTAGGAGACATATGAAATGTACAACCAGAATCAAGAACCCACTCATTTTTTGACCTTTGATCAGTACCAGAAGCAATAAAACACTCTCCATCAGATTCGGTTTCTACAAAACTAGCTTCGGCAGATTTTTCGGGTTGCTTACCCTTATCTTCTCTGTTTTGCTTATTTTTCAATTTGTAGCACTCAGAGATTTCATGATTTCTTTTCTTGCAATAACGGCAATACTTAGAGTTTTTACCTTTGGATTTGGATTGGTTTTTACCGCTAGCACCTACTTCGTGGTTTCTCCCTCTAACTACTAGTCCCTCACCCGAACTTTCAAAATGAATTTGGGTATCAAATTTTTCTTTGGACAGTAGGTTAGACTTGACATCATCAAAGCTCAAGGTAACATTATTACCATATAGCATAATTTCTTTGAAATGTCTATATGAGGGTGGCAAAGAAACAATAAGTAGTACGGCTTTATCCTCATCATCAATTTCGACATCCAGATTTTCCAAATCAATTATGATGGAATTAAATTCACCAAGATGAGATTGGATGGGTGTACCTTCAGACATACGGAGTGTGAAAAGTCGCTCCTTTAACCGGAGTTTATTTGCAAGACTTTTGGTCATGTACAGAGACTCCAATTTACTCCATATGCCGGCTGCAGTTTTCTCATTGATGACTTCGCGTAGCACCTCACGGGACAAGCATAATTGGATTGTGGATAACGCCTTTTCATCCGTCTCTTCCCACTGCTCCTCCGTTGTAGTGGCTGGCTTCGCCGATTTGCCGAAAAGAACTTTCTTTAGGCCATTCTGGGTAAGAACAGCCAGCATCTGGACTCGCCAGATAGCAAAACTAATTTTACCATCAAATTTCTCAATATCGAACTTCGTCGACATTTTTAATAAAAAAATCCCGGTTGAATTATCGTGGCTCTGATACCAATTTGTAGGGCTACAGAGTGTGGAAGCGTGATAAATTCAACCAAAGATTACGAGAAATTAATAAAAACAGTAAAATTGACACCGAGGTTTTAGGTGGAAAAACCCTCTTTAAATAGAGGTAAAAAACCACCGGCGAGAGAGCCAAAGATTCCACTAATATTGACGAGAGTACAAAATATTTTCTCGGGACTAACAAGACAAAATAGCCCCTTACAAATTCTCTACGAGTATAGAAATACTCAACCAAGAAGTAGAGAAAGAAGAAAATATAAAGGAGAGATTGGCTATTGAAATGTTGTGTGGGTGTCTTTGCAAATGAAGTAGCATTGGCTTTTATAGCCAAATCTGGACCTCAAAAGTCTTGCCTTCATATATGAATGCAGTCACCGATGTTGAAAACACAAAGTCACAAATGTCTTCATCATCCACAATTGTTGAAATATGAGCAACAATTGTTGACAAAAGGAGAGCAACAATTGTTGACCAACATGAATGTTAACAATAATATGGTTGGACGTGGTGATCAAAAGGAACACTTGTTAGAAGATCTGATTGGAAGCTACTCCGGTGAACCCAAAGTCATCCCGATTGTCAGGATGGGAGGCATTGGTAAAACAACCTTAGCAGAAGAAGTTTACAATCATGAATCTATTCTACGCCGTTTTGATTTTCGTGCCTGGGCTACTGTATCTCAACAACACAAAATAAAGGAAATTTTGCTGAGCCTTCTGCAATCGATGATCAAAATGGATAACACAGTTAAGACGAAAGATGAAGCAAAGCTAGTAGACATTCTACAGAAAAGTTTAAAGAGAAAGAGGTACTTAATTGTCTTTGACGATATCTGGAGTTGTGAAGCGTGGGATGGCGTGAGAGGATGCTTTCCAACTGAAGACAATGCAGGGAGTCGAATATTGTTAACCACCCGTAACAACGAAGTAGCCTGTTATGCTGGTACAGAGAATCTTTCTATGCAGATGAACTTCATGGATCAAGATGAGAGTTGGAACCTTTTTAAAAGTGCTTCATTTTCAAATGAAGCATTGTCATCTGAGTTTGAGACTATTGGGAAGGAAATCGCAGATGAATGTCACGGGTTACCAATAACTATTGTCGTGGTTGCTGGACTTCTCAAATCTATAAGGGTAATAGGAGATTGGAAAAGTGTTGCGAAAGATGTCAAGTCATTTGTCACAAATGATCCTGATGAACGATGTTCACTTGTGCTTGGGTGGAGTTACAATCACTTGACTAGAGATCTAAAAGCATGTCTTCTGCATTTCGGCATTTTTCCAGAAGACAGTGAGATACCAGTGAAGAATTTGATGAGATCATGGATGGCTGAGGGGTTCCTGAATTCAGAAAAAGACTTGGAAGGAAAGGCTGAGAAGTGTTTGCAAGAGCTTGTAGATAGATGTCTAGTTCTCGTCTGCAAGAAAAGTTTAGATGGAACAAAAATTAGATCATGTAAGGTTCATGATCTAATATATGACCTGTGCTTGAGAGAAGTTGAAAGGGGAAACGTTTTTATCCTGAACGACATTATGCTTGATGCATCATATTCAGAATGTCGATATCTCAGAATGCATAAAATGCAGCTGTTTAAGCGCGTGACTGGTGATGAAATTAATTATTGTCGCCATGGTCTTTATATGGCTCTTCTTACCCCTGTACATCGTCAGTTGAGAGATCATGACAACAACGATATTTTGAAACGAACCCATTCTATTTTCTCTTTTCATCTTTGGGATTCAGATTATATTCTCAAATCAGAGCTTATTCATTTCAAATTACTCAAAGTCTTGGAGTTGAGACACAGAGAGATTGATAATTTCCCTCTACAGATACTAAACCTCATCTGGTTGAGGTACCTATCATTGCAATGCCGTGTGGAGAATTTAAACATACCTCCAGAAATTTGCAGGTTACGGAATCTGCAGGCATTCATTGTTCAAGGGCCTAGTCGACCAGTTATAATAACTTTTCCTGCGGAAACTTGGGCACTAATGCAATTAAGGAATCTCAAACTGCCCGAATTTTATCTACCAAATCCCCCAAGCATATCTGCTGACAAAGGGAGTCACATGGGTCTTTCAAACATACAAAGTATTTCTTACTTGTCTTCGGATTGTTGCACGAAGGAGGTTATTTTGGGGATCAAGAATGTCAAAGAATTAGGAATCAGGGGAAATGAGATTGACTCTAATGGACTTCTCAACCATCTTGTCCATCTTCAGCAACTAGTAACATTGAGTTCTATATTTTTCTTTAAGCTTTTGCCAGCAAGTGCAAAAGCTTTTCCAGCAACGCTCAAGAAGCTGAAGTTGGAAAGAACTTATATAAGTTGGTCGTACTTGGACATCATAGCTGAATTGCCTAACCTTGAGGTGCTGAAGCTGATGCTTAATGCGTGTGATGGCATAGAATGGCATTCAAATGTTAATGGATTTACTCGATTGAAGGTTTTGCTAATTAACAAAAATTATCTAGAGTACTGGAATCCACAAATGACAATTTTCCTGTTCTTGAGCGCTTCATGATTAGACGTTGCTATCATTTGAAAGAGATACACATAGAGTTTGCAGAAATACACACACTACAGATGATTGAGTTAACAAAGTTTCCTCCCAAACTTGGTGAATGTGCTGCACGAACTCAGAAAGAACAACAAGACCTCGGAAACAACCCTGTGGATGTCCGTATCTCTGATCCATGTAAGTATATATATGTATTTATCAAGGTTACACTCTATTTCTCATTTACACAAGTCTCATCATACTGTTGTTAGAATCTAAGCTTGCTATATGTGAGGTTACACTCTGTTACTCATTTACACAACAGTCTATAAATATGTATATATGTGTTTTTGCAATTTTCTTTTTTGTCTATTGCAAGATATGGTGTTACTTGTTATGTGTAATTTATGTTATTTTTAGAATAATTTAAAGACCTCTCCCAAAGTTTCACTTTATAAAGTTGATCTCCCATGTGACATATGATACAACCTTACTTTGGTCATTTTGATTTCGTTGGATTTTTTTTTTTTAAATGAAATTTTGGGTTTTATTGATGAAAATAAATTGCACAAAGAGTCAAATGACCCAAACGGAAATAAAATACAAAACAAAGGCCAAAATTAAAAATCAAAAGACAGCCCGTTCTGCCAAAGTCCACATCCATTTCCGACATAAAAATGCGTTGTAAGGTTTCCTTTTCCTCATTTCCTTATCTTTCCCTTTCTCATTTTCACCTGAACAAACTGTTGCATCCAAACTTCAACCTTCATATCATTCCTCTACTATGTGTCCTTTAGCCTTCTTAGCCCCATTTATCCCCTAATAGGTAAAACTATTAAGTAAGGGCTGTTTAATTTATCGCTGTTCAGTATTCTCCTGCCTTTAGAATGCATACTCTTGAAATCTCTCCAGGAGAAATTATCATTGTCTATAGCATAATTAGCCAAAAAATCTGCTAATTTAATACCTTCTCTGTATATATTCTGCAAGTCTACTTGCTTACACATCAAATTGGCCTTTGTATCTGAAATAATATCTGCTATGCACCACGGACATTCCCACTCACCAAACAGAACCTTTTGAATGAGTAGAGAATCTATTTGTATAATTGCTTTCTCATATGAGGATTGTTTAAAATGAGCACTTGCCTTCAATACTGTTGTAGCCTCGGCCACTGTATTAATGGTTTCATCCATTCTAGCTGTTTCTGCATGTAGAATATATCCATTTTCACCCCTTAGACAAAACGCATAAGATCTTAGTCCAGGATTGCCTCTAGAAGCTCCATTCGTGTTGTATTTCACCCACCCTGTTGTAGGAAACTCCCAAACGACCTTAATAACTTTCAAACTCGGCTTGAATTCCTCCAGTGTGTGAATTAAGTTAGGCCAATTTCCCGTGAAATTCCAATTTGGCTTTCTAATCTTTATTAGCATGTGAACTGTTCTAATGATATTATGTATAGTTCTTTGATAAGACCAGAGCCTCCCATCATGTTTGCTTGCATTTCGTCTTCTACACAGTTCCCATACTATAATACTTGGCAAAGCTTTATAATATGGTTTTAAAGCCTTCTTAACTTCACATTCTGTAATACCCCGGGAAACTTTTCATTGAAATTTTGTGCGTAAACGTGTTGGGTTCTATCTTCTAGAATCAACTATAAATTTTTCATGCAGAATGTCTTAGATTATGACCCACCATTGCGTAGAGTATCGAATAATCTTTCCAACGATATGTGGATCATCCAAAACGGACACCCGAGCGACGAGTTATGAATATTCCGATAGAACCGTGAATAGTAGTGAACAGTAAAACGTGCAGGAAAAAATGCTGAGGCCTGGCGTATTTTTTCTCCAACTTTAAACGATCATAACTCCTTGTACATAATGATCTGGGTGATCTACTATATATCAACGGAAATCTCTGTGAGTCCTCTTTCCAATGAAATTGGTTTCATCGAATTTGTCTATCGGAGCAAAAAGTTATGGTTGATCTACTTCATCCTATTAAAAGCGAATATTTTGATCAATTTCAAACGATCATAACTCCTCGTACACAATGATCAGGGTGAGATACTATATATCAACGGAAAGTTATGAGAGTCCTATTTCTAATGAAATTGGTTTCATCCAATTTGGATATCGGAGTAAAACGTTATAGTTGATCTACTTCAGACTATCAAAACAGTCCACCAAAGGACAGATTCGAGAATTATTTGATTTTTAGGGGCGTTTTGGTCATCCCCCCTCGCCCAAAATCCGTCCAAACCCTATATTAAAGCCTATTAGAAGCATTATATGTTATATTTCATCAAATTCCCTCAAAAAGAAAACCCTAAGCTCCTACATCCAACTTCAAGAACCTCCAAAGTTCACCATTAATTCTGCAAATTTATTTGATTCCAAGTTCCTAGTTCAATAACTCCAAGAACCATCATTCAAAGGCATGATTAACATCTCAAAAACGAGTATCGATCTAAAGTTCATCATTCAAGGTATGTGGGGTTTTTCAACAAGAAATCTCTTTCGTTCTTGTGCCCAAAAGTAATTTTCTTTACAAAGGCATGATTTTTATTTGATTTTTATGAATTTGAAGCATGAACCCATATCTTATGATGATTATCATGAAATCTTAATAATTATGATTTTGAAAGATGAATTTACATGTGTGGAGATATAAAGCATGAATCTTGAATGATATTTATCATGATTTTGATATTTGGACCATGAATCCCCATTGGAAATTGTGTTTTTTTGAGAAAGTGTGTGTCATAAGTACGTTGATGTTGAATATTTGAGATATTTTGAATGATTTGACCTTTTGATCTAAATGGAGTTGTTTTGAACTCGAGTGTGAAAGAAATCCACAACGTGGTTGATTTTGATGGATGGGAAGCATGATGGCTCCCGATGTATATTTATATATTACTGAAATTATTTTATTGTGGATTGTCTTTGAGATAATCTGAGCTAAGTCCAGGAGAAATCTTTAGCACCGAGTGGGAGGTATAAAGCGACCTTACTTCCCTAGAACTACGTGCCCCCGTAGGAGTGAGTCTGAGGCTGATTTATATAGTGATCACTAGTTTGTGTGGATTTGATATCGATAGTCCTACTCCGATGGCAAGGATAGGACAGCTCTCCCCAACGTACTGTCTATTATAGGATCTCCCAGTGTGTGTGTGTTTTCTTGTGTCTATGGTGAATGGTGAAGTAATTTGAAAGTGGAATTGTGAAAGTTATTCTTTCAAAAGATTTAAATGATATTTACATTATGAGAATTGATATTCTTGATGAACTGAAAGTGATTGACAAATTATATGATGACTCACATGTGTTATTGTACTTATTTCATCCTCTCATGATTATGATGATTTTCTTCGGGCTATGTGAGTCTTTCATACATCCTGCATATTTCTTATAAATATTTATGATGATGATGTTTATACTACTGCATACACCCCCATATACTCGATTCCCCTCCATGGTACTGACCCACATCTTCGGATGTAGGCTGAATTTTCTCGGAATGTAGGTTCAGGTGCTCAATTCTAGGTTCGACAGTGATTCTTCGGGCACGCTGTTCTACATCCTCTGTTGTGGTGAGTCCTCATGTTCCGAGGACGTGATGTCTGATGTTGGTTTCACGGAATTGTTTACATTTGATAACTGAGTATGAGTCAGTTGGGGCATGTCTCAATGGCTCGCTGGTTTTAATGATTTTCTTAGAGGCTTGTCAGACTAGTATAGATGTTAGGAGTTGACTAATAAGTCGTATTTTGTTATCTTTCTGAAATTCTTTTATTCTTGGATGATGATTACTCTATTGATATTTGAGGGTTATTTATGGAAACCTCGTTGATTTGTGTTGAACTGAATGAAAATGGCTCAAAGGGTTAGCTTGAGGCTACTCGTAGCCTCAAGCACCGTGTGATGCTCCGGGACCCATTTTTCGGGGCGTTACACATTCCCACCATGCCATGATCACTTCTCTTAGCGATATCCCTTCAAAATGTAAACCTGCAAAAGAGCAAAAATAGGATCAAGTCCTGTTAGCAATTGTCGATCTTTGGAATACATGAGTCATCGTTTCCTGTGCAGGTCTTTCACAACACCAACATTTAGATGGTCCCTCTATTCCCCCCATCTTCTTAGTCGATCATCAACTAGAATTTTGAATTTCCATAATCTCCACATTTAAAAAGTAATCTTAAATGGAAGTCCCGTAGTCCACATCCAGTCATAGATTTTGTTGTGCTCATCTTTGTGCCTAATGAATTCCATGCTGATTTAACAGTGAACCTTCCTTTACTATCCAGCATCCAATATGGTTTGTCATTCAAATCCAAGTTTGGAGGCTTAACATTCTGAATAATATGCTCAACAATTTCATGTGGTAGTATATCCTTCAATCTATTGACTTCCCACCGTCCTTCTATTGCCACGTCCTTCACTGTATTAACATTATCATTCCATTCCTGATCTTCTCTTGTGATAGTATATAAATCTCCCATTCCTGTCCAATTATTATGCCAAAAGATAGTTTTTCCCTGTTTGCAATTCCAAAAGATTTGGTGTTCTATTAGGTCTCTGGCTTGCAGCATCTTCTTCCACATCACTAGATTACAATGCGTTTTCCTGCAGTATTTATTTCGCATAAATGTTCTTCAAATGGATTGTTTTGTTCTAAAATTCCACCATAGTTAGAGTTGTTGAAACATCATGCATTAGCCGAAAGCTCAACCCTCCTTCCTTTTCTGGTAGACATAGATTTGACCATCTAGTCTAATGTCTGCCTCTTTCCCCAATACAGCTACTCCAAAAGAATTGAGCCATCATTCTATGTAACTGAGTTAAAACATTTAGCGGTGGATTCATCACAGATAGACAATGTATAGGGACACTTTGAAGAACATTCTTTATTAAATTGCTCTTCCTCCATAAGAAAGCAGCTTACCTTTCCATGCTTGCAATTTAGAACTTACCCGCTGCATTAGTTGATTATAGTAATTCTTCTGCTTCTTTTATAAAAGATACGACATCGTAAATAGTTGAAAGAAAATTCCTTTTTTAGGATACCTGTTGCTACTTCAACAATTATCAACTGTCCATCTGGTACACTATGATGAAGGTAAATGGCAATCTTTTCTTTGTTGACTTGTTGCCCCGATACCTTTTCATATTTGTCTAGTATGTCCTTTACCAATTGCATTGTCCTTACCTCTGCCTTGTACAAAATTATCATATCATCTTCAAATGCCAAGTGATTAATTTTGGGACTTCCTCTGGGCATTTAAAATCTTTTAAAAGCCTTCACCTCTAGTAAACCATTTAATGCTCGAGAAAGAACCACAGCTGCTATAATAAACAAAGTAGGAGACAGTGGGTCTCCCTGTTTAAGACCCCTAGATGATTTGAAAAAACCATTCGGTTGTCCATTGATTAATATAGAGTACCAATTACTCCCAATTAATCGAAACACCATGTCTATCATTTTCTCACTGAAACCAATCTTCCGTAAGACCTTCAAAAGAAAAAGCCATTCCACCCTATCATACGCTTTCATCATGTCCAACTTGATGACCAAGTTGGCTGATTTTTCCCTTTTCCTTATTTCTGTAATGATCTCCTACACCAAGAGCACATTCTCTGCAATGCTTCTACCTTGTTCAAAACCAACTTGCTCATTAGAGATTATTCTTGGTAGGATCTTCTTTATTCTTTCATGCACTATCCTTGAGAAAATTTATTAACAAAATTACTCAAGGAAATAGGCATCAAGTCCGAGAAATTTCTGACATTCACTTTTTTTGGAATAAGAACTACATTTGTATGCATTACAAACCTAGGTAATTCTGGTCCTGCAAAGAAAGACTTCACCATATCATACACATCATGTTTTATGATTTCCCAGGCGTCTTGATAAAATGCACCTGTCATTCATCTGGGCCTCCTGCGCTATGTCTATTTAATCCCATAACCGCTTGATAAACTTCTTCAATTGTAGGCTCTACATGCATATTGTTACTTTCCTCTTCACTCAAAACATTCGGTAAACCTTCAATCATGTCATACTCAAATTCTCCTTCTTGTCGTTTAAATTGATTTCTATAGAACTTACCAGCAGCTTCAGCAATATCCTCTTGGTTTTCCATCCACACCCCTTTTCATTCTGAATTCTGTTTACTTTTAAGTCTCCGTCTTCTCCCATTAAAGAACTTTGTATTTATTTCTCCATCCTTGAACTATTGCATACCTGCCTTATGTTTCCAGAATTCCTCTTCCCTATGCAAGTATAAATTCAACTTTGCCTGTGCTTCATGCAACTTCTCCCTATTAGCTGCCTTGGGTTTTGTTTCAAACTATAATTCAGCCACTTTTATTACATCTTTCAAAGTTGCTATCTCCTGGAATATATTGCCGAAAGTTTCCTTACTCCATTTGGTTAGTGCTTTCTTTAATCTCTTCAACTTGTAGTGAAACATGTTAAACGAATTTGCATGAAAATCAACTTTCCAATGTTGTCTCACTACCTGCATAAAGCTATCCTCCTGTAGCCAAAAGTCTAGGAATCTAAAACTTTTGATTATGTTTTCATTAGTAGTGCCGAGAGTCAGTAACAAAGGGGCATGATCTGATCTGCTTCACATCAAGTGTTCCACTTCTATTACTGGAAAAGCACTCTGGATCTTATCATTGCAAAGAATTCTATCCAGTCTTTTAAAAATGCACTCATCATCGGTTCTTCCATTGCACCAGGTGTATTTTCTCCCTTTAAATCCTCTATCGTCCAGAAGATACATATTAATGCAATGATTAAAATCCCTAACCTCTGATTCTGTTACTAGGAGACCTCCTAACTTCTCTTCTTCATTAGTAATGACATTGAAATCACCAACTACTAGCCATGAAGTTAGTGTATCTTGTGAAATTGCATACAATGATTCCCATAATTGAAGCCTCTCATCCGGATTACATTTCGCATATACTAATGTAACCACAACTTCCACTTCATGTTCCACTTCATACTAATGTAAAAATATATGATTAAATTAAACTTACTTTCCTCTTCTAAAATTATTTTGCTTAATTAATTTTATAAACATGTTTTATTAGTTTCTATCCTTTTATTTATTCTATTCCGTATTGTTGTTAAACAAAAATAAAATTAAAAATGAAGAGTAGGTGTTTGCTCTCTTGGCTATCTTGGACGCAAAATTTTAAGGTGTCGATTTTGTAAATTATAGTAAAATACGGTTTGCTTGGAACTCAACTTTTTTATGAAATAATTGAAATATCAAGAAGCGAAATACTTTGTATAAATTTTTAAATATTGTTAGCTGGCCAACATTTTCAACTTTCAATAAATCTTTCGGCTTTGTTCCCGGCTCCTTGAAAGTATCTCCTATCCAGAAAAAATTAAATTTATTTATTCATTACAAGTAACTTTATTTTGTTTTGTTGTTTTCTTCTAGTAACTTTATCTACTAAAAATATTGTATTTTATGTCGCATATTTAATGTGTTCATAATTATATTCATAGACACTATTACAAAAATAAATATGAAAATAATATTTATTTACGTAAATGAACTAATGTATGAACAAAATATTTATTCATATTCAATGCTTGTCTAGCTTGTGTAAATAAAACATACTGCTGAATAGTTAATTAACAGTTACCAAGTTCTAGTCATAACAAGTGATATTAGCAAAAGACAAATTAGTACATGATAATAAATAAAGAAAAGCATCTAGTACCCACTATGACCGAATTTGCTACGAGATACTCCAACTTCACGGGGTCCCTATTATCGCCTGAACTAAATTTTAGCGTATTTTTGTCATCTTTTTTAGCTGATGTGGCACCTTATGTCAACCTTTTTAGCTGACATGTCACCTTTGACGTGGACCCTATATTATGTATAAAGGTTCCACGTCAACATAAAAGGGTGATAAAAATATGCTAAAATTGAGTTGGAGGTAATAGGATCCTGTGAAGTTGGAGTGTGTTATAGCAACTTTGGTCACAGTTTGAAGGGTACTAGATACTAGTTCCCTTATTTTGATCTATAGCTGATCAATGTGTTGATTTTTGAAGTATTGTGGTCGCGTGGAAAATGATTTATTATAATGTTGTAGAAACCCAAAATTTGAATGAAAACTTCGAGATGTAGGTAACATTTAATTAAAAAAAAAAAAAGGGCAGCCCGGTGCACTAAAGCTACTGCTATGCGCAGTGTCCGGGGAAGGGCCCCACCACAAGGGTGTATCGTACGCAGCCTTATCTTGCATTTCTGCCAAAGGCTGTTTCCAAGGCTTGAACCCATGACCTCCTGGTCACATGGCAGCAACTTTACCAGTTACTCCAAGGCTCCCCTTCATGTAGGTAACATTTAGCTTACCTTATTCAATTTTGTATAGTTTTGGAGGAATGCGCAAAATATCTTGTTAGCATCAAATATTGTGTCTCACGCGATGAGGGCAAAGATGTGGTAGGTTGTGTTAACTAGGTGACAAGTGCAATATTATATGTCAGATTGCATAAACTTTCTGAAACTGAATGCAGAACCCTCTGTTAAAACTTTTCTAAGTCAAAGAGGAAGAACTCAAGTCGATTACATCTCATGAATCCCCGTATGATTTGCTCAAGATGGTTTATTGACGATCCATAATTTAGAGTCAGCAGATTCAGAATATTTGTCACACATTTAAATGATTTTCATATGTGTGTTCTTGTGTCTGTGTGTATGTGTGTTCTCACATGAAGTTGAGTTGAAAGATGTGAGTTTGGTTGAACAAGCTCTAAATCCGCATCTGAATAATGTGACTTGTTGAACTTCTACTAACCCTTTATTGTTTCTTTTCAGCCGAGAAGAGTGTTTGTGATTTTGAAGAATAATTTTTTTGAGCTCAAGGGCAGAAGCATTGAACTCTTGGGATTTCATTTCGGTTCCTTTTTCGCAAATTACCATTAAATTATCGGTTTCAAGAAACATATGACTTCCAAGAAGATGTGATCTCTCTTGTATTGTAACATATTTTTGAGTTGATAGAATTTTTACTAATATTGCTCAGTTGGACATTACTAAAATTTCTAAGTTCATGAGCTCATAATGGTTAACACAATCGTACGCTCATTTTATTTGGTAACGTTTTTTCTTAAATAAATGGAAATGTGCATTTATATGGTGGTTCTCTTGTGTTACTTCATTGTTGACGGGTTCCATGGATCGATCCATGTGAGAGTTGGAACCTTTCTAAGAGTGTGGTGTTTATAAAAAAGGCATTACCATCTGAATTTGAGACTATCAGGAAGCAGATTGCAGACAAATGTCATCTCGGTTGTTGGGATTTTGTCAAAACCTAAAGACGTTGGAAGATTCGAAAAATGTTGCTGAAGATGTCAAGTCATTTGCAACAGATGATCCTGATGAACAACATTTACATGTGAATCAATAGTAGTTCTTTACTTCTTTTCTCTTTGGAAACTCGAACTGACAATATTTTAATTGAATGACTCAATAATTAAGTCAACACCTCTCAGTTTACTGAACCTTAACAAATGTATGTTTTAGTTTTAAAAGCAATTACTGAAAGTTCATTTCGGAATATAGCTAGATTTAACTCTCACGCAGACAACAGGTAACATTGCGGAAGCACTTTGTTTCCAAGATTTTCCTGTTCTTCTTGAATTATTGTTGAAGAATCCATGATCTTAGGCCTAGTAGTTCTTCCACAACAATTTGAAAAAAAAAAAAAAAGTAACAACTGATGAAATAGGCATAACATGACTATGAACATATGAAGCAGTCAGTTGGATTAGATACTTTTTAGCTATGCAGTAAATATTATTAGTTAGCTGTTAGAGTGGGTAAAAGTCCTACATTGATTGGGGAATGGACTAGTGGTTTGCTTATATGGACTTGGGTAATCCTCACCTCTTGAGTTAGCTTTTGAGGTTGAGTTAGGCCCGAGGCTCATTTTTCACATGGTATTAGATCCAGGTATATTCAGAGCCAGGTCCATTCCCATTTTGGGCTACCGGTCCATGCGCCAGTGCCAGTTGGGCCTGGGCGTGAGGGGGGATATTAGAGTGGGTAAAAGTTCAACGTTGATTGGGGAATGGACTAGCGGCTTGCTTATATGGACTAAGGTAATCCTCACCTCTTGAACTAGCTTTTGAGGTTGAGTTAGGACCAAGGTTCATTCTTGACATTAGCCACGTGTAAAATTTAGTTACAGATATTTTTTAGATGAGAGCTGTAGATATTTTGTAGATGACAACTGTATACAAAGTAGTATAAATGTACTGTGATAAGGACAAAGGCAGTTATTGTCACGACCCGAACCGGGGCCCTGGCCGTGACGAGCATCCCGAACCATGAAGGCCCGACACACGCTTCTTTATCTGGTAATCATGCATAATATTCATAAAATAAAAAATAATGCGGAAATAGAAATCTGAAACAAAAACATGGTCAATCTGAACATGATCATAATACTGAAACTGAAAAATGTGTCTGAATAACAATATCTGACTCAGTCTGCGAAATCTCTACTCTGAACTAAACAAGCTGTCTGAAAACTGGGACAAGGCCCCCAGTAGACCAAAACATAACCAATGATAAAAGTCTGACATGACTAGGCCTTCTGAATTATAGAAGGCTTACCACTGCAAGATCCGGTTTGCAATCTGAAAATATCTACTAATTAGCTGGACCCCTAGACTGTGCCTCAGAACCTGGAAGGAGGGGGGTTAGCACAAAAGTACTGGCACGCGAAGCAATCCAAAATAGAGTAATTGAACATATATATATATATAATATGAGAGCAAAGTTTTCATTAAACATCATGCATAAAATAGTTTCTGAAAACATATGGGCACTTTATGAAAACATACAACCTATCTGTAAATTTCAAATTCTGATCTGTGTATTACTTCTGAGTTAGGTGGTATCCCCTACAAGTCTGATATTCCACGGGTGATATGGAATCCGCCATTGACACGGCGGGAAAGCCTCCAACCCGAGTGTGCCACAAGGGTTGGAGTTCCTGAATCTGATATGCCACAGGGCTATAAGCAAGCGTAATATATAAATCCGGAACGGTAAATCACGATTTTGGGCAACGAGTTGTCTGAACTCATGCCTTCTTCAGGGAACCGCCTAAGCTCTCTTTATTCCCAATTTTTATCCTGTTCTAAAACATGCATGTTTCTAGTTTCAACATCTGGAAAGTCTAATTTCAAACATGCATTTAAATCTTTTCTAAATTAGCATGGCAAAATCTTAGTTGGTGTCGTCACACCAAGACTTGCAAGTCCTATTTCTGAGCCATAATGTCATAAGCATGATCTTTCATGAAAATATAGTTCATACCACCCAAATATGTAATTTACATAAGAGATTTTATGTTCCGAAACTCAAGTCAAAACCATGCAAAAACTTTCATCAAACATATGGTGGTCATGTGCTTTTCGCAAATCCATGCACTCTTTCATTATATGCATAATCAACATTCACAACCCTCTCTTGCGTGTTAAAAATCATATCATGCTTTTCAAAACGCATTCAAAACAATTCGTATCATACGAAAATAGGAAATCTCACAACACAAGAGGGATTCATTATAATTCATGCTTTCAAGACTGAAACACATACATACATATACATATAAACTGTCAAATCACTTTGCGAAAGGCCAAAAGACCAAAACAATGTCATTAAAGCATTCTAAAAAGATGAATATGTTCATAATTCAAAACCTCATTCTAAAACATGATTTTTCTATACTCATGAGAATTTAGGAAAACCCCGCGTACCTTTATTTAAGAAATTGAGGGATGATCCTTGAAGCCTACGATGTGGGAATTCCAAATCTCCAATTATCTTCCAAAACCCACGGTTGAATCTTGAGTTATTTCGGAATTTTTTTTTGAAACTCTAAGGAATGTTCTTGTAACACCCTATATTTTCGGGCTAGAGTTTAGACCATCGTTCCTACGTATATAGACCCAAACTGAATAATTCTTGTAACGCCCCGCATTTCTGTCTACAATATAGACCATGATTTCGATGAGTTGATAATCCCAAAGTAATAAATCCCATGCCAATATGGCATGTTAATTATTTGTGCAGTATGTGAATCCATTAAAGCTTGAATTTAGACCATAGAGGTCCTTCAACTCAAGGGCCAGTTGAAACTATTTCGATCGATTAAGTTTTAGTGAATGTTGTAATTTGTGTCAGCTTCCATTGACCATAACTCTCAATATATGTCGAATTAGAGAGCCTACTATGTGTCAAATGATAGGTCTTCGAGTTAGCTTTCCAACGATACTAATTTTTCTAAAATCCGGCACCCAAGCAATAAGTTATGGTCTTTCAAAGTAGTATGCGTCGTGTAACCAATCGCACATGGCCCCTAGAAAACATAGGCGATAGCATAGGCGGCTCCTATGTAAACATAAGCGATAGCATAGGCGGCGCCTATGTAAATGTTTCAAGTGAATTAAACGCTCCGTTTATGAGGGAAAATGGTCATTTTCCCACCCTTATTTACCCATAAACACGAAATTCAGTTCTCAAAGACCCCAAAATACACCTTTATTCATCAAAATAGTTCAAGAACTCTCTCTAGGATTTCAAAATAAATATCCAAGTAGTTCAAGATTCAACCATGGGTTTTCAAAACAAATTGAAGATTTGGAATCTCTGCAACGTAGGCTTCAAGAAGCACCTATCATATTCGCATAGAGAGGTACGTGGGGTTATCTAAAAAATCTCATAGGCTTTAAAAATTCATGTTTTCAAATGGGGGTTTTGAAATTATGAATATGATTATGTTTTAAATGTTTTATGATATTGATTTGGTCTTTAGGCCTAATTCCAATGTGATTTGATATATTATATATGGATATGCATGTGTTTCATAATGATGATAAATTGAGAGCATGATTTATACGGAACCCCTCTCTTAATATGATATTGTTTTAAGTTTTCAAGTGATATGAATCGTTTGAAATCATCTTGAAATGCATGTCATGAAATGTCTTTAAAATGTCATGATTTGGATATGATTTTTGACTTTCAAAGAGAGGGTTGTTTTGTTCATGTTGAAATATGTTGCATATGATGATTGAATGAAGAGAATGATATGATACTAATGACTTGCAAGTCGGGTATGACGATACCCGACAGAGTATGACATGTGATTGATTTGAATAAAGTTTGAATGCATTGATTTTCATGAGAAAGGTGGATGCCCGAAGAAGGCGTTTGAGTAAAAGGACTCATCACTGAAAACCGTAGTTGCTGATGCGGGTCATATAATATTGTATCCTACATGGGAGGATAATAAAATAATTGGGACATCTCACATAGGGGGATTCCCTACGGTGTACTCACATGGGCGATATACTGGCTCCAAAATCCTGACGGCTACTTGGATTGGAAGATTGACCGCCAAGCACCAGAGGTGGATTCGACATAGCCGTGGAATTACAATTGTAGGGTATTCCACCTAGCTCAATCGCATTACATTGGTATTGAAAACTATAACATTATGCCCATGTGTTTTCAAATAATTTAATATGAAACTGCTTTATAATGGCTCTCACCTATATTGTGTAAAAATATTATATTTCTATTTTGATTTCTCTGCGTACTAGTACTTTTGTATTAACCCCCTCTCCTCCCAAGTTCGGAGGCACAGTCTAGGGATCCAGACAACCAATAGATTCCTTCCAACAGATCACAGAATCAAGTGGTGAGCCTTCTATATTTCAAAAGGCCTGATGTCTGCAGTTTAATTTATCATTTATTAGTTTTGGGTCTACTGGGTGCCTTGTCCCAGTTTTCAGATAGACATTTATTTTAGTCATGTAGTAGAGATTTCGCAGACGTTATAGAGATGTTGATTGAGATTGTGGGACATTATCCCCCATTATTGTTTACATATGATTCTTGACCATGTTTCCATTATAGAGTGTATCTTTCGCATCTCTTTTTCATATAAGTCATGTGCATGATTACCAGATAGATAAGGGGTGTTTCGGGCCTTGATGGTTCGGAATACTCATCACGGCCAGGGCCCCGGTTTGGATCGTGACAAACTTGGTATCAGAGCACAGTTCATGGTCCCAAGGTGTCTGCAAAATCGCGTCAGGTAGAGTCCTGTTTATGGGTGTGTAGCGCGCCACACTTATAAGCAAGAGGCTACTAGGCATTTAGGAATGTCTCTCTTTCTTCATATTTTAGTCTATGCAATAGAGTCGGAGTGTTCCCCTTTCATGCTCTAATTCGTGCTATGGTGTTGCCCATATGAAAGTAAAGTCATCCCAAATTCTTTCCTTACTCTGATGTTCTCAGACATGTCCCATTATTGGGCTGATTCAAGTGCAAAAAGTTTAGAATATACATGATATAGTCCTTTCCGATTGAGTCCTATAAGATTTTAAAAATTGTGCTAAGACTCGATAAGAGTCTGTTAGTGCATCAATATGTGTTGATTCTGATGTAAATATTGATCCTGATGGAATCGTGCATTCCAGTTTAAGGTATTAAGTGTATCTAGTTACTCTCAAAACCTTATTACAAATGTGGACAATGTATAGCAGAATGTTGGAACTATATTTTCACCCGAATAGTATCTTAAGTTAAAGTGTTGTTTTCATGACCTATTGGTAGTGATATTGGACCAAGAAGTTAGTGATGTAAAGTCACAAATTTAGAAGTCCGAGTGAGGGTGATTTTTTTTAAATGAATATTTCAGTTGAATAACCAATGTTTGAGGATGATTTACCCCTTTATAGTGATAAACTAATGTGGTAGCTAGCCGCGTGTGTGGACGGTATGGTAGTCCATGGAGGAAGTGTTTTACTCAAATTTTTATTTATACAGAATAATATATATATTATGTGTCAATTTTGTATCCCTTGTAATATGTAATCTTGTTATCATGGTGTTTTTGAAAAGAAAAAATTTTAAGTCTAGTAAAGTCGTGTAGGGCTCTTTTGATTCACTAGCATAGTTGTCTTGTCAATCATCTCATTTTCTTGTTCAAAATACAAAACCAAAGTCTAGTGAAGTCGTGTGAGGCCTATTTTGATTCACTAGCAACTTATTGTCCAAGTTGTTCTTTCGTTGGTTTAATATATGTATGGCTAAATCTGTTTGCATGAGATTGAGTTGGTAAAGAGATAATTCGTCCTTGTAGTTAGTTTAGTATAAGGTAGAGAAGGAGTTGTTAGTCAGAGTTGTTTTGCGAAGAAATTTTGACTTTTGAAATAGAGTCGCCACTTAATTTTGAAAAGGAATTAAGAAACCTTTATAAAACACTTTAAAAGATCTAAAACAGAAAAATCATTTAAGTTAAAAGAGATTCTGGATAAGTGATTCCTATTAACGTTTTAGGAAGGTGTTAGGCACCTAAAACGTCCGCTAACTTGCGGTTATTCGGACTGTTTGAAAATCGTCTTTTGATTAACTTCGAAAAGATTAATTTGTTGAAATAGTGATTTGATTTTTTTCAAAAGAAGACTTGTGTAAAATAGATTTAGGCGACTTAGTAGGGATTTTAACTAAGTCTAAACAAAACTAATAAACAAATAAACACATAAAAGGGGAAGGGAGGATAAAGTAAAGGATTTAGACCATTGATCCCAAATCAACGAGACCTGTCCTAGTCTAGTTGGGCTTCCGATCCATTTCACCTGTCCTAAACTATTTTTCGAGCCTTTGGCTCGAGTCTTGCTCCACCTGTATTAAATACAACTTTGGCTTCAAGGCCCAAATAAATAAGAAATGAATTCATAAATAAAGACAACAATAGGTAAATAACAAACGCGACTTTCGGGTCTCGTAGCCGCTTCAAATGTGCGACTTTAACCCCTTCTTCTCCTTTCGACTCCTTGTATCCGTATTCTATGAGGTTGATATCCAAATTCTCCTAAAGGGTGGGCCTCACTGGCCCGTTGTACGATACAATGGAAAAGACTCCAATTGGACTCTGAAGAGAGTTCATGCAAAGAAAAGATGAATAAATTAATGCCCATTCGAGACATAACATACCTCAAAATAAAGAAACATCAAGGACTAAGTTTTGAATGATAATGATGCACACACTTATGCACATGATAAGAATGAGAGTCAATCGATAAGACGCAAAGCCTAGACGGGTTCATATAACAATCCGAACAGAATGAGGCAACTAGAATGAAAAAAACTTCTCGCTTAATTCAATAATTTATATTGCGCATGGTTTGAACAATACCTAGATAATCTACTTAAGAGGTGAAGATATATTCATGGACAAAACAGTGAATACAATAAACAAAAGGTCACAGAAGGATAAAGAATTCCCTGCACAAGTTCTTAAGAGAGATTTTATACCAAAAGCATGGTTCCACCAGGTGGTGATGATTCTTACTATATCAAACCAAATTTTAACGCTCCTAGACCGCGAAAGACTAATTATTCCAGATTTCAAACAAAGGCATTTAACATGGGATAGGATCAAATAGAGAAGGAAAAGACTAGATATAGATAGTACGAGAAACAATCCGATCTTGAACTCCTCAAAGAAAATAATCAAAATCAAGCATTTTTAGATAAGTGTGGACTAGGTTCTATCACAATATAACGAAACATATACCCATGGCCTTCTTTCGCAAGAAAAAAGGCTTAAAGGCTCTATCGAATTTGAACTCACAGTGATTTCATGGTCCTATTAAATAAATATTAAAGGGAGGAAAATGAAAACTGGGAAGAGGACCTGTGAGGCAAGAATGTCTTTCTATTCACATGAGTATACATGAAACCCCTGTACAGACGTCACCCAACAGACGACGACTACTCCAAAGAAACGCAAGAGGGACTAAATCGATCATGTGAGTAAACTAAACTTCAAAATCTTTAGAGCAACAATTAAATCTGGAAACCACTTAATCAGTTAATTCTTGACAGTGGGTATTTAAGGACGGAGATAAGCGATTATGACGCGTTATCTCATCCCTAATCCTATTTCTGAAAGAAAAATGAGTATAACTTCATCCCTACCTTCTTGATATTACTGAACAAGAAAGATTACTGGGAATCCTTAGCTCATGTACAGACAATACATAATGTAATGACAACAAAATTAGTCTAATTTTCCTGAACAAACACCCTTAAATGTGCAGCATCCACAAAAATACAACAACATTTATCCTTCTAATAGGATTTCATACCGAAGATGAACTTAAAGGAAAAATGGAAATCTGAATTCGGGTTTTTGAAACCAAAAGAAAGGTATAATCCACAGATTAAAAAAAAAAAGCATGAGGCATAGTATATTATCCTCATACTCACTCTCTCTCTCTCTCTCTTCGACAAACCCAAAAGATAAGCTTTTGGTAGCTGAAATAATTACCGAGGAATCACAGGATTTTTCTGTTTTTGGAGGACTTATCCTCATTATTCTTTGTCAATTTGGAAGGCAAAGAACTCAAGAGAAATTCCTACTAACGGTATTATCGGCACAACAGTTATAATAACGAAAAACAACAAAAGCAAGCCAAACGGAATATTGTCTCTATCTTCCTCTTCGCTCCGACCAACTCGAACAAAATAGTCGTCGAGGAATCCTAGGATTTTCTAGCATATTTTGGACCTTGCTCATTGTCTTTTTGGCACATAAGAAGCCAGAGGAACTTGAGCGGTAGCTCTGCTAGCAACACTTCTAGCTCAACAATGACACCATAATCCAGCAACGATCCTGAACAAACACGATCAGATAACAACTACAAGCCAAACATCGTCGACTAAAACTACGGAATACAATCAAAGTCACAAACTTTGCCTAACATACCAGCCCTTCCAATCACCATCCATACACCGAGGGAAGCACAGGCCGAAAAATACTCAATAACACCAAGAGTGGGCGACAGATCATGATACCAAAGTAAAAAGGACGACCGGAAACAAACCTGAACATAGATTAATTCTAACATAACAATTCATTCAACATTTTTCATCAAAAACAACAACCTATGGTCTTTGAGACCTCTACAGCACATAACCCAGCAAACAAAACTACGATTTTACCAGAAAATGGAATGAAGCAGAGAAAGTCAAATAACGAAATAAAGGGTAAATGAGTGTTCACCTCCTTCGGGGAGCAAAACAGGATAACGAGCTATCCGCGGGACCACCAGAAAATATCGTCTTTACTATCAACTCGACACTCTTCTTTAGCCGATGAGCTTTCGAAATAAGAACAAAATTTATATTTGAGACTGAGTCTCCTCAAGAATCTTTCTTTCTTTTTTTTTTTTCAAAATGTTTAACCCACAGCTTTCTACAACCCCAATTTCGAACCCCCTTTAGGACCCCCAAAGAAAATCCCCAGAAATAGTAGCTCCCCGAAGAAACTCTGATTTTTGAACCCCAAGAATCGAAAGAACCAATTTTCTGGAAAAAAAATCAAGCTTCGAAAGAACCCCCAAGCAATTGAAGCCAATTTTATTTCAATTATAGTCAATTTAATAGATTGACCAAATTAAATTGATACTCGATACAAATTGATACCTCACTTAATCCCAAGCTTCTTGATTTGATAAAATCAAACACATATTTTCCAAATAAATTAATTTCAAGAATAAATTATACTTAAATCAAGATTTTTCAACCATTTGAATTTATTTCAAAATAATCCTTGATAAAAATTTCAATACTCCGTAAAATAGATATTTAAGTAACAAAATTACATATTTTTGTATAATTGAATGCGATAATATATAATCGCTACTTAAAATGATAAGTTTACCCAAATAAAAAGTTTGAAAAGATTCTTATTCAGATAAAATATATGTTGCGATTTTATTTGAAAATTGAAGAAACTCGAGATTAAACGTAGTTGTGGAGGGCAAATTAGGTGTCAACAAGGGTGATTTGTTGGTTGCTTGAATGTGAAAATGGCTATATTAGCGAGTAAGTTATGATTATAGACTCATGGTTGTTTGAGGAATTTGAAGGCAGTCTAAATGTATGATTGAGTAAGTATGAGGTGAGAAATCCGTATAAGTAGAAAAGATTGTATGGGGTTATAATGTAAGATTAAGGTTGATCATGTCTATTATGTGACCTTACCCCTTGACCTTCTTTTGTTTGTAGTTGTGAACTAGTACTACTTATGAGAAGGTATGTAACGTATTTTGAAGTATTTGGGATAGAATGTTCCAATTTGATGGATTAGTATATTATGTTGCACTCGTCATTGGTGGTAGATGATTGATGCTAGACCATTGGCTTGAATTTAATGTAGGATGTGGATGTAAGAATAGTGGCATGAGATTAATGATGTATGTTTGTGGGAATAAATATTAGTAGGCTTGATGTGTTGAAATAGTACGTGCTAATGAGTTATGATAAGGAAGACCGCAAGGTCAAGGTCGATTATTGTTGTTATGAAGTTATAGTGTACTAGTGTTTCTTGATGTTTATTTATAGTTTCCAAGTGAAATTTTGTGTAAGGTTGGGTTGTAAATCATGCATAGCACTCGATATTAAGTTTGAATAGTTGATGTCCATGAAGGTGGATGTGAAGATTTCTTGGTTAATGAATACTAGTTGTATAGAAGTGATCTAATAGGCTTGAATGGTGCATGCAATAGATTAAGTTTATTTGATTCATAGTGAGGTATGATATTGTATGTATGGTGTAGAAGTATGCCTAAGGTGACATGAGGTTGCGGCATTCTTTCTAATGCTATTACTTGTTGTGCGTGGCTAGTGGTACCATTGAATTGTTAAGTTGAGAAAGACTAGTTAGATGGTATATAGTGATCTAAATAGCCATGTTAAGGTGTTTTCATTGATAGTGTTGGGCCTTTTGCGATGATCTTGATTCTCATAGTAGAGGGATATAAATTTGGAGTTGCAATAGTGGTAGGCTATGTCGAAAGTGATATGGTTCATCAAAGGATTGGTGATATCCATGTTAAGTGTTAGCATCTAAGCTTGAGTTTTGAAGGTTTAACTAATAGAAATAAGTGTGGAAGCATTATACTATGACTATTGGTGGCTATGGAAAGATAAGAGTGTATCCCGGAAGGTAGTCATTTGGGTTAAGTTCTATGATATGCGTGTACTGTCATTTTTTTTTAGATCCTAGAGTGCAGTAAGTGTAGTTCAGTTAGAATCTGGTAAAGGATCTCCCAAAATCTAGATGATGACTTGAAGCTAAGGGGAAGATGATAGAACGAATGACCAAGTAAGGCTCTCAGATTTTAGTAGTGATGCAGTATGATATAGAACATCAGAAAGTGAGGGTGAATCTCAACCCATTCCTACCTCAGTATTTTTTTTCAGTTATCCGGGTGCTTACTCATGCCTTACGATTCAGTTATGTGATCATAGTTCATGATCTCTGTATATGATAGAGAGTCACGTACTCTTCCAGTTCCAAGATAATGAGTTCTAGTTCATTCAAGTAATCAGAATCACATTCCTTATGTTATGAACTCTAGTTGAGGTCATGCAACTCATGATGCATGTACTCATGTAACTCATGATGCATGTACTCATGCAACTCATGATGCATGTACTAACTCTTTATAATATGCTCAGTCCCGTATAAAAATCTTTTCACGCTTCAGGGTCTTATGTTTTAACCTTTTAGTGACCCTCCCTATGTAATGATAGTGGTGATGATGTAAATGTTCTTGTTGATGGAAGATCATAGTATGTTTGTTTAGATAAGGCCATAAATATGAAGTAAGATTTGGGGCCAAGTCTTTGATACATGTGAAGATTTGGGGCCAAGTCTTTGATACATGTGATGGTTAGTGGAAAAGTTTGTGTGTGTATGTTTTAGGGTAGCACGTGGGAGTTATATTGACAATAGTTTAGAGACTATAGAGACTATGTGAAGTATGTATCTATGGGTGATTGCCTTGAATTTAATATGTGGTTATAAATTAGGCTTGAATGACATTTTAGAATTGTAGTGGAAGGTCGCAATATGCATTAGCGACTTCATATTAAGAGTTCAGAGTAGTCATTGAAGTGGTAAGGCATGTTATACTTAGGATGTAATCTTTAAAGGAGATATAGAAGATTGCATCATATGGTTTAGAATAATAACGTGGTCTGGCATGTTGTATTTTTGTGACTTAGAGTTAGTCTTGATCACGGCGAAGGGATTAAGTTATTTCCAACATTAGCAGAAAGATTTGACAATGCTCATATGAAAATTTTAAGCTGAGTTGAATGAATATGATATTTAAGGAGAATAGTATAGTTAAGTGATATTCGAGAACTGTGCTAAGCTTGAAAGTAAGAAGTTTTAATGCCAAAGGCCTGGTAATTCTATCCTAATTCAGTAGTTATATGCCTATGTTCCAAACTGCAGAGTAGTGTCAATGTGGTGATTCCTTAGTTGAATGTCTTGTGTAATCCATACCCAAGATTCATGGCTCCCTATTACTGCTTGAACTTCCTTAGAGAGAGTGTTGAACAGAATACTCCAGTTAAGTATGAAGGTCCAGCATAATTTAGTCTGTATAGTCAGTAAGTCAGTTTAACAAGCAGATTTGCATGGCTTGTTTTCTCGTCTTATTATTTATTCATGCTACCTGAAATCTCAGACATGCTACTATTCCAAGATAGAGTATACTAGTTATTACGAGTATAGATTAGTTCATACGTCATTAAATTCAGATTCCAAATGTTCAGTTATGATTCAATTCGTAGGTTCCTTGTGCATCATCTCAGTTTTCCGAGTATCCTAGTGAATTGAGCATTCATAGAGGCACATAGTGTCCTAAGGGGGAGATACCCCATTCAGTTGTAAGCATAGATTCTTATTACAAGTTTTGCATCAGCTATCACTGCATATTCAGTGTTCATACGTTAGTTCAGTCAGATATGAGTGCATTAGAAATGCATGTTCAATAGAAAAAGTTCAGCTTATCAGTGTATTTAGTCCTGTGTTCATGAGAACAACTCAGTCACAGATCCATGCATTAGATATGCATGTTTATTATGAGAATTCAGCTTATGAATAGCTTCAGTCGTGTATTCCATGATTCAGATATGTGTGTCCGATATAAGAATTCAGAATATCAGTAGTTCCAGTCTTATAGTCATGTTTCAGATCAGTGCATTCTTTCTTAGAGAAACATATCATGTCTGTGTTATTCCATACCTCTAAGCTTCAATATGTTCCTACCCATCATTCGAGGATGAATGATCCCAAGGGGGAGATAATGTAACACCCCATATTTTCGGGCTAGGGTTTATACCATCGTTCCTACCTATATAGACCCGAACTGAATAATTCTTGTAACACCCCGCATTTTGGGCTACAATATAGACCATGATTTCGATGCGTTGATAATCCCAAAACAATAAATCCTATGCCAATATGGAATGTTAATTATTTGTGTAGTATATGAATCCATTAAAGCTTAAATTTAGACCATAGAGGTCCTTCAACTCAAGGACGAGTTGAAACTATTTCGATCGATTAAGTTTTAGTAGATGTTGTAATTTGTGTCAGCTTTCATCGACCATAACTCTTTCTATATGTCGAAGAGAGCCTACTATGTGTCAAATGATAGGTCTTTGAGTTAGCTTTCCAACGATACCAATTTTGCTAAAATCCGGCACCCGAGCAAGAAGTTATGACCTTTCAAAGTAGTATGCGTCGCCTAACCAATCGCACATGGCCCCTGGAAAACATAGGCGATAGCATAGGTGGTGCCTATGTAAACATAGGCGATAGCATAGGCAGCTCCTATGTAAAGATAGGCGATAGCATAGGAGGCGCCTATGTAAAGATAGGTGATAGCTTAGGCGGCGCCTATGTAAAGGTTTCAAGTGACTTAAACACTCCGTTTTTGGGGCAAAATGGTCATTTTCCCACCCTTATTTAGCCATAAACATGAAATTCAGTTCCCAAAAACCCCAAAATACACCTTCATTCATCAAAATTGTTCAAGAACTCTCTCTAGGGTTTCAAAATAAAAACCCAAGTAGTTCAAGATTCAACCATGGGTTTTCAAAACAAATTGAAGATTTAGAATCTTCGCAATGTAGGCTTCAAGAAGCACCTATCACATTCGCATATAGAGGTACGTGGGGTTATCTCAAAAATCTCATAGGCTTTAAAAATTCATGTTTTCAAATGGGGGTTTTGAAATTACGAATATGATTATGTTTTAAACGTTTTATAATATTGATTTGGTCTTTAGGCCTAATTCCAGTATGATTTGATATATTATATATGGATATGCATGTGTTTCATAATGATGATAAATTGAGAGCATGATTTACACGGAACTCCTCTTTTGATATGATATTATTTTAAGTTTTCACATGATATGAATAGTTTGAAATCATCTTGAAATTCATGTCATGGAATGTCTTAAAAATATCATGATTTGGATATGGTTTTTGACTTTCAATGAGAGGGTTGTTTTGTTCATGTTGAAATATGTTGCATATGATAATTGAATGAAGAGAATGATATGATACTGATGACTTGCAAGTCGGGTATGGCAATACCCTACAGAGTATGATATGTGATTTATTTGGATAAAGTTTGAATGCATTGATTTTCATGAGAAAGGTGGATGCCCGAAGAAGGCGTTTGAGTGAAAGGGCTCATCGCTGGAAACCGTAGTTGCTGATGCGGGTCATATGATATTGTATCCTACATGAGAGGATAATAAAATAATTAGGACATCTCACATGGGGGGATTCCCTACGGTGTACTCACATGGGGGGTATACCGGCTCCAAATCCTGGCGGCTACTTGGATTGGAGGCTTAGCCGCCTAGCACCAAAGGCAGATTCCACATAGCCGTGGAACTACAATTGTAGGGTATTCCACCTAGCTCAATCGCATTACATTGGTATTGAAAACTATAACATTATGCCCATGTTTTTTTAAATAATTTAATATGAAACTGCTTTATAATGGCTCTCACCTATATTGTGTAAAAATATTATATTTCTATTTTGATTTCTCTGCGTACCAATACTTTTGTATTAACACCCTCTCCTCCCAGGTTCGGAGGAACAGTCTAGGGATCTAGACAACCTGTAGATTCCTTCCGACAAATCACAGAATCAAGTGGTGAGCCTTCTATATTTCGGAAGGCCTGATGTCTGCAGTTAAATTTATCATTTATTAGTTTTGGGTCTACTGGGGGCTTTGTCCCAGTTTTCAACTAGACATTTGTTTTAGTCATGTAGTAGAGATTTCGCAGACGTTATAGAGATGTTGATTGAGATTGTGGGACATTATCCCCCATTATTGTTTTCATATAATTCTTGACTATGTTTTCGTTATATAGTGTATCTTCCGCATCTTTTTTTCATATAAGTCATGTGCATGATTATCAGATAGATAAGGGGTGTTTCGGGCCTTGATGGTTCGGAATACTCATCGCGGCTAGGGCCCCCGTTTGGGTCGTGACAGTTCTTAAGAGAAAATTTGAGAAAAGGAATATATTTTTGATGAATTGGGGGCTAAATCTAGTGTTATAGACGAAATTTGGGTGAGGTGAAATGACTAAAATGCCCCTAAGAAAACAAACAAAGTCGATACTGTCCCTCAGTTGACAAGCTAACGGGCTGAAGTAAAATGGGTATAACTCCTTACTCAGATGTTGTATTTGGATGAAACCAATTGCATTGGAAAGAATAATCAAAGAACTTTCATTTGATAGGTAGAAGCTCTCCTAGTTAATTATATTCAGAGAGTTATGATTGTTTGAAGTTGACCCTGAACTGCTGAAAACTGGGCAATAGGCTATGCATTTTGCTACTGTTTTTAAATCCAAACGCAGCCTTATGCATTCCGAAAAATTCCGACACTTATAAGAGATGTACTATGAGCTTTTCCAACCATAACGCAACTTGAAAATCTAAAAACAGAGGTCGGAAAGGTTGAAAAGTCGTATCCCGAAGATTGCCAGCTAAAATGACTCTAAGTCCTCATTACACTTAGAAAATATTTCAAGTTTTTAAGTGTAAGAGCACTCTATTAAAGGCTAATCCATGCGACTTTTACGGGGTTTTACAGTTATCAATTCATTTTTCTTCCTTCATCAATCAATAAGATCTCTTCTATTCTTCCTGTTTCTTCTTAGCTCAAGCTCAACATCAATGGCTGTCAATGATAGTTGAGCTTCTAATAGACAAATTCTATCAACAACATATCCAGCGAAATCTCACACGTAAGGGGTCTAGGGAAGGTACCTAGAGCATACGTAGACCTTAATCTATAGAGATAAAGAGGCTGTTTCCGCGAGAAATTTTTAGTCACCAGGCGCTACGTTTAGACAAATACTAGTGGATTTGAGCAAAAGCTATTGAGTTCACGTGAATTGATAGATTGTGTTTTTGATCCGCATCTGCATCTTGCCATTGATTAAACTTGAGTTATAAAAGGAGAAGGAATTTTGTAGCTATTTTACTATTTATAATCATCTTCTCCCAAGGTGGTGAAGTAAACCGGCAAGTGGATCAGCTTGGATCAAGATCAATCCACTTCTTTTCTAACCTATATATGTTGCTCGAGTCGTTTAAAATAGAAGGAATTGTTTTTAATAGCTTCCCAAAACTGGGGCAGAGCAAGCAACGGTCATAGGCTTATAGCTAAACTAAACTTGTTGCGTAGCTTAGCCAAAATGAGTCATGGCCAAAGAATCACTGACAAAAATGCAGGGTAAGGCTATGTACTATAGACGCACATAGATATGGGCCAACGTCTCGGCACTGAAGGACATTTGAATAGGAAAAATGTGTTGACTTGGTCAACTGATCCATCAGAACTATGAGAAGTATGAGGCAACAAACCACTAACGAAATCCATGGTGACGCTTGTTATCCAATCCTTTTCCGAAACCTGCATATAAGGGAAGCTTTTAGTGCACCGAACTTGTCGATACTTATAAAAATTTTCTTAACATTCAATCTTGAAAATAAATGTAAATGTTTCAATATTTTTTCATAAACAGTAACTTCTTCCAGTTTTTTAAAAAAGAAAATGCATTGTTTCCACCTAAACTTTAAACGAAATTACTGAGACACACCCGAACTTAAGGGGATCCTATTACCCCTGAACTAATTAAAACCGTATTTTTGGCAACCTTAGTGCCTGCGTGGCACATACGCATGCCATGTGTTGATTCACTGATGTGGTCATACTTGGACATCATAGCTGAGTTGAGATGTAATATAAGCATTTTAGCTCTCACATGGAGTTGAGTTGAAAGATGTGAGTTTGGTTGAACACACACTAAATCTGCATCTGAATAATGTCACTTGTCGAACTTCTATTGACACTTTTTGTTTCTTCTCAGTGGGGTTCTGATTCAGAAGAATATTAGCAAAGGAGTTCAAGGCCACAAGGATTGAACTCTTGGGATATCACTTTGGTTCCCCTGTCGCAAATTACCACTAAATTACCGGTTTCAAGCAACATATGGCTTCCTAGGAGATGTGATATCTTTGTATTGTAGCATATTTTTGAGATAATATAATTGTAAGTACATATGCATTGAATCGTAAGTGATAATGATATAATATACAGGTTTCCATGTATATTCTCTAATGCATAAAGCCTTGCCACGGCCTTTAGGTGATGGTCTATGAGACTTACAGATAAAAGATGTTGCAAATGTTGTTGAACATACAATTCAACTAAGAGTTACAGAAGTTGTAATGGTAAATGATGATATCCTGAGGGTAAAAGCACATGAGAGGCTTTCTGATAGCCTACAAGTAGCAGAGGGTATTGATCGTGTCCAGAACGATTCACCAAATATTCAAGTTAAAGGGAAACAAGCATCAAGCAAATCTTTTTTTCAAGATTCAAGTTCAACAAAAGATATTCTGAATATTAAGAACGTTATGGTGGGGCCTGATGATGAAAAGGAAAGGTTGCTACAAGAATTGACTAGAGGCTTCTCTGGTGAACTAAAGGTCATCCCAATCATCGGTATGGGAGGCATTGGCAAGTCAACTATAGCGAAAGAAGTTTACAATGATGTATCCGTTCTACATCACTTTGATTTCCATGCTTGGGCTACCGTAACTCAACAACACGATGTAAAGGGAATCTTGCTAAGTCTTCTGCATTCTACAATCAAATTGGATAACGGAGATAATATGAAAGATGAGGCAAAGCTAGCAGACATGCTACCGAAAAGTTTAAAGTGAAAGAGGTAATTAATTGTCATGGATATCATATGGAGTAGTAAAGCATGGGATGATGTGAAAAAATGTTTTCCGATTCGGAACAACGAGAGTAGAATACTGCTGATTACCCGTAACAGTGAAGTGGTTTGTTATGCTGATACAGAGAATCTTTCATTGCAGATAAGCTTCATGGATCAAGATGAGAGTTGGAACTTTTTTTAAAATGCAGCATTTACAAATGAAACATTACCCTCTGAATTCGAGACTATTGGGAAGCAAATCGTTGACAAATGTCAAGGACTACCACTAACAATTGTCATAGTTGCTGGCCTTCTGCGCAAATTTAAAAGGATAATAGAAGATTGGGAAACTATTGCAGAAAATGTCTACAATCTCTTGAAACGAACTCATTCCATTTCTTTTTTTTTTGTTGTTATTCTTCAGTCTGTACTCTCAAATCAGAGCTTAAACATTTCAAGTCACTGAGAATCTTGGACTTGGGTCCGATAATGCTTGATAATTTCCCTCCACAAATACTGTACCTGTCCCGACAATTGGGATGCCTTTTAGTTCATCGGAGGAGTCTCTTGTGAGGTCTTCAAGCATCCTTTTCTTTTCCTTGTCACGTCCAACCACATTGTTCGAAAATCCAGATTAGGTAATTTTTCCTAACTCGTATCTCGTGCCAAGGACCATGTCGATGCTTGTCAATCTTTATGATCTTGAATCTTTGCGACTCTTCTGGGACACGGTCAATGTCCTTCACTACTTATTGCAAGCTCTTACGAAGTTTCTCATGTGCTTTTCCTGTCTGCATTTCATCTTCTGCTATTATAGTATATCGTAATCCAAATTTAATTTCATCTCCAGCGATTTTTGTAAAATATTTTATCCGCGCTTCCAAATCTCTCATTTCCCCATAAAAGAGTCAAAACTTTATAAAAATGGGATGACGACAGCAGCAGATCTAGAATTTTCACTTAGAGAGTCGAAGAATAAAAATATAGTGCCTATTATTTGAACTTGGAACTTCTACCATGGTATTTGGAACAACTACAACAGCAACATACCCTGTGAAATCCAAAACGTGAGGTCTGGAGAAGGTAGAGTGTACGCAGACCTTATCACTACCTCGTGGGGGTAGAGAGGCTGTTTCCGAAAGTATTTGAGAAACTGTTATTTTTGATAAACAACAGTTTATAAAAAACGTAGCGGAGAATACAAGATAATAGTAACTAATACAAGAAAAAACGTAACTAGAAGGAGATGAGATACTAGAACATAGAAAGGATATGAAAGTTTAACAGACGACATAATTGCACAACCCCTTCAATAGGCGACTGCCCCATTATAACGTGCTTGCGTAACCAGGATCCCAGAGGAAAGCCACCCTATTGTTGGGTTGTAACTTCACCTCAGTCCCAAGTCCACCCAATTGTTGGGTTGTTATTACTGTAATAATCCCATAACGGGGTTCATAACATCTGAAATCTTCAATACTAAGCAAACATCAGTCCGAATCTAATACAAGAATAACTACGGAAGGCACAAAATAACGCAAAACAGTCCACGAAGAGGAATCCGAGGACCCTTTGAGAGTTACTTCGGCCAACAACAATAATACAAGAATTGCAACAATAACAAGAGGTAAAATAACAATAAGAGGATGAACAACATGAACAAGACACAACTTTCGGATTCCACAATAACAACAAGATCCCACGGTTACAACAACAAAGAAAAGAAAAGATTACATCAAACAAAAGGATAGATAGTTAGACAAAATGAAGGTATAATCTTAAAAACTCAAGAGCCTATTCCACTCTTGGACCTTTAACACCAAACACAACAAATACCTAACTCCTACGTTGGTAAAAGAGCGACCTCGATCTCCCAAGCATCCAACGTTTCCAAGCTTGAATCCAGAACGAGTGATTCCACACTCAAGTTGAATATCTCTAGTTACTATGTTTCGGCCAAGAGGCCATTCTCTCAAGAGAGGGTGTTTCAATGTTACAACTTTCAATATTCTTCAAAAACTAAGTAGTAAATGACCTAACATATTCTATTTATAGTAGGTTACAAAAATAGTGTGAAATGTCCAAAAGACCCCTTAGTCAAATGCTTCACTTTAGGTTCCCTTGGAGTGTTTTGGAGCCTATTTAGGCCCTCCTTTGCACTTCATTTGCACACTTCAAGTCTCGGGTTCAATACATCTCACATATGCCCACCTTAGTGGTCGTACTCGTATTAGAATCATAATCACTTCGACTAAGTTCACATTCAGCGTTAGCAAAAAGAACATAAAGGGTCAGCTATAAACTTCAAAATTGTTTGAAACTTCAAAGGCAGTTATTGTACTCACCTGGATCGTTGTAAGAACGGATGTTTACACCTTTGCCTCCCAGAGATTCTTGCTTTTCTTGAATACGACCAGCAGAAGCCACAAGTTTTGCGCTACAGTTCTTTAACTCGATTAGTTGTAGTCATGAGTAAATATCTGCAAACTCAATAGGGATCTCCTCCAATTATACAAGGAAGAACGTAATTAGAAGAAGATGAGAGGATAACAGACTAAGCCAAAGCTTCGACATAATTGCATAACCCCTTCTATAGGCGACTGCCTCCTTTTAACGTGCTTGCTTAACCCGGATTTCTATGGAAAATCACTCAGGCCCAAGTCCATCGTTTACTGTGTTATTACTTGTGTGGTCAACAAATCCCTTAACGGGGTTCATGACATCTGAAGTCTTCAATCCATAGTAAACATCACTCCGAATCAGAATCACTTCGACTAAGTTCACATTCAGCTGCAGCAAAAAGAACATAAAGGGTCAACTATAAACTTCAAAAATTTTTGAAAATTCAAAATCGTTGTAAGAACGGACATCTACAGTTTTGCTTCCCAGAAATTCTTGCTCTTCTTGAATTCGTCCAGCAGAAGCCACGAGTCAGTTTTGCGCTACTGTTCTGTAACTCGATTAGTTGTAGTGAGTAAATATCTGCAAACTCGACAGGGATCTCCTCCAAATGAAGGCAATGTCTGATCACCAGATGCTCAAGAGCAGGAAAATGATCATTAGTAGCTTTCCAACATTTCAGATTTGTACCTTCAATTAGCAAAAGAATATGATTTTTGACTTTCTTTTATTTTTTGGCTTAAAAATACTTTTTTCGTTCAATTTTTATCTGTCACATTACCCTTCTCGAGAGCCAAATGGCATGAAATTTGACAAATATTTTAAGATTTATTGTTTCATTATGTTAACATAAGAAGGACTACAATGTATAGCATTTTTTGTATACTTTTCAAACATATAAATTTAAAATATTACATTAATCTACTTCAATTTATCTTTGAAGTTTAGTAAATTTGACTTTTATAAAATAAAATGTGTCAATTAAAAATGAATGAAAGGAGTAAATATCTAAAAATATACTATATTTTATTTCGTACGAATATTTAAAAAATGTTTAAAAGTACTTAAAACAAAGAAATGCAACAAAGTACATAAATCGGGCTCCCCATCAATGCGATTTACGTATTATATCAATCCCTTTATATTTCAAGGGTATTTCCATTAATATTCATTGTTTTAGGGGAAAAATGATATTATATCTCTCTTTTTCATGTATAAAATTCCTCTTATTTAATAAAATCTTAGCGCCATTTTTGTTCTCAAATTTTAAAATATTAACAATTCTTCTTCCACTCTGTACTTCAAAGTGAGTAATTTTTTTCCTGATATGTTTTTTTTTTTTTTTGGTTTCTCATTCGGTGTTCGTTATTAGTATTGGAACTTGACTAATTTAGATTCATGTGTCTGAATCTAATAGCAAAAATCTAATGGCTTTTTGGTCAATTCCTAAATAAAAGCAGTCATTTTTAGATATAATTTGTGTTTTTTTAGTTAATTGTTGTAATTATTCGGCAATAAGATACGTTTGAAATGTTATTAAAAATTTTTGGGTTTTTGATTTCTGCAAGTTGTTGAGTGAGTGTTTTTTGTTTTTTGTTTCCATCCGGTGTTCGGTACAGTAGTGGATGAACTTAGAGGATCCGGCAAATAAAGGAATCATGGAATTATTCAACAGAGCGATATTGGTTCCCGAAATTCGATTTCTTGACTGAACTTGATTTGCTCAGAGTAGAATTTGAAAGTTCAAACGCAAATGATAGTGGGCCCTCTTTAGCGACAAATTGGTCGTGGGATTTTCACTTTCCATCGAATTTGAAAATGTTGGTGTTGCATGGCTTTCCTCTGACATCCGATTCACTATCAACAATAGTGAGACTGCCCAACCTTGAAGAGTTTTTCCTTATTAGAACAATATTCCAGGGGGGAGAATGGAACATAGGGGAGGAAGACACCTTTGAGAATCTCAAATATTTGGAGTTGGAAGAAGTGACTCTTGCTAAGTGGGAGTTTGGAGAGGAATCCTTTCCCATGATTGAGAAATTAGTACTGTGGAAATGTCATATGCTTGAGGAGATTCCACCTAGCTTCGGCGATATTTGTTCGTTGAAAATCATCAAACTTGTAAAGAGCCCTCAACTTGAATATTCAGCTCGGAAGATTAAGGAATATGTTGAGGCTATGATGCGAGGGGACGAGCTTCAGGTCCTGGGTCTGAATAATATCCCGTTATTCAAGTAGCTCTTAAGCACCACCAGAACAGGTTCTTCTCTGTTCTTTTGCACTGTGATTGAGGAAAGCTTAAGGTAATTAGGAAAATCAGCAGGGCATGTGTGTGTAAATTAATGTAGTGGGATAACATTTTGTAAACACCATTGTGGGATGACATTGATCAATATTTATATGACTTTTTATGTTTCTTTCTTCATTTTCTTGTTTTCTTACTTGTTCCACCTGATAAAGTTTTTCGCACATTTTATACATCAGATCCTGAGAACATTGAAAAGAAGGGAAGGATAAGCTACTTTGGAACAATCAAGGAAAGAGGAAAAGAAAATGAAGGAGTTCGAGAGAAGGAGGAAACAAACAACTCATCGTCATTTCCAAATCTGTCAGATAACTGAATCGAAAATGCCAGCCAACACAGCAAGAGCGAATCCAGTAGTAATCATGAAAACGGAGGCAGAACCGATCAAGATACAGGAAACCAATCAAGTAGAGGAAACGGAAGTGCGACGAATAGAGTAAAAATGGAGGTATCACATGCTATGCTATTGCTTAGTAACTTTCATCAATAAATTATCATCTTAATCTTTTATTTCAATCTCCTATTTCCTTTGCTAAATTTATCTTCAGTATCATAATGTGGATGAGTCTTGATGTTGAATATATATATGTAGTGAGAGAAATGTTATATATGGTCAATTCTTTAGTGCGTCTGAAGTCCAAATTTGACAATGTGCATTTACTTTGTAACTTAGCAAAGGAAAAAACTATTTTGGTTAGCTAGACATGAGGAAATAATTGGCAGGAAGGTTCGGACAAGAATTATTAAACAACAGACAATAATCTCATTAAAAATCTAATGCAGGAAGGTTCGGACAAGAATTATTCAACAACAGACAAGAATCTCATTAAAAATCTAATGCAGGAGGGTTCGGACAGGGATGAAGAACCTGTTGCTCAGAATTATTCAAGTGTGGCTAGATCAGTGAGGATACATCAGTCTGGCATCTTCCGAAATAATCCTAGAGGAATCCACTATCTGTTTTACGTCGAGCAATAGTAATTTCCAATACCATTTTGTGTAGTGGCTGCTCCACTAGACCTTTCGGTGAGGCAAGCAGTCAAGAAGAGTGCAACTTCCACAATGACCACGTGCAGCTCAAGGTGGGCTTGATATTTATTTGCTTGAAGCAACAAGATTTAAAAGGGTCATTTCTTATTTTAAATAATATCACATGAACCTACTCCATCTTCTTTCTTGCTTTTATTTTGTTCCGTTAATTAATTCGCATCATTATTTCTAAATATCATCATAGAGTGTGTTACAAAATTTTCTGCACATTTTATGCCTCGCTAGTTGATGTGCCACTGCTATGACTCGCACTGCAAGTTTGCTGCCACCGAACGCCGGCGACTTCAACTGTAAGTCTCTCTTTGATACATAGATGGAGTTGCCGTTTCTCTGCTATTGGGAAGGTAAGAAGTGAAACAGAAGGTCGGCAACCTCTCTACTATATGAAAGTTACTCTATATATCAATTTTTTTCTAGTGATTGTAAATCTTTCAAGTACTGAAGTCATTGAGAAATTCCAATGCAACAGGAAGTGGGATCTCTGCCTGCAAGGACTTATAATGGTCGTGCAGGCTGGTGGAATCAACCATCGATAAGCATTTGGTGTTTAATTATCTAGATGTTTAGAGTAATGAGGTGCAAAGCACATTGCCTTTCTGAAGGTTTATTCTTTTCTAATTTTGGATATTCTCATTTTCATCACTCATATCTTCTAACCGTGGTTTCTTTTCTACAGGTGGCACCTTTAAGTCCATTGACAAACTAGAAAAAATAACTAATGAGGTGAAGCTTGAACAGTCACCAGGTGCAACTTCACCTGTAATGCAGACAACTTCAAATCCTCCAGCATCTATATCTACCACGGTGGCTGACAGCGCTGAGCAGCTAGTTGACGCACACGTGATGAAAGAAAAAGAAGTGCAGGTGGATGAATTCGCCTGAAAATGCTGATGTATCGCGGTTGAAGCTAGCAATACATGTGTAAATAATCTAGCTGCTACTCTTGTTTTAGCGTTATCACCTAGAATCTATTGCTCATAATTATTCAAATGTGGCTAGAACAGCACAGATACACAGAGGCGAAGCCACACTTTGAAGTATATGGATTCTGAACTTTCCACTGAACTCATAACTCGTCTGGTTCACTATAAAATATTTATAGAATGAATTTTCTAATAAAACTACAGGGTCTAAGCAGAAGCTATCGGGCTCACCCGAACCTGTAGCTGATGCTCTAGCCCTGCCCCTGCACATATATCACACGGTCATCTTACTTTGAGCAAGTTGCCAAGAAGGTTGCAACTTCCATAAGACCCAAGATGCTGTGACAATGACCATGTGCAAATCCAGATGGGCTTCATATTTAACTAATTTGCTGAATGAAATATGCATGTTGAATCATTTGAGCTTCTTAAGAATTGGGACAGAAGTTAAATCTCTGTCTTCATGTTTATTGAATATTTGGGTCTTCTGTTTTCTTCATCTTATAAACTACTATTCGTTTTTTTGGGTGCGTGTAAATTGACATTTTGGGATAAGTCTCACCACACTCTCACTCTCGATTTTTACCTCACACTTGGTTTCACTAGTGTTGAAAGCCGGCTTGTACTTCATGAGTGATTGAGGGATGAGTCTATCTTTGCCCGGAATAGATTTTCGTTTGAGTTGACTCAAAGGAAAATTTGTTTGCGGACTTGAACCAACAAGACACAATGAATTCACAAAAGAGAAAAGCACACAACAAATGCTTAACACGAATGAACAAACACAAAGACTAACTAACAATCTAGTAGATGAGTACTAGTTTGCCAATTAGTAATGGAACCAACGAAATTGAAACTAAGGAACAACAAAAGGAAACTAAGAAATCTGAAATTTGAGCCAAAATTTGATGTGTGAACAGTAACTTGATGACGTGGCAGCCACATATTGGTTGCGGTTTCTACAATTTTTATTTTCCAAAGTGCTAGTCTAGACCAATTTTAATTTGGATTGGTGAAATTTGTTTGAAGGAGGAAAGAATAAGTCTTGGAGCCTTTTTTTTCAAGTTTCAAATTTCAAGACTTGACTTTTGTAGTACTTTTCCTTAAAACATGGACCCTTGTTTCATGGGAAAGTGGTTGAGAATTGATGTAAAGTCTTTTGGTGGTTGGGGGTCTTTCAAGACTAACAATTACTTAAACCTCTTTCCTTCACCTTTTAGGATCTATCATTCACTTTATGTTCTAACAATATATGACGGAAGGTGAATAACTTAAAGAACACCAAAAACCACACCAAGAACAATAACAACAATCTTCAAGAACAACAACAATTCCAACGGCCAACTCCAATCCACAACAACAAACGGCCAAGTCTCTTTAGTGTTGTATCTTCGGTTTTAACAAGAGATGAAGGTTGTGAAGAACTTCAAGAACAACAACAACATTCACCAAGAATAACAACAACAACACTTCTTTCAACAACAACAACCAAACACAGCCAATCAAGTTTCTCAACAACAATGTCTACCACAACAATATTCAACAACAATGGGCCAAGTTTATGTTCATAATAACAACATCAAAATACAAGATCAAATCAAGATATAGACTCAATGTGTTAGTGAGGAACAAAAATAACACTTAGAGACAACAAAGACAAGTAAAAATCTCAGCCAAGACACAACAAAACACAATTTTTGGCCAAGAACACAAAATGGACAGATTGTTCTTTTTCTGGAATTTTAGATTTCAATTTTTTTTTTCAAGTGAGCTAGCCCAAGATTTGATCTTGTAGTAACAATATCAAGCCATTCTCGGATACCAAATGATACGAAAAAGACAACTGAAGCCACAAAACAAACACCAAATCAGTCCACTAGTTTGAAGAACCATGGACTTATTTGGTGACCACTCTCGGATTCACTACAACAACAACAAGAATGAAATATAAGGGTGTGTTTCAACCACAAAACATCCACCAAACTAGATTTAACAACAAGAAGATGAAGAACAAGATGAACTTAACAATGGGAATAACAACAACAACACAAACGGGTACAATACGAGGTACAAACGTTACAAGATTGCAAGAATAGAAAAGATAGATAGAGTGACATATACTATCTCATGAACTAAGAACCTAAGTGTATTAAAGCACCTAGACCCTTAATACAATGATAGTAGGAACACCTACTCTTTTCGGTGAGCACAAGAGAGACCTCAACCTTCTCTAGCACCCAACGTTCTAAGCAAGAATGCAACACTAGTGATTCCACCCTAGTATCACCCTAGTTACAAGTTTTGAATTTGTGCCTCAAGGAGAGATGACTTGTCTTTCAATGTTATACAACATTCATTATCATCAAAGTCTAATGAATGAAACCCTAAAAGGTTCTATTTATAGATATTACAAAAATAGTGTGAAATGTTCATAATACCCCTCAAGGGTGAGGTGCCCATCAAGTGGAAGAAGTGAGCTGATTTTGGTGTGTTTAGGCCCTCTTTTACACTTCACTTGTGCACTTCCTTGGACGGATTCATTACGCACGCATTCACCATCCTCGTGGTCGTACTTGTATCAAGTTTTTGATGCATATGGTTAGTGATCCAAGTGGCCCGTGTTATGAAAGCACAGTTCACGAGTCTTAATTACAGGAAACCAGTCAAGAATAGGAAAACAAACGTGTTACATACTATGAATTGCTTAGTAACTATGATCAATAACGATCATCTTAAAATTTTACTTATATCTCATATTTCCTTGGCTAAATTCATTCCAAAGTACAAATGAATATAGCCGCACAGGCTGCTACTCTTGGAAAAGCTACTAAAAATCTAATAATTCTGATCAATACACAAGAAGATCATTAAAAATTAAATGCAGGGCGCTTCGGACAGGGATGAAGAATCTGTTGTTCGAAATTGTTCTAGTTTGGCTAGAGCAGCGTGGATATCATCCGAACATCTGCCTAAATTATCCAAAAGGAATCCACTATACATTTTACGTCAAGCAATACAGGTGGAGTAACTCCCGATATAATAGTAAAAGCAGGATGTGTCTTAAGAGATTTAATATTTCTCCAAGAAGAGTTCAACTTCCACAAGATCCATCAGTGTCCAAGTCAAGTTCGGGTTCAAATTGGTGCTGCCATACAGCATTTGGTTTCATGTGCATATTAATACATCAATGCTGGATATGAATTGGTGCAAGAAAAATGTACTAAAGAATATCAACTTTCATGAAAGTTAAAGCATCCTAGTAATTCCTTTTCATTTTAACATCTTCTAACCGTGGCTTCTTTTCTTCAGGCAGCCTTTGAGTCAATAGATGATCTTTGTTAGACAAATGTAAAAAAATAACTTTCATGAAAGTTAAAGCATCCTAGTAATTCCTTTTCATTTTAACATCTTCTAACCGTGGCTTCTTTTCTTCAGGCAGCCTTTGAGTCAATATATGATCTTTGTTAGACAAATGTAAAAAAATAACTTAATGAGGTGAAGTTTGAGTGTCACCAGATTATGGTTCCAACTCTAAGCACGTACTATGCGGAGGTGGATTTCAAGCTCAATGTAGAGTGTAGTGGAAGCCTGATGCATATGGTTAGTATTTTGAGAAATTCTGTCTGGCCTTTATTGAGTTGTTTCCAACTTTTTTATCTATGGTGTTTTGCAAGTGTTGCCTCTGGTTTGTCAATAATTATCATGCTCAGTTACTTTGATCAATAAATTATCATCTTGAACTTATGTTCATAATGTGGACTAATCATATTGGAGTCTTTTATGTTGAAAACATATATAGAATCAATGCAAGAGTAATTTCTGGTGCAACTTCACTTGTAATGCAGAAAACTCAAATCCTCCTGCCTCTATATCTACCGAGTGGTGTGGTGCATGTTGAGCAACAAGTTGATGCACAACAAGTCGAGCTCAATTTGATAAATTCGCCAATATCGCTGCGCAGGCTGCTACTCCTGTTCCAACTGTTATCGTACCCTGAAGTTGATGCACCAGCCCTGGCCCCGAGGGATATATCGCTCGGGCATGTTCCTAAATCATCTAAGAGGAATAGGAAGGTTACAACTTCCACAAGATCCAGCAGGCTGTGATAATGACCACGTATATTTAACTAATGTGCATAGGCAAAGATCAAGATCATTAAGTTACTTTGAAGCTAAGAAGATTTGTTAAAAATATGGTGTATACCCTATTATGATTGTAATATATCTGATTTTCTCTTATGTCAGTAAAACTCTTTGATGATTATAGCAAATGTGCTTTTCTTCTTGTTGGTGTTTTTATAAGTTAGTGAATGGTTTGTCCCCTCACCAGGATTAATAAAAGTAACTATTGGTTGACAACTGTTTGGATTTAAAAAAAAAATAGACTTTTTGATTTGTTTTTTAAAGAGATCTAAAAGGGAAAATATAGCTTGAAATTTTATGACATAGAGCAGGCATATTCCTTGTTAAAAACGTGGTGCATATATACCTTTATCTTTAATTCATAGTGCATATAACACTTTTTTTTTTTGAGAAAATTATCCCCTATAGTATTATTAGATTTAAAATAACAAATTTTAGCGACACTTTTAGATAATTGCATTCATAACAATTTAGTTATCAGTTATAGCAACTTATTAAAAGATATATTATTTTAATTGTATTTTCAAAATTCATTTTTAATTATATAATTTAAAATCAGTTCCATATTTATAGGGTTGTAATCAATATTCCCCTTAAATTGTGTATTGATAATTATGGTAAATATATATTCTCTTTCTCCTTTCTAATACACAACCTTTCAAAAATTTATTGAAAATTCTGATTCCATTAACTTACTCATATAATATTCATATTCTTTCCTTGAAAATACAAAATTAAAAAAAGTGGGTTTCATATATTATTCATCTTGTTCATTGAAAAAAGTGGGTTTAAGATAATATTCAGCTTTTTTATGAAAAACATAAAATTGATATATTTGTTTTTCCATTCTCCATTGTGAATCATGTCTAAACCAAAATTCGATTCTACTCCTTCGCGTTGAAGTCCTAGAATAAATTAACCAACGATTTGTTCCATTGTGAATCATTATTCAACCAATGATTTGTTCTCCTTCGTCAGAAATTCTCTTTCTTCTATTTTTCCTTTTGTTCTTTAAAAACAATATGGTATAAGGAGTATTGTCAATTTCTTTATTATTGAACAATCAGTTTGTGTTGGTAACAACATAAAAAAAAGAATTTAAATATAGATCGTAATCTTTCATAAGAATAATATGGTGAAAATTATCTTTTATTTATTTATTAAACTGTTTCGCGTAAGAAGTTTGTATAAAATCAATATGCAAGTTATCCTATATCTCAGTTTTTGCATATCTTTCAAGAAATACCATCATCACAAACAATGTGAAACCTCTGCAGGTTACCGAGAAAGCCCTGTAAGAGTTTGAATTGTGATGCAGGGTGGTGGGATTTACGTCACCAAGAATCAGCCACAGATAAGTGTTTGGAGTTGCGAGACAGTTGTTTTTAATGATCAAGATGTTGATGCTGCATTTGGCCTCATGTGCAACAGTAAGTGTTTATCGATAGAAAAATTGGTGCATATTTCCCTCCTGTTTCTAAGAAAAAGAAGTTTATCGATAGATTGCACTAGGTAATTGACCAATGAGCAATTACCCAACATGGCTATCGGCATCCTTCACTGATGAGCACACTTCTCCTATTCCTTTGTCAAGAATACTCGAGGTACCCATTGTTGATTCTCACAATTAGAAGTATTGAATCTTTCTGTGGTATTGAAGGTTCTAGGTTAAATCGTCCTAGTTTTTTGTTTCCAATTTTGGCTTCTAACGGTGTCTTCTTTTCTGCAGGTGGCACCTTTAAGTCCATTAATGAATAGAAGTCTGTTGTCTAGCTTCCACTCAATTAGAAATGAAGCACCTTTTACTCAGATACACATCACAAAGTCTAATGCCGTAAGGTTTGGAAAGGGATGAAGAATCTATCACTCGGAGTTATTCAAGTGGTTAGAGTAGTTCAGATATATCACCCTGGCATCTGCTTAAATCATCCAAGAGGAATCCGATATCTGTTTTATGTCGAATAATACGTGGAGGAACTCTCGATATACCAGTAAAAGCAATTATAAGCATGAATGAATTTTTGAAAGGATAATTTTCCCTTGGAATTTTGAACATTAATGTTGTACACCGGAATTAGGTATCTTAGGTAGTACACGTCAAAGAACGTCAACTTCGTTTGGATCGGATTTTGTAACATTTCTCTTAGAAAATGATCCTCGAACGTTTAAAGAAGCGATGTCGTCATCAGACTCATCCTTTTGGAAAGAAGCAGTCAATAGTGAGATTGATTCAATCTTAAGTAACCATACGTGGGAATTGGTTGATGTTCCTCCAGGAAATAAACCTTTAGGTTCTAAATGGATCTTCAAAAGGAAAATGAAAAAGGATGGTACTATTGACAAATACAAGGCAAGACTTGTAGTAAAAGGCTTTAACCAAAAAGAAGGTCTTGATTACTTTGATACATACTCGCCAGTGACAAGGATAACCTCAATTCGAATGTTAATTGACTTGGCGGCAGTATATGATCTTCAAATCCATCAAATGGATGTGAAAACCGCATTCCTAAACGGAGTATTGGAGGAAGAAATCTACATGGAACAACCTGAGGGTTTTGTGGTTCCAGAAAAAGAAAATAAGGTGTGTAAACTTGTTAAGTCACTTTATGGACTAAAACAAGCACCTAAGCAATGACATGCAAAGTTTGACCAAACCATGTTGGCAAACGGATTCAAGATAAATGAATGTGATAAATGTGTATATATTAAGGACTCACCAAATCACCAAGTCATTGTATGTTTATATGTGGATGATATGTTGATCATCAGTAGAGACATTTGTGACATAAATGCAACCAAACGAATGCTCGAGAGCAAGTTTGATATGAAAGACCTTGTATTTGTCAATAGTACCATCCGTTTTCATTTTCCTTTTGAAGATCCATTTAGAACCTAAAGGTTTATTTCCTGGAGGAAGATCAACCAATTCCCACGTATGGTTACTTAAGATTGAATCAATCTCACTATTGACTGCTTCTTTCCAAAAGGATGAGTCTGATGACGACATTGCTTCTTTAAACGTTCGAGGCTCATTTTCTAAGAGAAATGTTACAAAATCTGATCCAAACGAAGTTGATGTTCTTTGACGTGTACTACGTCTTAGGTATAAGAATCCATCGAACTCCACAAGGGTTAGCACTGTCACAGTCTCATTATATCGAAAAAGTACTTGACAAGTTCAAGTATATGGAATTCGATATTGCCAAGACTCCATTGGATGCGAACTTTGCACTTCGGAAAAATGAAGGTGAAAGTGATTCTCAATTGGAGTACGCAAGAGTATTGGGATGTTTAATGTATATAATGAACTGTACACGACCAGACATAGCATGCACTATCAGTAAATTGAGTCGGTACACGAGTAATCCCAACAAAACTCACTGGATGGCAATGAAAAGAGTTTTGGGTTATCTTAAATACACTCAAGACTATGCTTTGCATTATAATAAATATCTCGCGGTACTTGAAGGATATAGTGATGCAAATTGGATCACCGGATCGAACGAAGTAAAATCCACAAGTGGATATGTATTTACTATCGGTGGGGGAGCAGTTTCTTGGAAATCATCGAAACAGACTTGTATCGCTCGCTCTACAATGGAATCTGAATTTATCACTTTAGATAAAGCCGGTGAAGAAGCAGAATGGCTCCGGAATTTCTTGGAAGATATTCCTTATTGGCCCAAGCCAGTGGCACCAGTATGTATACACTGTGATAGCCAAGCGGCAATAGGTAGGGCAGGGAGCATGATGTACAACGGTAAGTCTCGTCACATACGTCGAAGACATAATACCGTTAGAGAACTTCTCTCTAGTGGAATTATCACTATAGACTATGTAAAGTCAAAGGATAATCTGTCGGATCCACTTACAAAAGGCCTATCTAGAGAAGGAGTAGAAAGGACATCTAAGGGAATGGGTTTAAGGCCTAGGACAAGTTAGCATGACGGTAACTCTACCTAGCAGACTGGAGATCCCAAGAGCTAGGTTCAAGGAGATCAAACAAAGTTATGTCTGACAGGTTCAACATTGTCATTTACCCAACCCATTCTCATGATGTAGACAATGTATAGTAAACAAGGATAAGACTCAAGGTGAAAAGTCTTTAATGATTATCTAAATTTGGCAGATTTGACCAAATAGTTCAATCTAAAGGATTGAAACGTTTAGAAATCACCTATGTGAGGACGAAGTGGAAGCCGATTCAAAGAGAATGTTAGTAAAGGCCTATTCTCTAAGCTCTCATGAAAACCGGGACGTGTTCATGGCTGAAAAGAACAAAACCGTAAGAACCATAAGCAGTAAAAGGCTGGTTGTGTGACATGTGTTGTCTAGGTGTACATTAAAGCTCGACGGTTCAAAGATATCAAATCTACCGATTGACCGAGTGCATCCGATACATGTTCACTAAGGAAAGTTCAAAGGGAAACCCACTTATCCAGATGCAATCAGTCTTTGCTTGATGATCACATACTGTCCGTAAACGTTTTACGAAAAATAGCCATTCCCATTCATGTGGGGGATTGTTGGGTTCATAGTAATGAAAGGGTGTGAATGGAAATGTTAATACATGCAGGAACCCGTGAACAGTTGCACTGTTTCGCGTGAACAGTGCACTGCTTCACGAACTGATGCGTAAATAGTGACTATTTCGCGTGAACAGTAGCACTGTTACGTGAACAGTAGCACTGTTACGTGAACAGTAGCACTGTTACGTGAACAGTAACACTGTTTTGCGTGAACAGTGCACTGCTTCACGAACTGCTGCAACACTGTTTCAGAAAAATACTGCATTGTTTTAACTGAATAGACATGCATGTTCAGGAAGAGTCACACACCTCTATTATGAACCAACACCACCTTTTCAAAAAGACATCTAGTGGCTATATAAACCTGGTTTCATCCACAGGTTTATGATATAGAAAACTGAAATTTTCAGACTACAAACTTCTTCTTCTTGTCTTAAAAATACTCTTAAGTGTGATCATTCAAACCGTGACTGTGTTCGAAGAATCCGCCTATTTGAGGTACCGCTATAGTCGGATTGAAGGCCATTTTATCCTGGGAGGAAAATTCCACAACCTCGGGTACAGTGAGGGGAATTATTTCCTTAAGGAAAGTCCGTGAATTCGGACGACTTGGTCTTAACAACATTTCTGTTTTCATCTAATTTTTCTGAAAAACACACTTCTTTGAAAGATCTTTTATGATCTTGCGTTGAGGGTGTTACACAACTTCATAAGAGTTCTTGTTTTGTACTTGAACTAGTGTTGAAGTAGTTATTCTATATTATACAGATTCTACGTACCCGTATTGTCGGAGAATAACATAACATACCTTCTAGAAGTTGAACAAATGGAATTCCAGTACTCAAATGAATGAGGGTTCACATAAATCATCAAAGAGAATTACAACGAATATTCAACCATACATGACCAAATGTACATTACAAATACCATTTCACCACCATACATGACCAAATGTACATTAAAAATACCATTTCACCAGAAGAACAAGTCACTACAGAAAATTAAACTGATACATAATGATACGAACTAGGATACACAGTTGGACATGCCCCCTCCCACCCAAAAAATACGTAGTAGTCCTTGGTGATACAGAACAACATGAAGAGTTTAATCTCATTATTTGTGACTAATTGCTGCAAAGCCGCTAAAAAAAAGAGTAAAATCGATGGCTCACGAGCTTCAACCCCACCATAACGAGTACTGCAACTGCACAAGAAAAAAGATCAGCACGGAACTAATACCTGAAGTCATTTCTAAGCAGAAGCCAGAGAGAAATACCCGTTGCTATATGGATTCGATGATGCATCTTCAGCAATAATCCAAACAAAACCAGGTGTCTCGAACCTCCTTCCTGACACTGTCCTGTATATGTAAAGTTTCTCAACGGGGCAACTTTCTGGCCTCGTATCCGGATGACCCCTCTCGTCTATAACGTCAACATTAAGCTCTGGCAACTTCTGAGCTAGCAGCTTACAATCTTCAAAACTTACTGAACAGTTGGACATCCAAAGGGATCACATTGTCTCCAGCTTTGCAGCATTGGCCAACAGAGCCTCGTCGCCAAAGGGGCAATCTCTAATCTCCAACTTACGGAGGCTCTCACAACCAGAGAGCATGTAATGAAGGCCTAGATGCTATCCCCTGCAAAAGCTAAGGAAAGAATCTCTAACTTCTTAGCATGGACCCCGATGTACTCAAACACAAGATCTGTAAGGAGGCCAGAAAGAGAAAGTTTCCACAATTCCTTCCAGTGTTGCACAATGACCCCAAAACTAGCATCAAGTGGTTCAAGGGTTGAGTAATCAGGTGTTTGAGGCTCTATAATACACAAACGAAATCGGATCATATTAGGACGGTTCCTTGAAATAGTAACCAACGCGTTATTTGTCATTTGGCGGTAGAAGTATAAAACTGACTGAAGTTTTTGGGCAGCCCACTTATACGGCCACAAGGCCCTGCTCTGTCAAGGATAAATTCGGTCCAGTAGCAAATAGATCAGAAGGGAACACCCTAAGCTCTTGAAGTTCCTTACAAGAGTTGGCAATCTCCTCAAGACCACTATCTTCAACATAATCTAGCACCTGCAATCACATTCATTTCAAGTGGCATAAACAATAATGCAAGAGATACATCCGAGCCACTGGACAAGAACTTAAAGACTTGTGGTAGCATCCAACTCGGGGAGATAAAACGCCAATTGCCAAAGTGTAGGAGCAGATCTTTAGTCCAGATAACAACTATGCAATATTAAGTTATTCTCCATATTGTTGACCAGCAAATTATTCCAGAATTTACTTGACATCAATTGTTTAGCTACGTTATTTCAGTATACAACCAAGCTTATCAGAATCAGCGTACAATTAGTAATAAGTTAGGATTATTGTTCTTTCGTTGGAAACTTCTGTTTCTACAACTAGACAAAATGCTCAGAAGCTAATAGAATGATAACCATGATCAACTTTTCTATTTTATCACAAGCACAGTTAATGTATCAAGTCTTGACTGTTGAAAACATGCAAATTTAAACAAAAGTACAACACAAAATAGAACCTATCCACAACCTCTGTAAATTATGACAGTGGCTGATGAGCTTTCCAATATAAGGTACTTGAACGATAGGATAGCTTAAATTCAAAGAGCTAATTTTGGAGTGGACTGGATATATCGTTGGAAAGTAGGCTGGCACAGCCTCCCAAAAGCCACTCTATCCTTTGAGTTTATTGCAGCCTGAAAAAGGTTGAGATACATTTATGAAAACTTCAGAAACATCAGCCTGTATGTCATCAGAGTTTGGGATATGGTTAAATTTTAACCAGAGTTAAGATGTCGACAAGGAGAGGGAGGCTTGCGTGGGGTTAAAGTTGTGCTGGAAATTGTGCCCTCTTACGTCACTTCAGTTTCTGCAGCCAGGTCATACAAGTCTATGATCTTGCTTCATGGCCCAGAAATAGAACCAAAGGACCAAGGCATTTCTTCTCTATGGTATTCTTGATACTCTTTCCACCAAGTGCAATCGAAGACCATCCAAGAAATTTTATTTGTCTGATTATATCTTCCCAGCTCCTCCGCCATGTTCAGTTTGTTGGGGAATTGAAGAAAAGAGGAGAAATGTCTACGAAGAAGAATATAGTTGCAGAGAACTTCACCTACTTTTCATTCATACAACTAAACCAAGTTACATAGGACTCTTTAAATAGGAATTTAAGAAACCTAACCACTTACTGAAAAACATACCCACTTACTCGACACTAATTATTCTCCTGCTTTGATTGAGTTGAAAGCAACAGCTCTGACTTCGTTCGTGTCCGGGGGAAGGCTAGTAAGAGTTGATGAAAGCATAAAGTCTGTCTTAAGTAGGGCTGGTAAGCCTATCTCAATAGGAATCTCAACATCTGCCTAACTGATCATTCAAGAGGGGCTCGCACATACCTCTTAGGCAGACGTGTTAAAAAGAAGGATGAAGAAGGGGGCTAGGAATTTCATAGGAGGATTTGGCCACTAACCTAAATATTAGCAACTAACAGAAATATGCTTTAACTAAACTAGGACTCCTAACAAACGTGTTACTCTGCCAAATAACTAGGAAGCACTAACGACCTTTGAATCAATATTTAACACACCCCCTTGATTCAAAATTACAAACTCCAAGTTTCTTCCAGAAATGATCATGCTTGGCTTGTGGGAGTACCTTGGTGAAGACATCTGCAATTTGATCTCTTGTACTGCAGAACTTTAACTCTATATCATCTTTGCTGTCAGGTCACGAATGAAATGATAACGGATGTCAATGTGCTTTGTTCTGCTGTGAAAAACCGGATTCTTTGTCATTGCAATTGTTGCCTTGTTATTACAGAATATCTTTGTTGCATCCTTCTGCCGATAGAAAACGTCAATCAACAATCTTTGCAACCATATGGTCTGACATGCTGCTGAAGTTACAGCAATATACTCTACTTCTGATGATGATAATGCAACCACATCATGTTTCTTTGAACTCCAAGAAATCACTCCGAATCCTAAACTGAAAACATTTCCAGAAGTACTCTTTCTGTTATCTATACTTCCTGCCTAATCACTATCACTGTATCCTATCAAGCTGAAATCTGCAACTTTGGAGTACCAAATCCCGAAGTCAATAGTCCCAGTAACATAATGCAACGCTCTTTTGGCTGCACCAAGATGTTGCTGGTAGGACAATGCATATACCTAGACAACATACTCACAGAAAACATGATATTAGGAAGAGTATGTGTTAGGTAGTTCAAACCTTCAATCAAGCTTCTGTAGTGACTAGGATCCACAAGATTTGTGCCATCTTCAAGCTGAAACTTTTCATTTGCATTCATGGGTGTGGCAGCCACTTTACAATTATGCGTAACAAACTTGAACAAGAGGTCTTTTGCGTACTTCATTTGAGAAATAAAAATCCTATTCTCCACCAGTTTCACTTGAATACCAAGAAAGTATTACAAAATACCTAAATTTGACATTTCAAACTCCATATAAATCATGTCATCCACATAGAGACAAACTACCAAAAAATCACTCGTACCTTGTTTCTTTACATACAACGTAGGCCCATTCTCACTCCTTTCAAATCCATACCTCAGAAAGTATGAGTCAATTTTATTGTACTATGTGCTCGGCCCTTGTTTTAGCCCATAAAGTGCCTTCTTGAGTTTGTTAACTTTGATCTTATTGCCACTAATAACAAAATCCTCAGGTTGGGAAACATAAAATTCCTCTTCCAAATCCCCATTTAGGAATGCAGATTTAACATCAAATTGATAAACAGGCCAGCTCAATTTAGCGGCCAAATATAAGAGTATTCTAACCGTTTCAAAATGAGCAACAAGTGAAAATGATTCATCGTAATCAACACCTTGATGTGGTGCATATCCCTTAGCTGCAAGCCTGGCTTTGTATCCCTATATGCTCCCGTCTGCGTGATGCTTGACTTTAAACTCCCATTTGAGTCCAATGAGTTCCTTTCGATCTGGTAGATTCACCAACTCCCATGTCTGGTTCTGCTCAATTGCTAGCATCTCCCACGAAAATTTAAACGGACCACTCTGGGACAATCCCCATCCTCCCTGGCACGCCCCGATCGATTTTTAGCTCATAGCATGTCCGGACCCCGGGCCCACCCCTGAAACCGTGAGCTATAGCACACTGATTTGGCCCAAAAATGCCCAATTCGCCCTGTTTCGCCCGTTTATCCACCCAAATGGCCACGAAAATTTAAACGGACTACGCTGGGATGATCCCCAACTTCCCTAGCACGTCCTGATCGATTTTCAGCCCACAGCACACCCGGACCCCGGGCCCAAACCCGAAACTGTGCGCAATAGCACACTGATTTAGCCCAAAAATGCCCCGTTCGCGCTGTTTCGCCCGTTTGTCCATCCAAATAGCCACGAAAATTTAAACGAACCACACTAGGATGATCCCCAACCTCCCTAGCACTCCCCAATAGATTTTTGGCCTACAGCACAACCGGACCCCAGGCCCACCCCCGAAATTGTGGGCTATAGCACACTAATTTGGCCTAAAAATGCCCCGTTTGCGCCATTTCACCCGTTTGTCCACCTAAATAGCCACAAAAATTTAAACAGACCACATTGGGATGATCCCCAACCTCCCTGACATGCCCCGATCAATTTTTGGCCCATGGCATGATCAGAACATGGGCCTACCCCCAAAACCGTGGGCTATAGCACACTGATGGCCGAAAAATGACCTGTTCATGCTGTTTTGCCCGTTTGTCCACCCAAATGGCCACAAAAATTTTAACGGACCATACTGGGATGATCCTCAATCTCCTTGGCACACCCCGGTCAATTTTTGACCCATAGCACGCCCGAACCCCGAGCCCACCACTAAAATTGTGGGCTATAGCAACCGATTTGGCTCAAAAATGCCCCGTTTGCATCGTTTTGCCCTTTTGTCCACCCACATAGCAAAAGAAATTTAAACGAACCATACTAGGACAATCCCCAACCTCCCTGACATGCCCCGATCAATTTTTGGCCTACAGCACGCCCGGACCTCGGGCCTACCCCCGAAATCGTGGGTTATAGCACACCGATTTGGCTAAAAAATGCCACATTCGCACAGTTTTGCCCGTTTTCCCATCCAAATGACCAAGAAAATTTAAACGAACCACACTGGGATGATCCCCAACCTCGCTGGCATACCCCGGTCAATTTTCAACCCACAGGACACCCAAACCCCTAGCCTACCCCCAAAACCATGGGCTATAGCACATCGATTTAGCCCAAAAATAACTCGTTCACATTGTTTGCCTATTTGTCCACCCAAATAGCCACAAAAATTTAAACGGACCATATTGGGACGATCCCCAACCTCCCCGGCAAGCCTCGATCAATTTTTGGCCCACAGCACGCCCGACCCCTGGGTCCACCCCGTAAATGGTGGGCTATAGTACACCTATTTGGCCCAAAAATGCCCCGTTCGGGCCGTTTTTTCCCATTTGTCCACCCAAATGGCCACGAAAATTTAAACGGACCATACTAGGACGATCCCCATCCTCCCTAGAATGCTCAGGTCGCTTTTTAGCCCACAACATGCCCGGACCCCGAGCCCACCCCCAAAACTGTGGGCTATAACACACTGATTTGGCTCGAAAATGACCCATTCATGTCGTTTTGCTCGATTGTCCACCCAAATAGCCATAAAAATTTAAACGAACCATACTGGGATCATCTCTGGCTTCTCTGGCATGCCCCGATCGATTTTCAACCCACAGCACGCCTGGACCCCGAGCCTATCCCCAAAACTATGGGCTATAGCATATCGATTTGGCTCGAAAATGCCCCGTTCGTGCCATTTCACCCATTTGTCCACCCAAATGGCCACAAAAATTTAATGGAACACTGGGATGATCCCTAACCTCCCTAGAATGCCCCGACCAATTTTTAGCCCACAACACGCCTGAACCCTGGGCCTACCCCCAAAACCGTGGGCTATAGCATACCGATTTAGCCCGAAAATGCCCCGTTCGCATCGTTTTGTTTGTCTGTCCACCCAAATAGCCACAAAAATTTAAACAGATCATACTAGAATGATCCCCAACCTCCCTGGCACGCGTTGATCAATTTTTGACCTATAGCACGCCTGGACCCCGGGCCCACCCCTAAAACCGTGGGCTACAGCACACCAATTTGGACTAAAAATGCCCCGTTCGCGCTTTTCACCCGTTTGTCCACCTAAATGGCCACGAAAATTGAAACGGACCACACTAGGATGAGCCTTATCTCCCTTGGCATGCCCCGATCAATTTTCATCCCACAGCACACCCAGACCCTGGTCCCACCCCCAAAAATATGGGATATAGAATACCGATTTGGATTGAAAACACCTCGTTTGCACCATTTTTCCCGTTTGTCTACCAAAATGACCATAAAAATTTAAACGGAACACACTGAGACGATCTCTAACCTCCCTGGCATGCCCCAGTAAATTTTTGGCCCATAGCATACCGGACCCCAAGCCCACTCCCTAAACTGTGGGCTATAGGACACTGATTTGGCCCGAAAATACCCCGTTCGTGCCATTTTGCCTGTTTGTCCACCCAAATGGAAACAAAATTAAAATGGACCATACAGGGACGATCCCCAACCTCCCTGGCATACCTTGGTCAATTTTCAGCCCACAGTACGCCCGAATGTCGGGCCCACCCTAAAACGGTGGGCTATAGCACACCTATTTGGCCCAAAAATTCCCTATTCAGGTTGTTTTTGCCCATTTGTTCACTCAAATGGCCATAAAAATTTAAACGAACCACACTAGGACGATCCCCAACTTCCCTAGAATGCCCGGGTCAATTTTTGGCTAATAGCACACCCGAACCTTGGGCCCACCCCCAAAACCGTGGGTTATAGCACACCGATTTGTCCCAAAAATGACCCGTTCGTGACGTTTTACCCGTTTGTCCACCCAAATAGCCACAAACATTTAAGCAGACCACACTGGGACAATCCCAACCTCCCTGACATGCCCCGATTGATTTTCGGCCCATAGGACGCCCGAAACCCAGGCCCAAACCCAAAACCGTGGGCTATAGCATATTGATTTGGCCCAAAAATGACCCGTTTGCGCTGTTTCGCCCATTTGTCCACCCCAATGGCCACGGAAATTTAAATGGACCACATAAGGATAATCCCCAACCTCCCTAGAATGCGCCAGTCAATTTTTGGCCTACAACACGCTTGGACCCTAGGCCTACCCTCGAAACTGTGGGCTATAGAATACCGATTTGGCCCAAAAACGCCTTGTTCGTGCTGTTTCACCTATTTGTTCACCTAAATGGACACCAAAATTTAAACGGACCATATGGCCACCCATATGGCCATGAAAATTTAAACGGACCACACTAGAATGATCCCAACCTCCCTGGCATGCCTCGATTGATTCTCAGTCCACAGCACACCTGGACCTTGGGCTCACCCCCAAAACTGTGGGCTATAGAACACTGATTTGGCCTGAAAATGCCCCGTTCACACCGTTTCGCCCGTTTGTCCACATAAATGGCAGCAAAAATTTAAACAGACCACACTTGGATGATGTCTAAGCTTTCTGGCATGCCCCGGTCAATTTTTGGCCCACAGCACGCTCGGGCCCCGGCCCACTCTTGAAATCGTGGGCTGTAACACATTGATTTGGCCCGAAAATGCTCCCTTCTCGCCGTTTCACCCGTTTGTATACCTAAGTGGCAATGAAAAATTAAACGGACCACACAGGGATGATCCACAACCTCCCTGGTAAACCTCGATCGATTTTTTACCAACAGCATGCCAGTACCCCGAGCCTACCCCCAAATCTGGGGGCTATAGCACACAGATTTGGCCCGAAAATGGCCCATTCGCACCATTTTGCCTGTTTGTCCACCTAATTGTCCATCAAAATTTAAACGGACAATACTGGGATGATCCCCAACCTCCCTAGAATGCCCCGATCAATTTTTACCCCACAAAAAACTCGAACACCGGGCCCACCCCCAAAACTGTGGGCTATGGCTCACCGATTTGGCCCGAAAATGCCTCGTTCGCGCTGTTTCACCCGTTTGTCCACCCAGATGGTGACAAAACTTTAAACGAACCACACTGGAATGATCCCCAACCTCCTTGGCATGCCCTGGTTTATTTTTAGCCTATAGCACAGTTGAACCCCAGGTCCACCCCTAAAATTGTGGGCTATGGATCAACGATTTGGCTCGAAGATGTTTCTCCAATTTGTCCACCCAAATGGATACAAAAATTTAAACGGACAATATTGGGATGATCCCCAACCTTCTCGGCATGCTCCAGTTGAATTTTTAGCCCATAGCACGCCCAAATCCCAAGCCCACCCCCAAAATCGTGGGCTATAGTACATCGATTAGGCCCGAAAATGCCCTGTTTGTGCCGTTTCGCACGTTTGTCCACCTAAATGGCCATAAAAATTTGAATGGACCATAGTGGGACGATCCTCAACCTCCCTAGCAAGCCCCGATCAATTTTTGGCCCACAGCACGCTCGGACCCCAGGCCCACCCCCAAAACCGTGGGCTATGCACACCGATTTAAGATGAAACACTCTACTAGTGCCGTTACACCCGTTTGTCCACCCAAATATCCACGAAAATTCAAATAGACCATACTAGGATGATCCCAAACCTCCCTGGTATGCTCAAATCAATTTTCGACCCACAGCACGCTTTGACCCCGGGCCTACCCCCGAAATCGTAGGATATAGCACACCGATTTAGGCTGAAAATGCCCCGTTCGTGCCGTTTCGCCCGTTTTTCCACCAAAATGGAAACAAAAATTTAAACAGACCACACTAGGACGATCCCAAACCTCCTTGTCATGGCCCGATAAATTTTTGGCTCGCAGAACGCCTGGATCCTTGGCCCACTCCCAAAACCGTGGGCTATAGCTCACCGATTTTTCTCCAAAATGCCTCGTTCACGTAGTTTCGCTTGTTTGTCCACCCAAATTGCCACGAAAATTTAAACGAACCACATTGGGATGATACCCAACATTTCTGGCATACCCCGATCAATTTTTGACCAATAGCATGCTCGCACACCAAGCCCACCCCCAAAACTGTAGGCTATAGTATGCCGATTTGGCCTGAAAATGTCCCATTCGCGTCGTTTTGCCCGTTTGTCCACCCAAATGGATACGAATATTTAAATGGATAACACTGGGGTGATCCCTAGCCTCTCTTACATGCTTCGATCATTTTTGGCCCACAGAATGCCTGTACCCCAGGCCCACCCCTGAATTCATAGGACATAGCACACCGATTTGGATAAAAACGACCCGTTCGCGCCTTTTCTCCCGTTTGTCAATCCAAATGGCCACAAAAATTTTAACAAACCATACTAAGATGATCTGCAACCTCCATGGCATGATCCAATCAATTTTCAGCCCTCAGCATGCCCGAACCTCAGGCCTGCCCCCAAAGTCGTGGGCTATAATACACCAATTTAGGCTAAAAATACCCCGTTCGCATCGTTTCACCCGTTTATCCACCCAAACGGCTACAAAAATTTAAACAGACCACACTGGGATGATCCAAAACCTCCCTTTCATGCCTCAGTTAATTTTGTCTCCCACAGCACGTCCAAACCCTGAGCCTACCCCCAAAATCGTTGGCTATAGCATACCGATTTGGCCCAAAAATGTCTCATTCATGCCGTTTTGCCCGCTTGTCCTCCCAAATTGCCATAAAAATTTAAACGGAACACACTAGGTGATCCTAACCTCCCTGTCATGCCCCGATCGATTTTTGGCCCACAGCACTCTCGAAACCCGGACCCACCCCCAAAACTGTGGTCTATAACACACCAATTTGGCCCGAAATTGCCCCGTTTGTGCCGTTTTGCCGGTTTGTCCGCCCAAATGGCTACGAATATGTAAACGGATGATAATGGGACAATCCCTAACCTCCCTGGCATACCCCTATCAATTTTTGACCCACAGCATGCCCTGAACCCGGGCCCACCCCCAAAACCGTGGGCTATAGCACACCGATTTGGCCCAAAAATGCCCCGGTCGCACTGTTTCGCCCGTTTCTCCACCCAAATTGCCATGAAAATTTACATGAACCACACTGGGATGATTCCCAACCTTTCTATCATGCACCGATTGATGTTTGGCCCACAGCATGCCCGGGTCCTGGGCCCACCCTCAAAACTGTGGGCTGTAGAACACCAATTTTGCCCAAAAATACCCCATTCGTGCCATTTCGCCTGTTTGGCCTCCCAAATGTCCACGAAAATCTAAACAGAAAATACTGGGATGATCCCCAACCTCCTTGGCACATCCCGATCAATTTTTGGCCCACAGCACACTTGGACCCCAGGCCTAAATCCAAAACTATGCCAAATAGCACACCAATTTGGCCTAAAAATGCCCCGTTCGCGCCGTTTCATTCGTTTGTCCTCCCAAATGGCCATGAAAATTTAAATGGACTATATTGGAACGATCCCTGACTCCCTGGCATGCCCCTATTGATTTTCGACCCACGGCACGACCGAACCCCGAGTCCACCCCTAAAACTGTGGGATATAGCACACCGATTTGGCCCAAAAATTCCCCGTTTGCACCGTTTCACCTATTAGTACACCCAAATTTTAAAAACAATTTAAACGAACCATACTAGGATGATACCTAACATCCCTAGCATCCCTCAATCAATTTTTGGCCTACAGCATGCCCGAACTCTAGGCCCACCCCCAAAACCGTGGGTTATAGCACACCAATTTGGCCCAAAAATGCCCTATTTGCGCCATTTCGCCCATTTGTCTACCTAAATAGCCACAAAAATTTAAACAGACCACACTAGGATGATCCCCAACCTCCTTAACATGCCCCGATTAATTTTTGGCCTATAGCACGCCCGGACCACGGGCCCACCCCCAAAACCGTGGGCTATAGCACACTGATTTGACCAAAAAATGACCCATTTATGCCGTTTTGCCCGTTTTTCCAACCAAATGGCCACAAAAATTTTAACGGACCATACTGGTATGATCCCCAATCTCCCTGATATGCCCCGATCGATTTTTGGCCCATAGCACGCCCGAACCCCGAGCCCACCCCCAAAACCGTGGGCTATAGCATATCGATTTGGCCCAAAAATGCCCATTTTCACCATTTCGCCCGTTTGTCCACCCAACTAGCAAAAACAATTTAAACGGACCATACTAGGACGATCCCCAACCTCCCAGACATGCCCCGATCAATTTTTGGCCTACAGCACGCCTGGATCCCGAGCCCACCCCCGAAATCGTGGGTTATAGCACACCAATTAGGCTAAAAAATGCCCCATTCACACAGTTTCACCCGTTTGCCCACCCAAATGACCAAGAAAATTTAAACGAACCACACTGGGATGATCCTCAACCTCGCTGGCATGCCCCGGTCAATTTTCGACCCACAGCACACCCAAACCCCCGGCCTACCCCCAAAACCGTAGGCTATAGCACATCGATTTAGCCCAAAAATGCCTCGTTCATGCTGTTCGCCTATTTGTCCACCCAAATAACCACAAAAATTTAAATAGACAACACTGGGACAATCCCCAACCTCCCCAGCAAGCCTCGATTAATTTTTGGCCCATAGCCGCCCGACCCCCGGGTCCAACCTCAAAATGGTGGGCTATAGCACACCTATTTGACCCAAAAATGCCCCATTCGGGCCATTTTTGCCCGTTTGTCCACCCAAATGGCCACAAAAATTTAAACAGACCACACTAGGACGATCTACAGCCTCCCTAGAATGCTTGAGTAGATTTTCATCCCACAACATGCCCGAACCCCGAGCCCACCCCAAAAACTGTGGGCTATAAGACACTGATTTGGCTCGAAAATGACCTATTCAAGTCGTTTTGCCCGATTGTCTACCCAAATGGCCATGAGAATTTAAACGAACCATACTGGAATGATCTCCAGCCTCCCTGGCATGCCCTGATCAATTTTTGGCCCACAACACCCCTGGACCCCGGGCCTATCCCAAAAACTATGGGCTATAGCACATCGATTTGTCTAGAAAATGCCCCGTTCACTCCATTTCGCCCATTTGTCCACCCAAATGGCCACAAAAAATTAGTGGAATACTGGTATGATACCTAACCTCCCTAGAATGCCTCAATCAATTTTTGGCCTACAACACGCCTGAACTCTGGGGCTACCCCCAAAACTGTGGGCTATCGCACACTGATTTGGCCCGAAAATTCCCCATTCGCATCGTTTTGCTTGTTTGTCCACCCAAATAGCCACGAAAATTTAAATGGATCATACTAGAACGATCCCCAACCTCCCTGGCACACGTCGATCAATTTTTGAGCCATAAAACGCATGGACCTCGGGCCCACCCCCAAAACCGTGGGCTATAGCACACCAATCTGGACTAAACATGCCCTGTTCGTGCCGTTTCACCCGTTTGTCCACCTAAATAGCCACGAAAATTGAAACGGACCACACTAGGATGAGCCCTAACCCACCTGGCACGCCCCGATCAATTTTTGCCCCACAGCACGCCCGGACCCTGGGCCCACCCCTAAAAGTATGGGCTATAGTATACCAATTTGGACCAAAAATACCTCATTCGCACTATTTTTCCCATTTGTCTATCACAATGGCCACAAAAATTTAAACGGAACACACTGGGATGATCTATAACCTCCCTGGCATACCTCAGTAAATATTTGGCTCACAGCACGCTCGAACGCCAGCCCACCCCCGAAATCGTGGGCTATAGCACACCGATTTGGCCCAAAAATGCCCCCTTCTCGCTGTTTCACCCGTTTGTCCACCAAAATGGCCATGAAAATTTAAACGGACCACACTGGGATGATCCACAACCTCCCTGGCATGCTTCAATTGATTTTTGACCACAACACGCCCGGACCCCAAGCCCACCACCAAAACTGTGGGCTATAGCGCACTGATTTGGCCCGAAAATGCCCCGTTCTTGCTATTTTGCATGTTTGTCCACCCAAATGGAACAAAAATTTAAATGGACCATACAGGAATGATCCCCAACCTCCCTGACATGCCTTGGTTAATTTTTGGCCCACAGCACGCCCGAACCCCGAGCCAAACCCCGAAACGGTGGACTATAGCACACCTATTTGGCCCAAACATTCCCTGGTCGGGTCGTTTCCTCCCATTTGTCCACCCAAATGGCCACAAAAATTTAAACGAACCATACTGGGATGATTCCCGACCTCCCTAGAACACCCGGGTTGATTTTTGGCTAATAGCATGCCAGAACCTTGGGCCTACCCCCAAAACCGTGGGTTATAGCGCACCGATTTGTGTTGAAAATGACCCATTCATGCCGTTTTGCCTGTTTGTCCACCCAAATAGCCACAAATATTTAAGCAGACAACACCGGGACAATCCCTAACCTCCCTGACATGCCCTGATCGATTTTTGGCCCATAGAATGCCGGAAACCCGAGACCACACCCAAAATCATGGGCTATAGCATATTGATGTGGCCCAAAAATGCCCCGTTTGCGCTGTTTCGCCCATTTGTCGACCCAAATGGCCACAAAAATTTAAATGGACCACACTAAGATAATCCCCAACCTCTCTAGAACGCGCCAGTTAATATTTGGCCTACAACATGCCTGGTCCATAGGCCTACCCCCAAAACTGTGGGCTATAGCATATCGATTTGGCCCGAAAATGCCCTGTTCGCGCCGTTTTGTCTGTTTGTCCACCCAAATGGATACCAAAATCTAAACGAACTGTACTGGAATGATCCCCAACCTCCTTGGCATGCCCTAATCAATTTTTGTCCAATAGAACGCCTGGACCCCGGGACCACCCCCATAACCGTGGGCTATGAAACACCAATTTGGCCCAAAAATGCCCCGTTCGCGCTGTTTTGCCCGTTTGTCTATCCAAATGGCCACGAAAATTTAAATGGACCATACTAGAATGATCCCAACCTTAGTGGCATACCTCTATTGATTCTCATCCCACAGCACGCCTGGACCTTGGGATCACCCCCAAAACCGTGGGCTATAGAACACCAATTTGGCCCAAAAATGCCCCGTTCGCACCGTTTCGCTCGTTTGTCCACACAAATGGCAGCAAAAATTTAAACAGACCATACTTGGATGATCTCTAAGCTTCCTGGCATTCCCGATCAATTTTTGGCCTACAGTACGCTCGGACCCCGTCCCACCCTCGAAATCGTGGTTGTAACATATTTATTTGACCTGAAAATGCCCCCTTCTCGCCGTTTCACCTATTTGTATACCTAAATGGCAATGAAATTTAAACAGACCACACTGGGATGATCCACAACCTCCTTGGTATTCCTCGATCAATTTTCGTCCCACAGCATGCTCGTACCCCGAGCCTACCCCCAAAATTGGGGGCTATAGCACACCGATTTGGCCCAAAAATGCCCTGTTCGCTGCATTTTGCCTGTTTGTCCACCAAAATGGTCACAAAAATTTAAACGGACCATACTGGGATGATACCCAACCTCCCTAGCATACCCCGATCAATTTTTACCCTACAACAAACTCGGACCCCAGGCCCACCCCCAAACTGTGGGCTATGGCTCACCGATTTGACCTGAAGATGCCTCATCCACCCTGTTTCGCCTGTTTTCCCACCCAAATGGTGAAAATAATTTAAACAAATCACACTGGGATGATCCCCAACCTCCCTGGCATGCCCTGGTTTATTTTCAACCTATAGCACAATCAGACCCCGGGCCTACCCCCAAAATCATGGGCTATGGCTCACCGATTTGGCCCGAAGATGTTTCACTAATTTCTCCACCCAAATGGCTACAAAAATTTAAAATGACCACACTAGGACGATCCCCAACCTCCCTGTTATGACCCAGTCGATTTTCAGCCTACAGCACATCCAAATCCCAAGCCCACCCCTAAAATCGTGGGCTATAGCACATCAATTAGGCCCAAAAATGCCCTATTTGCGTCGTTTCGCATGTCTGTCCACCTAAATAGCCACAAAAATTTGAAATGACCACAATGGGACAATCCTCAACCTCCCTAGCATGCCTTGATTAATTTTCGACCCACATCATGCTCGAACCCTGGGCCCACCCCCAAAACCGTGGGCTATTGCACACCGATTTGGGATGAAAAACTCTGCTAGTGCTGTTTCACCCGTTTGTCCACCCAAATTGCCACAAAAATTTAAATAGACCATACTGGGATGATCCTCAACCTCCCTGGCATGCTCCGATAGATTTTTGGCCCACAGCATGCTTGGAACTCGGGCCCACCCCTGAAACCGTAGGCTATAGCACACCGATTTAGGCCAAAAATGCACCGTTCGTGCTGTTTTGCCTGTTTTTCAACAAAAATGGCAAAAAACCTTAAACAAACCATACTAGGACGATCCCGAACCTCCTTGACATGCCCCGGTCAATTTTTGGCCCGCAGCACGCCTGGATCCCTGGCCCACCCCCAAAATTGTGGGCTATAGCACATCGATTTTTCTCCAAAATACCCCGTTCACGTAGTTTCACCCGTTTGTCCACCCAAATTGCCACAAAAATTTAAACGGACAACACTGGGACAATCTCCAACGTTTTTTGCATGCCCCGATTAATTTTCGGCCAACAGAACGCTCGTACACCAAGCCCACCCCCTAAACCGTAGGCTATAGTACGCTGATTTAGCCTGAAAATGTTCCATTCACGCCGTTTGCCGTTTGTCCACCCAAATGGATAAGAATATTTAAACGGAAAACACTGGGATGATCCCCAACCTCCCTTGCATGCTTCAGTCATTTTTTGGCCCACAGAGTGCCCGTACCCCAGACCCACCCCTGAATTCATATGCCATAGCACACCGATTTGGCTAAAAATGACCCGTTCGCACCGTTTCGCTCATTTGTCTACCCAAATGGCTCAAAAATTTTAGCAGACCATACTAGGATGATACGTAACCTCCCTAGAATGCTTCGATTGAGTTTTAGCCCTCAGCACGCCCGAACCTCGGGCCCACCCCTAAAACCGTGGGCTATAATACACCGATTTGGGCCAAATATACCCCGTTCGCATCGTTTCGCCCGTTTGTCCACCCAAATGGCTACGAAAATTTAAATAGACCACACTGGGATAATCCAAAACCTCCCTGGCATGCCTCAGTCAATTTTTTGCCCACAGTACGCCCAAACCCTAGACCCACCCCCAAAACCATGGGCTGTAACATACCGATTTGGCCTGAAAATGCCCCGTTCACGCTGTTTCGCCCGTTTGTCCACCCAAATTGCCATAATAATTTAAACAGAACACAGTGGGATGATCCTAACCTCCCTGGCATGCCACGATTGATTTTTGGCCCACAGCACTCCCGAACCCCGGTCCCACACCCAAAACTATGATCTATAGCACACCGATTTGGCTCGAAATTGCCCCGTTTATGCTGTTTTGCCGGTTTGTCCGCCCAAATGGCTACGAATATTTAAACGGACCATATTGGGATGATCCCCAACCTCCCTGTCATAGGCCGATCAATTTTTGACCCACAGTACGCCCCGATGTCGGGCCCACCACCAAAACCATGGGCTATAGCACACCGATTTGGTCTAAAAATACCCCGTTCGTGCTGTTTCGCCCGTTTGTCCACCAAATGCCACGAAAATTTATATGAACTGCATTGGGATGATTACTAACCTTCTTAGCATACGCCGATTGATGTTTAGCCCACAGCATGCCCGGGCCTCAGGCCTACCCTCGAAATTGTGGGCTGTACCACACCGATTTGGCCCGAAAATACCCCGTTCATGCCATTTCGCCTGTTTGTCCACCCAAATGGCTATGAATATTTGAATGAACCATACTAGGATGATCCCCAACCTCCCTGGCACGCCCCAATCAATTTTTGGCACGCTACATACCAGGACCCAGGGCCCACCCCCGAATTCGTGGGCTATTGCACACTGATTTGTCCTGAAAATGACCCATTCACGCTATTTCACCCGTTTGTCTACCCAAATGGCCAAGAAAATTTAAACAGACCACACTGGGACGATCCCAACCTCTCTAGCATACCTTGATCGATTTTTAGCCCACAGTACACCCGAACTCTAGGCCCACCCCCGAAACCATGGGCTCTAGCACATCGATTTAGCCCAAAAACATCCCATTTGTGCCGTTTTACCTGTTTGTCCACCCAAATATCCACAAAAATATAAACGGACCATACTAGGATAATCCCCAACCTCCCTGGCACACCCCAGTCGATTTTCAACCAATAGCACTCCTGGACCCTGAACCCACCCCCAAAACCGTGGGATATAACACACTAATTTGGCCTGAAAATCCCTCGTTCGAGCTGTTTTGCTTGTTTGTCTACCCAAATGGCCACGAAAATTTAAAAGAACCATACTGGGATGATACCCAACCTCAATGGCATGCTTCAATGGGATTTTTGGGCCATAGAACGCCCAAACGCCGATCCCACCCCCAAAATCGTGGGCTATAGCACACTAATTTAGCTCGAAAATGCTCCGTTCGCGCTGTTTCGCCCGTTTGTCCACCCAAATAGCCACAAAAATTTAAACGAACTATAATGGGATGATCCCCAACCTATCTGTAATTCCTCGATCGATTTTAGGCCCATAGCATGCTTAAAACCTGGGCCCACCCCCAAAACCATGGGCTATAGCACACCAATTTGGCCCGAAAATGCCCCGTTCGTGCTGTTTTGTCTGTTTGTCCAGCCAAATGGCCACAAAAATTTAAACGGACCACACCGGGATGATCCCCAACCTATATTACAAGCCCCTGTCAATTTTTGGCCCACTGCATGACTGGACCCCGGGCTTACCTCCGAAATCGTGGGTTAGCACACCGATTTAGCACAAAATGCCCTGTTCGCGCCGTTTTGCCAGTTTGTCCACCCAAATGGCCATAGAAATTTAAAAATACCATACTGGGATGATCCCCAACCTCTCTGGAATGCCTCAGTCAATTTTTTTGTCCAAAGGACACCCAGACCCCGAGCCCACCCCCAAAACATTGGGCTATAGCACACCGATTTGGCTAGAAAATGCCCCGTTGGCACCATTTTGCCTGTGGCCACCCAAATGGCCTCAAAAATTTAAACAGACCATACAGGGATGATCCATAACCTATCTGGCTCTGTCCTATTAATTTTTAACCCACAGCACACCCGAACCCCGGGCCTATCCTCGAAACCATGGGCTATAGCACACTGATTTTGCCTAAAAATGCCCCCTTCGCACCGTTTCTCCCGTTTGTCCACCCAAATGACCACAAAAATTAAAACGTACCACACTGGGATGATCCTCAACCCCACTGACACACCTTGGTTGATTTTCAGCCCACAGCACGCCCGGATCATGGGATCACCCCAGAAATCGTTGGCTATAGCACACTAATTTGGCCCGAAAATGTCCAGTTCGCTCCGTTTCACCCGTTTATCTATCTAAATGACCACAAAAATTTTAAAAAAACACAATGGGATGATCCCCAACCCTCTGGCATGACCCGATCAATTTTTAGCCCACAACACGCCCAAACCCCAGGCCCACCCGCCCCTTTCCCGCCGTTTTACCCATTTGTCCTCCCAAAGCGCCACAAAAATTTAAACGAATAATACTGGGAAGATCTCCAATATCCCTAGAATTTCTCAATCGATTTCTATCCCACTACACACCCGGACAATGGGCCCACCCCTAAAACCGTGGGCTATAGCACACCGATTTGGCCCAAAAATGCCCTGTTAGTGCCGATTCGCTCGTTTATCCACCCAAATTGCCACAAAAATATAAACGAACCACACTGGAATGATCACCAACCTTCCTGGAACACCCAGAGAGAATTTTGGCCCACAAAACGCCCGAATCCCGGGCCTACCCCCAAAACTGTGGGTTATAGCACATCAATTTGGCCCGAAAATGCCCCATTTGCGCCAAAGTGCCATGAAAATTTAAACGGACCACACTAGGATGATCCCCAACCTCTCTGGAACACTTCGGTCAATTTTTGACCCACAGCACACCCGAATCTTGGGCCCACCCCTAAAATTGTGGGCTATAGCACACCTAATCGGCCCAAAAATACCCCATTCGCGTCATTTCGCCCGTTTGTCCACCCAAATGGCCACGAAAATATAAACAGACCATATCGGGATGATCCTCTACTTACCTGGCATGCCCTGGTTTATTTTTATCCTACCGCACACCCGAACCCCGTGACCACCCCCAAAACCGTGGGCTACAACACACCGATTTGTCCCGAAAATGCCCCGTTCGCATCGTTTCGCCCATTTGTCCACCCAAATGGCCACAAAAATTTAAACGGACCACACTGGGATGATCCCCAACCTCCTTGGCATGCCTCTATTGAATTAAGGCAAACAGAACGCCCAAAACATGGGCCCACCCTCCAAACTGTAGTTTATTGCTCACTGATTTAGCTAAAAAAAAACCCCTTCGCTCCATTTCACCCGTTTGTCCACCCAAAAGGCCATAAAACTTTAAACGGACCATACTGGGACAATACCCAACCTCCTTGGCTTGCCTCAGTCGATTTTTGGCCCAAGGCATGCCCGAACCCTGGGCCCGCCCCCGAAATTATGGCTATAGCACATTGATTTTGCCTAAAAATGTCCCGTTCATGCCGTTTTTCTTGTTTGTCCGGCCAAATAGCCACAAAAATTTAAACGGACCATACTGGATGATACCCAACCTACCTGGCAAGCCCCGTTCGAATTTCAGGAAACATCACGCCGAACCCCAAGCCCACCCCCAAAATCGTGGGCTATAGCACATCGATTTTGCCCGAAAATTCTCCGTTTGCACCGTTTCACTCATTGTCCACCCAAATGGCCAAGAAAATTGAAACAGGCCACACTGGGATGATCCCCAACCTCCCTGGAAAGCCTCAATCAATTTTGGATGCACAGCACGCCCGGACCACGGGCCCACCCCCGAAACCGTGGGCTATAGCACACAGATTTAGCTGAAAAATGCCCCGTTCACGTCGTTTTGCCCGTTTGTCCACCCAAATGGCTACAAAAATTTAAACGGACCACACTGGTATGATGACCAACCTCCGTGGCATACCTCGGTTGATTTTTCTCCCATAGCACGCCCGAACTCCGGGCCCACCCCTAAAAATATGGGCTATAGCACACCGATTTGGCCTAAAAATATCCTCTTAGCACCGTTTTGCCCGTTTGTCCACCAAAATGGCCACAAAAATTTAAACGGACCACACTGGCATGATCTTCAACCACCCTGACATGCTCCGGTCAATTTTTGGCTCACAGCACGCCCGGACCCCGAACCCACCCCCAAAACCGTGGGCTATAGCACATTGATTTGGCCCGAAAATTCTCCGTTCAAGCCGTTTTGCCCGTTGTCCACCCAAATGCCAAAGAAAATTTACAAGAACTATACTGGGATGATCCCCCAACCTCCTTGGCATGCCTCGATCGATTTTCAGCCTACAGCACGCCCGGACCTTGGGCCCACCCCCAAAATCGTAGGCTATAGCACATTGATTCGGCCCGAAAATGCACCGTTTGCTCAATTTCGCCCGTTTGTCCTCTCGAATGGCCACGACAATTTAAACGAACCATATTAGGACGATCCCCAAACTCCCTGCCATGCCATTTTTGGTCCACAGCACGCTCGGACCCTGGTCACACTATAAAACCGTAGGCAATAGTACCTTGATTTGCCAAGAAAATACCCCGTTCGCACTGTTTTGCCTGTTTGTCCTCCTAAATGGCCATGAAAAATTAAATGGATTATACTGGGATGATCCCTAACCTCCCAGTCATACCCCGGTTAATTTTTGGACCTCAAAACGTCCAGACCCAAGGCCCACCCCCAAAACCGTGTGCTATAACACACCGATTTGGCCCGAAAATGCTCTATTCGTGCCGTTTCACCCATTTGTCCAACCAAATGGCCACAAAAAATTAAACGAACCATATTGGAATGATCCCTAACCTCTCTAGCACGCACCGATAAATTTTTGGCACAGAAGACGCCCGGACCTCCGGACCACCCCCGAAACCACGGGCTATAGCACACTCGTTTGGCCCAAAAACACTCCGTTCATGCCAATTCGCCCGTTTGCCCACCAAAATAGCCACCAAAATTTAAATGAACCATGTTGGCATGATACCCATCCTAACAGGCACGCCCCGGTCAATTTTCGGCCCACAACAAGCCCAGACCTCGGGCCCACCCCCGAAACCATAGGCTATATAGCACATCAATTTGGATAAAAAATGTCCCATTCATGCTATTTTGCCCATTTATCCACCCAAATGGCCACGAAAAATATAACGGACCACACTAGAATAGCCCCCAACCTCCCTGGCATGCCCCAGTCGATTTTTGGCCAATAGTACGCTCGAACCACGGGCCTACTCTCGAAACCGTGGGATATAGCACACCGATTTGGCCAAAAAATGCACCATTCGCGCCCTTTGGCTATTTGTCCACCCAAATGGCCATAAAAATTTAAGAAAACCATACTGGGATGATCCCAAACTTCCTTGGGATGCCTCGATCAATTTTTGGCCCACATCATGCCCGAACCTTAAGCCTACACCCAACACCGTTGGCTATAGCCTACTGATTTGGTCAAAAAATGCACTATTCGCGCAGTTTCACCCATTTGTCCACCTAAATGGCCAAAAAAATTTAAACGGTCCATACTGGCATGCCTCGGTCAATTTTTGGCCCACCACACACTCGAATTCTGGGCCCACCCCTAAAAACGTGGGCTATAGCACACCGATTTGCCCCGAAAATGACCCATTCACGTTGTTTCACCCATTTGTCCACCCAAATGGCCATGAAAATTGAAACGGACCATACTGGGATGATCCCCAACCTCCTTGGTATGCCCCGATCAATTGTTTGCCCATATAATGCCCAGACCTCAGGCCCACCCCCAAAATCGTGGGCAATAGCACACTGATTTAGCCCAAAAATGCTCAATTCGGGTTGTTTTGCCCATTTATCCACCCAAATAGCCACAAAAATTTAAACAAACTAACTGGGATGATTCCCAACCTCCCTGGTATAGCCCGGTCAATTTCTAGCCCACAACATGCCTGGATCTTGGATCCACCCCCAAAACCATGGGCTATAGCACACCGATTTGGCCCGAAAATACCTCATTCGCGCCGTTCTGCTTATTTGTCCACCCAAATGGCCATGAAAATTTAAATGGACCACACTGGGACGATCCCCAACCTCCCTGGCATGCCCCGATCAATATTTTGTCCACAATACAGCCGAATACGCCTCCGTTCACGCCGTTTCACCCGTTTGTCTACCCAAACTGCAATAAAAATTTAAATGAACCTCACTGGGACAATACCCGACCTCCCTAGCACTCCCAAGTTAATTTTTGGACCACAACACGCCCGAACCCTGGGCCCACCCCCAAAATTGTGGGCTATAGCACATCAATTTTTGGTAAAAATGTCCCATTCATGCCGTTTGGCCAGTTTTCCACCCAAATAGCCATGAAAATTTAAACGGACCACACCAAGATGTTCCCCAACCACTCTGGCATGCCTCGGTCGATTTTTAGCCCATAGCACACCCGGACGCTGGGTCCACCCCCAAAATTGTGGGCTATGGCACACTATACTGGGATGATTCCAGCCTCCCTGGCATGCCCCGATTAATTTTTCGCCCACAGCACGCCTGAATGCCCCGTTCAAATGGAACACATAAGGATGATACATATCCTCTCTGACACACCCCGATCGTATTTTGGCTTTCAAAATACAGTTATCCTGGGCCTACCCCTGAAACCGTGGGCTAAGGCACACAAATTTGGCTTGAAAATGCCCCGATCACGCCGTTTCGCCCGCTTGTCTACCCAAATATCCATAAAATTTTAAAAGGACCACACTGGGATGATCCCCAACCTCCCTGGCACGCCCTGGTAAATTTTTGGCCCATAGCACACTCGTACCTTGGGCCCACCCATAAAATTGTGGGTTGTAGCCCATAAATTTTGCCCGAAAATGCCCCATTCATGACGTTTTACCCGTTTGTCCACCCAAAGTGCCAAAAAAATTTAAACGGACCACACTGGCACGATCTCTAACCTCCTTGGCACACCTTTCGCACTATTTTGCCCGTTAGTCCATCCAAATGACCACGAATAAACGGACCATACTGGGATGATCACCAACCTATATGGCATGCCCCAGATGATTTTTGTCCTACAGCACGCCCGAACCCTGGGACCACCCCCAAAATCATGGGCTATCGCTCACCGATTTGGCCCAAAAATGCCCCGTTCGTACTATTTCACCCGTTTGTCCACCCAAACAGCCATGAAAATTTAAACGGATCACACTGGGATAATCCCTAACCTCCCTGGCATGCCCCGGTTAATTTTTGGCCCATAATACACTCGTACCATAGGCCCACCCCAAAATTGTGGGCTATATAGCACACCAATTTAGCCCGAAAAATTCCCCGTTCGTGTTGTTTCGCCCATTTGTCCACCCAAATGGCCACGACAATAGAAATGGACCACACTGGGATGATACCCAACCTCCCTAGCATGCCCGAGTCAATTTTTAGCCAACAGCACGCCCAGATCCCGGGCCCTCCCCCAAAACCATGGGCTGTAGCACACCGATTTGGCCCGAAAATGCCCCATTCACGTCGTTTCACCAGTTTCTCCACCCAAATTGCCAGAAAAATCTAAATGAACCACATAGGGATGATCTCCAACCTCCCTGACATGCCTCGATTAATTTTTGGCCCACACTCGAATCCCAGGCCCACGCTCAAAATCGTGGGCTATAGCACACTGATTTAGCCCAAAAATGCCCATTCACGCCGTTTTGCCTGTTTGTCCACCCAAATGGCTACAAAAATTTAAATGGAACACACTGGGATGATCCCTAACCTCTCTGAAATGCCTGGATCAATTTTTGGCCCAAAACACGCTTGGACCACGGTCCCATCCCCAAAACCCTGGGCTATAGCACACCGATTTGGCACAAAAATGCCCCGTTCACACCGTTTTGCCTGTTTGTCCACCCAAATAGCCACAAAAATTTAAACTGACCACACGGGATGATCCCCAACCTCCCTGGCATTCCCCGATTAGTTTTCTTCCCATAGCAGGCCCGGACCCAGGGCCCACACCCAAAATTGTGGGCTATAGCAATCGATTTAGCCAAAAAATGCCCCGTTCTCTTCGATTCGCCCGTTTGTCTACCCAAATGTCCACAAAAATTTAAACGGATCAAAAAGGGATAATCCCCAACCACCTTGATATGCCCCTATCAATTTTTGGACCACGACACGCCCGAACCCCGTGACAACCCCCAAAACCGCCTGTTATAGCACACCGATTTGGTCCGAAAGTGCCCCGTTCGTGCCGTTTCACCCATTTATCCACCCAAATGGCCACAAAAATTTAAATGGACCATACTAGGATGATCCCAACTTCCCTGGCACGTCCATTCAATTTTTGGGTCACAGCACGCTAGGACCCTTGGACCACCCCCGTAACCGTGGGCTATAGCATATTGATTTGACCCGAAATTACCCCGTTCATGTCCTTTCGCCCGTTTATCCAACCAAATGGAAAAAAAAAATTTAAATAGACCATAATGGGTTGATCCTAAAACTCCTTGGAATGAACCGGTATATATTTGGCCCACAGCACGCCCGGACCCCAGGCCCACCCCAAAACCGTGGGCTATAGCACACCGATTTGGCCTAAAAATGACTTGTTCGCGCCGTTTCTCCTGTTTCTCCACCCAAATGGCCACGGAAATTTACACGGACCATACTGGGATGATCCCTAACCTCCCAAGCATGTCCCAGTCAATTTTTGACATACAACACGTTCGGACCGCGGGCTCACCCCCAAACCCATGGGCTATAGCACATCGATTTAGCCTGAAAATGCCCCATTCACGTTGTTTCACCCGTTTGTCCACCCAAAAGGCAAATAAAATTAAATGAAACACACTGGGATAATCCATAACTTCCCTGGCATGCCCCGGTCAATTTTTGGCACATAGCACGCCTGGACCCCGGGCCCACCCCAAAAACTGAGGGCTATAGCACACCAATTTGGCCCAAAAATTCTCCGTTTGGGCCATTTTGATCGTTTATCCACCAAAATGGCAAAAAAAATTTAAACAGATCACACTGGGATGATCCCCAACCTCCCTGGCATGCTTCAGTCAATATTTGGCCCACAGCACACCCGAACCTTGAGCCCACCCCAAAAAACATGGGGTATAGTACACTAATTTGGCTCGAAAATGCCCCTTTCTTGCTATTTCACACGTTTGTCAACAATGTTCATGAAAAATTAAACGGACCATACTAGGTTGTCCCTAACCTCCCAGGCATGCCCCGATCAATTTTTGACCACAGCACGCCCGGACCCCAAGCCCATCCCTAAAACTGTGGGATATAGCACACCAATCCCCAATAGCGTTGTTTTGGTCGTTTATCCACCTAAATAGCCACAAATATTTAAACGGACCACACTGGGTCGATCCTTAACCTCCCTGGCATGCCCCGGTAGATGTTTGGCCCTCAGTAAGCCCGGACCCTGAGCCCACCCCCAAAATCGTGGGCTATAGCACACCGATTTGCCTTGAAATTGCCCCGTTCGCGTCGTCTCGCCTGTTTGTCCACCCAAATGGCCACAAAAATTTAAACGGACCACACTGGGATAATTTCGAACCTTCTGGCATGCCTCGGTCGATTTTTGGCCCACATCATGTCCGGACCCCGATCCCACCCCCAAAATCGTGTGCCATAGCACACCAATTTGCCCCGAAAATGCCACCGTTTGCGTCGTTTCGCCCGGTTGTCCACCCAAATGACCACAAAAATTTAAACAAACCATACAGTGATGATCCTAAACCTCCCTGGCATGCTCCGATCAATTTTTGGCCTACAACACGCTCGAACCCCGAGCCCACCCCCGAAATCGTGGGCTATAGCACATCGATTTGGCCCCAAAAAGTCCCATTCCTACTTTTTCACCCATTTGTCCACCTAAATGGCCACGAAAATTTAAATGCACCACACTTGGATGATCCACAACTTCCATGGCACGCCCCGATTGATTTTTTTCCTGCAGCACACCCGGACCCAAAGCCCACCCCCAAAATCGTGGGCCATAACACACCGATTTGGCCCAAAAATGCCCCGTTCGCATCGTTTCGCCCATTTATCCACCCAAATGGCCACAAAAATTTAAATAGACCACACAGGGACTATCCCAACCTGCCTGGAATGCCCCGATTGGTTTTGTCCCACAGCACGCCTGGACCCCAAGCCTAACTCTGAAACCGTAGGCTATAGCACACCGATTTGGCATGAAAATGCCCCATTTCCGCCGTTTCGCTCGTTTGTCCACGAAAATTTAAACAGACCACACTGGATCGATACCTAACCTCTCTAACATGCCTCGGTAGATTTTTGGCCCACATCAAGCCCGGACCTCGAGCCCAACCCCAAAAACGTGGGATATAACACACCAATTTGCCTTGAAAATGCCCCATTCAGGCCGTTTTGCCTGTTTGTCCACCCATATGGCCATAAAAATTTAAACGGATCACACTGGAATAATCCCCAACCTTTCTGGCATGCCTCGGCTAATTTTCGACAGATAGAACGCCCGAACCCCGGGCCTACTCCCAAAATCATGGGCTATAGCACACTAATTTTGCCCGAAAATGCCCCATTCATGTTGTTTTGCCTGTATGTCCACCCAAATAGCCATGAAAATTTAAACGGACCATATTGGGCGGATTCCCAACCTCCCTGGCATGCCCTAGTTGATTTTTGGCCTGTTCACACCGTTTCACCTAGTTGTCCACCCAAATAGCCACAAAAACTTAAACAAACCATACTGGGACTATCCCCAACCTCCTTGGAATGCCTCGATAAAATTTTTGCATACAGAACGCTCATACCATAGGCCCACCCTCAAAACCGTGGGCTATAGCATACCGATTTGGCCTTAAAAAACTCCGTTCGTGCTTTTTCACCCGTTTGCCCACACAAATGGCCACAAAAATTTAAATGGACCACACTGGGACGATCCCCAACCTCCATGCCATGCCTTGGTTAATTTTTAGCCCACAGTACACCCGAAACCTGAGCCCACCCCCAAAACCGTAGGCTATAGCACACCAATTTTGCCCAAAAATGCTCCGTTTGTACCGCTTTTCCTGTTTGTCCACCCAAATGGCCACCATAATTTAAACGGACCATATTGGGATGATCCCCAACCTCCCTAGCATGTCCCAATCAATTTTTGGAGCACAGCACTCCCGGACCCTAGGCCCACCCCCAAAATCAAGGGCAATAGCACACCGATTTGGCCCAAAAATGCCTCATTCATCGTTTCGCCCGTTTGTCCATCCAAATGGCCATGAAAATTTAAACGGACCACACTGGGTTGATCTCTAACCTCCCTATCATGCCTCGGTCAATTTTAAACCCACAACACACTCGAACCCCCGGCCCACTCCCGAAACCTTGGGCTATAGCTTACCGATTTTGCTAAAAAAATGCTCTGTTCGCATCATTTTGCCCCTTTGTCTACCTAAATGGCCATGAAAATTTAAACAGACCACACTAAGATGATCCCCAACCTCCCTGGCATGCTCGGTAAATTTTTTGGCCCACAGCATGCCCAGACCTTGAGCCCACCCCCAAAACCGTGGACTATAGCACACCAATTTGGACGAAAAATGCCCGTTTGCACCGTTTCGCCAGTTTGTCCACCTAAATGGCTATGAAAATTTAAACGGACCACACTGGGAGGATCCCCAACCTCCCAGGCATGACCTGATCGATTTTTTCCTACAGCACGCTCGAACCCTGAGCCAACCCCTAAAATAATGGGTTATAGCACATCAATTTAGCCCGAAAATGTCCCGCTCGCGCTGTTTTGCCCGTTTGTCCACCCAAATGGCCACAAAATTTAAACGGACTACACTCGGATGATCCTCAACCTCTCTGGAATACCTCAGTTAATTTTTGTTCCAAAGCATGCCGAACCCTGATTCCACCTTTAAAACTATGGGCTATAGCACACCGATTTAGCCTGAAAATACTCCATTCGCGCTGTTTCACCCATTTGTCCACCCAAATAACCACAAAAATTTAAACGGACCACACTGGATGATCCCCAACCTCCCTAACACACCCTGGTTGATTTTTGGCCCACAGCACGCCTGGAGCCCGGGCCCACCCATGAAACCTAAAGCTATAGCACACCGATTTTGCCTGAAAAAGCCCCATTCGCGCTGTTTCGCCCTTTTGTCTACTTAAATGGCCACAAAAATTAAAACAAACCATAATGGGACAATCACAACCTCCCTGGAATAACCCGGTCAATTCTCGGCCCACAGCATGCTCGGACCTCGGGCCCACCCTCAAAACCGTGGGCTATAGCACACCGATTAAGTCTGAAAATGCCCCATTTGCGCCGTTTCATCCATTTGTCCATCCAAATTGCCCCAAAAATTTAAAGAGACCACACTAAGAAGAACCCCAACCTCCCTGGCACACCCCAATTGATTTTTCGCCTAGATCATGCTCGGACCCCCGGCCCAGCCCTAAAATAGTGGGTTATAGAATACCGATTTGGCCCGAGAATAATCCATTTGTGCTGTTTTGCCTGTTTGTCCACCTGAATGTCCATGAAAATTTAAACGAACTATACTGGGATGATTCACAACCTTCCTGGCATGACCCGATCAATTTTTGGCTCACAGCACGCCCAGACCCGATTTGGCCAGGAAATGCCCCATTCACGCCATTTCGCCCCTTTCTCTACCCAAATAGCCACGAAAATTAAAACGGACCAAACTGGTATATCCACAACATCCCTGGAACACTCCAGTTGATTTTTGGCCCACAGCACACCTGTACCCCGATCCCACCCTTGAAACTGTGGGCTATAGCATACCGATTTGGCCAAAAATGCCTCGTTCGTGCTGTTTTGCCCGTTTGTCTATCCAAATGGCCACTAAAATTTAAACGGACCACAATAGAATGAACCAGACATCCCTGGCATGCCTCAAACAATTTTCAGCCCACATCATGCCCAGACCTCAGGCCCCACCCCCAAAACCGTGGGCTATAGCACAATGATTTGACTAAAAAATGCCCCATTTCGCCCGTTTATCCACCCAAATAGCCACGATAATTTAAACGAACCACGATGGGATGATCCCTGACCTCCTTTGTATGACTTAGTCGATTTTTATCCCAAAATACGCCTGAACCCAGGCCCACCCCCAAAACTGTGGGCTATAGCACACCAATTTAGCTTGAAATACCCCGTACGTGCCATATAGTCCATTTATCTACCCAAATGGCCACGAAAATTTAAACAGACCACACTGGGACAATCCCCAACCTCCCTGGCATGGTTGGTCAATTTTGGTCCCAACGCATACCCAAACCCCGAGCCCACCCTAAAATCATGGGCTATAGCACACCGATTTGGCCCAAAAATGTCTTGTTCACGTCGTTTTGCCCATTTGTCCACCCTAATGGCCATAAAAATTTAAACGGACCACACTAAGACAATCCCAACCTCCCTGGAATGCCTCGGTTAATTTTCAGCCCACAGTACACCAAGACCCCAGGCCCACCACCGAAATCATAGGTTATAGCACACCGATTTGGCTCAAAATACCCTGTTCGTACCGTATCATCCTTTTGTCTACCCAAATGTCCAGGATAATTTAAATATACCACACTGGGACGATCCTCAGCCTCCCTAGCACACTCGGTTAATTTTTCACCCGCAACACGCCCGGACCCCGAGCCCACCCCCAAAACCATGGGCCTACCGATTTGGCTTAAAATGTCCTGTTCGCTCCGTTTCACCCGTTTGTCCAGCCACATGGCCACAAAATTTAAAAGGACCACATAGGATAATCCCCAACCTCCCTGGCTCGCCCCGATCGGTTTTGGCCAACAGCACGCCAGGACCTCAGGCCCACCCCTGAAACTATGGGCTATAGCATACCGATTTGGCCCAAAAATGACACGTTTGCGCTATTTTACCCATTTGTCCTCCCAAATGGCCACAAAAATTTAAACGGACATACTGGGATGATCCCCAACCTTCCTGGCATACCACGGTCAATTTTCTGCTCACAACATGCTCGGACACCGGGCCCAACCCCAAAATTGGAGGATATAGCACACCTATTTGGCCCGAAAAGTACCCATTCGCATTGTTTCTCCCGTTTGTCCACCCAAAATTCCATTAAAATTTAAACGAACCACACTGGGATGATCCCTAATAACCCTGGCATACCCTAGTCAATTTTTGTCCTACAGGATGCCCATACCCCAAGCCCACCCACGAAACCCTGGGCTATAGCACACCGATTTGGCCCGAAAATGTCCCGTTCGCGCCGTTTCGCCCGTTTGTCCAGCCAAATGGCTATGAAAATTTAAACGAACCATACTGCAACTATCCTCAACCTCCTTGGCATACCCCGGTCAATTTTTGGCCCATAGCAGGCCTGAACACCAGGCCAACCCCCGAAACTATGAGCAATAGAACACCGATTTAGTCTGAATATACCCTGTTTGCATAGTTTCATCCATTTATCCACCCAAATAGCCACTAAAATTTAAACAGATAACACTAGGTCAATCCCCAACCTCCCTGGCATGCCCCGATCGATTTTCGACCTACAGCACGCTTGGACCCTGGGCCAACCTCCAAAATCGTGAGTTATAACACACCAAATAGAACTAAAAATGCCCCGTTCACGTCGTTTTGCCCGTTTATCCACCCAAATGTCCACAAAAGTTTAAACAGACCACACTGGGACGATCCCCAACCTCCCTAGCACACCCAGATCGATTTTTGGCCCAAAGCACACCTGGACCTCATTCCCACCCCTAAAATCGTGGGTTATAGCATACCGATTTTTCCTAAAATGCCTCGTTCACACCGTTTCACCCGTTTGTCTACCCAAATGGCCACAAAAATTTAAACGTACCACACTGGGATAATCTTTAACCTCCCTGGCATGCCTTGATCAATTTTTAGCCCACAACATGCCCGGACCCAGAGCTCACGCCTAAAACTATGGGCTATAGCACACTAATTTGCCCCGAAAATGATCTTCAACTTCCCTGACATGCCCCGATCAATTTTTGGGTCACAGCACGCTCGAACCACAGTCCCACTCCAAAAACGGTGCGCTATAGCACACCGATTTGGCCCGAAAATGCCCCGTTCATGCCGTTTCGCCCATTTGTCTACCCAAATAGCCACGAAAATTTAAACGAACCATACTAGGACACTTCCCAACCTCCCTCGCACGCTCGAGTCTATTTTCTACCCACAGCATGCCCGAAGCATGGGCCTACCCCCAAAATCATGGGCTATAGCATACCAATTCAGCCCGAAAATGCCCCGTTCATGCCGTTTTGCCCGATTGTCCACCCGAATGGCCACAAAAATTTAAACGGACATACTGGGATGATCCCTAACCTTACTGGCATACCACTGTTGATTTTTTGCTCACAACATGCTCGGAAACCGGGCCCAACCCCAAATTCGTAGGATATAGCACACCGATTTGGCCCGAAAAGTACCCATTCGCATTGTTTCTCTCGTTTGTCCACCCAAAATTCCATTAAAATTTAAACGAACCACACTGGGATGATACCTAATAACCCTGGCATACCTTAGTCAATTTTTGGCCTACAGGATGCCCATACTCTGGGCCCACCCACGAAACCCTGGGCTATAGCACACCGATTTGGCTCGAAAATGCCCCATCGCGCCGTTTTGCCCGTTTGTCCAGCCAAATGGCTATGAAAATTTAAACGAACCATAATAAAACTATCCTCAACCTCCTTGGCATACCCCGGTCAATTTTTGGCCCATAGCAGGCCTGAACACCAGGCCCACCCCCAAAACCATGGGCTTTAGCACACCAATTTGGCTTGAAAATCCCCATTCGCATCGTTTCGCCAGTTTGCTAACCCAAATAGCCACAAAAATTTAAACGGACCACACTAGGATGATCCCCAACCTCCTTAGAATACCCCGATTAATTTTTGACTCACAGCACGCCGGGACCATGGGCCCACCCCCGAAACTATGAGCAATAGAACACCGATTTAGTCTGAATATACCCTGTTTGCATAGTTTCATCCATTTATCCACCCAAATAGCCACAAAAATTTAAACAGATAACACTAGGTCAATCCCCAACCTCCCTGGCATGCCCCGATCGATTTTTGGCCTACAGCACGCCTGGACCCTGGGCCCACCTCCAAAATTATGAGTTATAGCACACCAAATAAGACTAAAAATGCCCCATTCACGTCATTTCGCCCGTTTATCCACCCAAATGTCCACAAAAGTTTAAACAGACCACACTGGGACGATCCCCAACCTCCCTGGCACACCCAGATCAATTTTTGGCCCAAAGCACACCTGGACCTCATTCCCACCCCTGAAATCGTGGGCTATAGCATACCGATTTTTCCTAAAATGCCTTGTTCACGCCGTTTCACCCGTTTGTCTACCCAAATGGCCACAAAAATTTAAATGTACCACACTGGGATAATCTTTAACCTCCCTGGCATGCCTCGATCAATTTTTAGCCCACAACATGCCTGGACCCAGAGCTCACGCCTAAAACTATGGGCTATAGCACACTAATTTGGCCCGAAAATGATCTCCAACTTCCCTGACATGCCCCGATCAATTTTTGGGTCACAGCACGCTCGAACCACAGTCCCACTCCAAAAAAGGTGCGCTATAGCACACCGATTTGGCCCGAAAATGCCTCGTTCATGCCGTTTCGCCCATTTGTCTACCCAAATAGCCACAAAAATTTAAACGAACCATACTAGGACACTTCCCAACCTCCCTCGCACGCCCGAGTCAATTTTTGTCCCACAGCATGACTGGAGCATGGTCCGACCCCAAAAATCGTGGGCTATAGCATACCAATTCAGCCAGAAAATGCCCCGTTCATGCTGTTTTGCCCGATTGTCCACCCGAATGGCCAAAAAAATTTAAACGGACATACTGGAACGATCCCCAACCTTCCTGGCATACCACGGTTGATTTTCTGCTCACAACATGCTCGGACACCGGGCCCAACCCCAAAATTATAGGATATAGCACACCGATTTGGCCCGAAAAGTACCCATTTGCATTGTTTCTCCCGTTTGTCCACCCAAAATTCCATTAAAATTTAAACGAACCACACTGGGATGATCCCTAATAACCCTGGCATACCCTAGTCAATTTTTGGCCTACAGGATGCCCATACCCCGGGCCCACCCACGAAACCCTGGGCTATAGCACGCTGATTTGGCCAGAAAATGCCCCGTTCGCGCCGTTTCGCCCGTTTGTCCAGCCAAATGGCTATGAAAATTTAAACGAACCATACTGCAACTGTCCTCAACCTCCTTGGCATACCCCGGTCAATTTTTGGCCCATAGCAGGCCTGAACACCAGGCCCACCCCCGAAACTATGAGCAATAGAACACCGATTTAGTCTGAATATACCCTGTTTGCATAGTTTCATCCATTTATCCACCCAAATAGCCACAAAAATTTAAACGGACCACACTAGGATGATCCCCAACCTCCTTAGAATACCTCGGTTAATTTTTGACTCACAGCACGCCTGGACCCTGGGCGCACCCCCAAAACTATGAGCAATAGAACACCGATTTAGTCTGAATATACCCTGTTTGCATCGTTTCATCCATTTATCCACCCAAATAGCCACAAAAATTTAAACAGATAACACTAGGTCGATCCCCAACCTCCCTGGCATGCCTCGATCGATTTTTGGCCTACAGCACGCCTAGACCCTCGGCCCACCTCCAAAATTATGAGTTATAGCACACCAAATAAGACTAAAAATGCCCCATTCACGTCATTTCGCCCGTTTATCCACCCAAATGTCCACAAAAGTTTAAACAGACCACACTGGGACGATCCCCAACCTCCCTGGCACACCCAGATCGATTTTTGGCCCAAAGCACACCTGGACCTCATTCCCACCCCTGAAATCGTGGGCTATAGCATACCGATTTTTCCTAAAATGCCTCGTTCACGCTATTTCACTCGTTTGTCTACCCAAATGGCCACAAAAATTTAAACTTACCACACTGGGATAATCTTTAACCTCCCTGGCATGCCTCGATCAATTTTTAGCGCACAACATGCCTGGACCCAGAGCTCACGCCTAAAACTATGGGCTATAACACACTAATTTGGCCCGAAAATGATCTCCAACTTCCCTGACATGCCCCGATCAATTTTTGGGTCACAGCACGCTCGAACCACAATCCCACTCCAAAAATGGTACACTATAGCACACCGATTTTGCCAGAAAATACCCTGTTCATGCCGTTTCGCCCATTTGTCTACCCAAATAGCCACGAAAATTTAAACGAACCATACTAGGACACTTCCCAACCTCCCTCGCACGCCTGAGTTTATTTTCGGTCCACAGCATGCCCGGAGCATGGGCCTACCCCCAAAATCGTGGGCTATAGCATACCAATTCAACCCAAAAATGCCCCGTTCATGCCGTTTTGCCCGATTGTCCACCCGAATGGCCACGAAAATTTAAACAGACCACACTGAGAAAATCCCCAACCTCCCTGGCATGATCTGACCGATTTTTGGCCCACAGCACGCTCGGACCTCGGATCCACCCCTAAAACTGTAGGCTATAGCACACCGATTTAGCCAGAAAACTTCCTGTTCATGCCATTTCATCTGTTTGTCCACCCAAATAGCCATGAAAATTTAAACGGGCCCTACTAGGAGCACACTGATTTGGCTCGAAAATTCCCTGTTCTTTCCGTTTAGCCCGTTTGTCCACCCAAATCACCACAAAAATTTAAAATGACCATACTGTTATGATCCCCAACCTTTTTGGGATACCCCGGTTAATTTTTGGCCCACTGCTCGACCGGACCCCAGTCCACCCCTAAAATCGTAGGCTATAGCACATCGATTTGGACCAAAAACGCCCTGTTCGCGCCGTTTCGCTCATTTGTCCACCCAAATGGCCACAAAAATTTAAATAGACCACACTGGGATGATCCCCATCCTCCCTGGCCTGCCCCAATCAATTTTTGTCCCACAGCACACCCAGTACCCGGATCCAACCCCAAAACCGTGTGCTATAGCAAACTAATTCGGCCCAAAAATGTACTGTTCGCACTGTTTCGCTCGTTTGTCCATCCAAATGGCCATAAAATTTTAAACAAACCACGATGGTACGATCCCCATCCTCTTTGGTATACCTCGATTGATTTTTGGCCCACACCACACCCGGACCCCAGGCCAACCTCCGACACCATGGGCTATAGCATACTCATTTGGCTCGAAAATGCCCTGTTCATGTTGTTTCTCCCATTTGTCAACCCAAATAGACATAAAAATTTAATCAAACCACAATGGGAGGATCCCTAATCTCCCAAGCGTGACCCGGTAAATTTTTGGCACACAACACGCTCGGACCCAGGCCCACCACCAAAACCGTGGGCTATAGCACACTAATTTGGCCCGAAAATAGCTCATTCGCATCGTTTCGCCCATTTGTCCACCTAAATGGCCACCGAAATTTAAACAGACACACTGGGACGATCCCCAACCTCCCTAGCTTGCCCCGATCAATTTTTGACCCATAACACGCCCGAAACCCATGCCCAACCTCAAAATCTTGGGCTATAACACATTGATTTGGCTTGAAAATGCCCCACTTGGTCCATTTCGCCCCTTTGTCTACCCAAATGCCATGAAAATCTAAAAGGACCACACTGGGATAATCCCCATCCTCCCTAGCACGCTTCGATCAATTTTTAGCCCACAACAATCCTGGACCGTAGGCCCACCCCTAAAACCCTGGGCTATAGCACACGGATTTGGTCAGAAAATGCCCCTTTCGCCCCATTTCGCCCGTTTGTCCGCCTAAATAGCTACGAAAATTTAAACGGACCATACTGGGATGATCCCCCACCTCCCTGGTATACCGCGATAAATTTTTAGCCTACAGCACGCCCAGACCCCAGGCCACCCCCAAAATCATGGGATAGCACACTGATTCTGCCCAAAAATGCCCCATTCGAGACGCTTCGCCCGTTTGCCCACTTAAATGGCCACAAAAAATTAAACAGACCATACTAGGACGATCCCCAACCTTCTTGGCATGCCTCGAATGATTTTTAGATGACAGAATTCTCGGAACCTTGAGCCACCCCCAAGATCATGGGCTATAGCATATTGTTTTAGCCTAAAAATGCCCTATTCACAGCGTTTCGCCCGTTTGTCTACCCAAATAGCCACGAAAATTAAAACAGAAAATACTGAGATGATCCCCAACCTCTCTGGCATGACCCGGTTGATTTTTGCCCCATAGAACGCTCGAACCCTAGGGACACCCCCAAAACCGTAGGCTATAGCACACCGACTTGGCCCAAAAATGCCCCATTCGCATTGTTTCGCCCGTTTGAACACCTAAATAGAAACAAAAATTTAAATGGACCAAATGGGGATAATCCCCAAAATCCTTGGCATGCCCTGGCTAATTTTAGCCACAGCACCCTCGGACCCCAATCCTACCCCCAAAACCGTGGACTATAGCACACCAATTTGGCCCTAAAATTCCCCATTTGGGCCATGTTGCCCTTTTTTCCACCCAAATGGCCACAAAATTTAAAATAACCACACCATGACTATCCCTAACCTCCTTGTCATACCTCAATCGATTTTCGGCCCACCACATGCCCGGACCCCAGCCCAGCCCAAAATCGTAGGCTATAGCACACCGTTTTGCCTGTTTGTGTACTCAAATAGGCCTAAAAATTGAAATGGACCACACTGGGATGATCCACATCCTCTTTGGCATGCCTCGGTTGATTTTTGGCCCACATCATGCCTGGACTGCGGTCCTTCCTCCAAAAAAATGGGCTATAGCACACCTATTTGGCCCGAAAATGCCCTGTTTGCACCGTTTCTCCCATTTTTCCAACTAAATAGCCACGAAAATTTAAACAGACCATACTGGATGATACCCAACCTCCCTATCAAGCCCTGTTCGAATTTCAGCAAATATCACGCCGAACCCCGAGCCCACCCCCAAAATTGTAGGCTATAGCACATCGATTTTTCTCGAAAATTCTCCGTCTGCGCCATTTCGCTCTTTGTCCACCCAAATGGCCAAGAAAATTGAAACGGGTCATACTGAGAGGATCCCTAACCTCCCTGGCAAGCCTTAATCAATTTTGGATGCACAACACACCCGGACCACGGGCCCACCCCTAAAACCGTGGGCTATAGCACACAGATTTAGCTGAAAAATGCCCCGTTCACCCCTAAAAATATGGGCTATAGCACATCGATTTGGCCTAAAAATATCCTATTAACACCGTTTTACCCGTTTGTCCACCAAAATGGCCATGAAAATTTAAACGGACCACACTGTCACAATCTTCAACCTCCCTAACATGCTCCGGTCAATTTTTGGCTCACAGCACGCCCGGACCCCAGACCCACCCCCAAAAACGTGGGCTATAGCACATTGATTTGGCCCAAAAATTTTTCGTTCATGCCGTTTTTCCCGTTGTCCACCCGAATGGCAACGAAATTTGCACGAACTATACTGGGATGATCCCCCAACCTCCCTGGCATGCCTCGATCGATTTTCAGCCTACAGCACGCCCGGACCCTGGGACCACCCCCAAAACCGTAGGCTATAGCACATTGATTTGGCCCGAAAATGCACCATTTGCTCCATTTCGCCCGTTTGTCCTCTCAAATGGCCATGACAATTTAAACAGATGATATTAGGACGATCCCCAACCTCCCTGCCATGTCATTTTTGGTCGACAGCACGCCCAAACCCTGGTCACACTACAAAACCGTGGGCAATAGTACCTCGATTTGCCAAGAAAATACCACGTTCGCACTGTTTTGCCTGTTTGTCCCCCTAAATGGCCATGAAAAATTAAATAGACTATACTGGGATGACCCTTAACCTCCCTGGCATACCCCGGTTAACTTTTGGACCTCAACACGCCTAGACCCAAGGCCCACCCCTAAAATTGTGTGCTATAACAAACCGATTTGTCCCAAAAATGCTCTGTTCGTGTCGTTTCATCCATTTGTCCACCCAAATGACAACAAAAAATTAAATGAACCATATTGGAATGATCCCTAACCTCTTTGGCACGCCCCGATAAATTTTTGGAGCACTAGACGCCCGGACCTCTGGACTACCCCCAAAACCACGGGCTATAGCACACTCGTTTGGCCCAAAAACACCCCGTTCACATCATTTTGCCCATTTGTCCACCAAAATAGCCACCAAAATTTAAATGAACCATACTGGGATGATTCCCAACCTAACAGGCACGCCCCGGTCAATTTTTGGCCCACAATAAGCCCATACCCCGGGCCCACCCCCAAAACCATGGGCTATATAGCACATCAATTTTGATTGAAAATGCCCCGTTCGTGCCATTTTACCCATTCATCCACCCAAATGGCCACAAAAAATTTAATGGACCATACTAGAATAGCCCCCAACCTCCCTGGCATGCCCCGGTCGATTTTTGGCCTATAGTACGCTCGAACCATGGGCCCACCCCCAAAACCGTGGGATATAGCACACCAATTTGGCCCAAAAATGCACCATTCGCGCCCTTTCGCCCTTTTGTCGACCCAAATGGCCATAAAAATTTAAACAAACCATACTGGGATGATCCCCAACCTCCTTGGGATGCCTCGATCAATTTTTGTCCCACATCATGCCCGAACCTCAATCCCACCCCCAACACCGTGGGTTATAGCCCACTGATTTAGTCCAAAAATGCACTATACGCACAGTTTCACCCATTTGTCCACTCAAATGGACAAAAAAATTTAAATTGTCCACACTAGGATGATCCCCAACCTCCCTGGCATGCCTCGGTAAATTTCTGGCCCACTAAACACTCGAATTCTGGGCCCACCCCTAAAAACGTGGGCTATAACACACCAATTTGGCTCGAAAATGACCCATTCATATCGTTTCACCCATTTGTCCACCCAAATGGCCATGAAAATTTAAACGGACCATACTGGGATGATCCCCAACCTCCTTGGTATGCCCCGATCAATTGTTTGCCCATACCATGCCCAAACCTCGGGCCCACCCCAAAAATCGTGGGTAATAGCACACTGATTTAGCCCAAAAATGCTCAATTCGGGCCGTTTTGCCCATTTAACCATCCAAATGACCACAAAAATTTAAGCAAACTACACTGGGATGATTCCCAACCTCCCTGGTATAGCCCAATCAATTTCTAGCACACAACATGCCTGGATCTTGGGCCCATCCCCAAAATCGTGGGCTATAGCACACCGATTTGGCCCGAAAATACCTCATTTGCGCCGTTCTGCTTATTTGTCCACCCAAATGGCCATGAAAATTTAAATAGACCACACTGGGACGATCCCTAACCTCCCTGGCATGCCCATATCAATATTTCATCCACGCTACACCCAAATACGCCCCCGTTCACGCCGTTTAGGCCGTTTGTCTACCCAAACTGCAACAAAAATTTAAACGAACCTCACTGGGACAATACCCGACCTCCCTAGAACTCCCAAGTTAATTTTTGGACCACAACACGCCCAAAACCCAGGCCCACCCCGAAAATTATGGGCTATAGCACATCAGTTTTGGCTAAAAATGTCCCGTTCATGCCATTTGGCCCGTTTGCCACCCCAAATAGCCACGAAAATTTAAACGGGCCAAACCGGGATGTTCCCCAACCACTCTGGCATGCCCCGGTCGATTTTTAGCCCACAGCACACCTGGACGCTGGGTCCACCCCCAAAATTGTGGGCTATGGCACACCATACTGGGATGATTCCAGCCTCCCTGGCATGCCCCGATTAATTTTCGGCCCACAGAACGCCTAAATGCCCCATTCAAACAGACCACATAGGGATGATACATAGCCTCCCTGACACACCCCGATCGCATTTTGGCCCTCAAAATACAGGTATCCTGGGCCTACCCCTGAAATCGTGGGCTAAGGCACACAAATTTGGCTTGAAAATGCCCCGATCATGCTGTTTCGCCCCCTTGTCTACCCAAATATCCATAAAATTTTAAAAGGACCACACTGGGATGATCCCCAACCTCCCTGGCATGCCCTGATCGATTTTTAGCCCATAGCACACTCGTACCTTGGTCCCACCCATAAAATCGTGGGTTATAGCCCATAAATTTTGCCCGAAAATGCCCCGTTCATGTCGCTTTGCCCATTTGTCCACTCAAAGTGCCAAAAAAATTTAAACGGACCACACTGGCACGATGTCCAACCTCCTTGGCACACCGTTCGCACTATTTTGCCCGTTAGTCCATCCAAATAACCACAAAAATTTAAACGGACCATACTGGGACGATCACCAACCTATATGGAATGCCCCAGACGATTTTTGTCCTACAGCACGCCCACAACCTAGGCCCACCCCCAAAACCGTGGGCTATATCTCACTGATTTGGCCCAAAAATGCCCCGTTCGTGCTGTTTCGTCCGTTTGTCCACCCAAATAGCCATGAAAATTTAAAAGAATCACACTAGGATAATCCCTAAGCTCCCTGGTATGCCCCAGTCAATTTTTGGCACAAAATACACTCGTACCGTAGGCCCACCCAAAAATTGTGGGCTATAAGCACACCAATTTAGCCCAAAAATTCCCCGTTCGTGTTGTTTCACCCGTTTGTCCACCCAAATAGCCACGACAATTTAAATAGACCACACTGGGATGATACCCAACCTCCCTAGCATGCCCGAGTCAATTTTTAGCAAACAGCACGCCCAGATCCCGAGCCCTCCCCCAAAATCGTGGGCTGTAGCACACCTATTTGGCCCGAAAATGCCCCAATCGCGTCGTTTCACCAGTTTCTCCACCCAAATTGTCACAAAAATCTAAACGAACCACACAGGGATGATCTCTAACCTCCCTTGCATGCCTCGATTAATTTTTGGGCCACACTCGAATCCCAGGACCACGCTCAAAATTGTGGGCTATAGCACACTGATTTAGCCCAAAAATACCCGTTCACGTCATTTTGTCTGTTTGTCCACCCAAATGGCCACGAAAATTTAAACGGACCACACTGGGATGATCCCTAACCTCCCTGGAATGCCTGAATAAATTTTTGGCCTACAACACAATCGGACCACGGGCCCATCCCAAAAACCCTGGGCTATAGCACATTGATTTGGCTCAAAAATGCCCCGTTCGCACCGTTTCGCCTGTTTGTCCACCCAAATAGCCACGAAAATTTAAATGGACCACACTGGGATGATCCCCAACCTCCCTGGCATGCCCCGATTAATTTTCGTCCCATAGCATGCCCGAAACCAGGGCCCACACCAAAAATTGTGGGCTATGGCAATCGATTTGGCCAAAAAATGCCCCGTTCTCTTCAATTCGCCCGTTTCTCTACCCAAATGACCACAAAAATTTAAACAGATCAAAAAGGGATAATCCCCAACCATACTGATATTCCCCTATCTATATTTGGACCACGACACACCCGAACCCCGCGACAACCCCCTAAACCGCCTGCTATAGCACACCGATTTGGTCCGAAAGTGCCTCGTTCGTGCTGTTTCGCCCATTTATCCACCCAAATGGCTACAAATATTTATCATCACCATACTAGGATGATCCCAACTTCCCTAGAACGGCCAGTCGATTTTTGGGTCACAGGACGCCAGGACCCCTAGACCACCCCCGTAACTATGGGCAATAACATATCGATTTGACCCGAAATTACCCCGTTCATGCCGTTTCGCCCATTTATCCAACCAAATTGAAACAAAAATTTAAATAGACCATAATGGGTTGATCCTAAACCTCCCTTGAATGCACCGGTAAATTTTTGGCCCACATCACGCCCGAACCCCAGGTCCACCCTAAAACCGTAGGCTATAGCACACCGATTTGGCCTGAAAATGCCTTGTTCGCACCGTTTTGACCGTTTCTCCACCCAAATGGCCACAAAAATTTACACGAACCATACTGGGATGATACCTAACCTCCCAAGAAGGTCCCAGTCAATTTTCGGCACACAGCACGTCCAGACCCCGGGCCCACCCCCAAACCCATGGGCTATAGCACATCGATTTAGCCTGAAAATGCCCCATTCACATTGTTTCACCCGTTTTTTCACCCAAATTGCAAGTAAAATTAAATGAAACAAACTGGGATAATTCACAACTTCCCTAGCACGCCCCGATCAATTTTTGGCACATAGCACGCCCGAACCCTGGGCCCACCCCAAAAATTGAGGGCTATAGCACACCAATTTGGCCCTAAAATTCTTCGTTTGGGCCGTTTTGCCCATTTATCCACCAAAATGGCAACAAAAATTTAAACATACAACACTGGGATGATCCCCAACCTCCCTGGCACGCTTCAGTCAATTTTTGGCCTACAACACGCCCGAACCTCGAGCCCACCCTAAAAAACATGGCCATGAAAAATTAAATGGACCAAACTGGGTTGTCCCCAACCTCCCTGGCATGCCCCAATCAATTTTTGACCACAGCATGCCCGGACCCCGATCCCACCCCTAAAACTGTGGGCTATAGCACACCAATCCCCAATAGCGTTGTTTTGCTCGTTTGTCCACCTAAATAGCCACAAATATTTAAACGGACCACACTGGGTCGATCCTCAACCTCCCTGGCATGCCCTGGTAGATTTTTAGCCCTCAGTAAGCCCGGACCCTGAGCCCACCCCCAAAATCGTGGGCTATAGCACACCGATTTGCCTTAAAATTGCCCCGTTCGTGTCGTCTCGCCTGTTTTTACACCCAAATGGCCACAAAAATTTAAACGGACCACACTGGGATAATTTCGAACCTTCTGGCATGCCTCGATCGATTTTTGGCCCACATCATTCCCGAACCCCGATCCCACCCCCAAAATCGTGTGCTACAGCACACCAATTTGCCCCGAAAATGCCACTGTTTGCGTCGTTTCGCCCGATTGTCCATCCAAATGACCACGAAAATTTAAACAAACCATACATTGATGATCCTAAACCTCGCTGGCACGCACCAATCAATTTTTGGCCTACAACACGCTCGAACCCCGGGCCCACCCCCGAAACCGCGGGCTATAGCACACCGATTTGGCCCCAAAAAATCCCATTCGCTCCTTTTCACCAATTTGTCCACCTAAATGGCCACAAAAATTCAAATGCACCACACTTGGATGATCCACAACTTCCATGGCACGCCTCGATTGATTTTTTTCCTACTGCACACCCAGACCCAAAGCCCACCCCCAAAATCGTGGGCCATAACACACCGATTTGGCCCAAAAATGCCCCGTTCGCATCATTTCGCCCGTTTATCCACCCAAATGTCCACAAAAATTTAAATAAACCACATAAGGACTATCCCCAACCTGCCTGGCATGCCCCGATCGGTTTTGGCCCACAGCACGCCTGGACCCCAAGCCTAACTCTGAAATCGTAGGCTATAGCATACCGATTTGGCTCGAAAATGCCCCGTTCATGCTGTTTCGCTCGTTTGTCCACCGAAATGGCCACCAAAATTTAAACGTACCACACTGGGTCGATCCCCAACCTCCCTAACATGGCTCGATAGATTTTTGGCCCACATCAAGCCCGGACCTCGAGCCTACCCCCCAAAACGTGGGATATAGCACACTAATTTGCCTTGAAAATGCCCCATTCACGCCGTTTTGCCTGTTTGTCCACCCAAATGGCCACAAAAATTTAAACGGACCACACTGGAATAATTCCCAACCTTTCTAGCATGCCCCGGCTAATTTTCGGTAGATAGCACGCCCAAACCCCGGGCCCACCCCCGAAATCGTGGGCTATAGCACACTAATTTTGCACGAAAATGCCCCATTCATGCTGTTTTGCCTGTTTGTCCACCCAAATAGCAATGAAAATTTAAACGGACCATATTGGGGGGATTCCCAACCTCCCTGGCATGCCCCAGTTGATTTTTGGCCTGTTCACGCCGTTTCACCTAGTTGTCCACCTAAATGGCCACGAAAATTTAAACAAACCATACTGGGACTATCCCCAACCTCCTTGGCAGGCCTAGGTAAATTTTTTGCATATAGAACGCTCATACCCTAGGCCCACCCTCGAAACCGTGGGCTATAGCATACCGATTTGGCCTGAAAAAACTCCGTTCGTGCTTTTTTGCCCGTTTGCCCACACAAATGGCCACGAAAATTTGAATGGACCACACTGGGTCGATCCCCAACCTCCATGCCATGCCTTGGTCAATTTTTAGCCCACAGCACACCCAAAACCCGAGCCCACCCCCGAAATCGTAGGCTATAGCACACCAATTTTGCCCAAAAATGCTTCGTTCGCATCGTTTTGCCTGTTTGTTCACCCAAATGGCCACCATAATTTAAACGAACCATATTAGGATAATCCCTAAACTCCCTAGCATGTCCCAATCGATTTTTGGAGAACAGAACTCCCTGACCTTAGGCCCACCCCCAAAATCGTGGACAATAGCACACTGGTTTGGCCCAAAAATGCCTCGTTCGTCATTTCGCCCGTTTGTCCATCCAAATGACCATGAAAATTTAAACGGACCACACTGGGTTGATCTATAACCTACCTATCATGCCTCAGTCAATTTTAAACCCACATCACACCCAAACCTCGGGCCCACCCACGAAACATTAGGCTATAGCTTACCGATTTGGCCAAAAAATGCCCCATTCGCGTCATTTTGCCCCTTTGTCTACCTAAATGGCCATGAAAATTTAAACAGACCACACTAAGATGATCCCCAACCTCCCTGTCATGCTCGATAAATTTTTTGGCCCACAGCATGCCCAGACCTTGAGCCCACCCCCAAAACCGTGGACTATAGTACACCAATTTGGACGGAAAATGCCCTGTTTGCACCGTTTCGCCAGTTTGTCCACCTAAATGGCTATGAAAATTTAAACAGACCACACTGGAAGGATCCCCAACCTCCCAGGCATACCCAGATCAATGTTTGCCTACAGCACGCAATAATGGGCTATAGTACATCATTTAGCCCGAAAATGCCCCGCTCTCGCTGTTTTGCCCGTTTGTCCACCCAAATGGCCACAAAATTTAAACGGACTACACTCAGATGATCCTCAACCTCTCTGGAATGCCCCGGTTAATTTTTGTCTCAAAGCATGCCGGACCCCGATTCCACCTTTAAAACTGTGGGCTATAGCACACCGATTTAGCCCGAAAATACCCAATTCACGCTGTTTCACCCATTTGTCCACCCAAATAACCACAAAAATTTAAACGGACCACACTGGATGATCCCCAACCTCCCTAACACACCCTTGTTGATTTTTTTCCCACAGCACGCCTGGACCCGAGCCCACCCATGAAACCTAAAGCTATAGCACACCGATTTTGCCTGAAAAAGCCCCATTCACGCTGTTTCGCCCTTTTGTCTACTTAAATGGCCACAAAAATTAAAACAAACCATAATGGGACAATTCCAACCTTCTTGGCATTCCCCAGTGGATTCTCGGCCCACAAGACGCTCGGACCTCGGGCCCACCCTCAAAATCGAGGGCTATAGCACACCGATTAGGTCTGAAAATGCCCCATTTGCACCGTTTCATCCATTTGTCCATCCAAATTGCCCCAAAAATTTAAAGAAACCACACTAAGAGGAACCCCAACCTCCCTGGCATGCCCCAATTGATTTTTGGCCTACATCATGCCCGGACCCCCGGCCCACCCCTAAAATAGTGGGTTATAGAACACCAATTTGGCCTGAGAATAATCCATTCGTGCTGTTTTGCCTATTTGTCCACCCGAATGGCCATGAAAATTTAAACGAACTATACTGGGATGATTCATAACCTTCCTGGCATGCCCCGGTCAATATTTGGCCCACAGCGCGCCCGGACCCCAGGCCCACCCCCAAAATCATGAGCTATAGCACACCGATTTGGCCAGGAAATGCCCCATTCACCCCATTTCGCCCCTTTCTCCACCCAAATGGCCACAAAAATTAAAATGGACCACAAAGGGACTATATCAACCTTTCAAGCATGCCTCGATCGATTTTCATCCCACAGCATGCCTGGACCCCGAGCCCACCTCTGAAACTATGGGCTATAGCACACTGATTTGGCCCGAAAATGCCCCGTTCACGCCGTTTCGCCCGTCTGTCTACCCAAATAGCTACAAAAATTTAAATGAACCATACTGGAATGATCCACAACCTCCCTGGCAAGCCTTGGATGATTTTTGGCCCATAGCATGCTCGGAACCCGGGCCCACCCCTAAAACCGTGGGCTATAGCACACCGATTTTGATCAAAAATACCCCATTCGCCCCGTTTTGCCCATTTGTTCACCTAAATGGGCACGAATATTTAAACATACCACGTTGGGATGATCCCCAACCACTCTGGCATGCCTCGGTAGATTTTTAACCCAAAACACGCCCGGACCTGGGCCCACCCTAAAAACCGTAGGCTATAGCACTCCAATTCAGCCTGAAAATGCCTCGTTTGTGTTTTATAGTCCATTTGTCTACCCAAATAGCCACGAATATTTAAATGGACCACACTAGGATAATCTCCAACCTCAAAACTGTGGGTAATAGCTCACCCATTTGGCCCAAAAATGCTCCATTCGCGCTATTTCTCCCGTTTGTCCACCCAAATGGCCACGAAAATTTAAACGGACCTCACTGAGACAGTCCCTAATCCCCCTGGCATGCCTCGGTCAATTATTTACCCATATCACACCCGAACCCCAACCCCACCCACGAAACCGTGGGCTATAGCACATCGATCCCGCCTGAAAAGGTCGTGTTTGTGCTGTTTCACCCTTTTGTCCACCCAAATGGCCACAAAAATTTAAACGTACTATATTGGGATGATACCCAACCTCCTTGGCATGCGTCGATCAACTTTCAGCCCACAGAATGCCCGGCCCCCGAGAAAACACCCGAAATCATAAGCTATAGCACAATAATTTGGTCTGAAAATGCCCCATTCGCATTATTTTGCCTGTTTGTCCATCCAAATGGCCCCAAAAATTTAAACGGACCACACTGGGATGATCCCCATCCTCTCTATCACATCTCGGTTGATTTTTGGCCCACAGCATGCCCGGACCCTGGGCCCTTCTCTGAAAACGTCGGATATAGCACATCCATTTGGCCCAAAAATGCCCCGTTCGTACAGTTTCTCCCGATTGTCCACCCAAATTGCCACAAAAATTTAAACGGATCATACTGGAAGGATCCCCAACCTCCCAAGGATGCCCCAATCGATTTTTGGCCCATATCACGCCCGGACCCCAGGCCCACCCCCGAAAGCATGGATATGGCACGCCTATATGGCCTGAAAGTGCCTCGTTCGAATCGTTTCGCCCATTTGTCCACCCAAATGGCCACAAAAATTTAAACAAACTACACTAGGATAATCCCCAACATCTCTGAAATACCTCGGTCTATTTTTGGCCCACAGCACACCGGACCCCGGTTCCACCCTCGAAACCATGGGCAATAGCTCATTCATTTGGCCAAAAAATGCCTCATTCGCACTATTTCGCCCGTTTGTCCACCCAAATGGCCACAAAAATTTAAACAGACCATACTGGGATATCCACAACATCCCTGGCACACTCCGATTGATTTTTGGCCCACAGCACACCTGTACCCCGATCCCACCCCTGAAACTGTGGGCTATAGCATACCGATTTGGCCAAAAATGCCTTATTCGTGTTGTTCCTCCCGTTTGTCTATCCAAATGGCCACAAAAATTTAAACGGACCACACTGGAATGATCCAGACATCCCTGGCATGCCTCGAACAATTTTTAGCCCACATCATGCCCGGACCTCAGTCCCCACCCCCCAAAACCGTGGGCTATAGCACAATGATTTGACTAAAAAATGCCCCATTTCGCTCGTTTATCCACCCAAATAGCCACGATAATTTAAACGGACCACGCTGGGATGATCCCTGACCTCCTTGGTATGACTTAGTTGATTTTTAGCCCAAAAAACGCCTGAACCCAGGCCCACCCCCAAAACCATGGGCTATGGCACACCAATTTAGCTTGAAATACCCCGTACGTGCCATATAGTCCATTTATCTACCCAAATGGCCACAAAAATTTAAACAGACCACACTGGGAGGATCCCCAACCTCCCTGGAATTCTTGGTCAATTTTTGGCCCAACGCACGCCCGTACCCCGAGCCCATCCTAAAATCATGGGCTATAGCACACCGATTTGGCCCAAAAATGTCCTATTTGCGTCGTTTTGCCCGTTTGTCCACCCTAATGGGCACAAAGATTTAAACGGAACACACTGGGACAATACCAACCTCCCTAGCATGCCTCGGTTAATTTTCAGCCCACAGTACACCCAGACCCCAGGCCTACCACCGAAATTGTAGGCTATAGCACACCATTTGGCTCGAAATGCCTCGTTCGTGTCGTATCATCCTTTTGTCTACCCAAATGTCCAGGATAATTTAAACGGACCGCACTGGGATGATCCTCAGCCTTCCTGGGACACTCGGTTGATTTTTCGCCCGCAGCACGCCTGGACCCCGAGCCCACCCCCAAAACCATGGATGGGCCTACCGATTTGGCTGAAAAATGTTCTTTTCGCTCCGTTTTGCCTGTTTGTCCAGCCACATGGCCACAAAATTTAAACGGACCACACGGGATAATCCCCAACCTCCCTAGCTCGCCCGGATTGGTTTTGGCCCATAGCACGCACGGACCCCGGGCCCAACCCTAAAACTGTGGGCTATAACACACCGATTTGGCCCAAAAATGCCCCGTTTGTGCTATATTACCCATTTTTCCACCCAAATGGCCACAAAAATTTAAACGGACATACTGGGACGATCCCCAACCTCCCTGTCATACCACGGTTGATTTTTTCCCCACAACATGCTCGGAAATGGGCCCAACCCCAAAATTGTAGGATATAGCACACCGATTTAGCCCAAAAAGTCCCCATTCGTATTGTTTCTCCCGTTTGTCCACCCAAAACTCCATCAAAATTTAAACGAACCACACTTGGATGATCCCCAACAACCCTGGCATGCCTTAGTCAATTTTTGGCCTATAGGATGCCCATACCCCGGGCCCACCTGATAACGCTCAATCTACAACTCTCGTAGGAGTGTAAAGCGGTCGGTAGCAAATATAGAACCCAACTGGGTTGTGTATCGAGTGTGTTGAATTATACGTCTGAGTTATACGTCTCTATTGGCTATGAGTGTGTTGAATTCCGACATGCATGTGCTTATAGAGAATTGTATTCGGTGGTAAATCCAGGCGTCTTTCGACCTATTCGAGGATTATTTCACTTTAACTCTTTCGAGCTTAAAGCGTGTCTAACGGTACGAATTCTCCAAGAGGTTAATCCAGTTACGGCACTAACTTTTTAATAGGGGATGGGACCCTACTACCTTAACATTATCTCTTTTCCAGACAGATAACCTTTCTTTCGAACAAGTTAAATGTTATACTGGCGTATTCTTGCATTTGCAACCACAAAGAATTTAGATTAAGATGAAGAGAATAATGATATAAGCAGCATACGTGTCACGAACTCACAATCTCATAGTAATAGATAGTACCTCATTTGGCTTCCATAACCCCAACAGAGAAGTTTAGTTACCCATAAGTGCGAAGGAAATCACAATTGACATTGTTATTATACCACAATAAGAATTTCGTGTAGCACAAGTGTGGTAGGCGTTAGGCGTGATTTCTTGCAAGTAACTTATCTCTTGTTGCGGAAATTACGAATAGATGAATAGAAGAAGAATAAAAAGTAGAATTAATGGAAGAGTTATAGAGTAATAGAATTAAGGAGGAATGTCATAGAAGTAGAATGTCTATATCAAAATCTCTAGCAAAATAGGGTATTTATAATACCCATATCCTATTCCTACTAAGCTAATGAAATACTTAACCAAATCCTACTAAGCTAATGAAATACTTAACCCAATTGTACTAGGTTAATGTATCATTATCCTAATCATAATAAATTACTGCTAGTCCCCAAAGTCTTCAGAATTGCTGTTTTAGCCCGGGACAGGTTTTCCATGCATCACTTTTGGTCCTTAGGCATCCAAGACTCCCTTTTCTCCCCTTGTGAAGATTTCTTTGGCATTAAGTTATCCATAAAATGCTGAATTCTGCATCATTTATACCTGAAACTTTGCTAATCATGTTCGTTAGCTCACTTATAGGAAAAAGGACTAAAAGTGCATGAAATATATAATTTGTTCTCAAAACTAGGCTAAAATATTGGTAAAATATAGCACTATAGGCGTGTAAATTCGCCTATCATCAACACCCCACACTTAAAGCTTTGTTCATCCTCGAACAAAATATCATGTCCCTCTAAACATTACTTTAGGTTTCATAGCAACAATACAAAATATTCGTCAAGACAAGCATAGCAATCATTAACAAAGAGTAGTTTTCTGCTCATTAGTAGAAACAATTCAACCTCCAACATAGACTCGTGATGGTAGTTAATTCATATCCAAAAGTTAAGGTACAAAGAATCATACACAACTATCCAAAACTCATCAACCATGTGTATCTCACAATATATTACCCATAATCACTCACAAGTATAGCATCTTTTTCAAACATGGGTATAAAAGTATCCTTGCTCTCGCTCTCACAAAGAATTCATATGTAGCAACTGATGACCATAGGCTTGCCCTTAGTGTAATGCTCCACTAAATGTCAGAATGCTAAGCTTAGGACCAAATAGGTCTTTTGATGGTTGTAATGTAGGCTAAGGGACGGGTAGGACTATTTTGGCCAGAAATAGTGACTATGTTCCTAAGCGCTTTAATACATCACATTGTATCATTAACACTTTGTCTTTCAAACAACCTTTCTACTTTGTTTTATTCTGCCACCCTTTTTCTCCTCTTTTGTTTTTCAATTTTAAGCAACTTTTCAGCTTTCCTTTCCTTTTTCTTTTCATAATATACCTCTTATGATAGCACTTTCTTTTTCATAACAAATTCAAGCACCAATACATTCTAAAGCATCATACTCACCCAATTTTCTCTTATTTTGTCACATGACTTTTCACTTTAAAGCACTTAGGAATTTGGATCAAATTATGGTCTTGAAAAAAATGGATTCGGCTTACATATGAGGCTGTCAAAGAAAATAGGCTAAAGGCTCAAAGGGGTTATCTAGGATGATGTCCATGGGTAGATAAAAATGAAGGTACACAAGTATAGGTTGCCAAAGAAATGCCTAAATCATCTCCTAGACTTGCACTCCTTATTTTCGCTTTACATACATACCAGGAAAGTTCAAGTATCAGCCACAAGCATAGAATATACTATTATCTCACACACACAAGGCACATGGTCGACTTTATTGGGAGTAGTATAGACTCTTGCCCCAACAGATGAAGGAATTGAACCACACAATATCACATAGTGAGTCACAATTAGAGCCTAAACGTCTCAATAGTCATGATTTTAGCACAAACTCTTGTTATAATCTCATGCTGCCTATTAGAATAATTTCATGCGAAACAAAAAAATGAAAAAAAACTCAAACAAACAAACATAAATAAATAAATGCAAATGCGGATAAAGAAGTAAAGTATGCAAATACCACGATAGAGAAGTAAAGTATGCAAATACCACCACCCCACACTTAAACGGGACACTGCCCTCAGTGGAAAATAAATACGAAGAACCTGGTCAGTCGGACTCCTCCTCTATGTCGGGGGTCATACCCCCTTCGTCTGAATCATCATGGGAGTCGTCGTCATCAGAATTCTCCTCTATGTCAGAGTCTGGTACGCGTCGATCATCATCGGTTGGCACATCATCATCAAGAGGTTCCTCAAAGTATGTACCTACTCCACATATCTCCCTCGCATGCATATTCATTGGATAGTCATGGTCCATCTGTTGGAGCTCTGCAGCAGTTGGAACACGACCTCCGCTCATCATGGTGAACTGTGTCATGCCATAAAGATGACGGAAGAAACTCTCATCTCGAGCATGTCTCTCCGCAGTAGTAAGGTTGACGCCATGTGTTGTTTCAGCATCTTTGACCTTTGTGAGGTCAACCTTCTTCGGGTTATGTGGGAGTTTGTGGTCAGATGGTTCCTCTTCGATGTCTTTCTTCCGCAAGATTGCTGTCAACAGATTGCCAAAAGTGAAGTGGGACCACTTGTGTAGTCTAGCCTTCCGCATTGTAGAACGAATGATTGCCCCAATGTTGATAGGGACATTCATCATCAATGTATAGACCAAACACACTCTATCTCTTGTTATTTTGGTGTACTGGGTCCCAGGAATAAGACAAGAGTTGACAATACGCAACCATATTCTTGCTTCCCTATTCAAAGGAGCATAGGGGAAGGTGTTGTGTCGTTCGGTGTCTTTATGTCTGCTCCACCTTGCCATGGATCTACTTCCACAAAGTATGTGTCGAATTTCTCTATAAGGAGGTCTACTGTACAGCTCTTTGAATGGTGCAGGATCGACTGAAGGCAAACCAAGAAAGGAGTTGATCAAATCCGCATTGAGTTGTAGAACTTGGCCCCGAATCTTGACTTCGATGCCTGTGATTTTCGGCGACCAGTTGGCATAAAATTCTCGTGTCAAATCAAGATTGCATTCTCCCATGTCGCGGAAGATAAAATCTAGATTTAGTGCCATGATTTTCGCCAACATGCGCGGCTCCTTCTTCGCTAGGCTGTCCTTGTTGATCAAGTCGACATGAACGTATTTTCCTTCCTTGTTGTTCCTATACCATTCCTTGGCTTCCTCCGCAAGAACCCATTTTATTCCAAACATGCGGCGTGGTAATTGCATTGAGGATGATTCTCCTTGGTCCTTGCGACCTCTTTTCTTGCCCTTTTGGGAAGTGGTAGACTTGTCTTGTCTTGCTTTAGGAGGCATTGTACCTGAGACTTAAACAATGTTTATATTAGCATCATCTCGAAGTATACAATCTATACACAAGCAGTAGGGGTACCAACCCACACTTAGGTTATTGATACAAATTAGTGAAGTGAAAGTAGTCGATTACTTAGACTTCATCGACAGGCATTTTAGGCGCTATATTTCGACAAGAAAATCAGAGATGTATCACTTCTTGCAACCGTAGCAATACTTTCATGTTAGGTATAACAAGACTACTACATAGGGATTACATCTTGGTATAGTTTCTATCAATAATCACAACCTCCTATGTCGGTAGGCAACTATAAGTCTTATCCCGATGAACGGGATCTTCTAACATGTAGGTATTCAAGTGACAAGGTTATGCAATGTTCATGACTATAGCGATTCCACAATTAGTATAACAATGCATCAAAAGCAAATTCAAGTCGGAAATAGTTTAAGATCATCCTAACGTATATGTTCACTCACATGGTTTTGTATCAACAATTCAAACACATTAACATCACCAATATTTCTTCAAGATGTAGCAATTCATAATAAACGTAGCAACGTAGTACTTACGAAAAATAGATGAAGAATAAAAGAGTACTTACGTGATTGAAGCCTTTGGAGATGTTCTTGTGAAGTGGGAGAGCAAAAAGAAAAATTTTGAGATGTTTTGGAGAGTATGTGCGGCGCCTAGGTCAAGTTTTCAATGTGTTTATGTTTCAAGACTAAGTTCCCTTTATATAGGAAAAGAATGGGTCGGGTTTTGACCCATTTAAAATCGGTTTTGGAGACAAAAAGTGACCATAGGCGGCGCCTTTAGCTTTGCCTATGCATGGTATAGGCGGCGCTTAATGCAAAACATTTGCTAGCATAGGCGGCGCCTAGTGCAATGCCCTTAGTGACCATAGGTGGCGCCTTTAGCATGGCATATGAGATTCCGAGACCAAATGCTTTAGCATAGGCGGCACCTATGCTATAGCGTACTTGACCATGGGCGGCGCCTATGCCTTTGCACACTAGATTCCGAGACCTTAGGCTATAGTATAGGCGTTACCTTGTTCGTGGCCTAGTTTTACCTAAGCCTAGCCTTGCTCGATGCCTATTTTGTCATGAGCAATGCTCAATCCATAGCCTTATGCATCTTAATTCCAAACTTACCACCTTTACCGTACACTACGTCCAAATCGTCATTTGAAACCAATCTCCTCGCTGAATACCTCTTGCACCTACATTTGCTCAAAACCAATAAAAACAATTAGTACGATGGGTTGCCTCCCATCTAGCGCCTTATTTATTGTCGTGGCTCAACATAGTTATCTCGAGTACTTAGACTTCGTCGAGATAAGTGATGGCCATATAATTCATCGAGTCATGAGGACCGATATAAGGTTTAACACGTTGACCATTCACCTTGAAGACAACACCATTATTGTCTTCCAATTCAACTACTCTGGACGAGTAGACTTGGATAACTTTGTATGGACCAGACCACTTAGACTTTAACTTACCTGGGAACATCTTCAATCTAGAGTTGAAGAGAAGTACCATATCATCCTTTTGGAAGTTTCGTCGAACAATCCGCTGATCATGATACTTTTTTATCCGCTCCTTGTATAGGTCCGATCTTTCATATGCATGGAGACGGAACTCATCTAATTCGTTCAGCTGCTCCAACCTCAGATTCATCGCATCATCCAAATTCAAATTCAATTGCTTCAACGCCCACAATGCCTTATGTTCGAGCTCAATGGGTAAATGACAAGCCTTCCCATAAACTAGTTGATAAGGGGACATGCCAATGGGTGTTTTGAATGCAGTCCTATACGCCCACAGTGCATCATCTAGCTTTCGATACCAATCCTTCCTATTAGCATTTACCGTCTTCGCAAGGATTTGCTTGATCTCCCGATTGGAAACCTTTACTTGTCCACTCGTTTCTGGGTGATAAGGCGTGGCTACCTTATGTTGCTTGACACCATATTTGGCCAACACGGATTTGAATAGCTTGTTGCAAAAGTGAGATCCTCCATCACTTATGATAGTACGTGGTACTCCAAAGCGAGAGAAGATATTCCTCTTCAAAAATGCTACAACACACTTTCCCTCGTTGTCGGCCAACGCTACAGCTTCAACCCATTTCGAGACATAATCTACAGCAACTAAGATGTACTTCATTCCAAACGAATTCACGAATGGACCCATGAAATCAATGCCCCACACATCAAAGAGTTCTACCTCAAGAATTTTCGACATGGGCATCTCATGGCGTTTCGAAATAGCACCTTGTCTTTGGCATTGGTCGCATCTTCTAACAAAGTCGTAGGCATCTCTAAATATCGAAGGCCAATAATATCCACTTTGCAATACTTTTCTTGTCGTCCGATTGCCTGCGTGATGTCCTCCAACTTGGGAAGTGTGGCATGCTTCCAATATAGTAGGCACCTCTACATGAGGTATACATCGTCGAATAATACCATCCGCACATCGTCAAAACAAATATGGCTCATCCCAATAGTAGTGTTGTACGTCATGCATAAACTTCCTCTTTTGATGGTATGATAAATTGGCAGGTATTACATTACTCACCACAAAATTTGCAAAGTCGGCATACCATGGTAACTTTTCTGTTATCGTCGCTAGGATCTCTTCGTCAGGGAATGCATCATCAATCTCGATATCAGGTTGCGCCACATGCTCGTTCTTGAGTCTAGATAGATGGTCGGCCACTTGGTTCTCGCAACCTCTTCTATCTTTAACTTCGAAATCAAACTCTTGCAGCAGCAATACCCATCAAATTAATCTTGGTTTTGCATCCTTCTTTGTCATTAGATACCTAAGAGTTGCATGGTCTGTATGAACGATCACCTTAGTACCCAATAGATAGGCATGAAACTTCTCAAACGCATACACAACCGCTAGGAGCTCTTGTTCTGTCACAGTGTAGTTCCTTTGGGCTTCATTTAGGACCTTACTCGCATAGTAGATAGGATGAAATAATTTCTCCTTTCTCTGAGCAAGAACAGCTCCAACGGCTACACCACTAGCATCACACATGACTTCGAACGGGAGAGACCAATCTGGTGCTACCATGATAGGGGCTTCAATGAGTTTTCCTTTGAGGCATTCGAATGCCTTTAAGCAATCTTCATTGAAGTCAAACTTTGCATCTTTCTCCAAGAGTTTGCACAATGGACAAGAAATTTTGGAGAAGTCTTTGATGAACCGACGATAGAAACCTGCATGGCCGAGAAAACTACGAACTCCCTTTACCGAAATTGGAGGTTGTAGTTTTTCAATAACTTCAATTTTTGCTCGATCAACCTCAATCCCTCTTTCGAAGATTTTGTGCCCAAGAACGATACCTTCTTTTACCATGAAGTGGCACTTCTCCTAATTCAGCACTAGGTTGAATTCTACACATCTTTGCAACGCCATACTTAGGTTTGCCAAGCACGCTTCAAAAGTCTCACCAATAACTGAAAAATCGTCCATAAATACCTCCAAAGTGTCTTCAACCATATCAGAAAAAATTGACATCATACAGCGTTGAAAGGTGGCTGGTGCATTACATAACCCGAATGGCATACGTTTGAAGGCAAACGTACCATATGGGCATGTAAACGTTGTCTTCTCTTGGTCTTCGGGTGCAATACAAATCTGATTATAGCATGAATAACTGTCTAAGAAGCAAAACCATCCTTTCCCTGCTAATCGATCTAGCATTTGGTCCATAAATGACATTGGAAAGTGATCTTTGAGTGTCCAAGAATTCAACTTTCGGTAGTCCATGCATACTCCATCCAGTGATGGGTATGAGTGGAATAAGCTCATTTTTTGCATTCGCGACCACCGTTATGCCTCCTTTCTTGGGAACACATTGTACCGGACTTACCCATGTACTATCAGAGATTGGATACACAACTCCTGCGTCTAACCACTTACTTATTTCTTTCTTGACCACTTCTTTCATAGGTGGGGTTAGACGTCTTTGATGCTCAATGGTGGGTGTGCACTTCTCTTCAAGCTGAATTTTATGTGTACAAATCCCAGGTGGAATACCAATAATATCCGCAATGGTCCATCCAATGGCTCTAATATACTTCTGTAGAATAGCAATGAGAGCTACAACTTGTTGCTCACCCAAATCTGCTGCAACAATGACTGGAAATGTGTTTCCGCTTCCTAGGAATGCATACTTTAAATGTCTTGGCAGCTCCTTCAATTCTAAAGTGGGTGGATCTTCAATAGATGGTTTAGCTGGTGGTGTGGGTCGATTCATGAGATCAAGGTCCAGCTTCTTGGGAGCATAACGATATGTCCCTAATCCTGATAGAGCACAAATAGCTTCTTCACAATTTTCAGCATCCTTATTTTCTCCATTCATAAGCATAGTCGCCAATGGGTCATCAATCAGCTGCTCCTCTTCAAGTAAATCTTTCTCATCATCAAAGAAAACATCAGCCACCTAAAATACACTCAGATCTTTGGGTTGCTTCATTGATTTGCAAACATCGAAGTGAACTACTTCATCATTTATTCAGAATAAAAGCTCATTAGCTCTCAAATCAATAAGCACGCTTCCCGTAGCAAGGAAAGGACGCCCCAAGATTATGGGAACTTCTGAGTCTGCCTCATAATCCAAAATAACGAAGTCTGCCAGAAAGATAAATGAAGAAACTTTTACCAAGACATCACATAGAATACCAACAGGTCATTTTACCGACCTATCCGCCATTATGAGCCTCATATTGGTTGGAGTAGGATCACCCAACCCCAACTTTTTATAGATAGATAATGGCATCAAATTGATGCTGGCTCCTAAGTCGCATAATGCTTTGGCAAAATTCAAAGACCCAACGGTGCAAGGAATAGTGAAAGCGCCGGGGTCACCTTCATCTGAACTATTGATCGGGTAGCGATTGCGCTGCAGTGATGAACATCATCTTTCAACTCATAACTTGCTGCCCGCTTCTTTGTCAAAAGATCCTTCATAAATTTTGCATACCCAAACATTTGTTCAAGTGCCTCCACCAATGGAACATTAATGGTCAGCTGCTTTAACATAGTCATGAATTTGCTGAACTTTGTATCATCCGCCACCTTCTTCAATCTCTAAGGGAAAGGTGGTGGTGGGTATGGAATTGTTCTCTCCACGGCTTTCTTCTCCTCTTGCTTCCATTTTTTAGATTTTTCAGGTTGCAATCCATTGGGATTGACGTCATGGACGTTGTGCCCTTTTTCTGCGGATTCTTCTCCTTTCGCCTTATCATCAATGTCCACTACTTCGTCATCCACTTGCTTGCTTTTTGCTGAAGTTTCCAGCACCTTACCACTCCGGGTAGTAATGGCCATGCATGACCCATCATTCCTTGGGTTTTGCACAGTATCGCTAGGTAAGGTGCCAGCCTTTCTTTGATTGAGTGCTGCTGAAAGTTGGCTCAATTGCTGCTCTATTTGCTTGATTGAAGTGGAATGAGAACCAACTATTTGTTTCATAGAGGACAAATCATTAACTACCTCCGTTACTGCAGTGCTTGTTGCTTCCACTCCTTTCAATATTTTAGCCAACATGTCTTCTATACTTCCAGAATTAGATGTGGTGGCATCACATCTTCCAGGGGGAACGTACAAACCACTCTTTTCATTCTTGTTCTTCCGACTACCTTGGTCCTTGTTTCCAGATTTATCATAATAGTTCCGACCTTGGTTTCCTTGGGTATTACCTCGGAAACCCCCCTGATTGTACAAGTAGTTGGCCTCTTCTTCCGAATCAGATTCGTCTCTTCTTTTAGACGCAATAGCTTTCACTTTTTCGGTCTTCCCTGATAATAAATGCTTTGTAAGAAGATCCACTTGTGTTTTCATGTGCGCCATATCTTGATCACGTTCTTCTTCTCTTCTTCTTTGGTCTGCAGTCATGCCAATAGATAAAGTGGGGCTTGCTACCTCAAAATCCCTGGTATGCCAAGCTCTACTTTGCTTCGTCATATGATCTAGCATATTGCTTGCTTGACCAAAGGTGAGGTCCATAAAAGATCCTCCAGCCGTATTATCCACCACTGGTTTAGTTATTGAATTCAAGGCTCGGTATAATATCTCCATTAGGTGAACATTAGTCATATGATGGTTTGGGCATCTCGTTAGCTTTGTCTTGAACCTCTCCCATGTTTCATGAAGGGCTTCAGTTGGAAGCTGACGAAAGTTGCTGATTTCATCTCTCAATTGTGCTCTTTTGGATGGCGGAAAGAATCTTTCTAGGAAAGCGTCTCTCAATTGCCTCCAATTTGTAATAGAATCAGGAGTCAGCCCATTCAACCATAGAGTTGCCTCCCTAGACAGAGACAATGGAAATAGACGTAATCGAATTGCATTCTGACCAACACCAGGATTGTCAAACGATTTGCATGTAGAAATAAAGTTGATGAGATGCATATTCGGATCATCGCCTGCTAGTCCACCAAATAATCCCTTGAGTTGCAATAACTGAATCATGGTGCTTGTGATGTTGAACTTGGCTCCGAGCGCTAATGGTGGAGGAATAATGGCTCCTGTGGCTCCGGCTCCATCAAGATCATCATCGTCGTCGTCAAAAGCTGGTTGCATGGGTTGGCGATCATACCTAAACCGAGCTTGTCGACCTCTTCTGTTGGCAGGTGTTATGATTTCAGCATCACGCCTAGGGTTTAGTAACTCGCCATCCCCTAAATCCTCATCGTCGGGATTCGTTGCTCGCCCAGGGTTATCAATTATTTTTGTTGAACTTGAGCGGCGGCAAGAGCAGCTAATCTCGCCTGTTCCTGTTGAGCAGCCATCCTTTCGATTTCTGCTTGTGCTTCCATTCTGCCAATACGTTGTGGTTAAGGATTGATAGGTAATAACGGTTGACCAGAACTTCTAGTATGGGGCATGCACTGAATAAAAACCTGCAGTAAACAAAAATAAAAACTGAAAGTAAAAGTACGAGAATCTTTGACCAAAGGGTCTAGTAATTATCACAAACTTAATTGACACTCGTATTCCCCGGCAACGGCGCCAATTTTTGATAACGCTCAATCTACAGCTCTCGTAGGAGTGTAAAGCGGTCGCTAGCAAATATAGAACCCAACTGGGTTGGGTATCGATCCCACAGGGAATAGCTTGGTCAACAAGTAAGCAACGATTACTAGACTTTTAGTGCAAGTCTCGTAAAAAGGGGGATTGTAAAGTGTAACCAAATTATTAAACTAAAAACTAAAAATAGCAACGTAAAAAGAAAGAATGTTTAGTAGGTTGTAAAACAATGAGAATTGAAGAGTTGGGGTTATGTCCACCTTCTGAGTTATACGTCTCTATTGGCTATGAGTGTATTGAATTCCGACATGCATGTGCTTATAGAGAATTGTATTCGGTGGTAAATCCAGGCATCTTTCGACCTATTCGAGGATTATTTCACTTTAACTCTTTCGAGCTTAAAGCGTGTCTAACAGTACGAATTCTCCAAGAGGTTAATCCAGTTACGGCACTAACTTTTTAATAGGGGATGGGACCCTACTACCTTGACATTATCTCTATTCCAGACAGATAACCTTTCTTTCGAACAAGTTAAATGTTATACTGGCGTATTCTTGCGTTTGCAACCACAAAGAATTTAGATTAAGATGAAGAGAATAATGATATAAGCAGCATACGTGTCACGAACTCACAATCTCATAGTAATAGATAGTACCTCATTCGGCTTCCATAACCCCAACAGAGAAGTTTAGTTACCCATGAGTGCGAAGGAAATCACAATTGACATTGTTATTATACCACAATAAGAATTTCGTGTAGCACAAGTGTGGTAGGCGTTAGGCGTGATTTCTTGCAAGTAACTTTTCTCTTGTTGCGGAAATTACGAATAGATGAATAGAAGAAGAATAAAAGTTAGAATTAATGGAAGAGTTATAGAGTAATAGAATTAAGGAGGAATGTCTTAGAAGTAGAATGTCTATATCAAAATCTCTAGCAAAATAGGGTATTATAGAATGTCTATATCAAAATCTCTAGCAAAATAGGGTATTTATAATACCCATATCCTATTCCTACTAAGCTAATGAAATACTTAACCAAATTCTACTAAGCTAATGAAATACTTAACCCAATTGTACTAGGTTAATGTATCATTATCCTAATCATAATAAATTACTGATAGTCCCCAAAGTCTTCAGAATTGCTGTTTTAGCCCGGGACAGGTTTCCCATGCATCACTTTTGGTCCTTAGGCGTCCAAGACTCCCTTTTCTCCCCTAGTTAAGCTTTCTTTGGCATCAAGTTATCCATAAAATGCTGAATTCTACATCATTTATACCTGAAACTTTGCTAATCATGCTCATTAGCTCACTTACAGGAAAAAGGACTAAAAGTGCATGAAATATATAATTTGTTCTCAAAACTAGGCTAAAATATGGGTAAAATATAGCACTATAGGCGAGTAAATTCACCTATCATCACCACCCACGAAACCCTGGGCTATAGCACACCGATTTGGCCTGAAAATGCCCCGTTCGCGCCGTTTTGCCCGTTTGTCTAGCCAAATGGCTATAAAAATTTAAACGAACCACACTGCGACTATCCTCAACCTCCTTGGCATACCCCGATCAATTTTTGTCCCATACCAGGCCTGAACACCAGGCCCACCCCCAAAACCGTGGGCTTTAGCACACCAATTTGGCTTGAAAATGCCCCATTCGCATCGTTTCGCCCGTTTGCTCACCCAAATAGACACAAAAATTTAAACGGACCACACTGGGATGATCCCCAACCTCCTTAGAATACCCCGGTCAATTTTTGACCCACAGCACACCTGGACCCTGGGCCCACCCCCAAAACTATGAGCAATAGAACACCGATTTAGTCTGAAAATATTCCGTTTGCATCGTTTCACCCGTTTGTCCACCCAAATAGCCACAAAAATTTAAACAGACAACACTAGGTCGATCCCCAACCTCCCTGGCATGCCCCGATCGATTTTCGACCTACAGCACGCCTGGACCCTAGGCCGACCTCCAAAATCGTGAGTTATAGCACACCAAATAGGACCAAAAATACCCCGTTCACGCCGTTTTGCCCGTTTATCCACCCAAATGGCCACAAAAGTTTAAACAGACCATACTGGGATGATCACCAACCTCCCTGGCACACCCAGATCGATTTTTGGCCCAAAGCACACCTTGACCTTGATCCCACCCCTAAAATCGTGGGCTATAGCATACCAATTTTTTCTAAAATGCCTCGTTCACGCTGTTTCACCCGTTTGCCTACCTAAATGGCCATAAAAATTTAAACATACCATACTGGGATGATCTTTAACCTCCCTGGCATGCCTCGGTCAATTTTCAGCCCACAACATGCCCGGACCCAAAGCTCACGCCTAAAACTATGGGCTATAGCACACTAATTTGGCCCAAAAATGAACCCCAACTTCCCTGACATGCCCCGATCAATTTTTGGGTCACAGAACGCTCGAACCTCAGTCCCACTCCATAAACGGTGCGCTATAACACACCGATTTGGCCCAAAAATGCCCCGTTCATGCCGTTTCGCCCGTTTGTCTACCCAAATAGCCACGAAAATTTAAACGAACCATACTAGGCCATTTCCCAACCTCCCTCGCACGCCCAAGTTGATTTTCGGCTCACAGCATGCCCGGAGCCCGGGCCTACCCCCAAAATCGTAGGCTATAGCATACCAATTCATCCCGAAAATGCCCCGTTCATGTTGTTTCGCCTGATTGTCCACCTGAATGGCCACGAAAATTTAAACGGACCACACTGAGAAAATCCCAACCTCCCCGGCATGACCTGACCGATTTTTTTCCCACAGCACGCTCGGACCTCGGACCCACCCCTAAAACTGTGGGCTATAGCACACCAATTTGGCCCGAAAACTTCCCGTTCGTGCCATTTCATCTGTTTGTCCACCCAAATAGCCATGAAAATTTAAACGAACCCCACTGGGATGATCCTCAACCTCCCTGGCATGCCCTAATCAATTTTTGACCCACCGCACGCGTGGACCCCAGCCCACCACTAAAACTGTGGGCTATAGCACACTGATTTGACTCGAAAATTCCCCGTTCTTGCTGTTTTGCCCGTTTGTTCACCCAAATCACCACAAAAATTTAAAATGACCACACTGTGTGTTTGGCCCACTGCACGCTTGGACACTGGGCCTACCCCCAAAAATGCTCCGTTCGCGCTGTTTTGCCTATTTGTCCACCCAAATAGCCACAAAAATTTAAACAAACTATACTGGGACGATCCCAACCTTCCTGAAATAGCTCAGTTAATTTTTAGCCCACAGCACGCCGGACCTCGGTTCCACCCTCAAAACCGTGGGCTATAGCACATTGATTAGGCCCAAAAATACCCCGTTCATGCTTTTTCACTCGTTTTTCAACTCAAATAGCCAAGATAAATTTAAATGGACCACACTAGGATGATCCCCAACCTATCTGGCATGCCCTGTTCGATTTTCGACCAATAGCACGCTCGAACCTTGGGCCCACCCCCCAAAACCATGGGCTATAGCACACTAATTTAGCCCAAAAATACCTCGTTCGTGCCATTTTGTACGTTTGTCTACCCAAATAGCCACAAAAATTTAAACGGACCATGCTGCGATGATCTCTAACCTCCCTGTCATGCCTCGACTAATTTTTGAACCATAAAACACCTGAACGCCGAGCCCACACCCAAAACTGTGGGCTATAGAACAACGATTTGGCCCGAACATGCCCTATTTGCGCCGTTTGGCCCGTTTGTCCACCAAAATGGCCATGAAAATTTAAACGAACCACACTGGGATGATCCCCAACCTCCCTGGCATACTCCAATCAATTTTTAGCTCACAGTACACTCGGACCCTGGGCCCACCCCCAAAATCATAAGTTATGGTACACCGATTTTGCTCGAAAATAGCCCGTTCCCGCCGTTTCTCCCATTTGTCCACCCAAATGGCCACAAAAATTTAAACGAATACACTGAGATGATCCCCAACCACCCTGGCATGCCTCGGTCAATTTTTGTCCCACAGCACGCCCGGGCTCCTGGCCCAACCCTAAAATCGTGGGCTATAGCACACCGAATTAGCCAAAAAAATGCCCAGCTCGTGCCTTTTTGCCCGTTTGTCCACCCAAATGGCGACAAAAATTTAAACGGACTGTACTAGGATGATCCACAATCTCCCTGCCATGCCACGATCAATTTTAGACCCACAGCACGCTGGACCTCGGGCCCACCCCTAAAACCCTGGGCTATAGCACACCGATTTCGCCCGAAAATGCCCTATTTGAGCTGTTTTGCCTATTTGTCCACCCAAATGGCTATGAAAATTAAAACGGACTACACTGGGATGATCCCCAATATTCTTGGCATGCCTCGGTTGATTTTTAGCCCATTGCACGCTCGGACCCTGGGCCTACCCCCAAAATCGTGGGCTATAGCACACTAATTTTGCCTAAAAATGCCCCGTTTGTACTGTTTCACCCGTTTGTCCACCCAAATACCACAAAAATCTAAACGAACCACAGTGGGATGATCCCTATCCTCGCTGGCATGCCTCAATCGATTTTTAGCTGACAAAACGCCTGGACCCCGGGCACACCTCCAAAAACTTGGGCAATAGCATACCCATTTGGCTAAAAAATATCCCCTTCACACCGTTTCTCCCGTTTGACAACCTAAATGGCCATGAAAATTTAAATGGACCATACTGAGAGGATCCCCAACCTCCTAGGCATGCCCCGATCAAAGTTTGGTCCAAAGCACGCACGAACACTGGGCCCACCCCCAAAACAGTGTGCTATAACATACTGATTTGGCCTGAAAATGCCCTGTTCATACCGTTTCGCCCGTTTGTCCACCCAAATAGCCACGAAAATTTAAACGGACTACACTGTGATGATCCCCAACCTTCATAGAACGTCCCGGTCAATTTTTGGCCTTCAGCATGCCGGACCTCGGTTCCATCCTCGAAACCGTGGGGTATAGCACACCGATTTGGCCTAAAACTGCCCTGTTCGCACAAAAATACCCCGTACACACCTATTTGGCCAGAAAATACCCTGTTCTGGCCAGAAACCGTTGGCTATAGCACACCTATTTGGCCAGAAAATACCCTGTTCGTGCCGTTTCATCTGTTTGTCCACCCAAATGGCCATGAAAATTTAAATGGACTACACTAGGATGATCCCCAACCTCTCTGGCATGCCTTAGTTAATTTTCAGCCGACCGCACACCCATACCCCGGGACCACCCCCAAAACCATGGGCTATAACACATCGATTTGGCTCGAAAATGCCCCGTTCGCATATTTTTGCCTGTTTTGCCCGTTTATCCTCCTAAATGGCCATGAAAATTTAAACAGACCACCCAGGGATGATCCCCAACCTCCCTGGCATACCCCGATTGATTTTTGGCACTCAACATGTCTATTTTTGGCACTCAACATGTCTGGACCTCGGGCCCACCCCCAAATCTGTGGGCTAGCTCACCGATTTGGCCCAAAAATTCTTCATTTGCGCCGTTTCGCCCGTTTGTCCACCCAAATGGTAACTAAAATTTAAAAAGACCACACTTTGATGATCCCGAACCTCCCTTGCACACTTCGGTCAATTTTTGGCCCACATCACACCCGAACCCCGAGCCCACCCTCAAAATCATGGACTATAACACACCAATTTGGCCCAAAAATGCCCTATTCGCGTCGTTTCTCCTGTTTGTCCACCCAAATAGCCACAAAAATTTAAACGAACCATACTGGGATGATCCCCACCCTCCCTGACATGCCCCATTTAATTTTTTGCCCACAAGACACTCAGACCCCGGGCCCACCCCAAAACCGTGGGCTGTAGCACACCTATTTGGCATGAAAATGCCTAATATGTACCATTTTTCCCATTTGTCAATCCAAATAGCCACAAAAATTTAATTGGACCACACTGGGGTGATTCTCAATCTCCATGGCATACGCCGATCAATTTTCAGCTCACAGTATGCCTGAACATTGGGCCCACTCCAAAAACTGTTGGCTATAGCATAACGATTTAGTCTGAAAATTCCCCATTCGCATCATTTCACTCATTTGTCAATCCAAATGGCCATGAAAATTTAAACGGACCACACCGGGACAATCCCCAATTTCCCTAGCATGCCCCAATCAATTTTTGGGCCACAGAACGCCCAGACCCCAGGCCCAACCCCGATATAGTAGGCTATAGCCCACCGATTTGGCTTGAAAATGCCCCTTTTGCACCGTTTCGCCCGTTTGTCCACCCAAATAGCCATGAAACTTTAAACAGAACACACTGGGATAATCCTCAACCCCCTGGCAATCCCCGATCGATTTTTGGCCCACAGCACGCCTGGACCCCAGGCCCACCCCCAAAATTGTGGGCTATAGCACACCGATTTAGCCCGATAATGAACCGTTTGTGCCGTTTTGCCCATTTGTCCACCCAAAGGGCCACAAAAATTCAAAGGACCACACTGGGATAGTGCCCAACCTGCCTGGCATGCCATGATCAATTTTTGTCCCATAGCACGCCCGGGCCCCGAGCCCATCCCCAAAATCATGGGCTATAGCACATCTATTTGTCCTGAAAATGCCTCGTTAGCATAGTTTTGCCCATTTATCAATCCAAATGGCCATGAAAATTTAAACAGGCCACACTGGGATGATCCCAACCTCCATGGCATGCTACGGTCGATTTTTTGCCCACAACACGCTCAGACCCCGGGACCACCCCCAAAACCGTGGACTATAGCATATCGATTTGGCCAGAAAAATTCCCCGTTTGTACCGTTTCACCCGTTTGTCAACCTAAATGGCCACAAAAATTTAAACGGACCACACTCGGATGATCCCCAACCTCCGTGGCACGCCTCGATCAATCTTTAGCCCACAACACGCCCGGACCCCAAGCCCACCCCCAAAATAATGGGCTATAAAACACTAATTTAGCCCGAAAATGTCCCATTCGCATCGTTTCACCCGTTTGTCCACTCAAATGGCCACAAAAATTTAAACAGACCACACTGGGATGATCCTCAACCTCCATGTGAAGCCCCAATTGGTTTTTTACCCCCATCACACCTAGACCCCGGGCCCACCCCCAAAACCGTGGGTTGTAGCACACTAATTTTGCTTGAAAATACCCCATTCACACCGTTTCACTCATTTTTTCACCCAAATAGCCATAAAAATTTAAATCAACCACACTGGGACAATCTTCAACCTCCCTGGCATGCCCCGATTGATTTTTGACTCACAGTACGCTCGGGCTCACCCCTGAAACCATAGGCAATAAAACATCAATTTGGCTCAAAAATGCCTGGTTCACGCCGTTTGGCCATTTTGTCTACCTAAATATCCACGAAAAATTAAATGAACCATACTGAAATGATACCCAACCTCCCTGGCTTGCCTCAATTAATTTTCAACCCACAGCACACCCGTACCCCAGGCCCAACCCCTAAACCGTGGGCTATAGAACAGCAATTTAGCACGAAAATTTCCCGATCGTGCTGTTTCTCCCGTTTGTCCATCTAAATGGCCAAGAAAATTTAAATGAACCACACTGGGATGATCCCCGACCTCCTGGCATACCCCGGTTAATTTTTTAACCCACAGCACGCTCGGACCCCAGGCTCATCCCTAAAATACCCCGTTCGCGCCGTTTTGTTCGTTTGTCCACCCAAATGGCCACAAAAATTTAAACGGACCACACTGGTACCATCTAAAACCTCCCTGGCATGCCCCGGTTGATTTTTCGTCCACACAATGCCTGGACCTCGGACTCACCCCAAAACCCCGGGCTATCGCACACCGATTTGGCCCAAAAATGCACTGTTCGCGCCGTTACGCCCGTTTCTCCACGCAAATGGCCAAGAAAACTTAATAGGAACACACTGAAACGATCCCAACCTCCCTGGAATACACCGATCAATTTTCATCCCACAGCACGCCTTAACCTTATGCCAACCCCCAAAATTGTTGGCTATAGCACATCGATTTGGCCAAAAAATTCCCCATTCACGCCGTTTCCCTCGTTTGTCAACTCAAATGGCCATGAAAATTTAAACGGACCATATTGGAATGATCCTCAACCTCTCTATCATGCCTCAATCGATTTTTGGCCCACAGCACGCCCAGACCCTAGGCCCACCACCGAATTATGGGCTATAGCACACTGATTTAGACCAAAAATGCTCCGTTCGCGCCGTTTTACCTGTTTGTCCACCCAAATGGACACTAAAATTTAAAGGACCACACTGGGATAATGCCCAACCTGCCTGGCACGCAATGATCAATTTTCAGCCAACAACACGCTCAGACCCCAGGCCCACCCCCAAAACCGTGGGCTATAGCATATCGATTTGGCCAGAAAATTCCCCATTCGTATTGTTTAACCCGTTTGTCCACCTAAATGGCCACAAAAATTTAAACGGACCACACTCAGATGATCCCTAACCTTCGCGGCATGCCTCGGTCAATTTTTAGCCCACAACATGACCGGACCCCAAGCCCACCCCCAAAATAGTGGGCTATAGCAGACCAATTTGGCCCGAAAATGTCCCATTCACGCCGTTTTGCCTGTTTGTCCACCCAAATAGCCACAAAAATATAAATAGACCACACTGGGATGATCCCCAAACTCCTTGGCAAGCCCCAGTCAATTTTTTACCCACATCACACCTGTACCCCGGTCCCACCCCTAAAACCGTGGGCTCTAGCACACTGATTTAGCCCAAAAATTCCCCGTTTCATAGGTTTGTCCACCCAAACAGCCATGAAAAGTTAAACAAACCACACTGGGACGATCTCCAACCTCCCTGGCATGCCCCGATCAATTTTTAACTCACAGTACGCTCGGGCCTACAACTGAAATCGTAGGCAATAGAACATTGATTTGGCCCAAAAATGCTCGGTCCATGCTGTTTGGCCATTTTGTCTACCTAAATAGCCACAAAAAATTAAATGGACCACACTGGAACCATACCCAACCTACTTGGCATGCCTCTATTAATTATTGACCAACAGCACACCCAGACCCCGGGCCCACCCCCTAAATCATGGGCTATAGAACATCGATTTTGCACGAAAATTCCCCGTTCGTGCTGTTTCTCCCGTTTGTCCATTCAAATGGCCACAAAAATTTAAACAAACCACACTAGGATGATCCTCAACCTCCTGGCATGCCCTGGTTAATTTTCAGCCCACAGCACGCTCGGACGCCAGGCCCATCCCCAAAACCGTGGGCTATAGCACACCGATTTGGCCCTAAAATGCCCCGTTTGCGCTGCTTCAATCCGTTTGTCCATCCAAATGGTCACAAAAATTTAAACGGACCACATTGGGATGATCCCCAACTTACCTGGCATACCTCGATCGATTTTTGACCCACAGCACGTCCGAACCCTGGGCCCAGCCCCAAATCCATAGGCTATAGCACACCGATTTTGCTCGAAAATGCCCTGTTCATGTCGTGTCGCCGTTTGTCAACCCAAATGGCCATAAAATTTAAAATGAACACACTGGGATGATATCAAACCTCCCTGGCATGCTCCAATCAATTTTTGGCCCACATCACGCCCATACCCCAGGTACACCCCTAAAACCGTGGGCTGCACATCAATTTGTCCCAAAAATGCCCCTTTAACGCGGTTTCGCCCGTTTGTCCACCCAAATGGCCATAAAAATTTAAATGGACCACACTGGTACCATTCACAACCTCCCTAGCACTCCTCGGTTAATTTTTGGCCCACAAAACGCCTGGACCTCGAACTCACCCCTAAAACCGCGGGCTATAGCACACCGATTTAGCCCAAAATGCCCCGTTTGTGCCGTTACGCCTGTTTCTCCACCCAAATGGCCAAGAAAATTTAATAGGACTATACTGGAACGATCCCAACCTCCCTGGAATGCACCAATCAATTTTCATCCCACAGCACGCCAGAACCTCGGGCCAACCCCCGAAATTGTTGACTATAGAACACCGATTTGGCCAAAAAAATTCCCCATTCGCACCGTTTCTTTCGTTTGTCTACTCAAATGGCCACGAAAATTTAAACAGACCACATTGGGATAATCCTCAACCTCCCTGTCATGCCTCGATAGATTTTTGGTCCACATCACGCTAGGAACCCAGGCCCACTACCGAATTATGGGCTATAGCACACGGATTTAGCCCAAAAATGCTCCGTTCGCGCCGTTTTACCCGTTTGTCCACCCAAATGACCACTAAAATTTAAATGGACCACACTGGGACAATGCCAAACCTCCCTGGCATGCTTTGATATATTTTCATCCCACAGCACGCCCGGATCCCGGCCCCACCCCCAAAACCGTACGCCATGACACACCGATTTTGCCCAAAAATGCCCTGTTCGTGCCGTTTTGCCTGTTTGTCCACCCAAATGGCCACAAAAATTTAAACGGACCACACTGGGATGATCCCCAACCTCCATGGCACACTCCAGTCGAGTTTTGGCCAACAGCACGCTCGGACCCTAGGCCTGCCCCCAAAATCGTGGGCTATAGCACACCGATTTGGCATGAAAACGCCTCATTTCTGCCGTTTCACCCATTTGTCCACCCAAATGGCCACAAAAATTTAATCGGACCAAACTGGGATGATCCCTAACCTCACTGGCATACGTCGATCGATTTTTGGCCCACAGCACGTCTGAACCTCGGGCCCACCCCCAAAACAGTTGGATATAGCACACTTATTTAGCCCCAAAAATGCCCCGTTCATGCCGTTTCGCCCGTTTATCAACCCAAATAGCCATGAAAATTTAAATGGACCATACTGGGATTATCCCTAACCTCCCTGGCATGTCTAGATCGATTTTCGGCCCACAGAGCGCCAGGACCCAGAAACCGTGGGCTATAGCCCACCGATTTAGCCTGCAAACGCCCCTTTCACGCTATTTTGACCGTTTGTCCACCCAAATGGCCACTAAAATTTATAGGGAACATACTACGATATTTTTTAACCCCCAGGCATGCCCCGATCAATTTTTGGCCCAAAGCACGCCAGAAACGCGGGCTCAACCCAAAAACCGTGGGCTATAGAACACTGATTTGGCACTAAAACACCTCGTTTGTGACGTTTTGCCCGTTTGCCCACCCAAATGGCCACAGAAATTTAAACGGACCACACTGGGATGATGCCCAACCTACCTGCCATGCCCCGATCAATTTTCTATCCATAGCACACCTATACCTCGGGCTCACCCCCAAAAACGTGGGCTGTAGCACATCGACTAGGCCCAAAAATGCCCCGTTCATGTAGTTTCGCCCATTTGTCAACCCAAATGGCCACGAAAATTTAAATAGACCACACTGGGATGATCCCCAACCTCCATGGCACACTACAGTCAATTTCTGGACCACAGCTCACTGGGACCTCGGGCCTACCCCCAAAACCATGGGCAATAGCACACCGATTTGGCCAGAAAATGTCCCGTTTGCACTGTTTTGCCCGTTTGTCCACCCAAAAGGCCTCAAAAATTTAAACAGACCACTCTGGGATGATCCCTAACCTCCGTGGCACGCCTCGGTCAATTTTTACCCACAAAACGCCCGTATCCTATGTCCACCCCCAAAACCATGGGTTATATCACACTGATTTGGCCCGAAAATTCCTCGTTCACCTCGTTTCGCCCGTTTGTCCACTCAAATAGCCACAAAAATATAAACAAACCACATTGGGATGATGTCCATCCTCCTTGGTATGCCCCAATTGATTTTTTGCCGATAGCACACCCAAACCTCGAGCCCACCCCCGAAACTGTAGACTATAGCACACCGATATTGCCCAAAAATGCCCCGTTTGCGCCGTTTGGCTTGTTTGTCAACCCAAATGGCGACAAAAATTTAAACGGACTACACTGGGATGATCCTCAACATCCCTGGCATGCCCCGATCGATTTTCAATTTACAGCACACCCGAACCCCGAGCCCACCCCCAAAAGCGTTGTCTATGGCACACCGATTTGGCCCAAAAATGCCCCATTCACGCCCTTTTGCCCGTTTGTCCACACAAATGGCCACTAAAATTTAAACTAACCTTACTGGGATGATCCCAAACCTCATTGGCATGCGTTGGTTGATTTTTGGCCCATAGCACGCCCATACCCCGAGCCTACCCCCGAAACCATGGCTTATAGCACACCGATTTGGCCCAAAAATGCCCCGTTCGCATCGTTCCGCCAGTTTTTCTGCCCAAACTGCCACAAAAATTTAAATAGACCACACTAGTACGATCCCCAACCTCCTTGACATACTTCAATCGATTTTTGATCAAAAGCACTCTGGGACCCCGGGCCCACCTCTAAAATCGTGGGCTATAGCACACCGATTTGGTCCAAAAATGCCCCGTTTGAGCCGTTTCGCCCGTTTGTCCACCCAAATGGCCATGAAAATTTAAACGGACCACACTGAGATGATTCCCAACCTTCTTAGCATGCCCTGGTCAATTTTTATTTTATAACACGCCATGAACCCGGTCTCACCCCCAAAACTATGAGCAATAGCACACCGATTTGGCCCAAAAAAGTCCAGTTTGCATTGTTTTTCCCGTTTATCCACCCAAATGGCCACAAAAATATAAACGAACCACACCGGGATGATCTCCAACCTGTCTGGCACACCTCGGTTGATTTTCAAACTATAAAATGCATGGACCCAGGACCCACCCCTAAAATCGTGGGCGATAGCACACCGATTTGGCCCAAAAATACCCCGTTCATTCTATTTCACCCGTTTTCCCACCCAAATGGCCACGAAAATTTAATCGGACCACACTAGGATGATCCCCAGCCTTTATAGCACACCATTTTGATTTTTGATCAACAGCACACCCATACCCCGAGCCCACCCCCAAATTTGTGGGCTATAGCACACCGATTTGGCCCAAAAATGCCCCATTTGCACCGTTTCACCCGTTTATCCACCTAAATGGACTCTCAAATTTAAACGGACTATACTAGGATGATCCCAAACCTCCCTGGCATGTTTCGGTCTATTTTTTGCCCACAGCACGCCTGGACCCTGGGCCCACCCTTGAAACCATGGACTATAATACTTTGATTTGGCCCAAAAATGCCTTATTAGAGTCGTTTCGCCTGTTTTTCCATGCAAAAGGCCACGAATATTTAAACGGACCACACTGGAATAATTCCCAACCTCCTTGGCACGCTTCTATCGATTTTCGATCTACAACACGCCCAGACCCTGGGTCCACCCCCAAAATCATGGGCTATAGCACACCAATTTGGCATGAAAATGCCCCATTTGCGTCGTTTCACCCGTTTGTCCACACAAATAGCCATGAAAATTTAATCGGACCAAACTGGGGTGATCCCCAACCTCGAAGGCACATGCAGGTTGATTTTCGGCCGACAGCACGCCTGAACCTTGGGCCCACCCTTAAAACAGTTGAATATAGCACACCGATTTAGCCAGAACATGACTCGTCCACGTCGTTTCGTCGGTTTGTCAACCTAAATGACCACAAAAATTTAAATGAACCACACTGGGATAATCCCCAATCTCCTAACATGCCTTGGTCCCACCCCTGAAACCGTGGGTTATAGCCTACTGATTTGGCTTTAAAATGCCCTATTTGCGTCGTTTTGCTCATTTGTCCACCCAAATGGCCACTAAAATTTAAAGGAAACACACTGGGATGATCCTCAACCTCCCTGGCATACCCCAATCGATTTTTTCCCACTGCACGCCTGGACCCTGGGCTCACCCTTAAAACCATGGGCTATAGCACACCGATTTGGCCCAAAAGTGCACCATTCGCATAGTTTCGCCCGTTTGTCAACCCAACTGACCATGGATGTTTAAACAGATGACACTGGGATAATACGCAACATCACTGACATGCCTCAATTGATTTTCCACCAATAGCACACCCGTACCTCAGGCCCACCTCCAAAACTGTAGGCTACAGCACATCGATTTGGCCAAAAAATGCCCCGTTCGCATAGTTTCGCTCGTTTGTCAACCCAAATGCCCATGAAAATTTAAATGGACCACACTGGGATGATCCCCAATATCTATGGTATGCCGTGGCTGATTTTAGACCCACAACACGCCCGGACCCCTGGCCTACCCCCAAAACCGTGGCCTATAAGCACATCGATTTGGCCAGAAAATGCCCCGTTCGCGCCGTTTTGCCTGTTTGTCCACCCAAATGATCACAAATATTTAAATGGACCACACTGAGAGGATACTCAACCTTCATGTCATGCCTAGGTAAATTTTTGGCCTACAACATGCCCGTACCCCAGGCCCACCCCCAAAACTGTGGGCTATAGCAAACCGATTTGGCCCAAAAACGTCCCGGTCATGCCATTTCGTCCGTTTGTCACCCAAATGTTCAAGAAATTTTAAACTGATCACATTGGGATGATCCTCAACCTCCCTGGCAAGCCCCGATCAATTTTCGGCCCACAGCATGCCCGAACCCTCAGCCCACCCCTAAAACTGTGGGCTATAACACACTGATTTGGCCCGAAAAAGCCCCGTTCGCGCCGTTTCACCTGTTTGTCAATGGAAATGGCCAAGAAAATTTAAACGGACCATATTGGAACAATACCCAACCTACCTGGCATGCCTCGATCAATTTTTGCCCCAAAGCATACTCAAATCCCCAGCCTACCCCTAAAACTGTGGGCTATAGTACACCGATTTGGCCCGAAAATGCCCCGTTCGCGCCTTTTTGCCCGTTTCTCCACCTAAATGGCCACAAAATTTTAAACGGACCACAATGGAACGATCACCACCCTCCCTGGCATGCCCCGACCAATTTTCGGCCCACAGCACGCACATATCCTAGGCCCACCCCCAAAATTGTGGGCTATAGTATATTGATTTGGCCCAAAAATTCCCCATTTACGCCGTTTCGCCCGTTTGTCCATCAAAAAGAACACGAAATATTAAACAGACCACACTAGAAAAATCCCCAACCTCCCTGGCATGCCTCGATTGATTTTTGACCCATAGCACGCTAGCACCCCTGGCCTACCCCCAAAACCGTAGGCTATAGCACACTGATTTGGCCCAAAAATGCCCCGTCCGTGCCGTTCCACCCATTTGTCCACCCAAATGGCCATGAAAATTTAAACGGAACACTCTCGGATGATCCCCAACCTCCCTGGCATGCCCTAGTCGATTTTTAGTCGGCAGCAAGCGTAGACCCCAGGCCCCTCCCAAAAATCGTGGGCAATAACACACTAATTTGGCTCAAAAATGCCCAGTTCACATCGTTTTGCCTGTTTGTCCACCCAAATAGTTGCAAAAATTTAAAAGTACCACACTGGGGGGATCCCAACCTCCCTGGCATGACCCTGATCAATTTTTAGCCAACAGCACACCCGAACCCCGGGCCCACCCCCAAAACAGTGGGCTATAGCATATCTATTTGACCCAAAAATGTCTCGGTCGTGCTATTTTGCCCGTTTGTCCACTCAAATGGCCACGAAAATTTAAACACACCATACTGGAAAGATACCCAACCTCCCTGGCATGCCTCGATCGAATTTTGGCCCTCAGTATGCCCAGACCCCGGCCTCACCCCCGAAATCATGGGATTTAGCACATCGATTTTGCCAAAAAATTCCCTGTACGCGCTATTTTGACTGTGTGTCCACCCAAATAGCTTAAAAAATTTAAACCGACCACACTTGGATGATCCCCAACCTCTCTGGCATAGTCCGATCAATTTTCAGCCCACAGCATGCCTGGACCTTGAGCCCACCCCCAAAATTGTGGACTATAGCGCACCGATTTTGCCCAAAAATGCCCCGTTCGTGTCGTTCCACCTGTTTGTCCACCCAAAATGGCCACAAAAATTTAAACAAATAATACTGTAAGGATCTACAACCTCCCTAGCATAACCCGATCAATTTTGGCCCACAGCACGCCCGAACCCTGGGTCTACCCCTAAAACCATAGGCTATAGCATACCAATTTGGCTTGAAAACATCCCGGTCGTGCCATTTCACCCAGTTGTCCACCGAAATAGCCACCAAAATTTAAAAGGACCATACTGGGATGATCTCCAACCTCCCTGGCATACCCCGATCAATTCTCGGCCCTTAGTACGCCCGAACCTCGGGCCCAACCCTAAAACCATGGGCATAGCACACCGATTTAGCCCTAAAATGCCTTGTTTATGCTATTCCACCCGTTTGTCCGCCCAAATAGCCACAAAAATTTAAATGGACCACTCTGGTATGATCCCCATCCTCCCTGGCACGTAATGGTCGATTTTCATCCGACAGCACGCCCAGACCCTGAACCCACCCTCAAAACCGTGGGTTATAGCACATCGATTTGACTCAAAAATGCTCCATTCATGTCGTTTCTCCCGTTTGTCTACCCAAATAACCATAAAAATTTAAACAGACCATATTGGGAGGATCCACAACCTCCCTGGCATGCCCCGATCAACTTTTGGCCCACAACATGCCCGAACACCGGGCCCACCCCTAAAACCGTGGGATATAGCATACTGATTTATCTCGAAAACATCCCGGTCATTCTATTTTGCCCGTTTGTCCACCCAAATGGCCACGAAAAGTTAAACGCACCACACTAGAAAGATACCCAACCTCCCTGGGACACCCCAATTGATTTTCGGCCCTCAGTATACCCAGAACCCAGGCTCACCCCCGAAATCATAGGATTTAGCACACCGATTTGGCCCAAAAATTCCCTGTACGCGCTATTTTGACTGTGTGTCCACCCAAATAGCCTAAAAAATTTAAACCGACCACACTTGGATGATCCCCAACCTCTCTGGCATGCCCTGATCAATTTTCAGCCCACAGCACGCCCGGACCTTGAGCCCACCCCCAAAATTGTGGACTATAGCGCACTGATTTGGCCCAAAAAAGCCCCGTTCATGTCATTCCACCCGTTTTTCCACCCAAAATGGCCACAAAAATTTAAGACAATTATACTGAAAGGATCTAGAACCTCCCTAGCATGACCCGATCAATTTTGGCCCACAGCACGCCCGGACCCCGGGTCTACCCCTAAAATCGTAGGCTATAGCATACCAATTTGGACAAAACATATCCCGGTCGTGCCATTTTGGCCATTTGTCCACCGAAATAGCCACCAAAATTTAAACGGACCATACTGGGACGATCCCCAACCTCACTGACATAGCTCGATCAATTATCGGCCCTCAATACGCCCGGACCTCAAGCCCACCCCTAAAACTGTGGGCATAGCACACTGATTTAGCCCGAAAATGCCTCGTTTATGCTGTACCACCCGTTTGTCCACCCAAATAACCATGAAAATTTAAATGGACCACTCTGGGATGATCCCCATCCTCCCTGGCACGTAATGGTCAATTTTCAGCCAACAGCACGCCCAGACCCCGAGCCCACCCTCAAAACCGTGGGTTATAGCACATCGATTTGGCTAAAAAAATGCTCCATTCGTGTCGTTTCTCCAGTTTGTCAACCCAAATGACCACGAAAATTTAAACGGACCACACTGGGAGGATCCGCAACCTCCCTGGCATGCCCCGATCAATTTTAGGCCCACAACATGCTCGAACACCGGGCCCACCCCTAAAACCGTGGGATATAGCATACAGATTTATCCCAAAAATATCCCGATCATTCCGTTTTGCCCGTTTGTCCACCCAAATGGCCATGAAAATTTAAACAGACCATACTGAGACGATCCCCAACCTCATTGACATACCTCGATCGATTTTTGACCCTCAGTACGCTCGGACCCTAAGCCCACCCCCAAAACCGTGATCTATAGCACACCATTTTAGCCCAAAAATGTCCCGTTTGTGCCGTTCCACCCCCTTGTCCACCCAAATGTGCACAAAAATTTAAACGGACCACTCTGGGATGATCCCCAAACTCCTTGGCTTGCCCTAGTCGATTTTCAACCGACAGCACACCCAAACCCCGAGCCCAACCCCTAAACCGTGGGCTATAGCACACCGATTTGGCTAAAAAATGCCCTGTTCACGTCGTTTCGTCCATTTGTCAACCTAAATGGCCATGAAAATTTAAACGAACCATACTGAGACAATCTTCAACCTCCCTGGCACGCCCAGGTCATTTTTGGCCCATAGTATGCCCGGACCCCTGGCCCACCCCTTAAACTGTTGGCTATATCACACCGATTTGGCTGAAAAATGCCCCGTTCGTGCTGTTTTTCCCGTTTGTCCACCTAAATGGCAACAAAAATTTAAACGGACCATACTGAGATGATCCCCAACCTCCCTGGCATACCCCAATTGATTTTTGGCCCTTAGTACACCTGGACCCCGGGCCCACCCCTAAAACTGTGGGATATAGCACCTTGATTTGGACCGAAAATGCCCTGTACGCATCGTTTTACCTGTTTGTCCACCCAAATAGCCTCAAAAATTTAAACAGACCATACTTGGATGATCCCCAACCTCCCTGGCATGCCTCGGTTGATTTTCGGCCCATAGTACACCTGGACCCCGAGCCCAACCCTAAAACCGTGGGCTATAGCACGCCGATTTGGCTCGAAAATACCCCATTCACGTTGTTTCGCCCGTTGGTGCACCCAAACAGCCACAAAAATTTAAACAAACTACACTAGGATAATCCCCAACCTCCCTGGCACACCTCAATTGATTTTTGACCTATAGCACATCCGAGCCCCGAGCCCTTCCCCGAAACCATGGACAATAGCACTCTGATTTGGCTCAAAAATGGTCCGTTAGTGCCATTTCTCCCGTTTGTCCACACAAATGACCACAAAAAATTAAACGAAACATATTGGGACGATCCCCAACTTGCATGGCAAGCCCCCATCAATTTTTGGCTTACAATACGCCCAGACCCCAGGCCCACCCCCAAAACCGTTGGCTATGGCATACCGATTTGGATCGAAAATGCCTCATTCGCACTGTTTCGCTCGTTTATCCACATAAATGTCCACTAAAATTTAAACGAACCATACTGGGATGATCCCCAACCTCCCTGGCATGCCCCGTTAGATTTTTGGCCAACAACACGCTCGAACCCTGGGTCCACCCCCGAAACCGTGGGCTATAGCACACCAATTTGGCCTAAAAAATCCCTATTCACACCGTTTCGCCCGTTTATCCACCTAAATAGCAACAAAAATTTAAATGGATCACACTAGAAGGATTCGCAACCTCCCTGGAACGCCTCAATCAATTTTCAGCCCACAGCATGCCCGGACCCCAGTCCCACCCCCAAAATCGTGGGCAATGGTTTATTGATTTGGCCTGAAAATGCACTGTTCGTGCTGTTTCACCCGTTTGTCCACCCAAATGGCCACGAAAATTTAAACAGACCACACTGGGACGATTCCCAACTTTCCTGGCATGATGATTTGGCACGAAAATGCCCTGTTTGCACCGTTTCACCCGTTTCTCCACCCAAATGGCCATGAAAAATTAAATGGACCACACTGGAATGATCCATAATCTCCCTAGCATGCCCTTGTCAATTTTCGTCCCCCAACAATCCCGGTCCCGGACCCACCCCTGAAAATATGGGCTATAGCACATTGATTTGGCTCGAAAGTGCCCCGTTCCGCCCGTTTGTTCACACAAATGGCCACGAAAATTTAAATGAACCTCACTGGGATTATTCCCAACCTCTCTGGCACGCCCCGATCAATTTTTGGCCCATAGAATGCTCAAACCCCAGGCCCACCCCCAAAATCGTTTGCTACAGAAAATAAATTTTGCCCAAAAAATGCCCCATTCGCGTCGTTACGCCCGTTTGTCCACCCAAATGACCAGTAAAATTTAATTGGACCACACTGGAACAATCCTCAACCTCTCCAGCATGCCCCGATTAATTTTTAGCCCACAGCACGCCCGAACCTCAGGCCCACCCCCAAAACCGTGGGTTATGGGACACTGATTTGGCCCAAAAATGCCCCGTTCGCGCCGATTCACCCATTTGTCCACCCAAATGGCCACTAAATTTTAAGAAGACAACACTGGGAAGATCCCCATCACCAACCTCCCTGGCACGCCCTGATCAATTTTTGGCCCACAACACGCTCGAACCCCGAGCCCACCCTCGAAACCGTGGGTTATAGCACATCGATTTGGCTAAAAAAATGCTCCATTCGTGTCGTTTCTCCCGTTTGTCCACCCAAATGACCACAAAAATTTAAACGGACCACACTAGGAGGATTCGCAACCTCCCTGGCATGCCCCGATCAATTTTTGGCCCACAACATGCCCGAACACCGGGCCCATCCCTAAAACCATGGGATATAGCATACTGATTTGTCTCAAAAATATCTCGGTCATTCCATTTCGCCCGTTTGTCTACCCAAATGGCCATGAAAATTTAAACAGACCATACTGAGACGATCCCCAACCTCACTGGCATACCCTGATCGATTTTTGACCCTCAGTACGCTCGGACCCTAAGCCCACCCCCGAAACCGTGATCTATAGCACACTATTTTAGCCCAAAAATGCCCTGTTTGTGCCGTTCCACCCGCTTGTCCACCCAAATGTGCACAAAAATTTAAACGGACCACTCTGGGATGATCCCCAAACTCCTTAGCATGCCCTAGTCGATTTTCAACCGATAGCACGCCCAGACCCCGAGCCTAACCCCTAAACCGTGGGCTATAGCACACCGATTTGGCTCAAAAATGCCCTATTCACATTGTTTCGTCCATTTGTCTACATAAATGGCCACAAAAATTTAAACGAACCACACTGAGACGATCTTCAACCTCCCTGGCACGCCCAAGTCATTTTTTGGCCTATAGTATTCCCGGACCCCTGGTCCACCCCTTAAACTGTAGGCTATATCACACCGATTTGGCCCAAAAATGCCCCGTTCGTGTCGTTTTTCCCGTTTCTCCACCTAAATGGCCACAAAAATTTAAATAGACCATACTGAGATGATCCCCAACCTCCCTGGCATACCCCGATTAATTTTTGGCCCTTAGTACACCTGGACCCCGGGCCCACCCTTAAAACTGTAGGATATAGCACCTTGATTTGGACCGAAAATGCCCTGTACGTATCGTTTTACCTGTTTGTCCACCCAAATAGCCTCTAAAATTTAAATGGACCATACTTGGATGATCCCCAACCTCTCTGGCATGCCTCAGTTGATTTTCTGTCCACAGTACACCTGGACCCCGAGCCCAACCCCAAAACCGTGGGCTATAGCACACTGATTTGGCTCGAAAATGCCCTATTCGCGTTTGCTTCGCCCATTTGTGCACCCAAACAGCCACAAAAATTTAAACAAACCATACTAGGATAATCCCCAACCTCCCTGGCACACCCCAGTCGATTTTCGACCTATAGCACGTTCGTGCCCCGGGCCCTCCCCCGAAACCATGGATAATAGCACTCTGATTTGGCCCAAAAATGGTCCGTTAGTGCCATTTCTCCCGTTTGTCCACACAAATGAGCACAAAAAATTAAATGGACCATATTGGGACGATCCCTAACTTGCATGGCAAGCCCCCGTCAATTTTCGGCTTACAACACGCCCGGACCCCAGGCCCACCCCCAAAACCGTTGGCTATGGCATACCGATTTGGACCGAAAATGCCTCATTCGCACTATTTCGCTCGTTTATCCACATAAATGGCCACTAAAATTTAAATGAACCATACTGGGATGATCCCCAACCTCCCTGGCATGCCCCGGTAGATTTTTGGCCCACAACACGCCCGAACCCTGGGTCCACCCCCGAAACCGTAGGATATAACACACCAATTTAGCTCAAACATTTCCTATTCACACCGTTTCGCCCGTTTATCCACCCAAATAGCAACGAAAATTTAAATGAATCACCCTAGAAGGATTCACAACCTCCCTGGCACGCCTCAATCTATTTTCAACCCACAACACGCCCGGACCCCAGTCTAACCCCCAAAACCGTGGGCTATGGCATACTGATTTGGCTCAAAAATGCTCTTTTCGCATTGTTTCGCCCGTTTGTCCACCCAAATGGCCACGAAAATTTAAACGGACCACACTGGGACGATTCCCAACTTTCCTGGCATGATGATTTGGCACGAAAAGGCCCTGTTTGTGCCATTTCACCCATTTCTCCACCCAAATGGCCACGAAAAATTATATGGACCACACTGGAACGATCCATAATCACCCTAGCATGACCCTGTCAATTTTCGTCCCCCAACAATCCCTGACCCCGGACCCACCCTTGAAAATATGGGCTATAGCACATCAATTTGGCTCGAAAGTGCCCCGTTCCGCCCGTTTGTCCACACAAATGGCCACAAAAATTTAAACGAACCTCACTGGGATTATTCCCAACCTCTCTGGCATGGCCCGATCAATTTTTGGCCCAAAAACTCCCCGTTTGCGCTGTTTCGCCCGTTTGTCCACCCAAATAGCCACTAAAATTTAAACAGACCACACTGGGACGATCCCCAACCTTCCTGGCATGCCCCGATTGATTTTTGGCCCACACCACATTTGTACCCCAGGCCCACCCCAAAAATCGTGGGCTATAGCACACCGATTTAGCCCAAAAATACCCCGTTCGCGTCGTTTCTCCCGTTTGTCCATCCAAATGGCCATGAAAATTTAAACGGATTATACTGGGATGATCCCAATCTCCCTGGCATGCCCCCATCAATTTTTGACACACAGCAAGCCTGGACCCCAGGCCCACCCCCAAAATCGTGAGCTATAGCAAACCGACTTCGCCATAACACTCCTCATTTGCGCCGTTTTGCCTGTTTGTCCACCTAAATGGCCACAAAAATTTTAACGGACCATACTGGGATGATCCCCAACCTCCTTGGCATGCACCAGTCAATTTTTAGACCACAGGACGCCCGGAACCCTGGCCCACCCCCAAAACCGTGGGCTATTGCAAACCGGTTTAGCTTGAAAATGCCCTATTCGTGCCGTTTCTTCCGTTTGTCCCCCCAAATGGATACAAAAATTTAAACGGACCATACTGGGATGATCCCCAACCTCTCTGGCTTGCACCGGTTGATTTTTAGCCCACAGCAAACCTAGACCCTGGCCCACCCCCGATACCATGTGCTACACCGATTTGGCACGAAAATGCCCCGTTCGCACCGTTTCGCCTGTTTGTCCACCCAAATGGCAACAAAAATTTAAATGGACCACAATGGGATGATTCCCAACCTCCCTGGCATATCCCGATCGATTTTTGGCCCACAGCAAGCCCAGATCCCAAGCCCACCCCCAAAACCATGGGTTATAGCACACCGATTTAGCCCAAAAACTCCCCGTTTGCACTGTTTCGCCCGTTTGTCCACCCAAATGGCCATGAAAATTTTGACGCACCATACTGGGGTGATCCTCAACCTCCCTGGCATGCGTCGGTCGCTTTTCAGCCCACAGCACGTCCGAACCTTGGGCCCTCCCCCAAAATTATGGGCTATAGCATACCAATTTTGCCCAAAAATGCCCTGTTCGCACCGTTTTGCCCATTTGTCCACCCAAATGGCCACGAAAATTTAAACGGACAATATTGGGATGATCCCCAAACTCCTTGGAATGCCTTGATTGATTTTTGACCTATAGCACACCCGAACCCTAGGCCCACCCCTGAAATCGTGGGCTATAGCACACAAATTTGGCCTGAAAATGCTCCGTTCACGCTGTTTTGCCCATTTATCCACCCAAATGGCCACAAAAAATTAAACAGATCATACTGGGACGATCTCCAACCTCCCTGGCATGCCCCGGTCGATTGTTGGCCCACAGCACACTCGGACCTCGGCCCCACCCTCAAAACTGTGGGCTATAGCACATCGATTTAGCCTGAAAATGCCACGTTCGCGCTATTTTGCCCGTTTGTCCACCCAAATGCCACAAAAATTTAAACAGACCATACTGGGATGATCCCCAACCTCCCTGACATGCCGCAATTAATTTTCGGCCCATAACACTCCCAGACCCCAGGCCTACCCCCAAAACCATGGGCTATAACACACCCATTTGGCCCAAAAATGCCCCATTCACACCATTTCGCCTGTTTGTCCACCCAAATGGCCACAAAAATTTAAACGGACCACACTGGGGTGATCCCAACCTCCCTGGCACATCTCGATCAATTTTTTACCAATAGCATGCCCAGACTCCGGGCCCATCCCCGAAATCGTGGGCTATAGGACACTGATTTGGCCCGAATATGCCCCGTTTGAGGCGTCTCGCTCGTTTGTCCACCCAAATGGCCATAAAAAATTAAACAGTCCACACTGGGATGATCCCCAACTACCCTAGCCAGCCTTGATTGATTTTCAAACCACAACACGCCCAAAGCCCGGGCCCATCCCCAAAACCATGGGCTATAGCACACTAATTTAGCTCGAACACACCCCGTTCACATCGTTTTGCCCGTTTATCCACATAAATGGCCACAAAAAATTAAACGAACCACACTGGGATGATCCCCAACCTCCCTGGCACGCCCTGGTTGATTTTCGACCCACAACACGCCCGTTCTAAGCAAAATATATCTATTCACAAGTCTTCTTTTTGTAAACCAAAGTTCTCTCTCAATGCCATCACTAGGCTCTCAGACTCCTCTTCTTGAAATTTTTCAATATTGTCGATTTCCCATTAGTTTGATTAGTCCCATAGTTTAGAAGATAAAATTACTAATTGTGAGAACATATATCTAGCTATGTCAACAAGTGCAGCTCATAACCATTTAACTTTTAAGTTTGCAGGATATAAAAGCATTGTTCCCTTCTGATAAGAATCCCTTTCCCTTCTATGCTGGTTTTGGAAATAGACACACAGATGAGATCAGCTACCTCAAGGTTGGAATACCAAAAGGGATAATCGATGCTATTAATCCAAAGGTACATATTTAGCTCTTACTATCAATAGAAAATGACCTTCTTCAGATGACTCTGTTACAGAAAGTCTCTTATGATACTTTTTATAACCTACAAGGTCAAATTATTATTAATCGCCATGTAGCTACAAAATCATATACCTCTCTTCATAGTCTTGTGACTGCCATGTTTCCAGCCATTTTCTCATGTGAGCAGGTTCGATTTTTCCCCTTATCTAATTTTTAGCTTGTTAGCACATGACAGAGTCAAGAGAATATGTGATCTTATGCTTCAATTTTATCCCATTACCAATGGATGTAGGATATAATTAGATTTCCTGAAGTGGAGTATAAGATTCACTTCCACCATTATGTTAAACATTAATATCTCATCATATTGTCTAGTCGTGCACATGTTTCCCTTATTTAGAGTCTTAAACCCCGTCTAGAATTATAGTAGGTTCACTATACTGAATTATGTGTCAAAAAGAACCTTAGTGAATCTAGCTTTCCTGCTCAGGTGAGACACTTTCTGAGCTAATGCTTAAACTGCTGCAGGTTGCTGCAGCTCTTGGCATCTTCTAAGGTTTGCAATTTACTCATACCGCGCACTCTATTCCTTGTTGAGACCATGTGTATTCTCTTCCTGTTGCATAAAGGTTATAATTTTATTTGCGAGACCAACCCAGTTCAAGCATAGAGCAAAAGATCTAACTAGTTTGATGGAATGGGATATTGTATTCGTATATGTTTTTTTGGACAATTCTCTATCTAATTAACTTGATTTTCTATACTGATCACGCGAGTACACATCCATTCAGCGAATTGCGAATGAAAAAAATGTTGATCCTGGATTCTCTTCCTCAAGAAAAATGACTATCAATTGATCCCTACGGTCAAAGTCTCCACTTTTCATGCCCCTCTATTAAGAGATGCACCATGTTGATAGGAATCGGGTAGAGTTAGGCACAAAGTACATTTTCTAATTAGGATTAGAAAACAAGCACGCATATTAGGATTTAGGACTAGTTAGTACCTCTTATTTCATAATCAGAGAAGAGCTTACTTAATAATACAAGCTTTTACGGAATGTTACTAAATAGTATGGGCTACAAGGGTTCAACATCTCTAGACACTATGATTCAGATTTAAGGCTAGTTCCATATATACACTTCCATATTAACTACTATTACATATACTAGTTTCTTATTGACAAAGAACAAAAGAATTCAACATTAAGCCCTTCCCCTGTAGAGTGAGCGGCAAAGAGAGAACTCAGACTTATCAACTGATACAACCTTTCTATTGATAAATCCAAAATAAAGTTCATAAATGTGCAAGAAGATGATGCAGGGTTAATAGGTATAAATGCTCAGTTGTATAGCTCCCAAAATATCTATCCACCCCTTTAGACATCCTCCTGATCTCTTTTCTCTCCGTCATCCAAAAAAAAGTATACTGACGCTATTTCCCAAATTTTCTTCCATTCTTTCCTTATGTTAAAATTCCATGTTGCAAAGGCATCTGCGACTTTCAAGGGTAGTGCCCATGATACATTGAATGTGGAATAACCAACTCCAACTCAGTTGCATTGCGATAACGAAGAATCATAATATTAGAGACCTCATCTTCTTTCTAATGCATACAACAGTAATTCAGGTTTATTCCTCCTCTTTACTACAAACATATTTCTCCATATAGGTTCTATTCCTCCTCTATAATCCAGATATCTATAGCAAGATTTGTATTTTTCTCCTGGGTCTAAACATACCATCCTGTCCTGCCCTTGTTATCGCACTTGGCGATAAATATCTTGAAGAAACTTCTCCATTTCTTCCTATTTCCAATCCCCTGTCAGTTAACATAGTGTTCTTTTTGACAAATATAGTGTCCGGGCAAGCTTGTGCACACCTCGACTAATTCTACGGATATCAACCACCTCCTTTCGGTAACAGGTAACTCTGTCACTACAATGATGGCAGATGCCATGGTGTTCTTCTCGTTCCAAAAAACACAGGGATGCATATGGTAAACAAGAATAATCCTTAGTAAAGCACAAAAATAATTTCCCTACACGCATCTCTCACCAGATATGTTTATCTCATCCTCTCCAACCAGAAACATCGGCTATAACATTCACTCCTCTTTTCCTGCCTACTTAATAGAAAACCACAAGGGTTCTTTTACAGTAGTAAAAATATTGCAAGGTGACACAAACTCAAAACATATAGAATAATCAATTTAATTTAAATCTATTTTTAATTTTTTTATGCTACGGATACGACAACATAGGCAGTGTTGTTTGCGCCATAATAGAAATTAAAAAAGGATTTATGAGAAAAAAATTATGAAAATCTTACTAACCTTATCAGTTTCACATCCAAAATCTTCTTCTATGTGATCAACATGATCATCAAGTATCCAAGGCCAACACCTAATAGAACTCTTAAGCTTTCCTATGCTAATAATAGTTGAAGTAGACGCCGCCTGGCTAGGATCTTGCTCAGACTCCCCAACAGCCATAGATTTATGGGCTTTCTCATTATTTTTTTACCTTATGTAATATGAAGGACATTGGTGATTCAAAACCAGTTGGAATTGGAAACTTTTTCCAGTCTTCACTTTCACCGTGTAATCTTGTGCGCTTAGCCCCTATTAGCACTGAAACAAAAGGGAAAGCATTAGTGAACATGAAACGTGGCATGAACTTATTTTAGCTTTTAACACTAAGCTAAGTTGCACGGACTCTTCACTTTCGATGCTGCACCCGCTTTGGATTCCCCAAAAGCACACTTCTTTTGGAGAATCCGACACGCACCCACTGATATTTTTGAAGAGTCCGAGCAACATAGACACTAAGGAAGAAAATAACTAAATACAGGCAGCGTTCAACAATGTCAATGTAAGTTGTAGCTCTTAAATTCACCTTTATATCTCCGTCGATCACAATCAGACGTCCAACTTCAGAACTGACCTGCAACAAGAGAACACAAATAAATGAGTAAATACTAGCCAAATATGATATATAGTCAAAGTTTAAATAATTTGTATACAGATAGAAAAAGAGTAAGGTCAATAAGAATAGGTGTGGATGAATTTCAAACAAATTCTTCATGAAATTCCTTTATTAAATTGTAGAACATAAATCTTGTTACCCAGAGAACACCAAAAGTAAGGGGAAAGGGATACACAATAGAAAGAACCTAATCTGATTTTCTTTCTCCGAACTGGCATTTAAGTATATTGAGATTAACAGCAAAGCACTGAGAAGGTGCTCTGTAGGCACAAAGCAGAATATCCCCCTTGTAAAAAAACGAGGGGCATACCAATCTATACAAAAATCTATTCTTGTAGAGAATCGCTGAAATCGAACATACTGTTTTCATCCTTTACATCTTGTAAGTTGCACCAAAAAAACATAAGCTAAATACAATTCTAAACCTTAGTACAGAGAAAGCTTTCCTTTCAAAGCACCTAGCATTTCTTTCCGTCAACAAAATCCAACAGATGCAAGTCAGCACGGTAACGCACAGACTAATTGTTGGTTTCCTGATCCCACTTTTACCCCCAGAAAGTTAACAGGTTTGGGGAAGTAATAAAAATTGAAGCAAAATCACACAAAATCCATATCCGAGAAAAGACGGAGAGCTTCCAGCCGTAATTGGTTGGATACGCTCTTCATATAACATCTTCACTTGGACACTCCGATTAAATACTGCTAGTAGGTTTGTCAAACGGGTTACAAAAGAGAGAGAATTTTTAGGTATCTCCTACCAACTCAGACATATCAGTCATCTCTCTCCTTCAATGATACCTTCACTTCCCTTCTAAACACTACTTTTCTTTTTCTTGAAAAGGAATGAATCAACCACCTATGTCTCAACTTCAATCTAATTACAACCTACTTTATAAACCTATGTATCTATTTGGATCTATTTAATTCATAGGTATTAGATTCCTAAAATGAATGATATTATGGCATTTATGAAGCAGCAACAGATCAAAATATAATGAAGCACCGAGAATTGGACCATAAGAGGTGATGGTACTATATAAGACGGAGTTGGTTAGATGACAAGCACCCCTCACTTCAAACCTAAAGGTTATAAGTTAGAGCCACCAAGGGAGCTAGGGAGGGGTTAAAAAGGAAAAAAAATAACAAACTAGCACAACCCTATTTCTTATTTCAGTACAATAACAAAGAATAAACAGAAATACACAGCAAAAAATCAAATCTTGAACCAAAATAGAATAACAAAGTTTCTCGGATCGCAAGCACCCCTCACTTTCAAATCGAAGGTCATGAGTTTGAGTCATCAAGGAAGCTAGGGAGGGGTTATAAAAGAAATAATGACAGACTATCACAACCCCATTCCATATTTCAATACAATAACAAAGAATAAAACAGTAATACACAGCAAAAAATCAAATGTTGAACCAAAATAGAATAACAAAGTTGCTTGGATGGCAAGCACCCCTCACTTTCATCCCAAAGATTTTGAGTTTGAGCCACTAAGGCAGCCAGAGGGGTTAAAAAAGAAAATAATAACAAAATAGCACAATCCCATTTCATATTTCAATACAATAACAAAGAATAAACAGTAATACACAACAAAAAAAACGAATCTTGAATCAAAACATAATAACAAAGTTGCTCGGATGGCAAACACCCCTCACTTCCAACCTGAAGCTTGTGAGTTTGAGTCACCAAGGGCTAGGGAGGGGTTAAAAAAGACAAAAAAAAAACAAACAAACTAACACAACCCCATTCCATAATTCATTACAATAATAAAGAAACAAACAGAAATACATAGCAAAAAATCAAATCTTGAACCAAAACTTGCAGTAATGCCCCTTAAATTCCCAAAAAGAATGATGTGGTCACTAAATTCGCCCAAACTTGCACCACCCCACTTCATATTTCAGCAAAATAACAAGAATAAACAACAAACACAGAAAAAAATGGAGTTTTATATGAGCAAAAGTTTACCTATAAAGTAGATAGTAAAAGGTGATTCCTGTTTTTTTTTGGAGTTGCAATGTCATTAAGTGTTGACAATGGAGAAACCCCATATACTTAGTACTTCTGACAAAACTCCAAGGAATCTAAACTATGGAGGATTTTTTATTTTTTATTTTTAATCAATATTATTTTTTAAAAATTAATCAAGATTCTACTTCTACCAAATCACAATTGAATTAAAAACGATAAATAAGTTGTCCAATTAAGTGGGAGTCCTCCAAATCTTTTAAATTAAGTGGGAGGGATAATTTTTTTGAGTTTTTTCGTTCCAACAACTTGTTCCAGTTGTAGAACAACTTTGGTAGTTGTTCGACAACTTTGCGAAGTTGTTCAACAACTACCAAAGTTGTTCAACAACTGCGCAAGTTGTTCGACAACTGTTCCTAGTTGTGGAACAACTAGGCGTAGTTATTCGACAACTGAGAGAAGTTGTTCAGACAACTAATGTAGTTGTCCAACAACTAACCCAGTTGTTCAAGGGACAAGTTTGTGGGACCCACTTGTCCCATTTTTTAATTGAAAACTTGGAAGTCCTTCTAACTCATTTTTTTCTAAATTTAAGCTTTTTTTTTTTTTTGGGGGGGGGGGGGGGGGGTTTAGAAAGCCAAAATTTTTACTTATTTATGGGAGTAACAATGATAATGTCTATTTTTACCCTTTAAATATAATGTTTTGGTATATTTAGTTTTTTAATTAAGGGAACAAAAGATTTAAAATATAACTAAACTTTTGGCGAAATTTATTGTAACATGCCTCAATTTTGTAGGGGTCCTATGACCCCTTCGACCACTTATTACCATATTTTTGTGGCATATATTTTTCCAGCTGAACCACTGCGTAAATACGCGCACACTGGCGCGTAATTGGCAAAGTGGTCCAGATATATCATAGAAACACGATAATAAATAATCGAGGGAGCTCATAGGACTCTCGCAAAATTGAGGCATGCTACAGTAAATATCGCCAAAGTTTAGACATATTTACGACTATTTTCCCTTTCTTAAGTTTGCAAAAGTGGAGCGGTTTTGATCCAAGTAACAGAATGAACTTAAAAAATCTTATGATGATTACTAAAAGTACGATCAAAAGTTGATCAATTTTTAGATCGTGTCGAAAGACGATTGATATTTTTTATTAGTGTTTATCACGATTTTTAGTAATCGAAACAGTTTTAAAATTCATTTGTTAGTGGAGCAAATGTGTTTCATTTTATAAAGTTATGGGACCAAAGATGCTTAAGGTTATATTTTAAGGAACAAATAATTTTGATTAAAAACTTAGCATAGTGAATTACAAATTAATGTTAAAAATTAAATAGAATAGGTCCAAGTATGACATTAATTAAACTATTAAAAATAGAATAAAAATATCCTCAATTTGATTTTAATCCAAAATATTACTGAACTATTATAAATTAGATAATTATATTCCTATTTTGTTAAAAGATAATTTTTTTTTTTAAAAAAAAATCTTTAATGAGATGGGACTCCTAGAAAAAAAATTCCCTTTATTTCATATAGAGAAAAGCGTCAAATTTATTTTTGATGTAATTGATATAAAATAACCTTACCCGTTATTTTAGAATTATCTAATTCACGGCCTCTCGTCATCTAAATTGTTATTATTAGCTAGCAAAAATCATTTTTCCTATTAATATTTTCTTTAAATGTCATATATTACGTCTTCAAGATTTTAAACAACCACGTATATATATATATATATATATATATATATATATATATATATATATATATATATATATATATATATATCAACTTCTCAAACATCCATCTTCTCTGGCTCAACTTCTATAGTCTCTATCAAGCTACTATCGATATACATATATAGAAAGACATATATATACATACATACATACATACATACATATATATATATATATATATATCATCCAGCTTCTCCGGCTCAACTTCTATAGTCTCTATCAAGCTACTATCAACATCGTCGCTTTTCCTTTTTAAAAATTTTGTGAGTGATATAACTATATAATTCAACTTGTGTTTTTTAAATCAAAATTAAAATTAATCAAGTAGATAAACAATTTGAAGTCACGTCACTCATGAATAATTTGAATTCTTAAATTATTACATAGCTCTAACACAAATCATGTGTAGTCTTATTCACTGAATGTTGAAAGATACACTAATGAATCATACACTTAGATCACAAATTAATTGTAATATACTTCAAAATTCAAATCCTTTCTTCTTAAATCTCCTCCCCTCTTCTTTTATTCATTTGTAAACCCCATCTTTCCTCCCCACCCCTACGTTCCAAAAATTCAAATTGAATCATTTTTTGGGGTTCATTATTTTTTTATTCTGAATTAAATCGTTGAATTTTTTATTCTTGAAATTTTTTTGCTCTGTATTTAATTGGAGATGGTTGGTGGGTAGGAATGAAAAAAGAATAAGAAAATAATCATTGGATTTTGATTCTTGATAATATTTTGTTATATATTTGATTGGAGATAGCTGACGAGTAGGAGCGAAAAAAAAATAAAGGAAGGAGAAGAAGGTTGGGGGGTGAGGAAAAAGAAAGAAAAATTGTAAAATTTAAAAGTGCGCCACTCCTTTTTTTTTTTTCATTTTTTTTTTTGTCATTGACGTGTTGAACTTTTTAAAATTTGTCATGTCAGTTGTTGGGGTGATATAAGATTCACTTGAAAGTTGTTTAGGGGAAAAATATTTATCTGTAGAGTTAAAATATTAAAGTAAGTTTTGTGGACAAGTTAAAGAGTGTTTGATGTATTTTTTCTATTAAAAAATTAAAATATTTAAAGATGGTACACAAAATTTGATTGAGTTTCTCAAATTTATTTGTATCATATAAATTACGCAAGATAAAAAATAGAATATGTTGGACCGTGACTCTTGTATTTAGTAGTACTAGATACCGATGACCCTTACTAATATGAGTCCAATATATGTTATTTTTTGTCTCAATTTATGTGACACAAATAAAATTTAGATAATCAAGCATTAAAATAATTTAAGTTTTAAATTATTGTGATTTATAATATTTTTTCTTCTATTCCAATTTAAGTGACATCGATATAATTTCGAGAGTCATCCAAATATTTTATATTTTTAAATATATTAAATTGTTAATTATGTGATTTATAATATTTCTTTTACATAATTTTTCAATAATATATGAATACTGTCTTCGCCTCAATTTATGTGACACAAGTAAAATTTCAATAGTCAATCAAATTTATATATATATGTATATTATGTTCTTAATTATTGTGATTTACCATTTTTTATCTCATTTTCATATAATATATATTACTTTATGTCTTTCTCTGTCCATCCCAATTTATGTGTATTGATATAATTTTGATGGTTAATTAAATTTTGGGAAAAGGGTCAAATTTACCCCTCTACTTTGAGAAATTGGCTAATATATCCTTCGTCATATTTTGTAGTCAAATTTACCCTCGTTGTCATACTTTGGGGCTAAATTTACCCCTCTACTTTGAAAAATTGGCTAAATATACTCTTCATCATACTTTGGAGTTAAATTTACCCTTGATGTCATACTTTGGGGTCAAATTTACCCTCATTGTTAAGAAACTTTTCATATGTACTCTTTCTTAATAGAAAAGCTCAAATCAACGTTAAATATCCTATTTTTTTAAAAATAAAATACACTTTAATCTAACTCGTCTGATCTGACTCAAGCCACAAAAAAGACACAAATAATAAATATACCCCTTTCAGTTCTGTTGGCCAATTTTTCAACGAGATTAAGCCACTAGATATTTATCAGGCATAACTCCTGAAAAATTGATTTGAATCAGTGCAAACACAAAGAAATATATTCCTCTCTCAGTTTGTAGATCTGAATTAGTGCAGACCTCATGAAAAATAGCACTTGACGATCTAATGCAGTAGATTAGGCCCATTGAATGTTTCTCTCGATGATTGAGTTAAGAGGTCTTCATATGTGTCAATCGGACATCTCTCCATTCATATATCTTTGTATGTAATTTAGATGTATGCAAATTTTTCATTATGTCATTTGCTCGGAAAATTTATTCATTGGTTCTAGAATTTTGATGCACATAGAATTGCATACCAAATTTTGAAATTTGAACATAATCGAACAAGAGCAAAGTTTGTAATAGACGTTTTCTCTAGTTTCATGCTTCTCTGTTATCCCATTCCGTTTTATATTTTGTTCATGTGTAATTAACCTACTAGTGTTGCACGGTGGAAGAGAAGTATTTTTGTTCGTTACAAAAATTCGACCAACAAAACTGAGGGAGGGGTATATTTGTTTGTTTATTTTTTATGGGCCAAAACCGGCGAATTACATTAGGATGTGATTTATTTTAAAAATTTAAAAATTTAATGTTGATTTGGGCTTTTCTATTAAAGGAAGGTTACAAATGAAAAGTTTCTTAACCATGAGGGTAAATATGGCCCCAAAGTATGAAATCGAAGGTAAATTTGACCTCAAAGTAGGACAAAGAGTATATATAGCCAATTTTTTTAAAGTAGAGGGAGTAAATTTAGCCCCAAAGTATGACAATTAGGGTAAATTTAACTACAAAGTATGACAAAGGATATATTTAGCTAATTTATTAAAGTAGAGGGGTAAATTTGATCCTTTTTCCTTAAATTTTTTTTGTTGACATATAATTTTGTATTTATTTTACCTTTTTGATGAAATATTTTTTTTAATGCTTAGATAATCATAATAATTAATTAGGGGTGACATAGTAAAATTACAATGAAAGCATCGAAGTAAACATGTCTTAAATGACTTGTAATAACTAATTAAAAGAGATATACTATAAAAAATACTTGTGAAAAAAATTCAAGTGGACCTCATATAAGATGTTAATATAATTTAAAATATTAAGAGTTAATTTATTATTTTATATTTTTATTAAATATTATTAATTTTTTAATATTTAGTTGACTTATAATAATTAATTAGGAATGATATAGTAAAAATAATGATTGAAACATACATATATGCAATATCTAGTGTACCTGTTTGTGTTAAATATTAGTATTAATTTCTTAATATGTGAATAACTGATAATAATTAATTAGAAATGATATGTAAAGTAGTATATATCCACGTGCTGCCTGCTGGTGAACTCACTCTATAACATAGTACAGTATAACCTCGATAAATTAATACTGTTGGGACCGTCAAATTTTATTAATTTAGCGAGGTATTAATTAATCGTATAAATTAATAATTATTAATTTATAAATTATATACTTTTTGGGTCCATATTATGAATGTACCTAGGTGTACGTGAAAACTAATTTCTACATTGACTATTAATTATGCATACTTAACCAAATTCATGTATTTTTGCTGATACATTTTCAATATTCTATGTATATCTTAATAAAATATATAAATCTACTTAATTATTAATGTTGTTACATGCTACATTCATTAAAATGTATAAATCCACTCAATTATTAATGTAGTTACACGTAAATACATTAACTAAGTTACTATATAAATAGATGTATTATGCAAGTCTTCAAATCAAAAAACAAAAAAAATGGCTTCTCATCTCAAAGGTGTTAAAAAATCAACCATGACTAATGGTATACGTAGAGAACTGTGTGAGTATAAACAACAAAATCTAGCATGCACTCAAAAGCAATTGCAACAATGGGTGTTAGAGAAGTTTAATTTGCAAGTGAGTCAAGCCACAATATCAAACACGATCAAGAGGTCAGCAGAGTATCTATCAGCAACCGACATTCCAAAAGATGAGGCTAAAAGACATAAAGCTGCCAAATTTCCAGAATTAGAGAAGGCTCTGTTCGAGTGGTTTATTCATTACCAAGAGCGTGTTAATATGAATGGGGAACTAATTGTAACGAAGGGAAAAGAGCTTCTAAAAAAGATGTATCCCATCGATACACCTGATTTTCATTTTTCTCAAGGCTGGCTAGAGCGTTTCAAATCAAGACACGGTATCAAGCAATATCGTCGTTTTGGATAAAGTGGATCAGTTAATATAGAGGCCATGGAGAGCAATTTACAATCCATCAGAGAGAAACTTGATCAATTTGCTAAGAAAGATGTTTTCAATATGGATGAAACTGGATTGTTCTTTAGGCTACAACCAGATCATTCTCTTGCAACGAAGCAACTTGAAGGTAAGAAACAAGATAAAGAAAGACTTACAGTTGTTATTTGCTGTAATGAGGATGGTTCTGAGAAAATTCCTTTATGGATCATTGGGAAGTATTTAAAACCACGTTGTTTCAAGAATATGAATTTGGGAAGCATGGATTGTGAATATCGAGCCAATAAAAGAGCATGGATGACTGGGATTCTATTCCAAGAATATGTTCAACAACTTGATGCAAAAATGGACGGCAGGAAAATTCTTTTAATTGTTGATAATTGTCCTGCTCATCCAAAAAATGTCGAAGGTTTGAGAAATGTTGAATTATTTTTTTTACCACCTAACACAACATCAAAGAATCAGCCTTGTGATGCAGGGATCATAAGAGCTTTTAAGATGCATTATCGTAGGCGATTTTATCGAAATCTTTTGGAGGGTTATGAAATTGGGATCTCAAATCCAGAAAAGATTAATGTTTTAGATGCAATGAATCTTGCAATCTCGACATGGAAAATGGATGTCAACTCAAGTACAATTGCAAATTGTTTTAAGCATTGTAAACTTAGGTTGTTAGATGATGAATCCTCAAAAAATCAAGAACAGTTGAATAATGATGGCTTACAACAATTGCAGAATCTAATCAATGGATTGAAGTATCAAAATGCAATGAATGCTGAAGATGTTTTGAATTATCCGGGAGAAAATGATACGAGTTTTGAGCTACCTACGGATGAACAAATAATTGAGAGTGTTATGGAAACACATAAAGAAGATGAAGTGGAAGATGATAGTGTGGAATTAGAACAAGTTTCGCGCAAAGATGCTCTGAAAGCAACAATCACCTTACATCACTTCCTTTTGCAATATGAGAAGACTACACCTGATATTCTTAATGCAGTAAGAAGGGTTAGAGATGAGATTCAAGGTGATATTGATTTCAAGAAGAAACAAACAACATTAGATTCATATTTTCAGAAACCTGTTTAGTTTACTTATGTATTATGTATGAAATATTTTGATACAGATGAATTATTAATTTATATATCAAATGGGACCTATATGAATTTTTTTTTTGTATTATCTTATAAATTTAGCGAATTATTAATTTACCACGTTGATCCCGACTCGGGACCGAAGAAAATTATTATTTTAGCGAGGTTATTAATTTATCGAGTATTAATTTATCGAGGTTATACTGTAGCTTCTATAGTCGGAGTATTTATTAGTGAAATTAGGGCAGACTAAAAGCCATCGAAGATGACAAGAATTCTTGTGAGCAAATCTAATGCTATTATTCCTTTCATCACTTCCTTTTATATTCTTCGTTCTTCATCAATTAGACCTTATTCTTCGTTAAAGGGTAAAGTTGGAGTACGCATCAATGTTGAGAATGAGGTTAAGTGCTTAGACGATGCTGTTAATCTATTCAATCGAATGGTCAGAATGAAGCCTCTTCCTTCTCTTCCTGTCTTCTGTAAATTACTTAAGACTATGATTAATATGAAGCATTACTATGCTGTCATTTCTGTTTTCCGAGAAATGCGGAAATTGGATATTCCAATTAATGAATTCATCTTGAGTAATGTGATTAACAATTATTGTTTGATGCATCGTGTTGATTGTGCATTTTCGTTGTTACCCATTCACTTGAAAAGTGGCATTCCATTTGATGTTGTCACCTTTACCACTCTTATAAGGGGATTATTTGCTGAAAATAAAGTCACAGATGCAGTTGTCTTGTTCAAAAATTTGGTGAGGGAGAAGATCTGTGAGCCCAACGAAATCATGTATGGAACCGTCATGAATGGACTCAGCAAAAGGGGACATACTGAGAAGACTTTAAGTTTGCTTCGGCTAATGGAACAGGGATACACTAAGCCCGGCGTATGTATCTATAGTATTGTTATTGATGCCTTCTGCAAAGATAGAAACTTAGATGCTGCTATCAGTATTCTGAACGAGATGAAACAGAAAGGCATTCCTCCGGGCATAGTCACATATAGTTCATTAATTGATGGTTTGTGTAAGCTTGGTCAGTGGGAAAGGGTGAAGACATTGTTGTCTGAGATGGTGAATCTTAATATTTATCCAAATGTGCTCACCTTCAGCATACTAATAGATGGACTATGCAAAGAAGGGAAAGTCGAAGATGCCGAGGAAGTAATGAGGCACATGATAGAAAAAGGTGTAGAGCCTAATATAATCACCTACAATGTGATAATGGATGGATATTGTTTGCGTGGTCAAGTGGATAGAGCAAGGAGAGTTTTTGATATAATGATTGATAAGTGCATTGAGCCTGACATTTTTAGCTATAGCATACTAATAAACGGATATTGTAAGAGAAAGAATCTTGCTGAGGCCATGCAATTGTTTGGTGAAATTTCTCAAAAGGGATTAAAACCTGAAACTGTTACCTACAATACTATCTTGCATGGTCTGTTTGAAGTTGGAAGAATTGGTGATGCAAAACGAGTTTATGCTGAAATGCTATCTGCGGGACCCAAACCTAATATATACACTCATTCCACTGTGATCGATGGTTATTTTAGGTACGGATTGTTGAAGAAGCTATGTCACTCTTTAATAAGTTGGAAAGAAAGCGAGAAAATACAAATATTGTATTTTACACGGTTGTCATTAATGGATTGTGCAAAAATGGTAAACTGGATGAAGCTCAATCTGTTTTTGAGAAGCTTTCTTTGATCGGATTGCCTCCGAATGTGAGAACATACAATACAATGATAACTGGATTTTGTCGACAAGGATTGTTAGATGAAGCTAAAAGTATGCTAAGAAAAATGAAGAAGAATAGTTGTTTGCCAGACAATGTCACTTACAATGTGTTTGTGCAAGGATTTCTCAGGTGGAGCAAATTTAGTGAAATGAGAACTTTTATGGTGGAAATGGCTGATAGGGGCTTCTCTTTTGATGCAAGTACAGCTGAATTTTTGGTAAACGTTGTAAGAGAGAATCCTTTTGTCCTTGACATGATACCAGAGCTTCACTCAAAAAATAAGTATTGAATATTTGTTTTGGTTGGTTTATTTGGCTATGCTATCGCTGTGATACGATTTCCTTTCATCCCTGCAAAAGAAATGACACCCAATGCAATTGCAAAAGGTGATAACAAATAGAGCATTGCTTGAGCTTTCTAGGCAACCTTATTGAGAAGGTACATCAATTTTGATTTGCGTTTTTTTGGCCATTCTTCTTTTTCTTGGAAATGCAGGATCTTAACAACTGCATTTGTGACGTGCTTTTCTTAAAACTCTTTTCTTCCATGCTGGTGTCTCTAGCATCAGACTTTATGTACAACTAGAGTGTACATGTCTAGAGATGTTACAACAAGCTTTGGTTATGATTACATCCTTCAGCAGGTAACCTTTTGTTGTAATTTTTTTTTTTTTGAAATCTAACTTGATTGCCTACTGGCTAATGTTGGGCTTGGCACTTTACTTATGTGCATTTGCAGTAATTTCTGCAGTTTCCTGTTGGCCTTGAAATCTTTTTTCCTTGTTTCTAATTTGGTGGTCTGATCTTGTGTAACTTGGAAATTTGATATCACACCTATTGGTCAATCATGGATTCCTTGCGGTTCGTATTAAAGCTGTCTTGATTGAGGGTCAATATTGTATGAATAGCTTTTGTTGTAATTTCCGAGGGAAGTTTTTTCAGAAGCTATAACATCAAGGCCATTGTCATTATTCTCCTTCCTCAGTTGTAGGAATTGCAGATCTTCCAGATGCAAAAGTGTTTATGTTATATCGATTTGTCTTAGTGGGCGTTTGGCCATGAAAACTAAAATTTTTGAAGTTGGAGTTGGAGTTGTATTTGTCCATAAATATAATTGGAGTTGTTCTTGAATTTTTGTAAGAAAAGGAAGATGGAACAAAGTGAAAACAACTTTTTCTTGTTTTTCACTTTTCCAAATACAACTCCAAGTTGTATTTGAAATTCTCATGGCCAAATATCAACTTGGAGTTGTATTTGGCAAATAATGAATTTTTTTTCCAGAAAAGTGAAAAAAATTTCATGGCCAAACGGGCCCTAGTAATTCCATTGATAAACCCTCCCAAAGAGAACAGATCTATTATATTTTCTTATGCCGATTTCACCAGCATTAACTACTTGTAGTTGTGTTTTTCATAGGTGTCTTTCATCTTTCTAGGTTTTTCGTTTTTAAGGTTTTGACGCTATTGAGTGTTTGTTAAGTTTATCTGCAGGTTGCTGCAGGGCAAATTGCTAGTGCTGGAATGGTTTCAGTGAGTTATGTTCAGAGAATTTCTGAAAAGGTTTTAAGATTTATTAGTATCTTAACAACTGCTTTTGTGACTTGCTTTTCTTAAACCCTTTTCTTCCGCGCAGGTGTCTCTAGCATCAGAATTTACGTACAACTACATGTCTTGAGATGTTACAGCAAGCTTTGGTTACAATTACATCCTTCTGCAGGTAACCTTTTGTCGTTATTAGCACCTCAAAATTGTCATTATCTTTTTCAAAATGATTGCATGCAGACTCCAATAGATTATTTCTTTCCCTTAGGTTTTGACACCTTGATGGTAGAACAGTTCTAGCATTATTATCCAGTTTACATTATAGACCAGCTACCATCTCTTCCCTATAGATGGCATGGCTAAACTTGTGTTGTGCCTGTGCGTCCACGTTCTTGCTTCGTGATTTTTTTGATGACAAGGGAACCACGACCAAATCCTTTAGGTGCGCATAAGGTACCCCAGTCCAGTCCAATAGCCTGCAAACCACACAAGAAAAGTAAAACGCAATAAGCAAGCCCTGTGGGATGAGCTCGGCCACCCTTGCGGATCTTGCTTGCTTCCTAATTTTCCGCTCTCTTCATGAGTCAGGATATATGTACTAGTGATTTTCATCTGTTTTCTCTTTCAATCTTTATGCTATGTTACATCTCATTTCTTTTTGCTATGCAATGTCTTGTGTGTGGGCCGTTTCTTATTCTTCCGGCCTAGTGGCATTATTCCATTTTTGTAAACAACATAGTGGAGACAAGTTGAGAGTACAAATTTGAGCACCTCAACTTGTTCTCAGTTGGCAACCAAACACTCCAACTCATTTTCACTGTGTCTCGTGGATATCTTCAATGCGGACATGGCACATAGAGTTTAAAGGTGTCCAGAGGATTATTTTGTAAGTTGGAGTGTTCAATTGACACAGTGGAAACGAGGTTAGGTGTCAAGATGTGTATACTCAAGTTGGAGTGTTAACTCACCAGCTGAGTCCAAGATTGAGTGTCTGTCTATGTATTATTTACTGGATTTGACCAACAATTCTGATGTGTTGAAACCCAAACGAGTCACCACTTAAAAGTGTACTAAAAGAAGGAATATTCTATTGTAGGTCTCTCAGGTAGGTTGATGTAGGACAAGACTAAACTATCTCAAGTGACCTTTTCTCATTTTATCCTCAGTGTGTTCTACCTATACCTTCTACTGTTCTACATAATGTGATCATTCTAATCTTGCATGATCGCGTATCGATATCAATATTTTTATTTTCTCAACACTCATCTTGTGGATATGTTGGAGCTCTGAGGCTCAACATTCACTCCCATATAATAATTGAGTTTTGGGGTAATAGAACCTCTGTGAAGTTGAAGTATGTCGTAGCAACTTTGACCAAAATTCGAGAGATACTAGATGCTTATCTCTTTGATTAAATTACTTTTCTTTTTACTTTTAGACTTGTGGTAGACAAGCTGTAAGGACCATTGATTCATCCTTTTACTTTCTAGACATTTTAAAAACACAATGCATGGTTTTTTTCTACAATATTTTTAATACTAAAATTATTTTCTTCACTATACCCAAACCAAACATCTCCCAACAATTTGAAGTTGTTGGATGAATAAAAAAGCAAGCAGAAGATATTTTCATCAAGTTAAAAGGTTAGTCTCTGATAGTGTTTTTTTTTTTTAAAAAAAATTGATATCTTCTGAAGTAGGATTGTGAAATTGAATAAAAGGACATTAAAAATCTGATAAAATCTTTTTGATCCCACAGATAGATTAGTTTTACAATATTATCCTTGTGCATAGAGTAGCAATGCAAAAACATACTATTGTATGGATAATAAAAGGAATTATGGAAGGAGATGATTAGTAATAATAAAAGGTCAAAAGGAGAAAAAAAATATAAATTGGAGCTATTTTTGAACTTTATTGAGTAATTTGGAGTGAAAATAATATTTTGGTATTTTTAAAATTACTGAAAATTTCAAAATTTTATGACCAAACACAATACCAAAAAAATAGAGTAAAGCATCCAGTACCCTAAACTATGACCAAATTTGCTATGACACACACCAACTTCACGCGAGTCCTATTACTCCAAAGTAAATTTTAGCGTATTTTGTCATCCTTTTAGCTGACGTGACATCTTTGTCTTGGGCTTCATTTTATGTAATAAAGGTTCCACGTCAGCCCAAAAGGGTGACAAAAATATGTTAAAATTGAGTTCGGGGGTAATAGGACCCCTGTGAAGGAGTATATCGGAGCAACTTTGATCATAGTTCGGAAGATATTGGATACTTGTCTCAAAAAATAAATATATATTTCATGGCCAAAACTCCCTATTGCAGATTATTGTTCCCACTTGAGAGTATGATTAAGTTGGAGGCCCCATTTTCTTTTGCTTTATACACTTTTTTGGAAATACTATGCATCATTTTCTACCTAACATCAATCATTTGTCCTCTCTCTCCATCTTCTAATTTTCAGCTTTTCATTTTTCAAGCTAATAGTTTTCTGGAGAGTACAAAAAACCACAGAGGAACAAAGCAACTATATCAAAATTTTCATCAAGTGATAATAAGGTTATTCTCTGATAAACTTAGTTTGTGTGGTTTTGGTAATAAGATTTGTAGAAAAAATTGAGAAAGTAAACACAAAATACAATTTACTTATTTACATCTGTACATTTTTTGCTGCTTTATTCTCCTGATAAACTTTTTATCTATATTTTATACGTCAAATCCTGAGAATTTGAAAGGAAAGGAATTTACAAGACAAGTTTATCTAGTTTTTATACATCAGATTCGGAGAATTTGGCCAGTGAAACTTGGAAGACACTTACAGTCATGGAAAAACAAGTAGAAATCGAGAAAGGGAAAGCAAACAATTTTGAGGTATGTCACTGAACTTTACTTATTTATGTATCTGTTAATTAGTTACTTATATAAACTAGTTTTGACTCGCTAAAATATAATCACAAAATTAATATTTTCTCACATTTAAGTCATTGAACTGTGTTAATTATCCTGAAAATACAATTCACTAGGTCAAATTGTAAAATGGAGATTAAATGGATACAAGTTTTGAAAGTAGAGGGGGTAATTCTGGATAGTTTTCGTTTAATTAAATCCATGTGGCTTTTGTTTTAACAAAAAAAAAAATTAGAAAAATAATTTTATCATCGACTATTTCACTTCCATTAGTCAAAACCTTGCGCGGACTCTTCACTTTCGATGTTGCACCCGTGTCGTATTCTCCAAAAATACACTAGTTTTGATGAATCTATCACACACCCGTTGACATTATTAAAGAGTCCGAGCAACATAGGTCAAAAGGGGCATACTAGAGTCATTTGTCTTACACCACGGGTATAAATAGCCCATTTTTCTAGGAGAGGGCATATTGGTCTATGTCTTGTAGTATATTTGGACCTTTTCCTATTATTTTGATTTTTGTTATTTGAATATTTATGGAAGAAGATAAAGCATGTAACAATTTTCATAAATATTCCTTAAGGATTTCGCTTCAAATTCATACAAAACACATGTGCACGTGTTGGTTGCCTGTATAGAGTAAATATTGCATAGAGTAAATACTGCATGGTATATATATTCGCTATATATAATATTTGGTCATTTGGCAGATGTTATTTTCTGCTCTTCGCAAGGACGTTGTCAACGTTCTGGATTTCATGGAGAGGTTAAAGAATGAAGAAGATCAAAATGCTGTTGACGTGTATCTAATTGAAAGGCTGAGACTTGAGCTGGCATTTATTTGTACATACGTCCAGCTTTCTTATTACGATTTGGAGCAGTTTGAAGTTGTAATGAGTTATTCAAGGCAAATGGTTGACAATCTGCTTCGACCAATTTTGAACGATGTTGACAGCAACGCCGGGTGTCAATACAACATGGATCATGTTCTTCCCAACCTCATGGGTAATATCGATGATTGTATCAGCTCGTGTTATCGTTCTACATCAAGTGCCACCATGACTGACGAGCAGTTGAACTTCCTCCTCCTGAATCTCCATCATCTATCCAAGTATCTTGCTGAACGGATATTTCCATTAGAGACTCATCATGAGATTCTTCAGAATGTGTCTGGCAACATGAAAGATTTCCATGGGCTGATAGTGAATGGTTGCATTGAGCACGAGATTGTTCAGTATGTCTTGCCTCAGTTTCAATTCATGGCTGAGAGAGTTGGACTCTTCCTTTGGCATGATCGACTTGATGGAGACTCTCGACTCTTCAAGCTAGCACATCTACTCATGAAGATTATTCCAATTGAACTGGAGATGATGCAAATATGTTATACAAATTTGAAAGCTTCACCATCAGCAGAAATTGAACGCTTCATTAACCAGCTCCTTGAAACCTCTCCGGAAGTTCTGAGAGAATATCTGATTCATCTACAAGAGCACATGGTAACTGTTATTACCGTAAGCACTTCAGGGGCTCGAAGCATTCATGTCATGATGAGTTCCTATTGATTATTCTTACTGATATGCCCAAGGAAATTATTCATCATGACAAACTATTTGATCTTTTGGCACGTGTTGGAGCACTTATCAGGGAGGTATCAACTCTTGTTCATGACTTAGAAGAAAAATCAAGGAATGGAGAGAGTACCGATGAAACAAGTCGTGCAGCTCTGGACTTGCTGGAAAATATTGAACTCCTCAAAGAAGATCTCGAACATGTTTATTTGAAAGCGCCAGACTTATCTCAATGGTGCTTCCCCATGAGCGATGGACCTCTCTTCATGCATCTGCTGCACAGACACCTAAATGATTTGCTATATTCCAATGCTTATTCAATGGCATTGATAAAGGAAGAAATTGGGCTGGTGAAGGAAGACCTAGAATTCATAAGATCGTTCTTCGGCAATGTTGAGCAAGGATTGTATAAAGATCTATGGGCACATGCTTTAGATGTAGCATATGAGGCTAAAGATGTCATCAATTCAATTATCGTAAGAGATAATGGTCTGTTACATCTTATTTTCTCACTTCCCATCACAATAAAAAAGATTAGCCTTATCAAAGAAGATGTCACCAATTTACTTGAGAAGATTCCCAAGAACAAGAGCCTCGTTGTTGTAAACGCTCCCAAGAATCCACTTGAAAGAAAGCCATTGACAAGTGGTAAAATTATTGTAGGTTTTAAGGAGGAGACAAACTGGTTAATTACTAAGCTCACCAGTGGACCGAAGTTGAGAAAGGAAGTAGAATTCTTTTGACGACCCAGCAAAAGGAAGTGGCTTTGCATGGAAAGCGCAACACTGATCCTCTCAAGCTTCGGTTTCTAAAATTAGAAGAGAGATGGGAGTTATTAGAGAAAAGGGCATTTGGAAACGAGAGTTGCCCTGATGAACTACTGGAAGTTGGAAAGGAAATAGCCCAAAATTGTAAAGGACTTCCTTTGGTTGTTGATCTGATTGCTGGAGTTATTGCAGGTTTGGAAAAGATGAAGTCTGTGTGGCTTGAAGTTCGAAATAATTTGAATTCCTTTATTTTGAAAAGTGAAGTTGATGTGATGAAGGTTATAGAATTAAGTTATGACCATTTACCTCATCACATGAAGCCCTTCTTTCTCTACCTTGCATCTTATCCAAAGGACACAGAAATCAACAGAGATTTGTTGAAAATGTATTGGCATGCCGAAGAGTTTGGAAGAAGTGATGGAAATTTACTTGGATAATTTAATTTCCAGTAGCTTGGTAATTGCTTTCAATGAGATAGGTGATATAACCCAACTTGCCAACTACATGATCTTGTACATGACTTTTGTTTGATAAAAGCAAGAGAGGAAAAGTTGTTTGGAGAGATAAGTTCAAGTGATGCATCTTCATCTTCAGATTTGATGCCACGAATTGTAAACATTGTGTATAATAAGGAGCAGTTTGAGCTTAACAATTTTGTCCTGTTCAGTTCGAAAAAGAAAAGGCATTCTGGTAGACACCTCTATTCTTTGTTGATAACAAGAGAAGAGATGGAAGATCGTCTTTCTGATGCATGTCACCTAAGAGACTTGAGGCTTCTTAGAGCGTTGATGCTGGATCCCTCTTTTATCATTGTGAAAGATTCTTTGCTGAATGAAATATGCACGTTGAATCATTTGACGTTCTTAAGAATTGGGACAGAAGTTAAATCCTTGCCTTCATCTTTCTCAAACCTCTGGAATCTAGAAACCCTATGGGTTAAAAACGAAGGATCAACCTTGGTACTATTACCGAATATTTGTGATCTTGTAAAGTTGCGAGTGCTGAACGTGACTGGTTGTTCTTTCTTTGATATGGATACAGATGAACCAGTACTGATAGCAGAGGATTCAAAGTTAGAGAACTTGAGAGAATTAGGCAAACTTGTGCTTCCCTATTCGAAAGAAACAAAGGATATTTTCAAAAGGTTTCCCAATCTCCAAGATCTTTCATTTATTCTCAAGGAATCATGGGATTATTTAATAGAGAGATATTGGTTCCGGAAATTGGATTTCCTAAGCAAACTAGATTTCCTCAGAGTAGAATTTGAAAGTTCAAACACAAAAGAAATTGGGCCGTCTGTAGCGACAAATTGGTCGTGGGATTTTCACTTCCCTTCCAATTTTAAAACATTGTTGTTGTATGACTTTCCTTTGTCATACGATTCACTATCAACAATAGCGAGACTGCCCAATCTTGAAGATTTGTTCCTTATGAGAACATCATCCAGGGGGAGGAATGGAACATGCGGGAGGAAGACTCCTTTGAGAATCTCAAATATTTGTGTTTTGAAGAAGTGACTCTTGCTAAGTGGGATCTTGGAGAGGAATCCTTTCCCGTGCTTGAGAAATTAGCACTGTGGGAATGTCATAAGCTTGAGGAGATTCCACCTAGCTTCGGCGATATTTGTTCGTTGAAATTTATCGAACTTGTAAAGAGCCCTCAACTTGAACATTCAGCTCTGAAGATTAAACAATATGTTGATGGTATGACGGGAGGGGACACGCTTAAGGTCGAAATATCTCGAGCACCAACAGAACTGGTTCTTCTCCATTATGATTCTTTTAGTGGCAATTGCTGCAGTGCAAAAAGATGTCCACACAGAACACGTAGTTTGATGAAAGTCTCAATTGAACTGTTTGTGAATGGTAAATAGAAATGAGCAAATAATTAAGTTGATTTGTTGATTCCATGCAACTCTGCGGATGTGTGCAACCATCTCATCCAGAAATGTTAGCTGTTAATAATTATACATCTGCTATCTTGGTAAATCAGCAGTGCTTGAATAACTATATAGTTATAGGTTTTGTTTTCTTGAATATTTGGGTCTTCTGTTTTCTTCTTTATCGTATAAACTACTTTTTCTTTTGGGATGTGTGTGTAAATTAACATTGTGGGATAACATTTTATAAACACCATTGATGTTTGAACTTGCCCAATATCTCGAAAATGTCTTATATGTCTGACTACTGCAAAATTGTTTCCTTCTATGACTTTTAAAGTTTTATGCTTCAGACCATGAGATCCAGAAATGAAGGGTAGGAGAAGCTACTTTGGGAAGAAGGAAAAATGGAGAAAAGAGCGGAGGAAGCGAACAAGTCATCGGTACGTCCTACATGTTAACACTAACATTCTCTGTCATACATATGTCTAAAGAACTTCTAATCTGAAGCATAAATAATAAAAGTTTCTTTCTTTCCCACAAACATTCTCTGTCCCTGTCAAAACAGAACCCTTGCTGCCCTCAGCTCCTCCTTCATTCTCAGTTCACCTCCCGCTGCTATGCCTTGCACTGTGACTTTTCTGCCACCGAAAACCGGCGACTTCAACTGTAAGTTTCTCATTGAAACATACATGGAGTTGCCTACCGACTGCTATTGGAAAAGAAGGTCGGCAGCCTCTCTACTATATGAAAGTTATCCTATATCTCAGTTTTGCTCATGTTTCTGTAAATCTTTCAATAAAATACATCATCACAAACATGTGAACACTCTTCAGGTACTGAAGTCATTGAGAAATTCCTATGCAACAAGAAGTGGGCTCTCTGCCTACATGGAGTTATAATTGTCACGCAGGCTGGTGGAATCAACCATTGAAAGCGTTTGGTGTTGAAAGGCTGATGTATTTAATGATCAAGATGTTTATATAGCTGATGTTGTAGAACATTACATTCATGTGAAACTGTAAGCTTCTATACTATACTAATCATAACAAACTTTTTAAAATAATACAAGTAATACGTATCCGAAGAGTTATCCAGTGAAACCTCAAATTTTGGGTAATCTTATTTTCTTCACTAATATCTTCTAACCATGGTTTCTTTTCTGCAGGTGGCACCTTTAAGTTCATTAACTTTGGTTGACAAACTCAAATAAATAACTTAATGAGGTGATGTTTAAGCAGTCACCAGCTTGTGGCCCCAGTTTTAAGGTGGCAAGCACATTCTACACGGAGGGCGATATCAACAAGTCTGTCTCCTTCAGACCCTGATGCATATGGTTAGTGTTCCGAGAAATGCTATCTGACATTTATTTTGTATTTTGATTCCAAGCGTGATGTTCAATATATCCATATATATGGCTAATTGTTTAGTGCTTTCTGAAATACAATTAATTTGACAATGTTGGAATATAATTGCTGTTGCAGTTAGCTGCTACTCTTTAGATGCTCATTAATTCAAAATCTAATGCAGGAAGGGTATGGATGAGGATGAACACTGTTGCTCGGAATTATTCAAGAGCAGCACGGATATATCACCACAGGCAACTTCCTAGAGCGTCAAAGAAGAATCCACTATCCGTTTTATGTCAAGCATACGTGAAGTAACTCCTGATATAACAGTAAAAGCAACATGTGCAGGTGTATTGACTCTAAGAGATTTGATATTGCTCCATGAGCCCTTTGTTTGAGGCAACTTGCCAAGAAGGGTGCAACTTTCCAACATAACCATATGCCAAGAAGGGTGCAATTTATTTAGTTGTTTACTTGTTAGGACCATTTCTTATTTCTTACTTGAGCAACAAGTTGATGCACATGTGATGGAAGAAAAAGAAGCTCAGTAGGATGAATTCGCCGATATTGCTGTGGTAGCCGACTCTGCATGTGTGAACAATTTAGCTGCACAGGCTGCTACTCTTGCTCCAACTGTTATCGTGTATCCCGTAGCTGATGCACTAGCCCCATCCCTGCAGATATATCGCTCGGGCATCTACCTAAATCATTCGATAGGATAAGAGTCTTGATCCCTTACTGTGACAAGAAGGGTACAACTAGTATATATATTATACTTCCAAATCCGAATACAAATAAGAATTCGATTGACAAAGTAACAATGGACAAACACTAATGGGAAATCTACGAGTGAGTAACGGAGGGAGAAGGTAAGTAGAAGGAGATGAGATAATAGACCATTGAAGGGGAGATGAGAGGATATAGACTAAGCCGAAGCTTCAACATAATTTGCATAATCTCTTCATTAGGGAACTGCTCCCATTTAAGGTGTTTGCCTAACCCGGATCCCAAAGGAAATCTACTCTTTTGTTGGGCTGTAACTTCACCTCAGGCCTAAGTCCAAAGCCCATGACCGAATTCATAACAATACCCCCATCCTCAATAAGAACCTTGCCCTCAAGGTTCAAGACAAGGAATCCAACAAAAAGTAAGTTAAATTGTGACCAAAGTTTGATGGTGCATAGTTGGATTTGATGTTCACCAGGTAGCAACATGCAATAACCATAGGACTCCTCGGTTCCTGTTGCTGTCAAAGCATATGAGTGATGCTGGTTTGGAAATCTTTTTGATCCAAACACTGCAAGCGTCGTACAACACAATTGATATATAAAAATAGCTTGCAACTCCTTTGAATAATTGTCAGAACCAGTGAGTAGTGTGTTAAACATCTTCAGGATAGTAACTGCCTTTTCCAACCCATATTTGTGTGGCCAAAAGCAACAATAAATCAGCTTGAGAAATTCATTGATATGCACAAGTAGAGGAGCATATGCAGAAAGCATAACATGAATGAATCCAGGAAACCTCACAAACATATCAGAATCAAGAAAAGGACCGAGACCCAAAATAAGATACAATGAAATTCGCCTTGATATACAAACTACACCAAACATAGCAAACGACCTCGTTGGTCACGACTATGCCCAGTTGGTTACGGCTGGTACCCCGGTACCCCTCTTGGGTCCAGGTCACCACTATTGACACACAGGCCACCACACCGAGACACGGCTCCACACGTGGTTTGTTGCTCGCTAGTCACACAGCTATGCCCAGTTGGTCACGGCCCCTACGCATGGGACTCTCAATGAAAGTATCAATGTTATAAACCAAACGGGAGAGCCCAACCCAAAAGACTAATCTAATAGGTGGGAGAACCCATTGGCTTATAACCCCCTTAGCATTTCTCTTTTTTTTCCAATGTGGGACATTGGTTCATTACATTGTGACAATGACCATGTATATTTCAAATAACTTCGCATGTACAAGGAGGTAGTGTGAGTATGCATAATCTACTTTCGTTTTTTGTTCTTGTATTTTGTACCATTAATTTGGTATCATTATTTATTAGAATATGTTATAAACTCTGTGATGATTGTAACATATTTGATTTCTTCTATGTCGTAAAACTCTATTATGATATATAAAATATGTGATTCTCTTCTAGTTCGTGTTGCTTGTTAGTGAATGGTTTGTCCCTCACTAGGATTAATAAATGTAATAATTTGGTTTACATTGAAGGTTTTTGGGTTAAAAAAAAATTGTTGTTTGGGTTTTAAAAAAATGGACTTTTTGATTTGTTTTTTAAAGAGAAAAGGGTGAGATATAACCTTCAAATTTGTGAATTAGAGCAGATATATTCCTCGTTTAAAAAGTGGTGCATATATATTCTTACTGTTTAATAAATAGTGCGTATAATATATGTGTTTTGTTAACAGAAGTATATCATTGAATAAAAAAATTCTAAATTGGTTTTAAAAGTATTTCAAATCTTCTAAAAGAAACCAAAAGGTTGTGAGTTCAAGTTACCAAATGAGCAAAGGATATAAGTCACAAATATTGACAATCCAAAATATTTAAACGATATATGAAAATTTACGGTCAAAGATAAATTTGTTTGAATCTCGAAATTCGAAAAGTGACACATGAGTTGAGACGGAGGGGATATTTCTTTTTACCCCACCACCACCTCATCATAGTCGTTAGGCAATAAACGTTTGACTAATCTTCAAAGCTGAACTGAATGGAATTGAATTCAAAACTAAAACTATATGTATAACTTAAATAAACTAGTGTACCAGTCCTACCATCACTGCTACCTGTTGACTAGTTCAAACAAACATATTATAGGCCCACCCTCTTTTCTATGTATCTTCTCCTCAACACAAATTTTATCAAAACTTGTGTCGTACAATCAATGCTGCATTTGTTCACTACTCCAAACATATTTCTTCTGCCTAACCCTTCTCTCTTTATCTTCTCCTCCACACAAATCTTATCAAGTTAATATACTCGTACACAAAAACAAAGAGCAGCCATTTCAAATTTTTCATCAATTAAAAAGGTTAGTCTCTAATAATAATTCAAAACATAGTGAGTTTAATTATGGTACTCGCATCTGTAATATCACTCATTGGAGTCGTCGGAAAATAATTGACTTATTTATTTGTGCAAAAACGTATGCTTTCTGCTATGAAATTAATTTTATGCTGCTTTCTTTTTTACATCAGATCCGGAGAATTTGTGAAGTAAAACTTGAAAGACACTTACAGTCATGGAACAACAAGGAGAAATAGAGAAAGTGAAAGCAAAGAATTTTGAGGTATGTCATGGTCACTGAACTTTACTTATGTATGTATCTGTTAATTAGTTACTTATATAAACTGATTATGACTCACTAAAATCAATGAACTTTACTTGTTTTATCAGTATAGTCACAAAATTAAACTTTTGTCACATTTAAGTCATTGAACTATACGTTAATTATCCTGAAAAATAGAATTCACTGAAACATCAAAATGTATAGATATGACCTTTTATCCTTTAATAGAATCCAAGTGGTTTTTGTTTTTACAAAAAAAAAAATAGGAAAATAATTCTAACATCGACTATTTCACTTTCATTAGTCAAAAAGGGCATATTACAGTCATTGCTGTCACGCCACGGGTATGAATAGCCCATATTTTTCTGGGGGGGGGGGGGGCATATTTGGTCCAAGTGTAGTAGTATATTTAGGGGAAATTACTTTGATTTGTGTTATTTGAAAGTTTTTCATAGAAGATAAATCATGTAACAAGTATCCGATAATTTTTTATGAAGTATTAAGTCAGATAGATAACATCAAATTCATACAAAATACATGTGCACGTGTTGGTTGCCTGTATAGAGTAAATACTGCATGGTATATATGTTCGCTACGAAAGTTTTGATATAATATTTGGTCATTTTTCAGGTGTCGTTTTCTGCTCTTCGCAAGGATGTTGTCAATGTTCTGGATTTCATGGAGAGGTTAAAGAATGAAAAGGGTCAAAACACAGTCGACATAGCCGATCAAATTGAAAAGCTGAAATTTGAGCTGGCATTTATTTGTACATACGTCCAGCTTTTTAATTGTGATTTGGAGCAGTTTGAAGATAACATGAGTGCTGCAAGACAATGGGTTGACAATCTGCTTCAACCGATTTTTGATGTTGTTGGCAACAACATCAGTTGTAAATACAACATGGATCATGTCCTTCCTAGCCTCATCGATAATATCGATGATTGTATCAGCTCGTCTCATCATTCTACATCAAGTGCTACCATGACTGATGAGCGGTTGAACTTCCTACTCCAGAATCTCCATCACCTATCCATGTATCTTGCTGAACAGATTTTTCCACTGGTGACTCAGCATGAGATTCTTCAGAAAGTGTGTGGCAACATAAGAAATTTCCATGGGCTGATTTTGAATGGTTACGTTGAGTGCGAGATTGTCGAATATGTCTTACCTCAGTTTCAACTCATGGCTGAGATAGTTGGACTCTTCCTTTGGGATGATCTAACTAGTGAAGACTCTAAAGTCTTCAAGCTACCTCATCTACTCATGAAGACTATTCCAATTAAACTGGAGGTGATGCAAATATGCTATACAAATTTGAAAGCTTCACCATCAGTAGAAGTTGGACGCTTTATTAAGAAACTCCTTGAATTCTCTCCGGAAGTTATGAGAGAATATCTGATTCACCTACAAGAGCACATGGTAACTGTTATTACCGCAAGCACTTCAGGGGCTCGAAACATTCATGTCATGATAGAGTTCCTATTAATTATTCTTACTGATATGACGAAGGACTTTATTCATCATGACAAATTATTTGATCTCATGGCACGTGTTGGAGCACTTATCAAGGAGGTATCAACTCTCGTTCGTGACTTGGAAGAAAAATCAAGGAATGAAGAGAGTACTGATGAAACAAGTCGTGCAACTCTAGACTTGCTGAAAAATACCGAACTCCTCAAGGAAGATCTTGAACATGTTTATCTGAAAGCTCTGGACTCATATCAATGTTTCTTCCCCATGAATGATGGACCTCTCTTCATGCATCTTTTACTCATCCACTTGAATGGTCTGCTAGATTCCAATTCTTATTCAATTGCTTTGATAAAGGAAGAAATTACACTGGTGAAAGAAGCCCTCGAATTCATAAGATCGTTCTTCGTGAATGTTGAGCAAGGATTGTATAAAGATCTCTGGTCGCCCGTTTTAGATGTGGCATATGAGGCTAAAGATGTCATCAATTCAATTATCGTAAGAGATAATGGTCTGTTACATCTTATTTTCTCACTTCCCATCACAATAAAAAAGATCAAACATATCAAAGAAGAAGTCTCCAATATATCTGTGAAGATTCCCAAGAACAGCAGTCTCACTGTAGTAAACTCTACCAAGAAGCCAGTTGAAAGAAAATCATTGACAACTGGTAAAATAATTGTAGGTTTTAAGGAGGAGACAAACTCGTTAATTAGTAAGCTCACCAGTGGACCGAAAGATGTTGTTGTCATCTCAATCATTGGTATGCCGGGTTCGGGCAAAAATACTTTGGCGTACAAAGTATACAATGATGAATCAGTTTGTAGACATTTCGACATTCGTGCATGGTGCACTGTTGACCAAGAATATGACGAGAAGAAGTTGGTGGTGAAACTTTTCAATCAGGTTACTGGTTCGGATTTGAAGTCCAATGAGGATATTGATGTTGCCGATAAGCTGAGGAAACAATTGTATGGAAAGAGGTATCTAATTGTGTTAGATGACGTGTGGGATACTACAACATGGGATGATCTAACAAGACCTTTCCCTAAAGCTGAGAAAGGAAGTAGAATTATTTTGACGACTCGACAAAAGTAAGTGGCTTTTCATGGAAAGGGCAACACTGATCCTCTTAACCTTCGATTGCTAAGACCAGAAGAAAGTTGGGAGTTATTAGAGAAAAGGGCATTTAGAAAAGAGAGTTGCCCTGATGAACTAGTGGATGTTGGAAAAGAAATAGCCCAAAATTGTAAAGGGCTTCCTTTGGTGGCTGATCTGATTGCTGGAGTCATTGCAGGTTTGGAAAAGAAAAAGGCTGTGTGGCTTGATGTTCGAAATAATTTGAATTCTTTTATTTTCGGCAGTGAAGTTGATGTGATGAAAGTTATAGAATTAAGTTATGACCATTTACCTGATCACATGAAGCCATGCTTTCTCTACCTTGTATCTTTTCCAAAGGACCCTACAGTGCATAGAGTTATGTTGAAAATGTATTGGCGTGCTGAAGGGCTTGTTGAACAGATGGGGATGAAGAGTTTGGAATAAGTGATGGAAATTTATATGGATAATTTAATTTCCAGTAGCTTGGTAATTGCTTTCAATGAGATAGGTGATAACCCGACTTGCCAACTACATGATCTTGTACACGACTTTTGTTTGATAAAAGCAAGAGAGGAAAAGTTGTTTGGCCAGATAAGTTCAAGTGATGCATCTTCTTCTTCAGATTTGATGCAACGTATAGTGACCATTAATTATGATAATAAGCACTTTGGGCCTAACAATTTCGTCCTGCTCGATTCAAAAATGAAAAGGCATTCTGGTAAACACCTCTATTCTTTGGTGATAACTGGAGACAAGATGGAAGATTGTCTTTCTGATGCATGTCACCTAAGAGACTTGAGGCTTCTTAGAGCGTTGGACCTGTATCCCTCTTTTATGATGGTGAAAGATTCTTTGCTGAATGAAATAGTCATGTTGAATCATTTGAGGTTCTTAAGAATTGGGACAGAAGTTAAATCTATGCCTTCATCTTTCTCAAACCTCTGGAATCTAGAACCCCTATGGGTTGAAAACAACGGATCAACCTGGATACTGTTACCGGGTATTTGGGATCTTGTAAAGTTGCGAGTGCTGTCCATGGTTGTTTGTTCTTTCTTTGATATGGATATATATGAACCAATACTGATAGCAAAAGGCTCAAAGTTAGAGAACTTGAGATTTTTAGAGACACTGGTGCTTTCCTATTCAAAAGTTACAGAGGATATTTTCATAAGGTTCCCCAATCTTCAAAAGCTTACACTTATTCTCAAGGAATCATGGGATTATTCAACAGAGATATTGGTTCCCGAAATTGGATTACCTAATAGAACTAGATTTCCTCAGAGTAGAATTTGAAATTTCATACACAAATGACAGTGGGCCCTCTTTAGCGACAAATTGGTCGTGGGATTTTCATTTTCCTTCCAATTTGAAAACATTGTTGTTGTTTGACTTTCCTCTGACATCTGATTCACTATCAACAATAGCAAGAATGCCCAAACTTGAAGAGTTGTTGCTTACGAGAACAATCATCCAGGGGGAAGAATGGAACATGGGGGAGGAAGACACCTTTAAGAATCTCAAATATTTGAATTTGGATGAAGTGACTCTTGCTAAGTGGGAGGTTGGAGAGGAATCCTTTCCTGTGATTGAGAAATTAGTACTGTGGAAATGTCATATGATTATGGAGATTCCACCTAGTTTCGGCGATATTTGTTCGTTGAAAATCATCAAACTTGTAAAGAGCCCTCAACTTGAAGATTCTGCTAAGAAGATTAAACAATATGTTGAAGATATGGGAGGGGACGAGCTTCAGGTCCTGGGCCTGAATAATATCCCGTTATTCAAGTAGCTCTTAAGCACCACCAGAACAGGTTCTTCTCTATCCTTTTGTACTGTGTTTGATGAAAGCTTAAGGTAATTAGGAAAATCGGCAGGGCGTGTGTGTGTGTAAATTAATGTAGTGGGATAACGTTTTGTAAACACCATTGAGAGATGACATTGATCAATATTTCTATGACTTTTTATGTTTCCTTCTTCAGTTTCTTGTATTCTTACTTGTTCCATCTGATAAAGTTATATGCAAATTTTATACATTAGATCCTGAAAACATTGAAAGGAAGGGAAGGATAAGTTACTTTGGAACAATCATGTAAAGAAGAAAAGAAAATGAAGGAGACCGATAGAAGGAGGAAACAAACAACTCATCGGTCATTTCCAAATCTGTCAGATAACTGAATCGAAAATACCAGCCAACACAGCAAGAGAAAATCCATTAGTAATCATGAAAATGGAGGCGGAACCGATCAAGATACAGGGAACCAATCAAGTAGAGGAAAATGGAAGTGCGATGAATAGAGTAAAAATGGAGGTATCACATACTATGCTATGGCTTAGTAACTTTCAACAATAAATTATCATCTTAATCTTTTGTTTCTATCTCCTATTTCTGTAGCTAAATTTATCTTCATTATCATAATGTGGACGAGTCTTGATGTTGAATATATAGATGGTGAGAGAAATGTTATATATGGTCAATTCTTTAGTGCTTCTAAAGTACAAATTTGACAATGCGGATTTACTTTGTAACTTAACAAAGCAAAAAGCTGTTTTGGTTGCTGTTGCAGTTAGCTCTAGAAATAATTAGCTGTGATACAATAGACAAGAATCTCATTAAAAATCTAATGCAGGAAGGTTCGGACAGGGATGAATAACCTGTTGCTCAGAATTATTCAAGCGTGGCTACATCAGCGAGGATATATCAGTCTGGCATCTTCCGAAATAATCCAAAAGGAATCCACTATCTGTTTTACGTCAAGCTATAGTGATTTCCGATACCAGTTTTAGTTTACTGGTTGCTCCACATGGGATTGCTGATTCTCTGATACAAGTCCAATGCAATAAGAAGTGGGATATTCGTAGTGCAAAGAGTTTGAATTGTGATGCAATGTGTTGTACTTAAGGATATGCCATCTCAAACTTTTAGGCCCAATTGTTGCCTATTTTCCTCCTGTTTCTAAGAAAAAGAAGTTATATCGATAGATTGCACTAGGTAAATGGGCATCACATGCTTCATTGATAGATTGAAATTTGAATATCTTCGACAGGCCCAACATGGCTATCGTCCTCCTCCAATGATGAGCACGCTTCTCCCTTTCTTTTGTCAAGAATACTCGAGGTACCCATAGTTGATTCTCACAATTAGAAGTATTGAATCTTTTTGTGGTAATGGAGGTTCTAGGTTAAATCTTCCTAGTTGATTCTTTTCCAATTTATGCTTCTAACCGTGACTTCTTTTCTGCAGGTGGCACCTTTGAGTCTATTAAATATAGGATTGGTGAGCTTAATGAAGAGAAGTTTGTTATCTTGCTGCTACTAAAGTAGAAATTCAACAACTTTTACTCAGATACTGTTGTTCTACCGAACATAGAGAAGAAGAAAACGTTTGAGGATAAAAAAATATTCTGCCTATTTATTCATTCACATTTGAGAATATAAATAGACAAAGTGATAAAGAAATGGACCTTGGGCCTAACTCAACCTAAAAAGCTAGCTCATGAGGGGAGGATTGCCCAAGATCATATAAGGAGACCAAGGACCCTTTAACCCATCGATGTGGGACTCCAACACCTCTTGGGTGTGAGTTAGGCCCAAGATCAATTTTAACATGGTATCAGAGTCAGGACCATTCCAAATATTTGTTCACCGATGGTAGGCCCCTATATATATTGTCCACGCTCTAGTTAGCCTGTGCGCGTTGTCCACGCTACAATTAGCCTTGGCGTGCGGGGGAGTGTTAAGTATCCCACATCGAAAGAGGAAAGGGTCCTTGGTCTTTGGTGTTTGAGTCACTTCATGACTAGAACTATCAGCATCAACTTGACCAGCTACCACAGTTGAAGCCTGAGAAATAGACCTGTGACCAGTGTTTACAAAGTTGTTACCACCATTGTTTGTGGATAGGTTGTTACTGCCAGTAAACTGTGATTTGAAATTAGAGTTGTAGCCTTGTTTCTTCCTGTTCTTCCAGTCATTTGGATACCCTACTAACTTATAGGAAGTTTCCTTGGTATGACCCAATAGATGACAATAATCACACTTTCTGTCTCTATAGTTAGAGTTCCTTTGTCCAAAACTATAATTTCGATTCAATTGCATAGCAAGTGGTTCTGAACTATCATTCACAATCATCATACATGCTGAATGTTGGATTTCATCCTCTATGAGCATAGCATAAGCTTGATTGAGAGTAGGAGTCACTCCTTTGAGCAATATCTGTCTTCTAGCTTGGTCATAGGACTCGTTCAGGCCACTTAAAAACCGTAAAAGTCTAAGTTGACACATATGATCTGAGTATTCTCTAGACGTAGGGCAAGCACAACTAGGATTTGGCACTAGTACATCATACTCACTCCATAAACTCTTCAATTTGGTAAAATAGTCTGAGATTGAATCTGTACCTTTGAGAGTGGATATTAATTTCGCGATGCAACTGGTATATACGCATACGATTCACCTTGTCATACCTCTCCTTCAAATCCTCCCAAACTGTACAAGCATTTGTGGAATAAACCATGCGATAACAGACTCTCACTCACAGTGTTCGGTATACAGGAAAGCACAATCGCATTACATGTTTCCCACCGCTGATGAAGTTCCTCTCTATATGATTCCTTGCTGAAGGCACCAGTGACAAATCCAAACTTCCTCTTCCCTAAGAGAGCAATACACATCGATCGACTCCATAAACTATAATTTTCTGAACCAATGGATTGACAATCTTGCATATCCTCCGGTAAGGATTTAGTTGTGACTTATGGATAACCTTTGAACTATCAACTTTTAGGCTATCTTGCACACTATTCAGTTAGGATGTTATTGTGGCTTACGGATGACCTACAGGATATCAACTCATAGGTGATCTTGCACACTATCCTATTTCAAATAATGATCTTGCACACTATCCTATTTCAAATAATATGACTTATAGATAACCTTCAAATTGTCAATTGCTAGGAAATCTTATATATCATCCATCCGTAGATAGCGACCTGAAGGCGTCCCTCCAAATCGTGTGCTCTTAATGTATTCGGATGTTGATTCATGAAAATATGATGATATCCTCGACGCCAGCGTTGTGACTTATGTGTCAACAGATATATTGAATGTTAATGATATTCTCGACGCCATCATTGTGTCTAGCGTGTCGACAGATATATTGAATGCTGATGATATCCTCGACGCCAGCATTGTGTCTAGCGCGTCAACAGATATTGAATACTGATAATATCCTCGACGCCAGTATTGTGTCTAGCATGTCGACAGATATATTGGAAGTTGATGATACCCTCTACGCCAACGTTGTGTCTAGCGTGTCGATAGATATTGAATGCTGTGATATCCTCTACGCCAGCGTTGTGTCTAGCGCATCAACATATACTGAATGCTGATGATATCCTCGACGCCAAAGTTGTGTATAGCATGTCGATAGATATATTGGATGCTGATGATGCCCTCTACGCCAGCGTTGTGTCTAGTGTGTCGATAGATATTGAATGCTGATAATATCCTCTCCGCTAGCGTTGTGTCTAGCGTGTCATCAGATATTGAATGATAATGATATCCTTGATACCAGCGTTGTGTCTAGTGCGTCAACAGATATTAAATGTTAGCACGTCAACAGATATTGAATACTAATGATATCCTCGACGCCAGCATTGTTTCTAGCACGTCAACAGATATGTAATGGCCTCTGCGACAATGATATGTGATGGCCTTTACGACAATGATATGCAATGTCCATTGTGGCAGTGACAAAATAATTTTACCTGGCTTCATTTGTCAGTGTCCTACTTTCTACATGTACCTGTACTCAAGGTAGACGATTATTAGACACAAAGTCGCTTTTACTAGCGACTATTTTTAGGAAACTTCTAAATACGATACGTGTAAAGAAAACAAAGTGATTTTGTTTGTCCCCTACGATCTCAAGAAATGAGATGGACAAATCAAAAGGTCCTCAGTAAATGGGCACTAAAACTATTTTCGGGGCTGCCCTAAAATACCGTTCTTGGGCATTAATAATCTGTTGTGGCTCCTAATTTGCTCAGGGATTTTTGAAAGAGACTCTCATTTTGCGTGTTGATCCTTGCATCCACAGAAAAATGATTAGTTGAATGAAATTACTCCATGTTGACCTTCTTCGATCCTTGATTTGCTCCTTTCCATCTTTTGGGCATTTCACTATATTGAGACTTCCACCCTGACACTCTATCCCAAATGATGTCTAGGCAAGTACTAAGTAAGTGAGTCGTAAGATTTTTGAAAATAGTCTTAAATTTTGAAAATAATTTTGAAAACTTCTGTAAAATTTTAGAAAATTTCTGCCAGTCATGTCATGTACTAGCTCAATGAACGTCTTTTTCGCGGTTCTGACTATATCCGATGGATGGTTTCCAAAACTTACAATTATTATTAGAGGGTTTCTTCAAGTAGTTCTATCATAGCCAAAAATTGAGTCAACCCAGAATTTGTTACAGTTGGTGTTTCCAAAGCTTTAACCTCTGGTGCTGGGGAATTTGGAATATGTCCCGGCATTTGGTGGAAATTTTGAGGTCTTCCTCAAAATTTCTGCCCCAGTTTAAACTTGTTTGAGATAATACCAATCTGAGTGGATCTGAAGTCTTTGTTGGTGTTCATTCTCTTTGTTCGATGTCGATCTTCTCTTGTGAATTTTCGAGATTCCTTCTCAAAAATTCTGCCCCAGTTTCCATTTCCTAGGGTTATATGACCAAGCCGTTGGGGCACCCACATATCCCGTTGAAGTAGGAATCAGGTCAAACGTAGTTCAGGCTACGCTAGGGATATACAAAAGAAATTAATGGGTTGACCGAAGCCGACATAGGCCGTCTACGTATCCCTTTTGTTGGGAATTCAGGTCATCACGTAGTTCATACATAAGAGGAAAGGATACATAAGAGGAAAGGATAAATCATCCTAAGGGGTTGACCAAAGCCGACATAGGCCGCCTACGTATCCCTTTCTTGGGAATTCAGGTCAAACGTAGTTCGTATATAAGGAGAAAGGATTCTAGGCAGTTACACACTAGCAAATAACACTATTACAAAAAAACTAAGAAAACACAAAAACTAGAACGTCATTCAAATATAATATCTCTTTACTGATTGGTTTGGTCCAAGTTGTGCCATCCATCTCAGAAAAAATCAGAGCTCCTCCAGATAGCACCTTGCGAACTGTGTATGGCCCTTGCCAGTTTGGAGCGAACTTGCCCTTGTACTCCTCTTGGTGAGGGAATATTCGATTGAGAACCAGTTGCCCCACTTTAAATGCTCTAGTTCTTACCTTCTTGTAAAAGGCACGAACCATCCTGTGTTGATACAGCTGACCATGGCATACAACGGTCATTATCTTTTCATCAATTAACATGAATTTCTCATAGCGAGCACGGACCCATTCTTTGTTACTCAGTCCAGCCTCCTGAATAATCCTTAGGGAAGGTATTTTGACCTCAGTAGGTATCACAACTTCATTCCCGTAAACTAGTAAATAGGGAGTTGCTCCTGTGGAGGTTCGAACCATTGTTCGATACCCTAGCAAGGCGTAAGGTAACATCTCATGCCATGATCTATCATTTTCGACCATCTTTTTCAAGATCTTCTTGATATTTTTGTTAATAGCTTCTACGGCTCCATTCATTTGGGGACGGTACGCTGTCGAGTTGCGATGCACAATTCTTGAACTGATCACAAATTTCTTTCATCAAGTGACTGTTTAGGTTTTCCCTATTATTAGTAATAATCGATTCTGGCACTCCGAATCGGAAAATTAAGTTATTCCTGATGAAATCTGCAACCACTTTCTTAGTGACGGCTCTGTATGAAGCAGCTTCAACCCAATTAGTAAAATAATCGATGGAGACTAAAATAAATCTATGTCCATTTGATGTCGATGGCTCTATTGGTACGATAACATCCATGCACCAAGCTATGAAAGTCCAAGGAGAATTCATTGCGTGAAGCCCGCGTGGAAACATTCAAATCAGATCTTCGTGTATTTCACATTTTGGACATCTCTGTACAAACTTACTACAATCATTTTCCATAGTCATCCAGAAGTAACCGGTACTCAGGATCTGTATGGCAAGGACAAACCCATTCATATGGGGCCCACAAACTCTAGCGTGTACCTCATTTATCAACTTATTGGCTTCCGCCGCATCGACGCATCTTAGGAATCCCAAATCAGGAGTCCTCCTAAAAAGAATTTCTCTACTTGGAAAGTAATTGTTTGCCAAACGCCGGATTGTCTTCTTTTGGTTGTTACTAGCCTCTTCAGGATATATTCCAGATTCAAAATACCTCTTAATGTCATAGTACCATGGCCTTCCATTAGGCTCCTCTTCCACGTGTATGCAATGCGCGAGTTGCTCTTTTAGGCTTATTTCTAATGAATCGATGTAACTCTGATTCAGGTGTTGAATCATGGAAGATATCATGGCCAAAGAGTTATCAAACTCGTTTTGTGTCAGTGGGATATGTCTAAAATCAACATCCTTGAATTTTCCGCATAATTCTTGCACCAACTCCACATAAGGAGTAATCTTGGAGTGTTTTACCGCCCATTCTCCCCGTACCGGTGAATCAGCAAATTTGAATCTCCGATGGCTAGCAATTCACAAACATCCATATCAAGTGCCAATTTGAGCCCCAGAATGCAAGCTTCATATTCAGCCATGTTGTTGGTGCATGGAAAACGTAACTTAGCAGTTACCGGATAATGCTGGCCCATTTCTGACACCAAAACTGCTCCAATTCTTGAACCTTTGAAGTTGATCGCCCCATCAAAAAATAGCCTCCATCCGGGGTAGATTTCCATGATATCTTCTCCTACGAACAAAACTTCCTCTTCTGGAAAGTATGTACGAAGTGGCTTGTATTCCTCATCAACTGGGTTTTCAGCCAAATGATCTGCTAAGGCTTGACCCTTGATTGCTTTTTGGGTTACATACACAATGTCAAACTCACTCAGCAACATTTTCCACTTGGCTAGCTTTCCTGTAGGCATGTACTTCTAGAATATATACTTCAATGGATCGATTCTCGAGATGAGGTAAGTTGTGTAGGACGACAGATAATGCCTCAACTTTTGTGTTGTCCAAGTCAAAGCACAACATGTCCTTTCTATAAGAGTGTAACGGGCTTCATATGGTGTGAACTTTTTACTCAAGTAGTAAATGGCTTTCTCTTTCCTGCCGGTCTCATCATGTTGCCCGAGGACGCATCCAAAAGCATTTTCTGAGACTGATAGGTAAAGAAATAATGGAATTCCTTCCCTCGATGGGACCAAAACTGGTGGTGCAGACAAATATTACTTGATGCGATCAAAAGCTCTCTGACATTCTTCTGTCCACTCATTCAGTGCATTTTCTTCAACATCTTGAGAATTGGATCGCATATGACTGTTGATTGAGCGATGAATCTGCTAATGTCATTCAGACGACCCAGGAAACTTATAACTTCTTTCTTGGTCCTCGGCGGTGGCAAGTCTTGAATTGTCTTGATTTTGGATGGGTCTAGCTCGATCCCCCTTCTGCTGACTATGAATCCCAGCAACTTCCCTGATGGCACGCCAAAAGCACACTTAGCAGGATTTAACTTCAAACTGTACCTTCTTAATCTGTTGAGGAATTTCTCCAGATGAATTAGATGATCTGAACTCTCGCGGGATTTGATAATTACATCATCCACATACACCTCAATCTCCTTATGAATCATATCATGGAAAATCGTCATCATGACCCTCATATATGTCGCACTTGCGTTCTTGAGACCAAATGGCATTACCCTATAATGATAAACACCCCAGGGCATAATAACAGTTGTTTTTTCTGCATCTTCCTCATCCATCAGTATCTGATGAAAGCCAACGAAACAATCAACGAATGACTGCATTTCATGTTTCACACAGTTATCGATGAGAATGTGGATATTGGGAAATGGAAAATTATCTTTAGGACTGGCTCTGTTCAAGTCTCTATAGTCAACACAAATTCGAATCTTGTTGTCCTTCTTTGGCACAGGGATGATGTTGGCCAACCATGTCGGATATTTTGTGACCTCAACAACCTTAGATTGGATTTGTTTTCTCACTTCTTCCTTGATCTTTAGACTTAAATTTAGCTTGAATTTTCTTATTTTTTGCTTGACTGGATCAAACTCAGAATTTATCGACATTTTATATGACACAATGCTGGTGCTTAACCCTGGCATATAATCATAGGACCAAGAAAACACGTCGATATAATCCCGCAACAAGTGGATGAGCTCTTCTTTTTGTGGCGCCGTAAGGTTGACACTGATACTGGTCTCTTTGATTTCAGCGTGATCTCCCAAGTTGACTGTTTTAGTTTCTTCCAGATTGGGTTTTTCATGATTCTCAAATTCCTCCATATCTTCAACTAACCGTTCCTCATCATCGCCCTTTCAACTATCATCGTCCCCTTCATTTTGTTCGTTCAGGCTTTGACATGACACAACATTGGCAAGTTTTAAGCTACTATTACTGTAATGGACAAACAAACTGAGTTAGATGACAAGAAAATAACAAAACATATGAGTAGGAGAATTTTAGAACTAATATAGTTTTCCAAATGAATGAAGGAATTTTCATTGAAATTTGAGAAATAATTACATAACCATGGCTTGTGACTTGCACAAATACAAGCCCTCGCCTTTTTAAAAAGCAGTAAGATACGAAAATAAAGTTTTGAGATATAAAAGGTGGATCGCAAGGCCTCCTCCGAATTATCACCGATTTTAAAACTATTAATAATTGCCCTTTCATCTACAATGACGGGCGACGGGTTATGAGTGAAGTGGAGGTCCAATTTTGCAAATCCTCCCCTGGCGCAATCTGTTTTACCCCGCTGGATTCTGGGAGATCTTCTGGTATAGCATTGCATCCTTCAAACAAATCTCCTATCCCATCCCCAAGACTATCATCATCTGACATCTCTCGTACGGGAAATGACTGGAACAGGAGTGGCAAGGGCCTAAACAGACTCTTTTCTGGCTCATCCTCAGCCCTATCTCTTCTGGTAGGCTAATACCCTAAGCCGTGCTTAGAGCTTCTCTCTAGGATCACAATAGGCTCGATAATTCATTGTAAATTCTTGCCCAAGTCTCAACCAGGTTCAAACCCATTTCTTAACATCACAGTTGCAATCATTTTGTAGACAGAAAGCATTGATATTTTGGGTGTCGAATATCTTTCCCCAGTGTTTACAATTTCCACTGTATAGAAATTGCTACCTTTTGGAACATCTTTAATCACCGGCACATAACCATTGGGACGGTCCGCTCGACTTCCTTCTCCTTGGATGACTACTTCATGATCTTTCCAAATGAACTTCAATAATTGATGAAGGGGTGATGAAATTGCCTTTTCCCCATGTATTCATGGTCTTCCCAAAAGCAGGTTGTAGCTAGGATGGATATCCATAACATGAAACTTAGTCTTAAACTCAGCAGACCCTATTTGGATGTGCAAATCAATCTCTCCTATGGTATATCTCTGCCCTCCATTGAATGCTCTCACATTTATGTGGCTTTGATGATTTTTCCCTAGATCATAGCCCATTTGGACCAATGTGAAGAGGGGAAAAATATTCACACCAAATCCGTTGTCTATTAATAACTGATTAATTTCATAATCTCGACAAATGATGGTGACATGCATCGCTTTGTTGTGCATTGCTCCTTCAAACGACAACTCTTCATCACTGAATGATATGCGATGGTTCCCCAAAACGTTCCCTATTATCACAGCCAAATTCTCAACGCTCGTTCCTGTGAGAATAAACGGTTTCTCCAAGACCTTCGACAGAGCTTGTCTGTAGTGCTGCGAGCTCAATAATAGTGCCAAGATAGAGATTTGGGCTGGCGTTTTCTCCAAGTATTTGACAATTAAGTAATCCTTTGGTTGTATACGCCTCCAAAATTCCTCATCCTCTCCTTCAGTGATTGGCCTTTTCTGTGAGTCTTTCTTGTTGGTTAATTCCTCAGGGACGTAACATCATCATGATAGCGTCGTCCCCTGGGCAGCGGCGGTTTGCACAATAAATTCCTTTTTTGCGGAAATTTTGACTTTTGAAGAGAGTCGCCACTTAATTTTGAAAAGGAATTAAGAAAACTTTAGAGAGTTACTTCAAACAATTCAAAATAGGAAAATCATTTTAAGTTAGAGATTCTAGATAAGTGGTTTCTATTAACGTTTTAGGAAGGTGTTAGGCACCTAAAACATCCGCTAAATTGCGGTTATCCTGATTGTTTGAAAATCATCTTTTGATTAACTTCGAAAAGATTAATTTGTTGAAATAGTGATTTGATTTTTTCAAAAAAAAATAGATTTTTTGTAAAATAGATTTAGGCGACTTAGTAGAGATTTTAACTAAGTCTAAAGAAAACTAATAAATAAATAAACACATAAAAAGGGAAGGGAGGAGAAAATAAAGGATTTAGGTCATTGGGCCCAAATCAACGAGACCTGTCCTAGTCTAGTTGGGCTTCCGACCCATTTCACCTGTCATAAACTATTTTTCGAGCTTTTGGCTCGAGTCTCACTTCACCTATATTAAATACAACTTTGGCTTCGAGGCCCCAAATAAATGAATAAGTAAATGATTAAATGAATAAATAAGAAGAAGACAATAATCAAAATCGAGACTTTTCAAGTCTCTTAGTTACCTCATCAATGGATTTTGACCCATTTTCCTTCTTTGTCTATCTTCTAGCACCCGCATGTCATGTAGTGGACCTTGGGTTTAAACTTCGAACTTGACTCGAAGGGGTGAACCTCATTTACCCATTATGAAATGCAAGAGGAAAGGAGTCCATTTGGATTCGAGACATTTTTTGCATGCAAAGAAAAGATAAAGAAATTAATATACGTTCAAGGCATAAAAGTGACATATTTCAAAGCAAAAGAAAATATCAAGAACCAATTTTTGAATGACAATGATAAGCACACTTGCAAAAGAATGAGAGTCAACAAATAAAATGCAAAGCAAATACACCTACTTACATGCCTCATAATTTATGTTCATACAAAAATGAATAAAGGTAAAAGAAAGAAGGTCATATTCAATGAATTAAAACAAGAAACAAACAACGTAAGCTTGCGAAAGTAAAGGGATGAGGCAACAAGGAAAATACTCATGACTTCTAAAATCGAACAAACATAGATACTAATCCATATAACAAAAGAAAATAAAGCTTAACTTTTCAAGCAAGAGAATCCTAAATCTTAATTAAGGCGACATTAACAAAAATTCATACATCTAAATCACAATCAACATTTTATGGAAAAACGCGTAACGACCTATGGTTTATATTTCTAAGACATCGTTGATTCTCTTTTGACATTATGAATAAAAGAGAGACATGAATCAAGTCTTTACACACACAAAGAGCACATATAACAATCCGGAGTAAAAAAATAAGAATAAAAGTTTAGCATTTCTAAAAGTGAAATATCGTTTCACAATCATACTATGCATGAGTTAAAAATATCCAAATAATTTTATTTATCCGCAAAAGTTGGAACTTTCTTATCATTTTGAAAAGACAACATGTGAACAAAGAAGAATAAACATCTTGGATGAAAAATAAAGCTAGCACTTCATATCTTATATGAGGGTTTTGAAATCCATTAAAATAATTAGTAAGCAAATGACAAATTCTTGACTTAACTAATTACTATTTTTATTAAGGCGCAACAAATAATAATAACTATTCTTCCAACATAAAATAAACAACTTTACATGCTAAAAAAAACATATCTACCAACAATAAGTTTAAACAAGACATGGGTATTGTTTTTCATGTAGAGATCTAAACTTTATCCAAAATAATCAAAGAATAAAGTAAAAAAAGAGAAACAATCAATATTATCTATTCTTTTCAACATAAAGGAAATAACTTTACATGCTAAAATCAAATATATCTACCAACAATAAGTTTAAACAAGACATGGGTATCGTTTTTCAAGTAAAGATCTAAACTTTATTCAAATAATCAAAGAATAAGGTGAAAACGCAAAACATTCAACATTAACTATTCTTCTAAACATAAAGAAAATAACTTTACATACTAAAAACAAATGTATGCAACAACAATGAGTTTAAAAAAAAGCATAAATACATCTTTTAAGCAAAGATTGAAACTTTATCTAAATAATTAAAGAATAAAGTCAAAAAAGGCACATACAACTATTGCTAGCTTATTTTTATATCATGAACATGAAAATAATTAGAATATCGACACCACAACGTCCTAGGGTCTTCAAGTCCATCTATAACATACAATCCCAACAAATAAAATTATATCTACGAACTACGAAGAAGAAAAAAGATGAAGAGAAAAACGATAATAAAAACTAAAATAACAAAAAAAAGAAAAAAGAAGGTGTGTTTACCTTTTGGGGGGCAGCAAAACTAGTCTACGAGCTTCGCTGGAATCAACCACTACAGAAAAACGTCGCCAGCAACTCAAAAATTTTGATTAGCCGATCAACTTTATGAAACAAAAATTTTTACTAAATAAAAATAACTATTTTTGCTCAAAAGAATTTTTTTCCCCTTTCTAGCCTTTTTTTCTTCCTTCTCCTTCCTCTCTCTACCAAAGTAGTGGTAGTATTTATAGGAGAGAATGGGGTATTTTTTTTTTTTTCTTTTCCACCAATGTGGGAGAAAAGTATTTATAGGAAAGGATAGAGATTTATTTCTTGTCATCTACCAATGTGGGAGAAAAAGCATTTAGGGGGGTTTTTGGAATGTAAAAATTAAAGATAAGGTGAGGTGGAAGATAATGTGAGGGGAAATAGTACAATGTAGTACAATCTTTGAATTTAAAAATTGGAAAAGGACAAAGTTGGGGGGAATAGTACAATTTGAATTTATTTTTTGGTGGGAATTGAGTAAAAGTTATGAGAGTTCTTGAGAATTTTGAGGTTATTTAAAATATAACCCCAATTGGAATTTAAAATTTAGCCATATTTATTTATTTTGGTCAAATGAAAAATTAATTGACGAATTGCATTGTAATTATGACCAATTTTCAATTATGGTCAAATCTAATAGATTGGCTAAATTAAATTAAAATTCGATAAGAATTAATACCTTTTTATTTTAATCCCGAGCTTCTTGATTTAATAAAATGAATGCATATTTATCCAAATAAATTATTTTTGAGGATAAATTATATTTAGATTAAGATTTTAATCATTTGAATTTATTTTCAAGATAAGCCTTAGTTAAATCCGATATTTTGTAAAATAAATATTTAAGTAACAAATTATATAATCTCATATAACTAAACACGATAGTATATAATCGCTACTTAAAATGACAAAATCACGTATGAAAAATATTTTAAGTTTTTTTTTTAATTATTTGGATGAAATAATTATTTTGGTTTATTAAAAACTGAAGAAACTCAGGATTAAATTTAGTCATGGAGGGAAAAAATTAGGTTTCAACAATGTGCAAGCATCTACCTTTGACAGAGTTCCTATATTCTTGCCGATTCTCTAAAGGATGGATGTATCGTATAACTCAATAGGTAGCTGAGGGAGCCTGACCCAGATAACTGTTGAGTCAATTTTAGACTCGCTAGGTACGAAATTTGGTTCCCACTTCCTAATAGAGATGAAACTTTCGGTGACAAACCATGGGCCTCCATGGAAGATTGTGGACTGGGTCTCTAGCCTTGATAGTTTAACTATGAAGAAACCCTTCCCTAAATCGATGAGGCATAATGATTCTGAGAGTTTCCACAGATCTCCCAGTTTCCTCTTGAGGTACTGCCGGTTGAACTTCGTGTTGAACGGTTTGATGATAATAGAGTGTATCCAAGGTGCATAAAGTCTATGCTTTTCGTCTTCCAATAGCAAGATTTCTTTTGCATCGGTTACAGTTTCTTTTCCCTTGGCCGATCTCGATTCGGACTGGTGATTAGGGATTCGGACTTTCCCTATTGTTATGTCCCTATACGATGTTGAGGCCTCCTCCATCTAAATTTCAGTAGGGGAGGTCTGTATAGGGGGATTAGGTAGAAAGGGTGGAGTCAGCGTTGGGTCCATGGTTGAAACCTTTCGAATGAGAAGAAGAAGGTGGTTAGAGAGATGCGGGACTTTCTCTCACTTATTATTTTGTGTTCACAAATATTAAGTCATGATGACTAAAACACAAGCAACAACTTAAATTTTTTTATAAAGATAGTTTCTTATGATAATAAGTTTTATCGCTTAGATTTTTTATTGTAAAATATAAAAATATTAAATCATAGTCTAAAAATGAATTTTTAATATTGTAGCTTAGAATATAATTAAATATAATCTACACAGTTGCACATTAAATTATTTCTTTTATCGAATAAATTATGATTTTACTTTTTCTTTAAAATTCATATTCAAAAATAATATTCAAGAATTTTACATGCATTACGAAATTTCTTTTAATTTTTAGGACAAATTAATAATTTTTTTTTTTTGAATCTTGAGTAAAAAAGTAAGAATATGAGAAAAAATTATATATCTCTAGATGTGAAAGTGCTTACCTTTAATATTTAATTATAACCACTTTAAATATATTAGATTATAGATTATTTTAGAGTATTCTTCTAATATATCTTTTGTTTATTTTAGCATAACAAGACTTATCTATTCTATTTTTTATATTTTGAGATAAGAGAGACAGAAACTCAATTGCTTATGCGTATAACATAAAAAATAATTTCACTCAAAGTCAAATTAGAGAAAAGTACAACAAAAAAATTGTACACCATTTTTTTTTTTGTGTGTGTGTAGGTGGGTGGGGAGAGGGTTGAGAATATAAATTAGACAATACATATATTACTATTTATAAATTTTAAATGGAAGAGATGGGGAGATGGTAGAATAAAAATATAATTTGTTTTTGACAATCTGAATTTTTTAAATTATTGTAAACAATATGATAATGAAAAATATTAAACATTAAAACTTATTTTGAATTACGTTTTTGTTTTTCTCATATAGATTTGATTAGAGGTGGAGGGTGATGGTGATGGTGGATGGATAAAGGAAAAATATTAGCAATCTAATATCTTTAAAATGTGAATAGTATCAATAAAAAATAAATACGAAACATAAATATTATTTTTACAGTTACATAATTTTTTTCATATGGATTTGGTTAGAGGTGGGACGGGAGAAGATGGAGGGGTAGGGGGGAGGGGGATAACTTTTTTTTTTTAACTTTTTATTATAAAAAATTGAGAGGGGAAAGAGTTTGGGTGGGGGTTGGGGGATGGAGGGGGTCAATTTTTTATTTTTATTTTTTGTATTTCATTGAGAAATTATATGATAGTTGAACTTTTTGGAGGTAATATGATTTAACATGTTCGGATGAACATTTCAATATAAAACAATTAATACTTTAATATTATCCGCGCATCGCGCGGGTACGTATACTAGTTATTTCATATTACAGACATGAAATAGCATATCCAGCCTTTTAAATAAACAAAATTGAGGATATTGTGCCTAGGGGTGTTCATGGGTTTGGTTAAAAATCAAACCGAACCATAAACCGAACCAAATCGATTAAAAAAATCGACGTTTGGTTTAGTTTCGTTAGATTTGGTTTTAGATTTTTAAAAACTGATACTATTTGGTTTGGTTATGGTTTTACTTAAAAAATACCGTGAAAATAATCAAATCGAACGGATAAATTTTATTTATATATATATATATATATTATAGTTATTTATATGTAATTTATAAATAAAATATTAATATTTTATTAAATTTAATCGAAAACTAAATTTTAATCCATGTGTAGCTCAATCAATACTTTAGCTCGATTGCCCAAAGCCCCAAACCCAAGCCCAACTCTACCTACTATTACTAATAAGTTAACCCTACGGTGCCTACCTCACTTTTTCAAATTGAGAAATTGTTCAATGTGATACTCTTTTCAATGGGTTAAAAAAAAGAGTTTATTCTAGAGATAGTTGGAGTAGGCTAGTCAATAATCGAAAAAATAAAAAAACCGAACCTAACCGACAAGAACTAAACCGACGGTTACTACTTTTTGTGGTTTGATTTGGTTTTAAAAATTTAAAAACTGACTAAATTAATTTTGATTATGATTTTAACGATTAACCGATCCAAATCGACCATGACCACTCTTAATTGCGCCACTTTTCCCTTTACTAAATTAAGAGGTATGTCTCCCATCCAAAATTAGGGCACACCAAAACAAAACCACTTTCATATATATATATATATATATATATATATATATATATATATATATATATATATATATATATATAGAGAGAGAGAGAGAGAGAGAGAGAGAGAGAGAGAGAGACTCCATTCCTCAACTGAAGGTGATAGCAAGGAATATTTCAGTGCGCAAATACAATGCTATTATTCCCTTACACTCTTCAACATCCTTTTCAATGAAGGGTAAAGTTGGAATATATCTTAATTTTGAGAATGAGGTTAAGTGATTAGATGACGTTGTTACTCTCTTCCACCGAATGGTAAGAATGAAGCCTCTTCCTTCTCTTCCTTTCTTCTGTCAATTGCTTGAGACTGTGATTAATATGAAGCATTACTATACTGTCATTTCTCTTTTCCGAGAAATGCGGAAATTGGATATTCCAATTAATGAATTCATCTTGAGTAATGTGATTAATAATTATTGTTTGATGCATCGTGTTGATTGTGCAACCCAACCTCTCTAGCAAGCCCCGATTGATTTTCGGCCCACAGAATGCTCAGACCCTGGGCCCACTCCCAAAACCGTGGGCTATAGCACATCGATTTGGCCCAAAAATATCGTTTGAGCCGTTTCACTCGTTTGTCCCCTCAAAGTGCCAAGAAAATTTAAACATACCACACTAGGACGATCCCCAACCTTCCTGGCACACCCCGATTAATTTTCAACCCACAGGAAGCGCGGATACCAGGACCACCCCCGAAGCCATGGGCTATAGCACACCGATTTGGCCCGAAAATTTCCCGTCGCGCTGTTTCACCCATTTGTCCACCCAAATGGCTATGAATACCTAAATGGATTACGCTGGACGATCCCCAACCACTCTGGTATGCCCCAATCAATTTTTGGCCCACAGTAGATCCAAACCCCGGGTCCATCCCTAAAACCGTTGGCTATAGCACACTGATTTATCCCAAAAATGACCCGTTCGTGCCGTTTCGCTCATTTGTTCACCCAAATGGCTACAAAAATTTAAGGGGACCGCACTGGGAAGATCCCCAACCTCCCTGGCACTCCCCAATTAATTTTCGACCCATAGCATGCCCAGACCCCGGGCCCACCCCCAAAATCATGGGTTATAGCACATCGATTTGGCCCAAAAATATCCCATTCATGCCATTTCACCCGTTCGTCCACCCAAATGGCCACAAAAATTTAAACAGACCACACTGGGATGATCCCCAACCTTCCTGACATACCCCGATCAATTTTTGGCCCACAACACCCTTGGATCCCTGGCCTACCCCCGCTTTGGCTCGAAAATGACTCGTTTGCACCGTTTCGCCTGTTTGTCCACCAAACTGGCCAACAAAATTTAAACGGACCATACTAGGACAATCCACAACCTCCCTGGCATGCCTCGGTCTATTTTTTGTATACAACATGCCCGAACCCCAGGTCCACCCCCAAAATCGTGGGCTATAGCACACCGATTTGGAATAAAAATGCCCCATTCGCATAATTTTACCGGTTTGTCCACCCAAATGGCCACAAAAATTTAAATGGACCACACTAGAATGATCCCCAACCTCCCTGGCCTGCTCCGATCAATTTTTAGATCTCAGCACGCCCGGACCCTGTGCCCACCCCCAAAATTGTTCGCACCGTTTCTCCTGTTTATCCACCCAAATTGCCAAAAAAATTTAAACGGACCACACTGGGATGATCCCCAACCTCCCTGGCATGCCCCAATAAATTTTCGGCCCACAGCACCCCTGAACCTTGGTCCCATACCCGAAAGAGTGGGCTATAACACACCGATTTGGCCCGAAAATGCCCTACTCGTGCCGTTTCGCCTGTTTGTCCACCTAAATGGCTACAATTATTTAAACAGACAACACTAGGATGATCCCCAACCTCCCTGGTATACCCCGATTGATTTTTGGCCCACGTCATGACCTAACCTCGGGCCCACTCCCCAAAAATGTAGGCTATAGCACACCGATTTGGCCCAAAAATGACCCGTTTACACTTTCGCCCGTTTGTCTACCCAAATGGCCACAAAAACATAAACTGACCACACTGAGATGATCACCAATCTCCCTGGCATGCTCCGTTTGATTTTTTAACTATAGCACGCCCGGGCCCTAGGCCCACCCGTGAAATCGTATGCTATAGCACACCGATTTTACCTAAAAGCACCTCGCTTGCACTGTTTCGCTCGTTTGTCCACCCAAATCGCCACGAAAATTTAAACGGACATACTGGGATGATCCCCAACTTTCCTAGCATTCCACAGTCAATTTTTGGCCCACAGCATGCCTGGACCCCAATGCCACCCCCAAAATCGTGGGCTATAGCACACCGATTTGGCCTAAAAATGCCCCGTTCGCTCTGTTTTGCCCGTTTGTCCACCTAAATGGCCACAAAAATTTAGAAAGACCATACTGGGATGATCTACAACCTGCATGGCACGCCGCGATCGATTTTTGGCCCATAGCACACCCGGACCCCAGGCCAACCCTCAAAACCGTGGGATATAGCACACCGATTTGGCCTTAAAATTCCCCGTTCGTACTATTTCACCTGTTTATTCACCCAAATGGCAACAAAAATTTAAACGAATCATACGGGGATGATTCCCAACCTCCCTGACATGCCCTAGTAAATTTTTCATCCCACAAAATGCTCGAACCCTGAGCCCACCCCTGAAACCGCGGGCTATAGCACACAAATTTGGCCCGAGAATGACCAGTACGTGCCTTTTCGCCTGTTTGTTCAGCAAAATGGCTAGGAAAATTTAAAAAGACCACACAGGGATAATCCTCAACTCCCTGGAAAGCTCCGATCGGTTTTCAGCCCACAGAATGCGCAGACCCTGGGGCCACTCCAAAAATCGTAGGCTATAGCACATCGATTTGGCCCAAAAATGTCCCGTTCGAGCCATTTTGCCCGTTTTTCCAATCAAATTGCTAAAATAATTTAAACAGACCATACTGGGATGATCCCCAACTTTCCAAGCATGCCTCGATTGATTTTTGGCCCATAGTATGCCTGGATCCCGAGCCCACCCCCAAAACCGTGGGCTATAACACACCGACTTGGCTCAAAAATGCCCCATTCGAGCCGTTTCGCTTGTTTGTCCATGCAAATGGCTACGAATACTTAAATGAACCACACTGGATAATCCCCAACCTCCCTGGCATACGCCGATTAATTTTTAGCACACATTACGTTCGGACCCTAGGCCCATCCCTGAAACCGTTGGCTATAGCACATCGATTTATCCCAAAAAATACTCGTTCGTGCTGTTTCGCTCGTTTGTCCAACAAAATGGCCACAAAAATTTAAGCGGACCACACTGGGATGATCCCCAACCTCCCCGTCAGCCCCAATCATTTTTGACCCACAGCACGCCCAAACCCTGGGCCCAACCCCAAAATCGTGGGTTATAACACATCAATTTTGCCTAAAAATGCCCCATTCGCGCCGTTTCGCCCGTTTGTCCCCTCAAAAAGGCACAAAAATTTAAACGGACCATACAGAGATGATCCCCTACCTCCCTGGCATGCCCTGGTCGATTTTCGGCCCATAGCACACCTGGACTTTGGGCCTACCCCCGAAATAGTATGCTATACACATCGATTTGACCCGAAAATGACTCGTTCGCACTGTTTTGCCTGTTTGTCCACCCAAATGGCCACAAAAATTTAAACGGACCATACTAGGATAATACCCAACCAGCCTGGCATGTCTGGTCGATTTTATGCCCACAATACGCCTGAAACCATGGCCCACTCCCAAATATCTTGCTATGGCACACCGATTTGCTATAAAAATGCTCCATCCGCACAATTTTGCCTATTTGTCCACCCAAATGGACACAAAAATTTAAACGGACCACACTAGGATGATCCCCAACCTCCTTGGCATACCCTGATCAATTTTTGGCCCACATCATGCCCGAACCCTGGTCCCACCCCCAAAACTGTAGGCTATAGAACACCGATTTAGCCCGAAAATGCCCCGTTTATGCAGTTCTACATGTTTGTCTACATAAATAGCCACAAAAATTTAAACAGACCACACTGGGATGATTCCCAACCTTCCTTGAATACCTTTGTTGAATATCTCCCCACATCATGCTCAGACCCCTGGCCCACCCCCTAAAACGTGGGCTATAGCACACGGATTTGGCCTAAAAATGCCCCGTTTACCCCGTTTTGCCCGTTTGTCGACCCATATTGCTAGGGAAATTTAAAAGGACCACACTGGGATGATCCCCAACCTTCCTGGCACACCCCAGTGTATTTTTGTCCCGTAGCACGCCCAAACACCGAGCCCACCTCCAAAATCGTGGGCTATAGTACACTAATTTGGCTCGAAAATGCCCCATTCTCGCCGTTTTGCCCATTTATCCACCCAAATAGCTATGAATATTTAGAAAGACAACACTGTGTTAATCCCCAACCTCCCTGGCACACCCTTATCGATTTTCGGCCTACAGCACGCCTGGACACCGGGCCCACCCCAAAAACTGTGGGCGATATCTCACTGATTTGGCCTGATGATGCCTCGTTCATGCTGTTTGTCCCACAAAGTGCCCGATACCCAGGTCCACCCTGAGACCTTGGGTTGTAGAACACTGATTTGGCTCGAAAATTCCCTGTTCGCGGTGTTTCGCCCGTTTATAAACCTAAATTGCTATGAATATTTAAATAGACCACACAGGGATGATCTCCAACCTCCCTGGCATGCCTTGGTCGATTTTCGGCACACAGAACGCTTAGAACCCGAGCCCACCCCTGAAATCCTGGGCTATAGCACACCAATTTGGCTCAAAAATGCTCCGTTCGCACCGTTGCGCCAATTTGTCTACCCAAATGAAAACAAAAATTCAAATGGATCATAATGGGATGATCCCTAACCTCCCTGGCACGCCCCGATCAATTTTTGGCCCACAGCACGCCCGGACCCCGAGCCCACCCCCAAAATAGTGGGCTATAGCTCACCAATTTGGTTTGAAGATGCCCCATTTAAGCTGTTTCGCCCGTTTGTCCACCCAAATGACCACAAAAATTTAAACATATTGCACTGGGATAATCCCTAACCTTCCTGACATGCCTTGGTCTATTTTTGGCCAATACTACGCCCAGATCCCGGGACCACCCCATAAATTGTGGGCTATAGCACACCGATTTAGCTCGAAAATGCCCCATTCACACCTTTCCTCCCGTTTGTCCACTCAAATTGCCACAAAAATTTAGACTGACGACATTGGGATGATCACCAACCTTCCTGACATGCGCCAATTGATTTTTGGCCCGGACCACACCCGTACCCTGGGCCCAGCCTCGAAATAGTGGACTGTAGAACACCGGCTCAAAAATGCCCCGTTCGCGTGGTTTTGCCCATTTGTCCACCCAAATGTTCATGAAATTTATATGGACCACACTGGGACAATCCCCAACCTCTAGGCACGCCCCGGCTGATTTTTGGCCTACAGCACTCCTGGACCCTAGGCCCAACCCTGAAAACTTATGATATAGCTCATCGATTTTGCCCGAAAATGCCCTATTCACGCCGTTTCACTCGTTTATCCACCCATATGTCCACAAAAATGTAAACGGACCACACTGAGATGATCCCCAACCTCCCTGGCATGCCCCAATAAATTTTCAGCCCACAGCACGCCTGAACCTTGGTCCCATACCCAAAAGAGTGGGCTATAACACACCGATTTGGCCCGAAAATGCCTCACTCGTGCCGTTTCGCCTGTTTGTCCACCTAAATGGCTACAATTATTTAAACAGACAACATTAGGATGATCCCCAACCTCCTTGGCATACCTCGATTGATTTTTGGTCCACGTCATGCCCAAACCTCGGGCCCACCCCCAAAACTGTAGGCTATAGCACACCGATTTGGCCAAAAAATGACCTATTTGCACTTTCGCCCATTTGTATACCCAAATGACCACAAAAACATAAAATGAACACACTGAGATGATCCCTAATCTCCCTGGCATGCTCCGTTTGGTTTTTTAACTATAGTACGCCCGGACCCTAGGCCCACCCGTGAAATCGTAGACTATAGCACACCGATTTTACCTAAAAACACCTCACTTGCACTGTTTCGCTCGTTTGTCCACCCAAATGGACACGAAAATTTAAATGGACATACTGGGATGATCCCCAACTTTCCTAGCATGCCACAATTAATTTTTGCCCAGAGCACGCCTGGACCCCAGGGCTACCCCCAAAATTGTGGGCTATAGCACACTGATTTGGCCCAAAAATGCCCCGTTCGCTCCGTTTTGACCGTTTGTCCACCTAAATGGCCACAAAAATTTAGAAAGACCACACTGGGATGATCTTCAACCTGCTTGGCATGCCGCGATCAATTTTCGGCCCATAGCACACCCGGACCCCAGGCCCACCCTCGAAACCGTGGGATATAGCACACCGATTTGGCCTTAAAATTCCCCGTTCGTACCATTTTGCTTGTTTATTCACCCAAATGGCCACAAAAATTTAAACGAATCATACGGGGATGATTCCCAAACTCCCTGACACAACCTAGTAAATTTTTGTCCCACAAAATGCTCAAACCCTGAGCCCACCCCTGAAACCGTGGGCTATAGCACACCGATTTGGCCCGAGAATGCCCAGTTCGTGCCTTTTTGCTCGTTTGTTCAGCAAAATGGCTAGGAAAATTTAAAAAGACCACACAGGGATGATCCTCAACCCCCTGGAAAGCCCCGATCAGTTTTCGGCCCACAGAATGCCCAAACCCTGGGGCCACTCCAAAAACCGTGGGCTATAGCACATCGATTTGGCCTGAAAATGTCCCGTTCGAGCCGTTTTGCCCGTTTGTCCAATCAAATTGCTAAAAAAATTTAAACAGACCATATTGAGATGATCACCAATTTTCAAAGCATGCCTCAATTGATTTTTGGCCCACAGCATGCCTGGATCCCGAGGCCACCCCCAAAATCGTGGGCTATAGCACACCGACTTGGCTCAAAAATGCCCCATTCGCGCCGTTTCGCCCATTTGTCCATGCAAATGGCTACGAATACTTAAACGAACCACACTGGATAATCCCCAACCTCCCTGGCATGCCCTGATTGATTTTTAGCCCACATTACGTTCGGACCCTAGGCCCATCCCTGAAAACGTTGGCTATAGCACATCAATTTATCCCGAAAAAAACCCGTTGGTTCTGTTTTGCTCGTTTGTCCACCAAAATGGCCACAAAAATTTAAGCGGACCACACTGGGATGATCCCCAACCTCCCCGGCAGCCCCGATCAATTTTCGACCCACAACACGCCCAAACCCTGGGCCCAACCCCAAAATCGTGGGTTATAGCATATCAATTTGGCCTAAAAATGCCCCATTCGCGCCGTTTCGCCCGTTTGTACCCTCAAAAGGCCACAAAAATTTAAACGAACCATACAGGGAAGATCCTCTACCTCCCTGGCATGCCCCGGTCGATTTTCAGTCCACAGCACGCCTAGACTTTGGGCCTACCCCCAAAATAGTATGCTATACACACCGATTTAGCCTGAAAATGACTCGTTCGCACTGTTTTGCCTGTTTGTCCACCCAAATGACCACAAAAATTTAAACGGACCATACTAGGATAATCCCTCCCTGGCATGTCTTGGTCGATTTTACGCCCACAACACTCCTGAAACCTTGGCCCACTCCCAAATATCTTGGGCTATTGCACACCGATTTGCTATAAAAATGCTCCGTTCGCACAATTTTGCCTATTTGTCCACCCAAATGGCCACAAAAATTTAAACAGACCACACTAGGATGATCCCTAACCTCCCTGGCATACCCCGATCAATTTTTGGCCCACATCACGCCTGAACCCTGGTCCCACCCCCGAAACCATAGGCTATAGAACACCGATTTAGCCCGAAAATGCCCCGTTTATGCAGTTCTACATGTTTGTCTGCATAAATAGCCATGAAAATTTAAACAGACCACACTGGGATGATTCTCAACCTTCCTTGAATACCTTGGTTGAATTTCTCCCCACATCATGCTCAGACCCCGGGCCCACCCCCAAAAACGAGGGCTATAGCACACCGATTTGGCCTAAAAATGCCCCGTTTACCCCGTTTTGCCCGTTTGTCGACCCATATTGCTAGGGAAATTTAAAAGGACCACACTGGGATGATCCCCAACCATTCTGTCACACCCCAGTGTATTTTTGTCCCATAGCACGCCCAAACACCAAGCCCACCTCCAAAATCGTGGGCTATCATGCACCGATTTGGCTCGAAAATGCCCCGTTCTCGCCGTTTCGCCCATTTATCCACAAAAATGGCTATAAATATTTAAAAAGACAACACTGTGATAATCCCCAACCTCCCTGGCACACCCTTATCAATTTTCGGCCTACAGCACGTCTGGACACCGGGTCCACCCCCAAAATTGTGGGCGATATCTCACTGATTTGGCCTGAAGATGCCCCGTTAATGCCGTTTGGACCACAACGTTCCCGATACCCAGGCCCACCCTGAAACCTTGGGCTTTAGCACATTGATTTATCTCGAAAATTCCCTGTTCGCTGCGTTTCTCCTGTTTATCAACCTAAATGGCTATGAATATTTAAATAGACCACACAGGGATGATCTCTAACCTCCCTGGCATGCCTTGGTCGATTTTCGGCACACAGCACGCTCGGAACCCGAGCCCACCCCTGAAATCCTACGCTATAGCACACCAATTTGGCTCAAAAATGTTCCGTTCGCACCATTTTGCCAATTTGTCTACCCAAATGAAAACAAAAATTCAAATGGATCATAATGGGATGATACCTAACATCCTTGGCATGCCCCAATTGATTTTTGGCCCACAACACGCCCGGACCCCGGGCCCACCCCCAAAATAGTGGGCTATAGCTCACCAATTTGGTCTGAAGATGCCCCATTTACGCTGTTTCGCCCGTTTGTCCACCCAAATAACCACGAAAATTTAAACATATTGCACTGGGATAATACCTAACCTTCCTGACATGCCTTGGTCTATTTTTGTCCAATAGTATGCCCAGATCCCGGGACCACCCCATAAATTGTGGGCTATAGCACACCGATTAAGCTCGAAAATGCCCAATTCGCACCTTTTCTCTCGTTTGTCCACTCAAATTGCCACAAAAATTTAGACTGACCACACTGGGATGATCGTCAACCTTCTTGGCATGCGCCAATCGATTTTTGGCCCACAACACACCCGTACCCTGGGCCCAGCCTCGAAATAGTGGACTGTAGAACACCGATTTGGCTCAAAAATGCTCCATTCGCGTAGTTTCACCCGTTTGTCCACTCAAATGTTCATGAAATTTATATGGACCACACTGGGATGATCCCCAACCTCTAGGCACACCCCGGTTGATTTTTGGCCTACAGCACTCCTGGACCCTGGGCCCAACCCTGAAAACTTAGGATATAGCACATCCATTTTGCCCGAAAATGCCCTGTTCACGCCGTTTCACCCGTTTATCCACCCATATGTCCACGAAAATTTAAACGGACCACACTGGGATGATCCCCAACCTCCCTGGCACGCCTCGATCAATTTTTGGCCTAAAGCACGGCTGGAGCACAGGCCCACCCCAAAAATCGTGGGCTACAACACACCAATTTGGACCTAAAATGTCCTGTTCATGCCATTTCGTCGATTTGTCCACACAAATGGCCTCAAAAATTAAAATGGATCATACTGGGATGATCCCAAATATCCCTAACATGCCCCAATCGATTTTCAGCCAACAGCACACCAGGAACTAGAGCCCACCCCCAAAACTGTGGGTTATACCACATCGATTTGGCCTAAAAATGCCTCGTTTGTGCTGTTTCACCCGTTTGTCCTGCCAAATGGCCACAAAAATATATACAGACCACACTGGGATGATCCCCAACATCTTTGGCATATCTAGTTGATTTTCGGCACACAGCACGCCCGGAGCTCAGGCCCACCCCTAAAACCGTGGGCTATAGCATGTCGATTTGCCCCGAAAATGCCCTGTTCTTGCGATTTTGTCAGTTTGTACACACAAATGGCCACAAAAATTTAAAAGGACTTCAATAGAATGATCCACAACCTCCCTGGCATGCCCCAGATGATTTTTGGCCCACTGCACGCCCGGACCCCGAATCCACCCCCAAAATCGTGGGCTATAGCACATCGATTTGGACCGTAAATGCCCCGTTCGCGCCTTTTTGCTAGTTTGTCCACCCAAATATCCACGAAAATTTAAAGACTTCACCGGGATGATCCCGAACCTCCCTAGAAAGCCCTTATCCATTTTTAGCCCACATAACGCTTGGAACCTTGGCCTACTCCCGAAGTCGTGGGCTATAGCACATCGATTTGGCCCGAAAATTCCCCGTTTGCGCCATTTCACCTATTTGTCCACTCAAATTGCCACAAAAAATTAAAAAGACACACGGGGATGATCTCCAACCTTCCTGACATGCCCTAATTGATTTTTGGCCCATAACACGCCCGGATCCCACGCCCACCCCCAAAACCGTGGTTATACCACACCGATTTGGCCTGAAAATGTCCCATTCGTACTGTTTTGCTCATTTTTCCACCCAAATGGCTATAAATATTTAAACGGAACACACTTGATGATACCCAACCTCCCTGGCATGCCTCGGTAGATTTTAAGCCCACACCACATCCAGAACCTGAGCCCATCCCTAAAACTGTTAGCTATAGCACACCGATTTATCCCGAAAATGACCCATTCATTTCGTTTTGCCTGTTTGTCCACCCGAATGGCCACAAAAATTTAAACGGACCACACAGGGATGATCCTTAACCTCCTTGGCACGCCCCCAAAACCATGGGCTATAGCACCTTGATTTGGCCCGTAAATGCCCCATTCGTGCTGTTTTGCCCGTTTGTCCGTCCAAATGACCATAAAAATTTACGAAAATCATAGTAGGACGATCCCTAACCTCCCTGGCATACCTCGATTGATTTTTGTCCCATAGAATGTCAGACCTCGGCGCACCCCAAAACCGTGGGCTATAGCACACCGATTTGACCCGAAAATAACTCATTCACGCAGTTTCTCCCATTTGTCCACCTAAATGTCCATGAAAATTTAAACAGACTACACTGGGATGATCCTCAACCTAACTGGAACGCCCTGCACAATTTCTCACACAGCACGCTCGGACCTGGGCCCACTCCCGAAACTATGGGCTATAGCAATCCGATTTGGCACTAAAATTCCTCGTTCGTGTAGTTTCACCCGTTTGTCTACCCAAATGGCCACGAAAAATTAAACGGATGACACATGGATAATCCCCAACCTCCATGGCATGCCCAAGTCGATTTTTGGCCGACAGCACACCCGGACCCCAGGCCTACCCCTAAAACCGTGGGATATAGCACACCGATTTAACCCAAAAATGCCCCGTTCGCGTTGTTTCTCACTTTTGTCCATCCAAATTGCCAGAAAAATTTAAACGGACCATATTGGGATGATCCCCAACCTCCCTAGCATGCCTCGGTCAATTATTATACTACAACACCGCCATACCCCGGGCCCACCCCCAAAATCGTGGGCTATAGCACACCGATTTATCCATAAAATGCTCCGTTCGTGCCGTTCCGCCCGTTTGTCCTCCCAAATGACCATAAAAATTTAAACAAACCACAATGGGATGATCTCGAACATTCCTGGCATGCCTCGGTCGATTTTTGTCCCATAACACGCCCGAACGCCAGGCCCACCCCCAAAACTGTGGGCTATAGCACACCGATTTAGCCTGAAAATACCCCATTGGCGCTATTTCACCCGTTTGTCCACCCAAATAGCCACAAAAATTTAAACGGACTATACTAGGATAATCTCCAACATCACTAGCATACCTCGATCAATATTTAGCCCATAACAAGCCTGAACACTAGGCCCACCCCCAAAACCGTGGGCTATAGTAGACTGATTGAGCCTAAAAATGCCGTATTCGCGCCATTTCGCCCGTTTTTTCACCAAAATGGCCACAAAAATTTAAACAGACCACACTTGGATGATCCCCAACCTCCCTGGTATGCCCAGTCAATTTTTAGCCCATTGCAAGCCCGGCCCCCGAGCCTACCCGCACAATCATAGGCTATAGAATATTGTTTTGGCCCGAAAATGCCCCGTTTGCGCTATTTCGCCTGTTTGTCCACCCAAATGGCCACAAAAATTTTAACAGACCATACTAAAATGATCCTAAACCCCCTAGCATGCCCTAGTCAATTTTTGACCCACAGCACACCCGGTCCCTAGGTTCACCCCCGAAACAGTGGGCTATAGCACAATGATTTGGCCCAAAAATGCCCCGTTCGTGTCGTTTCCCCCGTTTGTCCACCCAACTAGCCACAAAAATTTAAACGTACCACAAAGGGATGAACCACAACCTCTATGGCACATCCCGATCAATTTTTGGCCTACAGCACGCCCGGACCCCAGGCCCACCCCCATAATCGTGGGCTATAGCACACTGATTTTGACCGAAAATGTCCCATTTGCACTGTTTTGCCCATTTTTCCACTTTAATGGATACTATAATTTGAACGGACCACACTGGGACGATACCTAAAATCCCTAGAATGTCCCATTTAATTTTTTCCCTTGTCACTTCCGAGCCCACCCCCAAAACCGTGGTCTATAGCACACCGATGTGGCCCAAAAATGCCCTGTTCGCATTATTTCTCCCATTTGTCCACCAAATTGGCCACGAAAATTTAAACAAAACACACCGGGATGATCCCCAACCTCACTGGTATGCCCTGATCAATTTTTGACGCACAACATGCTCCGACCCCGGGCCTGCCCCCGAAACAGCGTGCTATAGCACACTGATTTGGCCCGAAAATGCCCTGTTTGTGCTGTTTTGCTCGTTTGTCCACCCAAAAGGCCACAAAAATTTAAACGGACTACACTGAGATAATCCCTAAGCTTCCTGGCATGCACGTTTGATTTTTGAACTATAGCATGCTTGGGCCCACCCCTAAAATAGTAGGCTATAGCACACTGATTAGGCCTGAAAATGCCCCGTTGACACTGTTTCGCCCATTTGTCCATCCAAATCGCCATAAAAATTTAAACGTACCATAATGGGATGATCCCCAACCTTCCTGGCATGCCACAACCGATTTTTAGCCCCTAGCACTCTCGGACCCCAGGCCCACCCCCAAAACTATGGGCTATAGCACACCAATTTGGCTCGAAAATTCCCCGTTCGTGCCGCTTCACTCGTTTGTCCACCCAAATATCCATTAAAATTTAAATGGACCACACTGGGATAATCCCCAACCTCCCAGGCATGCCCAGATTGATTTTCAACCTATAGCACGCCCAGACCCCGGGCCCACCCCCAAAAACCAGGCCTATAGCACACTGATTTGGCCTGAAAATGCCCCGTTCACACCGTTTTGCCCGTTTGTCCACCCAAATGGCCATGAAAAATTTAACGGACCATATTGGGTCAATCCCCAACCTCCCTGGTTCACTCCGATCAATTTTCTTCCAATAGCACACCTGGACCCCAGGCCCACCCCCAAAACCGTGGGTTATAGCACACCGATTTTGCTCGAAAATGCCCCATTCACGTTGTTTCGCCCGTTTGTCCTCCTAAATGGATACAAAAATTTAAACAGACCATATTGGGATGATCCCAACCTCCCTGGCATGCCCCAATCGATTTTTGTCCCAAAGCATGCTCAGACCCTCGGCCTGCCCCTAAAACCGTGGGATATAGCACACCGATTTCACCCGAAAATGTGCCATTCATGCTATTTCTCCCGTTTGTCCATCCAAATGGCAACAAAAATTGAAACAGACAGTAATGGGACAATCCCCAACACCCTGGCATGCCTCGGTCAACTTTTCGCCCACAGCACACTCAAACCCTGGGCCTACCCCAAAATCGTGGGATATAGCACACCGATTTGGCCCAAAATTGCCCCGTTCGTGCCGTTTCTCCCATTTGTCCTGCCAAATGGCCAAAAAAATTTAAACGAACCTCACTGGGATGATCTTCAACATCCCTGACGTGCCCCAATCGATTTTTAGCCCATAGCATGCCCGAACCCCTAGCCCACCCCCGAAATTGTGGGCTATAGCACACTGATTTGGCCTAAAAATGCCCCGTTCGCATTGTTTTGCCCGTTTTACCACCCAAATGGTCACAAAAATTTAAACGGACCATATACAGGGATGACCCCCAACCTTCCTAGTATGGCTCGGTTGATTTTTGGCCCATAGCATGCCCAAAACCTCGGCCCACCCTTAAAACTGAAGGTTGTAGCACGCCGATTAGCCCAAAAATGCCTCATTTTGCCTGTTTGACCGCCCAAATAGCCATTAAAATTTAAACGGACCATAATGGGATGATTCGCAACCTCCCTAGCATGCCCCGATTGATTTTCGGCCCATAGAATGCTCGAAACTTGGGCCCACCCCCAAAACTGTGGTCTATAGCACACCAATTTGGCTCGAAAATGCCCTGTTTGCGCCGTTTCACTCGTTTGTCCACCCAAATATCCATTAAAATTTAAACGAACCACACTGGGATGATCCCCAACCTCCCTGGCATGCCTGAGTCAATATTCAACCCATATCACGCTCAAACCCTAGGCCCACCCCCAAAATCATGGGCTATAGAACACTGATTTAGCCCGAAAATGCTTCGTTTGCACCGTTTCGACTATTTGTCCACCCAAATTGCCAGGAAAATTAAAACAAACTACACTGGGATGATCCGCAACCTCCCTGGCATGCCCCGATCAATTTTTGGGCTACAGCACGCCCGTTCCCCAATCCCTCCCCCAAAACCGTGGGCTATAGCACACCGATTTAGCCTAAAAATGCCCCCATTTGCACTGTTTCGCCCGTTTGTCTACCCAAATGGCCACAAAAATTTAAATAGAACACACTGGGATAAGCCTTAACCTCTCTGGAATGCCCTATTATTTTTCGGCCCACAGCAAACTCAGACCCCAGGCACACCCCCAAAATCGTGAGCTATACCACACCGCTTTGTCTCGAAAAATGTCCCATTTGTGTTGTTTTACCCATTTGTCCACCCAAATGGACACAAAAATTTTAATGGACCATATTAGAACGATCCCATACCTCCCTGGCACGCCCTGGCCAATTTTTGGCCCTAAACTGTAGGCTATAGCACAACGATTTCGCCTGAAAATGCCCCATTTGTGCCATTTCGAATGTTTGTCCACCCAAATGGCCACAAAAATTTAAACGAACCACACTGGGATGATCCCCAACCTCCCTGGCATGCCCCGATCAATTTTTGGTCCATAGAACACCTGGACCCCGAGCCCACCCCCAAAATTATGGGTTATAGCACACCGATTTGGACCAAAAATGCCCCGTTTACGCCGTTTTGCCTGTTTGTCCATCTTAAAGGCTACAAAAATTTAGAGAACCATACAGCGATAATCCCAAACCTCCTTGGCATATCCCGTTCAATTTTTTTCCCATAGAACATTCGAACCTCGATCCCACCCCCAAAATCGTGGGCTATAGCACACCTACTTGACCCGAAAATATCCCATTCATGATGTTTCTCCCATCTGTCCACCCAAATAGCCACAAAAATTTAAACGGACTACACTGGGACGATCCCCAACTTCCCTGGTACGCCCTGGTCAATTTTTGTCCCACAGAACGCCTGGACCCTGGGCTCTCCCCACTAAAACTGTGGGCTAGCACATCGATTTATCCTGAAAATGCCCTATTCACATCGTTTCACTCGTTTGTCCACCCAAATGGCCACAAAAATTTAAAAGGACCAAACTGGGACGTTACCCAACCTTCCTGGCATGCCCCAGTAAAATTTTTGCCCACAGCACGCCCGGACCCCAGGCCCACCCTAAAACCGTGGGCTATAGCACACAGATTTGGCCAAAAATTCTCCGTTCGCGCTGTTTCGCCCGTTTATCCACCTAAATATCCGCTAAAATTTAAACGAACCACACTGGGATGATCTCCAACCTCCCTAGCATGGCACAACTAATTTTCGACCAATAGGACGCTTGGACCCCAGGCTCACCCAGTAACTGTGGGCTATAGTACACCGATTTTGCTCAAAAATGCCCCGTTTGTAACGTTTTACCCGTTTGTCTACCCAAATGGCCACAAAAATATAAAAAGACTATACTAAGATGTTCCCCAACCTCCCTGGTATGCCCTAGTTAATGTTTTGCCCAGAACAAGCATGAACCCCGAGCCCTCCCCCAAAACAGTTGGCTATAGCACACCGATTTGGTCCAAAAATGCCCCGTTCGCACTGTTTCGCTTGTTTGCCCATCCAAATGGCCACAAAAATTTAAATGGGCGACACTGGGATGATCTCCAACCTCCCTGGCATGCCTCAGTCAATTTTAGAACCATAGCATGCCCGAACCCTAGGCCAACCCCTAGAATCTTGGGCTATAGCACACTGATTTGGCTTGAAAATGCCCCATTATCGCTGTTTTGCCTGTTTCTCCATCCAGATGGCCACAAAAATTTAAAAGGGCCATACTAGGAAGATCCTCAAACTCCCTGGTATGGTTTGGTCAATTTTTGACCCATAGCACGCTCGAACCCAGGTCCCACACCCAAAAACATGACCTATAGCACGCCGATTTGGCCCAAAAATGCCCCGTTAATGCTGTTTTGCCTATTTGTCCACCCAAATAGCCACGATAATTTAAATGGACCACACTGAGAAGATCCCCAACCTACTTAGCATTCCTCGATCAATTTTTGATCCACAGTACGCTCGTACCCCGAGCCCACACCTAAAACCGTGGGGTATAGCACACAGATTTAACATAAAAATGCCCCGTTTGTGCCATTTTGCCTGTTTGTTAACCTAAATAGCCACAAAAATTTAAACGGTCCACACTGGAATAATCCCTAACCTACCTGGCATGCGCCGGTCAAATTTCAGACCACAGCACGCCCAAATCCCGATCCCACCACCAAAATTGTGGGCTATAGCACACTGATTTGGCCAAAAAATACCCCATTTGCATCGTTTGACCCGTTTGTCCACCCAAATAGCCATGAGAATTTAAATGGACCACACTGGATGATTCCAACCTCCCTGGTATGCCCAGGTCAATTTTTGGCCCGTAACATGCCGGACTCTAGGCCCACCCTCAAAACCATGGGCTATAGCACACCAACTTGGCCCAAAAATGCTCTGGTCACGTTGTTTCTCCCATTTGTCTACCCAAATGGCCACAAAAATTTAAACGGACCATACTGGGATGATCCCCAACCTCCCTGTCATGCCTCAGTTGATTTTCATCCCACAACACAGCCGAACCCCTGGCCCACCCTGAAACCTTGGGCCATAGCACACTAATTTGGTTCAAAAATGGCCCATTCGCGTTGTTTCGCCCTTTTGTCCACCCAAATTGCCACAAAAATATAAACAAACCATACTGAAACGATCCCCAACCTCCCAAACATACCTCGATTAATTTTTGAACCACATCATGCCTGGACCCTAGGCCCACCCCTAAAATCGTGGGCTATAGCACATCGATTTAGCCCAAAAATGAACCATTCACATCGTTTCGCTCATTTGTCCATCCAAATATCAACAAAAATTTAAACGGACTAAACTGGGATCATCCCTAACTTCCTTGGCATACCCTAATCAATTTTCAGCCCACATCATGCCCAGACTCCGGGCCCAAACTCAAAACCGTGGGCTATAGTACACTGATTTGGCATGAAAATGCCCCGTTTGTGCTATTTCGCCCGTTTATTCACCCAAATAGCCACAAAAATTTCATCGAACCCCACTGGGATGATTTGAAACCTCCCTGACATCTCCCGATCGATTTATGTCCCATAAGACACCCGAAACTTAGGCCCACCCCCAAAATCGTGGACTATAGCACACCGATTTAGCCCGAAAATACCCCGTTCGCACCATTTCGCCCGTTTGTCCTCCCAAATGGCCAAAAAAATTTAAACAGATCATATTGGGACGATTTGTAACCTCACGGACATGCCCCAGTTGATTTTTAGCCTACAACACATTCGTATCTCAGGCCCACCCCCAAAACTGTGTGCTATGGCAAACCTATTTGGCCCGAAAATGCCCCATCCACGCCGTTTCACTCGTTTGTTTTCCCAAATGGCCACCAAAATCTAAACGGACCATACTGGATTATCCTAACCTCCCTGAAATGCCCCGGTCAATTTTCAGACCACATCACGATTGAGCCCTGAGCCCACCCCCAAAATCGTGGGCTTAAGCACACTGAAATGGCCCAAAGTTCTCCGTTCATGCCGTTTCGCCCGTTTGTCCACGCAAATGACCACTAAAATTTAAACGGACCACACTGGGATAATCCCTAACCTCCCTGGGGCACCTCAGTCAATTTTTTGCAAACAGCACACTCGGACCCCGGGCCCACCCCCGAAACCATAAGATATAGTACATCGATTTGGCCTAAAAATGCTCCATTCACGCCATTTCTCATATTTGTCCATAAAAATGGCCAGAAAAATTTAAACCGACTACACTAAGACAATCCCCAACCTTCCTGGCATACAATTTTTGGACCACAGCACGCCCGGACCCTGGGCCTACCCCCAAAACCGTGGGTTACAGCACACCGATTTGGCTAAAAAATACCCCGTTCGTACCGTTTCGCTTGTTTGTCTATCCAAATGGCCATGAAATTTAAACGGGCCACACTGGGACTATCCCCAACCTCCCTGGCATGCCATATTAATTTTTGTCCCACAGCACGCCTAAAACCTTGTCCCACCCCCAAAACCGTGGGCTATAGCACACCGATTTAGCCCTAAAATGCCCCGTTCACACTGTTTTGCCTATTTGTCCATCTAAATGGACACAAAAATTTAAATGGGCCATACTAGGATGAATCCCAATATCCCTGGCATACCTCGGTCGATTTTTGGCCCATAGAACGCCCGAAACCTAGGCTCACCCCCAAAATCGTAGGCTATAGCACACCGATTTGGCCCAAAAATGCCCCATTCAAGCTATTTCTCCCGTTTGTCCCCCCAAATGGCCACAAAAATTTAAACGAACCACACTGGGATGATTCCCAACCTCCTTGGCATGCCTCGGTCACTTTTTGGTCCACATAACGCCCGGACCCCGGGCCCACACCCAAAATGGTAGGCTATAGCACACCGATTTTGCTCGAAAATGCCCTATGAGAAATGTTTCGCCCTTTTGTTCACTCAAATGGACACAAAAATTTAAATGGACCATACTGGCACTATTCCCAACCTCTTGTAATGGACCAATCGATATTTGGCCCACAACACACCATGAACTTGGGCCAACCCTAAAATCGTGGGCTATAGCATACCAACTTGGCCCGAAACTGCCCCGTTCACACAGTTTCACCCATTTTTTAACCTAAATGGCCTAGAAAACTTAAACGAACCATACTGGGATGATTCTCAACCTCCCTGGCATGCCCCAATTATTTTTAGCATAAAACACGCCCGTAGCTCGGGGCCACCCCCAAAACCGTAGGCTATTGCACACCAATTTGGCCCAAATATGCCCCGTTCATGCCGTTTTGCCTGTTTGTCCATCCAAATGGCCACAAAAATTTGAAAGGGATAAACTGGACGATCCCTGACCTCCCATTCATGCCTCGATCAATTTTTGGTCCACATCACGCCTGGAACCTAGCACCAGCTCCAAAACCGTGGGCTATAGCACCCCGATTTAGCCCAAAAATACCTAGTTTGCACCGTTTCGCCCGTTTGTCCAACCAAATGGCCTCCAAAATTTAAATGGACCACACTGAGATGATTCTAAAGCTCCCTGGCATACCCCAATTGATTTTTAGACCACAGCACACTCGGACCCCAGGACGACCCCCTAAATCGTTGGCTATATTACAATGATTAGGATCGAAAAAGTCCTGTTCGCGCCGTTTTTCCTGTTTGTCAACCTAAATGGCCAAAGAAATTTAAAAGGACCATACTAGCATGATTACTAATGTACCTGGCATGCCTCGGTCTATGTTTAGCCTACAGCACGCCCGGACCCTAGTCCCCTCCCCAAAACCGTGGCCTATAGCACACTGATTTGGCCCGAAAATGGCCCATTTTTTTTGTTTTAGTAGTTTGTCCACTCAAATGGCCACAAAAATTTAAACAGACCATAATGGGATGATCCCAAACCTCCCTAGCACGCCCCGGTCGATTTTCAGCAAATAGCACATTGATTTGACCCGAAAACTCCCCGTTCGCACCGTTTCACTCATTTGTCAACGCAAATGGCCACGAAAATTTAAGCGGACAATATTGTGACAATCCCAACATACCTGGTATACCCAGTCAATTTTTTGCCCATAGCATGATCAGACCTCGGCCCAACCCCTAAACCGTGGGCATTAGCATACTGATTTGTCCCGAAAATGCCCTGTTTGTGTCGTTTCACCCGTTTGTCCACCCAAATGGCCATGAAAATTTAAACGGACCACACTGGGATGATCCCCAACCTACCTAGAATTTCCCGGTCAATTTTTATCCCATAGAACGCCCGAACATCTGGACCACCCCCAAAACCATGGGCTATTGCGCACCGATTTAGCCTAAAAATGTCCCATTCTCATCGTTTTGCCCGTTTGTCCATCCAAATGGACACGAAAATTTAAACGGACCACACAGGGATGATATTCAACATCCCGGGCACGTTTTTTTGATTTTAGGCCCACAGCACGCTCGAACCCCAGGCCTACCCCTAAAACTGTGGGTTATAGTACACCGATTTGGCAAGAAAATGCCCCATTTGCGTCGTTTTGCCCATTTGTCCACCCAAACGATCACAAAAAATTAAAAATACCATACTGGAACGATCCCCAATCTCCCTGACACGCCCCAGACATTTTTCAGCCCACAGCACGCTAGGACCCCGAGCCCACCTCAAAAACTGTAGGTTATAGCACATCGATTTGGCCTGAAAATGCTCTTTCCATGCTGTTTCGCCCATTTGTCTACCCAAATGACCACGGAAAATTGAACAGACCACACTGGGACAATCCACAACCTCCCTAACATGCCCAGATCAATTTTTGGCCCACAACATACCCGAACCCAAGGCCCACCCCCAAAACCGTGGGATATAGCACACCAATTTGGCCTAAAAATACCCCGTTCGTGCCGTTTCACCCGTTTTTCCACCCAAATGGCCACAAAAATTTAAATCGACCATACTGGAATGATCCTCAACCTCCCTTGCACGCCCTGATCAATTTTTTACCTATAGCATGCCCGGATCCCGGGCCCATCCCTTTAACCGTGGGCTATAGCCCACCGATTTTGCCCAAAAATATCCCGTTCGCTTTAGCCCTTTTGTCCACTAAAATGGCCACAAAAATTTAAACAGACCATATTATGATGATCCTCAACCCCCTGAGATGGCCTGGTTGATTTTCAGCCCACAGCACGCTCGAACCTCAGTCTTACCCCCGAAACCGTAGGCTATAGCACACAGATTTGGCCAAAAAATGCCCCATTTGAGCTGTTTTGCGTGTTTGTCGACCCAAATGGACACAAAAATTTAAACAAACTACACTGGGATGATCCCCAACCTTCCGAGAATCCCCCAGATGATTTTTGGCCAACAATAAGCTCGAACTAGGGCCCACCCCCGAAACCATGGGCTATAGCACACCGACTTGGCTCGAAAACTTCCCATTCATTCTGTTTCACCCGTTTGTCTACCTAAATGGCCACAAAAATTTAAATGGACCATAGTGGGATGATCCTTAACCTTCCTGGCATGCCACAATTAATTTTTGGCCTATAAAATAGCCCAGACCCCAGGACCACCCCCAAAACCGTGGACTATAGCACACTGATTTGGCCCTAAAACTCTTTGTTCACATTGTTTTACCTGTTTGTCCACCCAAATGGCCAAAAAAAATTTTAACTGACCACACCGACACAATCCCCAACAACTCTTGCATCCCCCGATAGATTTTTGGCCCATGACACACCAAGACCCCGGGCCCACCCCCAAAAACCGTGGGCTATATCACACCGATTTGGCCAAAAAATGCTCCGTTCATATCGTTTCACCTGTTTGTCCACCCAAATGGCCACAAAAATTTAAAAGAACCACACTAGGATGATGCCCAACCTCCCTGGCATGCCTTGGACAATTTTTGGACCATAGCACGCCTGGACCCCGGGCCCACCCTTGAAACCGTGGGCTATATAGCACACCAATTTGGCGTGAAAATGCCTCGTTAGTGCTAATTTTCCTGATTTTTCAAGAAAATGGCCATGAAAATTGAAACGAACTATACTGGGATGATCCCCAACCTCCCTGGCATGCCTCAATCAATTTTTACCCCACAACACGCCTAGACCCTAGGCCCACCCAAGAAACCGTAGGATATAGCACACCGATTTGGCATGAAAATATTCCGTTAGCATCGTTTCGCCCGTTTGTCTACCCAAATAGCCACAAAAATTTAAAGGGCCATACTGGAATAATCCCCAACCTCTCTGGCATGCCTCAGTCGATTTTTGGCCCACAGTACTCCTAGACCCCAGGCTAATCCCTAAATCTGTGAGCTATAGGACACTGATTTAGCCTGAAAATGCCCGCTCACACTGTTACTCCTATTTGTCCACCCAAATGGCCATGAAAGTTTAAACGGACCACACTGGGATGATCCTCAGCCTCCCTGGCATGCCTCAGATGATATTTGGCCCTCAGCATGCTCGGACCCCGGGTACACCCCCAAAACCATCGGCTATAGCACATCGATTTGCCCGAAAAATGCCCATTCGCGCCGTTTCAGTCGTTTGTCCATCCAAATGGCCTCAAAAATTCAAACGGACCAAACTGGGATGACACCCAACTAACCTGGAACGGGTCAGTTAATTTTCAAACTACAGCATGCTCGTACCCCTGGCCCACCCCAAAATCATGGGCTATAGCACACCGATTTGACCCGAAAATGCTCTATTCGCACCGTTTCGCCCATTTGTCCAACCAAATGGCCAAAAAAATTTAAATGAAACACACTGGGATGATCCCCAACCTCCCTGGAAGGCCTCAGTGAATTTGTAACCCACAGCTACCCCAAACCTTGGGCTCACCCCTAAAAATGTGGACTATAGCACATCGGTTTTACCTAAAAATGTCCTATTTGCATCGTTTTGGCCTAAACCACACTCAAAACCTGGGCCCACCCTCAAAATCGTGGGATATTGCACATTGATTTGGCCCAAAATGCCCTGTTCGCGTTGTTTCGCCCGTTTCTACACCTAAATAGTCAAAAAATTTTAACGGACAATACTGGGACAATCTCCAACCTCCATGGCATGCCCTGGACAATTATCAGCCCACAACACACCCGAAACACAGGCCAAACCCCAAAATCGTGGGCTATAGCACACCGATTTTGTCCAAAAACTCTCCGTTCGTGCCGTTTTGCCCGTTTGTCCACCCAAATGGCCACGGAAATTTAAATAAACCACACTGGATGATACCCAATCCCCCTGGCATGCCCTGGTCAATTTTTGGTCCATATCACGCCTGGACCACGGGCGCCACCCCAAAATCGTAGTCTATGGCACACAGATTTGGCTTGAAAATGCCCCGTTCGTGCTGTTTCTCCCGTTTGTCAACCCAAATGACCACAAAAAATTAAACGGACTACACTGGGATGATCCCCAACCTTCCTGGCATTCCCCACTCAATTTTTGACCCAAAACACGCCCAGACCCTGGGCCTACCCCCGAAACCATGGGTTGTAGCACACCAATTTGGCATGAAAATGCCTTGTTTGCGACGTTTCACCGTTTATCCTTTCAAATTCCACAAAAAATTAAATGGAATATACTGAAATGATCCCCAATCTCCCTGGAATTCCTTGATCGAGACCCAGACCCCAATCTCACCCACAAAACCGTGGGCTATAGCACATCAATTTGGCCCGAAAAAGCACCGTTCGCGCTATTTCACCCGTTTGTCAACCCAAAGGGCCACAAAAATTTCAATGGACCACACTAGGACGATCCCAATCTCCCTAGCATGCCCTAGTCGATTTTTGGCCCACAACACTCCTGGATCCCAGACCCACCCCCAAAATCGTGGGCTATAGCACACCGATTTAGCTCAAAAATGCCTCGTTCGAGCCGTTTCGCCCGCTTGTCAACCCAAATGGCCACAAAAATTTAAACGAACCACACTGGGACTATCCCCAACATCCCTGGCATGCCCTAGTCAATTTTTGGCCCCAGCATTCCCGAACCTCGATCTCAACCCCAAATCTATGGGTTATAGCACACCGATTTGTCCTAAAAATGCCCCTTTTGTGCCGTTATACCAGTTTGTCCACCTAAATGGCCACTAAAATTTAAACACACCACAATGGAACAATTCCAAACTGCCCTGGAATAACTCGGTCGATTTTTATCCCACAGCACGCCCGGAACCTGGGCCCACCTCCAAAATCGTGGGCTATAGCACATCGATTTGGCCTAAAAATTCCCCGTTTGCACCGTTTTACCTTTTTGTCCAGCCAAAGGGCCAATAAAAGTTTAACAGACCATACTGGATTGATCCCCAACCTCTCTGGCATGCTTCGGTTGATTTTTATCCCACAGTACACCCGGAACCCAGGTGCATCCCCCAAACCATGGGCTATAGCACACAAATTTGGCCCAAAAATGCCCCGTTCATGTTGTTTCACCCATTTTCCCACCAAAATAGACACAAAAATTTAAACGGACCACGCTGGAATGATCTCTAACCTTCCTGGCATGCGATGGTTGATTTTTGACCCACAACATGCCCGAACCTCGGGCCCACCCTTGAAACTGTGGGCTATAGCATACCGATTTGGTACGAAAATGCCCCGTTCATGCCGTTTCGCAGGTTTATCCACCCAAATAACTAGGAAAAATTATGCCCAATCTCACTGGCATGCCCAGGTCTATTTTTGACCCACAACACACTCGAGCCCTGGGGCCCCCCAAAGATCTTGGGCTATAGCATACCGATTTGGCCCAAAAATGCCCCGTTCGCATTATCTCACCCTTTTGTCAACCCAAATGGCCACAAAAATTTAAACGGACCACACTGGGATGATCCCCAACCTTCTACGCACGCTTCGATTGATTTTCGGCCTACAACATGCTCGGACCCCGGGCCCACCCCCAAAACCATGGGTTATAGCATACCAATTTGGCCTAAAAATGCCCCGTTTGCATTGTTTAGCCCGTTTGTCTACCCAAATGGCCACAAAAATTAAAATATACCACACAGGGACTTTTCTATTCCAATCTCCCTAGCATGCCTCGGTCAATTTTTGGCCCACAGCACGCCCGACCTTAGGTCCACCTCTGAATCCAAGGGCTATAGCACACCAATTTGGCCCAAAAATACCTCGTCCGTTTGTCAACCTAAATGGACGCTAAAATTTAAATGGACCATACTGGGATGATCCCCAAACTCCATCCCACACTAGGACCTCGGGCCCAACCCCAAAACCGTGGGCTATAGCACATCGATTTGGCCCAAAAATGCCACGTTCACGCCGTTTTGCCGTTTGTACACCCAAATGGTGACAAAAATTTAAACAGACCACACTGGGATGATCCCTAACCTCTCTAGGATGCCTCGATTGATTTTTGTCGCACAGTACACCCGAAACCCGGGACCACCCCCAAAACCATGGGCTATAGCACACCGATTTAGCCCAAAAATGCCCCGTTCGTTTTGCTCGTTTATCCATCTAAATGGCCACAAAAATTTAAATGGAACATAATAGGACTATCTCCAATCTTCCAGGCATGGCCCGATCAATTTTATAACCACAGAACACCCGAACCTCGAGCCCAACCCCAAAACCATAAGCCAATTTGGGTTGAAAATGCCCTATTTGCGCCATTTTGCCTGTTTGACCATCAAAATAGCCACAAAAATTTAAATGGACCACACTGGGACTATCCCCAACCTCCCTGGCACTCCTCAATCGATTTTTAGCAATAGGATACTCGGAATCCGAGCCTACCCCAAAACCGTGCGCTATAGCACACCGATTTGGGCTGAAAATGCCCAATTCGCATCATTTTGCTCGTCTGTCCACCTAAATGGCTAGGAATATTTAAAAAAACTACACTGGGAAGATACCCAACCTCCTTGGCATGCCCCAGTAGATTTGTGGCCCACAGAATGCCCGAATCCCGAGCCCACCCCCAAAATCGTGTGATATAGCACACCGATTTGTCCTAAACATGTCTCGTTCACATCGTTTTGCCTGTTTGTCCACCCAAATGGCCATGAAAAATTAAACAAACCACACTCAGAAGATCCCCAACCTCCCTATCACACCTCAGTCAATTTTTGACCAACAGCATGCTCGACCCCGGGCTCACCCCCTAAACCATGAGCTTCAGCACACCGATTTAGTCTAAAAAATCCTCGTTCATACCATTTCTCTCATTTTTCCACCCAAATATCCCTAAACCGACGGCTATAGCCCATCGATTTACCTTGAAATGCCCCTTTCGCACCGTTTCACCCGTTTGTCCAACCAAATGGCCACAAAAATTAATGAAAGAACACTAGGATAATTCCCAACCTCCCTAGCAGTTCCCAGTCAATTTTTAAACCTCAGCACACTCGTACCTTGGGCCCATCTCCAAAACCATGGGCTATAGCACACCGATTTGGCCCAAAAATACTTCATTCATGCTGTTTCACCGGCTTATCCACCCAAATGACCACGAAAATTGAAACGGACCACACTGAAGATCCCCAAACTCTTTGGCATGTTTCAGTTAATTTTTAGACCATAGCATGCTCGGACCCCAGGCCTACCCTAAAACCATAGTCCATAGCACACCGATTTGGCCTGAAAATGCCTCTATCATGTCGTTTCGCCTGTTTGTCTACCCAAATAGACACTAAAATTTAGATGGACCATACTGGAATGATCCCCAACCTTCCTGCAAAGCCTCGTTTGATTTTTGTCCCACAGCAAGCCCGAACCCCGGCCCCACGCTCGAAACCGTGGGCTATAGCACATCGATTTGGCTTGAAAACTCATTGTTCGCGCTGTTTCGCCCGTTTGTCCACCAAATAGCCACAAAAATTTAAACGTACCTCACTTAGACGATCTTCAACCTCCCTGGCATGCCCCGGTCAATTTTAGGCCCACAGAAATCCCTAACCCCGGGACCACTCCCAAAACTGTGGACTATAACATATCGATTTAGCCCGAAAACTTCCTGTTCGCATCGTTTCACTCGTTTGTCCACCCAAATGACCAAGAAAATTTAAACGGACCACACTGGGATGATCCCCAACATCCCTGTCATTCCCCAGTCGATTTTCGGTCAACATCAAGCCCGGAATCAGGGCCCTACCCTAAAATTATGGGCTATAGCACATCGATTAGGTCCAAAAATGCCCCATTCACGCTGTTTCGCACGTTTTCCCACCTGAATAGCCACAAAAATTTAAACGAACCATACTAGGATGTTACCCAACCTCCCTGCAAGCCCTGGTCAATTTTTGGCCCACAACATGCCCGGACCTCGGGACTACACCAAAAACCGTGGGCTAGAGCATACTGATTTAGCTCGAAAATGCCCCGTTTGTATTATTTTGCCTTATTGTCCACTAAAATAGCCACAAAAATTTAAACGGACCACACTGTGATGATACCAACCTTCCTGGAATGCCTCGATTGATTTTCAGACCACAGCACACTCAAACCCTGAGCCCACACAAGAAACCGTAGGCTATAGTACATCGATTTGGCCTGAAAACGCACCATTCGCGATGTTTCACCCATTTTCCACCTAAATGGACAGGATACCCAACCTCCTTTTCATGCCACAGTTAATTTTTGGCCTATAACATGCCCAGAATCTTATCCCAACCCCAAAATCATGAGCTATGGCACACCGATTTAGCCTGAAAATGCCCTATTCGCGTCGTTTTGCCTATTTTTCCACCCAAATGGTCACGAAAAATTAAAAAGACCACACTGGGAGGATCCCCAATCTCCCAGTCATGTCCCAAATGATTTTTGGCCAATAACACCTCCGAACCCCGGGCCCACCCCCAAAATCGTGGGCTACAGCATGCCGATTTAGCCCAAAAACTCCCCGTTCACGCTGTTTCACCTGTTTGTCCACCCAAATGGCCATCAAAATTTAAACAGCCACACTGGGATGATCCCCAACATCCCAACCCCAGACCCAGGGCCCACCCCTAAAACCGAGGGCTATAGCACACCTATTAGGCCCAAAAATGCCTCATTCATGCCGTTTCACCTGTTTGTCCATCCAAATGGCCACAAAAATTTAAATGGACCATACTGGGATGATCCAAAGCCTCCCTAGAACTTCTCGATCAATTTTTGGCCCACAACATGCCCGTATCCCAGGCCCACTACACCGATTTTGCTCAAAAAATGCTCCGTTCGCGCCGTTTCGCCCGTTTGTCCACCCAAATGGCCACACAAATTTAAAAGGACCACACTTGGATGATACCTAACCTCCCTGGTATGCCCCGGTAAATTTTTGGCACACAGCACGTCCGGACCCCAGGTGGACCCTCAAAACCATATGCTATGGCAGACCGATTCGGCCCAAAAATACCCCATTCGTGTCGTTTCGCCCATTTATCCACCCATTCTGGGACGATCCCCAACCTCCCTGGCATTCCTCAATTAATTTTTGGACCAGATAATGCATGGATTCCGGGCTCCCCACCAAAAATATGGGCTATATCATACCAATTTAGCACGAAAAGGCCCCGCGCGCACCGTTTTCCCCGTTCGTCCACCCAAAAGGCCACAAAAATTTAAACGGACCACACTGAGATGACCCTGAATATCCTTGGCATGCCCCGGTCAATTTTTGGTTAGCAGTACGCCCGAACCCGAGGCCCACCCTCAAAATAGTGTTCTATAGCACACCAATTTGTCTCAAAAACTCCCCGTTCACGATGTTTTCCCCATTTATCCACTCAAATGGCTACGAAAATTTAAACGGACCATGATGGGATGATCCCAAACCTCCCTAACATGCATCGATCAATTTTTGTCCCACAACATGCCCAGACCCCAAGCGCACCCCCGAAACCATGGGCTATAGCACATAGATTTGGTCCAAAAATGCCCCGTTCCCGCCGTTTTGTCCATTTGTACACACAAATGGCCATGAAAAATTGTACGGGCCACACTAGGATGATTACTAACCTCCCTGGCATGCCCCAGTTGATTTTAGGCCCACAGAAAGCCCAAATCCCGAGTGACCCCCAAAACAGTGGGCTATAGCACACCAATTTGTTTCAAAAATGCCCCGTTCGCGCTGTTTCGCCCGTTTGTTCAAACAAATGGCTACAAAATCTAGGACGATCCCTAACATCCCTGCCACGCCCCTATCAATATTTGGCCAACAGCACGCTCGGACCCCGGGCGGACCCCCAAAACAATGGGCTATGGCACACCGATTTTGCCCAAAAATGCCCCGTTCGCGTCGTTTCGCCCGTTTGTACACCCACATGGCAACTAAAATTTAAATGGGCCACACTGGGAAAATCCCCAACTTCCCTGGAATGCCTCAATTGATTTTTGGCCTACATTACGCTCGAACCCCGAGCCCACCCCCGAAACCGTGTGGTGTAGCACACTGATTTGGCCCTAAAATGCCTCGTTCTCGCTGTTTTACCCGTTTGTCCACTCAAATAGCCACTAAATTTTAAATGGACCATACTGGGATATTAACCAACCATCCTGGCATGCCCCGATTGATTTTTAGCCCATAGCACTCTTGGACCCCGGCAACCCCCCAAAATCATGGGCTATAGCACACCAATTTGGCTCAAAAATGCCCCATTTGTGCCGTTTTGCCTGTTTGTCCTCCCAAATAGCCACGTAACTTGAAACAAACCATAATGGAATGATCCTCAACCTCCTTGGAATGCCCTGATTAATTTTTGGCCCACATCACACCCGGACCCCGAGCCCACCCTCAAAACCGTGGGCTATAGCACACCGATTTAGCCCAAAGAAGCCCCGTTCGTATCGCTTCTCCTGTTTGTCCACCCAAATGGCCACAAAAATTTAAATGGATTACACTAGGACGATCCCAACCTCCCTGGCATGCCCAGGTTTATTTTCGGCCCTCAGCATGCCTGTACCTTAAGACAACCCCCAAAATCTTGTGCTATAACATATTGATTTGGCTCGAAACAACCCCGTTCATGCTGTTTCACCCATTTTTCCACCAAAATGTCCACGAAAATTTAAATGGACCACAAAAACATGATCTCCAACCTCTCCGGCAAGCCCCGATTGATTTTCAGCCCACAACAAGCCTGGACCTTGGGCCCACCCCCGAATTCGTGGGCTATAATACAATGATATGGCTCGAAATTACCCCGTTCGCTCTGTTTTGCCCGTTTGTCCACTTAAATAGATAATAAAATTTAAACAGACTAGAATGGGATGATCGCCAACCTCTCTAGCATGCCCCAGTCAATTTTTGGCCCACAGCACACTCGTACCTTGGGCCCAGCTCAAAACCATGGGTTGTAGCACACCGATTTTGCTCGAAAATGCCCTGTTCTCTCCGTTTTACATTTTTGTCCACACAAATGGCCACAAAAATTTAAAAAGACCATACGGGATGATCCCCAACCTCCTTGGCATGCCCTAATCAATGTTTGGCCCACAGCACGCCCGGACCCCAGCTGCACACCCAAAATAGTGGTCTATAATGCACTAATTAGGCCCAAAAATGCCCCATTCCTGCTGTTTCGCCCGTTTGTCCACCCAAATAGCCATGAAAATTTAAACGAACCACACTATCACGATCCCCAACCTTTCGGTCATCCCCTGTTCAATTTTCAACCCACAGCATGCCCAGACCGCGGGCCCACCCTCAAAATCATGGGTTGTAGCACACCGATTTGGTCCGAAAATACCTTGTTTGCACCATTTTCCCGTTTATCCACCCAAATTGCCAATCAATTTAAAAATACTACACTGAGATAATACCCAATCTCCCTGGCTCACCTCGATAGATTTTTAGCCAATAGCATGCCCAGACCCCAGATCCACCCCCAAAATCGTGGGTCATAGCACATCGATTTGCCCCAAAATTTCCCCGTTTGCACCATTTCACCCGTTTGTCCACCCAAATGGCCACAAAAATTTAAACGAGCCATACCGAGATGATCTTCAACCTACCTGGCATGCCCCGATCAATTTTTGGCCAACAGCACATGCGTACCCTAGGCCCACCCCTAAAACCGTGGGCTATAGCATACTGATTTGACCCGAAAAATTCCATATTCCCATTGTTTTGCCTGATTATCCACCGAAAAGGTCATGAAAATTTAAACATATCATACTGGGATGATATCGAACCTCCCTGGCATGCCCCGGTGGATTTTAGGCCCACAGCACGCCTGGACCCTGGGCCCACCCTCAAAACCGTGGGCTATAGCACACCGATTTGGCCCAAAAATGCCCCATTCGCACCCTTTCATCCATTTGTCCACCAAAATAGCCACAAAAATTTAAATGGACCAAACTGATATGATCTCCAATATCCCTGGCATTCCCCTATTAATTTTTGACCCACAACATGCTTGGACCCCGGGTCCACCCCTGAAATTGTGGGTTATAGCACAGCGATTTGACCCAAAAATGCCTCGTTTGTGCCGTTTCGCCCATTTGTCCACCCAAACGGCCACAAAATTTAAATAGACCACACTGGGATGATCCCAACCTCCCTAGCATGGCTCTATCAATTTTTGGCCCATAACATGCCTGGACCCCAGGTCAATCCCCGAAACTGTGGGCTATAGCACAATGATTTGGCCTGAAAATGCTTTGTTCGTGCCTTTTTGCCCGTTTATCCTCTAAAATGGCCATGGAAATTTAAACCAACCATACTAAGATGATCCCTAACCAACCTGGCAGGCCCCAAATGATATTCGACCCACAACACGCCTGGACCCCCACCCCACCCCCCAAAATCGTGGCTTGTAGCACACAGATTAGGCCCGAAATCACCCCGTTCACGTTGTTTTGCCCGTTTTCCCACTAAATGGCCACAAAAATTTGAAAAGACCACACTGGGATGATACCCAACCTCCCTGTCTCACCCCTATCAACTTACGGCCCATAACAAGCCTAAACCCCAAGCCCACCCCTAAAACCGTGGGTTATAGTACACTGATTTAGATCGTAGTGCCTCGTTCATGCTATTTTGCCCATTTGTACACACAAATGGCCACAAAAATTTATACAAATCACACTGGGAGGTTGCCTAACCTCCCTGGTATTCCCCGTTCAATATTTGGCCCACAGAAAGTCCGAACCACGTGCCCACCCCCAAAACCGTAGGCTAAAGCACATCAATTTGGCTTGAAAATGCCCCATTCACACTGTTTCGCCCGTTTTTCCAACCGAATGGCTATAGAATTTAAACGGACCATACTAGGAGGATCCCCAACCTCCCTGGTATGCCCTGATTGATTTTCAGCCCACAGCACACATGGGTCACCCCAAAATCGTGGGCTATAGCACACTGATTTGGCTAAAATATGCCCCGTTCTTGTTGTTTCGCCCGTTTATCCACCGAAAGAGCCACGTAAATTTAAATAGACCACACTGGGATGATCCACAATCTCCCTAACATGCCCTGATTAATTTTTATCCCATAACACGCCTGGACCCCGGGCCCACTCTCAAAACCGTGGGCTATAGCACACCGATTTGGCCTAAAAATGCTCCATTCGCATTGTTTCTCCCATTTGTCCACCCGAATGGCCACAAAAAATTAAATAGACTACACTAGGACTATCCCACCCTCTCTGGCAAAGCCCTGTTGATATTCGGCTCACAGCACGCCTGGACCCCAAGACCACCCCCAAAATCATGCAGTATAGGATATTCGTTTGGCTCGGAACGACCCAGTTCGTGCTGTTTCGCTTGTTTGTCCACTAAAATAGCCACAAAAATTTAAATGAACCACACTAGGATGATCTACAACCTCTCCAGCATGCCACAGTCAATTTTCATCCCACAACACGCCTGGACCTCGGGCCCACCCCTGAATTTATGGGCTATGGCACGCCGATTTTGCCCGAAAATGCCCCGTTAGTGCCATTTCACTCGTTTGTACACCCACATGGAAACTAAAATTTAAATGGGCCAGGATGGGATGATCCCTAAATCCCCTCGAATGACTCGATTGATTTTTGGCCTACATTATGCCCGAACCCCGAGCCCACCCCTGAAACCGTGGGGTGTAGCACATTGATTTGGCCCTAAAATGCCTCGTTCTTGTCGTTTCGCCCGTTTGTCCACTCAAATAGCCACTAAATTTTAAATGGACCATACTGGGATATTCCCCAACGAAATTGGCATGCCACAATTGATTTTTAGCCCACAGCACTCTCGAACCTCGGCAACCACCCTAAAATCATGGGCTATAGCACACCGATTTGGCTAAAAAATGCCCCATTCATGCCGTTTCACCTGTTTGTCCACCCAAATAGCCACGTAAATTTAAATAGACCATACTGGAATGATATGCAACCTCCCTGGAATGCCCCGATTAATTTTGGGCCCACAGAACGCCCGGACCCTGAGCCCATCCTCAAAACTGTGGGCTATAGCACGCCGATTTAGCCCAAAGAAGCCTTGTTCCCATCATTTCTCCTATTTGTCCACCCAAATGGACACAAAAATTTAAATGGATTACACTACGACGATCCCAACCTCCCTGGAATGCCCAGGTTTATTTTTGGCCCACAGCACGCCTGTACCCTGAGACAACCCCCAAAATCTTGCGCTATAGCATATTGATTTGGCTCGAAACAACCCCGTTCATGCTGTTTCACCTTATTTGTCCACAAAAATAGCCATGAAAATTTAAATGGACTATACAAGGACGATCTCCAACCTCTCCGGGAAGACCCGATTGATTTTCTGCCCACATCAAGCCTGGACCTCGGGCCCACCTCCGAATCCGTGGGCTATAATACAATGATTTGGCTCGAAAATACCCCATTCGCGCTGTTTCGCCCGTTTGTCCACCCAAATAGCTAATAAAATTTAAACAGACTAGATTGGGATGGTTTCCAATCTCTCTAGCATGCCCAGTCAATTTTTGGCCCACAGTACACCCGGACCCCGAGCCCACCTCAACACCATGGGTTGTAGCACACCGGTTTGGCTCGAAAATGCCTTGTTCACTCTGTTTTGCCTTTTTGTCCACACAAATGGCCACAAAAATTTAAACAAACCATACTGGGATGATCCCCAACCTCCCTGGAATGCCCTGGTAAATTTTTGGCCTACAGCATGCCCGGACCCCAGCTGCACACCCAAAATTGTGGTCTATAATGCACCAATTTGGCCTGAAAATTCCCCATTCCTGCTGTTTCGCCTGTTTGTCCACCCAAATAGCCATGAAAATTTAAAAGGACCACACTGGCACAATCCCTAACCTTTCGATCATCCTCTGTTCAATTTTTAACCCACAGCACACCCAGACCCTGGGCCCACCCTCAAAATCGTGGGTTGTAGCACATCGATTTGGCCCAAAAATACCTCGTTTGCACCATTTTTATCATTTATCCACCCAAATTGCCACAAAAATTTAAAAAGACCACACTGGGATGATCCCCAATCTCCCTGGCTCACCTCGATAGATTTTCAGCCAACAGCATGCCCAAACCCCAGACCTACCCCCAAAATCGTGGGTCGTAGCACATTGATTCGGCCCAAAATTTCCCCATTTGCACCATTTCACCCATTTTTCGACCCAAATGGCCACAAAAATTTAAACGAGCCACGCCGGGATGATCCCAAACCTACCTAGCATGTGCCCACCCCCAAAATCGTGGGCTATAGCACACCGATTTGGCTCAAAAATGCCTCATTCGCGCTGTTTCGCCCGTTTGTCCAAACAAATGGCTATAAAATATAAACGGACCACACTGGGAGGATACCCAACCTCCCTGGCATGCCCCGATTGAGTTTATGCCCATACCACACACGGGTCCCCCCCAAAATCGTGGGCTATAGCACACTGATTTGGCTCGAAAATGCCCCATTCTCGCCGTTTCGCCCGTTTGTCCACCCAAAGAGCCACATAAATTTAAACAGACCAATCTAGGATGATCCACAATCTCCCTGGCATGCCCCTATTAATTCTTTGCCCACAACACGCTTGGACCCTAGGCCCACTCCCAAAATCGTGGGCTATAGCACATCGATTTGGCCTGAAAAAGCCCCGTTCGCATCGTTTCTCCCAGTTGTCCACCCAAATGGCCACAAAAATTTAAATAGATTACACTAGGACTATCCAAACCTCTCTGGCAAAGCCCTGTTGATATTCGACTCACAGCACGCCTGGACCCCAAGACCACCCCAAAAATCTTGCACTATAGCATATTCATTTGGCTCGAAACAACCCCGTTCGTGCTGTTTCACATGTTTGTCCACTAAAATAGCCACAAAAATTTAAATGGACCACACTGGGATGATCTACAACCTCTCTATCATGCCCCGGTCAATTTTCATCCCACAGTACACCTGGACCTTGGGCCCACCCCCGAATTCATGGGCTATAGCACACCGATTTGGCTCAAAAATGCCCCATTCACGTTGTTTCGACTATTTATCCACCCAAATGGCCACTAAAATTTAAACAGACCACACTGGGATGATCCCAAACCTCTATGGTACACCTCAGTTGATTTTCAGCCCACGTCACACCAGGAACCCAGGCCTACCCTGAAACCATGGGCTGTAGCACACCGATTTGGCCCAAAAATGTCCTATTCATGCCGTTTCACCTTTTTATCCACCTGAATGGCCACAAAAATTTAAATAGACTACAATGGGATGATCCCCAACCTCCCTGGCATGCCGCTATCAATTTTCGTCCGACAGCACACCCGAACCCCAGGTGCACACCCAAAATTGTGGGCTATAGCGCACCAATTTAGCCCAAAAATGCCACATTCACGCTGTTTTGCCTGTTTGTCAACCCAAATGGCCATAAAATTTAAACGGACTACACTGCCACGATCCTCAACCTCTCTGTCATGTCCTGGTCGATTTTCATCCCACAGCATGCCCGAACCCCGAGCCCACCCCTAAAATCGTGGGTTGTAGCACACCGATTTGTCCCTAAAATACCCCGTTTCACCATTTTCCCATTTGTCTACCCAAATTTCCATGAAAACTTTAATGGAACACACTGGGATGATCCCCAATCTCTCTATCTCACCTTGTTAGATTTTTAGTTGATAGCACACCCAGACCCCGGACCCACCCCTGAAACCGTTGGTTGTAGCATACTGATTTGGCTTAAAATCGCACCATTTGCGCCATCTCGCCCGTGTGTCCTCCCAAATGACCACAAAAATATAAATGGACCTCACTGGGACGATCCCCAACCTACTTGGTACGCCTCAATCAATTTTTGCCAACAGCACACGTGGATATAGCATGCCAATTTGGCCCAAAAAATTCCCTGTTCGCGTTGTTACGCCCAATTGTCCACCCAAATGGCCACAAAAATTTAAACGGAAACCACTGGGATGATCCCCAACCTTTCTGGCTTACCCCAGTGGATTTTTGGCCCACAGCATGGGCAGACACTAGGCTCACACCCAAAACCGTAGGCTATAGCACACTGATTATGCCCAGAAATGCCCCGTTTTCACCCTTACGTTCGTGTATCCACCAAAATAGACACGAAAATTTAAACAGACCAAACTAAGATGATCTCCAACCTTCCTGGTATGCCCCGATTGATTTTTGGCCTACAACACGCTCGAACCCCGGGTCCACCCCCAAAACTGTGGGCTATAGCACACCAATTTGACCCAAAAATGCGTCGTTCGGGCCATTTTGCCCGTTTGTCCATCCAAATAGCCACAAAACCTAAACGGACCACACTATGATGATCCCCAACCTGCTTGGCATGTCCCAATCAATTTTTGGCCCACAACATACCCAGACCCTTGGCCCACCCCGAAACCGTGGGCTATAGCACACCGATTTGGCCCTAAAAATGCCCTGTTCAAGTTTTTTTCCTGATTGTCCACCCAAATGGACACGAAAATTTAAACGGACCACACAGAGACGATCCCCAACCTCCCTGGCATACCCCAATCAATCTCTAACCTCCCTGGCATGCCCTGATCGATTTTAGGTCCAAAGCACGTCCGGACCCCGAGCCCCTAAAAAACCATGGGCTATAGCATACCGATTTGACCCGAAAATGCCCCATTCCCACCGTTTCGCCCGTTTGTCCCCCCACATAGCCACGTAAATTTAAACAGACCACACTGGGATGATCCGTAACCTCCCTTGTATACCCCAATTAATTTATGGCCCATAGAATGCCCGTAATCCGGGCACAACCCCAAAACTGTGGGCTATAGCATACCAATTTGGCCTGAAAAAGCCCCGTTCGCATCGCTTCTCTCGTTTGTCCACCCTAATGGCCACAAAAATTTTAATGGATTACACTAGGATGATCCCAACCTACCTGGCATGCCTCAATTGATTCTCGGCCCACGGAACGGTTGGACCCCGAGACCACCCTAAAAATCGTATGCTATAGCAATTGATTTGGCTCGAAAAAGCCCTGTTTATTCCATTTTGCCCGTTAGTCCACCCAAATGGCCATGAAAATTTAAACAGACCACACTAGGATGATCTCCAACCTCTTTGGCATGCCCCGGTTAATTTTCAGCCCATAGCGACCCCGGACCAGGGCCAACCCCCAAATCTGTGGGCTATAGCACACTGATTTGGCCTGAACGTTCATGCCGTTTCACCCATTTGTCCACCCAAATGGCCACTAAAATTTAAACGGACCACACTAGGACGATCCCAATCTCCCTAGCATGCCCTAGTCGATTTTTGGCCCACAACACTCCTGGATCCCAGACCCACCCCCAAAATCGTGGGCTATAGCACACCGATTTAGCTCAAAAATGCCTCGTTCGAGCCGTTTCGCCCGCTTGTCAACCCAAATGGCCACAAAAATTTAAACGAACCACACTAGGACTATCCCCAACATCCCTAGCATGCCCTAGTCAATTTTTGGCCCCAGCATTCCCGAACCTCGATCTCAACCCCAAATCTATGGGTTATAGCACACCGATTTGTCCTAAAAATGCCCCTTTTGTGCCGTTATACCAGTTTGTCCACCTAAATGGCCACTAAAATTTAAACACACCACAATGGAACAATTCCAAACTGCCCTGGAATACCTCGGTCGATTTTTATCCCACAGCACGCCCGGAACCTGGGCCCACCTCCAAAATCGTGGGCTATAGCACATCGATTTGGCCTAAAAATTCCCCGTTTGCACCGTTTTACCTTTTTGTCCAGCCAAAGGGCCAATAAAAGTTTAACAGACCATACTGGATTGATCCCCAACCTCTCTGGCATGCTTCGGTTGATTTTTATCCCACAGTACACCCGGAACCCAGGTGCATCCCCCAAACCATGGGCTATAGCACACAAATTTGGCCCAAAAATGCCCCGTTCATGTTGTTTCACCCATTTTCCCACCAAAATAGACACAAAAATTTAAACGGACCACGCTGGAATGATCTCTAACCTTCCTGGCATGCGATGGTTGATTTTTGACCCACAACATGCCCGAACCTCGGGCCCACCCTTGAAACTGTGGGCTATAGCATACCGATTTGGTACGAAAATGCCCCGTTCATGCCGTTTCGCAGGTTTATCCACCCAAATAACTAGGAAAAATTATGCCCAATCTCACTGGCATGCCCAGGTCTATTTTTGACCCACAACACACTCGAGGCTTGGGGCCCCCCAAAGATCTTGGGCTATAGCATACCGATTTGGCCCAAAAATGCCCCGTTCGCATTATCTCACCCTTTTGTCAACCCAAATGGCCACAAAAATTTAAACGGACCACACTGGGATGATCCCCAACCTTCTACGCACGCTTCGATTGATTTTCGGCCTACAACATGCTCGGACCCCGGGCCCACCCCCAAAACCATGGGTTATAGCATACCAATTTGGCCTAAAAATGCCCCGTTTGCATTGTTTAGCCCGTTTGTCTACCCAAATGGCCACAAAAATTAAAATATACCACACAGGGACTTTTCTATTCCAATCTCCCTAGCATGCCTCGGTCAATTTTTGGCCCACAGCACGCCCGACCTTAGGTCCACCTCTGAATCCAAGGGCTATAGCACACCAATTTGGCCCAAAAATACCTCGTCCGTTTGTCAACCTAAATGGACGCTAAAATTTAAATGGACCATACTGGGATGATCCCCAAACTCCATCCCACACTACGACCTCGGGCCCAACCCCAAAACCGTGGGCTATAGCACATCGATTTGGCCCAAAAATGCCACGTTCACGCCGTTTTGCCGTTTGTACACCCAAATGGTGACAAAAATTTAAACAGACCACACTGGGTTGATCCCTAACCTCTCTAGGATGCCTCGATTGATTTTTGTCGCACAGTACACCCGAAACCCGGGACCACCCCCAAAACCATGGGCTATAGCACACCGATTTAGCCCAAAAATGCCCCGTTCGTTTTGCTCGTTTATCCATCCAAATGGCCACAAAAATTTAAATGGAACATAATGGGACTATCTCCAATCTTCCAGGCATGGCCCGATCAATTTTATAACCACAGAACACCCGAACCTCGAGCCCAACCCCAAAACCATAAGCCAATTTGGGTTGAAAATGCCCTATTTGCGCCATTTTGCCTGTTTGACCATCAAAATAGCCACAAAAATTTAAATGGACCACACTGGGACTATCCCCAACCTCCCTGGCACTCCTCAATCGATTTTTAGCAATAGGATACTCGGAATCCGAGCCTACCCCAAAACCGTGCGCTATAGCACACCGATTTGGGCTGAAAATGCCCAGTTCGCATCATTTTGCTCGTCTGTCCACCTAAATGGCTAGGAATATTTAAAAAAACTACACTGGGAAGATACCCAACCTCCTTGGCATGCCCCAGTAGATTTGTGGCCCACAGAATGCCCGAATCCCGAGCCCACCCCCAAAATCGTGTGATATAGCACACCGATTTGTCCTAAACATGTCTCGTTCACATCGTTTTGCCTGTTTGTCCACCCAAATGGCCATGAAAAATTAAACAAACCACACTCAGAAGATCCCCAACCTCCCTATCACACCTCAGTCAATTTTTGACCAACAGCATGCTCGACCCTGGGCTCACCCCCTAAACCGTGAGCTTCAGCACACCGATTTAGTCTAAAAAATCCTCGTTCATACCATTTCTCTCATTTTTCCACCCAAATATCCCTAAACCGACGGCTATAGACCATCGATTTACCTTGAAATGCCCCTTTCGCACCGTTTCACCCGTTTGTCCAACCAAATGGCCACAAAAAATTAATGAAAGAACACTAGGATAATTCCCAACCTCCCTAGCAGTTCCCAGTCAATTTTTAAACCTCAGCACACTCGTACCTTGGGCCCATCTCCAAAACCATGGGCTATAGCACACCGATTTGGCCCAAAAATACTTCATTCATGCTGTTTCACCGGCTTATCCACCCAAATGACCACGAAAATTGAAACGGACCACACTGAAGATCCCCAAACTCTTTGGCATGTTTCAGTTAATTTTTAGACCATAGCATGCTCGGACCCCAGGCCTACCCTAAAACCATAGTCCATAGCACACCGATTTGGCCTGAAAATGCCTCTATCATGTCGTTTCGCCTGTTTGTCTACCCAAATAGACACTAAAATTTAGATGGACCATACTGGAATGATCCCCAACCTTCCTGCAAAGCCTCGTTTGATTTTTGTCCCACAGCAAGCCCGAACCCCGGCCCCACGCTCGAAACCGTGGGCTATAGCACATCGATTTGGCTTGAAAACTCATTGTTCGCGCTGTTTCGCCCGTTTGTCCACCAAATAGCCACAAAAATTTAAACGTACCTCACTTAGACGATCTTCAACCTCCCTGGCATGCCCCGGTCAATTTTAGGCCCACAGAAATCCCTAACCCCGGGACCACTCCCAAAACTGTGGACTATAACATATCGATTTAGCCCGAAAACTTCCTGTTCGCATCGTTTCACTCGTTTGTCCACCCAAATGACCAAGAAAATTTAAACGGACCACACTGGGATGATCCCCAACATCCCTGTCATTCCCCAGTCGATTTTCGGTCAACATCAAGCCCGGAATCAGGGCCCTACCCTAAAATTATGGGCTATAGCACATCGATTAGGTCCAAAAATGCCCCATTCACGCTGTTTCGCACGTTTTCCCACCTGAATAGCCACAAAAATTTAAACGAACCATACTAGGATGTTACCCAACCTCCCTGCAAGCCCTGGTCAATTTTTGGCCCACAACATGCCCGGACCTCGGGACTACACCAAAAACCGTGGGCTAGAGCATACTGATTTAGCTCGAAAATGCCCCGTTTGTATTATTTTGCCTTATTGTCCACTAAAATAGCCACAAAAATTTAAACGGACCACACTGTGATGATACCAACCTTCCTGGAATGCCTCGATTGATTTTCAGACCACAGCACACTCAAACCCCGAGCCCACACAAGAAACCGTAGGCTATAGTACATCGATTTGGCCTGAAAACGCACCATTCGCGATGTTTCACCCATTTTCCACCTAAATGGACACGATACCCAACCTCCTTTTCATTCCACAGTTAATTTTTGGCCTATAACATGCCCAGAATCTTATCCCAACCCCAAAATCATGAGCTATGGCACACCGATTTTGCCTGAAAATGCCCTATTCGCGTCGTTTTGCCTATTTTTCCACCCAAATGGTCACGAAAAATTAAAAAGACCACACTGGGAGGATCCCCAATCTCCCAGTCATGTCCAAAATGATTTTTGGCCAATAACACCTCCGAACCCCGGGCCCACCCCCAAAATCGTGGGCTACAGCATGCCGATTTAGCCCAAAAACTCCCCGTTCACGCTGTTTCACCTGTTTGTCCACCCAAATGGCCATCAAAATTTAAACAGCCACACTGGGATGATCCCCAACATCCCAACCCCAGACCCAGGGCCCACCCCTAAAACCGAGGGCTATAGCACACCTATTAGGCCCAAAAATGCCTCATTCATGCCGTTTCACCTGTTTGTCCATCCAAATGGCCACAAAAATTTAAATGGACCATACTGGGATGATCCAAAGCCTCCCTAGAACTTCTCGATCAATTTTTGGCCCACAACATGCCCGTATCCCAGGCCCACTACACCGATTTTGCTCAAAAAATGCTCCGTTCGCGCCGTTTCGCCCGTTTGTCCACCCAAATGGCCACACAAATTTAAAAGGACCACACTTGGATGATACCTAACCTCCCTGGTATGCCCCAGTAAATTTTTGGCACACAGCACGTCCGGACCCCAGGTGGACCCTCAAAACCATATGCTATGGCAGACCGATTCGGCCCAAAAATACCCCATTCGTGTCGTTTCGCCCATTTATCCACCCATTCTGGGACGATCCCCAACCTCCCTGGCATTCCTCAATTAATTTTTGGACCAGATAATGCATGGATTCCGGGCTCCCCACCAAAAATATGGGCTATATCATACCAATTTAGCACGAAAAGGCCCCGCGCGCACCGTTTTCCCCGTTCGTCCACCCAAAAGGCCACAAAAATTTAAACGGACCACACTGAGATGACCCTGAATATCCTTGGCATGCCCCGGTCAATTTTTGGTTAGCAGTACGCCCGAACCCGAGGCCCACCCTCAAAATAGTGTTCTATAGCACACCAATTTGTCTCAAAAACTCCCCGTTCACGATGTTTTCCCCATTTATCCACTCAAATGGCTACGAAAATTTAAACGGACCATGATGGGATGATCCCCAACCTCCCTAACATGCATCGATCAATTTTTGTCCCACAACATGCCCAGACCCCAAGCGCACCCCCGAAACCATGGGCTATAGCACATAGATTTGGTCCAAAAATGCCCCGTTCCCGCCGTTTTGTCCATTTGTACACACAAATGGCCATGAAAAATTGTACGGGCCACACTAGGATGATTACTAACCTCCCTGGCATGCCCCAGTTGATTTTAGGCCCACAGAAAGCCCAAATCCCGAGTGACCCCCAAAACAGTGGGCTATAGCACACCAATTTGTTTCAAAAATGCCCCGTTCGCGCTGTTTCGCCCGTTTGTTCAAACAAATGGCTACAAAATCTAGGACGATCCCTAACATCCCTGCCACGCCCCTATCAATATTTGGCCAACAGCACGCTCGGACCCCGGGCGGACCCCCAAAACAATGGGCTATGGCACACCGATTTTGCCCAAAAATGCCCCGTTCGCGTCGTTTCGCCCGTTTGTACACCCACATGGCAACTAAAATTTAAATGGGCCACACTGGGAAAATCCCCAACTTCCCTGGAATGCCTCAATTGATTTTTGGCCTACATTACGCTCGAACCCCGAGCCCACCCCCGAAACCATGTGGTGTAGCACACTGATTTGGCCCTAAAATGCCTCGTTCTCGCTGTTTTGCCCGTTTGTCCACTCAAATAGCCACTAAATTTTAAATGGACCATACTGGGATATTAACCAACCATCCTGGCATGCCCCGATTGATTTTTAGCCCATAGCACTCTTGGACCCCGGCAACCCCCCAAAATCATGGGCTATAGCACACCAATTTGGCTCAAAAATGCCCCATTTGTGCCGTTTTGCCTGTTTGTCCTCCCAAATAGCCACGTAACTTGAAACAAACCATAATGGAATGATCCGCAACCTCCTTGGAATGCCCTGATTAATTTTTGGCCCACATCACACCCGGACCCCGAGCCCACCCTCAAAACCGTGGGCTATAGCACACCGATTTAGCCCAAAGAAGCCCTGTTCGTATCGCTTCTCCTGTTTGTCCACCCAAATGGCCACAAAAATTTAAATGGATTACACTAGGACGATCCCAACCTCCCTGGCATGCCCAGGTTTATTTTCGGCCCTCAGCATGCCTGTACCTTAAGACAACCCCCAAAATCTTGTGCTATAACATATTGATTTGGCTCGAAACAACCCCGTTCATGCTGTTTCACCCATTTGTCCACCAAAATGTCCACGAAAATTTAAATGGACCACAAAAACATGATCTCCAACCTCTCCGGCAAGCCCCGATTGATTTTCAGCCCACAACAAGCCTGGACCTTGGGCCCACCCCCGAATTCGTGGGCTATAATACAATGATATGGCTCGAAATTACCCCGTTCGCTCTGTTTTGCCCGTTTGTCCACTTAAATAGATAATAAAATTTAAACAGACTAGAATGGGATGATCGCCAACCTCTCTAGCATGACCCAGTCAATTTTTGGCCCACAGCACACTCGTACCTTGGGCCCAGCTCAAAACCATGGGTTGTAGCACACCGATTTTGCTCGAAAATGCCCTGTTCTCTCCGTTTTACATTTTTGTCCACACAAATGGCCACAAAAATTTAAAAAGACCATACTGGGATGATCCCCAACCTCCTTGGCATGCCCTAATCAATGTTTGGCCCACAGCACGCCCGGACCCCAGCTGCACACCCAAAATTGTGGTCTATAATGCACTAATTAGGCCCAAAAATGCCCCATTCCTGCTGTTTCGCCCGTTTGTCCACCCAAATAGCCATGAAAATTTAAACGAACCACACTATCACGATCCCCAACCTTTCGGTCATCCCCTGTTCAATTTTCAACCCACAGCATGCCCAGACCGCGGGCCCACCCTCAAAATCATGGGTTGTAGCACACCGATTTGGTCCGAAAATACCTTGTTTGCACCATTTTCCCGTTTATCCACCCAAATCGCCAATCAATTTAAAAATACTACACTGAGATAATACCCAATCTCCCTGGCTCACCTCGATAGATTTTTAGCCATTAGCATGCCCAGACCCCAGATCCACCCCCAAAATCGTGGGTCATAGCACATCGATTTGCCCCAAAATTTCCCCGTTTGCACCATTTCACCCGTTTGTCCACCCAAATGGCCAAAAAAATTTAAACGAGCCATACCGAGATGATCTTCAACCTACCTGGCATGCCCCGATCAATTTTTGGCCAACAGCACATGCGTACCCTAGGCCCACCCCTAAAACCGTGGGCTATAGCATACTGATTTGACCCGAAAAATTCCATATTCCCATTGTTTTGCCTGATTATCCACCGAAAAGGTCATGAAAATTTAAACATATCATACTGGGATGATATCGAACCTCCCTGGCATGCCCCGGTGGATTTTAGGCCCACAGCACGCCTGGACCCTGGGCCCACCCTCAAAACCGTGGGCTATAGCACACCGATTTGGCCCAAAAATGCCCCATTCGCACCCTTTCATCCATTTGTCCACCAAAATAGCCACAAAAATTTAAATGGACCAAACTGATATGATCTCCAATATCCCTGGCATTCCCCTATTAATTTTTGACCCACAACATGCTTGGACCCCGGGTCCACCCCTGAAATTGTGGGTTATAGCACAGCGATTTGACCCAAAAATGCCTCGTTTGTGCCGTTTCGCCCATTTGTCCACCCAAACGGCCACAAAATTTAAATAGACCACACTGGGATGATCCCAACCTCCCTAGCATGGCTCTATCAATTTTTGGCCCAGAACATGCCTGGACCCCAGGTCAATCCCCGAAACTGTGGGCTATAACACAATGATTTGGCCTGAAAATGCTTTGTTCGTGCCTTTTTGCCCGTTTATCCTCTAAAATGGCCATGGAAATTTAAACCAACCATACTAAGATGATCCCTAACCAACCTGGCAGGCCCCAAATGATATTCGACCCACAACACGCCTGGACCCCCACCCCACCCCCCAAAATCGTGGCTTGTAGCACACAGATTAGGCCCGAAATCACCCCGTTCACGTTGTTTTGCCCGTTTTCCCACTAAATGGCCACAAAAATTTGAAAAGACCACACTGGGATGATACCCAACCTCCCTGTCTCACCCCTATCAACTTACGGCCCATAACAAGCCTAAACCCCAAGCCCACCCCTAAAACCGTGGGTTATAGTACACTGATTTAGATCGTAGTGCCTCGTTCATGCTATTTTGCCCATTTGTACACACAAATGGCCACAAAAATTTATACAAATCACACTGGGAGGTTGCCTAACCTCCCTGGTATTCCCCGTTCAATATTTGGCCCACAGAAAGTCCGAACCACGTGCCCACCCCCAAAACCGTAGGCTAAAGCACATCAATTTGGCTTGAAAATGCCCCATTCACACTGTTTCGCCCGTTTTTCCAACCGAATGGCTATAGAATTTAAACGGACCATACTAGGAGGATCCCCAACCTCCCTGGTATGCCCTGATTGATTTTCAGCCCACAGCACACATGGGTCACCCCAAAATCGTGGGCTATAGCACACTGATTTGGCTAAAATATGCCCCGTTCTTGTTGTTTCGCCCGTTTATCCACCGAAAGAGCCACGTAAATTTAAATAGACCACACTGGGATGATCCACAATCTCCCTAACATGCCCTGATTAATTTTTATCCCATAACACGCCTGGACCCCGGGCCCACTCTCAAAACCGTGGGCTATAGCACACCGATTTGGCCTAAAAATGCTCCATTCGCATTGTTTCTCCCATTTGTCCACCCGAATGGCCACAAAAAATTAAATAGACTACACTAGGACTATCCCACCCTCTCTGGCAAAGCCCTGTTGATATTCGGCTCACAGCACGCCTGGACCCCAAGACCACCCCCAAAATCATGCAGTATAGGATATTCGTTTGGCTCGGAACGACCCAGTTCGTGCTGTTTCGCTTGTTTGTCCACTAAAATAGCCACAAAAATTTAAATGAACCACACTAGGATGATCTACAACCTCTCCAGCATGCCACAGTCAATTTTCATCCCACAACACGCCTGGACCTCGGGCCCACCCCTGAATTTATGGGCTATGGCACGCCGATTTTGCCCGAAAATGCCCCGTTAGTGCCATTTCACTCGTTTGTACACCCACATGGAAACTAAAATTTAAATGGGCCAGGATGGGATGATCCCTAAATCCCCTCGAATGACTCGATTGATTTTTGGCCTACATTATGCCCGAACCCCGAGCCCACCCCTGAAACCGTGGGGTGTAGCACATTGATTTGGCCCTAAAATGCCTCGTTCTTGTCGTTTCGCCCGTTTGTCCACTCAAATAGCCACTAAATTTTAAATGGACCATACTGGGATATTCCCCAACGAAATTGGCATGCCACAATTGATTTTTAGCCCACAGCACTCTCGAACCTCGGCAACCACCCTAAAATCATGGGCTATAGCACACCGATTTGGCTAAAAAATGCCCCATTCATGCCGTTTCACCTGTTTGTCCACCCAAATAGCCACGTAAATTTAAATAGACCATACTGGAATGATATGCAACCTCCCTGGAATGCCCCGATTAATTTTGGGCCCACAGAACGCCCGGACCCTGAGCCCATCCTCAAAACTGTGGGCTATAGCACGCCGATTTAGCCCAAAGAAGCCTTGTTCCCATCATTTCTCCTATTTGTCCACCCAAATGGACACAAAAATTTAAATGGACTACACTACGACGATCCCAACCTCCCTGGAATGCCCAGGTTTATTTTTGGCCCACAGCACGCCTGTACCCTGAGACAACCCCCAAAATCTTGCGCTATAGCATATTGATTTGGCTCGAAACAACCCCGTTCATGCTGTTTCACCTTATTTGTCCACAAAAATAGCCATGAAAATTTAAATGGACTATACAAGGACGATCTCCAACCTCTCCGGGAAGACCCGATTGATTTTCTGCCCACATCAAGCCTGGACCTCGGGCCCACCTCCGAATCCGTGGGCTATAATACAATGATTTGGCTCGAAAATACCCCATTCGCGCTGTTTCGCCCGTTTGTCCACCCAAATAGCTAATAAAATTTAAACAGACTAGATTGGGATGGTTTCCAATCTCTCTAGCATGCCCAGTCAATTTTTGGCCCACAGTACACCCGGACCCCGAGCCCACCTCAACACCATGGGTTGTAGCACACCGGTTTGGCTCGAAAATGCCTTGTTCACTCTGTTTTGCCTTTTTGTCCACACAAATGGCCACAAAAATTTAAACAAACCATACTGGGATGATCCCCAACCTCCCTGGAATGCCCTGGTAAATTTTTGGCCTACAGCATGCCCGGACCCCAGCTGCACACCCAAAATTGTGGTCTATAATGCACCAATTTGGCCTGAAAATTCCCCATTCCTGCTGTTTCGCCTGTTTGTCCACCCAAATAGCCATGAAAATTTAAAAGGACCACACTGGCACAATCCCTAACCTTTCGATCATCCTCTGTTCAATTTTTAACCCACAGCACACCCAGACCCTGGGCCCACCCTCAAAATCGTGGGTTGTAGCACATCGATTTGGCCCAAAAATACCTCGTTTGCACCATTTTTATCATTTATCCACCCAAATTGCCACAAAAATTTAAAAAGACCACACTGGGATGATCCCCAATCTCCCTGGCTCACCTCGATAGATTTTCAGCCAACAGCATGCCCAAACCCCAGACCTACCCCCAAAATCGTGGGTCGTAGCACATTGATTCGGCCCAAAATTTCCCCATTTGCACCATTTCACCCATTTTTCGACCCAAATGGCCACAAAAATTTAAACGAGCCACGCCGGGATGATCCCAAACCTACCTAGCATGTGCCCACCCCCAAAATCGTGGGCTATAGCACACCGATTTGGCTCAAAAATGCCTCATTCGCGCTGTTTCGCCCGTTTGTCCAAACAAATGGCTATAAAATATAAACGGACCACACTGGGAGGATACCCAACCTCCCTGGCATGCCCCGATTGAGTTTATGCCCATACCACACACGGGTCCCCCCCAAAATCGTGGGCTATAGCACACTGATTTGGCTCGAAAATGCCCCATTCTCGCCGTTTCGCCCGTTTGTCCACCCAAAGAGCCACATAAATTTAAACAGACCAATCTAGGATGATCCACAATCTCCCTGGCATGCCCCTATTAATTATTTGCCCACAACACGCTTGGACCCTAGGCCCACTCCCAAAATCGTGGGCTATAGCACATCGATTTGGCCTGAAAAAGCCCCGTTCGCATCGTTTCTCCCAGTTGTCCACCCAAATGGCCACAAAAATTTAAATAGATTACACTAGGACTATCCAAACCTCTCTGGCGAAGCCCTGTTGATATTCGACTCACAGCACGCCTGGACCCCAAGACCACCCCAAAAATCTTGCACTATAGCATATTCATTTGGCTCGAAACAACCCCGTTCGTGCTGTTTCACATGTTTGTCCACTAAAATAGCCACAAAAATTTAAATGGACCACACTGGGATGATCTACAACCTCTCTATCATGCCCCGGTCAATTTTCATCCCACAGTACACCTGGACCTTGGGCCCACCCCCGAATTCATGGGCTATAGCACACCGATTTGGCTCAAAAATGCCCCATTCACGTTGTTTCGACTATTTATCCACCCAAATGGCCACTAAAATTTAAACAGACCACACTGGGATGATCCCAAACCTCTATGGTACATCTCAGTTGATTTTCAGCCCACGTCACACCAGGAACCCAGGCCTACCCTGAAACCATGGGCTGTAGCACACCGATTTGGCCCAAAAATGTCCTATTCATGCCGTTTCACCTTTTTATCCACCTGAATGGCCACAAAAATTTAAATAGACTACAATGGGATGATCCCCAACCTCCCTGGCATGCCGCTATCAATTTTCGTCCGACAGCACACCCGAACCCCAGGTGCACACCCAAAATTGTGGGCTATAGCGCACCAATTTAGCCCAAAAATGCCACATTCACGCTGTTTTGCCTGTTTGTCAACCCAAATGGCCATAAAATTTAAACGGACTACACTGCCACGATCCTCAACCTCTCTGTCATGTCCTGGTCGATTTTCATCCCACAGCATGCCCGAACCCCGAGCCCACCCCTAAAATCGTGGGTTGTAGCACACCGATTTGTCCCTAAAATACCCCGTTTCACCATTTTCCCATTTGTCTACCCAAATTTCCATGAAAACTTTAATGGAACACACTGGGATGATCCCCAATCTCTCTATCTCACCTTGTTAGATTTTTAGTTGATAGCACACCCAGACCCCGGACCCACCCCTGAAACCGTTGGTTGTAGCATACTGATTTGGCTTAAAATCGCACCATTTGCGCCATCTCGCCCGTGTGTCCTCCCAAATGACCACAAAAATATAAATGGACCTCACTGGGACGATCCCCAACCTACTTGGTACGCCTCAATCAATTTTTGCCAACAGCACACGTGGATATAGCATGCCAATTTGGCCCAAAAAATTCCCTGTTCGCGTTGTTACGCCCAATTGTCCACCCAAATGGCCACAAAAATTTAAACGGAAACCACTGGGATGATCCCCAACCTTTCTGGCTTACCCCAGTGGATTTTTGGCCCACAGCATAGGCAGACACTAGGCTCACACCCAAAACCGTAGGCTATAGCACACTGATTATGCCCAGAAATGCCCCGTTTTCACCCTTACGTTCGTGTATCCACCAAAATAGACACGAAAATTTAAACAGACCAAACTAAGATGATCTCCAACCTTCCTGGTATGCCCCGATTGATTTTTGGCCTACAACACGCTCGAACCCCGGGTCCACCCCCAAAACTGTGGGCTATAGCACACCAATTTGACCCAAAAATGCGTCGTTCGGGCCATTTTGCCCGTTTGTCCATCCAAATAGCCACAAAACCTAAACGGACCACACTATGATGATCCCCAACCTGCTTGGCATGTCCCAATCAATTTTTGGCCCACAACATACCCAGACCCTTGGCCCACCCCGAAACCGTGGGCTATAGCACACCGATTTGGCCCTAAAAATGCCCTGTTCAAGTTTTTTTCCTGATTGTCCACCCAAATGGACACGAAAATTTAAACGGACCACACAGAGACGATCCCCAACCTCCCTGGCATACCCCAATCAATCTCTAACCTCCCTGGCATGCCCTGATCGATTTTAGGTCCAAAGCACGTCCGGACCCCGAGCCCCTAAAAAACCATGGGCTATAGCATACCGATTTGACCCGAAAATGCCCCATTCCCACCGTTTCGCCCGTTTGTCCCCCCACATAGCCACGTAAATTTAAACAGACCACACTGGGATGATCCGTAACCTCCCTTGCATACCCCAATTAATTTATGGCCCATAGAATGCCCGTAATCCGGGCACACCCCCAAAACTGTGGGCTATAGCATACCAATTTGGCCTGAAAAAGCCCCGTTCGCATCGCTTCTCTCGTTTGTCCACCCTAATGGCCACAAAAATTTTAATGGATTACACTAGGATGATCCCAACCTACCTGGCATGCCTCAATTGATTCTCGGCCCACGGAACGGTTGGACCCCGAGACCACCCTAAAAATCGTATGCTATAGCAATTGATTTGGCTCGAAAAAGCCCTGTTTATGCCATTTTGCCCGTTAGTCCACCCAAATGGCCATGAAAATTTAAACAGACCACACTAGGATGATCTCCAACCTCTTTGGCATGCCCCGGTTAATTTTCAGCCCATAGCGACCCCGGACCAGGGCCAACCCCCAAATCTGTGGGCTATAGCACACTGATTTGGCCTGAACGTTCATGCCGTTTCACCCATTTGTCCACCCAAATGGCCACTAAAATTTAAACGGACCACACTAGAATAATTCCCGACCTCCCTGGCACGCCCCAGTCAATTTTCAGCCCAGAACACATCCGGACCCTGGGCCTACCCTCGAAACCATGGGCTGTAGCATACTGATTTATCTCAAAAATGCCTGTTTGCGCCGTTTTGGCTTTTTTTCCACCCAAATGGCCATAAAAATTTAAAAGGACCATACTGGGATGATCCCTAACCTCCCTCACATGCCCTGATTGATTTTCGATCTACAACACGCTCGGACCCCAAGCCCACACCCAAAACTGTGGGCTATAACACACCAATTTGGCCCGAAAATGCCCCGTTCGCACTGTTACGCCCATTTGTCTACCCAAATGGCAATAAAATTTAAAAGGACCATACTAGAACGATCCCCAACCATTCTGGCATGCCCCAGTTGATTTTCATTTGATAGCACGCCCGAACCTCGAGTCCAGCCCTGAAACCATGGGCTAGAGCACACCGATTTGGCCCAAAAATGCCCTATTCACGCTGTTTTGCTCGTTTGTCTACCCATATGGCTACAAAAATTTAAACAAACCACACTGGGAGGATCCCCAAACTCCTTGGATTACCTCAATTGATTTTTAACCCACAACACGCCCGAACCCAGGGCCCCCAAAACCGTAGGCTATAACACATCAATTTAGCCTGAAAATTCCCTCTTCACGCCGTTTCGCCTGTTTGTGCACCCAAATAGCCACAAAAATTTAAAGGAACCACAATGGGATGATCGAAAACCTTCCTGGCATGCTCCATCAATTTTTGACCCATAGCACGCCCGAACCCCGAGCCCACCCTCAAAACTGTGGACTATAGCACACTGATTTGGCCTACAAATATCCCGTTCACGCTGATTTGCCTGTTTGTCCACCCAAATGGCCTTGAAAATTCAAATAAACCTCACTGGGATGATCCCTAACCTCCCTGAGATGTATCAGTCATTTTTGGACCACAGCACGCCCGGAACCCGAGCCCGCCCCCTAAACCATGGGCTATGCACACCGATTTGTCCTGAAAACACCCCATTTGCACTGTTTTTCCGGTTTGTCCACTCAAATAGCTATGAAAATTTAAACAAACCATACTAGGATGATACGCAGTATCCTTAGCACGCCTCGATCGATTTTTAGGCGACAGCACACCCGGACCCTGGGCCCACCCTTAAAACCGTGGGCTGTAGCACACCAATTTAGCCTGAAATCACCCTGTTTGCATCGTTTTACCCATTTGTCCACCCAAATAGCCACATAAATTTAAACGGACCATACTACGATGATCCCCAACCTACGTGGCATGCCCCAGTCAATTTTTAGCCCACAACACACCCGGAACCTAGGCCTACCCCCAAAATCGTGGGCTATAGCACACCAATTTGGCCCTAAAAATGCCCTGTTGAGGTTGTTTTTCTTGATTTTCCAGCCAAATGGCCACAAAAATTTAAACGGACCATACTGAGACGATCCCCATTCTCCCTGACATGCCCCGGTGGATTTTTTTGGCCCACAGCACGCCCGGACCCTAGGCCCACCCCCAAAACCATAGGCTATAGAACACTAATTTGGCCTAAAATACCGCGTTCGCACCGTTACATTTGTTTGTCTACCCAAATAGCGATGAAAATTTAAACGAACCAAACTGATATGATCTCCAACCTCCCTGACATCCCCTTGTTGATTTTTGGCATACAGCACACTCGGACCCCAGTCCCACCCTTGAAATTGTGGGCTATAGCACACTGATTTGACCCTAAAATTCTCCGTTAATGCCGTTTTGCCCGTTTGTCCACCCAAATGGCTACAAAAATTTAAATAGACCACACTGGGATGATCTTCAACCTCCCTCGCAAATCTCGATTGACTTTTGGCCCACAGTAAGCTCGGAACTCGGGCCCACCCCTAAAACCGTGGGCTATAGCACGCCAAATTTGCCCAAAAACTCCTTGTTCTTGCTGTTCTGCCCATTTTCCAACCCAAATGGCCATAAAAATTTTAAAAAAACCAAACTAGGATGATTACCAACCTCCCTGGCATGCCTCTGTTGATTTTTGAGACACAGCACGCCCGGAAACTGGGCCCACCCCCAAAACCGTGGGCTATAGCTCACCAATTTAGCCAAAAAATGCCCTGCTCGCGCCATTTCGCCTGTTTGTCCACCCAAATGGCCAGAAAAATTAAATGAACCATACTGAGATAATCCTCAACCCCCCGGCAGGACTCGATCAATTTTAAGTCTACAGCATGACCAGACCGAGGACCCACCCTCAAAACTATGGGCTATGACACACTGTTTTGGCTCGAAAATGCCCTGTTTGCACCGTTTTGCCTGTTTGTCCACCCAAATAGCCACAAAAATTTAAATGGACCACACTGGGATGATCCCCAAACTTCCTGGCATGCTTGGTCAATTTTCAGCCCACAACACGCTTAGCCCCAGGCCCACCCTCAAAACTGTGAGCTATAGCACACCGATTTGGCCCAAAAATGCCCCGTTCACTCCGTTTGTTTGTCCACCAAAATGGCCATTAATATTTAAACGGACCACACTGGGATGATCCCCAACTTGCTGGAATGTCCCGGTTGATTTTGGCCCATAAAATGCTTAAACCCTAGGCCCACCCTCAAAACCGTGGGCTATAGCACACCGATTTAGCCCAAAAATTCCCTGTTCGTGACGTTTCACTTTTTTGTCCACCCAAATTGCCTCAAAACATTAAATGGACCACGCTGGGATGATCCTCAACATCCCTGGCATGCCTCGGTCAATTTTTGGCCCACAGCACGCTTGGAGCCTAGGCCCACCCCTAAAACCATGGGCTATAGCACACCAATTTAGCTCGAAAATACACTGTTCATGTTGTTTATCCCTCCAAATAGCCATAAAAATATAAACAAAATGTGATGATACCTAACTTTCCTAGCATAAGCCAGTTAATTTTTGATCCACAGCACACCCGGACCCCAAACCCACCCTCGAAACCGTAGGCTATAGCACACCGATTTGGCATAAAAATGCCTTATTTGTGTCGTTATGCCCATTTGTCAACGGACCACACTGGAATGATATTGAATCTCCTTGGCATGCCCTGATCGATTTTTGACCCATAGCACGCTCGGACCCCAGGCCCACCCCCAAAAGCCTGGGTTATTGCACCCTGATTTGACCCAAAAATGCCTCGTTCACAACGTTTTGCCTGTTTGTCCACCCAAATTTCCACGAAAAATAAAACGGACCACACTGAGATAATCCCCAACCTCTTTTGCATGCCTCAATCAATTTTTGGCCCAATGCATGCCTGGACCCCAGGCTCACCCCCGAAACCATGCGCTGTAGCACACTAATTTGGCCTGAAATCTCCTCGTTCACACCGTTTCCCCTGTTTCTCCACCTAAATGGACACAACAATTTAAACGGACAACACTGGGATTATCCCCAACCTCCCTGGCATGCCCCAATAAATTTTGGACCCACAGCACGCTCGGACCCCTGGCCCAACTCCAAAACCATAGGCTATAACACACCTATTTGGCCCAACAATTCGTCGTTCGTGCCGTTTCTCCCATTAGTCCATCCAAATGGCCATGAAAATTTAAATGGACCATATTGGAACAATCCCTATCCTCCTTGACATACCCCAATCAATTTTTGGCCCACTTCACACCGGAACCCCAAGCCCAACCCCAAAACCGTGGGCTACAGCACACCGATTTAACCTGAAAATGCCCAATTTGCGTTGTTTCAACCGTTTCTCCAGCCAAATAGCCACAAAAATTTAAAGCAACCATAATGGGACCATCCCTAACCTCCCTGGCATGTCTCAGTCAATTTTGGGCACACAGCACATCCAAAACCTGGTCCCACCCTCAAAACTGAGGGCTATAGCACATCGATTTAGCCCAAAAATCCCCATTCGTGCTGTTTCATCCGTTTGTCCACATAAATAGCCACAAAAATTTAAATGAACCATACTGGTATGATCCAAAACCTCCCTGGCACGCATTGATTGATTTTTGGCCCACAGCACGCCCGGACCCTGGACTCACCCTCAAAACCGTAGGCTATGATTTTGCACAAAAATGCCTCGTTTGTGTCGTTACGCCCGTTTGTCGACCCAAATCATCACAAAGAATAAATAGAACACACTGGAATGATATTGAATCTCCCTGGTATTCCCCAGTCGATTTTTGACCCATAACACGCTCGGACCCGAGGCCCACCCCCAAAAGCGTGGGTTATAGCACCCCGATTTGACCCAAAAATGCCTCGTTCATAATGTTTCGCCCGTTTGTCCGCCCAAATTGCCATGAAAAATAAAATGGACAACACTGGGACAATCCCCAAACTCTTTGGCATGCCTCGATCAATTTTTGGCCTAATGCATGCCTGGACCCCAGGCTCACCCCCGAAACCGTGCACTGTAGCATACTAATTTTGCCCAAAATCGCCTCGTTCACACCGTTTCCCCCGTTTGTCCACCTAAATGGACACAAAAATTTAAACAGACCACACTGGGATGATCGCCAACCTCCCTAGCATGCCCCAATAAATTTTGGGCCCACAGCACATCCGGACCCCTGGCCCAACTCCAAAACCATAGGCTATAGCACACCTATTTGGCCCAACAATGCGTCGTTCGTTCCGTTTCTCCCATTTGTCCAACCAAATGGCCATGAAAATTTAAATGGACCATATTGGCATGATCCCCATCCTCCTTGACATACCCCAATTAATTTTTGGCCCACTGTACATCAGAACCCCAAGCCCAACCCCAAAACCGTGGGCTACGGCACACCGATTTGGCCTGAAAATGCCTAGTTCACGTTGTTTCACCCGTTTGTCCACCCAAATAGCCACAAAAATTTGAACGGACCATACTGGGACTATCCATAACCTCCCTGGCATATTCCGATCAATTTTTGGCACACAGCACATCCAAAACCCGGTCCCACCCTCAAAACTGTGGGCTATAGCACATCGATTTAGCCCAAAAATGCCCCATTCGCGCTGTTTCGTCCGTTTGTCCATACAAATAGCCATAATAATTTAAACGAACCATAATGGGGTGATCCAAAACCTCCCTGGAACACCTCGATTGATTTTTGGCCCACAACACGCTCGAAACCAGTCCCACCCTCAAAACCATGGGCTATAGCACTCTGATCTGACCCAAAAAGGCCTAGTTCCCGCCGTTTTGCCCGTTTATCTACCCAAATAGCCATGAAAATTTAAACGGACCATACTGGGATGATCCCCAACCTCCCTAGCATGCTTCGATCAATTTTTAGACCACAGCAAATCCGGACCCCGATCCCACCCCCAAAACTATGGGCTATAGCACATCGATTTGGCCCAAAAATGCCCCATTTGTGCCGTTTCGCCTGTTTATCTACCCAAATGGCCACTAAAATTTAAATGGACCATACTAGGATTATCCCAACCTCCCTGGCATGCCCCTGTAGATTTTTGGCCCACTGTACTCCTGGACCCCGGACCCACCCCCAAAATCATGGGCTATAGCACACTAATTTGGCTCGAAAATGCCCCGTCCGAGCCATTTCACCAATTTGTTCACCCATATGGCCACAAAAATTTAATAGGACCATACTGGTACTATCCCCAACCTCCCTGGCATTCCCCTTTCGATTTTGGGCCCAGCCCCAAATCAATGGCTATAACATACCCGATTTTTCCCAAAAATGCCCCGTTCGTGCCATTTCGCCCGTTTGTCCACCTAAATGGCCACTAAAATTTAAACGGACCACACTAGGATGATCCCTAACCTCCCTAGCAAACCGCAGTCAATTTTTGTCCCACAGAATACCCAGACCGTGGGCCCACCTCCAAAATCGTAGGCTATAGCACACCAATTTGGCCTTAAAATTCCCTGTTCGTGCTGTTTCTCCTGTTTGTCCACCAAAAGGGACAAGAAAAGTTTAACAGACCATACTGAAATTATCCCCAACCTCCCTGGCATGCTCCGGTCGATTTTTGACCCACAGCACGCTCGGACCCCAGGCCTACCCCTAAAAATGTGGGCTATAGCACACCGATTTGTCCTGAAAATACCCTGTTCGCATTGTTTCCCACGTTTGTCCACCCAAATGTCCACAAAAATTTACACGAACCATACTGGAATGATCCCTAACCTTCCTGGCATGACAGGGTCGATTTTTGACCCACAACATGCCCGAACCTCGGGCCCACCCCTAAAACTGTGGGCCATAGCACATTGATTTGGTACGAAAATGCCCCGTTCATGTTGTTTTGCCCATTTGTCCACCCAAATGGCTTGGAAAAATTAAATGGACCGCACTTGAACGATCTCCAATCTCACTCTCCAATCTCACTAGCAATCTCCAATTTAACTGGCATGCCTTGATCTATTTTCGACCTACAGCACGCTCGGACCCTGGGCCCACCCCTGAGACTGTGGGCTATAGCACACCTATTGGGCCCAAAAATACCCCGTTCGTACTGTTTCACCCTTTTGTAACCCTAAATGGCCATAAAAATTTAAACGTACCACACTGGGATGATCCCCAACCTCTCCCCCATACCGCAATTGATTTTTTCCTGAGAGCACGCCCGGACCCTGGGCCCAACCCCAAAACCGTTGGTTGTAGCACACCAATTTGGCCCAAAAATGCCCCGTTTGCACCGTTTTGCCCATTTGTCTACCCAAATGGCCATAAAAATTTAAACATACCACACAGGGACTTTTCTATCCCAACCTCTCCAGCATGCCCCAGTCAAGTTTTGGCCTACAACACGCCCGACCTCGGGTCCACCCCTGAATTCGTGGGCTATAGCACACCGATTTGTCCCAAAAATGCCCCGTTTGCGCCGTTTCGCCCGTTTGTCCACCTAAATCACCGCTAAAATTTAAACGGACCATACTGGGATGATCCCTAACCTCCCTGTTACATCTTGTTTGATTTTTTGCCCAAAGCACGCTCGGACCTTGTGTCCAACCTCAAAACCATGGGCTATTGCACACCGATTTAGCCCGAAAATTCCCTGTTCGTGCCGATTCGCTTGTTTGTCCACCTAAATGGCCACAAAAATTTAAACGAACCATAATGGGATGATCGTAACCTGCTTGGCATGCCCCGATCAATTTTTCGCCCAGAATATGCCCGAACCGCGGGCCCATCTCCAAAACCATGGGCTATAGCACATCGATTTGTCCTAAAAATTCCCTATTCGCACCGTTTCACCCGTTTGTCCACCCAAATAGCCACGATAACTTTAATGGTATACAATGAAATAATCCTAACCTTCCTGGCATGCCTCGGTCAATTTTTGACCAATATCATGCTCGAACCCCGGGCCCACCCCCAAAACCGTTGATTATAGACCACCGATTTGGCCAGAAAATGCCCCGTTTGCACCGTTTCTCCCATTTATCCACCCAAATGGCCACAAAAAATTAAACGGACCACATTAGGATGATCCCCAACCTCCTTGGCATGCCCCAATAATTTTTTGGCCTACAGCATTCTCGGACCCCGAGCCCACCCCCAAAATCGTGGGCTATAACACACCGATTTGGCCCGAAAATGCCCTGTTCATGCTGTTTTGCCCGTTTATCCACCCAAATGGCCACAAAAATTTAAACAGACCATACTGGGATGATCCTCAACCTCTCTAGCATACTCCGATCAATTTTCAGCTCACAGCACGCCCGAACCCCGGGGCTACCCCCAAAATCGTGGGCTATAGCACACAATTAGCCCAAAAATGCCCAGTTAGCGCCGTTTCGCTCATTTGTCCACCTAAATAGCCATGAAAATTTAAACGGACCACACTGGGATGATCCCCAATATCCCTAGCATGCCCAGATCAATTTTTGGCCCATAGCACATTCGGACCCCGATCCCACCCCCGAAACTGTGGGCGATAGCACACCGATTTTGCCCAAAAATGCCCTGTTCATGTCATTTTTCCTGTTTGTCAACCCAAAGGGCCACGAAAATTTAAATGGACCATACTAGGAAGATCCCAATCTCCCAGGCATGCCTTAGTTGATTTTTGGCCCACAGCACTCCTGGACCCCAGACCCACCCCCAAAATCGTGGGTATAGCACACCGATTTAGCTCAAAAATGCCTCGTTCGAGCCATTTTGCCCGTTTGTCCACCCAAATGGCCACAAAAATTTAAACGAACCACACTAGGACTATACCCAACCTCCCTAGCATGCCCAGTTGATTTTTGGCGCACAGCATGCCCGAACCTCGATCTCAACCCCAAATCTATGGGTTATAGCACACCGATTTGGCCCAAAAATGCCCCTTTTGCACCGTTTCGCCAGTTTGTCCACCTAAATGGCCACTAAAATTTAAACGGACCACACTGGGACAATCCCCAACCGACCTGGCATACCTCGGTCAATTTTTATCTGACAGAACGCTCGAACCCTCGGCCCACCTCCAAAATCGTGGGCTATAGCACACCGATTTAGCCTGAAAATTCCCTGTTTTCACTATTTTACCTTTTTGTCCACCCAAAGGGCCAATAAAAGTTAAACGGACCACACTGGATTGATCCCCAACCACCCTGGCATGCTTCAGTCGATTTTCGGCCCACAGCACACCCGGAACCTAGGCGCATCCCCCAAACCGTGGACTATAGCACACCGATTTGGCCAAAAAATGCCCCGTTCGTGTTGTTTCACCCATTTTCCCACCCAAATAGCCACAAAAATTTAAACAGACCACCCTGGAATGATCCCTAACCTTCCTGGCATGCCACGGTTGATTTTTGACCCACAACATGCCCGAACCTCGGGGCCACCCCCGAAACTGTGGGCTATAGAATACCGATTTGGTATGAAAATGCCCCATTCATGCCGTTTCGCAGGTTTATCCACCCAAATAGCCAGGAAAAATTCAATGGACCTCACATGAATGATCCCCAATCTCACTGGCACGCCCAGGTCTATTTTTGACCTACAACACACTCGAGCCCCGGGCCCACCCTGAGACCGTGGGATATAGCATACAGATTTGGCCCAAAAATGCCCCGTTCGCATCGTTTCACCCTTTTGTCAACCCAAATGGACACAAAAATTTAAACGGACCACACTGGGATGATCCCCAACCTCCCTTACATGCTTGGATTGATTTTCGGCCTACAGCATGCTCGGACCCCAGTCCCACCCCCAAAACCATGGGTTATAGAACACCAATTTGGCCTAAAAATGCCCCGTTTGCATCGTTTAGCCCGTTTGTCTACCCAAATGGCCACAAAAATTAAAATATACCACACAAGGACTTTTCTATTCCAGCCTCCCTAGCATGCCTCGCTCAAATTTTGGCCCACAACACGCCTAACCCTGGGTCCACCTCTGAATCCAAGGGCTATAGCAGACCTATTTGGCCAGAAAATACCTCGTTCGCGCTATTTCACCCGTTTGTCCACCTAAATGGCCTCTAAAATTTAAACGGACCATACTGGGATGATCCCCAACTTCCCTGGCACGTCTCAGTCAATTTTTTACCCAATGCACACTCGGACCCTAGGTCCACCCTCGAAACTGTGGGATGTAGCACAACTATTTGGCCCGAATTACCCCGTTCGCATCGTTTCGCCTGTTTGTCCACCCAAATGGCCATGAAAATTTAAACTAACTACATTGGATGAACTCCAACCTCCAAGGCACACATCACGGTCGAAACCCTAGCCCACCCCTGAAACCGTAGGCTATAGCACATTGATTTGGCTTGGAAATGCCCCATTCGTGACGTTTTGCTCGTTTGTCCACCAAAATGGCCACAAAAATTTCAACGGACCATACTGGGTTGATACCCAACCTTCATGCCACGCTAGGACCCCGGGCCTAACCCCAAAACCATGGGCTATAGCACACCGATTTTCCCCAAAAATGCCACGTTCACGCCGTCTTGCCCGTTTGTACACCCAAATGGCAACAAAAATTTAAACGAACCATACTGGGATGATCCCTAACCTCTCTACCATGCCTCGATTGATTTTTGTCCCACAAAACACCCGAAACCTAGGCCCACCCCCAAAGCCATGCGCTATAGCACACCGATTTAGCCTGAAAATGCCCCGTTCGAGTCGTTCTGCTTGTTTGTCCATCCAAATGGCCACAAAAATTTAAAAGGAACATAATGGGACTATATCCAATCTCCCAGGCATGGAACGATTAAATTTATAAACACAGAACACCCGAACCTCGAGCCCAACCCCAAAATCGTAAGCCAATTTGGGTTGAAAATGCCACATTCGCACTATTTTGCCAGTTAGTCCACCAAAATAGCCGTGAAAATTTAAATGGACCACACTGGGACTATCCCCAACCTCCCTGGCAGTCCTCAATTGATTTTTAGCAATAGGATGCCCGGACCCCGATGCTACCCCAAAACTGTGGGCTATAGCACACCGTTTTGGCCTGAAAATGCCCAGTTCACACCGTTTTGCTCGTCTGTCCACCCAAATGGCCAGGAAAATTTAAACAAACTACATTGGGAAGATACCCAACCTCCTTGGCATGCCCCGATGGATTTTTGGCCCACAGAATGCCCAAATCCTGGGCCCACCCCCAAAATCGTGGGGTATAGCACATCAATTTGTCCTAAACATGTCTTGTTCATATTGTTTTGTCTGTTTGTCCACCCAAATAGCCATGAAAAATTAAAAAAACCACACTGAGAAGATCCCCAACCTCCCTGGCACACCTCAGTCAATTTTTGACCAACAACATGCTCGACCCCGGGCTCACCCCCAAAACCATGAGCTTCAGCACACCGATTTAGTCTGAAAAATCCTCGTTCATACTATTTCTCTCATTTTACATCCAAATATCCCTAAACCGAGGGCTATATCCCATCGATTTGCCTTGAAATGCCCTGTTCGCACTGTTTCACCCGTTTGTTCAACCAAATGGCCACAAAAAATTAATGAAAGAACACTAGGATGATCCCCAACCTCCCTAGCAGGTCCCAGACAATTTTTAACCTACAGCACACTCGTACCCTGGGCCCACCTCAAAAACCATGGGCTATAGCACACCAATTTCGCCCAAAAATGCCTCGTTTGCATTGTTTCACCTATTTGTCCGCCCAAATGGCCACGAAAATTTAAACAGACTACACTGGGATGATCCCCAACCTCGCTGGCATGCCCCGATCAATTTTCAACCGACAGCACAGCCGAATCTCGAGCCTAGCCCCAAAACTGTGGGCTATAGCACACCGATTTTTCCCAAAAATACCCTGTTCATGCCGTTTCACCCGTTTGTCTACCCAAATTAAAATAAAAATTTAAACGGACCACACTGGGATGATCCCCAACCACCCTAGCTTGCCCCGATTTATTTTCATCCTACAGCATGCTCGAACCCCGATCCCACCCCAAAAATCGAGGGCTATAGCCCACCAATTTTGACTGAAAATGCCCTGTTCGCGCTATTTTGCCCGTTTGTCCAACCAAATACCCACAAGAAATTAATTGGACCACACTGAGATAATCCCAAACCTCTCTGGCATACCCCGATCGATATTTAACCCATAACAAACTTGGACCCTGGGCCCACCCTTGAAACTGTGGGCTTTAGCACATCGATTTGGCTCGAAAATGCCTTTTTCGTGCCCTTTCGCCAGTTTGTCTGTCCAAATGGCCTCAAAAAATTAAATGGACTATACTGGGATGATCCCAAACCTCCCTGTCATGCTTCAGTTGATTTTTGACCGGCAGAACGGCCGAACCCTTGGCCCACCCCCAAAACCTTGGGCTATAGCACACCAATTTAGCATAAAAATACCCCGTTCACACCGTTTCGCTGATTTGTCCAACCAAATAGCCATCAAAATTTAAATAGACCACATTGAGATGATACCCAACCTCCCTGGCATGCCCCAATTGATTTTTGGCCCACAACACGCCCGATCCCTGCTCCCACCCCCAAATCGTAGGCTATAGCACACATATTTGGCCCGAAAGTGTGCCATTCGCGTTATTTCGCCCATTTATCCACCCAAATGGCCACAAAAATTTAAAAAAACTACACTGGTATGATCCCCAACCTCGCCGCCATGCCTCAGTTATTTTTTGTCCTACAACATACCCGTACCCCGGGCCCAACCCCAAAACAGTGAGCTATAACACACCAATTTGGACCAAAAAATACATGTTTGCGCCGTCTTGCCTGTTCGTACACCCAAATTGCCACAAAAATTTAAACGTACCACACTGGGATGATCCCCAACCTCCCGAGCATGCCTAGGTTAGTTTTTGGCCCACAGTACGCCTGAACCCCGTGCCCACCCTCGAAATCATGGGCTATAGCACACCAATTTGGCTTGAAATGCTCCATTGGCACCGTTTCGCTTGTTTGTCCACCTAAATGGCTACAAAAATTTAGACGGACCACACTGGGACTATCCCTAATCTCCCAGGCATGCCCCGATTGATTTTCTAACCACAACACACCTGAACCCCAGGCCCACCCATGAAACCGTGAGCTATACCACAACAATTTAGGTAAAAAATGCCACATTCGCGGCATTTTGCCAATTAATCCACCAAAATAGCCGTGAAAATTTAAATGGACCACACTAGGACTATCCCCAACCTCCCTGGCAGTCCTCAATTGATTTTTAGCAATAGGATGCCCGGACCCCGATGTTACCCCAAAACTGTGGGCTATAGCACACCGTTTTGGCCTGAAAATGCCCAGTTCACACCGTTTTTCTCGTCTGTCCACCCAAATGGCCAGGAAAATTTAAACAAACTACATTGGGAAGATACCCAACCTCCTTGGCATGCCCCGATGGATTTTTGGCCCACAGAATGCCCAAATCCTGGGCCCACCCCCAAAATCGTGGGATATAGCACATCAATTTGTCCTAAACATGTCTTGTTCATATTGTTTTGTCTATTTGTCCACCCAAATAGCCATGAAAAATTAAACAAACCACACTGAGAAGATCCCCAACCTCCCTGGCACACCTCAGTCAATTTTTGACCAACAACATGCTCGACCCCGGGCTCACCCCCAAAACCATGAGCTTCAGCACACCGATTTAGTCTGAAAAATCCTCGTTCATACCATTTCTCTCATTTTACACCCAAATATCCCTAAACCTAGGGCTATATCCCATCGATTTGCCTTGAAATGCCCCGTTCGCACTGTTTCACCCGTTTGTCCAACCAAATGGCCACAAAAAATTAATGAAAGAACACTAGGATGATCCCCAATATCCCTAGCAGGTCCCAGACAATTTTTAACCTATAGCACACTCGTACCCTGGGCCCACCTCAAAAACCATGGGCTATAGCACATAAATTTCGCCAAAAAATGCCTCGTTTGCGTTGTTTCACCTATTTGTCCGCCCAAATGGCCACGAAAATTTAAACAGACTACACTGGGACGATCCCCAACCTCCCTGGCATGCCCCGATCAATTTTCAACCGACAGCACAGCCGAGGTTGTCTATCCAAATGGCCACAAAAATTTCAATGGAACATAATGAGACTATCTCCAATCTTCCAGCCATGGCCCGATCAATTTTATAACCACAGAACACCCGAACCTCGAGCCCAACCTCAAAACCGTAAGCCAATTTGGGTTGAAAATGCCCCATTCGCGCCATTTTGCCCGTTTGACCATCGAAATAGCCACAAAAATTTAAATGGACCACACTGGGACTATCCCCAACCTACCTAGTACTCCTCAATCGATTTTTAGAAATAGGATGCCCGGACCCCGAGCCTACCCCAAAACTGTGAGCTATAGCACACCGATTTGGCCCGAAAATGCCCAGTTCGCACCGTTTTGCTCGTCTGTCCACCCAAATGGACAGGAAAATTTAAATGAACTACATTGGGAAGATACCCAACCTCCTTGGCATGCCTCGGTAGATTTTTGGCCCACAGAATGCCTTGATCCCAGGCCCAACCCCAAAACTGTGGGATATAGCACACCGATTTGTCCTAAAAATGTCTCGTTCACATCATTTTGCTTGTTTGTCCACACAAATGGCCATGAAAACTTAAACAAACCACACTGAGAAGATCCCCAACCTCCCTGGCACACCTCAGTCAATTTTTGACCAATAGCATGCTCGACCCTGGGCTCACCCCTAAATCGTGAGCTTCAGCACACCGATTTAGTCTGAAAAATCCTCATTCATACCATTTCTCTCATTTGTCCACCCAAATATCCCTAAACCAAGGGCTATAGCCCACCAATTTTCCATGAAATGCCCCGTTCGCACCGTTTCACCCGTTTGTCCAACCAAATGGCCACAAAAAATTAATGAAAGAACACTAGGATGATCCCCAACCTCACTAGCAGGTCCCAGTCAATTTTTAACCCACAGTACACTCGTACCCTGGCCCCACCTCCAAAACCATGGGCTATAGCACACCAATTTCGCCTGAAAATGCCTCGTTCGCGTTGTTTCGCCCATTTGTCCGCCCCAATGGCCACGAAAATTTAAACAGATTACACTGGGACGATCTCCAACCTCCCTGGCATGCCCCGATAAATTTTCAACCGACAGCATAGCCGAATACCAGGCCCACCCCTAAAACTGTGGGCTATAGCACACCGATTTATCCCAAAAATACCCTATTCATGCAGTTTCACCCGTTTGTCTATCCAAATAAAAATAAAAATTTAAATCGACCACACTGGGATGATCCCCAACCTCCCTTGCTTGCCCCGGTCAATTTTCATCCTACAGCATGCTTGAACCCCTGTCCCACCCCAAAAATCAAGGGCTATAGTCCACCAATTTTGACTGAAAATGCCCTGTTCGCGCTGTTTTGCCCGTTTGTCCAACCAAATAGCCACAAAAAATTAATTGGACCATACTAAGATAATCCCCAACCTCCATGGCACACCCTGATTGATATTTATCCCACAGCACGCTTGGACCCTGGGCCCACCCTTGAAACCGTGGGCTTTAGCACACCAATTTGGCACGAAAATGCCTTTTTCATGCCCTTTCGCCCGTTTGTCTGCCCAAATGGCCTCAAAAATTTTAATGGACCATACTGGGATGATCCCGAACCTCCCTGGCATGCTTCAGCCAATTTTTGACCCGTAGAATGGTCGGACCCCAGGCCCACCCCCAAAATCTTGGTCTATAGCATACCAATTTAGCTCGAAAATGCACCGTTCACACCGTTTCGCCGATTTCTCCAAACAAATAGCCATGAAAATTTAAACGGGCCACACTGAGATGATACCCAACCTCCCTGGCATGGCCCGATTGATTTTTGGGCCACAGCACACTCGGACCCTGCTTCCACCCCTAAACCGTGGGCTATAGCACGCCTATTTGGCCCGAAAGTGTGCCATTCGCATTGTTTCACCCGTTTATCCACCCAAATGGCCACAAAAATTTAAACAAACTACACTGGGATGATCCCCAACCTCTCTGCCATACCTCGGTTATTTTTCAGCCTATAGCATTCCTGGACCCCGGGCCCAACTCCAAAACAGTGAGCTATAGCACACCAATTTATCCCAAAAAATCCACGTTCGCGCCGTCTTACCCGTTTGTACACTCAAATGGCCACAAAAATTTAAACGGACCACATTGGGATGATCCCCAACCTCCCTAGCATGCCTTGGTTGATTTTTGGCCCACAGCGCGCCTGAACCCCAGACCCACCCCCAAAACCATGGGCTATAGCACACCAATTTAGCCTAAAAATGCCCCATTGGCACTGTTTCTCTCGTTTGTCCACCTAAATGGCTACAAAAATTTAAACGGACCACACTGGGACTATCCCCAACCTCCTAGGCATGCCCTGATCAATTTTCTAACCACAACATACCTGATCCCGAGGCCCACCCATGAAACCGTGAGCTATACCACAACAATTTGGGTCAAAAATGCCGCATTTGTGCCATTTTATCAGTTAGTCCACCGAAATAGCCACAAATATTTAAATGGACCGCACTGGGACTATCCTCCAATCTCCATGGCACGCCTTGATTGATTTTCATCCTGCAGCATGCCCGAACCCTAAGCCTACCCCTAAAACCGTGGTCTATAGCACATTGATTTAGCGCGAAAATGCCCCGTTCGCGCCGTTTCGCCCGTCTGTCAACCCAAATGGCTAGGAAAATTTAAACGAACCACAGTGAGATGATACCCAATCTCCTTATAATTCCTCGATAGATTGATGATGACCAACAACATGTTTGACCCCGGGCCCACATCTAAAATCGTGAGCTTCAGCATATCGATTTGGCCCAAAAATGCCCCGTTTGCATTGTTTCGCCTGTTTGTCAACCTAAATATCCACAACAGTTTAGACGGACCACTATGGTACGATCCCAACCTTCCCTGACATGCCCCAATCAATTTTCGGCCCACAGCACATTCGGACCTTGGGCCCACCCTTGAGATCGTGGGATATAGCACACCGATTTTACCCAAAAATGCCACGTTCGTGTCATTTTGGCAATTTGTCAACCCAAATATCCACATAAATTTAAGTGAACCACACTGGGTTGATCCCCAACCTCCCTGGCACACCCCGGTCAATTTTTGACTCATAGCACGCCCGTACCCCTGGCCTACCCCCAAAACCATGGGCTATAACACACCGATTTGGCTTGAATATGCCCCGTTCGCGTTGTTTCACCGCTTTGTCCACCCAAATGGCCACAAAAATTTAAATGAACCATACTAGGATGATCACTAACCTCCCTGGTATGCCCCAATCAATTTTCATCCAACAACACACTCGAAATCCAGGCCAACCCCTAAAATTTTGGGCCATAGCACACCGATTTAGCGTGAAAACACCCTGTTCGCGCCATTTTGCCCCTTCAACCATCCAAATGCCCACGAAAAATTAAACGAACCAAATTGGGATGATCTTTAACCTCCTTGGCATATTTCAATCAATTTTTTTGCCATAGCACGCCCAGACCCCGGGACCACCCCCAAAATCGTGGGCTATAACACACTCATTTAGCTCAAAAATGCTCCATTCATACGGTTTTGCTGGTTTATCTGCCCAAATGGCCATAAAAATTTAAACAAACCACCCTGGGATGATCCCCAACATACCTGGCATGCCTCGGTCGATTTTTGACCTAAAGCACGGTCGGACCCCGAGCCCACCCCCAAAACCGTGGGCTATAGCACACCGATTTGGCCTGAAAATACCTCGTTTGTGCTGTTTCGTTGGTTTGTCTACCCAAATGGCCAAAAAAATTTAAAATTGGAATAGTCTGAATCTGTACCTAAGTTGGCTTATAGTTCTGGGGAAGTAGGATGCGCTAAACCTACACTTTTCGGTCAATGCTAAATATTACTCCTTTTAAATCTGTATGCTTATTTTGTAGGGAATCCACTTTAAAACTAGCATAAGGGTTTATAATGAAAACTAATTATGCATCTTTCTATTTTAAACTATGATCAAACTAATCTGTAGTCAAACTATCATTAAAACTATAAAGTGCATTCCATATCTTAGCTGAGGATCAAAAGATTAAAGCTTGATTCAAAAACTGAATATAAGCTAATCACATGATGCTTAAAGCATAATCTTCTTGAAATATCAATAGTCAAACTAGGGCTTAAAAACCCATGCTTCAAATTCATGTCAATTTATCAGAAATCATGCTCAATAGTAAAAAACATGAATTTCTTACAGAATCTTAGTCAAAATAGTGAAATTCAAACTTCAATATATCATAAACCACTTCATAAGCATAAATGTGAAAAGATAGGCACGCGATTCATTATCTAAAACACTTGTAATATCATAATCGTCTAATAGCAATATTTGGGTATGAAACCTAATTTGAAATTCATATTTGTTCATATGAAATCATCTTAAAAACAAATTTTTGGCTCAAGGATGGAAGAGATAACCTTGTTCAGAACCCCACATACCTTAATTAATGAAATTTATAAAGACACTTGACTTTGAATCCCTCTTTGTGCTCTTGAAGATTGTTTCTTGAATTGGGAACCTTGAATTTTGGATTATCTTGGAAAAATATTGGTGATATTTTGCGTTTCTTGAGGTTTGAAATTGAAGCTGTAGGGTTTTCCTTGAGATAAATTTGGTGAAAAATTAATATAATATGCTTAGAATAGGTTAAATCTTTTGTTTATCATGATTTGGGGGCTTGGGAAAAGGACTAAGTTGCCTGTTGGATTTAAAACTCAGAATTGAAATGTCGATTAAAGCTTCACCTCGACGCTGTGAGTGGGTTATCATGATACCCACCACGACACAGTGGAATCACAATGACTCACTGGTTTTTGAGAAATTTTAATTTGGACATCACTGCGACGCTGTGAGCCTCTCTTTACGAAATTCACCATGATGGCTCTTTGGAAAATGGAAATAGCCTTTTCATCCTTCACTGCAACGTGGTGACTCAATCCCCACGATGTGGTGACCTCCTCACCATGATACTCACCACAATGCAACCTAATCACGGTGAGATGCTATCTTGCCAATCCAAATGTGACCCGAACCTTGTTCAAAAAATCTAAAACTTATCTGAGGCATGCTACTTGCACCCCTGAATATAAATCAGATCAATAATCATCATCTTGAAGCACGGAAGTTCAACTTAAAAATCCTTGAAATTTAAACGGAGTCAAAATTGACTGGATGCCTTAACTCAAAGCTTTATTTTCAGGTTCTAAGTGCTGTAAGCACATACTAAGGGCTTTGATGAACTGAGAATGTACGGGGTATTACATAATCAAAACAAACATGGTTATCTTAACAACTGTACCGTACCATACCATGGGAAACCACCATCTAAATAGAGTGTTAAGGATATGTTTGGCTGAAAATAAGGGGTGCACGAAAATTTTGAGTACTTTGAAAAAAAGTAGCTTTTATTTTCAAAGTGAAAATTGGAGTTATATTTTTCTATGGCATTGGGTAAAACTTGATTGGTCCACGTAGTGTGTTAGAAGATAAATGCGAGGCAACAAAAATTAGTGGGGCACGCAAAATCTAGAAAGTTTGTTCCTCGAAATGTGCCTCACACGGGATATAGCAAAAAATTCGTGTCTATAATAATGTGGAAGAAAGGACAAAGGAGACAAGAATGCCAAAAGAGTTAAATACGTAAACGATCTCATATGGACCTTGGTAGCTCAAAAATATTTGTTGGCAACTTGGAACTACCAATGGCACCCTTGGCACATGGCACAAAGCCATTTGTTCAACTCTTAAGAAAAGTAAAAAACTGTCATGGTCAAATGCCACCCAATTGTTTGGATATAATTACTTCCTCCGTACCAAAATACGTGTCACTTTGACAAAAAAAAAGAGCCTCAGAATAAGTATTATCTTAGGAATTCAAGACAAATATTAGTATGTTTTCTCAACTATACTCTAATGGGTCGTTTGGTTCAAATAGAAGTTATGTGACAGGATTAACAATGCTGAAATTACCAATGAACAGGTTAGTAATGCGGGGATTGTACTACGGGAATTATTTTTTATCAAGTGTTTGGTTCATTGTATTAAAAATTAGATATATCATGTATTGTGTTTGGGTTTAAAATCTTATTTACAATTATACCCTTAAATTTTTATGGGATCTTCTATTTCATTTAACTAGTTAAATTGCTCACCCTTCGCGCAATCTTATAGAAAAGCTAAAATATGAATAATAATCCTCACTACGCTTAGTTGATCATTTATTTTATCTCATTATTCAATTGAACCTATTTGACCAAGAAATATTTAAAACAACAAATAATTGTAATATTATGTAGAAAAAATTAAAGAAAATGTAAAGCACACTATGTAAGAACAACATAGACTACTAATAATATAGTTTCAGATTTATAAATCATATACTTATTTGACAATAATATTTTCTATTTTGATAGATCTACTTGTAAATTAATCAATTACAAAGTATCATAAATGTTGCTCACATTCGAAGCTACCAACCAACATAAGGGAGAAAATGGTATTTAAGCAGTTGATCCGCATAACCAAAGGAAAAAGTGTTTGGCAAATTAAATGCAGTATAACGATCATATTTGTAGAGATTAGATTTAAAATAGAATCAAAAGGGAAATTTAATAAAAAGGATTAAGGTGTAGTTAAGTCATTTAATTCTCTTATCCATATATTATTAAACCAATCATAAGTAATTCCATGGTTTCTTAGGTATATGATAATACACTCTATGGGATTGTTCAATTGAGCGTATATGAATAGTACTTAATAGGGTGTATTAGTAATACTGAGATTACTAGTGATGAGGTTAGTTGTAATACTACGCATTTTCGGGCTAGTCTTTGAACCGTCGTTCTTATATGAAAAAGTTACAATACAAGTTATTTTAAAGTAAATACCAGTTTCATGATCATTATACTAGTCTATGAAGTAGTTTAGAGGTGAAAAATGATCATAGCAATGAGTTAGAACAAAGTTGAGCTAAGATCATTTGATTCGTCCAAAAATTTGATATTCGATTCTACAATGATCTACTTCAAATGTGTATAACTCTTTATATTCATAGAATTTTTCATCTTAAGACCCACCAAATTGTATATAATTGAATTATCTTTCCAACGATACCGATTTCACAAAAATCCGACACTCGAGTCAGAAACTACAACAGTTTTTGTGAGAGGCAGTAAGCCAAGGCAATAGTAGGGCGCCGCGGGCCTCTCCCCAGGGCTAAGGGGGGCGGCGCCTTGGCTATTTTTCAGATGTTTTAAACTCCTTAAGGGTCAAGGGGTACTTTCGTCCTTTCCCCTCTACCCCAAACGTCCAAAGGATGATTTATAGTATCAAAGGAGACATTTCTTGCCCATCTCCCTCAAGAAACTTTAGCAAAAACCTCTCCCTTTTTCCACCATGAACAAAGTTTAATTTTATCCAAAGAAAACAAGACTTCAATCTTCAAATTAATGATTTCTTCAAGGATCCGTCAAATTAAGGTATGTGGGAGTTCATCCATGGTCCTCTTCCACCCAAGGAGTCCAAAATCATAATTTCAGGTTTAAATTTATAATATTTACATGTTCTCAGAATTTTGTTTATGGATTTTTATGGATCTGAAGTTTATATCAAGTTTCCATGATTTTGTTGGTGATATTAATTCTTACATATTAGAATGATATTGTTTGCCAAATTTACACCTTGGTGATTTTAGAAGTAAAATCCTGTTATTAGTACTATATTTAACTATTCCCATGCTTAGCCTACACCATGAATTTTAAGTTAGTTGTTTTTATAGATCCCATATTGGATTTGAGTGCAATCTTGATTATGATGTCAAATTTGGTTTTAATTCCATGATTTACTTCAAGTTTCATGAAACTAGTAAATGGTGAAATGATTTATATGAAATCCATGCCGAGTACTTGAATTAAAAGTTGGATGTAGTATTCATGATATTGTTACATAGTGATTGGTATATGAAATATCCATGCTTACCATGTAGTTGATGAAATGCCTACAAGGATGATTTTTTGAACAAAGTCTTACATATCATGTTCAACAAGTTTCAAGATAAATCCCCAACTTATGAATTTTGCCATGTCCAATTTCAAGAGAATTTCATGTAAATCACCAAATCATGATTCTTAGTTATGTAATTATATCATTCTTCCATTTTTAAGATATTCACATGTTCAAGTTCATAATCACCATGTGCTTGTTGGAAATGCTTAAGTGAATTTATTGTGGATTGCGATTCATTAGTGATCTAAATAATGAATGCATGCTAACACTACATAATTAAAATGACTTCCATGTTGAAGAAATGCCGTGTGAGTATTTGATGAATTTTTCATGAGAATTATGTAATGAAATTGCATTATGTTAGCATGTATACAAGTTCATGTGTATGCAAGAGCATGTTAAGATGCCCCAATGAATGATTGGTGACAAAGTAAAGAGTTATAATGTTTTCAAGATTTTCACTATGTATTATACTTTATGCCCAAAATATTAAATTTTATGAAAGATTACATGACTTGAAAGTTGGGGCTTATGCCCAAATTATCATGTTTTGAGTTTATAAAGTTATAGATTTAAGACTTGAATTACATGACTATTTTCATATATCTAAGCAAGTAATACGATTTTTCAAATTTTTCCAATTAAGTTTAAGCATGATATTGAGATTCTTGATCTTATTACTTTGATGGTGATTTAGTATTTTCAAAAAACATGTTGAGAATGATGCTTTGCTATGATTTTTGAATGTTTATACATGAGTTCTTAATTAAGATTCATACCCATTATCACTATTTACAAGATTATGATCTTTGAGGGACTTCGAAGATTTATTTCATGTCTATTCCCATATTTTCATGCTTATTACATAAATTTTTAGATTTTAGTTAAATTATTATTGAGTTCATTTATAAGCGTGATTACTTTGAGTTTACATGAGTTTGAAACATGGGTTATTAGACCCTATATCTAGTATTGATAGTTGAAGAACTTGTGATTTTAAGCACCCTGAGATTTGTATATTTTGAGTTGTATAAATAATACTTGATCTTTGGATCCTCAGTTGAGTTTTTGGAATCCACATTTCAGAGTTTATTTCAGATTTACATATATGAGATTGATTTCATTATAAACCATGAGATTATTTTAAAGTGGATTTCCTATAAGAGGAGCTAGTAATAAAAGGGAGTAGTATTTAGCACCGAGTTGGGTATGATTTTGAGGTCTCATAACCCAGAAACACGTGCCACCGTAGGATTGAGATTAATGGGCCTGAGGCTGAGTTTGTGATCACTTATTTGAGGTTATAATCCTTGGAAAGAGTATAACGCCTCTCCCCAATGTGAGGTTTCTTCCTTAGGAGGAAAAAACGTTGAAGTCCATGTAGCTCGCATGGTTTATGTCGATTAAGAGAACCTCCCTTGAGATAAGATAATTTCCTTAAGAAAGTTATTTTCCTAATAGTAAAGTTTTTAGAGTAGTTTCTAAAGTATTTTTCTTTACAGAAAGTTGCTTTAAAGTATTTCCCTTAAAGTTTTAGAATTTATGGAAGGATTATAGTTACAAAGTTCAGCTTTCAGATTTCAGATTTTTTGAGTGAGTCCTTTCTATACTTAGACAGTATGACTTAAAGAATGAATACAAGCATAGCTTTTAGAAATAAATATTGTGGATAACGAGATTTATAATGCGTGTTTTGCCTCTTATTGCTACATATTTCAGTATTTCAGATATTCTAGCTTATGTGAGTCACTTACATTTAGCATGCATTGTTTTATAAACTATGATAATATTGAGATATTGTTTACTTATTGCATTGCACCCCCATATACTCAGTACATTCCAGAAGTACTGCATATATGTCTTTGTGCTACCTTGTCTCATAATATAGTTACGAGTTGTAGCACACATACCATGTTCAGTCAGTTGCAGCTTCCAGTCAGCAGGTGATGAGTCCTTTTGATCCAAGGGCTTGAGTCAGTTATGCAGTCTGAGAAGTATTTCATTTTTCTTTATTCATTTGTATTGAGTTGGGATATTTGGGAGTCATGACCCGGCTACCTATAGTCAGTACTAGTAGAGGCTTCATAGATAGTCAGTATAAGTTGATGTATTCAGTTTTAATTTTTTTTGTAAAAGCAGAGTTGTAATCTCGTAAATTCAGTTTTGTATCAATCAGATTTAGAAAAGAGTTATTTTTCATTGATTTGTACAGATTTATACTTTTTATTTAGTTGCTTATAAGTTATGCTAGTAGAAAGGTTAGCTTGGGGTCACTTGTTCCCCTAAGCACTGTGTGACGTCTAGGGACCAGTTTTCAGGGCATTACAAACTTGGTATCAGAGCACAGATTTTAAGTTTCCTAGGGTGTCTATGAAGCCGTGTCTAGTAAAGTCTTGCAGAACAGTACGGAGACTTATATACTTTTCTTCTAGAGTCTAGAAGGAATTTAGGAAATGGCTCCATTATTTTAAGTCTCAGACCATGCCATAAAAAGGTCCTCTAGGAAGATTATGCAGATTCTCCTCTTACACTATTCAGGCTATCTCCGCCTTATTTTCAGGATATCAAAAACAGTCAAGCTTAAATTCTTACAGATAAAACAATCTCCACAGATAGTTATGGGATTGTAAGCGAGCTACAAAGTATCCCCTAAGTGCTTTTGTGTTCAACAGATTGAAGTGCTTTATTCATGTTCATAAAAGTCGTGCTCTAAGCCCAAGTCAGAGGTGCTTTTAGATTCCTCCTCAGAATCCATAATGTAAATCTATACTTCCCTATCTATGTATTATTCTTGAGATAGCATGATCAACAAGTTCTAGTTCCTCCCCAGATAATGGTCCTATATTTGCTAGCAGAAGTTTCAGAAGTTACACAAAGTGCTTAAGAGAAGCTCTCTAGTGTGTTAAGTTACTTAATCTCAAAGTTATGTCCTCATTCTGATGAGTCATTTAATTAAGACAGAGTGAGATGTGTATCTTTAGATCATTGAATATCATGTGTCAAGTTTCTATCTGTTGTAATATGTAATCTTGTTATCATTGTGTTTTTGAATAAAAAAAATCAAAGTCTAGTGAAGCCGTGTGGGGCTCTTTTAATTCACTAGCATAGTTTCTTTGTTATTTATCTCATTTTCTAGTTCAAAACATATAATCAAAGTCTATTGAAGCCGTGTGTAACGCCCTGAAAACGGGTCCCGAAGTGTCATACGGTGCTTGAAGCTACAAGTAGCCCTAAGCTAACCCTTTGAGCCATCTAACACCATCACAAGCATATTTCAAGATTATTATAATCAACACATCTAAACATCATCAACAATGTCTCACTTTAATATGGATAAGTATGGAAAGTAACAAACTTCAAATGATCTATCAACTCTAACCCACTAGCCTAACAAATCCGGCCTGACAAGCCTCTACTAAACAAAGTACCAATAAGCTATTGGGACAGGCCCCAACTAACTTGAACTTAAGGAATAAAATGAATAACTCATAAAGGAACTGGAAATCTGAATAACATGTCTTCGAATCATGAGGACTCACCACAGCAGAAGATGTAGCTCAATATGCTTGGGAGTCACCGTAAAGTCTGGAGCTGTGCACCTGAACCAACATTACCGAGAAAATGTAGCCCACATCCGAAGATATGGGTCAGTACCATGGAAATATACTGAGCATATGGGGGTGTATGCAATTTAAATAGTAAATATCACAAATCTTTATATAAATCATGCATTCTATAATAAGTGACTCACATAGCCCGAATAAAACCATCATAATCGTGAATGAATAAGAGATATCAAGTAAGACATGTGAGTCATCACAGTAAGTTCTCAATTCACTTTTCCCCGGATTTCTAACCATCAAAGTAAGTCAAATAAGCTCAATTCTCTTTAAATCACAACAGTTCAGTCTTTCAAAAACAAGGAATTTATCATAAAAGAGTGATTCTCAAGCCATACGAACACACTTTCTTTCATTAGAGTGAGGAGAAGAAAACACACGATGGGAAATCTTACAACTGACATAAACCATGTGAGACACATGGAGTCCAACATTCTGGCCACATTGGGGAAAGCAGCCCTATCCTTGCCATCGGAGTCGGACCTTTAATTTTATCTCATCAGTGATCACTATATATAAAACAGCCCCAGTATCAGGCCCACATCCTACGGTGGCACGTAGTTCTGGGGAAGGCCCCGACTTCCCGCTCGGTACTAAAGACTACTTCCGAACTTAGCTCAGAACTTATAAAATGGAAATCCACTATAAAATAGTTCAACAATTCACAACGGGAGCCATCATGCTACCCCTTTCATAATCAATCAAAAATGTGGATTTCTTTTCTCACTTGAGTTCAAAAATCAATTCTTCCATGACCAAGAAGGTCAAATCATTCTACATTATTTCAAATCATTCAAGCCGCAAGATGTTTAGAACACATAATTTCCCAAAGTAATAAATCTCAAATAGTGTTCAAAACCCATGTCTCAATATCACAATAAAACTTTCCAAGATTCAAGCTTTGCATCATTAGCATATATAAATTACTTTAAAATCTAGAAATTGCAGCTTTATGTACGATAATATCATCATTCTCATTCAATTCGACTTCCAAAATATTGAGGATATCATAATCTCATGTAAAACAATATAGGGTATAAATTCATACTTCAAATTCATATCAAAACATGTAAAATCATGTATATTCATAAAAGAAAAATTACTTTGGGCACAAGAACGAAAAGATGTCCTTGTTGAAAACCCCCCCACATGCCTTATTTGGCTTGATTCAATAGACCAAGATGAATTTTGAAGCCTTGAGAGTGTTCTTGTAGGCTTTTCTTGAAAGTTCTTGAATTCTGGTGCTTGCTTCTTGAGTGTCCTTGGAGAGGATTTGAATTCTTGTTCTCGGGGCTTGATCGTGAAGGAACCCTAATTTTTGTTGTTAAGGATGAATAATGAATTATGTGATTCATTTTGGCTTAATTTTGACGTAATGTTGCACCTCCGATGGACCGTCGCTTCATACCATTGAATTTTGGCTAGAAAATAGCTCACTGCCTCAGTTCTAATGGTGTTGTCCGACGGTCTGTCGCACCTTTGACGGTCCGTCGGAACTAGGCCGCTCAGATAGCTTACTTTAAAATGGCCATAACTTTTTAATCCCTCCTCGGATTTTGGTAAAATCGGTATCGTTGGAAAGATAATTCAAAGATATTTCATTTGATATATAGTAGTCCCTCTAATACATTATATACTATGAGTTATGAGCATTTGAAGTTGATTATACCAATATCCTTCCCAATAATTCAATCGATAAGGGATGTTTTGAGATAGGACATATTTGAGGTCTTAATACACATCAAACATGATCATAAACTAACCAAACTCTATAATATATTCCTCATGAGTTTGAAGCACTTGCTCTACAGTCAGTTAGGATTTTTGGGGTATTACAATATCTCCCCCTTGGGAACATTCGTCCTCCGATGGTTGATAGGCTAAGAATATGGAGCAAACTAAGGGTACACATCTGAAATATCCTGCTAAGCGGATTATACTTCTTTCTAAACTTTCGAATACTTCATAGAATGCATAAACTCATGCAACAATAGCTGAACAATATGAAATAGCAGTTGAACAGCTGCAACTTGATTTAAGACGGGACTGAATTAGAGAAGAATGGTACCTTTGGCTTTATCTGAGCTTGCAGAGAACAAGTGTGGGTACTTGGATCGCGTATCCACCTCAGCTTCCCAAGTTGTACCCTGAATAATTTATTCTTCCACAACTCTTTGACCAAGGAAACTTCTTTGTTCCTTAGTCTTCGGACTTGGAAATCAAGGATGTCAATGAGTGTCTCATCAAAGGAAAGACTATCCTGAACTAGAATATTTGGAAAACAAAGGTCGTTCACTGAATGCTTATGAACTGTCCCACGACTAGTTATCTGAATCTGCAACTGAGGCCTGATGCAGGGACTGGGCTGAATTCTTAATTTGGACAGGCACAAATATCTTACCCCATTGAATGGCTTTACTCACAAAACTTTGGGGTAGTACAACTAGATGGAACTTTGGAAATCTATAGGTGCTTATCTGCTTGATTGTTAAAATGGACTGTAGACTACATGGACTAGATCATACTGACTGCTCAGACTCAAATGGAGTATTTCTTCAAGACTCCTTCTAAGAAATTCAAATAACATTAGGGAGCAAATAGATCACAATATCGATACAACTCTATCGCTTGGAAAAAAGACATATATGAGATAAGTTAGGATAAAATTACTAGGCCTTAGGAAATAGAACTTCTTAATTTCAAGCTTAGCAACACTCCTCAAATACTCCCTCAACTATTCTATTCCCCTTAACCATAGTAGTTGATTCAACTTATTATTATCACATGGGCGCTCATAAATACATTTACTAATGTCTAAGCTGAAATCAATTCTCTCACTATGTTCAAGCCTAACTCAATGTACTCATAAGATACGCCACATAACACTATGATACTATTGTGAATCATAAATCCATCATACCCTGCATCTCATAACTCATCACCTCATGCATAATTCTCATTATCACTCCAACAACTATAGTCAACCTCGTACTAGACATCTACTAACTTGCAATGCATTCATTCAGATATACAAACATAATGTTCAAGCCTATATTTATAACCACATATGCACTTCTAAGCAAACACTCTTAAAGAATCCTTCTCATATATTCTAATAACGCCATCAATGACATTAGCACACATACTACTCAATTCTTCAAAAAAAAACACATAAAACAAGACACAACAATATTCCCAAACATAACACATAAAACTTCAACTAACCACGATATATACCAAAGACTTGGCCTCAATCCTTACTTCTCACTTACAGTTTTAGATAAAATGAGCATACAACAATATCCATCAACAAGGACTTCTTACTCTCCTCCCATCACAACTGTTAATCCCCACTATCAAGACTAAGAAAGGGTAACTAAAAGATTAGGACATGAAGATCTAAAAATAAAGAAATACTATGTATAACTTTACACTCAACTGAGGCTTGAGGAATAGATTATTTAATATCATAATATCATCAAAGAGGTCTATTCTAAGGACATGCATGATACAAACCCGAATTTCCCTGATCATGAAAGTATTTCTTGAGTACTTGGACTGAACATACTCGCTCTATCATCTCCCCCTTAAAATTAAGCAATCACTCTAAGGCTGTAAGCCAGTATAAAAACTCTTAGTCAAACTGCAATCACTTAATCTAGAGTCTTGGATATAGCAACACTAAAGAATAATATAACTTATCCCGAATGACTACACCTGAAGGCATAAAACCAACTCCGAATACTGCCTTCTGAGTTACATCCTATCTTTCTCTAGCCTCAAAAATCATTATATAATACTCGAACACTTATTAACCTGGATATAATATAGCCCCACAACACCTTAGGCTAACCTCCTCATTATACATACAACATCATACTTAATTATGACCCAAATAAACATATGCTCTTGCATACACGGTTCAAGCCTACTAGATCACTTCCACCTAATGAGAATCACAAAGGAATCACTCATTATATACATCTTGTTCATCATTTACTATTCAAATTTAGTGCCTAGCCTAGCTATAATTAACCACAACTTCACACTATTCTCTTACACACCAAACATCTGAAAAACATTAGTCCGCCAAAACCTCATAGCAATAATAATCAATCACCATCCTATGGTCTATCTTATTATGACTTACTAGCACCTCCTTCCTCTATATTTCATCACTAAATACCCTTTTTATACGTCTAAACTTCTTTCATAGCTCTATAAGTTTCATCTAAACTCTCTCTTGCAATCTAAATTAACATATCTCAACCATCAAGTACTTTCATCAATAATCTATACTTTTCTAGCCCTACAAATGCCATCAAAAACCCTTTCCTCACTTCAAGAAAAGAACAATTTATCATGACTAACAACTGTATTTCTCGACACTTTACCATATCAACACACAAGGCCATATCACCTCATTAATAGCTCAATCACAAGCATGAAGACTTGGCTATACATGCATTCCATAAATCTCTCTTACCACCTTTCTCTTCAATGTGGATAAGTGAGAACACCTTTTTTGCGATCTTGCAATGTAGAGCTTGATGCTCTACTCCGAATGTCATTTTATACTTAGATACTGGGGCCTGTACTAATAGAGGAACAGGTGTAGAGGATCTCTGATGGAACTGGCGGCGCTAATTACCCCTTGGTCATGACGTAGAGTTATTGTTTCTGTATCCCTGACTCATCATATGATCTCTTCCCTTATTCTGTTGAGTATGAGTCAAAAGCCTAGATAGGAAAACATTCTGCAAATTGTTTTAAGCAACTATTGCATTATCTAAGGCAGTGAAAGCAGCTCTAAACTCTGTTTGAGAGACATGCCCTCCCAAGGGATCTACCTGAACGGACTGAGGAGCTGGCTGATTTTCATTACTTCGCTCACTAGCTTCACTGGAAGACATGTTCTGAAAACAAAAAATGATGATACAGATTAGGGTGAGATTTTAACTTGAGCTTCTGCTCACTGGCACGATATGAGTACTGAAAGAAGGGATAACATTTTCCTAATACATCTTATAGCCTCTTGGTCATAGGTGTGGCATGCTACACACCGATGATCAAGACTCTACTTAACGAGGCTTGTCATACTCCCTAGGACTCCTTAAACCTTACGCTCTGATACCAATTTTGTAATATAGCAAAAATGGGTCCCGAAGCATCACACAGTACTTAAAGCTACAACTAGACCTAAGGTAACCCTTTGAGCTATCTAACACAACCATAAGCATATTTTAAGATCATTATAATCAACACATCTAAACATCATCAAAAATGTCTTACTGTAATATGGATAAGTATGGAAAGTAACAAAAAATGAAAGATCTATCAACTCCAATCCACTAGTCTGACAAATCCGACCTGACAAGCCTCTACCAAACAACGTACCAATAAGCTATTGGGACAGGTCCCAACTGACTCAAACTTAAGGAATAAAATGAAGAACCCATAAAGGAACTAGAAATCGAAATAACATGTCCTCGAATCATGAGGACTCACCACAGAAGAAGATGTAGCTAAATATGCTTGGGAGTCACCATCAAGTCTGGAATAGAGCACCTGAACCTATATTACTGAGAAAATGTAGCCCACATCCGAATATATGGGTCAGTACCATGGAAATGTACCGAGCATATGGGGTGCATGCAATTTAAATAGTAAATATCAGAAATCTTTATATAAATCATGCATGCTATAATAAGTGACTCACATAGCCCGAATAAAACTATCATAATCATGAATGAATATGATAAATAAAGTAAAACATGTGAGTCATCATAGTAAGTTCTCAATTCACTTTTCTCTGAATTTCTAACCATCAAAGTATTCAAATAATCTCAATTCTCTTTAAATTATAAGGTTTAAGTCATTCGGAAATAAGGACTTTGTCATAAAATAGTGATTCTTCAATCATACACACACACTTTCTTTCATTAGAGTGGGGAGGGGAAAACACAGGATGGGAGATCTTACAACTGATATAAATCATGTGAGCCACATGGAGTCCAATATTCTGCCCACGTTGGGGAGAGCCACCCTATCCTTTCCATCAGAGTCGGACCTTTAATTTCATCTTATCAGTGATCACTATACATAAAACAACCCCAGTATCAGGCTCACATCCTATGGTGGCACGTAGTTCTGGGGAAGCCCCCAACTTCCCGCTTGGTACTAAAGAGTACTCCCAAACTTAGCTCAGAACTTTCAAAAAAAAAATCCACCATAAAATAGTTCAACAATTCATAACTGGAGCCATCATCCTACCCCTTTCATAATCAATCAAAAATGTGGAGTTCTTTTCTCACTTGAGTTCAAAAATCAATTTTCCCATAACCAAAAAGGTTAAATCATTCTACATTATTTCAAATCATTCAAGGCTCAAGATGTTTAGAACACATTATTTCCCAAAGTAATAAATCTCAAATAGTGTTCAATACCCATGTCTCAATATCACAATAAAACTTTCCAAGATTCAAGCTTTGCATCATAAGCATATATAAATTACTTTAAAATCTGGAAATTTTAGATTTATGTACAATAATATTATCATTCTCATTCAATTTGACTTCCAAAAAATTGAGGATATCATAATCTCATGTAAAACAATATAGGGTATAAATTCAGACTTCAAATTCATATCAAAACATGTAAAATCATGTATATTCGTAAAAGAAAAATCACTTTGGGCATAGGAATGAAAAGATGTCCTTGTTGAAAAACTCCACATACCTTATTTGGCTTGATTCAATAGAACAAGATAAATTTTGAAGCCTTGAGAGTGTTCTTGTAGGCTTTTCTTGAAAGTTCTTGAATTGTGGTACTTGATTCTTCAGTGTTCTTGGAGAGGGTTTGAATTCTTTTTCTTGGGGCTTGATCGTGAAGGAACCCTAATTTTTGTTGTTAAGGTGAATAATGAATTATGTTCTTCGTTTTGGCTTAATTAGGTGTTAAAATGGGTGGAAAAGACCCAAAACCCCTTTTTAAAACGGCTTAAAATCGCTAAACGGAGGCCTCCAATGGTCTGGGCGACGTACCATCATACCTCCGACGGACTGTCGCTTCATACCATTGAATTTTGTCCATAAAACAGCTCACTTCCTCAGTTCCTACGGTCTGTCGTACCTCCGACGGTCTGTTGGATCTGGCTATCGGATCTAGGCAGCCCAAACAGTTTACTGTAAAATGGCCATAACTTTTTACTCAGACCTCGGATTTTGGAAAATTTTGTGTCGTTGGAAAGATATTTTAAATATATTTCATTTGATATATAGTAGGACCTCTAATTCATTATATACTATGAGTTATGAGCGTTTGAAGTTGATTATACAAATATCCTTCCCAAGAATTCAATCGGTAAGGGATGTTTTGATTCGCCTAATATCTAGGACATATTTGAGGTATTAATACACATAAAACTTGATCATAAACTACCCAAACCCGATAATATATTCGTCATGAGATTGAAGAACTTACTCTACAATCGGTTAGGATTTTTGGGGTATTACACCGTGTGAGGCCTATTTCGATTCACTAGAAACTTGTTGTTTATTGTGTTATGTTTGTATTTGTTGGAAGTATAGTCTTAGAGGTGTAGTGATAAGAAAATTTGTAAGGGTAATTTATTAAATATATTTATAGATGAATCTTTTTTCATAAGATTGAGTTAGTAATGAAGTAATATGTCCTTGTGTATTAGTTTAGTAGAAGGTAGAGAAGGAGTTATTACTTAAGGTGAATTTGGTGTTTGATTGAAGTATGAAAAGAGTTGTTGACGGGGTTTGTTGTTCAAGAAAAGTATAGGTTATTGATGAAGGTACTTGGTGGATGAGTGTTGTTAATTTAGGCATCCTGAGATTTGCAAAAAGGGAGTTTATTTGAAACTTGTTGAGCTATGAAAGAAGTTCGGTATATAGATGGGTGAATAGTAATGATGTGTAGAAGGAGGATGTATTGATGGATTGTAAATAAGATAGACCATATGATTATGATAAATTAATATTGTTATGAGGTCCTAGCGAACTAGTATTTTCGGATGATTGACATGTAAGCATATTTGTGAAGATTGTGGTTAATCATAGCTAGATCAATATACTAAGTTTGAATAGTAGATGATAAGCAAGGTGGATATAATGATTGATGTGTTGTGAATGTTAGTTGTATGAAAGGTGAACCAGTAGGCTTGAATAGTGTATCTAAGAATTTAAGTTTGTTGTTTCGAGATTTTGTATGATGATGATTATAGAAGCTAAAGAAAGTATAGTATATTATATGGGAGTTCAGTATTCATGTGTACTATTATACCCCAGACTCTAGAGTAAGGTAATTGAAGTTCAGTTTAGAGTTTATTAAGTGGGTCACAGACTTATGATGATGGCTTAAAGCTAAGGGGAAGATGATAGAGCAAGTAACTAAGTCAGGATCTCAGATTCTTGTAGTAGTGCAGTATGTGCAGAAAAGAAGTAAGGGAGGATGATTCTCAACCCATTCTCATGTTAGTGCATGTATTCCAGAAGTCAATTTAGTTTATAATATTTAGTTCAAGTATCATGCTCAGACTAAGATATGCAATCATGTTCCTAGTTAGTCATGTTCAGAATATGATCTCAGTTACCTTCGAACAATACTCTCAGTTTAACCAGTCTCATTTGAGGACGAATGTTCCCAAGGGGGAGATAATGTAATACTCCTCATTTTTGGGCTAGTCTTTGAACCATCATTCTTACATGAACAAGTTATAATCCAAGTGATTCTCAAGTAAATACAAGTTTCATGATCTTTATCCTAGTATATGAAGTTGTTTAGAGGTGAAAAATAATCATAGCAACGAGTTAGAACAAAGTTGAGCTAAGATCATTTGATTCGTCAAAAAATTTGATATTCGATTCTACAAGGGTCTACTTCAAACGTGTATAAATCTTTATATACATTGAATTTCAGCTCAAGATCCACCAAATTGTATATAATTGAATTATCTTTCCAATGATACCAATTTCGCAAAAATCCGATATTCGAGTAAAAAACTACAACAATTTTTGTGAGAGGTAGTAAGCCAAGGCGATAGTATGGCATCGCGGGACTACTCCCCCGGGCTAAGGGGGCAGTGCCTTGGCCATTTTCCAGGTGTTTTAAAATCCTTAAGGATCAAGGGGTACTATTGTCCTTTCCCTCAACCCCAAACATCCAGGGATGATTTATAGTATCAAAGGAGACATTTTTTGCCCAACTCCCTCAAGAAACTTTAGCAAAAACCTCTCCCATTTTCCACCATGAACAAAGTTTAATTTTCTCTCAAGAACACAAGAATTCAAGCTTCAAATTAATTATTTCTTCAAGGATCCATCAAATTAAGGTATGTGGCAGTTCATCTATGGGTCCTCTTCCACCCAAGGAGTCCAAATTCATAATTTCAAGTTTAAAGTTATAATCTTTACATGTTCTCATGAATTTTTTTTATGGATCTAAAGTTTATATCAAGTTTCGATGATGTTGTTGTTGATATTAATTCTTACATATTGGAATGATATTATTTGCCAAATTTATACCTTACTTGGTGATTTTAGAAGTAAACTCATGTTATTACTACTATATTTAACTATTCTCATGATTACCCTACACCATGAATTTTAAGTTAGTTGATTTTATAGATCCCATATTGGATTTGAGTGAAATATTGATTATGATGTCAAATTTGGTTTTAATTCCATGATTTGCTAGTTTCATGAAACTAGTAAATGGTGAAATGATTTATCTGAAATCCATGTTGAGTTCTTGAATTAAAAGTTGGATGTAGTATTCATGATATTGTTACATTATGATTGGTATATGAAATATCCATGCTTACCATATAGTTGATGAAATGCCTACAAGGATGATTTTTTGAACAAAGGCTTACATATCATGTTCAACTAGTTTCAAGATATCCCCAAGTTATGAATTTTTCCATGTCCAATTTCAAGAGAATTTTATGTAAATCACCAATTCATGATTCTTAGTTACGTAATCATGTCATGCTTCTATGGTTAAGATATTCACATGTTCAAGTTCATAATCACCGTGTGCTTGTTGGAAATTCTTAAGTGAATTAATTGTGGATTGCGATTCATTAGTCTAAATAATGAATTCATGCTAACACTACATAATCAAAATGACTTCCATGTTGAAGAAATTCCGTGTGAGTATTTGATGAATTTTTCATGAGAATTAAGTAATGAAATTACATTATGTTAGCATGTATAAAATTTCATGTTAAGAAAGAGTATGTTAAGATGCCCCAGTGAATGATTGGTGACAAAGTAAAGAGTTATCATGTTTTCAAGATTTGCTCTATGTATTATAATATATGCCCAAAAACTTGAATTTTATGAAAGATTACATGACTTGGAAGTTGGGGTTTATGCCCAAATTATCATGTTTTGAGTTTATAAAGTTATAAGTAATTTAACCCTTGAATTACACGACTATTTTCATATATCTAAGCAAGTAATGCGATTTTTCAAATTTTTCCCAATTAAGTTTAAGCATGATATTGAGATTCTTGATCTTATTACTTTGATGGTGGTGAAGTATTTTCAAGAGGCATGTTGAGCATGATGCTTTGCTATGATTTTTAAATATTTATACATGAGTTCTAAATTGGGATTCATACCCACTATCACTATTTACAAGATTATGATCTTTGAGGGACTTTGAAGATTTATTTCATGTCTATTCCCATATTTTCATGCTTATTGTAGAAATTTTCAGATTTGAGTTAAATTATTATTGAGTTCATTTGTAAGCGTGATTACTATTAGTTTACATGAGTTTGAAACATGGGTTATTAGACCCTATATTTAGTATTGATATTTCAAGAACTTGTGCTTTTAAGCACCCTGAGTTTTGTATATTTTGAGTTGTATAAATAATATTTGATCTTCAGAACCTCAGTTGAGTTTTTGGAATCCACGTTTTAGAGTTTATTTCAGATTTACATATATGAGATTGGTTTCACTATAAACCATGAGATTCTTTATCAGATCCCGTAAGATTCTAAGTCCAAAATTCAGCTCATTAAGCTTTATAAGCTTCAACACTTAGAAAATTTTGATAAGTTTTTCAACACTAAGTTTTATTTTAGGCCTCCGAACTTTGGAGATTTATTTGACGATCTTCCCGACCTTTGTTTTTGTTTTTTCAAGTTGCGTTGCGATCGGTGAAGTCAATAGTACATCTCGAGTAAGTTTTGGAATTTTTCTGATAGCCTAAGGGAAAGTTTGGATGTGAAAAACAGTAGCTCCAGGAAATTAGCCCGCGCCGCCCCAGCTAGAGCACCGCTCTAAGCCAGGCGCCGCCTGGTCTATAGCGGTGCAATAATCAAGGCGCATCCTGCTAACTCCGAAGGGTGCCCAGTTTTTCAGCATTCCACTTCTGTATCTTGAGGGTTATTTTGGTCATTTTGCCTTAGTATAAATACTCATTAACACGGGATTTGAGCTTATTGAAGCCAAAATATTGGGTTTTTCTCCAAATTCTCTCAAGAACTCAAGCTAGGGTTTTCATAGAAGCTCCAAAAATAAAGAGATTTCATCGTAGAACTTCAACAATTCTGAGTCTAAGGTATGCATAGTGTTCATCCACGGATCCCTTTCATTCGTGGAGTCCAAAAATCATGTTTTGAATAATGAATTGTATTTATCATGTTGTAGTATGACTATGTTAATGTGGTTGATTATTATACATGTTCCAAGATAGAATCTTGATGTATTTTTTTCAATGAAGCATGTGAGTATGTTAGTTGAAACTCATGAATTTTGGATGGATTAAGATTACTATGTTGACAAGGATACCTATGTCATAAACAGTGCATGAAAGGTGTTTGATAAAATGCCTAGAATGATAGAAATCATGTGTTATAGCTTAGGGGTGAGCCATATGATAAATTCATGCTAGTCTATTATGTTCAAAGAGCTCACATGTCATTTTTGTGCAATATATGTGTTAAGGGAATGTACATGATGATTGGAGAATGGATTCATATTGTTCATATAGGCATTCCATATTATGTACAAGATCATGATTTTGATGTACCACATGAATTATCCCCGATTGTTTCAATATGAATTAAATGTTGCATGCTTGTCATCCCCTCATGTTTAAATGGTTTATGCTATCGTTATGAAAAGTATATGTTGATGGAATGCCCATGATATTAGAATATGAGATTTATGACTTGGTTATAAGCATTCTCATTCATGTTAGATATTATGATGACCATGTACTCCATGAAATCCCTCACTCATGTATTATGGATTGTAATTGATGGTCATGTACTCAAGAAAGTCAAGTTGTGTCAGTTTCCTTCCATCAAGTCTTGGGGGTACTTGTACCCAAAAAATATAGCTATGTGCCTAGATCCAACTCATCTTTTCACAATAACCTCTGTCAATCCATGTTCTATAACACTCAGTCAGTCATGTGACTCAGGAAATCTCAGTAATCTCATGAATTCAATCAGTTATCAAATCTCAATAGTATTCCATCAGTCAACGAAACTAAGTGAACTCAGCTCAGCTAGGTAGTACTATCAGTCCAGTTAATCAGTTCAGCTAATTAGTTCAGTTCAGTTGATCAGTTCAATTTCTATTCAGATGGGAGTAGGAGTTAGTACCGAGTGAACCCAAGGATGGGAGCACACACTATCAGATAAGGGTGTGATTCTTAGCAGTCATTCTTGCGTTCCAGAACTATGTAGCCAGCATAGGTTGAGATATCAATACTGTAAGATGAGGGTTGATGAGGTGGATTAGCACTGTCAGATGAGGTCCCCATTGTTCTCTTCTGGGAACACTGTCAGATGAGGGTTACCCACAGCTTGTCTTTACCAGTGGTGCAGTATTGACACCCTTCCAGTCAGGGCAGTGATTGGACCCCAGCTCAGCTATATTAGCATACATGGGGTATGTCGGTTAGAGAACTACTTCCCACAGTTTCAGTTACAGAATCAGAACTATCAGATGCAGTCACCTAGTCTCAGTAAAAGAACTCAGATAGTTCTTTAGATATCAGGACTGTCAGATACAATCAACTTAGATATAGTATGGAACTCAGATAGTTCCATTAGATTAAGGACCATCAGATACGGTCACTCATGTTATCAGTCATATTAGTTATCAGAACTCAATTATCATTCATGTTAGATATCAGTAAACCATGTTATCAGTATTTAGTTTTAGGACTATCAGACATAGTCAATCACACCAGTTCTTCATAATCAAAACTATTAGAAATAATCATCTCTTTATCAGTAACATAGTATTAGTCTCTCAATATTCAGTAATACTGTATCAATAAACTCATGATTCAAATTTCAGAATCAGTAGTCAATCTTACCACGAGTTCAATTATAGTTACTTATGTATGTACGTATTCCCACATTCATATTAGTCAGAATAGTTCATGCATATAAACCCTTTGAATTTAGCCTACCTCACTTATATACTCAGTACATTCAATCATACTGACGCATTTGCATTATGGTGCTTTCTTTTTATGTTACACCATAGGTTTAAGACATAAATCCCAGATCATAGTAGCAGTAGCAGTTCTGTACATAGAGTTAGAGTGAGTCCTCTTCATTCGAGGATCCTATGATCTATTATTTCAGTTAGTTTTCAGTTACAGAGTTAGTTGAAGACATGTTCCTTCAAATCTTCATTCAATATAGTTAGAGGCTTTCAGACTATAGTAAGTCAGATAGTTTTATCAGTTTTGGGTATTGTTATACCATTTTCAGACTTTGTTTTATCAGATGTTTTATTTAATTTGAACCTTATGGCCTTACAGATTTCCTTCGAGGTCATGGGCACCGTGTAGCATTCTAGTTTAGAAAATTGAGGTGTTACAAACTTGGTATCAGAGCCTAAGTTTCAACAATGTCCTAGGAAGTTTGAAAAGCGACATCTAGTAGAGTCTTTTACATAGGTGTGTTGTGTACTACGCTTATGTACAGGAGTCTATTAGATGTTTTAGGAACAATTTCCCTTCTTTCATGTTTTAGATCGTTCTATTGAAAGGTTTCCTAAGAAACTCATGTATTTTCAGATCATGCTCCCCTTATGTCAACTTTACCTTACTTTCAAGGTAACAAAAATAGTGAAGCTCAAAGTCCTAAAGATAGGGCTTTCTCAGACTGTCCCTACAGTTAGTTATGGGATTTTCCACAGACTCAAAAAGTATTCCATCAGTTCATCATGTTCCGCAGTCGTATGGATCCCATTCATGATCATGGGAACTCCTTCTCGAACCCAGACTTAGATATGCCATTAGATCCCTTCTCAGAATACTATGATAGTATATCATATGGAGTGATAAACATGAACCCAAGGGTTGTAGAAGTAGAAGAGTTGGGATAATATTATTTGGATTGATCAGATTATGTATTTATGGGGATAGTTATGCCAGAATGAATCAGTAGGCTTGAATAGTGCAAGCTAGAAATTCAAGTTTATTGACTTGAAATTAGGCATGAATATGTGCATGTGATATTAGTAGTATATGAGGAAATAGTAGAAGATGATGAGTTTAGCATAGCAAGTATGTGTTGAACAGAGTGTAAGCATTTGACTATAATTACAGTTCAGTCCATAGTTTAGCAAGTATTTACGGAATTATGATGTTGGCTTTAATCTAAGGGGGAGATGATAGATTTATTACCCAAGTCAGGTTCTACGATTTCAGTAGTAGTGCTAGTATGTATAGAAAAGCAGTAAGGGAAGATTCCCGACCCATCCTTTTCTCAACATAAAGTTTAGTACCTCAATTGGCATGATGCCTATGCATGATTCACATCTCAGTTCCTTGAACACAACTTATATTCACACTTTTTCTATAGAATGATGTACGATTCTAGATCCCAGCATAAGGGGCTCATTTCTACTCCCCTCAGTAATACAAATCATGTACCTCGAGCATAGAAGCTCCAGACTCAGGTCTTATAGCCCTCAGAATGGGAATTCCGAATATCCAAAAATTATTAAAAAGCTATGGTTGATTCTTGAATTATTTGGGTTCTTAAATTGAAACCCTAGAGGAGTTTCTAGAGGATTTTTGATGAATTATGGTGGATTTTTCTCTTCTAACGATTAAATACCATGTTAGAGATGATAAGGGTTTCGAAAATTATAATTATGACATTAATGAGATGGATGGAAACTGAAAAACTTGGTTGGGTGCGATCAGTAAGGCGTCGCCTTGCCTATCAGGTGGACCACCCAAGGCGACGCCTTGGTTATCACCCGCGATACCTGGGGCGGCGCCTTGGACATAACCCCGCGATAGCTGGGGTGACATGGGCCTATCACCCCGAGCTACTGTAATTGAAATCCAAACATGGTCTTAGGCTCTAAAAATTCTAAAACTCACCCGAGATATACTACAAACGTGCCCCATCGTAACACAACAAAATTTCAAGAAACAAAGGTTGGGAAGGTCGCAAAATAATTCAATGAAGATTAGAGAATTAAAAATAAATTAAGTGTTAGAACACCTAGAATTCTAAGTGTTTAGCTTCTTGTAACTCATTTTGAAGGCTTTAACGACTAGGAAAAGTTATGGGATCTTACATAACCCACTCATGACTTGGAATTAACAGCAGTGGTGTTTGCGTTTAAAATATTGAAGCATTATCTTTAGGGGTACATGTTGATATATTTACTGACCACAAGAGTTTATGGTATGTTTTCTCATAGAAAAACTAGAATCTCAGGTAGAGGCGATGGATGGAGCTTCTAAAAGATTATGACATGAGCTTGCACTATCATTTAGCCAAGGTGAATGTGGTAGTTGATGCCCTTAGTAGGTTATCTATGGGCAGTCGTTATCATGTGGAGAAAGGAAAGAGGGAGATAGTGAACTATGTTCACCAACTTACCAATGTAGGTGTGCGACTTTTGGATTCCGAGGATGGGGGAGTAGTTGTTCACGAGGTAGCTAAACCTTCCCTTTGTGCAGAAGTTAAAGAGAAGTAGGTTGAAGATCCCATCTTGATATAGATCAAGAAATATGTGGGTCAGCAGAAGGTAATGTCTTCTGAAATTGGTGGTGATGTGATTCTGAGACACCAGGATAGATTATGTGTGCGAGATTTTGATGGTTTGCGGAAAAGAATCATTAATGAAGCTCACACTTCAAGGTATGTTGTTCACCCATGCTCTACTAAGATGTACCATGATCTAAAATCTTTATATTGGTGGAATAATATGAAGTGTGATGTAGCCGACTTTGTTTCCAAGTGTTTGAATTGCCAACAAGTGAAAGTAAAACACATGAGGCCAAGTAGTACTTCCCAATATATAGCTTTGACTTTATAGAAGTGGGATATGATCAATATGGACTTTATTATGGGACTTCCGAGGTCCCAAAATCCGTATGATTCTATTTGGGTAATTGTAGACTGGCTGACCAAGTCAGCTCACTTTATGCCTGTGAGGACCAACAATGTAGGAGATTATTATGCCAAGCTATACATTGAGGAGATAGTCCGTTTACATGGTGTACCTGTATCCATCATATCTGACAGAGGTATGCAATTCTCTTCTCAATTTTGGAGATCTTTTCAAAGGGGCTTAGGTACCCAAGTGAACCTAAGTACTGCATTCCACCCCCAAACTGATGGTCAAGCAGAACGCACCATTCAAACCCTTGAGGATATGTTGAGGGCTTGCCTAATTGACTTCAGAGGTAGTTGGGTAAATCACTTGCCATTGATAAAGTTTGCATATAATAACAGCTACCATACATGTATTAAGATGGCTCCTTTTGTGGAATTATATGGGAGAAGATATAGGTCACTGATAGGGTGGTATGAAGTGGGTGAAATATGGTTTTTTGGACCTGATCTCTTTCATCAGGCAATAAAGGATGTGAAAATCATTTAAGAATGACTTAAAATAGCCCAAAGTCGACAGAAGTACTATGTCGATGTTAGAAGAAGGGACTTAGAATTTTAGATTGGTGATTGGGTGTTTCTCAAAATGAAAGGAGTCATGTGATTCGAGAAGAAAGGTAAGCTGAGTTCTCACTCTATAAAACCATATCAGATTGTGAGGAGGATAGGTGCAGTTACATATGAGTTAGTGTTGCCTGCAATTTTAGCTTTTGTTCATCCAGTATTTCACATATCCTTGTTGAAGAAGTGTATTGGAGACCATTCATTTGTGTTTCCTATTGAAGAAATCAAAAAGATAGACTCCTTATCCTATGAAGAGGATCCCATGATAATCTTGGATCACCAAATTAGGAAATTTAGGAGCAAAGAGATACCTTCGATTAAAGTATTGTGGAGAAATCATAAAACTGAAGAACCTACTTGGGAATCAGAAGATGACATGAGAGATTGATACCCAAACTTATTTGGGCTGGTGAATGACGAAATGGAAGGTACAATCCTTGTATTATTCTTTGATGTCCTTAGTATGCTTGAAAATTATGCTTGTTTGTGTTCCGCGTCATCATTCGGGAATGAATGATCCCAAGGAAGGATAATGTAACACCCCATACAATAATCTTACATGTGTTAGCTCCTAGTAGTGTGCTGTTAGACTTGAAAACTTGAAATTTATTCTAAGTGTCAAAAAGACTTAGTATCATTTTAGCTCTTAATCTTTGAGGATTTTATTTCTGACCTTCCCGAACTCCATTTCTTGATTTTTAAGTTGTGATATGATCGGTGAAGTCAATAGTACATCTCAAGTGAGTTTCAGGAACACTCTCTAGGGTTTTAAACAAAATTCCAAATAACTCCAGATTCAACCGTGGGTTTTCAAGATTGATTGAAGATTTAGAATTCCCAAACCATAGGCTTCAAGAATCATTCATTAATTTCCTACTTTGAGGTACACGGGGTTTTCCTAAAATCTCATGGGCATAAAAATCATGATTTTAAGAATGGGGTTTTGGATTTATGAATATAATCATGTTTTAGAAGTTTTGACGGTAACTTTTTAGTCTTTAGACCCTTTCCCAAATTGATTTCAAATTGTGTATATAAATATATGTAAGCATGTGTTTTAAGGTTGATGATTGAATTGAGAGCATGACTCTATGGATTGTTTTGAAATGCATCTTGAAAAACATGATATGAAATGTCTTGATTAATGTTATAATTTGATTTATGGTTTGAATTCGAAAGAGAGGGTTGTGCATGTTGATAAAGGTTGAATACTCATTTAATGAAAGAGTTGCATATTTGCCAAAATACATGAACACCACATGTTTATTGAAAGGATGAGAATTTGGCATAGTTTTTCACTTCTGTTTTCAGAACATGAAATTTCTTATACTAATTGTATGCTTGGGTGGTCTGAACTATGTTTTAATGGAAGATCATGCTTGAGTCATTATGGATCAGAAAACATGACTTGAAAATCTTGGTATGACGTTTCCAAATTAGACAATGCCATAACAGACTCAGACTAATACAAAAATCAGACTTTATCAGACTTTTATGATTTTGAAGATCAAAATGATACATGTTCAGAAAGGATAAAAATGGGCATAAAGAGATGTTAGGTGGCTCCCCAAAGAAGGAATGAGTTCAGACAACTCATTGCCCAAAACTACGATTTATCGATCCGGGTATATTATTATACGCTAGCCTAGTGCCCTATGGCATATCAAACTCAGACAGTCCAACCCTTGCGGCACACTTGGGTTGGGGGCTTCCCCACCGAGTCAATGGCGGATTCCATATAGCCTGTGGAATATCAGACTTGTAGAGGAGTACCATCTAACTCAGAAGTAATATAAAGATCAGAACTGCTTTACATGAATGTTTATGATTATTCAAGAAATGCCCAAGTGTTTTGAACCATATTATGTATGATGTTTTGAAATATTCTCTCATCTACTTTATTTTATAAATACATTACTATTGATTTGTTTGTTTACCAGTACAACTGTATTGACCCCCTACTCCAAGTTTTGAGGCACAGTCTAGGGGACCTGATAAGCAGCAAATTTCTTCAAGAAGAAGTGTAGGATTTACTTGGTGAGCCTTCTATATTTCAGAAGGCCTATTGGTTTTTGAACATTTATCATTTGTTATGGTTTTTCTCTAACGCCTCGATTGTTTGAACCAAAATGCTACCCGATCCTAGCAATCCAAAAGTACCACCAGCTAACCCATATCTGATATCTGTACCTGTACATTGCATAATATAACGTGAAAATGCAAAAAACATGTACTGAAAGGCCTAAGGTTCAGCTAAATAAAACATAACATCCATGTGGGGTATCGAATACACAAAACCACTGAAAACAACTTGAAAGCTGAATCAAATCCGAAAGCCTCCAAAATACTATCTGAGTAAGGAGTTGAAGGAACATATCTCCAACTAAACGAAAACTAAACTAAAATAGTAAATGAAGTCAAAATGTATCGTCCTCGAAGGATGAGGACTCACTGTTGGAACTCTGACAGCTGAGATGTTGCTGATACTGCTACTGATCTGGGACTCGGGTCTCTGAACCTATGGTGTAACATAAAATGAAAGCACCATAGCGCGAATGCGTCAGTACAACTGAGAGTACTGAGTATACAAGTGAGGTAGGCTAAATGCAAAGGGTTTATATGCATGAGAAATGCTAACTAACTAATATGAACGTGAGAGTGCATGCATACATACGTAATAGCTAAGATCATAATAATGTGATAACTGAATTTGAATACTGGTATGACTGATAACATGAGTGTACTGATAATTGTTGAGTGACCCTCATCTGTTAGGTTACTCTCGTGGGAATGGGGGGACCCTCATCTGTTAGGTTAAGCCACAACATATCTTATCTAGGTGACTGTACTTGACAATTCTGAATCTTTAGTTATATTACTAAGACTGATACTAAAACTGTAGGAAGTAGTTACTTAACCAACATGCCCCATATATTGCTATTATAGATGAGCTGGTGGAAGGGTGTCAATACTGCGCCACTGGTAAAGAAAAGTTATGGGTAACCCTCATTTGACAGTGTTCCCAAGGAGAATGGTAGGGCCCTCATCTGACAGTGCTAGTCCACCTCATCAACCCTCACATGACAGTGTTGATATCTCAACCTATGCTGGCTACATAGTTCTGGAGCTAAGGATGACTACTAAGAATCACACCCTCATCTGACAGTGTGTGTTCCCATCCTTGGGTTCACTCAGTGTTAATTTCTTCTCCCATCTGAAGAGACTGAACATGATTAAATGACTGTACATGGACTGAGTTTACTGAATTTCGTTGACTGACGAAATACTATTTATAACTGACTTAGATAATGAGATTTCTGAGATTTTCTTGAGTCACATGACTGACTGAGTTCTATGGAGTTTAGCTTGACTGAGGTTAACGTGAGAACATGACATGGCTCTAGTCACACAACTATATTTTTTGGGTACAAGTACCCCAAGGACTCGATGGAAGGAAACTGATACACATGACTGACTTGATCATAAGAGTAGAGTCCATAATTCACAACATCATAAGTAGGGATCTCATACTAAGCACGGTTGTCGACAATGAATTACATGGAAGGGATTTCATATCACATAGAAGTACTTACACAATCTTAACATGATGTTCGTTGTATAATCATACTAGCAACACATATTAATAGAATGGAAGTTCATGTGGAATTGTAAAGCCTAAGCATAGACTTGTCATTTAAGTACTATTGAGCCATAAAGCATGTATTCTATCATACTAGGCATTTTATCAAACACCGCGATGGCGCCGCATCGCGCCAAGGTTCCAGTTCGAAGTTGTCATTTTCCAGTGGCGCAATGGGATAGCACCGTGTCATGTTGTTGGACAAAATGGGGATTGTCATTTTCCAGTGGCACGACGCAATAAGCACCGAGTCACACCGAATGTAAAAATCGAGATTTTTAGTTTCGTGATTTAAATTCTAGGGACCATTTGGTCATTTCCCCAAGCCCTAAATCAGAGCTAAACATGTAATTAACACCCTAAAGGGGTATTATATTCCCCATTACTCACAAATCCTCTTCAAAAAATTAATTATCTTTCAAGAACAAAACCCTAGCCTTCAACATTCAAGATCAAATCTCAAGAAAAAACTCAAGAAATCTCACGAATTCATCAACCCAGGTATATTAAGTGTTCATCCATGGGTTCCTTTCACCCATGGAGTCCATATATCAAATTCTAAATTCAAAGTTGGAATCTTTACAAATTTTCATAATTTTTTAATTGTGATTTTAACCATGAATTTTTATGAATTGTAATTCTACACCAAGTTTACATGCAATTGTTGTTGATATTGAATCCTACATGTTTGAACAATGTTATTAGTTGATTTTAATCATACTTAATGATGTTGATGTTGAAATCATGCTATTTCTACAATATTTAAACTATTCTCATGCTTAGTTTGAACTATCATATTAATTGCTCAAGAACACTCTCTTTGAGCTTAACAAGGCTAGGATCCCTGTCTTGTTTCTCTTTCACCTCGGAAACTAGAGATGACTCTGAACTAATATGAATACATACACCACCCTCTGAAGAATCGACTAAGCGAACGCCTAGTCTGGCAAGATGATGGATCTCCTGAGCCATCTTATTCTTACTATCCTCAACATGAGAAATACTACCCATGGAGAGTCGACTGAGAGCATCGGCCACAACATTGGCCTTGCCCGGATGATAAAGAACACTCATGTCGTAATCCTTCAAGATCTCTAATGACCTTCTCTGGCAAAGATTGAGATATTTCTGGGAAAAGACATACTGGAGGCTTTTATAGCCTGTGAAGACATCTACATGAACTCCATAGAGATAATGCCTCCAAATCTTCAAGGAAAAAACTACCGCTGCTAACTTAAGATCATGAGTAGGATAATTCTTCTCATGTGTCTTTAACTGTCTGGAGGCGTAGGCTATGACCTTACCATGCTGCATGAGGACACAACCTAAACCCACTCTGGATGCATCACAATAGACTACAAAACCGTCTGAACCATCTGGAATAGCTAGAACTGGAGCTGAGGTGAGTTGAGTCTTCAACTCTTGAAAGCTCCTCTCGCATGAATCTGACCGTTAAAACTTAATCTTCTTCTGATTCAATCTGGACATAGGAGATGCAATAGAAGAAAATCCCTCATCAAACAATCCATAATATCCAGCCAAACCCAAGAAACTCCTAATATCTGATGGAGATACGGGTCTGGTCCAGTTTCTTATAGCCTCGGTTTTTTGAGGATTCGCACTTGCTGAACTTAGCCAATAACTGGTGATCCGTGAGAGTCTGAAGAACAATCCTGAGATGGTCTCCATGATCACACTCTGTGTGAGAATAGACCAGAATATCATTTATAAAGACTATGAAAAACATGTCCAAGTACTACTTAAACACACGGTTCATCAAATCCATAAAAGCTGCAGGGGCATTGGTACGACCAAATGGTATGACTAAAAATTCGAAGTGACCATACCGAGTATGGAAAGCTTTCTTCGAAATGTTATATTCTCTAACTCTGAGCTGATGATAGCCTGATCTGAGGTCATTTTCCTTGCCCGAAAGTAGGAAACAAGTTGACCCCTGAACACTAAAATGCTACCCTTACACTCAAGTACGGGCTTTTTTGGGAACTGAAACTGAACTATCTTATTTCTACAGTCGACTGTGGCATAGCAGGAATGAAGCCAATCTATTCTGAGAATGACATCAAAATCAGTCATCTCTAACTCCACTAAATCTACTGATGTGGATTTCTGAGATATCATAACCAGGCGATTCCTATATCCCGCCGAGCTATGATTGGTTTACCCAATGGGGTAGAGACTACGAAGGAATTGCTAGGAGTTTGGGAATGATTCCAAAATTGCCTGCTATGTATGGAGTAACAAAAGACAAAGATCCACCTAGGTCTAGCAAAGCATAAACATGAACATAGAAAATCTGTAATGTACCAGTAATGACATCAGGAGAATTTTCCTGATCCTGTTGGGACTTAAGAGCACAGAGTCTGTTAGGGCGTTGCCCACTGGTAGCACTGGAAATAGAACCCTACTGGTTCGGGCTACTGGACTGAGTTGTAGAATGATTTTGCTGACCCTGAAGACTTGACTGCAGACAATCCCTAATCTTGTGTCCTGACTTGCCACAACCAAAACAGACATCACTACCGGCTCTGCAAATGCCCTTGTGGTTCTTACCACAAGTCTGACAAAGGGGATTCGTTCGGTCACTGCTAACACTGCCCTGAGATTTAGAGCCTGGCGCTTTGTCTCTATTGCCGTCTTTAAACTTCAGCACTGGAACGCTGGCAGAGGAAAGAGTTGGAACGGCTGACTTGGAGCAAAACTGTGAAAGATTTCCTCCATCTGACTTGGGGTGAGCAAAGTTGAAGTTACCTGACCTTGCTCTCTTGTTCTGCCTCTTCCTTTTCTTAAACTTCTACTCTTCTACTTGCTGGGCATGGGTCATGAGTCTGGATAAGGTCATATCACCTATCAGCATCACAAACCTATGCTCATTTACCACGCTATCTTTGACCTCTGACACAAACTTGCTCATTTTAGCTCTATTGTCTGCAACCACATAAGGAGCATACCTGGGTAGCTGAGTAAATTTGAGAGAATACTCCCTAACCGTCATATTCCCTTGCCTGAGGTTGATGAACTCAAGAACTTTGGCTTCTCTCAGCTCTTGGGGAAAGAATCTATCTAAGAAGGCCATGACAAATTTCTCCAACTCAATAGGGCCTGTATCATCTAACTTCTCAGACTTCCACTGTTTGTACCAATCATGTGCAACATCCTGTAACTGGTAGGCGTCTAACTCAGCACTCTCAATAGAAGTAACACCTATGATGTCAATGACCTTCTGGACTTGTTCAATGAACTCCTGAGGGTCCTCACCTGACTTAGACCTATGGAAAGATGGAGGGTTCATCCGGGTGAAGTCCCGAATCCTAGCTGCTTTGGGATTGGCCACTGGATTGGCCGAATGGCTGGTGGCCATTCATTCTATGCAGCCATGGACTAAGCAAGTACGGTAAATGTGGCTCTAAACTCTGCATGGGAAACATGTTCGCCCAAAGGATCTTCGGGCTGAGGAGCTGGCTGGTTTCTTCTCTTTGGGGCCATGGTCTGGAATAAGAGAAGAATGGATTAGACTAAGATTTTAACTTGTGATTATGCTCACTAGCATGACATAAATAATGAAGAAAGGGGACTGTTCCTAAAACATCTTATAGCCTCCCGCACATAAATGTGGCGCACAACACACCCATATACAAGACTACTAGATGCGGCTTTCAGACTTCCTAGGCCTCTGTTGAACCTTAGGCTATGATACCAAGCACCCTGATTCGCTGAACCAGAATGCTACATGGTGCTCATGACCCTGAGGGACACAAGCTAACCCATGACTGATATCTGTACCAGTATACTGCAAATCATGATATAATAATGCAGAATACATAAAACTGTAAGGCCATAAGGTTCAACTGAATAAAATCATGTGGGTGAAGATACCCAAAACAACTCAATCTGAAAGCTAAGTCTGAACATAAATCTAAATGCAAATCTGAAAGCCTCTAAACTATCTGAATAAGGAGTTTAAGGAACATGTCTCCAACTAACTCCATAAAATTGAACTGAAGAAATAAATAAATGTATCAAATCATATAATCCTCGAATTAATGAGGACTCACTGTGTCTTTGCGACTGGAATGCTACCGCTACTGCTGGGCTGGAGCTCATGTCTCGGAACCTATGGCGTAACATGAAAAGAAAGCACCATAGTGCAAATGTGTCAGTACAACTGGAGTACTGAGCAAATGAGGAAGGTAGGCTAAACATAAAGGGTTTCATGCATGAACAACACTGACTGACTAATATGAACATGGGAGTGCAAACACACATATACAGAAACTGGGATCGTGAATATGTGATAGCATGAACTGTAAGATAATACATGGTTTACTGATAACTGTTATGAATGATACTAAAACTGAGAACATGGACGAATGTATCTGACAGTCCTGTATATACTAAAATCTGAAGAACGCCCTGAGTTCTTTTATTGAGACTGATACTAAAACTATGGGAAGTAGTGTTTAACCAACATGCCTTATGTATGCTGTTATAGCTAAGTTGGGGTCTAATCTCTACCCCGACTTGAGGGGTGTCAATACCATGCCACAAGTAAGGACAGCCTGTGAGTAACCCTTATCTGGCAGGTACTCAATGAGAACGGTGGGAACCCTAAACTGACGGGTTAAGCCACCTCATCAACCCTAATCTAATGGGTTAAGATGTCTCAACCTACGCTGGCTACGTAGTTTTAGATCACAAAGATGACTACTAAGAATCACACCCTGAACTGGCGGGTGAGTTCCCATCCTTGGGTTCACTCGGTGCTAACCTCTACTCCCATCTGGAGGGACTGGATATGAATAACTGACTATACATGACTTAATCTTACTGAATTCCATTGACTGGCAGAATGTTACTGATATCTGACAACTGACTGAGATCATGAGGTTTTCCTGAGTCACATGACTGACTGAAGTCTATGGAATCATAGCTTGAGTTTGGATATCGTGAAACATGACATGGATCTAGGCACACAGCTATAGTTTTCGGGTACAAGTACCCCTAGGACTCGATAGGAGGAAACAGACACACATGACATGACTTGATCACAAGATTTGAGTCCACAATTCACAATGTCATAAGTAAGGCTTTCATAATAAGAATACTTCTCAACAAACTATCACATGATCAGGAATGCACACAACATGTATATACTTGAATGGCTTCAATAATATGTTCATTCCATACCGTAATAATATCATGAGCATCTTGTACAACTTCTTCAATTCAAGACAATAGCACGGGGATCATATTGAACATAAACTTAGAACATAGAATAGTCATTTAGGACTTATTATGTCATAAAAGCATGATTTATATTTCCTTAGGTATTTTTACAAACACCTTACATGCACATTTTAGGTATAGGTGGATTCATCAAGATTACAAATATTCAACCACCAATTTCACATATTTATACATTAAATAGGACCATATCCTCACAATAAACATACAAAGATCCCATATTAGGCATCATCAAACTCCAACCACATGAACATCAACCACCAACAACATAAACATCATGATACAAAATTTAGAAGATGGCTTTTGAGCTTCATGGATGAAAGGAGTCCATGAATCAACTCACGCATACCTTAGAAGGAAGATTCTTGATGATTAACGAAGGAATTTTCCTGAAATCGGATCTTCAAGCTTAATTATGCAACCCTAGTTGTTTTTCTCTTTTAGTGCTCTTGCATGATGAGCTTTGAGATGATAATAGGGTTGTAATATATTTAGAAGCTATATATTTCATAGGGTTAAGTTTAGGGACGTGTAAGGAGTGTTAAAAGACTTAATTACCTTTAAAATAACTCAAAATGGAGTATTTTTTGTACCTGGAACTGACTTAGGCGGCGCCCAAGTGATTGCCTAAGCAAGGTTGGGCGGTGCCTAACCAATCGCCTATGTTTGGTTGGGCGGCACCTAACCAATCGCCTATCCTTACTGTCTCTCATGAAAATGGGCATAACTTTTCGCTCGGGTATTGGATTAAGGCAAAATTGGTATCGTTGGAAAGCTAATTCGATTCTCTACAATTTGGTGGGTCTAAATCAGCAAAAATACCATATTATAATCAAGTTAAACTCGTTCAAAGATGACCCTTGCACAATCAAACACTAAAACTTGATGGATTCAAAAACACTTAGCTTGTATTACCTTAAGTGACTCATATGAACATGCTTAATGCTTCATAAGCTATACTATCACTAGGATATTCATTATAAGTTATGTACTCAAGTATGAATCATAGGATAGGAGATTTCATACGTAGGAATACTTATTCACTTCCTAGCTTAGAAACATGTGGGGTATTACATTTACTTAGTCCCAGTATCTTCAGAATAGTTTCAAAATATGTTTTGAGAATTATTAGTTCAGTAAATTACCACGATCAGTTAAGCTTAGAATAGTTCAGTATTCCAAGTTAGTTCTGTTAGGAGTAGGATTTAGCACTGAGCGGGTGCAGGGATGACGGCTTTCCCATCAGATAGGCATAGTCATTAGTAGCAGTCCCTATACTCTATAACTACGTAGATAGCATAGGATATTAGGAGTCACCCATCAGTTTAGGATTAACTACCTCGCAAGGTTCACCCTTCAGATTAGGCTTGATACCCTTAATCTTTTGGGATAGCATATTACTGGATTCACACAACTAGTGTTAGTACCCGTTGCATGGTACTAACACCCTTCCAACTGGGGTCACAGGTTTGACCCCTATTGAGGCATATAGTTTAGATGATAGCTCCCGTAGTCTCAGTCCAGTAATCAGCTTAGAAATTTAGTTTCTGATTTGCTTGACCATAGCATATAGATATTAGTTATTCCGTTATCAGATTTCAGTATTTTAATTTACAAATTATATTCAAGACATGTTTTATTCTTGATCATGTATCCATCAATATCTATATATTTCACACATTCTAAGTATTTACAAATTTCATATACTCTATTTAGTACCTCATACTATTCATTCATTCAGTTATTACTTATGCACATGAAACCATGCATATCAGCCTACCTTATTTAGAATATTAGTACATTCAAAGTACTGATCGTGTACTCTTTTTTTTGCGCTATGATGTACCATATTATAGATTCAGGCGCTCAATTCCCGAATCGATCATATACCTTCTAGATTATCAACCGTAGCAATAGTGAGTCCTCATATTTTGAGGATAGACTATTTATTTTTATGCTTTCTGTTTAGTAGTTAGATGGAGTTAGTTGGGGCCTATCCCATCAACTCTTATTCAGTCAATTTAGAGGCTTTTGGACACTTCAGAAAGACAGTAAATTTATCTTTATTTCAGCAGTTTCAGACTGTTGTTTTCCCAGATTTATGATACAAAAACATTTTAGTATTTAAAACCTTATGGATTATTAGTTTTTCTTCTGCATATGTTATTATATTATTCAATGCTCACAGCAAGTACCAGCTTATATGTTAGCTTGTGGTCCCTCAAGACTATAAGCACTGTATGATGCCCAGAGTGTACTCACGAGGGGTTACAATTAGGTACCACACCGGTATGAATATAATATTGATATTACTTATTTATAGAGGATTGGATACCACCCCTGTACGTTAAATGAACATAGATATTTCTCCTTGTAGATCATGACTATTTGAGAAAAAATAAGTCTCATAGCATGTGTGTACACATTTGTATTGAATTTGAGAGATTGTAGGGGTTATAAAGAAGATAACGAGCTAATGGTGTTCTAATTGCGAGGTTTAGAAGGACATGGTTGTTATTTATGGTATTATTGTTCATTCTGTGGATGTTTACAGTATGGTTGATACACTTGATGGTTATGTGGCTTATTTGTAAGAAGTGTTTGACATGTTATTGCTACACTATTGATTCATTTAATGTTTGCTATGTGACGATGCCTATCTATTTGTCATTTGATCTATGTTGTATGCATGCTATTAAATTGAGTTAACCAATGATACCTACTAGTACATAGTGATTTATAGTGATACTTCCTTATACTTTTATTTTGTTGAGTGCAGAAAGTGTTCCAAAGGCTCAGATACGACCTCACCTCTGGTGTTTGGTTGCAGATCTGTATCCAAAGGTGAGCACTGCATATCTAGGCTGTCATGGATCATACAATTTGTTCTTGTCCATTTTTCGTTTAATTAAACACCTTTTATTTTCTTTATTTTTTTATATCTCTTTTAAACATGATCTTGGTTAAGAAGTTCTTGTACAATGACTTTCGGGTCTTGGGGATTTTAAAAGTACTTTATTTTATTTTCGTTTTACTAATGATTTCTCTGAATTATTGTCATTAAGTTGGTTTTATGATACTCTCATTTTAATATTGACTAAGTGATTGGGTAATTGTTCTACTTAGATGGTTCTCCCAAAGAAAGATTAGTGTGGGTGCAATCATGACTATTTGGGTCGTGACAGCGACACCGCTTATTTTCTTACAATCTCTTCTAAAGTAGATAGAGATCATACACAACACTCACTATCATAAACTGATTATTTACCTTAATTTCATTTAAAGTAACAAAATCAACTTAAAAATGAGGAAATCATTCAACAAAATATTAACACTTTCTAAAACAATAATAGGTTATGCGTGACGCTAGAGTAAAAATTTCAGATAGTAAACTGTGATAGTAGATATCAGACTTATGTGTAAGTGTAACAATATGTCAAGAAATAATATCTGGGTCAAAATGAATTAAGAAAGTTAAGTGAATCTTCAAATTATTGAGAAATCATAGTATAAGTGATGAAATATTCATGATGTAAATTTGTTGCATAATATTTTTTGTTTATTTCTTTGACTATATATGGTGTTGTATGAACTAATTTTAGTTGACCGATGAAGCCTAAAAATATGTGTGGCGCACTGATACTACTCTAGCGAAATTTCCTTTTGGGGGTGTATGTGTGGTCTTTTGTTCTCATACTTCACTTTGCGACAATTCAAAGTTTATTATTTTGAGTTTAAATAAAAGACATACTTTTTGACTTTTAATGATCAAAAATAATTTGTTCTAATTATTCATTCTTATTATTATGATATATGACATGTATTGGCTTAGCAATCATGGGGGTGTGATCAGTATTATTACTTTTTAGGTATTCGAGTAATGAAACACGACTATATAGATATATATATAGATACATTTTAGTTTTTAAAAAACGTTTTAGATGTATTTCACATTATTAGAAATAAAATAAAAATTTTACATCACAAACATCCATATGCTACTATGCTAACACAATCATGGTATTTCTCCATAAATAGACTTACATTAACTTAGAACGTATAGTCAAAACTATTTTTATAGAAAATATATTATTAGTATGGAATTATGCTAAATGATTTGTGATTTATCCACAATCGTCAATCATTTGATTAGTTGTGCATATAATATGATAATTAAAATCCATCGAGATGATGAGTTTCATTAAGTTCATTTTGGGATTATAAGTTAAGTACGTAATGCAATGATTATAGTACCTCTTTCATACGGAGGGAGTTATTGGTGAAATGCAATAGTAGTTAACATTATCAGGTGTCACTGACTCTAGTATCTAAAAAGGTTTAAGGTAAACTTATAATGATAGTTATTTTTTGATCATGTATTTATTCTATTTCCTTTTTTAATCACAATTGATTTATCTTTAACTGTATTTGATTTTGTCCACCATAGGATAAAAATATGATTAGAAAGAAAAATTACTCTTATCCTAAAAGATATCGTTTTATCCTAATTAGGAATATCAATGAACAAGTCCATAATCATATTTTACTATAAAAACACAACATCCGTTAATTCCTAACCACATTCAAGTAAAAATTATTTTTACATAGCTTAACCTATCTCAAGCAAGGATTTTTCATAAAAAGAAAGAAAAAACAATAACTTATTCATTCTAATTCCGCTTCAAGGTTTCTACTTATTAACTTAATATGCGCAATATCTAAATTCCTCGTGCATTGATAGTTTTTATGAGATAGTCTTCAACTTTAATTTAATCAATGGTTTATTTTTATTTATATGCAGAAAAATGAGTACATCTATCAACAATATCATCAAGTTGAACAAGAACAAGAGAGTGTTTATAATGGGAGATACAGGGATGGGAAAATCTTGTCTCTCTTGACCGTGCAACCCATTTTTCAGCACAAATCATCAACTTTGACAAAATGCATGTCTATAAGTGACTTGACATTGTCACCAACAAGATCATTGACTCTGAAAAACAAAGTATAACACATTATTGGCTAGGTAAATATTTATTTCCACTGAGTATTTACACTAAAAACTATTCAAATAATTTAATAATAGTTGTTATGGATTAGGAAGAAAATGCATACTATTATTTCGATATTGTGATTTGTGAAAAATTTAATTACATTGATTACTGATCTGAGTTGGAAATGAAGAGTATTTTTATAATTTAAATACTTGAAATTGCTACCTTTTCCAGATATATTTAGTGATTTTTTCTACTAAAACTTGAATATATGGAATGAAATTATTTTGTATTTTTAAACTCACTAGAGATATAAACCTGTGACATCAGGATTCTCGACCCACTTCATCGATAACTAAGTAGAATCTTTGATTTCTGTGTGAATGAATATCATTTGACCATTATTAAAAATATGTGCATTTCACATTAATTATATATATATATGGGTATATGTTTGTGTGTATTTATATACATCAATACATTTAAATCGAAAAAGTACAATAAATTTTTCTTCATATTTGTAAGGTTGAATCGATCCAAATTCTGATTTCACAGCTGAGAATTTCTGTGTTCAAGCCATTTGCTTACATAAAGAAAATTATAAGTAGTGGATATGTTACAACTATTATTGGTCGGTCAAATTTATACATTGAAAAACTTGTAGAAGATCCTACGTTCACATATAAATCTAACTATGTGTCACGACCTGAATAGGGGCCCTGGCCGTGACGAGCATTCCGAACCATGAAGGCCCAAAACACCCCTATCTATCTTGTAATCATGCACATAATTCATATGATAAAAGAAATGCGGAAGATACAAAATACTACGGAAACATGTTCATGAGTCTAATAAAATCAATAATGGGAAATAAAGTCCCACAACATCTATCAACATCTGAAAATCATCCACAAAATCTCCACTACAAGACAAAATCAATCAACTATCTGAAAACTGGGACAAGGCACCCAGTAGACCCAAAACATGACTAAAGATAAATATCTGAAAATAAATAGGCCTTCTGGAATATAGAAGGCTCACCACTACGTCATCTGTGATCTGGATTATCTACTCTAGACTAAGCCTCAGAACCTGAGAAGTTGGAGGGGGGATCAATACATTTGTACTGGTACGTAGAGAAAATCCAAAATAATCATTTATCATTAGCATATATGAGAACATTTTAAAACAGTTCATAAACAACCGCATAGTATGAAATCTCATGGGCATTTAAATGACTTTGTAAAAATATCTGAAATCTGTGACTCTTTGTATTACTTCAGCGCTAGGTGGTATACCCTGCAATTCTGAAAATTCCATGGGCTATATGAAAACTTCCATTAACTCAGCAGCCAAGCCCCCAACCCAAGTATGCCGCAAGGGTCGGAGTCTCTGAATCTACTACGCCACATGGCTTCGCCAGTGTACAATAATAATCTACCTGTATCGGCAAATACGGTTTCGGTCTAAGAGTTGCTTGAACTCACGCCTTCTTCGAGTAACCACCTAATACTATTTAAGTCCGTTTTTAAAACTCTATCAAATCAAGCATAGTCTGAAAACATACTTTGAAAAAATACTCTGAAAACATACTCTATCATGGCATAAATACATATGGTAACATCATACCATTGACTTGCAAGTCACATCGCTGATCCATTATTAGCATACATAAATCTCTGTTTTTAAGACATAAATTCGGGACCACCATATCAACAATACAATTCAAGAAAACTCATGTATACACATGCAACTAACTCTTTGTCAACAATTAAACAAACAATGGTGGTCATGCCCAAAGTCTCTTTGACTCAAAACATAGTAATATCAAGACACCCTCTTAATAACTGTAAATCAATGTTTCAAATGCTATGACGTTTCAAATCACAAAACATGCATTTCCTCTTTTCAACAAAGCCAAAATCTTTAATTTATCACAAGAGAGGGAGTCCATAATTCATGCTCTCAAACAAAGCTCAAATCTTAGTTTCATACATATACATATACATGTAAATCAATTTAGAGAAAAAGGCCACAAGGACAAAGTAATAATAGCATTAAACTTTCAAAACACATAATCTGTAATATAATTTTAAAAACCCCCATAAAATACATGCATTAAAACTTAAATCATGCTTTAAACAATTTCAAGCCCATGTAGTTTTAAGGATAAACCCCGAGTACCTCGAATTCGGAAATCAATGGGTAATTCTTGAAGCTTGAGGATTGGGGATTCCGAATCTCTAATCAATTTTGAAAACCCATGGTTGAATCTTGATTTATTTGGGTTTTATAGTTTGGAACCCTAAGGGATTTTCTTGAAGAAAATTGAGAGAAAACCATATATTTTGGGTGAAATAAGCTCAATCTCGTGTTATAGACATATATAGGGGTTGCAAAACACCTATTCTGCCCTCAAAATGGGGTGTTTTTGGCACTTGGAAGTAAGGTATGCGGTGCACAACCCATGGTAGACCTTAAGGTGTGCGTCGCACACCTTATGGCAGACATTTAAGTGTGCTTCGCACTCCCAAACGCACAAGTTTGGTTGGGCAGCGCATTGCCCATCGCACACCCTTACTGCCTCTTACAAAAATTGTTATAACTTTTCACTCAGGTATTGGATTAAGGAGAAGTTAGTATCATTGGAAAGATAATTTGATGAACTTTCATCTGATATAAAGTGTGTATATATATATATATATTGGGATTTATGGTCACTTGAAGTTGACTCAAGTTTAGATGCTCACTAAAACTCAATCGATGGAAAAACTTTTAACTCGTCCTTGGGTTAAAGGATCTCTATGATCTCAATTTATGCTCAACTAGATTCAAACACTACATAATTCATTAACACACTATATTTACATCAGATTTATGGCTTATGGAACATCTACAAATAGAAATGATGGTTTACATTCTAGCCCAAAATGTGGGGTCTTACATTATCTCCCCCTTGGGATCACTCATCCCCGAATGATGGGTAGGAATGTTGAAGTCTTAAAAATATGAAATAACTTGGACATGTTGTGTATTCTAAGAAACTATATAACTTATCTGAAATATTTAAACTACTATTAAGTAACTGAATTCTGAGCTGACTTGACTTTACTTGCTTTAAGGAGCAAATTCGTGCTTAAAGTTGATGATTCCCTTGTAATGTTTATGATCCAATCGTACATATTGAATTGAGAAGTGATAACTTATGCAAGTATGAATCATGAGGCAATAAGACTTAGGTTGTACCAGGGTATTATGCTGTCTGAGCTAAAATACTTGGAAAGAATTTGAGATTATGCGCTGAACATTTATGAACTGAGTCATGACTGAATAGATGAATCTGAAACATGATGCTTAGATTGAACTAAATTCATAATTTACATAGATGGAATAGATTATCTTTTGAGATGGTCATACACATGAGACTTTAGATAGTAGGACTGGGTGAAAAGGTAGAAAACCATCATAACTTCTCTGCCTGACTGTTAAACTGAATTACTGGCTATAGAGAATGAATTATGCCACATCCTTATACTTGACTGGAGTATCTCTTCAACTTTCTAAATAAGTTATAGTAGCATTAGGGAGCAGAGAAACTTGGGTGTGAGTTACACAAGACATCCAACTAAGGAATCACCACTATGACACCACTATATAGCATGGAATATAGACAGAAAACTCACAAACTAGGATAGAATTACCAGGCCTTTGGCAATACAACTTCTTAATTTCAAGCTTAGCACACTTATCGAATATCCCTTAACTATACTATTCTCCTTAAATATCATTTTCATTCAATATAGCTTAAAATTCTCATATGAGGATTGGCAAATCTTTCTACTAATGTCTAAAATAGCCTAATCCTTTCACCATGATCAAGCCTAACTCTAAGTCATCAAAATACAACATTCCACACCACGCTATTATTCTAAACCATATTAGCAATCCTTTCACGACCCGAACTGGGGCCCTGGACATGATGAGCATTCCGAACCATGAAATTATGAAACACCCCTATCTATCTGGTAATCATGCACATAATTCATATGATAAAAGAAATGCGGAAGATACAAAATACTAAAGAAACATGGTCATGAGTCTAATAAAATCAATAATGGGAGATAAAGTCCCATAACATCTATCAACATCTGAAAACCATCTGCGAAATCTCTACTACAAGACTAAATCAACCAATTGACTGAAAACTAGCACAAGGCCCCAGTAGACCCAAAACATGACTAAAGATAAATATCTGAAAATAAATAGGCCTTCTAGAATATAGAAGGCTCACCACTGCGTCATCTAATCAGCAATTTGAATTATCTACTACTTTCATAGACCTCTAGACTGAGCCTCAGAACCTGAGAGGTTGGAGGGGGAGGGGTCAATACATATGTACTAGCACGCAAAGCAAATCCAAAATAATCATTTATAATCAACATATATGTGAGCATTTTAAAACAGTTCATAAACAACCGTATAGTATGAAATCTCATGGGCACTTTAAAGACTTTGTGAAAACATCTAAAATTTGTGACTCATTGTATTACTTCTGCGCTAGGTGGTATACCCTACAATTCTGAAAATTCCATGGGCTATATGGAAACTACCATTTACTCGGCAGCCAAGCCCCCTGCCCAAGTGTTGCACAAGGGTCAGAGTCTTTAAATCTACTATGCCACACAGCCTTCACCAGTGTACAATAATAATCTACCCGTATCGGCAAATACGGTTTTGGGCTAAGAGTTTTTTTAACTCACGCCTTCTTTGGTAACCACCTAACACTATTTAATCCCCTTTTTAAAACTCTATCAAAACATGCATATTCTGAAAACATTCTCTGAAAACATGATCTGAAAATATACTTTGAAAACATACTCTTTCATAGCATAAATACATATGGTATCGTCATGCCATTGACTTGCAAGTCACATCTCTGAGCCATTATTAGCATACATAAATCTCTATTTTCAAGACATAAATTTGGGACCACCATATTAATAATACAATTCAAGAAAACTCATGTATAAACATACAAGTAACGCTTTGTCAACAATTCAAGAAACAATGGTGGTCATTCCCAAAGTCTCTTTGACTTAAAACATAGTCATATCAATACACCCTCTCAATAACTTTAAATCAATGTTTCAAATGCTATGACGTTTCAAATCACAAAACATGCATTTCAATCCTCTTTTCAATAAAGCCAAAATCTTTAATTTATCACAAGAGAGGGAGTCCATAATTCATGCTCTCAAACAAAGCTCAAATATTAGTTTCATACATATACGTACACATGTAAATCAATTTAGGGAAAAAGGCCACAAGGCCAAAGCAATAATAGCATTAAACTTTTGAAACACATAATCTGTAATATAATTTTCAAAACCCCCATATAAAAAGCATTAAAACTTAAATCATGCTTTAACAAATTTCAAGCTCATGTATTTTTTAGAATAAACCCCGCATACCTAGAATTAGGAAATCAATGGGTGATTCTTGAAGCTTGCGGATTGGGTATTCTGAATCTCTAATCAATTTTGAAAACCCACGGTTCACGTGCTATAGACATATATATGGGTTGCAAAATACCCATTCTGCTCTCAAAACGGGGTGTTTTTAGCACTTAGAAGTAAGGCATGTGGAGCACAACCCATAGCAGACCTTAAGGTGTGTGTTGTACACCTTATGGCAGACATTTAAGTGTGATTCGCACTCCTACTAGCACAAGTTTGGTTGGGTGGCACATTTCCCATCGCACACCCTTACTGTCTCTTACGAAAATGTCATAACTTTTCACTCGGGTATTGGATTAAGGCGAAATTGGTATTGTTGGAAAACTAATTTGATGACCTTTCATTTGATGGAAAACTGAATCGATGGAAAAAGTTTCAACTCGTCCTTGAGTTAAAGGACCTCTATGATCTCAATTTATACTCAACTAGATTCACACACTACATAATTGATTAACACACTATATTTACATCGGATTTATGGTTTATGGAACATCTACAAGTAGAAATGATGGTTTACGTTCTAGCCCAAAATGCGGGGTATTACACCACGACAGTTGTTTCATTTTTTGATTGACGTTTATGTATCAACATTGGACCCTTTTCTTCGTAAAAGTGATCATTTAGTCCAAATAGGTAAGTCTAACTTCTATTTAGTTTATATGTATGGATTATTTATCAGTATCAACAAATATGTGATATTTGACCTGTAATTTTATCATATACACATGATTTGTAACTATAATATACAAGTGAGCTTATATGAACCTTGATTATTTTACTATATATTTTTTAGAAAATTAACACTTGAGTTTGAATATAATCATGTAATATTTTAAAATATTTTCTACAATATCTTTTTAATCTATCTGTTTATATATTGAAGTTCTTTTCAAATAACTCAAATGGACTTCAAATAACTCAAATGGTTCTTTAATATTTATGCCACCTGTAGGGCTAGTGGATGAGGTGTGGGGAATATTTTCTCCTGAAGAAGATTATAATAAAGTAATCCAACGATCCAATGGTGTCCTTGAGATGGACAAACACATTAGAGAATAAAATAAGTTTGACACATGTGAAGAATCAACAAAGAAGATGCTTCTTAAATCCCAGATCGTCGCCAACTTGAGAAAATTTGATGATTAAAGAAAGGGAAAATATGGTCATGGCATCATATTGATGACACCAATGTCTTCTAGGAAAATAAAAAAGAAGGAGCTAATGATAAATGGAAGAATGACTTATTGAAACCCTATCTCTATATCATGAAAAAGTTTCTCAAACAATGACTATTACATAATCATTATTGAGTTTTTAGAAACTAATACTTTAAGCACTATTATTTCTTTTAAGATGTTGTGAGTTGCAATTGATTAAAATTTCTAGTACGATGCAAGTATTTCAATATATAAATGATAACATTTCTGAGTTTAAGAAAAAAATGATGACTCGTCTTTGTACCTCAATTCCTAAACTCCTATTGTTCCATAGCTAAGATCTCCTTTTCAAGATCATTTGAGCTTTCTTATTAATATCAAAATTTCCATCCTAGTGGTGAGACTGAGTTTTACAGAAGTTTTTATCCTATCTAAGGATATTTAGAAGTTTTTTCGATTCTTATTCTTTGTGAGTAAGATTGCTTATTTTTTATTAATAAAAACTATAAAAGAAAATAGTTTAACCACTATATATTAAGACATAAAAAGATGTATACACAACTCTACAGACTGTCTATGATGCCTCTACTAGCATTGATTTTAGATAGCCGGTACATGACCCCTAGCTATCCCAAATCAAAATGACTGAATGAAGAAAATAAAATGCTACACAAATTCTAACTGACTCAAGCCCTTGAATCAAATGGACTCATCACCTGCTAGCTGGAAGCTACAACCTATTTGAATATAATATGCGTGCTATGACTTATACCTACATTATGAGACAATATAGCACATAGACATATACGTGGATTAGTACTTTGGGAATGTAATGAGCATATGGGGGTGAATGTATAAGTAAAATAATTATCTCAATATCATCACAATTTATAAAATCATGCAAGATAAATGTAAATGACTCACATAGGCTTGAGTAATATGAAATCTAAATATAATAAATCATGAATAGTAAGGAATATAAATCATGGTGGCTAAGTGTAAAGAGAGATCACGTTTGAATCTAAAATATGAAAATTGAAAGCCATAACTATTATCATTCTGTAAAGCATAATCTGAATAAATGTTTGAGTCCTTACACTTAGTCTTATAAAAGCTTTTCTATCATTCTCTTCTCTTGAAACTTAGAGACTTTGGGAGATTTGGAAATCTTTTTGGACCTTTGGGACTTAGGGACTTTGGAACTATAGAACTTTGGGAGTTTCTTCTAACCGACATAAACCATGTGAGCTGACATGGAGTCCAACATCATGCCCATGTTGGGGAGATTTATTTTACCCTTTCGATCAGAATAGAATCTTAGACTAAGTGATCATATCTTAGTCATCCACTTAAAAGTGGGAATAATCTTAATCCTATAGTGGTACATAGTTCTGGGTCATGAAACCTTGGAATCAAACCCAAATTGGTGCTAAATACTACTCCCATACTTGTTGCTCAGAACTTTTAGGAAATCCACCTTAAAATAGCATAAGGGTTTATAATAAAACCCAATTACAATTCTTTTTTCTTTAAATCATGAAATATATGGATAATGTGGATTCTGTATCTTAGCTTAGGATCGAAATATCAAATCTTGCTTAAAATTTGAATACATGCTTATTAAATAATGCTTAAACATCATCTTTCTTGAATATCAAGACTGAAACTTAGGGCTTACAACCCATACTTGGACATCATGTCAAATCATAATAAACTTCATGCTCATACTAATAATCTTGAAATACTTTAGCAATTTAAGTCAATATAATGAAACCAAAATCACAATGTCATGCTTAAAACTTGATTGGAAATCTTTAATCAACATCTCAAATCATACTCATAATATTCAAATCATGAAAGAGAATCCTTTAAATCAAGAAAATTATGCACTTTCATACTTCAACCCCTTTATAAATCCATAAACTCAAACTAGATAATTTGGTCATAAATCCCAATTTGCAAATCATGTAATTCTTTAATAAAATTCAAGATTTGTACACAAGAACAAGAGATTTGTCCTTGTTCAACCCCCACATACCTTATTATTCTTGATTTGATGTAATAGCTTGACTTTGAACACTTTGGAGATGATCTTGAAATTATTCTTGAAGTTCTTGGATTAGAAACCCCAAGTTCTTGATCCTTTTTGTTAAAAAGAAGAAGGTAGAATTGATAATTCTTGAAGGAATTGATTAGGGTTGTTCTTAAGGAAAAAATTGGAGAATGGGGGAAAATAATGCCCCAATTGAAGCCTTGGATCGTGTTTTTATGACCTGGGTTGAGGTGGAAAAAGACCTCATTGCCCCTCCATTATTTAAACCAAAAATTTGTAAACTGTATTGCCATTTGAAGGGCCACCACGACCCGGTGTAATTGCGGCAACTTACTACCTCACACTAAAAATGTCATAACTTTTGACTCAGGTATCAGATTTAGGAAAAATTTAGATTGTTGAAAAGATAACTCAATTATATGCAATTTGGTAGGTCTTGATCTGAAGAATTCTACATATATAAAAATTTATAGACTTTCAAAGTTGACCCTTGTAGAATTAAACACCAAACATTAGACGAATTAAAGGATCTTAGCTCAACTTGGCTCTAAATGATTTCTAGGAACATTTTTCACCTAATAAGCATTTCATACACTAGGATAAAGGTCATGAAACATGCATTTCAAATTATGGATCATGGACATGGAAAATATGCCTTCACCACGATGTGGTGATCCCCTCATCGCTATACTCCTCACAACACGATAAAATTTTGGTGAGTTACTAGAAATTGAAAATTGCCTTTTCACACTCCACCACGATGCGGTGGACCTCTTGGAACTATAGTCACCGCAACGTGATGGAATCACGGTGATTTACTAGAATTTCAACCCAAAAACAATCCAAACCTAGTTTAAAAATCTGAAAGCTTTTTTAGACGTTATTGCTAACTCCCCTGATATGAATCAACTCAAGAACCATTGTCTCAGAGTTTGGAAGGTCAAATTAGATTCCTCAAATTTAGAAGCTCTTCAAAATGGACAATTCCTCAACAAATAGCTACATTTTCAAGCTTTTATCCTCTTATGCAAGTACTAGGAGCTGAACGAAACAAAGAAAAGTATGAGGTATTACAATATATCCCCCTCAAGAACATTTTGTCCTTGAATGAGACTAGTTAGACTGAGAGTATAGTACTAAGGTAACCAAAGTCATATGCTGATTATGCATGATTTCGAACATGATTGCATAACTGAGTCTGAAACATGACACATGAACTACGAAGTGATAGCTTATGCAGGCACGAATCATGAGACAACAAGGCTAAGATCATACTATGCATACTACAAAGTCTGATCTAGAATACTTGGAAAATTAAGATCATTCACTCAACACTTAGGAACTGAATCGTAACTTAATTTCTGAATCTGAAACTGATGAATGGTGCATGAACTGAGTTGTATTCGTAAAGTACATAAAGCAAAAAAATTTCCTCTTGGGTTGGACCTACTCATGAGACATTTAGTAGTAGGAGTAAATGGAAAGTTTGGAGATCTATAAAAGCTTATCTGCTTGATTGCTAAACTGGATTGAAGGCCATATAGACTAAATCATACTTAAATGGAGTATTTCTCCAGCACTTTTTTTAGGAAGTTCTAATGATATTAGGGAGCAAATAATTTTGGGCATGATCTGAACAAGACCTCTCAATAAGAGATTACAACATTGACCCAAATCTATGGTATGGAACTTAGACCTATAAATCATAAGTCAGGATAGAATTTGTAAGACCCTGTAAATTTTCCTAGTCTAAAATTCGTCCCTAGAACCTCAAAGACTTGCTTCAAAGATGAATGACTTTTATTACACACAGTATTTTTAAGATTTCAACATTTTATAATGTGAGAAATTGAATAAGCTTTACATCGATACCAAATTCTCCTAAATCCAAACCTCAGTGAAGAAGTTAGAATATTTTTAGTAAAGAGTGTTCTCGTTAGACAGGCTTGCGATGAGTGCCAAATCAGCATTCATCAAATTCCAATGACTCTCCATGATAAGAGCGCATCACGGTGAGTATAGTGATGATACATCCATCACGATGCGATAAAAGCCAATTCAACAATTGTAAATTCCAGTGTGCCATCGTAATTAAACTGCGTCACGATGGTAATAGTGATGGTCCATCCATCGCATCACAGCAAGGCCTAAACCAGGGCTCTAGTCATGGATTTTAATTTCCTAAGGGTTGTTAAGTCATTTTCCCTCATTATAAACACGATATTAAACCCTAAGAAGCCTATTCTCCCATTATTTCCTCATTCTCCTCAAGAATAAGAACATTCTCTTTCAAAGAGGGTTAAACCCTAGATTCAAGAGAATAAGAACAGGCCTAAGGATTTATCGATAACCCTCAAAGATTAGCATCCCAGGTATGTTAGATGTTGATTCTTGGGTTCCTTCCACCCAAGAAGTTCAAGAACCCTTTTTAAATTATAAAGATTGTATAATTATGAGTTTTCGTGTGTTATGTGAATTCAAGTTCATGTTTATATTGTTATTGGGTTATAATTCATGCTTTAGATTACAAGTTGAAATCTTTAATCCTAGTTTCTAATATTTACGTGATGTTCATGATAAACCCTCTTCAAGTTGCATGTTGATTGATTGTCCATGATAATTAGTTGTAGAAGTTGTTGAATAACCAAAGCATGCTCCCCATATGTTTGATAAAATGTTTATGTGAAGGAATTAAAGTTATTATAGCTTGTTGACTAGAAATCCCCAATTGTGTGTATGTTAATGCATGCCAAGTGTTTGTTGAAAGGCCTTAGTGAATGGATTATGATATGTTTCATTTATTCCTACCCATGTGCATCCCTTGTTGAATAAACTAAGAGAAATTATTATACATTCTCTCTATAATAATATGTTTATGATCTTCAAGCGATTGATGAGATGCCATATTGGTTGTGATGTGGATGGTAGCCTATTGTCATGTGATATACGAGTTGTCTCATCTTGTATTATTTATGTTATCGAGCCCTGGGGGTACTTATACCCAACAATTTAGCTGTGTGTCTAGAGCTGAGTCAGTTTTCAAGATTATCTCAACTAATCCATGATCAATAGATTTCAGTCAGTTACAAAACCCAGGAAAAATTAGTAGATTCACAAATTAGTCTCAATCTAGTATTCAGATAAAAAAAAATTAGTAATCTCAAGTATCAGTCCAGTCTACCACAGATCTCAATGGTATTTCAGCATTCAGTTTAGACTTCAGTAAACTCAGTGAGAGAATAGAACTCAGTAGCATTCAGTCCGATAACAAAATTCAGTAGTGTTCCACCAGACAACGAAATCAAGTGAACTCAATAATATCAATCAAGTAATATAATCAGTAACAGACTCAGCTCAGTCTAGTATAGTTTAAGAATTAGTTTAGTGTCTTTCAGATAGGAGTAGGAACTAACACCGAGCGAGTGTGATGATAGGCGATATTACGCGCCTATATCAATATATTTTGCCCATATTTGTGCCATGTTTTGAGAACAAATTATATATTTCATGCACTTTTAGTCCTTTTTCCTGTAAGTGAGCTAACGAACATGATTAGCAAAGTTTCAGGTGTAAATGATGCAGAATTCAGCATTTTATGGATTACTTGACGCCAAAGAAAACTTCACGGAAGGAGAAAAGGAAGCTTGGACGCCTAAGGACCAAAAGTGATGCATGGAAAATCTGTCTCGGGCTAAAACAACATTTTTGAAGACTTTGGGGACTTGCAGTAACTTATTTGATTTAGGATAATAATACATTAACCTAGTACAATTGGGTTAAGTATTTCATTAGTCTATTTGGATTTGGATAATGTTACATTAACCTAGTACAATTGGGTTAAGTATTTCATTAGCTTAGTAGGATTTGGTTAAGTATTACATTAGCTTAGTAGGATTAGGATATGGGTATTATAAATACCCTATTCTACTAGAGATTTTTATTCATTCAGATTCTTACATTCACCATTCACCATCTTACATTCTACTTCTCAAATTCGAATCTTTCCATTAATTCTATTTTTCTTCTTCTATTCATCTATTCTTAAATTCCACAACAAGAGAAACGTTACTTTGCTAAGGAATTTATGCCTAATTGCCTACCACTCTTGTGCTACACGAAATTAATCATTATTGTGGTATAATAACAATGTCAACCGTGAGCTCCTTCGCATTCATGGGTAACTAAACTTCTCTGTTGGGGTTATGGAAGCCGAATGAGGTACTATCTATTACTATGAGCTTGTGAGTTCGTGACACGTATGCTGCTTATATCATTATTCTCTTCATCTTAATCTAAATTCTTTGTGGTTGCAAATGCAAGAATACGCCAGTATAACATTTAACTTGTTCGAAAGAAAGGTTATCTGTCTGGAAAAGAGATAATGTCAAGGTAGTAGGGTCCCATCCCCTATTAAACAGTTAGTGCCGTAACTGGATTAAACTCTTGGAGAATTCGTACCGTTAGACACGCTTTAATATCGAAAGAGTTAATGTGAAATAATCCTCGAATAGGTCGAAAGACGCCTGGATTTACCATCGAATACAATTCTCTATAAGCACATGCATGTCGAAATTCAACACACTCATAGTCAATAGAGACGTATAACTCAGGAGGTGGACATAACCCCAACTCTTCAATTCTCATTGTTCTACAACCTACTAAACATTCTTTCTGTTTCAGTTTTTACTTTAATACTTTGGTTACACATTACAATCCCCCCTACTTACGAGACTTGCACTAAAAGTCTAGTAATCGTTGCTTACTTGTTGACCAAGCTATTCCCTGTAGGATTGATACCCAACCCAGTTGGGTTCTATATTTGCTAGCGACCACTTTACACTCCCACGAGAGCTGTAGATTGAGCGTTATCAAAAATTGGCGTCGTTGCCGGGGAATACAAGTGTCAATTAAGTTTGTGATAATTACTAGACCCTTTGGTCAAAGATTCTCGTACTTTTACTTTTAGTTTTTGTTTTTATTTACTGTAGGTTTTTATTTAGTGCATGCCCCATACTCGAAGTTCTGGTCAACCGTTATTACCTATAAATCCTGAACCACAACGTATTGGCAGAATGGAGGCACAAACGGAAATCAAAAGAATGGTTGCTCAACAGGAGCAAGCGAAATTAGCTGCTCTTGCTGCCGCCCAAGTACACCAACAAAACATTGATAACCCTGGGCGAGCAACAAATCCTGACGATGAGGATTTAGGTGATGACGAGTTACTAAACCCAAGGCGTGATGCTGAAATCATAACACCTGCCAACAGAAGAGGTCGTCAAGCTCGGTTTAGGTATGATCGTCAACCCATGCAACCAGCTTTTGACGACGATGATGATGATCTTGATGGTGCCGGAGCCACTGGAGCCATAATTCCTCCACCATTAGCGCCCGAAGCCAAGTTCAACATCACAAGCACCATGATTAAGTTATTGCAACTCAAGGGATTATTTGGTGGACTAGCAGGCGATGATCCGAATATGCATCTCATCAACTTTATTTCTACATGCAAGTCATTTGACAATCCTGGTGTTGGTCAGAATGCAATTCGATTATGTCTATTCCCATTGTCTCTGTCTGGGGAGGCAACTCTATGGTTAAATGGGCTGACTCCTGATTCTATTACAAATTGGAGGCAATTGAGAGACGCTTTCCTAGAAAGATTCTTTCCGCCATCCAAAAGAGCACAATTGCGAGATGAAATCAGCAACTTTCGTCAGCTTCCCACTGAAGGTCTTCATGAAACATAGGAGAGGTTCAAGACAAAGCTAGCGAGATGCCCAAACCATCATATGACTAATGTCCACCTAATGGAGATATTATATAGAGCCTTGAATTCAATAACTAAACCAGTGGTGGATAATGCAGCTGGAGGATATTTTATGGACCTTACCTTTGGTCAAGCAAGCAATATGCTAGATCGTATGACAAAGCAAAGTAGATCTTGGCATACCAGGGATTCTGAGGTAGCAAGCCCCACTTTATCTATTGTCATGACTGCAGACCAAAGAAGAAGAGAAGAAGAACGTGATCAAGATATGGCGCACATGAAAACACAAGTGGATCTTCTTACAAAGCATTTATTATCAGGGAAGACCGAAAAAGTGAAAGCTATTGCGTCTAAAGGAAGAGACGAAACTGATTCGGAAGAAGAGGCCAACTACTTGAACAATCAGGGGGGTTTCCGTGGGAGTACCCAAGGAAACCAAGGTCGGAACTATTATGATAAATCTGGAAACAAAGACCAAGGTAGTTGGAAGAACAAGAATGAAAAGAGTGGTTTGTAGGTTCCCCCTAGTAGACGTGACACCACCATATCTAATTCTGGAAGTATGGAAGACATGATGGCTAAATTATTGAAAGGAGTGGAAGCAACGAGCGCGGGAGTAATGGAGGTAATTAATGATTTGTCCTCCATGAAATAATTAGTTGATTCACATTTCACTTCAATCAAGCAAATAGAGCAGCAATTGAGCCAACTTTCAGCAGCACTCAATCAAAGAAAGGCTGGCACTCTACCTAGCGATACTGTGCAAAACCCAAGGAATGATGGGTCATGCATGGCCATCACTACCAGAAGTGGTAAGGTGCTGGAAACTTCAGCAAAAGGCAAGCAAGTGGTTGACGAAGCTGCGGACTTGGATGACAACGCAATAGGAGAGGAGCCCGCGGAAGACGTCCAGGACGTCACACCCAGCAACGTACAACCTGAAAAAGTGGAAAAACGGAAGCAAGAGGAGAAGAAAGCCATGGAGAGAACAATTCCATACCCACCACCACCTTTTCCCCAAAGATTGAAGAAGGTGGCGGATGACACAAAGTTCAGCAAATTCATGACTATGTTAAAGCAGCTGACCATTAATGTTCCATTGGTGGAGGCACTTGAACAAATGCCTGGGTATGCGAAATTTATGAAGGATCTTTTGACAAAGAAGCGGGCAGAAAGTTATGAGTTGAAAGAAGATGTTCATCATTGCAGCGCAATCGCTACCCGAATGATAGTTCAGAAGAAGGCCGACCCCGGAGCTTTCACTATTCCTTGCACCGTTGGATCTTTGAATTTTGCCAAAGCATTATGTGACTTAGGATCTAGCATCAATTTGATGCCATTATCAATCTATAAGAAGTTGGGGTTGGGTGATCCTACTCCAACCAACATGAGGCTTGTCATGGCGGATAGGTCGGTAAAACGACCTGTTGGTATTCTATGTGATGTATTGGTAAAGGTTTCTTCATTCATCTTTCCAGTAGACTTTGTTATTTTGGATTGTGAGGCAGACTCAGAAGTTCCCATAATCTTGGGGCACCCTTTCCTTTCTACAGGACGTGTGCTCATTGATTTGAGAGCCAATGAGCTTTCATTCCGAATAAATGACGAAGTAGTTCGCTTTGATGTTTGCAAATCAATGAACAACCCAAAGATCTGAGTGTATTGTCAGTGGCTGATGATTTCTTTGATGATAAGAAAGAATTACTTGAAGAAGAGCAAATTATTGATGACCCTTTGGCGGTTGTGCTCATGAATGGAGAGACTGAGGATGCTAAAAATTGTGAAGAAGCTATTTGTGCTCTATCGGGATTAGGGACATATTGCTATGCTCCCAAGAAGCTGGACCTTGATCTCAAGAATCGACCCACACCACCAGCTAAGCCATCTATTAAAGAGCCACCCACGTTAGAATTGAAGGAACTGCCAATTCATTTAAAGTATGCATTCTTAGGAAGCGGAAACACACTTCCAGTTATTGTGGCAGCAGATTTGGGTGAGCAACAAGTGGAAGCTCTTATTGCTATTTTACGGAAGTACATTAGAGCCATTGGATGGACCATTGCGGATATTATTGGTATTCCACCTGGGATTTGTACACATAAAATTCAGCTCGAAGAAAATTGCACACCCACCATTGAGCATCAAAGACGTCTAAACCCACCTATTCAAGAAGTGGTGAAGAAAGAAATTATCAAGTGGTTAGACGCAGGAGTTGTATATCCTATCTCTGATAGTACATGGATAAGCCCGGTACAATGTGTTCCCAAGAAAGGAGGCATGACGGTGGTCGCGAATGCAAAGAATGAGCTTATTCCACTCAGACCCGTCACTGGATGGAGAGTATGCACGGACTACCGAAAGCTGAATTCTTTGACACTCAAAGATCACTTCCCAATGCCATTCATGGACCAAATGCTAGATCGATTAGCGCGGAAAGGATGGTTTTGTTTCTTGGATGGTTATTCAGGCTACAATCAGATTTGTATTGCCCCCGAGGACCAAGAGAAGACAATGTTTACATGCCCATATGGTACGTTTGCCTTCAAACGTATGCCATTCGGGTTATGTAATGCACCATCCACCTTTCAACGCTATATGATGTCTATTTTTTCTGATATGGTTGAAGAAACTTTGGAGGTATTCATGGACGATTTTTCAGTTGTTGGTGAGTCTTTTGAAGCGTGATTGACAAACCTAAGCATGGCATTGCAAAGATGTGTAGAATTCAACCTAGTGCTGAATTGGGAGAAGTGCCACTTCATGGTAAAAGAAGGTATCATTCTTGGGCACAAAATCTCCGAAAGAGGAATTGAGGTTGATCGAGCGAAAATTGAAGTCATTGAGAAGCTACCGCCTCCAATTTCGGTGAAGGGAGTTCGTAGTTTTCTCGGCCATGCAGGCTTCTATCGTCGGTTTATCAAAGACTTCTCCAAAATTGCTAGTCCATTGTGCAAACTCTTGGAGAAAGATGCGAAGTTTGACTTTAATGAAGATTGCTTAAAGGCATTCGAATGCCTCAAAGGAAAACTCATTGAAGCCCCTATCATGGTAGCACCAGATTGGTCTCTCTCGTTCGAAGTCATGTGTGATGCTAGTGGTGTAGCCGTCGGTGTTGTGCTTGGTCAGAGAAAGGAGAAGCTATTTCATCCTATCTACTATGCAAGTAAGGTCCTGAATGAAGCCCAAAGGAACTACACTGTGACAGAACAAGAGCTCCTAGCAGTTGTGTATGCATTTGAGAAGTTTCGTGCCTATCTATTGGGTACTAAGGTGATCGTTCATACAGACCATGCAGCTCTTAGGTATCTAATGACAAATAAGGACGCAAAACCAAGATTAATTCGATGGGTATTGCTGCTGCAAGAGTTCGATTTCGAGGTCAAAGATAGAAGAGGTTGCGAGAACCAAGTGGCCGACCACCTATCTAGACTCGAGAATGAGCATGTGGCGCAACCTGAAATTCAGATTGATGATGCATTCCCTGACGAGGAGATATTAGCAACAAAAATGGAAAAATTAACATGGTATGCCGACTTTGCAAATTTCGTGGTGAGTAATGTGATACCTGCCAATTTATCTTACCACCAAAGGAGGAAGTTTATGCATGACGTACAACACTACTATTGGGATGAGCCATATTTGTTTCGACGATGAGCGGATGGTATTATTCGACGATGTATATCCCATGTAGAGGTGCCTAATATTTTGGAAGCATGCCACACTTCCCAAGTTGGAGGACATCATGCAGGCAATCGGACGAAAAGGAAAGTATTGCAAAGTGGTTACTATTTGCCTTCGATATTTCGAGATGCCTATGACTATGTTAGAAGATGCGACCAATGCCAGCATCAAGGTGCTATTTTGAAACACCATGAGATTCCCATGTCAAAAATTCTTGAGGTAGAACTCTTTGATGTGTGGGGTATTGATTTCATGGTTCCATTCGTGAATTCGTTTGGAATGAAGTACATCTTAGTTGCTGTAGATTACGTCTCGAAATGGGTTGAAGCTGTAGCGGTGGCCGACAACGAGGGAAAGCGTGTTGTAGCATTCTTAAATAGGAATATCTTCTCTTGCTTTGGAGTACCACATACTATCATAAGTTATGGAGGATCTCACTTTTGCAATAAGCTATTCAAATCCGTGTTGGCCAAGTATGGTGTCAAGCAACATAAGGTATCCACGCCTTATCACCCACAAACTAGTGGACAAGTAGAGGTTTCCAATCGGGAGATCAAGCAAATCCTTGCGAAGACGGTCAATGCTAATAGGAAGGATTGGTCTCGGAAGCTAGATGATGCACTCTGGGCATATAGGACTGCATTCAAAACACCCATTGGCATGTCTCCTTATCAACTAGTTTATGGGAAGGCTTGTCATTTACCCATCGAGCTCGAGCATAAGGCATTGTGGGCATTAAAGCAATTGAACTTGAATTGGGGTGATGCAATGAATCTGAGGTTGGAGCAGCTGAACGAATTAGATGAGTTCCATCTCCATGCTTATGAGAGATCGGACCTATACAAGGAGCGGATGAAAAAGTATCATGATCAGCGGATTGTTCAACGAAACTTTCAAAAGGATGATATGGTGCTTCTCTTCAACTCTAGATTGAAGCTGTTCCCAGGTAAGTTAAAGTCTAAGTGGTCTGGTCCATACAAAGTTATCCATGTCTACTCGTCCAGAGTAGTTGAATTGGAAGACAATAATGGTGTTGTCTTCAAGGTGAATGGCCAATGTGTTAAACCTTATATCGGTCCTCTTGACTCGATGAATTATCTGGCCATCACTTATCTCGACGAAGTCTAAGTACTCGAGGTAACTACGTTTGAGCCACGACAATAAATAAGGCGCTAGATGGGAGGCAACCCATCGTTTATCGTTTATCGTTTATCGTTTATCGTTTATCGTTTATCGTTTATCGTTTATCGTTTATCGTCTTTCATTTTTTTTAATATGTGTTTTGATTTTGATAAATGAAAATTCAAAAATAAGAGTCGTGCCATGACCAAAACTAAGGCGCTAGATGGGAGGCAACCCATCGTACTAATCGTTTTCATTGGTTTTGAGCAAATATAGGTGCAAGAGGTATTCAATGAGGAGATTGGTTTCAAATAACGATTTGGACGTATTGCATGGTAAAGGTGGTAAGTTAGGAATAATGTTGCATAAGGCTATGGATTGAGCATTGCTCATGACAAAATAGGCATCGAGCAAGGCTAAGCCTAGGTAAAACTAGGCCACGAACAAGGCAACGCCTATACTATAGCCTAAGGTCTCGGATTCTAGTGTGCAAAGGCATAGGCGCCGCCTATGCTCAAGTATGCTATAGCATAGGCGCCGCCTATGCAAAAGCATTTGGTCTCGGAATCTCATATGCCATGCACTAGGCGCCGCCTATGGTCCCTTTATGCATTACACTAGGCGCCGCCTATGCTAGCTTATGCTTTGCATTTGGCGCCGCCTATACCATGCTTAGGCAAAGCTAAAGGCGCCGCCTATGGTCCCTTTTTGTCTCCAAAACCGATTTTAAATGGGTCAAAACCCGACCCATTCTTTTCCTATATAAAGGGGACTTAGTCTTGAAACATAAACACATTGAAACTTGACCTAAAGGCGCCGCACATCCACTCCAAATCATCTAAAAAATTTTCTTTTTTCTCTTTCAATTCACAAGAAACATCTCCAAAGGCTTCAATCACGTAAGTACTCTTTCATTCTTCATCTATTTCTCGTAAGTACTACGTTGCTATGTCTATCATGAATTGCTATATCTTGAAGAAATATTGGTGATGTTAAAGTGTTTGAATTGTTGATGCAAAACCATGTGAGTGAACATGTACGTTAGGATAATCTTAACTTGTTTCCGACTTGAATTTGGTTTTAATTGCATTGTCATACGCTTTGCGGAATTGCTATGGTTATGAACATTGCATAGTCTTGTCACCTGTATACCTACATGTTAGGCTACCCCGTTCATCGGGATAAGACTTATAGTTGCCTACCGACATAGGAGGTTGTAATTGTTGATAGAAACTATACCATGATGAAACCCCTATGTAGTAGTCTTGTTTTCCCTAAAATGAACGTATTGCAAAGGTTGCAAGAAGTGATACATCACTGATTTTCTTGTCGGAATATAGCTCCTTAAACGTATATCGACGAAGTCTAAGTAATCAACCACTTTCACTTCACTGATTTGTATCAACGAACCTAAGTGTGGGGTGGTACCCCGATGGCTTGTTTATAGATTGTTTCCATTGATTTGATGCTAACATGAAATATCGTTTAAATCTCAGGAACAATGGCACCTAAAGCGAGACAATATAAGGCTACCACATCCCAAAAGGGCAAGAAGAGAGGTTGCAAGGACCAAGGAGAATCATCCTCAATGCAATTACCCCACCGAATGTTTGGAATAAAATGGGTTCTTGAGGAGGAAGCCAAAGAATGGTATAGAAACAACAAGGAAAGCAAATATGTTCATGTCGACTTGATCAACAAGGACAGCCTAGCGAAGAAGGAACCGCGTATGTTGGCAAAAATCATGGCATTGAATCTGGATTTCATCTTCCGCGACATGGGAGAATGTAATATTGATTTGACAAGAGAATTTTACGCCAACTGGTCACCGAAAACCACGGGCAGCGAAGTCAAGATTCGGGGCCAAGTTTTACAGCTCAACGCGGATTTGATCAACTCCTTTCTTGGCTTACCTTCGGTCGATCCAGCACCATTCAAAGAGCTGTACAGCAGACCTCGTTATAGAGCAATTCGACACACACTTTGTGGAAGAAGATCCATGGCAAGGTGGAGCAGACACCAAGACACCGGACGACACAACACCTTCTCCTATGCTCCTTTGAATAGGGAAGCAAGAATCTGGTTGCGCATCGTCAACTCATGCCTTATTTCTGGGACTCAATACACCAAAATAATAAGAGATAGAGTGTGTTTGGTCTATGCATTGATGACGAATGTCCCTATCAACATTGGGGCAATCATTTGCTCTACAATGCGGAAGGCCAGACTATACAAGAGGTCCCATTTCACTTTTGGTAATCTGTTGACAGCAATCTTGCGGAAGGAAGACATCGAAGAGGAACCAGCTGATCACAAACTCCCACATAACCCAAAGAAGGTTGACCTTACAAAGGTCAAAGATGCTGAAACAACACATGGTGTCAACCTTACTACTGCAGAGAGACATGCTCGAGATGAGAGTTTCTTCCGTCATCTTTATGGCATGACACGGTTCACAATGATGAGTGAAGGTCGTGTTCCAACTGCTGCAGAGCTCCAACAGCTGGACCATGACTATCCAATGAATATGCATGCACGGGATATGTGTGGAGTAGGCACATACTTTGAGGAACCTCTAGACGATGATGTGCCGACCGATGATGATCGACGCTTGCCAGATTCCGACGTGGAGGAGAACTATGATGACGACTCTTATGATGATTCTGACGAAGGGGGTATGACCCCCGACATTGAGGAAGAGTCCGACTGACCAGGTTCTTCGTATTTACTTTCCACTGAGGGCAGTGTCCCGTTTAAGTGTGGGGTGGCGGTATTGCATGCTATACTTCTCTACCGCATCTATGTTTGTTTACTTTGTTTACTTTGTTTTATTTGTTTCGTTTTTTTTGTGTTTCGTTTTTTAGTTTAAGTTAAGTTTTTTTAGTAGTAATTTTTTTACTTAGCTTCGCACGAAATTATTCTAATAGGCAGCATGAGATCATAACAAGAGTAGGTGCTAAAATCATGACTATTGAGACGTTTAGGCTCTAATGGTGACTCATTATGTGATATTGTATGGTTCAATTCCTTCACTTGTTGGGTCAAGAGTCTATGCTACTTCCAATAAAGTCGACCATGTGCCTTGTATGTGTGAGATTAATAGTATATTCTATGTTTGTAGCTGATGCTAGAACTTGCCTGGTATGTATGCAAAGCGAAAATAAAGAGTGTTAGTTTAGGAGATGATTTAGGCATTTCTTTGGCAACCTATGATTATTTACCTTCATTTTTACCTACCCGTGGACATTATCCTAGTTAAACCCTTTTGAGCCTTTAGCCTATTTTTTTTTTACAACCTCATATGTAAGCCTAATCCATTTTTTCAAGACCATAATTTGATTCAAATTCCTAAGTGCTTTAAAGTATAAAGTCATGTGACAAAATAAGAGGAAATTGGGTGAGTATGATGCTTTAGAATGTATTGGTGCTTGAATTTGTTATGAAAAAGAAAGTGCTATCATAAGAGGTATGTTATGAAAAGAAAAAGGAAAGGAAAACTAAAAAGTTAATTATGTTCAAAATTGAAAAACAAAAGAGGAAAAAAGGGGTGGTAGAATAAAAGAAAGTAGAAAGGTTGTTTGAAAGAAAGCATAAATGTCATAATGTGATGTATTAAAGCGCTTAGGAACATAGTCACTATTTCTGGACAAAATAGTCCTACCCGTCCCTTAGCCTACATTACAACCTGTAAAAGACCTATTTGATCCTAAGCTTAGCATTTTGACATTTAGTGGAGCATTACACTAAGGGAAAGCCTATGGTCATCAGTTGCTGCATATGAATTCTTTGTGAGAGCGAGAGCAAGGATATTTTTGTACCCATGTTTGAAAAAGATGCTATACTTGTGAGTGATTATGGGTAATATATTGTGAGACACACATGGTTGATGAGTTTTGGATAGTTGTGTATGATTCTTTGTGCCTTAACTTTTGAATATTAGTTGACCACCATCACGAGTCTATGTTGGAGGCTGAATTGTTTCTACTAATGATCGGAAAACGACTCTTTGTTGATAATTGTTGTGCTTGTCTTGATGAATATTTTGTGTTGTTACTGTGAAACCCTAAGTTGATGTTTAAAAGGACATGATAGTTTGTTCGAGGACGAACAAAGCTTCAAGTGTGGGGTGTTGATGATAAGCGAATTTACACGCCTATAGCATTAGATTTTGCCCATATTTTAGCTAAGTTTTGAGAACAAATTATATATTTCGTGCACTTTTAGTCCTTTTTCCTGTAAGTGAGCTAACGAACATGATTAGCAAAGTTTCAGGTGTAAATGATGCAAAATTCAGCATTTTATGGATAACTTGATGCCAAAGAAAGCTTCACGAAAGGAGGAGACCAAAGCTTGGATGCCTCAGGACCAAAAGTGATGTATGGAAAATCTATCCCGGGCTAAAACAGCATTTCTGAAGACTTTGGGGACTTGCAGTAACTTATTTGGATTAGGATAATAATACATTAACCTAGTACAATTGGGTTAAGTATTTTATTAGTCTATTTGGATTTGGATAATGTTACATTAACCTAGTACAATTGGGTTAAGTATTTCATTAGCTTAGTAGGATTAGGATATGGGTATTATAAATACCCTATCATGCTAGAGATTTTAGAGAGGAGGAGGATCCAGATACATTCTTCAACTATTAATCTTTTCTACTCTTCCAACAATTCTAATCTTTCCATTAATTCTATCTTTCTCTATTCATCTATTCTTAATTTCTGCAACAAGAGAATCGTTACTTTGCCCAGGAATTCACGCCTAAACGCCTACCACCTGTGCTACACGAAATTAATCAGTATTGTGGTATAATAACAATGTCAACCGTGAGCTCCTTCGCATTCATGGGTAACTAAACTTCTCTGTTGGGGTTATGGAAACCGAATGAGATACTATCTATTGCTGTGAGTTTGTGAGTTCGTGACACGTATGCTGCTTATATCATTATTCTCTTCATCTTAATCTAAATTCTTTGTGGTTGCAAACGCAAGAATACGCCAGTATAACATTTAACTTGTTCGAAAGAAAGGTTATTTTTCTGGAAAAGAGATAATGTCAAGGTAGTAGGGTCCCATCCCCTATTAAACAGTTAGTGCCATAACTGGATTAACCTCTTGGAGAATTCGTACCGTTAGACACGCTTTAAGCTCGAAAGAGCTAAAGTGAAATAATACTCGAATAGGTCAAAAGACGCCTGGATTTACCATCGAATACAATTCTCTATAAGCACATGCATGTCTAAATTCCGCATAACTCATAGTTAATAGAGACGTAAACTCAGAAGGTGGACATAACCCCAACTCTTCAAATCTCATTGTTTTACAGCATACTAAACATTCTTTCTTTTTATTTTGCTATTTTCAGTTTTTACTTTAATATTTTGGTTACACATTACAATCCCTCCTTTTTACGAGACTTTCACTAAAAGTTTAGTAATCGCTGCTTACTTGTTGACCAAGCTATTCCCTGAGGGATCGATACCCAACCCAGTCGGGTTCTATATTTGACTACGACCGCTTTACACTCCTACGAGAGTTGTAGATTGAGCATTATCAAAAATTGGCGCCGTTGCCGGGGAATACGAGTGTCAATCAAGTTTGTGATAATTACTAGACCCTTTGGTCAAAGATTCTTGTACTTTTACTTTTAGTTTTTGTTTTTGTTTACTGCAGGTTTTTATTTAGTGCATGCCCCATACTCGAAGTTCTGGTCAACCGTTATTACCTATCAATCCTGAACCACAACGTATTGGCAGAATGGAGGCACAAACGGAAATGGAAAGAATGGCTGCTCAACAGGAGCAAGCGAGATTAGCTGCTCTTGCTGCCGCCCAAATACACCAACAAAACATTGATAACCCTGGGCGAGCAACACATCCTGACGATGAGGATTTAGGAGATGACGAGTTACTAAACCCAAGGCATGATGCTGAAATCACAACACCTGCCAACCGAAGAGGTCGACAATCTCGGTTTACGTATGATCGCCAACCCATGCAACAGCCTTTCGACGATGATGATGATGATTTTAATGGTGCCGGAGCCACTGGAGCCATAATTCCTCCACCATTAGCGCCCGGAGCCAAGTTTAATATCACAAGCACCATGATTCAGTTATTGCAACTCAAAGGATTATTTGGTGGACTAGCAGGTGATGATCCGAATATGCATCTCATCAACTTTATTTCTATATGCAAGTCGTTTGACAATCCTGGTGTTGGTCAGAATGCAATTCGATTACGTCTATTCCCAATGTCTCTGTCTGGGGAGGCAACTCTATGGTTAAATGGGCTGACTCCTGATTCTATTACAAATTGGAGGCAATTAAGAGATGCTTTCCTAGAAAGATTCTTTCCGCCATCCAAAAGAGCACAATTGCGAGATGAAATCAGCAACTTTCGTCAGCTTCCCACTGAAGCTCTTCATGAAACATGGGAGAGGTTCAAGACAAAGCTAGCGAGATTAATCTCGAATACAATTCTCTATAAGCACATGCATGTCTGAATTCCGCATAACTCATAGTTAATAGAGACGTAAACTCAGAAGGTGGACATAACCCCAACTCTTCAAATCTCATTGTTTTACAGCATACTAAACATTCTTTCTTTTTATTTTGCTATTTTCAGTTTTTACTTTAATATTTTGGTTACACATTACAATCCCCCCTTTTTACGAGGCTTGCACTAAAAGTCTAGTAATTGTTGCTTACTTGTTGACCAAGCTATTCCCTGAGGGATAGATACCCAACCCAGTTGGGTTCTATATTTGACTACGACCGCTTTACACTCCTACGAGAGCTGTAGATTGAGCATTATCACGTCCCAGATCAGATGGCTGACCCTAGATATAGCATGAGTAAGTTTTTGATCGGTGTATCTGGATACGTTCTTAAGGATTGTAGATCTTCTATGCTCAATAGAGACATGGATCCTGCTAGGTTGATGATGCATTCTAAGTAGATAGTGATTTGCAGTTCATACAGTTTCGAGGCTTTTCAAATAGATATATTAGTACTGAGTTTTCAATTTTTTGAATATTTTAGATGTTTTGAACCTTATGGCAAGCTTTCGCCAGTTTCTGCATTTATTTCATTACATTATATAGTGCTCAGTTGCAGGTACCAGCAGAAGGTTAGCTTGTGGTCCTTCGAGATCATGAGCACCGTGTGGCATTTGGGTTATAGAAAATCAAGGCGTTATAGAATTTCTGGGCCTTAAGCAATGCAACTTCTTACTTACAAGCTTAGCAACACTTCTCAAACAATCTCTCAACTATACTATTCCCCTCAAATAATATACTCACTGGATTCAACTTATAATTCTCACATGGCATTGATAAATTCGTCTACTAAAGTCTAACTTAACTAACTTCTCTCATTGTGGTCAAGCCTAACTCAAAACCACAAGATGCTACATATAAAACCACACCATAATACAAATCTGAACCATGAATTAATACCCTAAGCACAACCCTAACTACTCACATCCCATTTTTAACAACTAAATTCAACCTCTTAGTTATCAATGATGACATTCAAGCCTATCTTTATAACCATATCTGCACTTCTAACAAACACTCATAAAGCATCCTTCTCATATTCTCTAATACCTCCATCAATAACATAATCCATGCACTATTCAATTCTTAGGAAAACACACATAAAATATTCTCAACTGACCAAGTCATACACAAAACTTCAGCTCAATATTCATTCAGACTCATAGAATTACATAAAACAAACATACAATAATCTTTCCCAACATAACATTTACTTCCTCCCATCCACAAAATTATTCATCATCGCTATCTTGACCTAAGGAAAGGTCACTGAAAGGTTGGTCGAATACCAGGACCCAAAACATGAAGGGATACTAAGCATAACTTGACACTTAACTGAGGCTGCGGAATAGGGTATCAAACGCAGGAATTCATTAAGGAGATCGGAACTAAGGATATCTATGACATAATCTGAATTTCAATGATCATTAAGAGTGTAGCATGAGTAACTGGAACTGAATATACTATAAAACATGAGTGCATGAGTCATGATCTACATGACCTGAGTTTGGAATTCAGGATTGCATGGAACATAATTCGTACGGATGAGTGAACAGGAATTACTTATACTAGGAACTGGAAGTGTACATGATTTTTTTCTATAATGCTCATAAATATGAAATGTGATCATGGAGCCGACATGTAGGTCATGACTAGGTATCATAATAACAAAAGTACAAAACTTTGTACTGAGATGAGGAGGAACTAGAACTTGCTAATTATTTTATCTCAAGAATAATACATAGATGGGGAATTTTGGGACAACACACAAATAGATAGAAGATTCTAAGAAAACAACTTTACTGCATGATCTAGAGTAGGAAAGAAAAGAAACTTTTCATAAATGCCTTGTAGCCTCTCGAAGAAAAGTACAAATGTCTTCGTACCATTCTAAAAGACTCTACTAGACATGGTTTCACAGACACCCTAAGACACTTGAACTCTGTACTCAGATACTAAGTTCGCAATACCCCAAATATCTATCCCAATATGTCACACAGTGCTTAGGACCACAAGTGATCCCAAGCTAATCCTCATACTGGCATAACTCATGAGCAACTAAATAAGATACCTACATCTAAACAAAATAAGCAGAAGATACATCTTTAGTTGATTATGATCAGTACAACTGTAGGAAAATGCTTTCAACTCTGTGTTATTTAAAACCAAAATTGAAATAAAATGCACAACTCTACTAACTGCCTATGAAGCCTCTACTAGCATTGATTTTAGGTAGTCGGGACATGAACCTCAGCTATCCCCTACTGGTTAGAAACTGCAACCTTTTAATTATAATATGTGTGTTATGACTTGTACCTACATTATGAGATAATGTAGCACATAGACATATATGTGGATTAGTACTTTGGGAATGTACTGACCATATGGAGGTGAATACATAAGTAAAATAATATCTCAATATCATCACAATTTATAAAATCATGCATGCTAAATGTAAATGACTCACATAGGCTTGAGTAAGATGAAATCTGACTAGCATAAATTATGAATAGTAAGGCATATAATGTAAATTTTGTGAGTCATAACACCTAGTTCTAAAATTTGTACTTATAATTTTTCTTTAAATCATGTTGTCTAAGTGTAAAGATATCTAACGTTTGAATCTAAAAACTAAAATCTATAACTATTATCTTTTCATAAAGCATAATCTAAATAAATGTGTGACCCTTAACACTTAGTCTTATAAAAGCTTTTCTATCATTCTTTTCTTTTGAAAACATAGAGACTTTGGGAGTTTTGGAAATATTTTTGGAACTTTGGGACTTAGGGACTTTGGAACTTTGGAACTATATGTAAGACACCAAAATTTTCCGTGACATTAAAGCCTTCGAAACAAGTCAAGTTGAGCTTAACAATTAGAAATTTTATTAAGTGTTCCAACATTCAGTCATTTTATAGCCTTGAATATTTGTTGGATTATTTCGTGACCTTGCCAACCTTCGTTTCTTGAAAATTTTATTACATTGCTATGGGGCAAGGTCATAGTATATTCCGAATGAGTTTCGAAATTCTTGGACATCGTTTAGGGCGTGTTTGGTTTTCAAACCTGTAGCATCATGCGATATGCATGCAACGCATGCTTCTCTGCGGAGCTATGGAGCATGCGACGCATTCTTCTTTGTGGTGGGATAGAGCATGCGATGCATGGTCCATCGCACACCTGGGGAAAGTTTTAGCATCTTTCCGTCTCATTAAGGGAAAATGGTATTTTTCCACTTCCACACCTTCTCTAACACGGTATTAAATCCCTCAAACCCCAAAATAACACCACTTTCACCCAAATTCACCAAGAACAACCTTTAGGGTTTCAACATAAAAATCTAAATAGCTAGAGATTCAACCATGAAAATTCTATAATTTTTCCATATTCGGAATCCCCGTTACGAAGGCAACGAGGGACACCCAAAAGTTTGTGAATAGCATACGTCATTTGGAAAGTCATTTAAAGCTTCAAGTTTGAGGTATGTGTAGTTTTTCAACAAGAACACTCTTTCATTCTTGTGCCCAAAACTTGCTTTCTTTTATGAATTTACATGGTTTTACATGATTATCTTATGAATTTGAAGCATGAATTTATATCCTATATTGAATCTCATGAGATTATGATATTTTCGATATTTTAGAAGTGGACTTATATGAGAACAATGATATTTTGTGCTTAAAGCTGAAATTTCCAGATTTTGAAGAAATTTATATATGTTTATGATGTAAAGCTTGAATCTTAATAAATTTTAATGTGATATCGAGACATGGGTTTTGAACTCTATTTGAGATTGTTGTTTTTGAGAAATCATGTGTTATAAACACCTTGAATTTGAATTATTTGAGATGATAAAGAAGCTTTGACCTTTTGGTCATAAAATGGGGTTAATTTTGAACCAGAGATGAGAAAAGAAACCCACTTTTATTAATTTATTATCAAACGGGTAGCATAATGGCTCCTGTTGTGAATTTTTGAACTGTTTTATGGTGGATTTTCTTTTGAAAAGATCTGAGCTAATTTTGGGAGTAGTCTTTAGCACCGAGCGGGAGGTATAGCGGGTTTGGTACTTTCCTAGAACTACGTGCCCCGTAAGAGCCAGAATTGAGGCTAATGTATATAGTGATCACTAGTGTTTGGATTGATAATTTAAGGTCCTACTCCAATGGCAAGGAATAGGGCAACTCTCCCCAACGTGGGTAAAACATTGGACTCCATGTAGTTCACATGGTTTATGTCGATTATGAGAGACTCCCAATGTGTGTATGTGTACTCTTCTGTCTAAGATGAACATATATTCACTTGAAAGACTGAGTTAGATAAAGTCATTGTTTTCGAAAGATTTAAAGGATATATTCTAAAGAGAATTGTTATGAGATTTATTGCTTTGATGATTTGAAATCGAGATGAAAGTGAATTAAGAAGTTATTATGATGACTCACATGTTTTACCTGATGTATCTTACTCTCTTATGATTATGATGATTTCATTAGAGCTATGTGAGTCACTTTTTATAGCATACATGTTTTCTATGAATACTTGTGATATTTGAATTTTGAAAACTTTCACACACACCCATATACTCGGTCCATATTCCATGGTACTGACCCACACATTTGTATGTAGGCTAAATTTTTTCCGATAATGTATGTTTAGGTGCTCAGTTCCATACTTGACGGTAATTCTCGAGCACATCGATCTACATCTTTTGCTGTGGTGAGTCCTCATGATCTGAGGTTGTGCCATTTTATACTCCTAGTTCAGTTTGATTTGATATTTTATCTTTTGAGTTTGAGTCAGTTGGGTCCTGTCCCAATGGCTCTTTGGTACATTGAATAGTTGAGGCTTGTTAGGCCGAATTTGTTAGACTAGTGGGTTGGAGTTGTTAGACTTTTCACATTTTTGTTATTGTCGTATTCATTCATATTACTGTGAGACTTGGTTGATATTACGCGGTTGGCTGTCATAATGATCTTGAAATAAGTGTTGAATAGTAGAAAATGGCTCAAAAGGGTTAGCTTTGGGCAACTTGTAGCCTTAAGCACCATATGATGCTTTGGAACCCATTTTTGAGGTATTATAAACTTGGTATCAGAGCCTAAGGTTTAAAGAGTCCTAGGGAGTATGACAAGCCGCGTTAAGTAGAGCTTGATCATCGGTGTGTAGTGCGCCACATCTATGAGCAAGAGGCTACGAGATGTTTTAGAAAAAAGGATCATTTCTTTCTTTCAGAAGTCCATCATGCTCATAGTGTCTCTCTCTATTGTTAATTCATGCTCTCTTCTTTCAGAATATGCCTCCTCATCGAGCTAGAAAAATAACGCTAGTTAGAAACCTCAGCCTGCTGATCATCTGAATGAAAATGTGTCCCATGATGAGTTTCGAGTAGCCTTTCAGGCGCTGGCCTAAGCTGTCACTGCAAATATTCAGGCCAGCCCATCCCCAGCTCCACAGCAACAGGGATGTGACTTAGCTGCTTCTAGGATCCGTGACTGTATGCAGATGAACCCATCAGAGTTTTATGGGTCCAAGATAGGTGAGGACCCATAGCTCTATTTGGAGGAAGTAAGGAATATCAATATGTGGTGCATGTCTCTGAGGAGGATAGTGTGGAGTTAGCATCGTACCAATTTAAATACATTGCCTATGATTATGTTGTTGCATAGAGAAAGGATAGAGGAGAGTGTGCTGCCCCTATGATATGGCAAGAATTCTAGGATGCATTTCTCGATAATTTCTTTCCTTTGTAGATGAGAGAGGGCTCTATGACTGTTAAGGAGTACTGCTTAAAGTTCAACTAGTTGGACAAATACGCTCCTGACTTAGTAGCTGATAACTGAGCCAGTATGAGTAAATTTGTGATAGGGGTGTCGAGCTATGTTGTTAAGGAATGCAGGTCTACTATGCTTAACCGTGATATGAACCTTTCCCAACTGATGACACATGCCTAGTAGATTAAAGAAGATAAGATCAAGGAGAGGGATAGAATGAGAGAGAATAAGAGAGCTAGGTCTGATCAGCACGGACATGGCCAGACTAGATCGCAAGAAGAGGATCGCCCTAAGTTTTAGAACCATTCAGCTGCACCAGCACCATCATCAGCTAGCACTCCCACACCTAGGGGTAGGCAGGAGCAAAGTGGTAAGTCGTATATGTCCAGGACTCAGAACAGTGTTGGCAGTAAGCCAATCCTCCAAGCACCCAATATGGTAGGATCCATTCAGGTGAGTGTTGGGGAGTAAAGAAAGGTTGCTTTGGGTATGGTGACATGGGCCACAAGTTTAGGGAGTGCCCACATACTAGGCAAGGGAGACTTGATAATCGCTCTCAGACTCAAACTCAGACTGCTAGTGCTCTAGTTTAGGTAACTCGCCCAGCCCCAGCTCAGGGAGCCTCTTCTAGCACCACTGGTGGTCAGCGCCAAAATTAGTTTTATGCTTTACTATCTCACCAGGAGCAGAAGGACTCTCCCGATGTTGTTACTGGTATGCTCCGTATATCTTAGTTTGATGTTTATGCATTGTTGGACCCTGGGTCCAGTTTTTCATATGCTACACCTCTGGTTGCTATGAATTTTGAAGTGAGTCCCAAAAATATTCCTGAGCCTATCTTAGTTTCTACCTTAGTAGGTGAGTCGATTGTTGCCCAAAAAGTTTATAGAAAGTGTCATGTTGTAGTCCTTCATAGAGTCATGGTTGTTGATCTGATTGAGTTGGACATGGTGGACTTTGATGTCATTCTGGGTATGGAGTGGCTTCAATCTTGTTATGCCTCTATATATTGTCGTACCCGAGTAGTCAAGTTTCAGTTTCCTGATGAATCTATGTTTGAGTGGTCTGGGAGTTCTGTATCTCCCAAGAGTCATTTTATCTCATATCTCAAAGCTAGAAAGCTTATTTCCAAAGGGTGCATTTATAATTTGGTTAGAGTCAAGGACAATAAGTTTGAGAGTCCAACTTTCCAGTTAGTTAGCATCGTTAATGAGTTTCCTGATGTCTTTTTGGAAGATCTTCCAAGGGTACCTCCCGATAGAGAGATAGAATTTGGGATTGATCTTCTTCTCGATACTCAGCCTATTTCTATTCCTCCTTCCCGTAAGGCACCTGCAGAACTTAAGGAGTTGAAGGAGCAACTCAAAGATCTATTAGATAAGGGTTTCATAACGCCCAGTGTTTCTCCTTGGGGTGATCCTATTTTGTTTGTGAGAAAGAAAGATGGTTCTTTGCGTATGTACATTGACTATCGCTATCTAAACAAAGTCACTATCAAAAATAAGTATCCCCTTCCAAGAATAGATGATTTGTTTGATCAATTGCAAGGTGCAAGTTATTTCTCAAAGATAGACCTTCGCTCTGGCTATCATCAACTTAGAGTTAATGAGTGTGATATCCCAAAAATAGCCTTCCGAACTCGCTATGGTCATTTTGAGTTTCTTTTTATGTCTTTCGAGTTAACTAATTCCCCAGTATCTTTTATGGACCTCATGAATCGAGTGTTCAAACCATATCTCGATATGTTTGTCATATTATTTATAGACGATATTCTAGTATACACTCGTGGTGAGAATGAGCATGTAAATCATCTCCAAATTGTCTTGCAAACCCTTAGAGATCATTATTTAATTGCCAAACTTAGTAAGTGTGAGTTTTGGTTAAGTTTAGCTGCTTTTCTGGGTCATATTATTTCTTCCAAAGGTATAAGGGTCGATCCCCAAAAGATAAAAGCTGTTAAAAACTGACCTAGACCTATCTCTCCATCTGACATTTAAAGTTTCTTGGGTCTAGCCAGCTATTACTGTCGTTTTGTTGAAAGTTTCTCCTCTATAGTATCTTCTATGACCAAATTGACCCAAAAGAAAGTTAAGTTCTCGTGGTATGATTCTTGAGAGAAGAGTTTTTAGAAGTTGAAGACTCGACTCACTTCAGCCCTTGTTTTGACTCTGCCTGATGGTGTTGATGGTTTTATGGTATACTGTGATGCTTCTAGAGTTGTTTTAGGTTGTGTATTGATGCAGAGGGGTAAAGTTATAGCTTATGCTTCTAGACAGTTGAAACCCCACGAGAAGAATTACCCAACCCATGACTTAGAGTTAGCTGTTGTTGTATTTGCTCTAAAAATCTGGAGACACTACTTGTATGGTGTTCATATTGATATATTTATTGATCATAAGAGCCTGCAGTATACATTTACCCAAAGGGAGTTGAACCTAAGGCAGAGAAGGTGGTTAGAGCTATTAAAAGACTACGATATGAGTGTGTTGTACCATCCAGGCAAGGCCAATGTAGTGGCAGATGCCCTTAGCAGGGTGTCTATGGGCAGTGTTTCGTATGTTGAAGAGGGTAAAAAGAAGTTTGATCGTGATTTGCATTGTCTGGGTAGGTTGGGGGTTAGGTGTCTTGACTTTGCTGAAGGTAGTATAGGGGTTCAGAGTAGTTTTGAACCCTCCTTGGTTTTGGAAGGATAGGAGGAGCAAGACCTAGATGCTAGTTTGGTCAGTCTATGACCAAAAGGTGGAGGTTTTCTCCCAAGGGGGAGATGGTGTGTTGAGGTTTCAGGGTAGATTATGTGTTCCAAATGTTGATGATCTGAGACTGAGAATCATGGATGAAGTTCATGGTGCGCGATATTATATTCATCTTGGTGCCAACAAGACGTACCACGACTTGCAGGAAATCTATTGGTGGAGTGGCATGAAGAAAGATATAGCAACATTTGTTGCTAAGTGTGCAACATGACAACAGGTTAAGGTTGAACACCAAAGACCTGGTGGTAAGATCCAGGAGTTTGGTATTCCTACTTGGAAGTGGGAAGAGATAAATATGGATTTTGTGATTGGTTTACCTCTTTCCCGATGCCATCATGATTCTATTTGGGTTGTTGTTGCTAGGCTAACTAAGTCTGTGCACTTCTTGCCAGTGCATACTTCTTATACTGCTGAGGACTATGCTAGATTATACATTCGAGAGTTGGTTAGATTGCATGGATTTCCCTTGTCTATGATCTAAGATAGGGGTACTCAGTTCACTTCGCAGTTTTGAAAAGCATTTCAGAAGGGTTTGGGTACCCAAGTACATTTGAGTTCTGCTTTTCACCCACAAACAAATGGTCAGGCTGAGAGGGCCATCTAAACTTTAGAGGATATGTTGAGAGTGTGTGCTCTCGATTTCAAGGAGAGTTGGGATGATCATTTACCATTGATAGAGTTTGCTTAAAATAATAGTTACCACTCTTGTATTGGCATGGCCCCGTTTGAGGCCTTGTACTAGAGAAAATATAGGTCACCCATAGGTTGGTTTGAAGTGGGTGAGGCTGCTGTGAGTGGTCCTGATTCGGTATTTGAGGCTATAGAAAAAGTTAAGTTGATTAGAGACGGGTTGAAAATAGCTTAGAGTCATCAGAAGTCGTATGCAGATGTAAGTAGAAAAGACCTTGAGTTCAAAGTTGATGACTTAGTGTATTTGAAGATTTCGCCCATAAAAGGGGTGAAGAGATTCGGGAAAAAGTGGAAGCTTAGTCCCCGTTATGTTGGCCGTTAAAGAAATCTTAGCCGTGTTGGTAAAGTAGATTATGAGGTGGAGTTGCCTCCGGAATTATCAGCTGTCCATCCGGTGTTCCATGTTTCCATGCTTAGAAAGCATATTGGCGATTCCATGGTAGTAGATCCTTCTGTGAATACTGAAGTTCAGAATAGTCTTTCCTTTGATGAGACCCCCATTGAGATTCTTGACTCCCAAGTCCGAAGACTAAGGAACAAAGAAGTTCCCTTGGTCTAAGTGTTGTGGAGAAACCAATCCGTTGAGGGTGCAACATGGGAAGCCGAGGTGGATATGCGATTGATGATAGGCGATATTACGCGCCGATATCAATATATTTTGCCCATATTTGTGTCATGTTTTGAGAACAAATTATATATTTCATGCACTTTTAGTCCTTTTTCCTGTAAGTGAGCTAAAGAACATGATTAGCAAAGTTTCAGGTATAAATGATGCAGAATTCAGCATTTTGTGGATAACATGACGCCAAAGAAAGCTCACGAAGGAAGGAAAGGGAGCTTGGACGCCTAAAGGACCAAAAGTGATGCATGGAAAATCTGTCCCGGGCTAAAACAGCATTTCTGAAGACTTTGGGGACTAGCAGTAACTTATTAGGATTAGGATAATGATACATTAACCTAATACAATTGGGTTAAGTATTTCATTAGCTTACTAGGATTAGGATAATGATACATTAACCTAGTACAATTGGGTTAAGTATTTCATTAGCTTAGTAGGAATAGGATATGGGTATTATAAATACCCTATCATGCTAGAGATTTTTATTCATCTTCTAACAATCCTCCCTTAGTGGAGAGATACATTCTACTTCTCAATTACAACTCTTCTAATCTTCCCATTAATTCTATTTTTCTTCTTCTATTCATCTATTCAATTCTTAATTTCCGCAACAAGAGAAACGTTACTTTGCTAAGGAATTCACGCCTCACGCCTACCACTTGTGCTACACGAAAATCATCAATCTTGTGGTATAATAATGACAATGTCAATCGTGATTTCCATCGCATTCATGGGTAACTAAACTTCTCTGTTGGGGTTATGGAAGTTGTATGAGATACTATCTATTGCTGTGAGTTTATGAGTTCGTGACACGTATGCTGCTTATATCATTATTCTCTTCATCTTAATGCAAATTCTTGTAGCTGCAGACGCATAGAATAACGCCAGTATAACATTTAACTTGTTCGAAAGAAAGGTTATCTGTCTGGAAAAGAGATAATGTCAAGGTAGTAGGATACCCTTTCCTATTAAAAATCTAGTGCCGTAACTGGACTAACCTCTTGGAGAATTCGTACCGTTAGACACTCTTTAAGCTCGAAAGAGTTAAAGTGAAATAATCCTCGAATAGGTCGAAAGACACATGGATTTACCATCGAATACAATTCTCTATAAGCACATGCATGTCACAATTCTACACACTCATAGCCAATAGAGATGTATAACTCAGAAGGTGGACATAACCCCAACGCTTCAATTCTCATTGTTTACAACTCACGTAACATTCTTTCTTTATTTTCAGCTTTTATTTTGATACTTTATTTAAATTACTTGCACGACAAGAATCCCCCCCTCTTACGAGACTTGCACCAAAAGTTTAGTAATTTTGCTTACTTGTTGGCCAAGCTATTCCCTGTGGGATCGACACCCAACCCAGGTTGGGTTCTATATTTGCTAACGACCGCTTTACACTCCTACGAGAGCTGTAGATTGAGCGTTATCAAAAATTGGCGCCATTGCCGGGGAATACGAGTTTCAACTAAGTTTGTGATAATTACTAGACCCTTTGGTCAAAGATTCTCGTACTTTTACTTTTAGTTGTTGTTTTTGTTTTATTCAGGTTTGTTTAGTGCATCAATGGATGCAAAATGTGAAATTGAAAGGATAACTGCTCAAGTGCATCAACAGAATATTGATAATCCAGGTCGGGCAACAAATTCTGATGATGAGGACCTGGGCGATGAGGAGCTACTAAACCCACGGCATACTGCTGAGATGGCGGCACCCATGCAGAGAAGAGATCGTCAAGCTAGGTTTAGGCCTAATCGCCGAGCTATGCAAATTCCTTTTGATGACGATGAGGATGATCTGGACGGACCTGGTGCCACCGGAGCTATTATTCTTCCGCCATTGGCACCCGGAGCCAAGTTCAACATCACAAGCACCATGATTCAGTTATTGCAACTCAAGGGATTATTTGGTGGACTAGCAGGCGATGATCCGAATATGCATCTCATCAACTTTATTTCTACATGCAAGTCGTTTGACAATCCTGGTGTTGGTCAGAATGCAATTCATTACGTCTATTTCCATTGTCTCTGTCTGGGGAGGCAACACTATGGTTGAATGGGCTGACTCCTGATTCTATTACAAATTGGAGGCAATTGAGAGACGCTTTCCTAGAAAGATTCTTTCCTCCATCCAAGAGGGCGCAATTGAGAGATGAAATCAGCAACTTTCGTCAGCTTCCCACTGAAGCTCTTCATGAAACATGGGAGAGGTTCAAGACAAAGCTAGCGAGGTGCCCAAGCCATCACATGACCAATGTTCACCTAATGGAGATCTTGTATAGAGCCTTGAATTCAATAACTAAACCAGTGGTGGATAATGCAGCTAGAGGATCTTTCATGGACCTCACCTTTGGTCAAGCAAGCAATATGCTAGATTGTATGACGAAACAAAGTAGAGCTTGGCATACCAGGGATTCTGAGGTAGCAAGCCCCACTTTATCTATTGGCATGACTGCAGACCAAAGAAGAAAAGAAGAAGAATGTGATCAAGATATGGCACATTTTAGAACACAAATGGATCTTCTTACAAAGCATTTATTATCAGGGAAGACCGAAAAAGTGAAAGCTATTGCGTCAAAAGGAATAGACGAATCTGATTCGGAAGATGAGGCCAACTACTTGAACAATCAGGGGGGTTTCCGCGGGAATGCCCAAGGAAACCAAGGTCGGAACTATTATGATAAATCTGGAAACAAGGACCAAGGTAGTTGGAAGAACAAGAATGAAAAGAGTGGTTTGTACGTTCCCCCTGGTAGACGTGACACCACCACATCTAATTCTGGAAGTATGGAAGACATGATGGCTAAGTTATTGAAAGGAGTGGAAGCAACGAGCGCGGGAGTAACAGAGGTAATCAATGATTTGTCCTCCATGAAACAATTACTTGATTCACATACCACTTCTATCAAGCAAATAGAGCAGCAATTGAGCCAACTTTCAGCAGCACTCAATCAAAGAAAGGCCGGCACTTTACCTAGCGATACTGTGCCAAACCCAAGGAATGACGGGTTATGCATGGCCATCACTACCAGAAGTGGTAAGGTGCTGGAAACTTCAGCAAAAGGCAAGCAAGTGGTTGACGAAGTTGCGGACATGGATGACAACACAAAAGAAGAAGATGCCGCAGCACCCACTCCTGACGTCAAGGACGCCACATCCAGCACTGTGCAACTTGAAAAAGTGGAAAAATGGAAGCAAGAGGAGAAGGAAACCGTGCGGAGAACACTTCCATACCCACCACCACCTTTTCCCCAAAGATTGAGGAAGGTGGCGGATGACACAAAGTTCAGCAAATTCATGACTATGTTAAAGCAGCTGACCATTAATGTTCCATTGGTGGAGGCACTTGAACAAATGCCTGGATATCCAAAATTTATGAAGGACCTGTTGACAAAGAAGCAGGCATCAAGTTATGAGTTAGCGGATAATGTTCATCATTGTAGTGCAGTTGCTATTCGATCGATAGTTCAGAAGAAGTCCGACCCCGGAGCTTTCACTATTCCTTGCACTATTAGATCGTTGAATTTTACCAAAGCATTGTGTGATATAGGTGCTAGCATAAATTTGATGCCACTATCCATCTACAAGAAGTTGGGGCTAGGCGATCCGACACCAACCAATATGAGGCTCGTGATGGCTGATAGGTCGGTAAAAAGACCTGTGGGTATCTTGAATGATGTGTTGGTGAAGGTTTCTTCATTCATATTTCCTGCAGACTTCGTTATTCTGGATTGTAAGGAGGATTCTGAAGTTCCCATAATCCTGGGACGTCCTTTCCTTGCAACCGGAAGTGTGATTATTGACATGAAAGATAATGAGCTTTTGTTTCGAATTAATGACGAAGTAGTACGGTTTGATATATTCAAAGCCATGAAGCATCCCAGCGATATGAATGAGTTATCTGTAGCCGATGTTCATCAAGAGGATATGAAAGCATTATCTATAGAGAAACAGCCTACTTTTGAGCCATTGTCTGCTGCGCCACTGAATGTTGAGCATGAGGATAATGAAGATTATGAAGAACTTATGGGTGATCTAACAGAAATAGAGTCTTATACTCCTAAGCAACTGGACTGTGATCTCAAGAATCAACCAACAGCGAAGACTCCCATTGACGAGCCACCAATGCTAGAATCGCAAGAGCTCCCCGATTATCTAAGGTATGTGTTCTTGGAAAGTAGAAATATACTTCCAGAGAGTGCAGATGATTTAAGTGAACAGCACGTAGAGGCTCTCATCTCTGCTCTGAAGAGATACAAGAGAGCTATGGGTTGGACTATTGATGATATAATTGGTAACTCTCTGGAGAAACGTATGAGCCATCTCGAAAAAGATCGCATGCCCACAGGTAAGCCTCATTGTCGTCTAAATCCTTTCAGAAAATGATCCACCATTTACCTCGACGAAGTCTGAGTACTCGAGGTAACTATGTCGTGCCACGACAATAAATAATGCGCTAGATGGGAGGCAACCCATCGTTTATCATTTTTCATTTATTGTTTATCGTTTTGTCTTTCTTTCGTTCTAGTACTTGTTTTGTTTTTGATAAATGAAAATCCAAAAATAAGAGTCGTGCCACGACCAAAACTAAGGCGCTTGGTGCGAGGCAACCCATCATACTAATTGTTTTCATTGGTTTTGAGCAAATATAGGTGTGAGAAGTATTCAACGAGGAGATTGGTTTCACATGACGATTTGGACGTATTGTATGGAAAAGGTGGTAAGTTAGGTATAAGGATGCATAAGGTTATGGATTGAGCATTGCTCATGCCAAAATAGGCATCGAGGAAGGCTAGGACTAGGTAAAACTAGGCCACGAACAATGCAAAACCTATCCTGTAGCCTAAGGTCTCGGAATCTAGTGTGCTATACACTATGCGCCGCCCATTCTTAAGAGTGCTTTTGACTATGCGCCGCCTATGCTATGGCATTAGGTCTCAGGATCTCATATAACATAGACTATGCGGCGCATGTGTCTCAAAATGCCATAGACTATGCGGCGCATATGTCGCAAAATGCCATAGACTATGCGGCGCATATGTCATGACTATGCCGAGCATTACGCGCCGCATATGTGGTATTTTTGTCTCCAAAACCGTTTGTAAATGGGTCAAAACCTGACCCATTCTCTTACTATATAAAGGGGACTTAGTCTTGAAACATAAGCACATTGCAAAGTGACCTAAAGGCGCCGCATACTCTCTCCAAATCATCTCAAACTTTTTCTTTTTGCTCTTCCAATTCACAAGAACATCTCCAAAGGCTTCAATCACGTAAGTACTCTTTTGTTCTTCATCCATTTTTCGTAAGCACTACGTTGCTATGCCTATTATGAATTGCTATATCTTGAAGAAGCATTGGTGATATTCATGTGTTTTAATTGCTGATACACAACCAAGTGAGTGAACATATACGTTAGGATGCTCTTAACTTGTTTCCAACTTGAATTTGATTTTGATGTATTGTCATACTCTTGCGGAATTGCTATAGTCATTAACATTGCATAATCTTGTCACTTGAATACTTATATGTTGGAATGAATTGTTCATCGGAATAAGACTTATAGTTGCCTACCGATATAGGCGGTTGTGAGTATTGATAGATACTATACCTTGATGTAATCCCTATGTAGTAGTCTTGATATAATCTTACATGCAAGTATTGCCAAGAGTACAAGAAGTATGACTCACTGATTTTATTGTTGGAATAGAGCACCTAAAACGTATGTCGATGAAGTCTGAGTAATCGACCACTTTCACTTCACTAGTTGGTGCCAACAACCTAAGTGTGGGGTGGTACCTCCACTGCTTGTTCATAGATTGTATCCATTGAGATGATGCTAACAATCCTCCCTTAGTGGAGAGATACATTCTACTTCTCAATTACAACTCTTCTAATCTTCCCATTAATTCTATTTTTCTTCTTCTATTCATCTATTCAATTCTTAATTTCCGCAACAAGAGAAACGTTACTTTGCTAAGGAATTCACGCCTCACGCCTACCACTTGTGCTACACGAAAATCATCAATCTTGTGGTATAATAATGACAATGTCAATCGTGATTTCCTTCGCATTCATGGGTAACTAAACTTCTCTGTTGGGGTTATGGAAGTCGTATGAGATACTATCTATTGTTGTGAGTTTATGAGTTCGTGACACGTATGCTGCTTATATCATTATTCTCTTCATCTTAATGCAAATTCTTGTAGCTGCAGACGCATAGAATAACGCCAGTATAACATTTAACTTGTTTGAAAGAAAGGTTATCTGTCTGGAAAAGAGATAATGTCAAGGTAGTAGGACACTCTTTCCTATTAAAAAGCTAGTGTCGTAACTGGACTAACCTCTTGGAGAATTCGTACCGTTAGACACTCTTTAAGCTCGAAAGAGTTAAAGTGAAATAATCCTCGAATAGGTCAAAAGACGCCTGGATTTACCATCGAATACAATTCTCTATAAGCACATGCATGTGACAATTCTACACACTCATAGCCAATAGAGACGTATAACTCAGAAGGTGGACATAACCCCAACGCTTCAATTCTCATTGTTTACAACTCACGTAACATTCTTTCTTTTTATTTTCAGCTTTTATTTTGATACTTTATTTAAATTACTTGCACGACAAGAATCCCCCCCCCTCTTACGAGACTTGCACCAAAAGTTTAGTAATTTTGCTTACTTGTTGGCCAAGCTATTCCCTGTGGGATCGACACCCAACCCAGGTAGGGTTCTATATTTGCTAACGACCACTTTACAGTCCTACGAGAGCTGTAGATTGAGCGTTATCAAAAATTGGCACCATTGTACCTGACTCTATTGAGATCTCAGGTACAATGGCACCAAAAGGCAAGGAAAAGATAAGGCTACCACTTCACAAAATGAGCAAGGAGAACCCTCCTCGATGCAAACACCTCGACTCACTCTTGGAATTAAGTGGGATACTTATGAGGAACTCCTAAGGATGACGACTCTGATGATAATTCCGATGCAAAGGGGTATGACCCCAGACATAGAGAATGAGTCCGACTAACCAGGTTCTTTTTATTTATTTTCCACTAAGGACAGTGTGTCCCGTCTAAGTGTGGGGTGCTGGTATTTGCATGCTTTACTTCTCTATCCGCATTTACATTTGCATTCATGTTTGTTTGCTTAGTTTTTCGTTTTTAAGTTTTTTTAGTAGTAAAAATTTTTTTTAGCTTCGCATGAAATTATTCTAATAGGCAACATGAGATTATAACAAGAGTATGTGCTACAATTATGACTGTTGAGACGTTTAGGCTCTAGTTGTGACTCATTATGTGATATTGTGTGGTTCAATTCCTTCACTTGTTGGGTCGAGAGTCTATATTACTTCCAATCAAGTCAACCATGTGCCTTGTGTGTGTGAGAGAATAGTATATTCTATGTTTGTGGCTGATGCTAGAACTTGCCTGGTATGTATGCAAAGCGAAAATAAGGAGTGTAAGTTTAGGAGATGATTTAGGCATTTATTTGGCAACCTATATATGTTTACCTTCATTTTACCTACCCATGGACATCATCCTAGTTAAACCCTTTTGAGCCTTTAGCCTATTTCTTTGACAACCTCGTGTGTAAGCCTAATCCATTTTTTTTCAAGACCGTAATTTGATCCAAATTCCTAAGTGCTTTAAAGTGAAAAAGTCATGTGACAACAAAAGAGGAAATTGGGTGAGTATGATGCTTTAAATTGTAATGGTGCTTGAATGTGTTATAAAAAAGAAAGTGCTATCATAAGAGGTATGTTGAGAAAAGAAAAAGGAAAAAGAAAGCTGAAAAGTGAGTTATGCTTAAAATTGAAAAACAAAAGAGGAGAACAAGGGTGGTAGAATAAAAGAAAGAAGAAAGGTTGAAAGAAAAAAAATGTCAATGATACAATGTAATGTATTAAAGTGCTTAGGAATTTAGTCACTATTTCTGGCCAAAATAGTCCTACCCATCCCTTAGCCTACATTACAACCATCAGAAGACCTATTTGATCCTAATCTTAGCATTCTGACATTTAGTGGAGTATTACACTAAGGGAAATCCTATGGTCATCAGTTGCTGCATACGAATTCTTTGTGAGAGCGAGAGCAAGGATATTTTGATACCCATGTTTGAAAAATATGCTATACTTGTGAGTGACTATGGGTAATATATTGTGAGACACACATGGTTGATGAGTTTTGGATAGTTGTGTATGATTCTTTGTGCCTTAACTTTTGAATATGAGTTGACCACCATCACGAGTCTATGCTAGAGGTTAAATGTTTCTACTAATGATCGGAAAACTACTCTTTGTTGATAATTGTTGTGCTTGTCTTGACGAATGTTTTGTGTTGTTGCTGTGGAACCCTAAGTTGATGTTTAGAGGGACATGATATTTTGTTCGAGGACAAACAAAGCTTCAAGTGTGGGGTGTTGATGATTGGCGATATTACGCGCCTATATCAATATATTTTGCCCATATTTGTGCCATGTTTTGAGAACAAATTATATATTTTATGCACTTTTAGTCCTTTTTCCTGTAAGTGAGCTAAAGAACATGATTAGCAAAGTTTCAGGTATAAATGATGCAGAATTCAGAATTTTGTGGATAACTTGACGCCAAAGAAAGCTCACGAAGGAAGGAAAGGGAGCTTGGACGCTTAAAGGACCAAAAGTGATGCATGGAAAATCTGTCCCGGGCAAAAACAGCATTTCTGAAGACTTTGGGGACTAGCAGTAACTTATTAGGATTAGGATAATGATACATTAACCTAATACAATTGGGTTAAGTATTTCATTAGCTTACTAGGATTAGGATAATGATACATTAACCTAGTACAATTGGGTTAAGTATTTCATTAGCTTAGTAGGAATAGGATATGGGTATTATAAATACCCTATCATGCTAGGGATTTTTATTCATCTTCTAACAATCCTCCCTTAGTGGAGAGATACATTCTACTTCTCAATTACAACTCTTCTAATCTTCCCATTAATTCTATTTTTCTTCTTCTATTCATCTATTCAATTCTTAATTTCCGCAACAAGAGAAACGTTACTTTGCTAAGGAATTCACGCCTCACGCCTACCACTTGTGCTACACGAAAATCATCAATCTTGTGGTATAATAATGACAATGTCAATCGTGATTTCCTTCGCATTCATGGGTAACTAAACTTCTTTGTTGGGGTTATGGAAGCCGTATGAGATACTATCTATTGCTGTGAGTTTATGAGTTCGTGACACGTATGCTGCTTATATCATTATTCTCTTCATCTTAATGCAAATTCTTGTAGCTGCAGATGCATAGAATAACGCCAGTATAGCATTTAACTTGTTCGAAAGAAAGGTTATCTGTCTGGAAAAGAGATAATGTCAAGGTAGTAGGACACCCTTTCCTATTAAAAAGCTAGTGCCGTAACTGGACTAACCTCTTGGAGAATTCGTACCGTTAGACACTCTTTAAGATCGAAAGAGTTAAAGTGAAATAATGCTCGAATAGGTCGAAAGACGCCTGGATTTACCATCGAATACAATTCTCTATAAGCACATACATGTCACAATTCTACACACTCATAGCCAATAGAGATGTATAACTCAGAAGGTGGACATAACCCCAACGCTTCAATTCTCATTGTTTACAACTCACGTAACATTCTTTCTTTTTATTTTCAGATTTTATTTTGATACTGTATTTAAATTACTTGCTCGACAAGAATCCCCCCCTCTTACGAGACTTGCACCAAAAGTTTAGTAATTTTGCTTACTTGTTGGCCAATCTATTCCCTATGGGATCGACACCCAACCTAGGTTGGGTTCTATATTTGCTAACGACCGCTTTACACACCTACGAGAGCTGTAGATTGAGCGTTATCAGCGATCCAAGTATCCGCACCTATTTTCCGCAAGCTCTGATCAAGCCGAAGGTACCGTTATTCTCTAAAACATCCCTTTTATATTCTACGTTGCAGTAGTACAACTGATATTTCTTATTGTCCAGTTGTTATGAAGTGAGTTAATGCATTTTATGTCATATCTGAAGTTCAGAATGAAGTGAAGATGAGCTTAGTAAGTTACCTCAGTTGTATACCCTTCATTTCCCTTGTATTCTTGGCATATCAAGCATCATTCGAGGACGAATGTTCCCAAGGGGGAGATAATGTAAGACACCAAAATTTTCCGTGCCGTTAAAGCCTATGAAACAAGTCAAGTTGAGCTTAATACTTAGAAATTTTATTAAATGTTCCAACACTTAGTCATTTTTATAGCCTTGAATCTTTGTTATATTATTTTGTGACCTTCCCGACCTTCGTTTCTTGAAAATTTTTTGCATTGCGATGGGGAAAGGTCGTAGTATGTTCCGGATGAGTTTCGGAATTCTCGGACATCATTTAGGGAGTGTTTGGTTTTCAAACCTATAGCATCATGCGATATGCATGTGACGCATGCTTCTCTGCAGTGCTATGCATTATGCAACGCATGCTTCTTTGCGGTGGGATGGAGTATAGGACGCATGGTCCATCGTATGCTTGGGAAATTTTCAGCCTTTTTCCATCTCATTAAGGGAAAATGGTATTTTTCAACTCCCACACCTTCTATAACACGGGATTAAATCCCTCCAACCCCAAAATAACACCACTTTCACCCAAATTCACCAAGAACAACCTTTAGGTTTTAAACATAAAAATTTAAATATCTAGAGATTCAACCGTGGGAATTCTATAATTTTTACATATTCGGAATCCCCGTTACGAAGGATACGAGGGACACCCAAAAGTTCATGAATAGCATTACGTCATTCGGAAAGTCATTTAAAGCTTCAAGTTTGAGGTATGTGGGGTTTTTCAACAAGAACAACCTTTTGTTCTTGTGCCCAAAACTTGATTTCTTTTACAAATTTACATGGTTTTACATGATTATCTTATGAATTTGAAGCATGAATTTATATCCTATATTGAATCGCATGAGATTATGAGATTTTCGATATTTTAGAAGTGGAATTATATGAGAACAATGATATTTTGTGCTTAAAGTTGAAATTTCCAGATTTTGAAGAAATTTATATATGTTTATGATGTAAAGCTTGAATCTTGATAAATTTTATTGTGATATCGAGACATCGGTTTTGAACTATATTTGAGATTGTTGTTTTAGATAAATCATGTGTTATAAACACCTTGAATTTGAATGATTTGAGATGATAAAGAAGCTTTGACCTTACGGTCGTAAAAAGGGGTTGATTTTTAACCCGAGATGAGAAAAGAAATCCACTTTTATTGATTTATTATGAAAGGGGTAGCATGATGGCTCCCGTTGTGAATTGTTGAACTATTTTATGGTGGATTTTCTTTTGAAAAGATCTAAGATAAGTTCGGGAGTAGTCTTTAGCACCGAGCGGGAGGTATAGCGGGTTTGGTACTTCCCTAGAACTACGTGCCCCCATAGGAGCCGGAATTAAGGCTGATTTATATAGTGATCACTAGTGTTTGGATTGATAATTTAAGTTCCTACTCCAATGGCAAGGAATAGGGCGACTCTCCCCAATGTGGGTAGAACGTTGGACTCCATGTAGCTCACATGGTTTATGTCGGTTATGAGAGACTCCCAATGTGTGTGTGTGTACTCTTCTATCAAAGATACACATATATTCTCTTAAAAGACTGAGTTTGAGAAAGTCATTATTTTTGAAAGATTTAAAGGATATATTCTAAAGAGAATTGTTATGAGATTTTATTGGTTTGATGATTTGAAATCGAGATGAAAGAGAATTGAGAACTTATTATGATGACTCACATGTTTTACCTGATATATCTTACTCTTTTATGATTATGATGATTTCATTCGAGCTATGTGAGTCACTTGTTATAGCATGCATTTTTTATATGAATACTTTTGATATTTTAATTTTTAAAACTTGCACACGCCCCCATATACTTGGTCTATATTCCATGGTACTGACCCACATATTCGTATGTAGGCTACATTTTTCCCTATAATGTAGGTTCAGGTGCTCTATTCCAGACTTGATGGTGATTCCCGAGCACATCGATCTACATCTTTTGCTATGGTGAGTCCTCATGATTCGAGGACGTGTTATTTCATACTCCCAGTTCAGTTTGATTTGATATTTATCATTTGAGTTTGAGTCAGTTGGGGCCTGGACCAATGGCTCTTTGGTACATTAAATAGTAGAGGCTTGTTAGGCCGAATTTGTTAGAGTAGTGGGTTGGAGCTGTTACACTTTTCACATTTTTTTACTATCGTATTCATTCATATTATTGTGAGACTTGGTTGATATTAAGCAGTTGGTTGTCATAATGATCTTGAAATAAGTGTTGAATAGTAGAAAATGGCTCAAAAGGGTTAGCTTGAGGTTACTTGTAGCCTTAAGCATCGTGTGATGCTTCGGGACCCATTTTCGGGGCGTTACAAACTTAGTATCAGGGTCTAAGGTTTAAGGATTCCTTGGGAGTCTGACAAGGTTTGTTAAGTAGAGTCTTGATCATCGGTGTGTAGCGCGCCACATCTATGAGCAAGAGGCTATGAGATGTTTTAGTAAAAAGGATCATTTCTTTTTTTTAGAAGTCAATCGTGCTCACAATGTCTCTCTCTATTGTTAATTCATCCTCTCTTCTTTCAGAATATGCCTCCTCGCCGAGCTAGAAGAAATAATGTTGGTCAGCAACCTCAGCCTACTGATCCCGTGAATGAAAATGTGTCTCATGCCGAGTTTTGAGCAGCCTTTTAGGCGTTGGCCCAAGCTGTCACTGCAAATTTTAAGCCAACCCTTCCCCGGCTCCACAGCAACAAGGAGGTGACTTAACTTCTGCTAGGATCCATGACTTTATGCAGATGAACCCACTGGATTTTTATGGGTCCCAGATAGGTGAGGACCTACAGCTTTAGTTGAAGGAAGTAAGGAAGATCACACAGGTGATGCATGTCTCAGAGGAGGATAGTGTGGAGTTGGCATCATACCAGTTGAAAGACATTGCCTATGATTGGGTAGTTGCGTGGAGGAAGGGTAGAGGAGAGGGTGCCACCCCTATTAATTGGCAAGAGTTCCAGGATGCATTTCTAGATAAGTTCTTTCCTTTAGAGATGAGGGAAGTAAAGATAGAGGAGTTCATGAACTTACAGCAGGGCTCTATGACTGTTAAGGAGTACTGCTTAAAGTTCAATCAGTTGGCCAAATACGCTCCTGACTTAGTAGCTGATAATCGAGCCAATATGAGTAAATTTGTGATAGGGTTTCGAGCTATGTTGTTAAGGAATGCAGGTATGCTATGCTTAACCGTGAGATGAACTTCTCCCGACTGATGACACATGCCCAGCAGATTAAAGCAGACAAGATCAAGGAGAGGGATAAAATAAGACGGAATAAGAGAGCTGGTCTAAGCAGCACGAAAATAGCCAGACTAGATTGCAAGGAGGGGACCGCCCTCAGTTTCTGAACTATTCATCTGCACCAGCACCATCTTCAGCTAGCACTCCCACGGCTTGGGGTAGGCAGGAGCAAAGTGGTAAGTCGTATGTGTCCAGGACTCGGCAAAGTGTTGGCAGTAAGCCAAATTATCCTCTGTGTACCCACTGTGGTAGGATCCATTAGGGTGAGTATTGGGGAGTAAAGAAAGGTTTCTTTGGGTGTGGTGACATGGGCCACAAGTTTAGGGAGTGCCCACATACCAGGCAAAGGGGACGTTATAATCGCTCTCAAAATCAGACTCAGACTGCTAGTGCTCTAGTTCAGGTAACTCGCTCAGCCCCAACTCAGGGCACCTCTTCTAGCACCACTAGCGGTCAGCGTCCAAATGGGTTTTATGCTTTACCATCTCATCGGGAGTAGGAGGACTCTCCCGATGTTTTTACTAGTATGCTTCGTATATCTCAGTTTGATGTTTATGCATTGTTGGACCCTGGGTCTAGTTTTTCATATGTTACACCACTGGTTTCTATGAATTTTGAAGTGAGTCACGAAAATATTCCTGAGCCTATCTTAGTTTCTACCCCTGTGGGTGAGTCGATTATTGCCCAGAAAGTGTCCTGTTACAGTCCTTCATAGAGTCATGTTTGCTGATCTGATTGAGTTGGTCATAGTGGACTTTGATGTCACTCTAGGTATGGACTGGCTTCATTCTTGTTATGCCTCTATAGATTGTCATACCCGAGTAGTCAAGTTTCATTTTCCTGATGAATCTATGTTTGAGTGGTCTGGGAGTTCTATATCTCCCAAGAGTTATTTTATCTCATATCTTAAAGCTAGAAAGCTTATTTCCAAAAGGTGCATTTATCATTTGGTTAGAGTTAAGGACACTAAGTCTGAGACTCCAACTCTCCAGTAAGTTAGCGTCGTTAATGAGTTTCCCAATGTCTTTCCAGAAGATCTTCCAGGGGTACCTCCTGATAGAGAGATAGAATTCGGGATTGATCTTCTTCCCGATACTCAGCCTATTTCTATTCCTCCTTACCGTATGAAACCTGTAGAACTTAAGGAGTTGAAGAAGAAACTCAAAGATCTGTTAGATAAGGGTTTCATAAGGCCCAGTGTTTCTCCTTGGGGTGCTCCTATTTTATTTGTGAGAAAGAAAGATGGTTCTTTGCGTATGTGTATTGACTATCGCTAGCTGAACAAAGTCACTGCCAAAAATAAGTATCCCCTTCCAAGAATAGATAATTTGTTTGATCAATTGCAAAGTGCAAGGTACTTCTCAAAGATAGACCTTTGCTCCGGCTATCATCAACTAGGAGTTAGGAAGTGTGATAGCCCGAAAACAGCCTTCCAAAGTCTCTATGGTCATTTTGAGTTTCTTGTTCTGTCTTTCGGGTCAACTTATACCCCAGCAGCTTTTATGGACCTCATGAATCGAGTGTTCATACCATATCTCGTAATGTTTGTCATAGTATTTATAGACAATATTCTAGTATACTCCCATGGTGAGAATGAGCATGCAAATCATCTCTGAATTGTCTTACAAACCCTTAGAGATCATCAGTTGTTTGCCAAATTCAGTAAGTGTGAGTTTTGGTTAAGGTCAGTTGCTTTTCTGGGTCATATTATTTCTTTTGAAGGCATAAGGGTCGATCCCCAAATGATAAAAGCTGTTAGAAACTGGCCTAAACCTATCTCTCCGTCTGACATTCAAAGTTTCTTAGGTTTAGCTGGTTATTACCGCTGTTTTATTGAAGGTTTCTCCTCTATAGCATCTTCTATGACCAAATTGACCCAAAATAAAGTTAAGCTCTCGTGGTCCGACTCTTGTGAGAAGAGTTTTCAGGAGTGTAAGACTCGACTCACTTCAGCCCCTATTTTGACTCTGCCTGATGGTGTTAATGGTTATTTGGTATAATGTGATGCTTCTAGAGTTGGTTTGGGTTATGTATTGATGCAGAGGGGTAAAGTTATAGCTTGTTCTTCTAGACAGTTGAAACCCCATGAGAAGTATTATCCAACCCATGACTTAGAGTTAGTTGTTGTTGTATTTGCTCTAAAAATCTGGAGACACTACTTATATGGTGTTCATATTGATGTATTTACTGATCATAAGAGTCTGCAATATGCATTTACCTAGAGGGAGTTGAACCTTAGTCAGAGAAGGTGGTTAGACCTATTAAAAGACTACTATATGATTTTGTTGTACCATCCAGCCAAGGACAATGTAGTGGCAGATGACCTTAGCAGGGTGTCTATGGGCAGTGTTTCACATGTTGAAGAGGGTAAGAAGGAGTTAGCTCATGATGTGCATCGTCTGGCTAGGTTGGGGGTTAGGTTACTTGACTCTGCTGAAGGTAGTATAGGGGTTCAGAGTAGTTTCGAATCCTCCTTGGTTTCTAAAGTAAAGGAGAAGCAAGACCTAGATGCTAGTTTGGTCAGATTAAAGGAGCCAGTCAAGGACCAAAAGATGGAGTCTTTCTCCCAAGGGGGAGATGGTGTGTTGAAGTTGTAGGGTAGATTATGTGTTTGAATGTTGATGATCTGAGACTGAAGATCATGGCTGAAGCGCATGGTGTGAGATATTCTGTTCATCTTGGTTCCATCAAGATGCACCGCGACTCGTGGGAAATCTATTGGTGGAGTGGCATGAAGAAAGATATAGCAGCATTTGTAGCTAAGTGTGCAACGTGCCAACAAGTTAAGTTTGAACACCAAAGACCTGGTGGTAAGATGCAGGAGTTTGGTATTCTTACTTGGAAGTGGGAAGAGATAAATATCGATTTTGTGACTGGTTTACCTCTTTCCCGATGCCATCATGATTTTATTTGGGTTGTTGTTGATAGGCTGCCTAATTCTGTGCACTTCTAGTCAGTGCATACTTCTTATACTACTGAGTACTTTGCAAGATTGTATATTTGAAAGTTGGTAAGATTGCATGGATTTCCCTTGTCTATCATATCAGATAGGGGTACTCAGTTCACTTCATAGTTTTGGAAAGAATTTCAGAAGGGTCTGGGTACCCAAGTGCATTTGAGTTCTGCTTTTCACCCACAAACAGATGGTCAGGCTGAGAGGACCATCCAGACTTTAAAGGATATGTTGAGAGCGTGTGCTCTCAATTTCAAGAGGAGTTAGGATGATCATTTACCATGCATTGAGTTTTCTTACAACAATAGTTACCACTCTAGTATTGGTATGGCCCCGTTTGAGGACTTGTACTGGAGAAAATACAGGTCACCCATAGGTTGGTTTGAGGTGGGTGAGGCTACTGTGAGTGGTCCTGATTTGGTATTTGAGGCTATAGAAAAAGTCAAGTTGATTAGAGAGAGGTTGAAAACACCTCAGAGTTATCAGATGTCGTATACAGATGTAAGGAGAAGAGACGTTGAGTTCAAAGTTGGTAACTTGGTGTATTTGAAGATTTCTCCCATAAAAGGGGTGAAGCGATTCAGGAAGAAGGGGAAGCTTAGTCCCCATTATGTTGGCCCTTATAGAATTCTTAGCCGTGTTGGTAAAGTAGCTTATGAGGTAGAGTTGCCTGCGGAATTGTCAGTTGTCCATCCAGTGTTCCATGTTTCCATGCTTAGAAGCATATTGGCGATTCCATGGTAGTAGATCCTTCTGTGAATATTGAAGTTCAGAATAGTCTTTCCTTTGATGAGACCCCAATTGAGATTCTTGACTCCCAGGTCCGAAGACGAAGGAACAAAGAAGTTCCCTTGGTCTAAGTGTTGTGGCGAAACCAATCCACTGAGGGTGCAACTTGGGAAACCGATGCGGATATGCAATCCAAGTACCCGCACCTATTTTCCGCAAACTCCAATCAAGCCGAAGGTACCGTTCTTCTCTAAATCATCCCTTTTATATTCAATATTGCAGCAGTACAGCTGTTATTTCTTATTGTTCAGCTGTTATGTCCTGAGTTAATGCATTTTATGTTGTATCCGGAGTTCAGAATGAAGTGAAGATGAGCTTAGTAAGTTACCTCAGTTGTATATCCTTCATTTCCCTTGTATTTTTGGCATACCGAGCGTCATTCGACGACGAATGTTTCGAAAGGGGAGATAATGTAAGACACCAAAATTTTTCGTGTCGTTAAAGCCTTTGAAACAAGTCAAGTTGATCTTAACACTTAGAAATTTTATAAAGTGTTCCAACACTTAGTCATTTTTATATCCTTGAATCTTTGTTGGTTATTTTGTGACCTTCCCGACCTTAATTTCTTGAAAATTTTGTTGCATTGCGATGGGGCAAGGTCGTAGTATGTTCCGGATGAGTTTCAAAAATCTTGGACATCATTTAGGGCGTGTTTGGTTTTCAAACCTGTAGCATCATGTGATATGTATGCGACACATGCTTCTCCGCGGTGCTATGCAGTATGCGACGCATGCTTCTCTGTCGTGGGATGGAGCATGCAACGCATGGTCCATCGTACGCCTGGGAAATTTTCAGCCTTTTTCCATCTCATTATGGGAAAAATGGTATTTTTCCACTCCCACACCTTCTCTAACACGGGATTAAATCCCTCCAACACCAAAATAACCCCACTTTCACCCAAATTCACCAATAACAACCTTTAGGGTTTCAACATAAAAATCTAAATAGCTAGAGATTCAACCGTGGAAACTCTATAATTTTTAAATATTCAGAATCCCCGTTACGAAGGCTACGAGGGACGCCCAAAATTTCATGAATAGCATTATGTCATTCGGAAAGTCATTTAAAGCTTCAAGTTTGAGGTATGTGGGGTTTTTCAACAAGAATATCCTTTCTTTATTGTGCCCAAACCTTGCTCTCTTTTACGAATTTACATGGTTTTACATGATTATCTTGTGAATTTGAAGCATGAATTTATATCCTATATTGAATCTCATGAGATTAGAATATTTTTGATATTTTAAAAGTGGAATTATATGAGAACAATGATATTTTGTGCTTAAAGCTGAAATTTCCAGATTTTGAAGAAATTTATATATGTTTATGATGTAATGCTTGAATCTTGATAAATTTTATTGTGATATCGAGACATGGGTTTTGAACTCTATTTGAGATTGTTGTTTCTGAGAAATCATGTGTTATAAACACCTTGAATTTGAATGATTTGAGATTATAAAGAAGCTTTGACCTTTTGGTCATAAAAAGGGATTGATTTTGAACCCGAGATGAGAAAAGAAATCCCCTTTTATTGATTTATTATGAAAGGGGTAGCGTGATGGCTCGCGTTATGAATTGTTGAACTGTTTTATGGTGGATTTTCTTTTGAAAAGATCTGAGTTGAGTCCAGGAGTAGCCTTTATCACCGAGAGGGAGGTATAGCGGGTTTGGTACTTCCCTAGAACTACGTGCCCCCATAGGATCTAGAATTGAGGCTGATTTATATAGTGATCACTAGTGTTTGGATTGATAATTTAAGGTCCTACTCCGATGGAAAAGAATAGGGAGACTCTCCCCAACGTGGGTAGAACGTTGGACTTCATTTAGCTCACATGATTTATGTCGGTTATGAGAGACTCCCAATGTGTGTGTGTACTCTTCTATCTAAGATGAACATATATTTGCTTGAAAGACTGAGTTTGAGAAAGTCATTGTTTTCAAAAGATTTAACGGATATATTCTAAAGATAATTGTTATGATATTTGATTGCTTTGATGATTTGAAATTGAGATGAAAGTGAATTCAGAACTTATTATGTTGACTGACATGTTTTACCTGATATATCTTACTCTCTTATGATTATGATGATTTCATTCGAGCTATGTGAGTCACTTGTTATAGCATGCATGTTTTATATGAATACTTGTGATATTTTTGTTTTGAAAACTTGCACACGCCCCCATATTCTTGGTCCGTATTCCATGGTAATGACCCATATATTTGTATGTGGGCTACATTTTTCCCTATAATGTATTTTCAAGTTCTCAGTTCCAGACTTGACGGCGATTCTCGAGGACATCGATCTACATCTTTTGCTGTGGTGAGTCCTCATGATCCAAGGACGTGCTATTTCATACTCTCAGTTCAGTTTGATTTGATATTTTATCTTTTGACTTCGGGTCAGTTAGGGCCTGGCCCAATGGCTCTTTTGTACATTGAATAGTAGAGGCTTGTTAGGACGGATTGCTCAGACTAGTGGGTTGGAGTTATTACACTTTTCACACTTTTGTTATTGTCGTATTCATTCAAATTCCTATGAGACTTGGTTGATATTACGTGGTTGGTTGTCATAATGATCTTCAAATAAGTGTTGAATTGTAGAAAATGGCTCAAAAGGGTTAGCTTGGGGCTACTTGTAACCTTAAGCACCGTGTGATGCTTCGGAACCCATTTTCAGGGACTTACACTATAGAACTTTGGGAGTTTCTTCTAAACGACGAAAACCATGTAAGCTGACATGGAGTTTAACATCATACCCACATTAGGAAGAGTTGTTCTACCCTTGCCATTGGAATAGAACCTTAGCTTAAGTGATCACATCTTAGTCATCTATGTAGAAGTGGGATTAATCTTAATCCTATGGTGGCACATAGTTCTAGGGAATGAGACCTTGTAATCATACCCAACTAGGTGCTAAATACTAGTCCCATACTTATTGCTCAGAACTTTTAGGAAATCCTCCTTAAAATAGCATAAGGGTTTATAATAAAACCCACTTACAGTTCTCTTTGCTATAAATCATGTACTATATGGATAATGTGGATTTCGTATCTTAGCGTAGGATCAAAAGATTAAATCTTGCTTAAAATCTGAATACATGCTTATTAAAGAATGCTTAAACATCATCTTTCTTGAATATCAAGACTGAAACTTAGGGCTTACAACCCATACTTGGACATCATGTCAAATCACAATAAACTTTATGCTCATAATAATAATCTTGTACCACTTTAGCAATTCAAGTCAAGCTAATGAAACCAAAATGGCAATGTCATGCTTAAAACTTGATTGGAAATCATTAATCAACATCTCAAATCATACTCATAATATTCAAATCATGAAGGAGAATACTTTAAATCAAGAAAACTATGCACTTTCATACTTCAACCACTTTATAAATCCATAAACATAAAAAGGATAATTTGGGTAAACCCCAATTTGCAAATCATATAATTATTTAATAAAATTCATGTTTTGGACACAAAAATGAAAGAATTGTCCTTGTTCAACCCCCACATACATTATTATGCTTGATTAGATGTAATAGCTTGTCTTTGAACACTTTGGATATGATTTTGAAATCATTCGTGACGTTGTTGGATTAGAAACCCTAAGTTCTTGATCTTTTTTGTTGAATAGAAGAAGGTGGAATTGATGATTCTTTAGGGAATTGATTAGGGTTGTTATTGAGGGAAAAATTTGAGAATGCGGGAAAATAATGCCCCAATTGAAGCCTTAGGTCATGTTTTTACGACCTGGGTTGAGGTGGAAAAATACCCCATTGCTCCTCCATCATTTAAACCAAAAATTCGTAACCTGTATTGCCATTTGAAGGGCCACCGCGATGTAGTATAATCGCGGCAGCTTACTACATCACATTAAAAATGTCATAACTTTTGACTCGGGTATCGAATTTAGGAAACATTGGTATCGTTGGAAATAAAACTCAATTATCTATGATTTAGTGAGTCTTGAGATGAAAAATTCTACATACATCAAAAGTTATAGATTTTCAATGTTGACCCTTGTAGAATCGAACTCCAAATATTGGACGAATTAAAGGATCTTAGCTCAACTTGGATCTAAGTGATTTCTAGGAACATTTTTAACCTAATAAGCATTTCATACACTAGGATAAAGGTCATGAAACATGCATTTCAAATAATGGATCAAGGACATGGCAAATATGCCTTCATTGCGACGCGGTGATAACCTCATCGCTATACCCCTTGCGATGCGGTGAAATCATGGTGAGTAACTGGAAATTGACAATTGTCTTTTCATATTCCACCGTGATGCGGTGGACCTCTTGGCGCTATACTCATCGCGATGCAATGGAATCGCGGTGAGCTACCAAAATTTCAACCCAAAAACAATTCAAACCTAGTCTAAAAAACTGAAATATTTTTTAGATGTTATTCCTAACTCCCCTGATCATGAATCAACTCAAGAACCATTATCTTAGAGTTCAGAAGGTCAACTTAGATTCCTCAAAGTTAGAAGCTCTTAAAAATGGCTAAGTCCTCAACCCATACCTAAATTTTCAAGCTTTTAGCCTCTTATACAAGTACTAGGAGGTGAACATAACTAAGAAAAGTATGGGGTATTACAATATCTCCCCCTTCGAACATTCATCCTCGACTGAGACTAGTTAGACTAAGAGTATTGTACTAAGTAAACTGAAGTCATATGTTGAATATGCATGACTTGGAACATGATTGTATAACTGAGTCTGAAACTGTAAAACACCGAGTTTTCATGCCATAAACCTCTCATCTTTTCTCATGATATTAGATCCAGTGCAAAGTAATGGTTACTCATAAGTTGACACTCTCATTTCTATCTTAGCCATACAGCTAGTTATATGAGAATTCATGAGCTTGCAAATCAGTTCAGTAGCTCAGTATATTTGAGATTCAGTGATTCAGTTTATATCAGTTTTGCATAATAGCTTATAGACTAAGATTCCTCTGTGTTTCAGCTTAACTATCCATATTCGAGGACGAATGTTTTCAAGGGGGAGATAATTATCCATATTCATTCTAGAATTCTAACCATCGTTCCTATACGTCTAAGCTCTAATCCAAATGATTTGAATTTGATTATAAGTTTAATGATCATTATCATAGTATATTAAGTGGTTTAAAGGTGAAAAATGTTCATAGCAATGACTTAGAACAAAGTTGAGCTAAGATCAACTGATTCATCCAAAGTATGATATTCGATTCTACAAGGGTCTACTTTAAATATTCATAACGCCTTATATACATGGAATTTTTCATTTTAAGACCCAAAAAATAGTAGATAATTAAATTAGCTTTCCAATTATACCAATTTCGCAAAAATCCGATACCCAAGCGAAAAGTTATGACCATTTTTGTGAATGAGATATTATCATCATGCGATTAGCTTGCGACGCACGCTCTGTCGCACGCTAACAATTTCCAGGTTCTATTTTTGCATTTTTACTGACAAAATGGGCATTTTTCATCCCTTGTCCAACTATAACATGGGATTAAACTTCAAAAATACCAAAATATTATTCTTTTATCTCAAATTCATCAACAACTCATCCTAGGGTTTCAAACCAAAACCCATGAGAAGTCAAGATGTAACCGTAAATTTTTAAAATTTCTTCAAGAATCAGAATCCCTAGAACAAGAGCTTCAAGAATCTCTCATCAAAAGTACGAATAAAGCTCCAAAATCTAGAGTTCATTCAAGTTCTTAATCCAAGGTATGTGGGGTTTTCAACAAGGACAATCCTTTCGTCCTTGTGCTCAAAATTTATTTTAATTTCAAAGATTACATGATTTTATGAGTTTTCTTATGATATTGAAGTTAAGGTTTATACCCAATATTTCTATGCATGAGATTTTGAGATTTGTTATGTTTTAGAAGTTGAATTATATGAGTATGTTGATATTATTATGCACATAGCTGAATTTTCCAGATTTTGAGATGATTTATAAATGATTTTGTTATCAAGCATGAATCTTTAGAAGTTTTATCATGATATCCCTAAGCCCTCATTTAGATTGTTATTATGTGAATTGTTGAGCAATAAGCACCCTAATATTATTAAAAAAGACTATTGAGAAAAGATTTGACCTTTTGGTCACCATAGAATTGAAATCCACTTTCAAATTGAGATTACATACTATTTTGTTGGTTTCATTATAAATCATGAGCTTGTTTTAAAAGTGGATTTTCTTGTGATTTTGAGCATTAGATTAGGAGTAGTATTTAGCACCTTGTTGGGTACGTTACTACGGTTTCATACCCCAGAACTACGTGCCACCGTAGGTTGAGTATTGGTTTCCACTATACGTGGATGACTGAGATAGTAATCACTGAGATAGATTGTTCTATTCCGATGGCAAGGGTAGAACAACCCTAATCTTACTGGGAAAGTCATGGGACACTATGGATGCTCACATGGTGTACATGTCGGTTAGAAGAAACTCCCAAATAGATGTCCCCCATTCTTAGAATAGCTCACTAATTTAAAAGAATTAATATGTAGATTTACTATGTAGATTATTTCCAGATTTTAGTTAGCTCACGTGATTTGAGAACAAGAGAAGAACATTGACATTTGAACTAAGTGTAATGGCTCATGAAATTTAGATTTATGTGTTTTACTAATCATTATGTATAATCTTAAATTTTAGATTTTTATCGAGCTATATGAGTCGATCACAATTGACATGCATGGTTTGAAAGCTTATGATAATGTTGTTTTATATATTGAATGCACCCCCATATACTCATTACATACTCGTCTGTGTGCTACATTTCCTCATAATGTAGGTACAAGTTGTAGCACATATACCATATTCAGTCAGTTCGTAGCTTTCAGTCCGCAGGTGATGAGTCATGTCAATTCAAGGGCTTAAGTCAGTTATGTTGTTCAAGAAGTATTGTATTTACTTTATTCAATCATATTGAGTTTGTATAGTTGGGAATCATGACCCGGCTACCTAAAATCAGTACTACTAGAGGCTTCATAGACAGTCAGTAGAGTTAATATATTTAGTTTCAGTTTTGTTTTGTAAAAGCAAAGTTGTAATCTTGTAAAGTTCAGATTTGTATTGATCAAGTTCAGAAAAGTTTTATGTTTTTGCTGATTTTATACAAATTTAAGCATTTTATTCATTTGCTTATGAGTTATGCCAGTAGAAGGGTTAGATTGGGGTCACTTGTGCCCCTAAGCACCATGTGACATCTCGGAACCCAATTTCGGGGCATTACAAACTTGGTATCAGAGCATAGAGTTCAAGATTCCTAGGGATTCTATGAATTCGTGTCTAGTAGAGTCTTGCAAAACGGTACGGAGATGTCAGTACTTTTCTTCAAGAGGCTAAAAGGCATTTAGAAAATGTCTCCATTTTTTTTCCAAGTCTCAGATCGTGGTATAGAAAGGTTCTCTAAGAAACTTATGCAGATGCTCATCTTACTCTATCCAAACCATCTCTGCCTTATTTTCAAGATATCAGAAACAATCAAGCTTAAATATTTACAGATAGTGCTTTCTTAGACAGTCTACACAGATAGTTAAGGGGTTGTAAGTTAGCTAGAAAGTATCTCATCAGTGCTTTTGAGTTCCAAAAATTGAAGTACTTTATTCATGTTCATAAAAGTCGTGCACTAAGCCCAAGTCAAATGTGTTTTTAGATTCCTCCTCAGAATCCATAATCTCAATCTATACTTCCCTATCCATCTATTTTTCTTGAGATAGCATGATAAAAAAGTTCTAGTTCCTCCCTTGATAATGCTCTCAGATTTGCTAGCAAGAAGCTTTAGAACACTCACAAAGTGGTTTTAGAGAAGCCTTTTAGTGTGTTATAAGTCCCTTAAATTTAAAGTTATAGACTTATTCTTATGAGTCATTCAGTTCAGACAGAACAAGATGTGTATTTTTAGATCATTGAATATCATGTGTCAAGTTTCTATCTCTTGTATTATGTAATCTTGTTATCATTATGTTTTTGAAACTAAAAGTCTAGTGAAGCCATATGGGTCTCTTTCTATTCACTAGCATATTTGCCTTGTTATTTTTCTTATTTTATTATTCAAAACACAAAATCAAAGTCCAGTGAAACCGTGTGAGGTCTATTTTGATTCACTAGCAACTTATTGTTCATCTTATTATTCTTGTACTGGTTAGAACTGGGGTTTTAGAGGTGCAGTGACAAGAAATGTGGTAAGGGTAATTTATAGAATATATGTATAGCCGAATATTTTTGCATATGATTGAGTTAGTAATGTAGTGATATGTCCTTATGTGTTAGTTTAGTGGAAGGTAGAGAAGGAGTTATTAGTTAAGGTGAATTGTTGTTTGCTTGAAGTATGAAAAGATTTATTGATGATATTTGTTGTGTTATAAAAGTATAGGTTATTGATAAAAGTACTTGATGGTTGAGTGTTGTTAATTTAGGCTTCCTTAAGGTTACAAAAATGGAGTTTAGTTGAAATTTATAAAGCTGTGAAGGAAGTTTAGGTGTATAGATGGGTAAACAGTAATGATGTGTAGAAGGAGGATGTGTTAATGGATTATAATAAGATAGGCCATATGATCTTGATCAATTTTTGTTCTTTTGAGGTTTTAGCAGACTAGTGTTTCTTGATGCTTTACTTTATATCTTCTAAGTGAGAATTTTGTGTGAGGATGGGTTGTGAATCATGTTTAGCACTAGACATTATGTTTGAATAGTAGATGATTATCAAGGTTGACATAACTATTGCTTGGTTAGTGATTCTAGTTATATAGAGGTGAACCAATAGGATTGAAATAGTGAATGCAGGAATGTAAGTTTATTGATTTGAGATTAAGTATGATGTTGTAGGTATGAGGTAAAGGTATGCCAAAGGTGATATGGGGTTGCATTATTTTCTAAGTTATTCAGTATTGTGTGTGATCAATAGTACCCTTGAGTTTTAAGTGGAAGAAGCATAGTTTTGTAGTATATAGTATCCTGGATGGCCAAGTTAAGGAGTTATAGATAGATGGTATTGAGTTTTTTAAGTATGATTTTGATTCTTACGATTTGGGAAAAAAATAAGTATAGAAGTATGATCTTGTTAGGCTATTAAGATATGTTTAGATATGTAGATATGTTTGCAAATGAGAGCGTAAGCCTTTGATGATGATTATTGAAGCTAGAAACTTAAGGATGGCATATGAAAAGGGTTTACGAATGAAGTCAGTAAGTTCGAGATATAGTTATCCTTATGAGTTTAGCATTTATGTGTAGACATTAGAATGATGAAATTAGGGTTCAGTATCGAGGATAAGGAATACATCCATGAGTTTCAAAGGATGGGTTTAATCTAAGGGGAGATATTATAAGACCTTGTAAGACCCTACCTTATTTTAGTTCCCTGTTTCACCTAAAGGGGTCTAAAACTTAGAAAATTTTTCAGCTAAGTCTTAAGACTTAGTCTTTTCTAAAGCCCTCAAACTTCGAGGAATTTATTTACGACCTTGCCGACCTTCGATAGTTAATTTTTAAGTTGATTCATGATCGGGAGAGTCAATAGTACATGTGAGTTTTAGAATTTTTTGAATCCATTTAGGGCATGTTTGGAATTCAAAATAGTGGCATCGTGCGATTAGCGTGCGACGCACGCTCTAATCCACCCTTAGTAGCATGCGATAGAGCATGTAGTGTACGCTTTATTTTGGTGATCCATAGCATGCGATGCACGCTCCACAGCATGCTCCCTTATTTTTCCAACTTCTGTTTCGGCTATCTAAGGGCAAATGGTTATATACTTCATGTATAGTCAAGCCCATTCTCAAATTCTATTAAGTAAGTAACAGCTTCACTCTATGATTCGAGTTATCCCTCCAAAAATCTATGGACTCCAGTCTTAAGTTGAATAGTTTATGATCAGTACGAACTCATGTTTCAGAGTATGACCAATTCTTTTAGAACTCATGATACTAGTGGAGTTTGCATAATATCATGTATGTCCTCATCTCAGATCTCTTTAATGAATCCATGCCTTCAATATTCTATTCCTCAGACCTTTGTCAAGCATTAAAGTTATGTATAGTAGTCTTTCTTGCTCAGGTTGTTATGTTTTATCTCTTCAGTGACCACTTCCTATGTTAAGATAGTGGCGATGATAATGGATAAGCCATGGTTTAGATGAGAGAGAGTTGAGGACCCTCATTAAGAAAGATTATTTATGTTTTTCTATCTAAGGCTAAAATGTGAAGTAAGATTGTGGCAAAGTCTTTGATACATGTCATGGTTAGTTAAAAATTAGTGTGCATGTTCTTAAGAATAGTGCAAGAAAGTTTTTATTGATAAAGGTTTAGAGAACATGAGAAGTATGACTTTATGCGATTTTACCTTGAAGTACATATGTGATTTTAATGATAGGCTTGAATGTTATGTTGGGTGTAAGTAGATGAATGCAATATGCACTAGTGAGTCCACATCAAGAGTTTTAAGTTAGTCATTGAAGTGGTAAGGCATGTTATGCTTAAGGTGTAAAACCTAAAAAGATATAGAATATTGAATCATGTGGTTTAGACTAGTATTGTGGTGTGGCATGTTGTATCTTATGATTTAGAGTTAGTCTTGATCATGGTGAGAGGACTTAGATACATTTAGATATTAGTAGATGGATTTGTTAATTCCCATGTGAGAATTATAAGATAAATCAAATGAGTATGGTATTTAAGGGGACAAGTATAGTTAAGAGAGTACATGAGAAGTGTTGCTAAGCTTGAAAGTAAAAAGTTGCATTGCCTGAGGCCTAGCAATTCTAACCTATCCCCTGAGTTATATGTCTATATTCTATGCTATAGAGTTATATCAATGTTGTGATTCCTTATTTAGATGTCATGCTCAGATTATGCCCAAAATTCTTTGCTCCCTAATGTTAATAGCATTTCATAGAAGAGTACTGAAGAAATACTCCATTTGAGTATGGGCAGTCAGTATAATCCAGTCCATATAGCCTGCAATCCAATTAGCAAGCAAGCAGATAAGCTCCTATAGATTTCCAACTTTTTATCTAGTTTTATTATCTAAAGTTTTATGAGCATTGCTATTCCATGAGATCCTTCAGTTCAGTCCATGCATCAGTTTCAGTTTAAGATATTAAGTCATGATTAAATTCGTATATATCCTGTGTAGCATCTTAGTCTCTTCCTAATATTTCCACCAAATCATTATCATTTGGGGATAAAAGATCCCAAGAGGGGGATGTTGTAAAATGCCAAGTTTTCAAGTCATAAACCTCTCATCTTTTCTCATGAGATCACATCCAGCGCAAAGTAATGGTTACTCATAAATTGACACTATCGTTTCTATCTTAGCCATATAGCTAGTTTCATGAGAATTCATGCACTTGCAGATCAGTTCAGTAGCTCAGTATATTTGAGATTCTATGATTCAGTTTATATCAGCTGTGCATGATGGCTTATAGACTAATATTCCTCTGTGTTTCAGCTTAATTATCCACATTCGAGGAAGAATGTTCTCAAGGGGGAGATAATGTAATACCTCGTATTTTCATGCTAGAATTCTAACCGTCATTCCGACACATCTAAGCTCTAATCTAAATGATTTGAATATGATTATAAGTTTCATTATCATTATCATAGTCTATTAAGTGGTTGAGCCCGAACACCACACATAGCGGTAGCTTTAGTGCACTGAGCTGCCCTTTTTATTAAGTGGTTGAGAGGTGAAAAATGTTCATAGCAATAATTTAGAACAAAGTTGAGCTAAGATCAATTGATTCGTCAAAAGTTTGATATATGATTCTACAAAGGTGTATTTTAAATAGGTATAACTCCTTCTATACATAGAATTTTGCATCTTAAGACCCACTAAATTTTAGATGATCGATTTAGCTTTCCAACGGTACCAATTTATCAAAAATACGATACCTAAGTAAAAAGTTATGACCATTTTCATGACTGAGACAATAGCATCATGTGATTAGCGTACGATGCATGCTCTGTCGCACGCTAATAATTTCCAGATTCTGTTTTTGCATTTTTAAGGGTAAAATGGGTGTTTTCCACCCCTTATCTAGCTATAACATGGGATTAAACTCCTAAAACACCAAAATATGATTGTTTTCTCTCAAATTCATCAAGAACTCATCCTAGGGTTTCAAACCAAAACCCAAGAGAAGTCAAGATTTAACTGTAACTTTTCAAAATTACTTCAAGAATCGGAATCCTCAGACCAAGAGCTTTAAGAATCTCCCATCAAAAGTACGAATAAAGCCCCAAAAGCAAGAGTTCATTCAAGTTCTTAATCTAAGGTATGTCGGGTTTTCAACAAGGACAATTCTTTCGTCCTTGTGCCCAAAATTTATTTTAATTTCAAAGATTACATGATTTTATGAGTTTTCTTATGATATTGAAGTTGGGGTTTATACCCAATATTGCTATGCATGAGATTTTGAGATTTGTAATGTTTTGGAAGATGAATTATATAAGTATGTTGATATTATTATGCACATAGCTGAAATTTTCAGATTTTGAGATGATTTATAAATGATTTTGTTATCAAGCATGAATCTTTAGACATTTTATCATGATACCAATACATGGGTCATTAAGCCATCTTTGATATTGTTATTTTGTTAATTTTTGTGCTATAAGCACCCTAATATTATTGAGAAAGACTATTGAGAAAAGATTTGACCTTTTTGTCACTATAGAATTGAATGTCACTTTCAAATTGAGATTACATACTCTGTTGTTGGTTTCATTATAAACCATGATATTGTTTTAAAAGTGGATTTTCTTGAGATTTTGAGCATTAGATTGAGAGTAGTATTTAGCATCGAGTTAGGTATGTTACTACGGTTTCATACCCCAAGACTACGTGCCACCATATGTTGAGATGTTGATTTCCAATATACGTGGATAACTGAGATAGTGATCACTAAGATAGATTGTTCTATTCCAATGGCAAGGGTATAACAGCCCTAACCTTACTGAGGCAAGTCATGGGACACTATGGATGCTCACATGGTGTACATGTCAGTTAGAAGAACCTCCTAAATAGATGTCCCCTATTCTTAGAAAAGCTCACTGATTTAAAAGAATTAATATGCAGATTTACTATGTAGATTATTTCCAAATTTCAGTTAGCTCACTTGATTTGAGAACAAGATAAGAACATTGGCATTTGAACTAAGTGTAATGGCTCATGAAATTCAGATTTTTATGTTTTACTAATCATTATGTATGATCTCAGATTTTAGATTTTTATCGAGTTATATGAGCCATTCACAATTGACATGCATGATTTGAAAGCTTATGATAATGTTGTTTTATATATTGAATGCACCCCCATATACTCAATACATTCTCAAAGTACTGATTCACATACTCGTCTGTGTGCTACATTTCCTCATAATGTTGGTACAAGTTGTAGCACATACACCAAGTTCGCAGCTTTCAGTCAGTAAGTGATGAGTCATTTCAATTCAAGGGCTTAAGTCAGTTATATTGTTTAAGAAGTATTGTATTTTCTTTGTTCAGTCGTATTGATTTTGGATAGTTGGGGGTCATGACCTGACAACCTAAAGTCGGTACTAGTCGAGGCTTCATAGATAGTCAGTAGAGTTAATGTATTCAATTTCAGTTTTGTTTTGTAAAAGCAGAGTTGTAATCTTGTAAAGTTCAGATTTGTATTGATCAAGTTCATAAAAGTTTTATGTTTTCACTGATTTTATACAAATTTAAGCATTTTATTCAATTGCTTATGAGTTATGCCAGTAAAAGCGTTAGCTTGGGTTCACTTGTGACCCTAAGCATCGTGTGATGTCTCGGGATCCAATTTTGAGGTGTTACAGAAACATGACACATGAACTGCGAAGTAATAGCTTATGCAAGAATTAATCATAAGACAACGAGGCTAAGATCTTACAATGCGTATTACACTGTCTGAGCTGAAATACTTGAAAAATTAAGATCATTCGTTGAACACTTAGGAAATGTATTGTAACTTAATATGTTAAATTGATGCTTGATGCATGAACTGTGTTGCATTTGTAAAGTACATAAAGCAAACAAATTTCCTCTTGGGATGGCCCCACTCGCAATATTTTGGGTAGTAGGACTAAATGGAAAGTTTGGAAATCTGTAGGAGATTATCTGCTTGATTTATAAACTGGATTGTAGGACATATGGACTGAATCATACTTCAATGGAGTATTTCTCCAACACTTTTTTTAGGAAGTTCTAACGATATTAGGGACCAAATAATTCCGGGCATGATCTAAACAAGACCTCCAAAATAGGAGATTACAATATTGACCATAATCTATGGTATGGAACTTAGACCTATAAATCATAAGTCAGGATAGAATTTCTGGGCTTTAAGCAATGTAACTTCTTACTTTCAAGCTTAGCAACACTTCTAAACACTCTCTCAACTATACTATTCCCCACAAATACTATACTCGCTCGATTCAACTTATAATTCTCACATGGAATTGATAAATTTGTCTACGAAAGTCTAACTTAACTAATTTCTCTCATCGTTGTCAAGCCTAACTCAAAACCACAAGGTGCTACACATTAAACCACACCATAATACTAATCTAAACCATGAATTAATACCCCAAGCACTTCCCTAACTACTCACCTCTAGTAAAATTCTTCTTACCATTTTTCACAACTAAATTCAGCCTCTTACTTACCAATGATGACATTCAAGCCTCCTTCATTCAAGCCTATCCTTCATTCAGACCACATTTGCACTTCTAACAAACACTCATAAATCATTATTCTCATATTCTCTAATACCTCCATCAATAACATCATCCATGCACCATTCAATTCTTAGGAAATACACATAAAATATTCTCAACTGACCAAGTCATACACAAAACTTTACCTCAATATTCATTCAGACTCATAAAATTACATAAAATAAACATACAACAATGTTTCCCAACATAACACATTTACTTCCTCCCATTTACACAATTATTCATCATCTCTATCTTGACCTAAGGGAAGGTCACTAAAAGGTTGATGGAAAAACAGGACCCAAAACATCAAGGGATATTAAGCATAACTTGACACTTAACTGAGGCTTGAGGAATAGGGTATCAAATGCAGGAATTCTTTAAGGAGATCGGAACTGAGGACACCCATGACATAATCTAAATGTCGATGATCATTAGGAGTGTATCATGAGTACCTGGAATAGAATATACTGTAAAACATGAGTACATGAGTCATGATCTGCATGACCTGAGTTTGGAATTCATGATTGCATGGAACATAATTCGTACTACTGAGTGAACTGGAAATGCTTATTCTAGGAACTGGAAGTGTACATGATTTTTTTCGATAAGGTGCATCAATATGAACTATGGTCATGGAGAAGACATGTAAGGAATGACTAGGTGTCATGATAACTGGAGTACAGAACTTTTTACTGAGATATGAATGGGTCAAGCATCATCCCCCCTTACTATTTTCTACACTACACTGCATCACTACTAGAATCTGAAAGTCTGACTTGGTTACTCATTGTATCATCTCCCCCTTAGCTTTAAGCTATCACTCTAAGTCTGTGAACCATTAAATAAACTCTAATATAAACTGCAATCACATTACTTTAGGGTCTAGCGTATAATCAATACACATGAAACTAAACTTAACTTGAAGGAATGTATCTTAACGTGTAACACCCACTGATAATACCTCCTTGTGATATTAAACTCTTAGATTTCTATAGCCCAAACAATCACAATATAACATCTTAAACACTCACCAACTTAGCTTCTAACACTTAACATGGATATCTCTAAACCTTTGTTGAACCATACTAACTTCCTTCATACTAATATCACATCTCTAACTTACACCAACATACCCAACATCATCACCCTATAACCTATATGTTAACTGACAAGAACATCATATACCATATAGCCTTATTCATACTTATCCATTCAAGGGTACTACTAACCACACAACACTTAATAAATTTTAAAAATAATAAAGCCCCAGATCACCGTGGGTACACCTCTAATCATACCTGCAACATCATACTAAATTTCGAATAAATAAACTTAAGTTCTTGCATAAACTATTCAAGCCTAAATGATCACTTCCAAACAACTAGCCACACTAACCAAGAAATCATTACATCCACCTTATATACATCATTTCTATTAACCTTATATACATTTAAATTACTATCATTGATCTGGAAGTTTTAACTAAAACTACTTTTACCTCAAAATAAACCTAAATCAATGATACTAAACCACCAAACACTTCATTAATATCCAATACTTTTTTAAACACAATAAATACCATCAATAACTCTTTTCGTACTTCAAGCAAGCAACAATTCACCTTAACTAATAACTCCTTCTTCACCCTCTACTAAACTAACACACAGGGACATATTACTTTAACACAACTCGATAACATGAATAAGTTTATCTCTATACTTTCTATCAATCGTCATTCCCACTTTTTTGTCACTACTCTTTTATACCCATACTTCCAACTATAATAAGGTTCTACTATTCATAAATCATAACACCGAGGTTTGTAATATCCTTTGAATGCACACTTCATTTAACAATCTATGTTTATACTATCTTCTTTTCTGAGCATTACCTGTATTAAAAAGGGTCAATGGGCAATTGGAATACAAATCTATCTTTGTCTCAACTGAACAACTCATAAGGATGAGGATATAACTTTCAACTTAAGGAACTTAACACACTATGGAGCTACTCTAAAGCCCCTTTGTGTGACTTCTGAAGTTTCCACTAGTAAAAATGTGAGCATTATCTAGGGAGGAACTGGAACTTGCTAATTATTTTATCTCAAGAATAACACATAGATGAGAAATTTTGGGGCAACACACGAATAGATAGAAGATTCTGAGAAAACAACTTTACTGGAAAATCTAGAGTAAAAAGAATGGAAATTTTTCTTCAATGCCATGTAGCCTCTCAAAGAAAAGTACAAATATCTCTGTACCATTTCACAAGACTCTACTAGACAAGGCCTCACAGACACCCTAGGACACTTGAACTCGGTGCTCAGATACTAAGTTTGTAATGCCTCAAAAAATTTGTCCCGAGACGTCACACGGTGCTTAGGACCACAAGTGATCCTAAGCTAACCCTTATACTAGCATAACTCATGAGAAACTAAATAAGATACATACATCTGATCAAAATAAGTGGAAGATACATCTTTAGTTTAATATGATCAGTACAACTATAGGAAAATGCTTATAACTCTGCGTTATTTAAAATCAAACTTGAAATAAAATTCATAACTCTACTGACTGCCTATGAAGCCACTACTAGCATTGATTTTAGGTAGACGGTACATGAACCCCAGCTATCCCAAATCAATATGATTGATTGAAGAAAACAAAATGCTACACAAACTCTGACTGGCTCGAACCCTTGTATCAAAAGGACTCATCACCTGCTTGTTGGAAGCTGCAACCTTTTGATTATAATATGTGCACTATGACTTGTACCTACATTATGTGATAATATAGCACATAGACTTATATGTTTATCAGTACTTTGGGAATGTACTGAGCATATGGGGTGAATGCATAAGCAAAATAATATCTCAATATCATCACATTTTATAAAATCATGTATGTTAAATGTAAATGACAAACACAGGCTTAAGTAATATGAAATTTGAATATCATAAATCATGAATAGTAAGGCATATAATGTTGTCAAGACCCGAATTAGGGCCTGGCCATGACGGACATCCCAAACCGTGAAGGCCCAAAATGCCCTTTTCTATCTGGTAATCGTGCACAATATTCATATAATAAGAGAAGATGCAGAAACATAATCTGATACAAAAACATGGTCAATTATGAGTTCTACAAAATGGTAGAAATTGCAGTTCAACAACATCTAAATAACATCTGACTTAGTCTGCGAAATCTCTACTATATCTCAAAACAACACTATCTGAAATCTGGGACAAGGCACCCAGTAGACCACAACTATAGAATGATAAATAACTGTTAGACATTAGGCCTTCTGGAATATAGAAGGCTCACCACTGCACAATTTGTTCTGCTGTTCGAACTATCTACTACTTATCTGGACCCCTAGACTGTGCCTTAGAACCTGAGAGGTAGGGGGGTCAATACAGATGTACTGGTATGCAGAGCAAATCCAAAATAATCATATATATTCAACATATATGAGAGTAATTTAAAGCAGTTCAAAAGCATATCATATAGTAAGAAATCATATGGACATTTTAAAAGACTCTGTGAAAATATGATTTCACTCTTTGTATTACTTCTGCGCTAGGTGATATACCCTACAACTCTATTATCTCACGGGCTATATAGCATCTGCCATTAACTCAGCAGCCAATCCCCCAACCCAAGTTTGATGCAAGGGTCGGTGTCTCTGTCTCTATTATGCCATAGGGTCGTCGCCAGTGTACAATGATCAAATACCCGTATCGAACAAACACGGTTTCTAGGCTATCAGTCAATTGAATCGTGCCCTATTCGGGTAACCACCTAACCCTTTTTAAACCCTCTTTTAATTCTTTAAAACATGCAATCTCTAAAAATCAAACTCTAAAAATCTATCTCTGTTATGGCATTCAACAATTGGCATCGTCATACCATTGACTTCCAAGTCTCATCTCTGAGCCACTATTAGTATATAAAAATCTCTGTTTTCAAGACATAAGTTCGAGGCCACCATATCAATAAAACAATTCAAGAAACTCTTTCATTGAAACTCATGTAAACACATTTAAGAAACTCTTTGCCAACAATTCAACAAATGATGGTGGTTATGCCCAAAGTCTCTTTCTCATGCAATTCTTCTCTTTAACTCAAAACATAGTCATATCAAGACACCCTCTCAATAACTCTAAATCAATGTTCCAAATGCTATGATATTTCAAATCACAAAACATGCATTTCAACTCTTTTTTCCAATAAAGCCAAAATCTTTAATTTATCACAAGAGAGGAGTCCATAATTTATGCTCTCAAACAATCCTAAAATCTCAATTTCATACATATATGTATACATGTAAATCAATTTAGGGGGAAAGACCACAAGGCCAAAGTAATAACAACATTGAAACTTTTGGAATACATAATCAATAATATAGTTTTCAAAACCCCATTAAAACACATGCATCAAAACCTTTAAATCATGCTTTAATATTTTCAAGCCCATGTAGTTTTTAGGATAAACCCCACGTACCTCTATTTCAGACAATAATGGATGATTCTTGAAGCTTACAGATTGCGGATTCCAAATCTTCGATCAAGTTCGAAAACCCACGGTTGAATCTTGAGTTATTTGAGTTTTTAGTTTGAAACCCTTATGAGAGTTCTTGATGGATTTTGGTGAAAATATGTGAAATGTAGTTATTTGGGAGCTTAATCCCAAGTTTATGGCTAGATAGGGTGGGGAAAAGACTAAAATGCCCCTAAGAAAACAAACAAAGTCTCAGTTGACAAGCTGACAGGATGAAGTAAATAGGTCATAACTTCTTACTTAGATGTTGGATTTGGATGAAATCAGTGGCATTGGAAATAAGACTCAAAGATATTCCATCTTATATATAGTAGATCTACCAGGTTATTATACACAGGAAGTTATGATCATTTGAAGTTGACCTTGAAATTGGGGCCTGAAATGCGCCCGGAATGTGGGAGCATTTCAAACCAGTGAGTTATGCCACTAAAATGCGCCCAAGATGCGCCCGGAATGTACCCAAGATGTACTATTGACTTTCCCCATCGTATATCAATAAAAAAATCAAGAAATAGAGATCGGGAAGGTCGAAAATAAAATCCCCAAAGTTTGGAAAAGTCCCTTTTTACACTTAGAAAATTTTCTACTCTTTTCAATTCTATGAGCATACTACTAGGAGCTAAAACGTAAAGGATTCTTGCGAGGTGTTACAACGACGATTCAATTTCTAGTTCAAAAATGTGGCGTGTTACATTATCTCCCCCTTGGGATCATTCATCCTCAAATGATGGGTAGGAAGTTGTTGAAGCTTAGAGGTATGGAATAACGCGAGCATGATGTTCCTTCTAAGAAAGGACATAACTGATCTAAAACATTTACACTTCTATCATGAAATTGAATTTTGAGCTGACTTGACTTTTCTTGCTTCAAGGAGCTGATTCGGTTTGAAAGTGTAGGATTCCCTTGAAGTATTCAGGATCCAATCATACATATAGAATTGAGAAGTGGTAACTTATACAAGTACGAATCATGAGACAAAAATTCTCAGATCATACCCGGGCATTACACTGTTTGAGCTAAAATACTTGGAAAAATTCGATATTATGCGTTGAACTCTTATGAATTGGGTCATGACTAAGTAGCTGAATATGAAACATGATGTTTGGAATGAACTGAACTTGCAATTTACATGGATAGAATTGACTATATCTTGGGATGGTCATGCGCACAAGACTTCGGATAGTAGGACCGGGTGAAAAGGTAGGAAAACACCGTACTTGTCTGCCTGACTGTTAAACTGAACTGTTGGCTATACTGACTGAATTATACTGGATACTTACCCCTAACTGGAGTATCTCTTCAGCACTCTTCCTAAAGAAGTTCTTGTAGCATTAGGGATCAAAGAATCTTGAGCATTGATAAATCTTTATACGAATGTCTAAGGTAGCTTAAATCCTTTAACTGTGATCAATCCTAACTCCAAGTCACAAAATACAACATACCACACCACGATACTAGTCTAAACTATATTATTCAACCTTCTATATATTTTTAAAGTTGACACCCTACGCATAACATGCCTTACCACTTCATTGACTAACTCTAAACTCTCAATATGGGGTCACTAGCGTATATAGCGTTCCTCCACTTAAATCCCAACATATCATTCATGCCTATCTTTATAACTACATATGAACTTCAATGAAAATACCTATAAAGACATACCTCACATATTCTCTAAACCACTATCAATATAAATCCCACACGCTACCCCAAGAACATACACACACATTTCAACTAACCATCACATGTATCAAAAACTTGGCCCCAATCTTATTTCACACTTATGGACTTATCTACTACAATCATATAATGATCTTTCATCAACAAGAAACATTTAATCACCACCTCTATCCTTATATAAGGAGCAGTTACTAAGAGGATAGAACAAAAAAAACCTTGAAGCATGGAAGGATATTATACAAGACTTGACACTTAACTGAGGCCGGAGGAATAGTAAATCAACATCAAGGATTCATCAAAGTTATCTGAATTTGGAGCGTACACGGCTATAAGCTGAATTTCGCCAATCATTAAGAGTATAGCATGAGTTATGGGAACTGAGGACACTGTGAAGCATGAGTACATGGGGTTATGAGCTGCATGACCTTAATCTGGAGTTCATGACTTATGGAATGTGATTCCGACTACTGAATGAACTAGAACTCCTTATTTTTGAACTGGTAGAGTACATGACTCACTATCATATGCATGAATGTGAAGTATAATCATGGAACTAAATCGTAAGGCATGAGTAGGTATTGGGATCACTGAAAAAAATACGGAGATAAGAATGGGTTGAGTCTCACCCTCACTTTCTAATGTTCTATATTATATTGGCATCACTACAAGAATCTGAGAGCCTAACTCGGTTACCTATTCTATCATCTCCCCCTTAGCCTTAAGCCATCATTTTAACTTCAAGAGATCCCTTACTATACTTTAAACTGAACTACATTCACTACACTCTGGGGTCTGGAATATCACAATACACATAATTAATAGAAATTAATCTAAATGACTACACCTGGAAGTGGAAAACCCACTACTAATACCACCTTTTGAGACACACTCTATCTTTCTATAGCCCCCAATAGTCATCATATAATACTTGAATACTTCACTAACATCAAATCTTCACGAGTATCCCCATAGTTAGAGTGTACACCCTCTAACACTTCAACTCTTATTTCAAATAGCACAACCTTCAAAGGCTCAATCTTAGATTCTAACATTTAACATGGATATCACCAAGTCTTTAATGAACCACTCTACTTCTGTCATAGCCTACCAATATAGCAACTTCAAACTTATATTACTCTACCATGAGAATCAAGATCATATCAAAATGCTCAACACTATCGATCAAAGCTCCTTAACTTGGCTATTTAGAATACCATATACCATCTAACTAGTCTTTTTCCACCTAGCAACTCAATGGTACCACTTGTCACACACAATAGTGATAGCCTTAGAAAAGTATCACAACCTCATATTACCTTGGCATACTTCTACATCGTACATACAACATCATACTTCATTATGAATCAAATAAACTTAATCTCTTGTGTACACTGTTCAAGCCTATTGGATCACTTCCATAAAACTGGTATCATTACCCAAGCAATCATCATAACTACCTTAAAGGCCATTAACTTTGCAAACTTAATTTCTTGTGCTAAACATGATTTTCAACCCAACCTTACACACAATTCTCACTTGGAAATTAATAAACATCAAGAAACACTAGTATACTAGAACTTCATAACCACAATAATAGATCATGACCGTTTTTTACTTATCATAATCCATTAGCACATGTTATTTTAACACATCAAGCCTACTAATTTATTCCCACAAAGCATACATCATCAATCTCTTGCCACTATTTACCACCACACCATTTAAATTCAAGCCTATAATCTAGCATCAATCATCTACCACAATGAAGAATGCAACATAATATACTAGTCCATCAAATTGGGACATTCTATCCAAATACCTCAAAAATCTACTACATACCTTTCACAACTAGTACTAGTTTACAACTACCAATGAAAAGAAGGTCAAAGGGGATAGAGGCACATAATAGACATGGTCAACCTTAATCTTATATTATAACCCCATACAATCGTATCTACTTATATGGATTTGTCACATCACACTTACTTACCCAAGCGTACATTTATACTACCTCCAAATTTCACAAACAACCATGAGTCTATAATCTTAACTTACTGGATAATCTAGCCATTTTCATTCACAGCCTATAAGGGTTTCTATAACCACCTTAAATATCCACTCTGGGTTGTTTCCCTATTTTGAAAAGAAAAAAAATAACAATCTGAGTCAAACACTTCCTCCACGTACTACTATACAATCCACAAATAGTACTACCACATTAGTCTACCACCACAAAATGGTAAATTATTCTCAATCAACGGTTATTCAACTATAAATATTTAGTTATAGAAAAGTCACCCTCACTCTGACCTTTAACCTTGTGACTTAATATCACCAACTTCTTGGTCTAATTTCACTACTAATAGGCCATGACACTGACACTTTAACTTACACTACTACTCGGGTGGAAATACAACTCCAACAAACACAAGAACAGTAAAATGAACATCAAGTTGTTTGTGAATCAAAATAGGCCTCACACGGCTTCACTAGACTTTGATTTATTTTGTGTTTTGAACAAGAAAATGAAATGAATAACAAAGCAACTATGCTAGTGAAGAAGAGCCTCACACGGCTTCACTAGACTTTTTATTTTCAACAACACAATGATATCAAGATTACAAGTGGTAGAAACTTAATACAATATTCAATGACCCAAGAATACGCATCTTACTCTTGTCTTATCTGAACATCTCATAAGAACAAGGTCAAAATTTTAAACTAGGGAGCTCCTCTCCAGTCCGTTATGTGACTTCTAAAATTTTTGCTAGTAAATCTGAGAGTATTATCTGGGAACACTGGAGTAAAGAAAGATTAGGATAACTTTTCTTTCATATGGGTGACACCATAGCACAAATTAAGGTATGAAGGAGGAACATTTTGACTCTATAGCACGAGCTAGAACATGAAGAAAGAGAGACATTCCTAAATACCTTGTAGCCTCTTGCTTATAAGTGTGGCGCGCTACACACCCATAAACAAGACTCTACCCAGTGCAATTTCGCAAACACCCTGGGACCATGAATCATACTTTGATACCAAGTTTTTTAAGACCTGAACTAGGGTCTGGCCATGACGGACATCCCAAATTGTAAAGGCCCAGAATGCCCTTCTCTATCTAGTAATCATGTACAACATTCATATAATAAGTTTGGAAACATAATCTAATACAAAAACATGGTCAATTCTGAGTTCTACAAAATGATGGAAACTGCAGTTCAACAACATCTAAATAACATCTGACTTAGTCTGCAAAATCTCTACTATATCTCAAAACAACACTGTCAAAAATATGGGACAAGGCCCACAGTAGACCAAAACTATAGAATGATAAATAACTGTAAGACATTAGGCCTTCTGGAATATAGAAGGCTCACCACTGTATAATCTGTTCTATTGTCCGAACTATATACTGCTTATCTGGATCCCTAGACTGTGCCTTAGAACCTGAGAGGTAGGGGGAGAGGGGTCAATACAGATGTACTGATACGCAGAGCAAATCCAAAATAATCATTTATATTCAACATATATAAGAGCAATTTAAAATAGTTCATAAGCATATCATATAGCCAAAAATCACATGGGCATTTTAAAAAACTCTGTGAAAATATCTGAAATCTGTAACACTCTTTGTAATACTTCTGCGCTAGGAGGTATAGCCTACAATTATGTTATCCCATGGGCTATATGGGATCTTCCATTAACTCGGAGGCCAAGCCCCCAACCCAATTTTGCCACAAGCGTCAGAGTCTTTATCTCTACTATGCCACTGGGTCGTCGCCAGTGTACAATGATCAAATACTCGTATTGACAAAATACAGTTTCTAGGAGATCAGTTGATTGACTCGTGCCCTCTTTGGTAACCACCTAACCCTCTTTAAACCCTTTTTTAATTCTTTAAAACATGCAATCTCTGAAAATCAAACTCTGAAAATCTATCTCTGTTATGGCATTCAACAAATGGTATTGTCATACCATTAACTTGCAAGTCTCATCTCTGAGCCATTATTAGTATATTAAAATCTCTGTTTTCTAGACATAAGTGTGGGGAATCCATATCAATAAAACAACTCAAGAAACTCTTTCATTGAAAATCATGTAAACACATATAAGAAACTCTTTGTCAACAATTCAACAAACAGTGGTGGTTTTGCCCAAAGTCTCTTTCTCATGCAATTCTTCTCTTTAATACAAAACATAGTCATATCAATACACCCTCTCAATAACTCTAAATCAATGTTCCAAATGCTATAATATTTCAAATCACAAAACATGCATTTCAACTCTTTTCCTAATAAAGCCAAAATCTTTAATTTATCACGAGAGAGGGAGTCCATAATTTATGCTCTCAAACAATCCTCAAATCTCAATTTTATACATATAAGTATACATGTAAATCAATTTAGGGGCAAAGACCACAAGGCCAAAGCAACAACAACAATGAAACTTTCAGAACACATAATCAATAATATAGTTTTCAAAACCCCCATAAAATACATGCATCAAAACCTTTAAATCATGCTTTAATATTTTCAAGCCCATGTAGTTTTTACGATAAACCCCATGTACCTCTATTTCAGAAAATAATGGATGATTCTTGAAGCTTACAGATTGGGGATTCCAAATCTTCAATCAAGTTTGAAAACCCACGGTTGAATCTTGAGTTATTTTTGGTTTTTAGTTTGAAACCCTTATGAGAGTTTTTGAGGGATTTTGGTGAAAATATGTAAAATGTGGTTATTTGGGAGCTTAATCCCATGTTTATGGATGGATAGGGTCGGGGAAAGACTAAAATTCCCCTAAGGAAACAAACAAAGTCGCAGTTGTTCCTCAGTTGACAAGCTAATAGGCTGAATTAAATTAGGCATAATTTCTTACTCAGATGTTGGATTTTGATGAAATCAATTGCATTAGAAAGATGATTCAAAGATCTTTCATTTGATATATAGCATCTCTACCAATTCATTATATACAGGAAGTTATGATTGTTTGACGTTGACCCTAAAATTGGGGCTTGAAATGCACCCGGAATGTGGGAGCATTTCAAACCAATGAGTTATGCCACTGAAATACGCCCAAGATGCACCCATGACGTACTATTGACTTTCCCCATCATATATCAACAAAAAAATTAAGAAACGGGGATCAAGAAGGTTGAAAATAAAATCCCCAAAATTTGGAAACTCAAAATGATTCTAAGTCCCTTTTTATACTTAGAAAAAATTCTACTCTTTTCAATTCTATGAGCATACTAATAGGAGCTAACACGTAAAAGATTCTTGTGAGGTTTTACAATGATGATTCGATTTCTTGTTCAAAAATGCGGGTTGTTACAAATGTAAATCTTGTGAGTCATAACACTTAGTTCTAAAAGTTGTACTTATACTTTTTCTTTAAATCATATTGGCTAAGTGTAAAGAGAGCTCACGTTTGAATCTAAAATTTGAAAACTAAAATCTATAACTATTATCATTCCGTAAAGCATAATCTGAATAAATGTGTGAGCCTTTACACTTAGTCTTATAAAAGTTTTTCTATCATTCTTTTCTTTTGAAACTTAGAGACTTTCGGAGCTTTGGAAATCTTTTTGGAACTTTGGGACTTAGGGACTTTGGAACTTAGGAGCTATATAACTTTGGAAGTTTCTTCTTACCGACATAAACCATGTGAGCCTGACATAGAGTCCAACGTTTTGCCCACATTGGGGAGAGCTGTTAAACCTTTGCCATCAGAATAGAACCTTAGCTTAAGTGATCACATCTTAGTCATCCCTGTAGAAGTGGGAATAATCTTAATCCTATGGTGGCACGTAGTTCTGGGGCATAAGACTTTGGAATCATACCCAACTCAATGCTAAATAATACTCCTATACTTGTTGCTCAGAACTTTTAGGAAATCCACCTTAAAATAGCATAAGGGCTTATAATAAAACCCACTTACAATTCTCTTTGCTTTAAATCATGAACTATAAGGATAATGTGGATTTCGTATCTTAGCTTAGGATCAAAAGATCAAATCTTGCTTAAAATCTGAATGTGTGCTTATTAAAGAATGCTTAAACATCATCTTTCTTGAATATTAAGACTGAAACTTATGGCTTACAACCCATACTTAGACATTATGTCAAATCACAATAAACTTCATGCTCATAATAATAATCTTGAAATACTTTAGCAAATCAAGTCAAGATAATAAAAATAAAATCACAATGTCATGCTTAAAACTTGATTGGAAATCTTTAATTAACGTCTTAAATCGTTCTCATAATGTTCAAATCATGAAAGAGAATCCTTTAAATCAGGAAAACTATGCACTTTCATACTTCCACCACTTTATAAATCCATAAACTCAATCAAGATAATTTGGGCATAAATCCCTATTTGCAAATCATTTAATTCTTTAATAAAATTCAAGTTTTGGGCACAAGAACGAAAGATTTGTCCTTGTTCAAACCCCATATACCTTATTATGGTTGATTTGATGTAATAGCTTGACTTTGAACACTTTATAGATGATCTTGAAATCATTCTTGAAGTTCTTGGATCAGAAATCCTAAGTTCTTGATCTTTTTTCGTTGAAGAGAAGAAGGTTGAATTGATGATTCTTGAGGGAATTGATTAGGGTTGTTCTTGAGGGAAAAATCAGAGAATGGGGGAAAATAATGCCCCAATTGAAGCCTTAGATCATGTTTTTACGACCTGGTTTGAGGTGGAAAAAGTCCTCATTTCCTCTCCATCATTTAAACAAAAAATTCTTAACCCGTATTGCCGTTTCAAGGGCCACCGTAATGCGGTGTAATCGCGGCAGCTTACTGCCTCACACTAAAAATGTCATAAATTTTGACTCGAGTATCAAATTTAGGAACATTTGGTATCATTGGAAAGCTAACTCAATTATATACGACTTGGATGGTCTTGAGCTGAAAAATTCTCTATACATCAAAAGTTATACACTTTCAAAGTTGACCCTTATAGAATTGAACACCAAACATTTGATGAATTAAAGGATCTTAGCTCAACTTCGATCTAAGTGATTTCTAGGAATATTTTTTCCCCTAATAAGTGTTTCATACACTAGGATAAAGTTCATGAAAGGTCATAGCTAAATTTTCAAGCTTTTAGCCTCTTATGCAAGTAATAGGAGCTGAACGAACTAAGAAAAGTATGGTTTATTACAATGAGGCATCGTTGAAGGCACTGTAATATGATCCACACTCAACAAGAAAATCAATCTATAAAATAGTAATACTTTCTTAAACTTTAAACTGCATATTTTTCCTATTTATTTTTCAATTTATTATATGCAATGACCCACAAGGACATTACCTGCACCTTTGTGCTTTCTCAAAGTTTAGAGCTTCCCATCACTACCCCAAGTCATTTATTACTTGGTAGGATTGACTATACGATCACCAAGTAGTTCGTTTGGTATTTAGAGCCAATTTTCTTCTTTGGAGATTTTGCTGCTAAGATAAGGGTGTCAGGCCTAAACATGAGGAAAAAGGCCCCAGATGCCAACTCTAACAGTTTTGTTAGCTCTAGAATATCATTTTTAGTCTAGGGAAACCCTCGCTTAGGGTCCCGAGGCTTTTGAATTCATTTTGAGCTATTGGGTAGATTTTGACCCATATTCCCTCATATTGGGTTAGATTGGTTCCTCAATACATGTTTTGACTTAATAAATCCTCAGAAAAAATTGTAAGGCCTTATTCTAGTTTGATATAGGAGCTTACATTAGTATGGATTTCTCGAGATTATTAGCAGATCCCATCAACCCTCTTTTTATTAGGTTAGATACCTAAGTTAGTCCCTTTATACTTAGGAGGAATTAATTTGTTACCTTAAGTTAAATCATGAAACATAGAATGATTTGGATAGGTTAATAAACTTTTCCTAGACTTCTAACTTGTGTGAGACTAACATTTAACCATTATCGACTTTGTTTACTGACCTGGTGATTTAATCCACATTCGACTGTTCGTCATGGGGATTTATGTTTACTTATCTGAAGGAAAAATACTATGTCGAATTATCACTACTTTAAACATACGTACTAATTTCAGTTTAATTTCAGCATTCGTCACCTATACGTAAAAGTTTTTATGGCGGTACTAATCTCCGATTTTGGTTCAATTCTTGCAGTTATGGTTCGGATGGTATTCCAAGTATGTTATCGCATTTGAGCACACTTTAAATTTATTATTATGAATGTCTCTTCCTTGTTTGGTGGACCAGGCTTATAGGGGTTCCGCTGGATTATTCCTTCCTTGTTTGTGCTTTCTAGGCTTATGGGCCCCTAGTTACGTTTTAGTTAGACCATATTTAATCTTGAGTTACTTATTTTGCATATTAATTGCTTCATCCCAGTTTGCAGTATTATTTCAAATTTAGCCCTTTATTAGTGGCTTTAGTTTACACTCTCCCATCTTATTATACTTTTTATGTAATTTAGCTCGATCGGCCTATGATGCCTACCGAGTGTTCTTTGTTTTTGGAACTCACACTGCATCTTTTTTGATACTGATCTTCATATATGTTGTCGCCGCAGAAGTTACTGCACGGATATTACTAATTTGGAGATAGGGTGAGCTTTCAAAAGAAGAGTTGATCCTCTCTCCTTTTGCTACTTTTTGATAGTCCCTTGCACATTTTGCAACTAATTTTATATTTTCTACTATCTAGTACTCATATTACAGTTTTAGTTGCTCTTGTACCGGCCTTTATTTTCATGGGATAGCCTTACTCTCCTTTTACTCCCGGACCATTTTATTTAGATATATGTCATTTTTTATTACTCCTACTGTAAGGTGTCATTTAATACTTATCTTATCTTCTGTCGATTATCCCATTACTTATCATTTTGGCCTACGAATTAGATGACCTATTGAATGGGTAGGTTCCATCATGACCCGAAAAATTGGGTCATGGCATTTTAAAAAGTGACGAAATGAATTAATAAGAGAAATTAGTCGATAAAATATTAATACTTGTTAAGATTTTAGATTCCATTTTCACCAATTTATTTCCCAAGGGCGCCATGGGTACCACTGGAACCAAGGGCATCAGGGGCACCAATGGCGCCATTGGAACCAAGTGCGCCATGAGCACCGAACATACTGTAATACCCCGTAAAATCCTAAGTCTAAAGTTCATCTCATTAAGCTTTTCAAGCTCCACCACTTGGAAAAATTTGATAAGCGTTTCAACACTTAGTCTTATTTCAAGCCTTCAAACTTAGGGGATTTATTGGATGACCTTCCCGACCTGACGCATTTGCGCTATGGTGTTTTCCTTTTTATGTTACGCCATAGGTTCAGAGATATGAGTTCGAGTTCCAGATCAGCAGTAGCAGTATCATTCCAGTACTCAGAATTGCAGTGAGTCCTCTTCACTCGAGGATGATATGATTTTATTCCATTTATTATTTGAGTTCAGTTTCACTAGACGGAGTTAGTTGGAGAGATTTCCCATCAACTCCCTATTCAGACAGTCATGTTAGGGGCTTTTCAGACTAGTAAGTTCAGACTTTAGTTTATTTCAGTTGTTTTGGGTATTTCATACCCTACTCAAATACTTTATCAGATTATGTTCAGTATTGAACCTTATGGCCTTTCAGTTCATGTTTCCGCATTTTATGAGATATTATGTAGTATACATGTACAAATATCAGTCATGGGTTGCTTGTGGTTCTTCGATGTCATGAGCACTGTGTGGTGTTTCGGTTCAGCAGATTGGGGCATTACATGTACACCATGGTTCCATGCACCAATTCACCATGGGCACCCACCACACTATGTATTATGCACTCGCACACCACAAAAGTAGCGTACAATGCGATGAACATCATGCTCCACACACTGAATCATGCGTCCTTGAGTTGGAGATTTACATACTCGCTACACAAAAAAAAAAAAAAAAAAAAAAGAGCATTAGCATATGAGACAGCCCTTGCTTGCGTACAATGTCTTCTACAGTAGATAGACATGCAACTCAGTAAAACGTAAGCACATGAGACACCGGTTGTTTGCATACAACCTCTTCTATAGTAGATAGTTATGAAACCCATCACTCGCTAAAGTAAATTGAATGTTTGCCTAATTTAATTTTTTAATTAAAAAAATATAGAAATCAACTAAAGAAAAGGAAATGAGCCAGTGAAATATCCACACTTGCTAAAACATGATTTTCCTAATTACTTTTCAATATTTTTAGAAAAGTTACAAAATCAAGTAAAAAGAGAATTAGTGAACAAAACATTAAAACTTGTTAAAATTTTAAGTTCCACGTTTCCCAAATTTACGTTCCAGGGGCGCCGTGGGAACCAAGGGATCCATTTGAAACAAGGGCACCAGAGGCACCAGAGGCGCTATGGACGACAAGGGCACCATTGCCACCATAGGCTCCAGGATGACCAATGTCATTCCATGGAAACCCACACCTAGGCACCATAGACGCCATCTACATATGCGCTATGTACTATGCACAAACGCACAACAATAAAAATGTACAACTGCTATGAATGTCGCGTGCCACATACCTAATCGCACGTTCTTGAGTTGGCAATATACACACACCCGCTGCACAAAAATCAAAAGGAGCTTGAGCATATGAGACACCGCTTGTTTGCTTACAATATCTTCTACAATAAATAGATATCATAACCAACACTCGCTACCATAAACTAGTTGTTTACGTGACTTAATTTCTTTTAAAGCAACAAAATCAACGTTAAAATGAGGAAATCAGTCAACGAAATACTAATACTTACTAAAACTATTATAGCTGATGCGTGACGCTACTGTAAAAATTTCACATAGTAAACTATGATAGTAGTTATTAGAATTATTTGTAAGTGTAACAAGAAGTCAAGAAATAATACCTGGGTCTAAACGAAATAAGAAAGTAAAGTGATTCTTCAGATTAGTGAGAAAGAATAGTATAGGTGATGAAATGTTCACGATGTAAATTTTTTGCATACTATTTTTTTTATTTCTTTGACTATATATGTTGTTGCATGAGCTAATCTTACTTGGCTGATGATGCTTACAAATACATGTGGGGCACTGATACTATTGTTGCTAAATTTCCTTTTGGGGATGTATGTGTGGTCTTTGGTGCTCATACTTCACTTTATGACAATTCAAAGTTTGTTTCTTTGAGTTTCAATAAAAGACATACTTTTTTACATTTATTGCTCATAAATTATTTGTTCGGTTAATTCATTCCTATTATTACAATATATGATATGTATTGTCTTACCGATACGTTTTATTACTTTTTAGGAATTTGAGTAGTGAAACGCAACTATATAGATATATATAGATAGAATTTTATTTTTTTTAAAACATTTTAGATGTGTTGTTTAACGACCCGATTTTCTGAGCTGAAATGCTACACGGTGCTCATGATCTCGGAGCACCACAAGCTAACCCATGACTGATATCTGTACCTGTAACTGCATAATATACATATAAAAATGCAGAAACATGAACAAAAAGGGCCGTAAGGTTCAATCTTGATCAATAAAACGTCCAAAATAAGGTGGTATCACAGTACCAAAGCAAAACTGAAAATACTAAAGTCTGAATCTAAAAACTATGTAATCCTCTAAAAGCCTCTAAACTGTCTAAATAAGGAGTGAAGGAACATGTCTCCAACTAACTCCCTAAACTGAAAATAAACTAAAATACTGGAATAATAAATGTAATGGTTATGTCCTCGAAAGTTGAGGACTCACTGCTAACTGAACTACTACTGCTGATCTGGAATATGCTCCTTAGAACCTATGGTGTAACATAAAAATAAAGCACCATAGCTCAAATGCGTCAGTACAGCTAAAGTACTTAGTATACATGGGGGCAGGCTAAATGTGTGGGGTTTATATGCATGAACATGCTGACTAATATGAATGTGAGAATACATACATGCATACATAACTACTACTGAACTCATGGAGATACTAAGTACTGAGTCTGAATACAAACATCATGACTTTACCGATACTGAGATACTGGATAAATGAATGAATATTCCTAACAGTTCGAATTATGAAGAACTGGTCTGATTGACCATGTCTAACAGTCTTGAAACTAAATACTGATACGTTGCTATGATGATTGGCATAACTATGATGATCGACGTAACCGATGTAACTGATACTGAGCAACTATATCTGATAGTCAAAATTTTCAATAAAGGTTAAGAGTGACTAAGCTTGAGATCAAGCCTAAATAACAGGTGATCTCTTATACTGATAATGAGAATACTCAACTGAATCTGAGATTGAGATCAAGCCTATCTGTCGGGTGATCTCTAGATATAATAATAAGCATTTGAATATGAGACCAAGCCTATCTGACGAGATGGTCCATGAATCAATGGAACTATCTGAGTTCCTCACTAAGATCGATGACTATATCTGACAGTCCTGATTTTTGATTTCTACTCTAAAGACTTATACTGCAACTGTAACTATAACTGTGGGAGGTAGTCACCAAACCGACATGCCCCAATACTGTACTAGTGGGGTCCAATGTTTGCCCTGATTGGAAGGGTGTCAATACCGTGCCACGGGTAGAGACCTCTACTATGGTCAAGCCTCTCTGACGGGTGACCCTGAATAGGAAGTCAAGCCTAAGGCAATATAATAGTCAAGTATAGCCTTAATCTGATGGGTGACTCCTGTGCTGCACTGGCTACGTAGTTCTGGAGTACAGGAATTGCTACTAACGGCTCTGCCTCTATAATGGGGAAGTCTCCATCCCCATACTCGGTTGGTGCTAGTTCCAACTCCCAAATGAAAGACTCTAAATATATTAACTGAGATGAACTGACTAACTGAACTGATTAACTAAACTGATTAACTGAGCTGATAGTATTTTTTTTCTTAGCCAAGCTAAGCTGAATTCACTGAGTTTCGTTGATTGACGAAAAGCTACTTGAGATCTAAGGTCTGACTGAGAGGACTGAAATTACTGAGACTACTGAACTACTTAGATTTCTGAGTTTTCCTGAGTCACATAACTAACTGAAATCTATGGAGCATAGCTTGACTGAGGATGTCTTGAAACATGACACTAGCTCTAGGCACACATCTATAGTTTTCGGGTACAAGTACCCCCCAGGACTCAATGGAAGGAAACTAACACACAAGACTGATAGTGATCACAAGAATAGAGTCCACAATTTACAATATCATAAGTAGGAATTTCATACTAAGCATGGTTCTCAACAATCTATCACATGGACGGGAATGCATACAACATATATATATATATACTTGCATGGATTCAATATCGTGGTCATTCCATATCACAACAATATCATGGGCATCTCATACAACATCTTTAATTCAAGACAATAGCATGGAAATTACGTTGAACATAATCTTAGAACATGGAATAGTCATTTAGGACCTATTATGTCATAAAAGCATGATTTCTATTCTCTTAGGTATTTTCACAAACACCTTACATGAACATCTTGGGCATAGGTGTATTAATCAAGATTACAAATAGTCAACCACAATTTCACATATTTATACATCATATACCACCATAGATTCACATAAACATATAAAAATCCCATCTTGGGCATCATCAAACTCCAACAACATGATCATCAACCATCAACAACATAAACATCATAATACATAATTTAGAAGATGGTTTTTGAGCTTCATGGACAAAAGGAGTCCATGAATCAACTCACGCATACCTTAGTTAGAAGTTTTCTTGAAGTTTTACGGTGAAATCTCTTGATTCTTGGATCTTCTATGAAAACCCTAACTTAATTTCTTGGTTGTTCTTGAGGGAAAATCAACAAAAGGGATGTATTTTAGTTTTATGGAGCTCAAATCCTGAGTTTAGAAGTTTATATATGGATGCAAATTGACCCAAATGCCCTTAAGGACACAGAACTGGAATCCTGAAATTTTTGGCATCGTGCGATGGAGCATGTGTGGCATGCTATTTTCCACCGCAGAATATCATGCGTCGCATGCTCTATAGCATGCTGGCACCATGTGATATAGCATGCATCACATGCTAATCACATGATGCTACTGGTTTGAATTCTGAAAATGCTCTAAATAGATTCCAAAAATTTCGAAACTTACCCGGGATTTAGTACAACCTTGCCCCATCGCAACGCAAATGAAGGTTGGGAAGGTCGTCAAATAAATCCTCGAATTTTGGAGGTCTAAAATGAGACTAAGTGTTGAATCTTTAACACTTAGCAAAATTTCTAAGTCTTGGGATCTTTCATGGAGCTTTACGAGCTGAATTTGACACACGAATTTGCGGGGTCTTACATGTTGCACATTCTTAGAAATAAAATAAAAAATTCAAATCACCAAATTCCATATGCTACTATGCTAACACAATCATGGTATTTATCCATACATAGCCTTTCACTAATTTAGAACGTGTAGTAAAAATTATTTTTATAGAAAATATATTATTAGTAACACTTATCTACAATTATGCTAAAGGGTTAGTGATTTATCCACAATTGTTAATCATTTGATAAGTTGTTCTTATATATAATATGATAATTACAATCCATTGACATGACTAGTTTCATTTAGTTCTCTTTCGGATTAAGTTATGTACTAATAGAATGATTAGAGTACTTCATTCATACGGAGGGAGTTACTGGTTCAAATATAATAGTAGTTAAAATTATCAGTTGTCATTGACTCTGGTATCTAATAAGTTTTAAGGTAAACTTTTAGTGATATTTATTTTTTGATCATGCATTTCTTCTATTGCCTTTTTTAATTAGAATTGATTTATCTTTGATTGTATTTGATTATATCCACTTGATATAATAAAAATATGATTAAAAAGAAAAATTACTTTTATCCTAAGATATATCAACTTATCCTAATTAGGAATATCAATGAACAAGTCCATAACCATATTTTACTATAAAAATATAAAATCATTTCTTTCTTAACCACACTCAAACAAAATATATTTGACTCACTTCATTGATAACCACATTCCAGCAAAATATCAATGAACAAGTCGATAACCACATTTCTTTGAACAAGTCGATAACCACATTTCTTTCTTAACTAACTAGATATATGAACCTGACACATTAGGATTCTCGACCCATTTGTTTGATAACTAAGTCAAATTCTTGATTTCTGTGAGAATGAACATCATTTGACTATTATTAAAAATATGTGCAATTCATTTTAATTATATCCTACATATATATGTTTAGGGTTCAGGGTTTCTTTACACTCAAGTCATTCATTCGTTATGTTAGGTTAAATCATAAAACATAGAAATATTTGGATAGGTTATCAAACTTCTCTTACCCTAGTAACTTTTGTAAGACTAATATTTAACCGTTAATAACTTTGCTTATGGACCTAGTGATTGTAACCCACTTCGCTTATAGATTTGACCGTTCGTCATGGGGATTTAAATTTTCTTGATATGAAGGAGATATATTATCTTGAATTATCGTTACTTTAAACTTTTGTACTAGTTTCGGTTCAAGTTCGGCATTCATCAGCTATAAGTGACACTATTTTATGGTGGTACTAATCTCCAGTTTTGGATCAAGTCCGACATATATTGTTCGGATGGTATTTTAAGTATGTTATCACATTTAAGCAAACTTTAAATTTCTTATTACCGATGTCTCTTCCTTGTTTTTATCCACCGGGCTTATGCGGGTTTGGTTCGATTATTCCTTCCTTGTTTGTGCTTTCTGGGGTTGTAGGGACCCAGTTGGTTGAAGTTAAACAGTATTTACTCTTGAATTATTTATTCTACATATTAACTATTTTAGCCTGTTTCGCAATATTATTTCATATTTGGCCCTTTGTTCCGAGCTTTAGTTTACACTATCGCATATTATTATACTTTTTAAGTAATTTAGCTCGATCGGCTTATGATTCCTACCGAGTGTCCATTGTTTTGGTACTCACACTACATCTTTCTCAGATACATATTTGAGTATGAGTTGTCGCCACAAAAGTTATTGCAGGCTTATTGCAGCTTCGGAGATAGGGTGATCTTTCAAAGCCATAGTTAATCCTCTCCTGTTGCTATAGTTTGATAGTATCTTGCACATTTCACGACCAATTGCATATTCTCTACTTTCTAGTACTCATATTTCAGGATTTAGTTTTTCTTGTACCGATCTTTATTTTTCATGGATAGCCTTTGTTTTTTTTCACTCCTCTCCTTTTTGACCCGTACTATTTTATTTAGATATATATCTCTCCTTATTACTCCTACTGTGAAGTGTTATTAAATTCTTATCTTATCTTTCACCAATTATCCTGTTACTTGTCATTCTGGGCTACGCCTTGGCTTACCTATTGATGGGTTAAGTAGGCACCATCATGACCCAATAAACTGGGTCGTGGAATTTTAAAAAGTGAAGAAATAAAGTAAGAAGAGAAATTAGTCAATAAAATACTAATACTTGTAAGAATTTTAAATTTCATTTTTCACCAATTTATTTCCCAAGGGCACCATGGGAGGTCCCATGGGCACCAAGGGCTCCATGGGTACCATTGGAACCAAGGGCATCAGAAGCACCAATGGTGCCATGGGCACCATTGGCACCTAGAAGCCATGAGCACCAAATGTGCACCCTGGTTCCATGCACCAAGTCACCATGTGCAACCACCATGCTATGTATTATGCACTAGCACACCACAAAAATAATGTACAACTCTAATGAACGTCATGCACCACATTCCGAATCACGCATCCTCGAGTTGACAATATACACACCTACTGCGCAAAAAAACAAAAGAGTGTAAGCATATGAGACACCCCCTTTTTGCTTACAATATCTTCTACAGTAGATAGATATGAGACCCAGCAGAGCGTAAGCACATGAGACACCGGTTGTTTGCTTTAATCTCTTCTACAGTAGATAGTTATGAGACCCATCACTCGGTAAAGTAAATTGAATGTTTATCTTATTTAATTTTTTTCTTAAAAAAGAAATGAAATCAACTAAAGAAAAAGGAACGAGACAATGAAATTTCCACACTTACTAAAACATGGTTTTCCTATTTATTTTTCAATACTTTTAGAAAAGTTGCAAAATCAAGTAAAAAGAGAATTAGTCAATAAAACATAAAAACTTGTTAAAATTTTAAATTCCATGCTTCACCAATTTCCTTTGCAAGCGCATCGTAGGTGTAGTGGTCAACAAGGGCACCATGGTCTCAATTGGAAGTAAGGGCCCCATATGCACTAGGGGCTCTGTGGACTACATGAGCACTATTTCCACCATGTGCGGCACGAGCATCAAAGTAACACCATTGGCACCCACACCAAGGCACCATAGGCACCCTGTATAGGTGCCCTATGTTCTATGCACTCACGCACCACAATAACAACGTACAACTATGACAAACGTCGCGCACCACATACTGAATCACACGTCCTTGACTTAGAAATATACACACACCTGCTGCACAAAATCAAAAGGATCATGAGCATATGAAACACCGTTTTCTTCCTTACAACATCTTCTATAGTAGATAGATATGAGACTTATCACTCGCTACGGTAAATTGAATGTTAACCTTGTTTAATCTTTTTAAAAAAAAAGTAAAAAAAATAACTAAAAGAAAAGGAAATCAGTAAATGAGATATTAGTACTTGCTAAGGGACCATGAATCGTGCTCTGATACCAAGTTTGTCACGACCCGAACAGAGGACCTGGCGATGACGGGAATCCTAAAATATCAAGTCCTAAGAGCCCTTCTAACTGGAAATCATATGCATAATTCATAACTAGAAACTGTGGAAACAAAATGAAAATATGGTCATCTGATTATATTAACAAAACAACATGGCATAAATTCAACAAGACTCAAATCCATCTAACACATGTCTGCAAAATCTCTACTAACTGAAGGAAAACAACATATATATAAAGACCGGGACAAGGCCTCCGGTCGAACCATAAACCAAAACCAAATGAGATCAACATAAGTGAACAAGACACCTTCCGAAGTTATGGAGGCTCACCAACTGTGAATGTCCACAACAATATACAATTTAACAGGACTGCTAGACTAGGCCTCAGAACCTAAAATATAGGGGGTCAATACAGATATACTAGTAGGCCGAGCAATCCAAAATAAAGTGATTTTATACAATATAAGCGAGTGCGATTCATAAAACAGTTTACATATGATATAGGAAAAACACATGGGCATACTTTAAAGACTTTGAAACATTCCTTTGAAATCATAAACCGCCCTTTATGTTACTTTTGATCTAGATGGTACACCCTACAATCTGTAATTCCACAGGCTATATGGAATCCTCCCTTGACTCGGCTGCCAAGCCTCCAATCCAAGTTTGTCGCAAGGATTGGAGTATCAATAAGGGGAGACACGCAAGACCACACAACATGGTGCCATGATCCAAAATTAAATGAACATATCATGGTAGTGAACAAGACCACAGAGCATGGCTCCTAACCATAGTCCCAAATTGGGACGACATAAATCAAGGTACACAATACCACACAGCATGGTACTTTAGGTTAGTAGCAGACACCATCGACCCCTTTTCTTTAGGTTAGATGCCAAAATTAGTCCCTTTGCTCTAAGAGTCATTCATTTGTTACCTTAGGTTAAATCAAGAAACATAGAATGATTTTGATAGGTTATCAAACTTCTCCTAGCCTGGTAATTTTTGTAAGACTAATATTTAACCATTAAGGACTTTATTTTTTGACCTAGTGATTGTAACCCGCTTCGCTTATAGATTTGACCTTTCGTCATGAGGATTTATGTTTACTTGATATGAAGGAGTGCTATTATATTGATTTATCATTACTTGAAACTTATATACTAGTTTCAGTTCAAGTTCGGCATTCATCACCTATAAGTGACACTATTTTATGGTAGTACTAATCTCCATTTTTGGATCAGGTCTGACATATATTGTTCGGATGGTATTTTAAGTATGTTATCACATTTAAGCAAACTTTAAATTTCTTATTACCGATGTCTCTTCCTTGTTTTTATCCACCAGGCTTATGCGGGTTTGGTTGGATTATTCCTTCCTTATTTGTGCTTTCTAGGCATATAGGGACCCAGTTGGTTGAAGTTAGACTATATTTACTCTTGAATTACTTATTCTGCATATTAATAGCTTTAGCCTGTTTCGCAATATCATTTAATAGCCCTTTGTTCCAGGCTTTAGTTTACACTATCGCACATTATTATACTTTTTATGTAATTTAGCTCAGTCGCCCTATGATTCCTACCGAGTGTCCATTGTTTTTGGTACTCACACTACATCCTTTTTAGATACATATTTACGTATGAGTTGTCATCAGAGAAGTTAATGCAATCTTGTTGTAGCTTCGGAGATAAGGTGAGCTTTCAAAGCCAGAGTTAATCCTCTCTCCTTTTGCTATAGTTGGATAGTATCTTGTACATTTCACGACTAATTGTATATTTTCTACTGTCTAGTACTCATATTTCAGGATTTAGTTGTTCTTGTACCGACCTTTATTTTTCATAGGATAGCCTTAGTCTTCTTTCACTCTTCTCCTTTTTGACCCGTACCATTTTATTTAGATATATATCTCTCCTTATTACTCCTACTATGGTCTTATTAAATTCTTATCTTATCTTCCACCAAGTAGCCTATTACTTGTCATTCTGGGCTACGTATTGGCTTACCTATTGAAGGGTTAAGTAGGCACCATCATGACCCGATAAATTGGTTCATGGCATTTTATAAAGTTAGAAGAGAAATTAATCAATAAAATACTAATACTTGTAACAATTTTGAATTCCATTTTTCATCAATTTATTTCCCATGGGCACCAAAGTCACCATGGGTACCATTGGAACCAAGGGCATCAAGAGAACCAATGGTTCCATGGGCACCATTGGCCCCTAGGGCTCCATGAGCACTGAACGTGCTCCCTGGTTCAATGCACCAAGGCACCATGTGCACCCATCGCACTATGTATTATGCACTAGCACACCATAAAAACAATGTACAACTGTGATGAACATCATGCGCCATGTACTGAATCATGCATTCTCAAGTTAACAATATATACACATGCTACACAAAAAATCAAAAGAGTGTAAGCATATGAGACACCCTTTTTTTGGCTTACAATGTCTTCTACAGCAGATAGATATGAGACCTAGCAGAGCGTAAGCACATATGATACCGGTTGTTTTCTTATAATATCTTCTATAGTAGATAGTTAAGAGACCCATTAGTTGCTAAAGTAAATTGAATGTTTGCCTTATTTAATTTTTTTCTTAAAAATATAACGAAATCAACTAAAGAAAAGAGAATGAGACAATGAAATTTCCACACATGCTAAAACATGATTTTACTAATTATTTTTCAATACTTTTAGAAAAGTTGCAAAATCAAGTAAAAAGAGAATTAGTCAATAAAACATAAAAACTTATAAAAATTTTAAACTCCATGTTTCCCCAATTTCCTATTCATGGGTGTCGTGGTCAACAAGGGCACCATGGTCTCCATTGGAAACAAGGGCCCCATAGGCACCATGGGCTCTATGGACTACATGAGAACTACTTCCACCATGGACAGCATGAGCATCAAAGTCACACCATGGGTACTCACACCAAGGCACAATAGGCACCCTACTCCGGTGCGCTATGTTCTATTCACTCACATACCACAATAATAACGTAAAACTGCGATGAACGTCGCGCACCACATAACAAATTGTACGGCCTTGAGTTGGAAATATACGCACACCCTTTGTACAAAATCAAAAGGATCATAAGCATATGAGTCACCGCTTGCTTGCTTACAACCTCTTCCAAAATAGATATATATATGAGACCCAATACCCACTATGGTAAATTGAATGTTAACCTTGTTTAATATTTTTTTGAAGAATATAAAATAAAAAAATCCAACTAAAATAAAAGGAAATCAGTAAATGAAATATTAGTACTTGTTATGGGACCATGTACCGTGCTCTGATACCAAGTTTATCACGATCCAAACTGAAGCCCTGGCTGCGATGGGTATCACTAACCATCAAGACTGAGAGCCCTTCTAACTAGTAATCATATGCATAATTGATAACTATAAACTGCGGAAACAAAACAAAAAAATGGTCATCTGATTATATTAACAAAACAACACGGCATAAGTTCAACAAGACTCGAATCCATCTAACACTTGTTTGCAAAATCTCTACTAACTGAAGGAAAACAACATTTGTTTGAAGACCAAGGTAAGGCCCCCGGTCAGACCATAAATCAAAACCAAATGAGATCAACACAAGTGAACAAGACACATTCTAAAGTAAGAGAGGCTCACTGACTCTGAATGTCCTACAACAATATACAGTTTAGCAGGACTGCTAGACTGGGCTTACAACCTGAAATATAGGGGTCAATACAGATGTACTGGTATGCATAGCAACCCAAAATAATGTACTTTTATACAACACAAGTGAGAGAAATTCATAAAATAGTTTACATACAATATAGGAAACACACATGGGCATACTTTAATGATTTTGAAATACTTTATTGAAATCATGAACCACCATTTATGTTACTTCTGAGATCGATGGTACACCCTACAATCTATAATTCCAAAGGCTATATGGAATCTGCCCTTGACTCGGCGGCCAAGCCTCCAATCCAAGTTTGCCGCAAGGATTGAAGTATGGAGGGAAACACGCAAGACTACATAGCATGGTGCCGTGATCCCTATTTAAATCACCATGCCATGATAGTGCACAAAACCATAAAGCATGGCTCCTAACCATAGTCCTAAATTGGGATGACATAAATCAAGGTACACAATACCACATAGAATGGTACCATAACCCCGTATCAATAAATCATGGTTTCTAGAGTTGAGATTTTTAACTCTTACTTTCTTTGGCTAAAGGCGCTAAAGGGGCATCATTGTTGTTGAAAAATTATTACATTTTGCCTATGTGTTTTCAAATGATTCGATATGAAACTGCTTTATAATGGCTCACACCTATATTTTATAAAAATATTATGTTTTGATTTGATTTGTCTGCATGCCAATACTTTTGTATTGACCCCCTTCCCTCCCAGGTTCGAAGGCGCAGTCTAGGGGTCCAGAAAATCAGTAGATTCTCAGGTAGATTTGCAGATTCACTTGGTGAGCCCTTTATATTCCGGAAGGCTTGATTGTCTGGCAGTTTCATTTATCATTTAGTAGTTTTGGGTCTACTGGGGGTCTTGTCCCAATTTTTAGATAGTTATTTGTTTCAGTCATATAGTGGAGATTTCGCAGATGTTTTCCAGATGTTGATAGAGATTGTGGGACATTATATTCCCATTGTTGTTTTCATGTGATTCTTGACCATGTTTCCGTACTATTGCTTATCCTTCGCATTTCTTTTATCGTATCAATTATGTGCATGATTACTAGACAGATAGGGGTGTTTTGGGCCTTTATGGTTTAGAATGTTCATCACGGCCAGGGCCCCGGTTCGGGTCATGACAATTTGTTTTCTTTTACACCAAAGGTTCAGAGGCACGAGATCTAGGGTATCCATAGCAGATTAGTTCCAGTCAGCAGCAGTAGACGTAGCAGTGAGTCCTCAACAGTCGAGGTTGCTCATTATTTCTTTATTGCATTTAGATTCAATTTATTTCAGTAGTTGGAGTTAGTTGGGGACATGTCCCTTCAATTCCATAGTTCAGACAGTTTAGAGGCTTTTCAAACAGATGTATAAGTATTCAGTTTCAGATTTGTGTGTTTGAGATGTTTTGAATCTTATGGTAAGTTTCAGTCAGTTTCTGCATGTATTTCACTATATTATGCAGTTCTCAGGTACAGATATCAGAAGAGGGTTATCTTGTGGTCCTTCAGGATCATAAGCACCGTATGACATTCCAATTAAAAAAATTGGGGCATTACACAAATTCTCTTTAAGCCCATTTTTAACCTTTTCTAAACATGCATCATTTTAAACTCCAAAATATAAAAATCTAAAGAAAATTTTGCATTTTGTTTTGTTTTGATTCTGTTATGGAATTTTTTATTTTGGTATCATCATACCAAGACTTGCAAGTCAGATATCTATGCCATACAATATCATGATATAATCCTTTAATTCAAAACATAATGTTTGGGCCACCAAATCATTCAAACAGTACAAGAGAATTTTTATATCAAAATTCATGAAAAACTTATGAAAAGATTCTCTCTTTCAATTCACCAACATGTGGTGGTCAATTACCTTGTAGCAAACCATGAAATTCTTTCAATAATCATCTTTAACATTTACTAACAAGAAATATCCCTCTTTTCAATCCACAACCAATATAAAGTTCATAAATGATAGTAAAACCCTTGGTTCATGCGTTAAGACATGCAACTGAGTAACCCATAACTTGTAAATCAAGAAATAACACAATGAGAGAGGGAAATACATTATTCATGCACTCAATTCATATTTCAAAACTAAAAACACATATATACATATACACGAGTAAAAATTCAAGTTTAAGGGAAGGCATCAAGACCAAAACATTAACAATATATACTTCCTAATGTAATTCAAAATCCTTCGTAAACATATGATTTCTCAACATTAAAAACCTTATTGAAACAATTTCATCATGCACATGTAGTTTAGGAAAACCCCGCATACCTTACATTGATTAGTTTGAAGATTGGAAACCAAATCTTGACTCTGTTCTTGAAAATCTTGAAGTGAAATGGCTTGAATTCTTGTATTGGAGAAGAAGAGCTGAATCTTGTTTCTTGGGAGGTGGCTAGGATTTTTCTTTGATAAAAAATTGAATAAAGAGGCAACAAATGCTCCTTGAGGCTAAAATTTTGTGTTATGGATAGATTTTGGGTGAGGGAATATGACCAAAGTACCCCTAGACCCTTGAGGAATTGAAACAGCATGTGAAACAGCTTCAGGTTGCGTTAGATATTGCGTTAGGGAGAGCAATACGTCGCGTCACTATCGCGTCTTCTTACTGCCTCTCACGAAAATTGCCATAACTTTTTACTCGACTATCAAATTAAGGCAAAATTGGTATAGTTGGAAAGATGACTCAATTATATACAGTTTGGTGGGTTTTGAGTTTAAAAATTCCACATATATCAAAAGTTATACACATTCAAATTTGACCCTTGTAGAATCGAATACCAACCTTTGGATGATTCAAAGGCTCTTAGCTCAATTTTGCTCTAAGTGATTTCCATGAACATTTTTCACCTCATAATCACTTAACACACTAGGATAAATATCATGACACGTTAATTTAAATATGAGTCATGGGATTAGACTTTACACACGTAGGAACAAAGGTTCGATAACTAGCTTTAAATTTGGAATCATTCATCCCCGAATTATTTGTAGGGACTTGTTGAAACTCTCAAAGTGTAGACTAAAGAAGGAAACCTCGTATTGAACATTTTTCCTCAACTGGAAAGGCATCAAATGAGCTTCTTAATAACCCCTAGTAAAATGTGTAAGCACGAAACATGTGGTAATGATACTTTACATTGAGATGATCTTGCACATGAGTTCTATGAATCATAATCATCACAACATAAGGCATGAGTTAATTTGGTGTTAATAGGCCTGATTTACATTGGTACTAATCATGAAATGAGTTTTTGTGGAAGACAAGAAATCAAAGCATTCTCCACCTTAGAAGATACCACGAATAGACATTACACTTAGAAACACTACTCATCTATGACCCAACCAACAAATAACATACTTCATCATTTCTAACTTACAATTCTCCCATAACACTTCTAACCATAAGAGTTTGAATCCCGCCGCGTGATACTCCTATGTTGAAGCATAACTCGAAGAAAAGAGGTGTTAATTTAAGCTGTGGTAATCTATATAAAAATATTACTTTACCTTATCACTACCATCAAACACCATGGGGTTTTAATTTAGGGAATACTAACCATATAGTACATGGGTTGTGTTTTAATCAATCACAACATTCAAGCCTATCATTACTACACCCACTTCATGTATTTTCTCCACTAAGACCAGCAAATTCAATCACTTTTATAAAGATTTTCGCCATATATATCCTTCCTAACTATTTCTCATAGTGAAAGTCCATCCTTTTCTTTCCCCTATCACCAATAACCTTTCCTAAAGAGATCAAATCAATATTTTCACATTCAAGAACATCAACTTCCCCTCCCTGCGTCACTACTACTCTTCCATAACAACTATCATACTATTATTCGGAGGGTCATTGAGGAACCCGAGCATCTTCATCAAGAAAGTGAGTAACACTATTTGATTATACCATATTTTTATTGTACTACCCAAGGTGGGATATGACATGAAGGTACAATACAATAGGCATGAAGTGCTCCATATATCAAGTGTCTAGATCATAAATAGAGAGTCGTTCAAACGTAAACCTACACAACATTAGTTCTTAGGACTGGGCACAGTGATAAACATATAAGCATATATCATGAGGAGTATAACATAAAGACGAAACTCATGGGTCCAAAGACTGAGACAAGGATTTCCACTTGAAGCTATTGCTTCTTATTTTCCGAGCTGAGATACTCATAAGTTTGCATAAACTTTATCACTTTGGCTAAACCCGACATAGAATGATTCGGCAACGTACGAAAACATAGTTTCTTAGAACCAAGCATGATTTGGGACATGGATTTTTGGATCATGAACATCATAACATAGAGCTTGAATGCATGAAAGATTAGGTTACTGAGACATCATTGCTTCTAGTTTGGCGGTCAGGTCATAACATAAGTTGCATAGATAACTCGGACCTTGGGCATAGGCCCAAATTCAATATATAAGACATTGGTAGAATATCCTTCTTAAATTGAGATTAGAGGAGCTTGCTTGAATAGGAATATATTTTTGTCAGGATTCTTACTTGAAACTTGACAGCACAAGAAAATTTTGGGAACTACCTTACTTCATCATCTCCTCCTTAGATCAAAGTCAACCTCCTAGACTTGAGGACATATCCTCTCATTACATCAGCATGCACAACAATCAACACAACGGGGTACCACCATATACATCAATGCTAAACTCCCCCCCCCCCCCCCCCGATAAATTATACTCTGAAAGCAGTACTTTCTGGAAATTCTACTCTTAACTTTCACTAGCCTCTATAGTTATCACCCCATCATTCCCACTCTCGTGAGCATGCACATCCATACTCAAACCTTGCCTCAATATCATAAATGAAAGCATGTTGTGTTGAAACCCTGCCTCAATATCATGAAAGACTTTCTCAAACAATGACGATTACAAGATCATTATTGAATTTTTTAAAACTAATATTATTAGCATTATTATTTCATTTAAGATGTGGTGAGTTGATATTTATTAAAAGCTCTAGTACTGTACAAGTATTTTAAGAGGAAAAAATGAAGACCCGTCATTGTACCTCAATTGCTAAACTCTTATATTTATATAGCTAATGTCTCACTTTAAAGATCATTCAATCTTTCTTATTAATATTAAAATTATCATCCTAGGGGTGGACTGAGTTTTACGAAAGTTTTCATCTGATCTAATAAAATTTAGATGTTTTTTTGATTCTTACTCTTTGTGAGTAAGATTGCTAATTTTTTTATTAAAAACAACTGTCCAATAAAACAGTTTTAGCACTATACATTTATACATAAAAAGATGTAAACAAAATCAAGTAATTTATTAATTCGACAATAGAAGACAACTCTCTTATTAGCAATAATTGAAAACCTAATAAAAGTTAAAACGAAATTGACAATAGGTAAATAAGTCATTTCTAGTATTTGCTCTCTTAAAATTATTTTTCAACAAAACGAGTAAAATGACTTACCCCTTTAAAATAACATAAACATTTAATACATAATTGTCTTTAAAATAATGTCCAGTTAGGTGATATTATCATAAATCATTAATTATGGTGCATGCATAATCCTGTCTAACCTATCTATGCAGTTTTTAATAAGCTAATTTATGGTAAGTATCGGTTTGCAGATTCTCATGGTAGATACTATTGTCATGGTATTTGGATATACTATATGATTGCAACTACAAGCAACCTGAAGGAATATATATGTCTTTCTATATGCAAGCCAGGTATATCACAAAATGTAGTCCCAAGAAGGTGAGGTAGCTCGAGCCTGGCCTCGACTTGTCACGACTCAAATGCATCGCGAGTGGCACCCACACTATTCCTCCGCACGGATAACCAACTTTCCTCAATTACCCAATACAAATACTTAACAAATTTTAAGAATGAAATACCAACTTCATTAATCAATCAAATATCTATAAAAGTCCTAATAAATGACAAGTGCAAAAAATAGCAAATGTCTAAAATAGCCCTAAGAACTGAAAGTCATAGCACCAAAACATATAACAATGCCAAACTATTGGAAAAACCCGAAAAACCAATTTACTAAAAAGGTGTGTGTCCATAACATTTGGTTAAGAACTATGAGTGGGTTGACTCATGGCTGCCTAGAAGATGTAGATCACCCTTGAGTCAGAACAATAACCAGCCAAAGATGAGGTATCGCTAAAGTGGCTTGAATATGCTCCGTACTGAACAAGATAATTAGTTGATGAAATATTAATACTTGCTAAAACTTTGCATGTTTTTCCTATTTATTTTTAAATTTATTACATCCAATGACCCACCAGGACATTATCTACACCTTCGTGCTTTCTCAAAGTTCAGATATTTCCATCGTTACCCCAAGTAATTTATAACTTGGTGGGATTGATCATTCAGTAATCGGGCAGTTCCTTTATCTTTAGAGCCAATTTCCTGTTTTGGAGATTTTGTTGATAATATAAGGTTGTCTGGACTAAACATGAATCAAAATTCCTGATATCCAAACTCTGACAATTTCATTAGCTCTATAATATCGGTTTTAGGCAAGGGTGACCCTCGCATAGGGTTCCGAGGCTTACAAACTCATTTTGAGCTATTGGGTGGATTTTGGTTAAAACGATCCTTTGGGTATAGGGCCTAATTTTTATTGAAATGACCTAAAATAGAAATTTTGATACGGCATTGAGTCTAGAATGCCGAATTTGGTAGGGTAGCATAGTTCGTTTGCATTCTCAGGTTTCAATCGAATCCCGAAGGGGTGATAAAAAATATGACACTTCGCCAAGTTTGTTGGTGCAGAAATTGTTGGTGACATCTCCTTTGTGATGCCCAAGATGCCTAGGAGATATCGCATTAGTGTGCCTTGGGTCGTTTAGCGATTGCCTTGGATAGTCCATCACCAAAGCGACGACTTGGCCTCCTAGGTGATATCACCTTGGTGAGCCTAGTGTCGCCTAGGTGATATCAACTTATATTATGCAAGATTGGGGTTGATATTTGCAACTTGGTTGATAATTTTAGCAATTATTAGTTCATGTAGCCGAATAATTAGATTTTGTGTAGATTTCGACCCATTTTCCACCATATTGGGTTAGATTGGTACCTCAGTACTAGTTTTGACTTATTAAGGACCTCGAAACGAAATTTAAAAGCCTTAGTCTATTTTAAATTTAGGAGCTTGCAGTAATATGGATTTCCCGAGATTAGTGGCAGACCCCATCGACCCCTTTTCTTTAGGTTAGATACCTAAATTTGTCCCATTACACTCAAGAGTAATTCATTCGTTACCTTAGGTTAAATCAAGAAACATAGAATGATTTTAATAGGTTATCAAACTTCGCTAACCTAGTAACTTTTGTAAGACTAATATCAACTTTTGTAATATGAGTTATCGCCGCAAAAGTTACTGCAGGCCTATTGCAGCTTCGGAGATAGGGTGAGCTTTCAAAGCCGGAGTTAATCCTCTCTTCTTTTCTTATAGTCGGATAGTATCTTGCACATTTCGCGAATAATTGTATATTTTCTACTATCTAGTACTCATATTTTAGAATTTAGTTGTTCTTGTATCGACCTTTAATTTTCATGGGATAGCCTCACTCTTTTTTCACTCCTCTTATTTTTGACCCGTACCATTTTATTTAGATATATATCTCTCCTTATTACTCCAATTGTAAAGTGTTATTTAAATTTTATCTTATCTTCCGCCTATTAGCCTGTTACTTGACATTCATGACTACGTTTTGGCTAACCTATTAAAGGGTTAAGTAGGCACCATCATGACTAGATAAATTGGGCCATGGCATTTGAAAAAGTGACGAAATAAAGTAAGAAGAGAAATTAGTCGATAAAATATTACTACTTGTAAGAATTTTAAATTCCATTTTTCACCAATTTATTTCCCAAGGGAACCACGAGAGGTCCCATGGGCACCAAGAACGCAATGGGTACTAGTAGAACCAAGGGCATCAGAAGCACCAATGGTGCCATGGGTAGCATTGGCACCTAGGGCGCCATGAGCACCGAACGTGCACCCTGGTTCCATGCACCAAGGCACCATGTGCACCAACCCCACTATGTATTATGCACTAGCCCACCACAAAAAACAACGTACAACTGTGATGAATGTCATGCTCCACGTACCGAATCATTCATCCTTGAGGTTACAATATACACACACCTACTATGCAAAAAACCAAAAGAGTGTAAGCATATGAGACAACCCTTTTTTGCTTACGATATTTTCTATAGTAGACAGATATGAGACTTGGCAGAGCATAAGAACATGAGACACTGGATATTTGCTTATAATCTCTTCTACAGTAGATAGTTATGAGAACCATCACTCGCTAAAGTAAATTGAATGTTTGCCTCATTTGATTTTTTTTTCTTAAAAAAGTAATGAAATCAACTAAAGAAAATGGAATGAGACAATGAAATTTCCACACATGCTAAAACATGATTTTCCTATTTATTTTCAATACTTTTAGAAAAGTTGCAAAATCAAGTAAAAAGAGAATTAGTCAATAAATCATAAAAACTTGTTAAAATTTTAAATTTCATGTTTCCCTAATTTCCTTTCCAAGGGAACCATGGGTGTCGTGGTCAGCAAGGACACCATGGTCTCCATTGTAAACAATGGCCTCATAGGCACCAGGGGATCTATCGACTACATGAGAACTATTTCCAACATGGGCAGCACGAGCATCAAAGTCATACCATGGGCCCCACACCAAGCCACCATATGCACCGAACACTGGTGCGCTATGTTCTATGAACTCACGCACTACAATTACAACATACAACTGCGATGAATGTCGCCCGCCACATAAAAAATTGCACGTGCTTCAGTTTTCAATATACACACACCCACTGCACAAAATCAAAAGGATCATAAGCATATGAGACACCGCTTGCTTGCTTACAACCTCTTCCATATTAGATAGATATGAGACCAAGCACTCACTACGGTAAATTAAATGTTAACCTTGTTTAATCATTTTTTGACAATTAAAAAAATTAAAAAACAACTAAAAGAAAAGGAAATAAGTAAATGAAATATTAGTACTTGCTATGGGACCATGTACCGTGCTCTGATACCAAGTTTGTCACGATCCGAACCGAAGCCCAGGCTGCGACAGGTATCCCAAACCACCAAGTCTTGAGAGCTCTTCTAATTGGCAATCATATGCATAATTCATAACTATAAACTGTGGAAACAAAACAAAAAAATGGTCATCTGATTATATTAACAAAACAATATGGCATAAGTTCAACAAGACTCAAATCCATCTAACACTTGTCTGCAAAATCTCTACTAACTAAAGAAAAACAACATCTGTTTGAAAACCAGGGTAAGGCCCCCGATCGGACCATAAACCAAAACCAAATGATATCAACACAAGTGAACATGACACCTTCCTAAGTAAGAGAGGCTTACCGACTCTGAATGTCCGACAATAATATACAGTTTAGCAGGACTGCTAGACTAAGCCTCAGAACCTGAAATATAGGGGTTAATACAGATGTACTGGCATGCATAGCAATCCAAAATAATGTATTATATACAACATAAGTGAGAGAAATTCATAAAATAGTTTACATACGATATAGGAAAAACACATGGGCATACTTTAAAGACTTTGAAACATTTCATTGAAATCATGAACCGCCCTTTATGTTACTTCTGAGCTCGATGGTACACCCTACAATATATAATTCCACAGGCTATATGGAATCCGCCCTTGAATCGGCGGCCAAGCCTCCAATCCAAGCTTGCCGCAAGGATTGGAGTATCAGTAAGGGGAAATACAAAAGACTACACAGCATGGTATCATGATCCCTATTTAAATCACCATGTCATGATAGTGCACAAGACCACAAAGCATGGCTCCTAACCATAGTACCAAATTGGGATGACATAAATCAAGGTACACAATACCACACAGCATGGTACCATAACCCATTATCGATAAATCACGGTTTCTAGCGTTGAGTTTTTCAACTCTTACTTTCTTCGGGTAACCATCAAATTCTCTTTAAGCCCATTTTTAACCTTTTCTAAACATGCATCATTCTAACCTCCAAAATATAAAAATCTAAAGCAAATTTTGTTTTGTTTTGATTCTGTCATGGAATTTTTTATTTTGGTATCGTCATATCAAGACTTGCAAGTCAGATATCTAAGCCATAAAATATCATGATATAATCCTTTAATTCAAAACATAATGTTTGGACCACCAAATCATTCAAACAGTACAAGAGAATTTTTATATCAAAATTCATGAAAAACTTATGCAAAGATTCTCTCTTTCAATTCACCAACATGTGGTGGTCAATTACCTTGTAGCAAACCATGAAATTCTTTCAATAATCATCTTTAACATTTACAAACAAGAAATATACCTCTTTTCAATCCACAACCAATATAAAGTTCATAAATGATAGTAAAACCCTTGGTTCATGCGTTAAGACATGCAACTGAGTAACCCATAACTTATAAATCAAGAAATAACACAATGAGAGAGGGAAATACATTATTCATGCACTTAATTCATATTTCAAAACTAAAAACACATATATACATATACACGAGTAAAAATTCAAGTTTAAGGGAAGGCATCAAGACCAAAACATTCACAATATATACTTCCTAATGTAATTCAAAATCCTTCGTAAACATATGATTTCTCAATATTAAGAACCTTATTATAACAATTTCATCATGCACATGTAGTTTAGGAAAACCCCACATACCTTACATTGATTAGTTTGAATATTGGAAACCAAATCTTGACTCTATTCTTGAAAATCTTGAAGTTAAATGGCTTGAATTCTTGTATTGGAGAAGAAGAGTTGAATCTTGTTTCTTGAGAGGTGGCTAGGATTTTTCTTTGATAAAAAATTGAATAAAGAGGCAACTAATGCTCCTTGGGTCTAAAATTTTGTGTTATCACAGATTTTGGGTGAGGGAATATGACCAAAGTGCCCCTAGACCCTTGAGGAATTGAAACAGCATATGAAACAGCTTCAGGTTGCGTTAGATATTGCATTAGGGAGAGCAATACATCGCGTCGCTATCGCGTCAGCTTACTGCCTCTCATGAAAAATGCCATAACTTTTTACTCGGCTATCAGATTAAGGCAAAATTGGTATCGTTGCAAAGATGACTCAATTATATACAATTTGGTTGGTCTCGAGTTGAACAATTCCACATATATCAAAAGTTATACACGTTCAAATTTGACCATTGTGGAATTGAATAACAACCTTTGTACGATTCAAAGGCTCTGTAATGCCTCGAATTTTGAACCCCAGATGCTACACGGTGCTCATAATCTTAAAGGATGACAAGCTAACCCATGATTGATATCTGCTGAAATAACTGTATAAAAATATTGAAATGTACGTAAACTTTCCATAAGGTTCAAAACTAAAGTACAAATATATAAGGTATAACAATACCAAAACTAAAACAACTATCTAAAAAACTCTAGTCGAAAAGGACTCTAAATTGTCTGAACTGTGGAGTTGATGGTATATTCCCCCAACTAAATTCATTTACTGAAATAGTGAACCTAAAGCAATAAGTAAATAAGGAACATCCTCGAATGATGTGAACTCACTACTAAGTCTACTGCTACTAGCTGAATATGAGCTACTAAGGGTGCTCTAGAGCTCGCACTTTTGAACTTATCGTACAAAACACCATAGCAGAAGAAAGTATGCATCAGTATGTGGAAATATACTAGTATACTAGATGAGGTAAGGATGAATTCAAGGGCTATATGTATGAGCTATACTGATTGAATAACATGAGTATACTAAATGAGGATACGTGAATGAATGCATAAACTATAACTGAAATCGTAGTAACACTCAATACTGAGTTCTAAATACTGATTTACTGATATCTGAGTTTAGTAATACTAGATACTAAATAACGAAATCTACTAATAATTGATTTTTGTGTTTACTAATACTGGATGATTGTATCTGAGATCAGGCCTATTTAGCGGGTGATCCCTGAATCCACTGATGCTAATACTGATTGGCTATATCTGAGATTAGACCTATCTGGAGAGTGATCTATGAATCTACTGATAAGGATAATGATTGACTGTATATGATATCAGGCCTATCTAGCGTGTGATATTTGAATCTATTGAACTATTTAAGTTCAGTCCAGATTTCTGAGTTCTACTCTGAAGACTAAGACTGAAACTGAAATTGTGGGAGTTCTTACTTAACTGACATACCCCTTATCTAAACTAATGAGGTCCAACCTGTAACCCCAGTTGGAAGGGTGTCAGCACCATTCCACGAGTAAAGACACTACTATGGTCGGCCTATCTAACGGGTGACCCTAAATAGGAAGTCGAGCCTAATTTAACGAGTGACTCTTGGGACATAGCCAAGCCTTAATATAATGGTTGACTCCTCATCCTGCACTGGATATGCAGTTCTGGAGTACAGGACTGCTACTAACGACTCTGCCTCTCTAACAGGGAAGTCGTCATCTCTGCACTCGCTCGGTGCTAGTTCTTACTCCCAGCTGAAAGACACTGAATACTGATTCTTATATTGTACTAGACTGAGCTGAATATATTACTGATCTTGCTTGTTTAACTTAAATGATTTCACTTAGTTTTTTTGACTGACGGAATACTACCGAACATCTATTAACTGACTGAATACTACTGAGTTCTGTTATCTCACTAGGTTTACTAAGGTCTTAACTAAATACTGAATACTACTAAGGTTTGAAGTGGACTGGACAGATACTTAGCTTACTGAGTTTTCCTGAGTTCTATAACTAACTGAGTTCTACAGATCATGGCTTGACTGAGAGTATCTTGAAACTGACATTGACTCTAGGCAATTATCTAAATTTTTGAGTATAGATATCCCCAGGACTCGATAATATGAATAACATAAGACATGACAATACTTGAATAACATGACAATAGTGAATCACTCACAATACAATCCATAAGGCACTTCATCAAGAACTTGAAAGCCATAAACTTGAACATGAACAGAAATGCATAGTTGTGTATCATAATTTATTCACTAAGGCTTTTCATCAAACACTTAGCATGCAATTACTTATACATAAATGGGAATTACTTGTCAACATGCTATAATGGAACTATTGAACTCACATAGGCATTTTATCAAACATATGGGGAGTATACTTTGGTCATACAATAATCAATCCATCAAATTAACATGTTTACATCAATCAACATGCAACTTGAAGGGTTTATCATGAACATCATGCAAATCATCTCATACTATGGTCAAATCTTGGAACTTGTAATCTAAGACTTGAATTATAATCTAACAACATAAATATGAACTCTTATTCAAATAAATCATGAAAACTCAAAAATTTACAATCTTTATATTTTTAAAAGGATTCTTGAACTTTATGGGTGGAAAGGACCCATGAATCAACATTTAACATACTTTAGTGCTTGACTTTCGGAAGATTGACGATGAATTTCTTGAGTTTTAAGTCTTGGACTAAGAACCTGAATTCTTGTTCTTGAGGGAACTTGAGAGAAAACAAGTATATGTTGGTGAAAAATGGTTAAATCTCGCATTTTTGGGGTTAAATAGGGGTGGAAAATGATCCTTTTGCCCTTAAAATTTCGGAGCTGGAAGCTGAAAATTTCAAGAGCATGCTATGGAACGTGTGTCGCATGCTCCAGTGCACCGGAATGGGGCGTGCGTCGCATGCTCTACTACACCCCCTAGGGGTGGACTGGAGTGTGCGCCGCACGCTAATCGCACGGTGCTACTATTTTGAAATCCAAATATGCACTAAACGGATTTCAAAAATTCTGAAACTCACCCTAGATGTAATATTGACTCCCCCGATCATGAATCAACTTGAAAATCGACTAACGGGGGTTAGTAAGGTCCATAAATAATTCCTCAAAGTTTGGAGGCTTAAAATTATACTAATTCTTGAACACTTAGCTAAAATTTTCTACGTGGTGGATCCTTTGACAAGATTTAAGGGCTGAGTTTTGACTTAGACTTTTACGGGGTCTTACAGGCTCTAACCTCAACTTTGCTCTAAGTGATTTCCATGAACATTTTTCACCTCATAATCACTTAACACACTAGGATAAAGATCATGACATATTAATTTAAATATAAGTCTTGGGATTAGAGTTTACACACGTAGGAACGATGATCCGATAGAAAGCTCAAAAATGCGGAGTGTTACATTATCTCCCCCTTAGGATCATTCGTCCCCGAATGATTTGTAGGGACTTGTTGAAACTCAAAAAGTGTATGATAAATAACGAAACCTCGCATTGAACATTTTTCCTCAACAAAATATGCAAAGGCATCAAATGAGCTTCATGATAACCCCTAGTAAAATGTGTAAGCATAAAACATGTGGTAATGAGACTTTACATAGGGATGATCTTGCACATGAGTTCTATGAATGATAATCATCACAACATAATGCATGAGTTAATTTGATGATAATAGGCCTGATTTACATTGGGACTAATTGTGAAATAACGTTTTGTGGAAGACAAGAAATCAAAGCATTCTCTACCTTACAAGATACCACGAATAGACATTACACTTAGAAACACTACTCATCTATGACCCAACCAACAAATAACATACTTCATCATTTCAAACTTACAATTCTCCCATAACACTTCTAACCGCAAGAGTTTGAGTCCCGCCGCGTAATACTCCTATGTTGAAGCCTAACTCGGAGAAAAAAGGTGCTAATTTAAGCTATGGGAATCAATATAAAAATACTACTTCACCTTACACTACCATCAAACACCATCGTATTTTAATTCAAGGAATACTAACCATATAGTATACGGGTTATGTTTTAATCAATCACCACATTCAAGCCTATCATTACTACACCCGTTTCATGGATTTCCCTACTAAGACCAGCAAATTCAATCACTTTCACAAAGATTTTTGCCATATATCTCTTTCCTAACTATTTCTCATAATGAAAGTCCATCCTCTTCTTTCCCCCATCACCAATAACATTTTCTAAAGAGATCAAATCAAAATTTTCACATTCAACAACATCTACGCCCCCTCCCTAAGTCACTACTACTCGTCCATAACAACTATCATACTATCATTCGGAGGGTCATTGAGGGACCGAGCATATGCATCAAGAAAGGGAGTAACACTATTCAATTATACCATATGCTTATTGCATTACTTAAGGTGGGATACGAGATGAAGGTACAATACAATAGGCACGAAATGCTCCATATATCAAGTGTCTGGAGAGAGTCGTTCGAACGTATACCTACCCAACATAAGTTCTAAGGACTGGTCACAGTGAGAAACATATAAGCATATATCATGAGCGGTATAACATAAATATGGAACTCATGGGTTCAATGACTGAAACTTGGACTGACACTTGAAGTGATTGTTTCTCATTTTTCGAGCTTAGATACTCATGAGCTTGCATAAACTTTATCCCTTTGGCTAAACCCGACATAGAATGATTTAGTAACGTACAAAAACATAGTTCTTTAGAACCAAGCATGATTTAGGACATAGATTTATGGATCATGAACATCATAATATAGAGCTTGAATACATGAAAGATTGGTTTACTAAGACATCATCGCTTCTAGTTCGGCAGTCGGATCATAACATAAGTTGCATATATTATTCAGACCTTGGGCATAAGTAGGACTTTAATATATAAGAAATTGGTAGAATATCCTCCTTAAATTGAAATAGGAGATCTTGCTTGAATAGGAATAGATTTTTGTCAGGATTCTTACCTGAAACTTGACCGCACAAGAAAATTTTGGGAACAACCTTACTTCATCATTTCCCCCTTAGATCAAAGTCACCATCCTAGACTTGAGGACATATCTCTCATTACATCTATGCGGGCAACACTCAACACAATAGGGTATCACCATACACATCAACGCTAAAATCCCCCTTGATAAACTATATTCTGAAAGCAGTACTTCCTGGAAATATTACTCTTAACTGTTGCTAGCCTTTATAGTTATCACCCTATCACTCCCACTCTCGTGAGCATACACATCCATACTCATTATCACATAATAAATCATTCTCCACTACTTAAAATACAAACGCTAGACCTCTACTCACATACTTATAATCTTAACAAAATTTGTAAAACTATTCCAAAGGCGCATATTGCCTACCCATGTTTCCTTAATTCAACTCTAAAGATCACCATACAATAACTCCCTAGGCTTCTCCATACTACAAAATTCAAGAATGTGAACTAATTACACATGCCACTTATACATATACTACTACTCGAGTGGAAACAACATTCTAACATTCTGCCACACATCATTACCCTTAAGCACGACATCTGCAACAAGGTTTTTAGAAAAAAACTGAATATACTCCATACCTTAGGCTAAACCGCACAACTGATGTAGATAGGGGAATAATCTTAAATCAATACACTTTAAAGCACCAATGAACTCCTATCAAGTCCTTGTGCTATCTCAGAACTTTATATATAACTCAATCAGAGAGAACCGCAGGGGGGCTCGACTCTTAGATTTGTATCGCCTCGACAATGAGGCATATCCCATAAAATTTAAACAAGGAATGAATTCGGATAACTTTCTTATAGACGAAGCTATAGTACGTACTAGAGTATGAAAGAATGAGAAACAACTCTAAAATATTGGTAACCTCTTGATTATAAGTGTGGTGAAAAACACACCCATAAGCAAGGCTCTACTAGACACAACTTCGTTGACACCTTGGGACCATGAACCATGCTCTAATACCAAGTTTGTCATGATCCGAACTAAGGCCTTGGCCGCGACAGGCATCCCAAACTATCAAGGCTCGAGAGCCCTTCTAACTGGCAATGATATGCATAATTCATAACTATAAAATGCAAAAAAAAAAAATAGAAATATGGTTATCTGATTATATTAACAAAACAACATGGCATAAGTTCAACAAGACGTAACTCCATCTAACACCTAACTGCAAAATCTCTTCTAACTAAAGGAAAACAACATCTGTTTGAAGACCGAGACAAGGCCCCCGGTCGAACTATAAACCAAAACCAAAGGAGATCAATACAAGTAAAAAAGACACCTTCTGAAGTAAGGGAGGTTCACCAACTCTGAATGTCTGACAATAATATACTATTTAGTAGGACTGCTAAACTAGGCCTCATAACCTAAAATATAGGGGGCTAATATAGATGTACCGGTATGCAGAGCAATCAAAAATAATGTACTTTTATACAACATAAGTGAGAGAAATTAGTAAAACAATTTACATACGATATAGGAAAAACACATGGTCATACTTTAAAGACCTTGAAACATTTCTTTGAAACCATGAACCACTCTTTATGTTACTTATGAGCTATATGGTTCACCCTACAATCTGTAATTCCATGGGCTATATGGAATCCGCCCTTGACTCAGCGGTCAAGCCTCTAATCTAAGTTTACCACAAGTATTGGAGTATCAGTAAGGGAAGACACACAAGACCATACAGCATGGTTCCATGATCCCCAATCAAATTAACATATCATGATAGTGCACAAGACCACAAAGCATAGCTCCTAACCATATTCTCAAATTGAGATGACATAAATCAAGGTACACAAGACGACACAGGATGGTACCATAACCTTGTGCCGGCAAATCACAGTTTTTAGCATTGAGTTTTTCAACTCCTACTTTATTTGGGTAACCATCTAACTCTCTTTAAGCCCATTTTTAACCTTTTCTAAACATGCATCATTCTACACTTCAAAATCAAAAAATCTAAAGGAAATTTTGCATTCTATTTTGTTTTGAGTTTGTCATGGCATTTTCTGTTTTGGTATAATCATACAAAGACTTGCAAGTTAGATATTTAAGCCATACAATATCATGATACAATCTTTTCATTCAAAACATAATGCTTGGAACACTAAACCATTCAAATAGTACAAGAGAAGTTGTAGATCGAAATTCATGAAAAACTTATGCAAAGATTCTCTCTTTCTATTCACAAACATGTGGTCGTCAATTACCTTGTAGTAAACCATGCAATTCTTTCAATAATCATCTTTAACATTTACAAATAAGAAATATCCCTCTCTTCAATTCACATCCAACATAAAGTTCATAAATAATAGTAAAACCCTTGGTTCATGCTTTAAGATATGCAACTAACTAACCCATAACTTGTAAATCAAGAAATAACACAATGAGAGAGGAAAATACCTTATTCATGCTCTCACTTCATATTTCAAAACTGAAAACACATATATACATATACATGAGTAAAAATACAAATTTAAGGGAAGGCATCAAGATCAAAACATTCACAATGTATACTTCTTAATGTAATTCAAAACCCTTCATAAACATATGATTTCTCAATTTAAAACCTTATTAAAACGATTTCATCATGCCCATGTAGTTTAGGAAAACCCCACGTACCTTATATTGATTAGTTTGAAAATTCGTAACCTAATCTTGACTCTCTTCTTAAAAATCTTGAAGTTAAATGGGTTGAATTCTTGTTTTGGAGAAGAAGAGTTGAATCTTGTTTCTTGGGAGGTGGCTAGGGTTTTTCTTTGATAGAAAATCTAATAAAGAGACAGCTAATTCTCATTGAGCCTGATATTTTGTGTTATGGATGGATTTTGGGTGAGGGAATATGACCAAAGTGCCCCTAGACCCTTAGGGAATTGAACAGCATGTGAAACAGCTTCAGGTTGCATTAGATATCGTGTCGAGGAGAGCAATGCATTGCGTCACTATCGCATCGGCTTACTGCCTTTCACGAAAAAGGTCATAACTTCTTACTCGGGTATCGAATTAAGGAGGAATTAGTATCGGTGGAAAGATGACTCAATTATCTACAATTTGGTGGGTATTGTGTTGAAAAATTACACATATATCAAAAGTTATACACATTCAAAGTTGACCCTTGTAGAATCGAATACCAAACTTTGGACGATTCAAAGGCTCTTAGCTCAACTTTGCTCTAAGTGATTTCCATGAATATTTTCACCTTATAATCACTTAACACACTAGGATAAAGATCATCACACATGAATTTAAATATGAGCCATGGGATTAGAGTTTACACACGCAGGAAAGATGGTCCAATATCTAGCTCAAAAATATGGGGCGTTACAAAACCTGCACTTGCTCAAGTAAATTTCATGTTTACCTTATTTAATGTTTTCTTCAAAAAACAAAGAATAACAAACTCAACTAAACAAACGAAATCACTCATTGAAATATTAATACTTTCTAAAACATTAAATCGCATGTTTTTGCTTACTTATTTTTCAATTTTTTTTAGAAAATTAACAAAGTCAGGTAAGAAGAGGAAATTTGTCAATTAAATATTAATGATTGTTAAATTTCATGTTTCCCCTATTTATTTCCCAAGGACGCTATGGGCACCATGGGCGACATGAGCGCCATAGACAAAGAAGGCACAAAGGGTACCATAGGCACCATGGGCACCATGGGCGTTTTGAGCACCAAAAGGCAAACCATAGGCGTAAAAAACAAAGCCCCATGGGCGCCCTCCATGGGTGCAAAATGTATTATGCTATCATGCACCACAATAACAATGTACAGTTGTGACGTATGTCACACGCTACATACCAAATCGTGTGCCCTCGAGTTGTCAATGTACACACACCCCGCTGTGCAAAAAATCAAAAGAGCGTAAGCATATGAGACACCATTTTTTTTTTTTACAATCTCTTTTAATAAAGATAGATATCATACCCAACACTAGCTACTGATTGTTTGCTTACTTAATTTCTTTTAAAGTAACAAAATCAACTTAAAAATGAGGAAATGAGTCAAGGAAATATTAATATTTGCTAAAACTATAATAATTGATGCGTGACACTAGAGTAAAAATTTCAGATAATAAACTGTGATAGTAGTTATCAAACTTATTTTTAAGTGTAACAATATGTCAAGAAATAATACATGGGTCTAAACGAAATAAGAAGGTTAAGTGAATCTTCTGATTATTGAGAAAGCATAGTATAGGTGATGAAATATTCATGATGTAAATTTGTTGCATGCTATTTTTTGTTATTTCTTTGACTATATATGGTGTTGCATGAACTAATCTTAGTCGGCCGATGATGCCTACAAATACATGTAGCGCTCTGATTCTACTCTTGCTAAATTTTCTATTGGGGGTGTATGTGTGGTTTTTGGTGCTCATACTTTACTTTGTGACATGTAAAAAATTTTTGATTTGAGTTTAAATATAAGAAATTCTTTTTTAATTTTATTGCTCATAAATTATTCATTCTACTTATTCATTCCTGTTATTATGATATATGATATATGACATCTATTGGGTTACCGATCATGGGGGTGTGATAAGTTGTTATTACCTTTTAAGAATTCGAGTAGTGAAACACGGCTAATAGATATATAGATACAATTTTGTTGTTTAAAAAACTTTTTAGATGTATTGCACATTATTAGAAATAAAATAAAATTTTTAAATCACCTACTTCCATATGCTACTATGCTAAAACAATCATCATATTTCTCCATGAATAGCCTTACATTAATTTAGAACGTATTGCCAAAATTATTTTTATAGAAAATATATTATTAGTAACACTTATCTGCAATTATGCTAAAGGATTAGTGATTTATCCACAATTGTCAATCACTTGATTGGTTGTGCTTATATATAATATGATAATTACAATCCATAGACATGATGAGCTTCATTTAGTTCTCTTTGGGATTATAAGTTACGTACTTAACGTAATGATTAGAGTACTTCTTTCATATGGAGGGAGTTACTGATTCAAATACAATAGTTGTTAGAATTATCAGTTGCCATTGACACTGGTATCTAATAAGGTTTAAGATAAACTTTTTTGTTTTGGTAAATAAATTTTCTATTTCACCAAGTAATGAGTTTATAGGACTAGACAAAGCCGACCAGTTGTCTCTCAAAATGTAAAACAAATAAACTGTAGTAAGCTCAGTAACAACCTACGGAGTCACTGGTCTTATAGTACTACAAGTAACTAAATAAACATAACAAGACAGAAAATACTTCTTCAGGGTATGGAGATTAGCTGTTGTAGAATTATATTCCACTTCTTTTGTTGTCTGCCTCTAATGTGAATGTGCACAACTATTTCTTTACAAACTCTGTCTGACATAAATCTCCCCTGCTGAAATCTCATCTTGTTCCTTTCTCTCCAGATTACATAAATCAGCATTGCAAACACACAGCATGTTAGCTCCTTTGCCTCTTGCCCAGTTTGACAGCCAATCTACTTCCTGCTTCCAGTCTCCTATGTTCCTTTGAATACTCAGCCATGATAGTAATCTGCATACTCAGCCATGATAGTAATCTGCACCACAATCCTCTAGTTATTGGACATTCAAATAATAGTTGAGTATGTGTTTCTTCGGCATTGTGGCAGTAGACACATGTGTCCATATTGATTCTAAATCTTGCAAGCCTGTCAACTATTGCCAATCTTTTCCATAATGTAAGCCACAGAATAAAGTTGCGCCTTGGATGAATTTTTGGTTGAAGAATAATCCTCTTCCGGGGAACTTTTGGTATGTCAGGGAGCATGGCTAAGTACAGCTCTTGGTGGAGAATTTCCCTTTCACCTTTAGTTGGTTTATCTGTCCTAGATTTTACCCTGTAGACCAGGTGAAAGCATAATTACTTTCTTGGATTCAATCACTTTCCTTACTACCCAAGTAGCATTTTTTGGGCTACAACAGTCTTCTATAAACCACCCTTGATATAATAGGCATACACCCATTTGATCCATAAACAGTCATCTTTTTGGCTAAATACCACACCTCTTTTGCAACTGCTGCTTTATTCCTGTTACAGAGATTCAATATGTTTAGTCCACCTGCTACATTAGGCGAACATAACTTTTCCCAAGATAATAATTCTCTCTCTGAAGGGCATGTGTGACCAGTCCACAAGAATATCCCACAATGAGAATTTATAAGTTTCATGATCTTCTTAGGCAGTATGAATATCTGCGACCAATAAGTTTGTATGCCATAGTGATATTTATTTTTTGATATGTATTTCTTCTATTTCCTATTTTAATCTGAACTGATTTACATTTGATTGTATTTGATTATATCCACTTGATAGAATAAAAATATGATTAGAAAGAAAAAGTACATCCTAAAAGATATCAATTTATCCTAATTAGAAATATCAATGAACAAGTCCATAATCATATTTTACAATAAAAACACAACATCTTTCTTTATTAATCACATTCAAGCAAAATATATTTTACATAGCTTAACTTATCTCAAGCAAGGGTTCTTCTTAAAAAGAAAAATCAACAGCATATCCATTATAATTCCTCTTCAAAGTTTCTACCTATTAACTTAATATTCACAATATCTAAATTCCTTATGCATTGACAGTATTTATGACATTGTCTTCTAATTTAATCTAATCAATGGTTTATTTTTATTTATATGCAGCAAAATGAATACATCCATCAACAATATCATCAAGTTAAACAAGAACAAGGTAGTGTCTATAATGGGAGCTACAGGGACAAGAAAATCTCGTCTCTCTATTAACCTCGCAACCCATTTTTCAGCAGAAATCATCAACTCAAACAAAATGCAAGTTTATAAGGGCCTTGACATTATCACCAACAAGATCACAGATTCTTAAAAACAAGGTATAACACACTATTTGCTAGGTAAATATTTATTCGCACAGAGTATTTACAAAACGACTATTCAATTAATTTAATAGTAGTTATTATACATTAGGGAGAAAATTCATATTATTATTTTGATATTGTGGTGTATGAAAAATTTAATTACATTGATTACTTATCTGAGTGAGAAATGAATAATATTTTTAAAATTTAAATATTTCAAATTGCTACCTATCACAGATGTATGTGCCAGTAATTTTTTTACTAAAACTTGAACATATGAAACAAAATTATCTAGTATTTTTAAACTCGCTAGAGATATGAACATGAGACATGAGGATTCTCGACCCACTTCATTGATAACCAAAAAAAATATTTGATTTCTGTTAGAATGAATATCATTTGACCACTATTAAAAATAGGTACATTTCATATTAATTATATATATATATATATATATATATATAATACATTTAAATCGAAATACTGACAATAAATTTTTATTCATATTCTTAAGGTGAAATCGATCCAGATTCTTATTTCACAACTGAGAATTTCTATACTCAAGCCATTTGCTACATAAAGAAAATTATAAGTCGTGGATATGTTTCAATCGTCGTTGATGGGTCAAATTCAGACATTTAAAAGCTTGAGGAAGATGTTACGTTCACGTCTAAATCTAACTACGATAGTTGTTTTATTTGGATTGACATGTACGTATCTACATTGGACCCTTTTGCTTCACAAAAGGGGTTGATCATATGGTCCAAATAGGTCATTTTAATTTTTCTTTAGTTTATATGTATGGTTCATTTATCAGTATCAACACATATGTGATATTTGACCTGCCATTTTTTCATATACACATGATTTATAATGATAATATACAAGTTAGGTCATATGAACCTTGATTATTTTACTAGATATTTTTTAGAAAATTAACACTATAATATTTTAAAATATTTTCTACAATATCTTTTTAATCTCTCTCTTTATAATATAAAGTTTTTTCCAAATAACTCAAATGGTTCTTTAATATTTATGTCGCATGCAGGGCTAGTGGATGAGGTACGGGGAATATTTTCTCCTGAAGCAGATTACAATAAAGGAATTCAACGATCCATTGGTGTCCCTGATATGGACAAATACTTTAGAGAATAAAATAGGTTTGACGCAGGTGAAGAATCAACAAAGAAGAAGCTTCTTGAATCCGCAGTAGAAGAAATTAAGGTTAATACTTGACACTTAGTTCGTCGCCAGCTTGAGAAAATTCGACGATTCATGAATGAGAAACTGTGGTCATTGTATCATATTGATGCCACCAATGCTTTCAAGGAAGATTAAAAAGAAGGCACTGATGATAAATGGAAGCATGACGTGTTGAAACCTTTTCTCGATATCATAAAAGAGTTTCTCAAACAATGATGATTACAAAATAATTATTGAGTTTTTGGAAACTAATACTATTAGACCTATTATTTCTTTAAGATATTGTGAGTTGCAATTTATTAAAATCTCTGATACAATGCAAGTATTTCAATATATAAATGATAACATTTTTGAGTTTAAGAAAGAAATGAGGACCCATCTTTGTATCTCAATTGCTAAACTCTAATTGTTCTACAGCTAACTTCTTCCTTTCAAGATCATTCAATCTCTCTTAATTAATATTAAAATTATCATCCTAGGGTGAGACTGGATTTTACGAAAGTTTTCATTTGATCTAAGAAAAGTTAGATGTTTTTTCAATTCTTATTCTTTGTGAGTAAGATAGCTCATTTTTTATTAAAAATAACTATCAAAGAAAAGAGTTTAAGCACTATACATTAAGACATAAAAGATGTATACAAAATTAGGTCATTTATTAATTTGATAATGTAACACCCCGAAAACGAGTCCCGAGACGTCACACGGTGGTTAGGGTTACAAGTGACCTCAAGCTAACCCTTCTACTGGCATAACTCATAAGCAACTGAATAAAAAAGTATAAATCTATACAAATTAGCAGAAAATAACTCTTTTCTGAATCTGATCAATACAAAACTAAATTTACAAGATTACAACTCCACTTTTACAAACAAAACTGAAACTGAATACATCAGCTTCTACTGAATGTCTATGAAGTCTCTACTAGTACTGACTATAGGTAGTCGGGTCATGACTCCTAACTATCCCAACTCAATACGACTGAAATAAGAAATAAAGAACTGCTCGAACTGTCTATCTGGATCAAGCCCTTAAATTAAAAGTACTCATCACCTGCTGACTGGAAGCTACAAACTGACTGAATCCGAATGTGCATACTAAGTCTTGTACCTACATTATGAGATAATGTAGCACATAGACGTATACGTGGATCAAAACTTTTGGAATGCACTGAGTATATGGGAGTGAAATGCAATAAGTAAAAACAATATCTCATAATCATCATTTATAAAATCACATGCTAAATGTAAATGACTCTCATAGCTTGAGAAATCTGAAATCTATATCTCATAAATCCTGAATCATGGAACATATATTGTAAATCTCGTGAGTCATAGTACTTAATATCAAAAATCTGTATTCTTCTCTTATTTCTCAAAACTTAGAAATTTAAGAGATCTCAAAACAATAACTCTCAAAACTTATGCTTTTATCTTGAGGAAAATAGGAGACTTCTTTTGAAACTTAACAACTTAAAAGACTTGATATTATGGAACTTTGGGACTTTATAACTTTGTAATTTTGGGATTTGGAATTTCTTCTAAAACAACTTTCTTTAAGAAAAAATACTTCATCTCAAGACTTCAAGAATCTTTAAAAAACCATAGCTTTCAAAACATATGATTTTATCTTAATACTTTAAATCAATAAACTATTTTAAGAGTAAGGGACATTTTTTGAGAGGTTCTTCTAACTGACTTAAACCATGTGAGCTGACATGGAGTCCAACGTCTCGCCCACATTGGGGAGAGCTATTCTACCCTTGCCATCGGAATAGAACCTCAACTTTAGTGATCACTATCTTGGCCTCACGCCCATAAATCTCAATCCTATGATGGCACGTAGTTCAGGGGAAGTAGGATTCGCTAAACCCACACTTCCCACTCGGTGCTAAATACTACTCTCATACTTAGGCTCAGAACTTTTAGGAAATCCACCTTAAAATAGCTCAAGGGGTCTATAATGAAGACGAATTATGCTTTTCTTTATTTTAAATCATAGATAGTATGGATTCCTATCTTAACTCAATATCAAAATATCAATCTTTGATTTTGAAAGAACTTATCAAAACTTATCAACAAAACTTGAGATCATAATCTCCTTATAAACTCATCACTTGTACTTAGGACTCAAAATATAAAGCTTTAATGCAACAAAATCATATGTAAACTTCATACTCAACAATCATCTTAAAATGCTTTCAATCATCTCAATCAAGATATTGAAAAATAACTTATAATATGAATCTCATGATTTCAAACATCTCAAAATTTCATAATATAGCTTCACTTCCAATACTCATCTTGAAATCATTCAACAATATCAATTCACAATATAGAAGTACAAATTATAATATAATTCTTCAAATCAAAGCATAACTCAAATAGATAACATGTACTTTAAATGCTCAATTCACTTGTAAATTCATAAACTCAAAATAAGATGGATTGGGTGTAAACCCCCACTTAAAATTCATGCAATCTTTAATAAAAATCAAGTTTTGGGCACAAGGACGAAAGGATGGCCCTTGTTGAACATCCACATACCTCAAATTAGAAGCTTTAAATAAACTCTTGTTTTCACGACTCTATTTGTACAATTAATGGATGCTTATTGTAGCCCTCGCAATGGGGATTTCGAATCTTAAAGAATTATTGAAAACCCACGGTGAAATTTTGAGGGATCTTGATTTCTTGGTTGAGACCAATGTGTTTGGTTATTGAAAGATTTGGAGAAAATGACCATATTTTGGTTAACGGGGATCTAACTCTAGTGTTAATGCATAATAGGGGATGGGAAATGTCCATTTTTCCCCTAAAATGACGGAAGAAAGCTGAAGACTTTTGGCTGCTTAGGCCTTGGGAGAACCCAGGGTGGCACCCTGGTTGAAACGTGGGAGAAGTGGGGTGGCGCTCTGCTAGCTATGGGGGAGAACCTGGGCCTCAACATCGCAGAGAGCTACTGGTTTGGGCAACCAAACATGCCCTTACGCTATCCAAAAAATTCCAAAACTTACCCGAGATGTACTCTTGCTTGCCCCATCACAACGCAACTTGAAAATCGAAAATCAAAGGTTGTAAAGTCACTAAATAATTCCTCGAAGTTTGAAGGCTCAAAAATAAACTAAGTGTTGAACACTTAGCTAAAATTCTAAGTGTAAGGCTTCTTCTGACTTGTTCGGAAGGCTTTAACGATGAGAGAACTCTGCGGGGTCTTACAGATAATAGAAGAGGACTCTCTTTATTAGTAATATTTGAGAAACTAATCAAATTCATAACAAAATTTATAATAGTTAAATAATTCATTTCTAGTGTTGGTTCCCTAAAATTATTTTTTCAACAAAACGAGTAAAATGACTTGCCCCTTTACACTAACATAAACATTTAATACATAATTTTCATTAAAATAATGTCCAGTTCACTAATATTATCAGAAATCATTAATCATGGTGCATGCATAATCCCTTCTTACCTGTCTATGCAGTTTCTAATAAGCTAATTTATGGTAAGTGTCGGTTTGCAGATTCTCCAGATACTATGGTCATGGTCTTTGGATATACTATATGATGGCAACTAAAAGTAAACTGAACGCATTTATGTATCTTTCTTGTCACGACCCGAATCAGGGTCTGGTCGTGACGGGTATCTAAAGTCCCACGTGGACCAGAGATCAACCCCTTCATCTAATCTTGTCAACATATCAACCTCAAGTGTCGGATGAATTCCAAACATATAAAGAGATAGTGCAAAATAAGACTAATTATAACTCATGAAATATCTAAAGCAATCAACCAAAACAACACACCTAAGTCCACAGTAATCCAACAAAGCCTCTACAATCTGAAGTCAATAAAATGTCGGAACATGCCCCCAACAATAGCAAAAATCAAGGCTAAGCAAAGTCTAAGACATAAAATATAAAGACCGTAAAATGAATGTCTTTCAAAGTATGGAAGCTCACCACTTCAATGTCAACTCACGAATCATTCAAACACATGATTATTGTACAGGAAAAGTAGAAGAAGTTTTGATTCCTACACCACGTGGGGATACAACGTCTGGAGATGGTTAGCGGTTGGAGCGCGAGAATGTAACTCAGGGATAGAGGAAATAAAATAATGTCATCATCGAAAATCAATCAAATAACCATATACAATCTCATACATACATACATACATACATTCATACATACATATATATATATATATATCATGCCGGGATAGTGAACAAGGCTTAGCATGATATTTGAAAAACCTTAATCTGGGTTGTGTAGCATAGCCGTCATATAACAAGGCACCGACGGTCTATATGGGCCCTTCTCTCCTATCTGGAAGGACCACAGTACATGTAGCCGCACAAACCAGAGAATATCTATAATCGTATATGCCTTTATGGGGGACTCGAGCCTCCCGGCATAATCAAGGTGACTTAAGCCCCAAAGTATACAATATGGGGGGCTCTAACCTCCCATTCATATATCAATTGAGGGGATTCGAACCTCCCGGTCATATAGACACCCGCACCGGCTAGCGCAGTTTCCGCTATTAGTCCTTCGAACTTCACTTTCACGACCTGATTACACATCCCATTTTAAGCCCAATTTAAAACATTCATTACGCATATACATAATCATTAATCTAATTACATACCCAAGGCATACCGTTGGTATTGTCATACCAACTCCACTTGCAAGGGTACAACATGCCATAACCACTATTAATCACCATTGGGACTCGAACCCATTGTCTAAACAAAGACATCAATTCAATTCAACATTTAGGGACTCGAACCTATTTAGCCAATTAAACCACCAAGGGTGACATTCAATTCAATTTTTTGTTATCAAAACCTTCACGAATCATTTACCTATTATCAACATTCATAGGTCAATGCCTTAGTTCAAAACACAATTCATATGTGACAAGATTCTTCTCATTGGATTTTGCTGAGCTTCCGGGTATCGTGGCACTCTCAATCCAATAAATAGATCCGCCTCTACTCACTATCATATTTTGGGGTCAAATTTACTTTTTTTGTTAAGAAAGTTTTCACATGTACCCTTTGTTTAACATAAAAGTCCAAATCAACGTTAAATGCCTACTTTTAAAAAAAAAAAAATACTCTAAGTTTATCCACCTGATCCACAAAAAAAAATCACAAACAAATATACTTTTTCCTCAGTTTTATTAATCAATTTTTTTCAATGAGATTAGTTCATTAGATATTTATTAGTGTATAACTCATAAAAAATGATTTTGCATCAGTGCAAACAAAAAAATATACCCCTCCTCAGTTCATGGATCTTCATCTGTGCAGAGCTCATGAAAAATAACATTTAGCGGTCAAATGCAATAAACTAGGCACATAGGATATTTCTCTGAATAATTGATTTAAGAGTTCTTATGTGTCAATCATGGCATCTCTTCATTTTTATGTCTCTATATACAATTTGGATCTACATAAATTTTTCATCATATCATTTGCTCAGAAAAATTATTCACCAATTCTAAAATCTATAGGCACAAAATTTTGAAATTTAATCATAACTGAAATAAGAGCAAAATTTGTGCTAGACATTTTCTTCTAGTTTCATGCTTCTGCATTATTCCATTTCATTTTAACTTTTGTTTATTTGCAAACAACCTACTAGTGTTTCATGTTGAAGAGAAGTATATTGTTTATTGAAAAAATTCGACTAACAGAACTGCGGGATAAGTATATTTGTTTGAGTCTTTTTATTGATCGGATCAGGCGAATTAGATTAGGGTATGTTTTATTTTTAAGATATAGGGTATTTAACGTTGATTTGGACTTTTCTATTAAAAAAAGGGTACAATGCAAGTTTTTCAACAGCGATAAAGTTCAACTCTATGAAATTGTTCTAATTCATGCTTGTCGCTTGTTTCAAATCATGCCTCCAAAAAGACCTGATTGTCAGCAGGGGCGGAGCTACACTGGGGATAGGGGGCTTCATCCGAACCCTCTTCAATAGAAAATTATACTATAAATTCATGGTTAAAATTATTTTTTATGTATATATAGTTGATGTCGAACCCTCTTCGATTAGTTCGTATATTCACTTGTGAACCCCCTTGATAAAAATTCTAACTCCGCCATTGATAGCCAGAGGACCACTACTAATACTGGGGATCCTTCCGGTGCCAACACTACCAATATGTCCTCAACTCATGTGATGCATATCAGAAATGGAGCTCGCACTGCTGGACAAAATGCTACTGCTAATGCACCTCCTGTGATATTTACTCCAACAAGGGGACCCAAAACATCCTCTACACAACCTCTTTGCACTCATGCTGCTAATGCTGAGTTTTGATAAGTCATTCAAATGCTCACACAACTTGTAGCATCTCAGTCCAGCCGTTCTGGTCCTACCAGCTTCAACTCTCATGAGTACTCCTCTATAATTGGACATTTTTTTTCAATTTTACTTTAGTAATTTAATAAAAAAAAGTAATTAACTTCAATGATTAATGACAATACTTAATGTGAGTGTAATAGGGTCATATTAATCACTTTACACCTCTTATTAATTTCTCCCTAAAAATTATGTAAAAAATAAATTTGTCAAGTAATATGAGATGAAGAGAGTAATTTATTATATTTTGAATTTCTTGTGCTATAGTGCCTTGAATGTTTTATAATTTCATCGAGTCAGTCCGCCCAATATTGGAAGTATCAATGGTAGCAGATTGAGAAAATAAATGGAAAAAGAAAAATCTGGGAAGGAAGTCCAAGAGAGAACTTAGGATATATTCTCCCTTATTTCTATTTTTACATAGTTATTTATTTATATGATTAACATTTTTATGTGGATGAATTTTCGAAAGAGAACTCGCGATTTTGGGTCAGCATTAATTTTCAGCTTGGATTAGCCAATAACTAGTGATGTCAAGACTTGGAAATTGATTACTTGTCTTGCATAAAAAAAAAAATAGTTTATAATGTATAAGAATAATATAAAATATGATATATCACTAATGTTTGTATTAGTTATGATTGCATTAGTTATACTTGTATTTTTTGTTTAATTTGATGTATTAAAATAATATGAATTACAAATTTCTAAAAAAAATATTTTTTTTTTACAAAAATACCCTTCATATATATATATATATATATATATATATATATATATATATATATATATATATATATATATATATATATGTATGTATGTATGTATATATATATATATTGGAAAGGATGCGAAAAAAATTTGAGGGATGATTATGTCTTTAATTATGCTAATGCATGCATTAGATCCATTGTATTATTAATGTCATGAATTTTGAGGTTTTAGTATTACACACCTCAATACACATAAAATGTATAACTACATATACTAAAAAAAAAAAATGTACCAAACAGATATTATCAATACAGAAGACTAATACATATATAATTCTTTTTAATACAGTCTACAAACGAGCCTTAGAAAACGTGACGTCGTTATAACTATCACTGGTCTTTTATAAGTTAAAAGAGTCTATAAGGTTTTTTAAAAAATTAAAAAATCTTTAAAAAAGACTCTTAGAATTTACAAGTTGCATACAGATTTTTATTAACATCACAAATGGAAGGAGATAGTTCTGACCAAATCCTACTATTACAAAGTTGTGAAATATGGATTTACATTGCCCTACTATAAAAAGGGGGAAGTTTCAAAAATAGTAAAAGTTTGGCACAAAATTCATCTTTCATAGTCACACTTTATATATTTATCATTTATAATCGTTGTATTCGATTTACAGCCGTTGTATTCACTTTTAATCAGTGGTTTGTATTCATAAAAAATATAAATACACTACATATTTAATCTCGGTAAAAACACTACCATTTTTTTATATATATTTTTTTCTTTTTCGTGTTTTCCCCATTTTTTCTTCTTCTTTTTTCCATTTTTTTATTTTTATTTTTATTTTTTTCGTTTCTTTCTTTTTTTTCTCTGTCTTCTATCTCTAACTCTTATTGCTCCTTCTTCTTTTCTGTTTTTTTTTTTGTTTTCTTTTGAGTACTTATTTTCTTTATCATTTGTTTGTTCTATTTTATATTTTTGTATTTTTAATATGACTACTCGAGTAAAAGTCACGGATGATAACATAAGCACAACAATTGTTTATCATATTTGTAGTCACACCGTCATTTATATTTTTGTACTCATTGATCCAACTGTATTTGTGTTTTAAAGTTCGCACTTGTATTTGTATTTTGTAGTTCGCAATTTGGTTAGTACTTTATAGTTCGCACTTGATTTGTATTTATTAGTTCGCACCATCATTTATATTTTGTATAATTCGCACTTATATTTTAAAAAACTATTTTGTATTTGTATTTTATAATTGACTGCATATTATATTGAATTATATTTATATTGTATTTGTAATTTAGATTATATTTGTATTCCTATTTTATTTTCGTCGATATTTTTTTATTTTTAAAGAATTATTTTGTATTTGTATGTGTAAGTTGATTTCATATTGTATTTAGCTGTGACTATGTATAATTTATCATTTATATTTGTATACAAACAAATAAATGCATTACTTGTATTTCCTTGATTCTAAAATATATAAATATGCAATGTATCATTTGATACAAATGTACCATTTTGTTTTTATATGTCAAAATTATCATTCATATTTGTAAATAAACAAATATCACTTGATATAAATATAATTACAAATAATTGAAACAAATGATTTTACAAATACAAATACAATATGTATTAATTTAAATTGTATTTATTTGTATCAATAAATATAATTCATGTCAATAAATACAAATAAGTATTTGTTGAAAGAAAATCAATCGTTCTTTTTCAATAATTAAAAAAATACAAATGATAGTTCTCATTTGTATTTGTATTTTATAGTTTGTTTTTGTATTTGTATGTTATAGTTCGCATTTGTATTTGTATTTTATAGTTCGCACTTGTATTTGTGCTTGCTAGTTCGCACAAATGAAGAGAAAAAATGAAAAGATTAAAAAAAAAAAAAAAGAGAGAGAGAGATAGAGAAAAAATGAGAGAAAAAGGAGGAAAATATATATATATATATATATATATATATAAAGGAAGAGTAATAGAAAATAGAGAAAAAATACAAAAGGAAAAAGAAAAAATGAAAAGAAAAAAAATGAAAAAAGGTGAAAAAGAAAGAAGAAAGAGAAAAAAAAAAAGGAAAAGAAAATATAAAGAAAAAAATTGAAAAGGGAAAAAAGGAGAGTAATAGAAAATAGAGAAAGAGAGAAAATATATAAGAGATGTTATGAATTGTAATTAGGAATAATTAATAGGTAAGGAGTTATAAATTGTAATTAATTGAAACATCTAAATAGGATAATTAGTTTATATTTGCTACGCCATGTAGTTATTCCTAAAAAAAATATGGGTTAAAAAATATGGATTTTTTGAATAATCTAACCCTTCTATGAAAAATCGCTTGAACCTTATCCAAACTCTAATTATAAAATAAAGGTTTTGATATTCCTTTAAAATAAAATTAAATGACAATTCTTTTCTTGTTAGAGTATTGCCAAGTTATGAAAATTTTGATCAACTTCAAAAACGATGACAACAAAGCTTAAAAGTTCGGCAAGTTTAGAGCTTCAGCAGGAGTAAGATGCACGGTGCAGTGGATGGGGTTGTTTCTCCCTTAATCAGAGGTCTCGGATTCGAACCCTGAGTATAGAAAAATCTTTGGTAGGAAATGCTACCGAATGGACCCTATCCGGCATGAATTCAAATTAGTCGGACTCCAATGCAGTACTGGACACCGAATGAAAAATCAAAAAAAAAAAGAGTAAGACGTTGCTTCACTCATTGTCCCTTTAGTAGTACTGCGTCTTGTCTAAAGTTTAAAAACGATGGTGATAGGTGTGCCTACTTAGTTGTTACTTCACTACGTTGTTTAGATGGTTGAGGAAGATTAGCCTGTAGATGTGCTTTGCTGAGAATTTGTAATTACTGCTCTAGGTTGTTAATTACCAAAAACAAAAAAGAGAGGGGGGGGTTTGTGAAATTAAAATTAAAATTTTTAGTACTTACGAAATTTAATGTGTGTGACTGAAAGCCATCCAGTATTAAAAACAATGGTTTCATTAATTTAACCATGATTAAATCATATACATATTTTGTCTTTAAATTTCAAATTATTAAGATTAATTTTAATGGTATGGTATAAAAACCCTACATGAGTGAGGTTTTTACCATCACTGTTTGTATTAAAGGATGGCCTTGTATCATAATAAGTTAACCAAGGCTCACAACAAAGCTCTATGTAATCTCATTATTTAGATATGAAGTTTGCTTAATTATGACATATGTGAGAGGAGGAAATGTCACTTACATAAGAACGTATGACAACAGCAACAACAAAACATACCGAGTGTAGTATGACAATTGACAACAACAAAACATACCCAATCCATTCCCCACAAAATGAGGTCTGGGGGATAGAGTGTGCACAACCCGTACCACTACCTCAAAAGAATGGTATGACAATGCTTACAAATTTATTTGCATACCTCAAAAGAATGGTATGACAATGCTTACAAATTTATTTGCATATAAAGGTAACTGCTGAAATATTCCAAAAAAGGGCAAAATCCAATCTGCTTCTTTATCAACGAAGTAATGTTACACTACCATAAATCTGAGAAAAAAATCAAAATTTCTCATCAAAACTAAAAATGAAAAATTGAGAGAACCCCCTGTAACCCTTAGGTACTCAAAAGTCCAGAATAATTGGTAATGCTAATACTAGGCACTAATCGTCTAGTGTTATCAGTGGAAAGTTTTACACGATAAGTTTCGATTTGGTTCTCGTCATACTCCTTCCCCCTTGACCCGATTGCCCAACATAAAAGAATTTACCAAACGAAAAACGCGATGATGATTCTCATATGATGGCGAGTTCTTTGAACAAAAATTATATGATCAGGTGCAGAATATCACGTGGGTCGTCGTTCAGCAGCGAGCATCTGACCAATGATGTTTGACACCTGAAAAGAAAGTAAAAACTCACTCGGATTTTGATAACAGGATTCTGATAACTGTAGGCGTACCAAAGCTATCTACATTTCAGTATAAAATTTACCATAAGACGATCTGAAACATAGTTAGAACAACTAAACCAGTATGACGGTTTAAAGAAAAGGAAACTGATAACAAGGTATACCGTAGGTGTATTCAAACTCACAAGCCTCATTAATGATAGTTTAAAGGAAAAAAACTGTTAACAAGGTATACTGCGTTCTAACTCAATGGCCTCGTTAATGTTGCATAATGTTTGAGAAGCATGCATGTATGGCATGAATTGCAACAAGTTGAAGTGAAGTGAAATAACACCGAAAATCCATAGGAGCAACAATGATTAAATTGTTTGGACAATTATTCTGCATCCAATTACACGACATTATTCAAGTAGCAACAAGTAACGGTATCTGTCAGGCTTCATACTTAAAAACTATGTAAATTGGTACAAGCATGGGCAAAAGGAACAACTTCATAAAAGAATGCTAGAGCTATAGGCAAAACATGATCATTTGAAGCGGCAAATTACTAGAGTTGCAAAAAGGGTCGGAATCAGACCACAAATGGCTTCCTTCTTCAAATTTGATGCCCTCTTTTCCAATAGGAACTGCTTCTTTAATATTCCTAGATAGAGCCGGAGGTGCCTGGAGGCTTGAGAGATGTCATGGATAAAGTGATGAGATGCATGAAATGAGGTGATCTCAAAACTAAGAAGAAACTGGGAGCAATTAATAAGGAAATCAAGGAGACTGAAGAAAAAATTGAAAGTTGGGGAACACCGAATCAAGTTCTAATTTTAAAAGAAAAAATGAACAAACGACAAGGTGCAAGAAACACAAAAAGAACTAACTTATGCTTTAAACGAGAATCATGTTTTTATTCGCATCAAGATTGAAGTGGAGTACGTAGAATTCTTAGTAAGAGGAAGATAGTCTTCGATTACTTTTCACCGTAACATTTTTTTTTAGAAACTAGTAACTTTGTATATTTCTCAAAAGACAGTACATGGGTTGTACTGAAAAAACATATTTACGTCATTTACTTCAATATCCTACAATCTCCCACCTAAACTGAATCTAGAACATCAATATAGAGATAATACCATTTGAGTATACTTGATTACACCAAAACCATGGTAACAAACGGCAGTTAAGCTTCCTTATGCATACTACTCTCTATGCTCTCAAAACAATTCTCCATCTATCTCTGTTCTTTGCGTGCACACCAGCTTCCTCCCAGCTAAATAATTTTGTTTCCATGATCTTTCCAGCCGGATCCAGAATTTAAAGTTTGTGGGTTTCCCATGTTAGATAAAAATAAAACCAAATAGTAACTAAGGGGCTTTGAACCCCACAACCAAGAGGTCAATAAAACTTTTACAAGTCCCTCTACTCCACTAAACCAACAATACACTTTATTTATGGGTTCCCAACTTATAATTCTTATACATTAACTAGATTTCTCTATATAAATACAAGAACGAAAGTTACTGGTTCCTGGAAACCCTCACCTAGGACCCCTAAATCCACCCCTGGCATAGTCCATGATAGACCCCTAAGATTTCTGTGTCTGCGTTTTCCCCACACAAAAAGAAAATAAAAAAATCTTGGACATAGTGTTATCCCTCTCTTCATCAAATTATCTTGAGCGAGAACAGCTTCCTTGGCTAGCAACCAGACAAAACATGTTACTTTGAGTGGGATTTTATTTTTTCCAAATGTCTTCCCATGGCCAGTTCCTAGTCCCTTACGCATTGGGAAGTTTGATTCATCCGGCTATAAGCACAGCTAACCTTGAATTGTCCCTTTTGTTGCCTCTCCACCATGATGAATCTTGATTTGTACCTTAAATGCGGTTAATTCTTTATATTTTTCTTCTAACTTTAAATGGTAAAATCCTGATTTACAATCAAATTTACTAAAATAATTATATCCTTATATTTGTCTTATTTTTAATATCTTGTTTGGTATTGGATAATTAGATGTCATAGTTTTTGCATTTAAATTTCTATAATCAATAGTCATCCTACTTTTTCCTCTTTTTTCTTCACTATGTTTATTTACTATAAATGCTGGGCTATTATGTTTACTATTACTTTTTTGTATATATTGTTTTTCTAATAATTCTTCTATATGCATTTTAAATTCTTTTCAATCATTAAAATTATATGTTAATGATTTCTGGGTTATTATGCTATTTTTATCTATTAATTCAATTTTTATAATGGTTTTATGTTTTTCCCATCCTTTTAATGGATCTTCACTATATAATTGTTCTAATTTTTTCTTTATTATTTCTATCTTATTTACTGAAAATATAGTTATTTCTTTTTTATTTATCGAAAATACGACTAGTTCTATTGAATCTTCAGTATTTTTTATATTTTCTAACTTTTGCGTAATTTTCACATCCTTTTATCCAACCAGTTTTCTTTCTTATTTTATTAATAACTCTTTTTTCTCTTACTTTCTATTTACATGGTGTTGTAAACCACCAATCTGTTCTACTTTTTATATGCGGGTATAATTTGTCTAAAAATGACAATTCTAAAAGTATATCTTTTGATGTTAGTTCATAATTATAAATTTCTTCTATTGTTATTATTTTATCCCATATCTGTATGAACTAGAAGAGCTTTAGATTGAACCATTATTAATTTAGATTAGATTTTTCTTCTCTTTTTTTTTGGTTTGTTTTGCTTTGTTGAACTGATTTGTTGGTGTTTCATTAGAACTTCTGCTTAAATATATTATCTTTATTGTTGATTATATAGTTGTAGTGGTCTTTTCAGTTATAACTTATTATTTGAATGCTCTATAGATATTTTTTTATTAAATTGCGTTTCACTTCAATGATGCGGTCGCATCGTATCCGCATCGCATAATGCATGATGCAGAGTCGTGTCGCTTTTTTCCGCATCACGCTTCCCTGAACACTGTGTACAACCGGAGATGCCTTAAAATAGCACGTATCACCCGCAGGATCTTTAGTTGGCCTTCATCAGCATCATATACACATAGAATGAAAGAGTCATCTGCATATTGCAAATGAGTTATCTCCAAATCTGGACACAACAAAACCTCTGAGCCATCCATTCATATTTGTTTCATGATCATATTGCTAAGACCTTCCATAGCAATTAAAAATTTAAAAAGGCGACAAAGAGTCTCCTTGTCTCAACCCTCTTTTGCGCACTGAAGAAGCCTGTGATGAGCCATTTATAAGTACAGAGAGCTCACCGTTGACATGCAATACTTGATTCACTATATTCACTTCTGACCAAAACCCATTCGTCTCATAGAATCTAGTAAACACTCTCAACTAACATGGCCATATGCCTTTCCCATATCTAGCTAGCAAAGGATTCCACAGGCCTCTTTTGCTTCAATCTGGAGCCAACAGCTTCATTTGCTATTAACACAGCATCCATGATTTGTCTGCCTTTTGATGAAGGCCATTTGTTGTGAATCAACCAACTTGGCCATCACAACTTTCAATCTTTCTGACAATACTTCGGCAAACAACTTGTATATGCTACCAATCAGACTAACTGGTCTGAATTCCATCAACTCTTTGGCTCCTTTCTTCTTTGGAATGAGTGTTATGAATGTGGCATTGAGGCTTCTTTCGAACATTTCTTTTTCATCGAAATTTTGAAAGGCCAGCATGATGTCCTGCTTTAGTATCTCCTAACACTTTATAAAAAAAACCATGGCGAGGCCATCAGGGCCAGGCCAGTTGCACATAGTTTTAAGCATCTCAAAACTTCATCTTCCTCAAATTCCCTTTTGTAAACTCTCTTTTTCCTCCTCTATAAGTCTAGGACAATTTGGAGACGCATAAGCCGATCTCCAACTTAAAATAACCCACTTCCCCTTCAATTTTTCCAGGGTTCTAAGATAATTCCCCTTGAATCATGAGTTGGTCAATGTTGTTATACCTTTGAGCATTTGTCATTTTGTGGAAGAACTTGGTATCTCTATCTCCCTCCTTCAACCACAATGACCTTGATCTGTCTCCAAGATATTTCTTCATTTTTGATCAATTCTTCATACTAGTTGCCCTTATTTTTGTCTCATCATCTGCCAACCTTCTATCCACCATTATTACATCAAACTTTGCTAGTTTATTAAGCAGATTCCTTTTTGTTGCCACATTTCCTTCCTCACTCTTACTCTATTCCTTAAGCTTAAATTTTAGAGCTTTAAGTTTGGAAGCCAGAATGTAATTGGTCTTCCAGAGAAATTGAAAAAGCTCCACCACTCCTAGATTCTATCATTAAAACCTTCCGAGCCTAGCCACCAATTTTCAAATTTGTAGTAGTTTTTGTTCCTATTCCATATTCCCCCTTAAGGAAATAAAGGAACGGCCTGACCTTAACCTTTACAAAGGCATTTGTTTTAAGTTGTTGAAACTATCACCCCACTCTTCTAAAAACAATATTCCATCAATCCTGGATGTTGTCTCTTGGTTATCCCCCTTAAACCAATATAGGAACAATCTTCAAGCTGTATGTCAACCAACTTCAAGTCTTCAATGACATCAGAGAATTCTCTCATCCCCTGCCACACCCGGCTATCCCCCAACAACAAAATACCCCCTCTAGTGCCACTAGCCTCTAGACATGCAAATGTGACCCATCTACCTCCCCATATTTGTTTTACTACCTCTGATAAATTCCCCTCTAGTTTAGTTTCTTGCAAACAAATGATGTCTACATTCCATTCTATTACTAAACTCTTCACCAATCTTTTCATGGTCCAGAAAATCTGCTTCCAGTAACATTTTTTATTGACAAATAAGGCTAAAAAGAAAAACATATATCAAAGTGGAGACTCGAACTGATACAAACCAAACAAGGGATTGCACCAAAACAGCCAACCAAACTAGATTAACAACAACAACAAAAAAGCTGAGAGCTTGTTGGAAACAAGTCCAAGCCAAGAACACCACAATAACATCAAGATAACATGGTGTTTTATAACCAAAACAGCAACAACACAATAGGAACAACAATATGACAAGAATAACAACAAAATAACAAGTCACGGCTTAACTAGAACAAGAACAACAAGTACAAGATATGAAAAGATAGATAGTGTGACATCCACTATTACATAAACCAAGAACCTAAGTGTGTTTCAAATACAAAGAACACTAATACAATGATAATAGAAACACCTACACTCTTCATGGACACAAGGGGGACCTCAATCTCCCAAGCACCCAACGTTCAAGCAAGAAAACAACACAAGTGAATCCACACTTAGTGTTGACCTAGTTTCGGCCTAAGTCCCTTCTCACAAGAGAGAAATGTTTCAAAGTGTTACAACTTTCAATATCATCAAAATCCTAGGAAAGAAACCCTAAATTGTTCTATTTATAGCTATTACAAAATAAGATGTGAAATGTTCAAAAAGTCCCCTTAGTCAAATGCTTCATTTAGGCGCCCTTGGAGTGTAGGGTTTGGACGGTTTTGGTGCCTATTTAGGTCCTCCTTTGCACTTCTCTTGTACACTCCAAGTATCGGGTTCAATACATCTCACATACGTCTATCTTCGTGGTCGTGCCCGTATCACGAACCCAACACATAATAAGCTAGTTACAAAATTTTTGGACCCTACTTCGTCTAAGGTGACTCCAACATTGGTCACGGGAATGGGGAACTTGATCAGAGGCCATTACGTGTTGGGAAAAGAACTTCAGAGATGTATACATGGTCGTGTATTTTTTTATATACACGGTACAATCTTTTAACTTGATTTATATTTACTTCTGATTTCTCAAGAAAGAAGTAATTGATTGATGAAGATGATGAAAAGTTTCGAGGGTCTAGAGATTATGGTAATGAAGTGTATCAAGCTATTCGTGACAGCCTTAAATGATAACTAAGCATACTCCTAGCACTTCAATTGTGGAATAATGACAAAATTATATCACTGATAGAAGGATTAAATTATTTGTGTAACATTTAATACAAGGAATTGAGGTAGAACTAGAAAAAAAAATTAATAATGATTACAATGAATGGTAGGCGCCTCCAGTTTGGAGTTAGGACAAGTTGATGGTCATACTCTAATGTTTGATACATTGGAACATGTTCTCACAACAATCGTAGGCACCTATCTTTCATTATAGTCATTGTTATTCCTTATAATTTTATTTCAATTTATTTATTTATCCAATTTGGACATTTCCACGAGTCAACTTGGGCTACTCTTTTTCTTATGGATTACTTTGGACTGCCCAAATAAGCCTTCAACAAACTACATTTTACCGATATACAATAAACTTTGGCGAGTTATAGACTTTTAGGTCAATTATGCAACCCTTAGACTTTTATAAATACAAGCATCATCATCAAAATTCAAGAGGCAATATTGACCCAATAATATATAACCCACCCAACCTGCCTAAGATGTAACCATGGACCAAATGTATTTTGTTGGTGGACTGATTTATGCTATGCACAGGTAACCCATTAAAAAAAATTACCAAAAGTTAACCCGTGGAGACATCCAACACCAACCTGCTTGAATTTCCCAACTTCACTCGTGAACTTGTGCCATAACTAGGTAACAGCCCCCCAACCCCCCACAATGCACGCCAATCCGATAGTAAGATGAGTTCAACCCTTTCCCTTCCTTTTATTCCTAATTTAAACACTGCTCTCCGTACATCTCACTTGTGGAATTAAACTAGGTGCATTGTTATTGTTTTTTACTAGGTACATTGTTATCTGGAGGATGCGAATTAGGATAGAAGGTTAGTGATAGTTTGGGTCGTTGGGGTAGGGCATTACTGGGTGGGTGTACTTTTCTTATTATGCCACATTGTTGCATGCCTTATTATGTATTTGTTTACTATTCTTTGTTTATTATCCTTTGTGGGTGGAGTAGTTATGTCTTCTCATCTTGTTCCACACTTTATTTCGGATTTAATTATTATCTTGTGTCTTGAGCTGGGGGTTTATCAGAAATAGCCTCTACCTCATCGGAGGTAGTGGTATGGACTGCATACATCTTACCCTCCACAGACCCTACTATGTGGGAATACACTGGGTTTGTTGTTGTTGTATATGTTTTATCAATGCTAACAATTGCCAATTCAATTAGTTCCTGAAGTTAAATTATAATTTTTTTCTACTATTTGTTCTCTATTATTTTTACGGAAAAGGGTCTAAAATGTCCTTCAACTATCTAAAATGGTGCAAAAATGCGCTCCGTTTACCTATTGGACCTAAAATGCCCTTAAACAATCTAAAATATTACAAAAATGCCCTCTCTGTCTACCTATAGGGCCTAGTTTACCCTTTTTATTTAACAGATTAAGTTATTGAAGGACATTGTATGCCCAATAGGTAGATGCAGGGCATTTTTGCACCATTTTAGATAGTTAAAGGGCATTTTAGGCCCTTTTCTGTATTTGCTATATAAGAATTTTATAAAAATTTAATAAAAATAAAAAAAATAAAAATTAAATTTAAAAAGCGACGGACAACGTCGTTTTACAAAAAATTAATTTTTATTTAGTTTTAATAAAAGCGACGTTGTCCATCGCTTTTCATAAAAATAAAAAAAATAAAAAATAATTACAAATTGCGATGGACAGCATCGCTTTTCTAGAATTAATATTTTTAAAAATAAAAATTATAGCGACGTTGTCCGTCACTTTTAATAAAAATTAAATTTGTACGTCGCTTTTCAAAAAATTAATTTTTATTTAGTTTTAACAAGCGACGCTGTCCGTCGCTTTTTGTAAAAAATAAAGAAAAATTAAAAATAATTACAAATTGCGACGGACAGTGTCACATTTCTAGAATTAATATTTTAAAAAATAAAAATTATAGCGATGTTGTCCGTCGCTTATTATAAAAATAAACAAAAATAAAAATCAAATTTAAAATTCGACGGACTACGTCGCTTTTCAAAAACTAATTATTATTATTATTTGTCAATAAATTACGACGCTACATGTAAACTAATTATAGATGAAAAGGCATTTATAATTTTTTTTAATAAATGCAACGAATAGCATCATAATTTTAATAGGGTATTTCTAGAAAAGCGACACTGTCCATTGCAATTTGTAATTATTTTCAATTTTTCTTTATTTTTACAAAAAGCGACAGATGTCTCTTTCTTTAAAACTAAATAAAAATTAATTTTTTGTAAAGCGACATTGCCCATCGCTTTTTAAATTAAATTTTTATTTTTGTTATTTTTATTAAATTTTTATATAGTATATACGGAAAAGGGCCTAAAATGCCCTTCAACTATCTAAAATGGTGCAAAAATGTCCTTCATCTACCTATTGGGCCTACAATGCCCTTTAATAACTTAATTTGTTAAATGAAAGGGCAAACAAGGCCCTATAGGTAGACGTTGAGGGCATTTTTTCACCATTTTAGATAGTTGAAGGGCATTTTAGGCCCAATAGGTAGACGTAGGGCATTTTTGCACCATTTTAGATAGTTGAAGGGCAGTTCAGGCCCTTTTCCGTTATTTTAAAGTTCTTTACAAATATGGAAAATTGACTTCAGCTCACTTTCTTGAAGTATAAGTGTGTTCTATGTATTATTTTATGAAAGAGATTTTCTAAAAGCTTGTTCATTGATACTATTAAAGACACAGCTGGTAGTACTAATAAATGCTAATTTAGTATATATGTAATATTTCTATAATTTAGAGAAATAATACGAAGCCACAACAGTTGCTAGAGAAACTAGTATTTCATAATATTTCTTCAGTTCTGTGTTAAGATAAAGAGACTATTTGGATGGGCTAAGATAAAGAGACTATTTGGATGGGCTTACAGCTTTTGGCTCATACGTTAGGAACTCTCGCTTATAGCTTATTTTTTACTTAAAATAAGTAATCAAAAAGAACTTTTTTATTTTATCCAAACACTATAAAAATGCTTAAAAGCACTTAAATAAGCTAAATCCAAACAGGCTCTAAATCTATATACTATATGAAAAAACATAAAGGTTTTTTAAAATGTTGACTGAACTTTATGCGATTCATATTAAAAGACACTTCAATAGACAAATAATTGTCATTTAATTATTCACTATTTTCCGCAAATAATTGTCATTTAATTATTATTCTAATATTTAGGACTTTCAAATTAATTTAAGTTACAACAATTAAATTTTACTTATTTGTAGGATGTAAGAATTATAATATTGAGTACTTTAATATTGACTGAAATTATGCTTCTTAAATCTTTCCTCATTGGAACTATATTAAAAGTTGGTCATAAAATCTTTACGCATTCAAACTAAATAGAGCTCAATTAGAAATTCCTAGATTTTGGAGTGTTCTTACATAGTTCAAATACGTAAAGAGTTTAGGACTTCTAATATAACTCAAATAAACCTATAAATGAATTGGCAGAGGTTGTCAATTTGGCAGCAATTTTGGGTGGAAGAGTAGGTGAGCTACCAACCACATATTTAGGCATGCCTTTGGAGGCCAAACGCCAAGTCTAAAGGGATTTGAAATGAAGTAATTGAAAAGTGTGAGAAGAAGCTTACCCACTGAAAGAGTCAACACCTCTCTTTAAGAGGTAGATTGACTATGATTAATAGTGTGCTTGATGTACTTCCAACATATATGATGTGAGTCTTCCCAGCACCAAACAATGTGATAAAGAGGATAGATGTCCTAAGAAGAAACTTTCTCCGGTAGGGGAATGAAGACAAGAAAAAATTTCACTTGGTCAAATGAGAGGTGGTAACAAAAAGCAAGAAAGGAGGAGGAATAGGGATCAAGGATATGAAAATGCAAAATAGGAGCCTAATGATGAAATGGCTTTGGAAATTTGTTACAGGGGAAAATATGCTATGGAAAGAGGTAAACCGGGAAAAATATAAAATAGAGGAGGGGAAAATATGCTATGGAAAGAGGTAAACAGGGAAAAATATAAAATAGAGGATAAGTGGATAATAAAGATTGTGGTTACTCCATACAGATGCAGCATTTGGAGATCCATTAGGAATCTTTGGCCACTAGTTTTATCCAGGATTAGTTTCAAAGTAGGGAACGGTCAGAAAGTATTATTTTGGTAGGACAAACGGATAGATCAGAGGCACCTGAAACAGCTTTACCCAGACATTCACATCCTAAGCCTACAGCAACAGGCCACTGTATCTGAAATGTGGACAGGACAGGGATGGAATTTGCAGCTTAGAAGAAATTTAAATGATTGGGAGATGGAGATGATAGGTGCTTTCTACAGTACTATAAAATCGTTTAACTATCTAACAAGGGAAGAGGACACAACAGTATGGAAGATTGACAGTAAAGGGATTTTTAGTGTAAACTCTGCATACAAAGATCTCATCATCTCACAAACAGGAGAACTCTCACCATGGAAATGATATGGAGGGTCAAAATCCCCTACAAAGTCAACTATTTCTCGTGGTTGTTGGCTAAGGAAGTAATGCTAACACAAGAAAATATGAAGAAAAGAGTTTCCAACTATGTTCTAGATGTTATTTATGTGGGGAACAAGTCAAGACAGTTAACCATCTATTTTTACATTACAAATGGGTGGATAAGCTTCGGAGGATATTCATCAGCCAAAGGAAGAGATTACTTGGGTAAAACCAAGGAACATTGAAGGTGTTCTTAAGTGTTGGATCTGGGAAATACTACAGAAAAGGAGAGATGGAAGATTGTCCCAAAGGTGGACAATATGGAAAGAAAGAAATCAAAGGTGTTTTAAAGGCAAACAGAATAATTTACAGCATTTTAAGATGAATTGTCTATCGAAAACAGTCTCTCTACTTCTTCGGAGGTAGTGGTATGGACTGCGTACATCTTACCCTCCCCAGACCTCACTTTGTGGGAATACACTGGGCTTTGTTGTTGTTGTTATTGTATTTTAAGATGAATTGTTTAGCTCTTTATTATTTTTGGTGTGAACAGAAAGTGTTAGGCCAAACAGAAGATAGTTTTGATGTTCTAGACTATTTGTGACAAAAAGTACAAATAGGAATCAAATAGTTTCTGTAATACTTTTGGAAGGGGGACTACACATTTTTTATGTAGTACACCTGTGTATATATAGATAAAAAGTTACCTTTCTAAAAAAAATCAATTTAAAATACTAAATAGTAGTTCTTCATCTTACAAATAAAGTAAAGATTTAATAGTTATAACGTTAATTAATTTCAAAGTCCTAAATATTAGGATAATAATTAAAAAATTAATTATTTGAGGAAAATAGTAAATGACAATTTTGTCGATTGTGGAGTCTTTAATAAAGAGAAAAAAGTTCAACCAATATTTCTAAGGGCCTTCATTTTTTTAATATAGTATAGCAAAAGATTATAGATATGGTCAATGTGTGGTAAATTTGCTCTTATTAGTATATTTAGTGACAAAACTTCTTATGATTCTTCCATTCGGTTTTTCTTTTCCTATTTGATAGTGTTGATTAAGATCTGTTTCTTCTTCGTAAAGAATAATGGAATAGGAATCTTCAACTGATTTCGGTTAATTTGAGTAAGAAATTGAGTACAATCACCAAACTTTTCTATTGGATCTTATATATTTGATAGCTAGGTCACAAGTTTTGAGACTTGAGGTACAATTGCTAGATAAATTTTTCCGTTAATATTTTTTACGTTGGCACAATATTTGTGTTGAGGATTGTCATGGAACTTTGGCCAAATTAATTTTAAGACAATATTCCTAAGTTGGGGTCTATCGGAATCAGCCTTTCTACTTCATCCGAGGTAGTAGTATCAATTGCGTACACTTTACCTCTCAAAACCCCACTTTGTTGGAATACACTGGGTATGTTGTTGTTGTTATCAAGCTTTTTTATTTTGTAAATATTATTTATGATAATTATATCATTAGATTACTAAGAGAAGTAGTGGGTCAGAGCGGATTGGTGAACGCTGAATGCAATTTTAATTGCATATAAGTTAATTTGCTAGTAAGTTACAGGACAATCAAATAACTGCTGAAAAATTGCACAGGTTAAACAAATCATCCAAGGAGTAGTAATGAAATAACTGAATCTGCCTTGTAGATTAACTGACACAACCAGTAGAGAGCTGGTTGAGAATCTCAATTAATGCCTCAAAAGAGAATGAACAAAAGGTCAAGTTATATGTGTTGTGTTATGACTCATTGTTTAGCCAATTTAGACCCAAGTTAACTTTGGGCTGGTTGGTCATGATTCATACTTACTGATTTAGTCCATTTGACAGAAAAAGGAAATTATTATTATTTTTTTTTAAAACAAGTAAAATCTTCTACCCACAAACTAGGGTCCAAATACTTTTACTTATAAGCTCTCCGAGACATAGCTCTCTGCATTGCAATACATACTCTCTAAGTTTTAATCATCTTTTATGGACTAAAATGACTGTGTTAAATATTTATCTTAAACTAGCACGAGTATTACAAGCCCCTCAAACTTTATAAAAAGGATTTTTCCTAAATCCGTTTGTATATTAGCTAAAGTACTCTTCACAACTATATATTATGATGATGACATGATATGAGCTCAAATGAAGAAATGAGGATTTTTATAACCAACCCAAACTTGTTGGGACTGAGGAGTTGTTGATGTTGTAGTTGTTGTTGTACTCTTCACAGCCTATCTACCCTGTCTCTTCCCCAACCTCTGGTGACCCCATCCAGCGACCTTCCACGGCTCTACCCTAGCCCCCAAGCTAGAATTGTAAGAATTATCATGCAGTAAGAATATTTTGATTGGGTCAAAAACTTAAGAATTGTTATTCTTTAGTACACAATGATCAAACAGCCTCGGAAAAATAAAGAACTGGATGTATATGAACTGCTATCTAAACCTAGAAACTGATAGAGGTCCAGCATAAGCGCATGACACAAAATATAAGGAAGAAAAGATCATTGTTTTCCGCTATTTTTGAGTGAAAAGGCAACTGCAATTTAAAATTACCAAATAAAAATTCATTTAACTGCAACCAGATCACTTATCCTCCGACCAAAAGGAAACAAAAAGTTCTAAAATGAAAATACTGAATAATTTACCTGCTGATATTTTGAGACACAACGATCAATGCAGGTATTTTCACCCATATATAGCTCACCTTCCCTGTACTTTGTCGAGACACACTTGTTGAAGCATGTATGGGTGAGCCTAGATCACAAAACAAGAAACAAGTTCAGAAATTTTGTACATACGTCTTCTACTGAAGGAACTACACAACAATACTGGGGCCGAATTAGAAGAAAACTGAATGTATGGATAATTAATTTTATTTATGAGCTCCAAGATTTTCTTTTGTGCTGTTAGGTTACTGCAAAAGAGACTTGTGACTCAAATAGTCATGTTTTGGATCATCTTACTGAGGGATGGATTTAGGGAGTCGTGAGGGTGTTCACACGAACCCCCTCGACAAGAAAATACACGGTATATATAAGGTAATTCTTTTATTTTAAAAATATATATATATAAAAAGATTGGCTCAATGGTTCAGGGAGTTCAAATTTTACACTGAGGTTCCAGGTTTAAAATCGTAGGCACTACATTTTTATTTCTTCCTAGAACTCTAGATCCGCCACTGACCTTACTTGTTAAAAAATTCAACTCTATACTCCATCTCCTTCTCGGCCATGCAAAAAATCTGCATACATAAGGAAAAGGGAGGGGGTGTAAGATCACTGTGAAAGTTTTAGCTTGAAAAGTTCCGCATTCAGCATCTCACGTAGAATGCAAATATTTAGAAACTTAAAAGGTAGAATTACTAACAAAAGTGTGATAACCACACAGAAAGAAAGATTCCTTGTAGATAAATATAGACAAAATGATAAACACGTCACAAAAGTAAAGAACCTTCTCCGTGTCAACTTCTGTTGGAAAGTTATTAGCAGCCATCTCTACAAAGCTGTGAGACAAAAAACAACACTTTAGATCAAAAAGTGCAGTTACAGGTCTGATCACAATAAAAAAACAAAGGGCAAAATATGCTAAAGGATCTTTCCTTATAACCGAGACATCCTGAGGGCCAGTGATGCACAGTTCGAAACTCGGTGGATAATGGGACCTCTCTCCTATCCTTCTCCACTTAAATACTACGCTTGTCTGCAGCAAGGTTCGAACACACGGCATGCGCCTAGTTCACTTATCACAAACTACGGTCTTACCACTAGACCAAAGCCCTGACGGCAAATATGATAAAAGAACTCTATCCTAATAAACCCAAGGAATATGAGGATGACGTTCAATCCGTGTAATGAATCTACAGTATTAAGTGTACCAATTGCTACTGCACCCACTGCCTTCAGCTCAATATTGTTTCAAAAGTGTAATTATAGGTCTGTATCATAATAGACATGCAGAAAATGTGCTAAGAAAACTTTAGCCTAAGATGACACACTCAATCACCATACGTTTATGCCCTAAGAACTGAACCTGCTATATATCACAATACATTTATGCCTAGTGGCCAATCAAGTGGATCGAGACCACGAGGTCTAGTTCAAATCCCCTGAGGAAAAAGAAAACACTAGGTGAATTCTTTCCTTAGGGCTGCATATCGGTCGTTTGATTCGGTTTTGAAAATCATCGGTTTTACTTATTCATTATCGGTTTGTATATATGCTAAACCATTAAAGAACCGTTAAGATATCGATTAATCGGTTATCGGTTTATCGATTTTTCATTGTTATCGGCACGGTTATCGGGTTAACCATTAACATTAAACATATCTAATTTGAAGTCCAAAGCTAGTAAGCAACTTCCTCGTAATCATGAAATACTTTTCAAAATGACGTCCCCATATGTTCCAGTTCAATGCATTCTAATTCAGATTATTAATAGAGACTTTAGAGAAGATCAAAGATTCAATGAAAGTTTCTTTCTTGGTTATTTAGGTAACTCTTGAAGTGAAGGGTGAAGCCCAAATATTGAACTTGGCAGAAAAGCTAAAAGCTGGGGGCATTGCTCATAAACTGTAGATTGAACAACCAGAAAACATACCAACCTGTCTTGCTACAAAACCCTATCTAAAATCCATGGTATCTTCATTTTTCAAGAAGCTAAAACTATGTAAATGATGAATTTCAAGTGCAACTGTTAATGTGATACTGACACAAGTTGGCTTAGTTTTGGTGCTATTGAATTAAAATTAGTTTTGCTAATGATGAGCTACGCTATTTGCAGTGATTAATATTTCTTGCTGAGCCCTTTGACCTGTGCATGCAGTTCATCTAGATTTATAATCTGGTGATTCTGGCCAGATGAGCATCGGTCTTATTTTCGTCCATATGCCATGAATAAAAAAGACAAAGGGTCACAACAATAAGCAAAACACGCCCCTTTCTTAAATGACCATTTCTTAAATGCTTTTACATTAGCACTATGCGATGAAAATACAGCAACTAATTCCAACAGCAACAGCAACCAACTAATGCAACACAGCAACAACAGCGACCCAACATCACGGACAAAAACAAATTCCAGAAACCAGAAATTCAATTATGCAAATTCCAGAAAACAGTGAAAAATTGCAAATTCCAGAAACTTGAGAAAAAAACCCATAATTCACCCACCAGCAAACAAATCAGCAAAAAATCCTAAACCCTAAAAATTCAATTATGACAACTCCAATTCACAAAACCCCAAATTAATCACCACAAAAAAAAGTCAACACTTTCAGTCCAAATACTTCAAACAAACACTTAACATAGACATACACCAAAAATCCCAAATCACAACGAACATAAATTATTACCTGTGAGCACAACAACAACAGCCGAGCAGCAAATCGTCTTTGGACGCCTCTACTCTCTTGAGTTTTCAGCAAATGTTAAGCTTGAACCTTGAATCTCTTCAGTTTTCAGCAAATCGTCTTTGACCGTCTTTGGGTCTACTGATATTATTGGTTTGAGAGACAGAGAGAGTGAGAGGCGTAGTGACTGCCTTGTGAAATCAGAAATGAAATTCACCAAATTGTCTTTGGGTCTACTGATATTATCGGACTTTGAGAGTGAGAGAGTGAGAGAGTGAGAAATCAGAAATGAAAATATGAAATGTGATATGTGAATCCCTTTCTCGTTTGGTAAGTAATGACGGTCGGCTGAGCTTGGGAAATAAGATTTAAATATTTACATTACTTATGTTTCAATATTATAAAAAAATCTCAATTCCCTAAACATATTACAAAAATCCACATATATATATAAAATGCTATATATATGGCGACTATGTATTAATAAGGAGAAAAAGTAAAATAATTAAAAAAGTGGAAAAAAAGTATAATTACATTTAATAGGTTGATATTTATGTTATTTATAGAATATTTAATTCATTAATTGGTTGGGCCCATGGAAAGTTAGGAAATGTAATTATAATTGACATATTTGACAATCGGGTTATCGGTAGCCTAATATAAATTTTAGGAAAATTGCCACCCGAACCGATAACCCGATAATGAAAAATTTAAAATCGACACCCCACCCGATAAGTAAAACATCGAATTGTTAACTCGATAAATAAATTATCGATTCGGTTAACGGTTTGAACCGAAATCTGCACAACCCTACTTTACATCTTGCTTGTCTTGGTGGACAGAGTAACTTTATTGGTGGGAGGGGAAGGTAACGCTTGAAATCAGTCGAAATGCATGGAAACTGATCCAAACACCACAGTTATCCTAAAAAAAAATGCACACGCTACCTTGAATTTCGTAAGCAGTTCTATTTGCCCACTCACTAGATCACATTGCCAACTCTCTATGCATATACAGTAGGGACAATGTCAAGTCATCATTTGCTGGGTAACGAACAGGAGCAGAAGCAAAAAATTCTAATAAGGGGATTCAAGAAAATCCAAATTCCATATGAGTTGAATACACTTTAACTACACTAATGGGATTGAACAATTTATACATGTAAAACAAAAGTTCAATTTTTTGTGCTAATTATACCAAGTAACTTTACATCGAAGAAGATTAAATTGAACCCTCTTCACAACACTTAACCCTGCCACTATAAATTCAATCTACCGAATTTAAATGTCGCCATTATGACCTTTTGCCTTGGGAAAAAACATGGACAGAGCCAAAAATTCTAATATGGGTATTCAAGAAAATCCAAACTTCCATAACGAGTGAATACACTTAACCAATGGGATTCAACAATCTACACATGTACAAAAAAGTTCAATTTTTTATGCTAAGTTTACCAAGCAACTTTCCAATAAAGGGGATTCACCTAAACTCTATTCACAACACTTACTAAAAAAAAGTTCAGTTTTTACAATACTTTCCAAGAAAGGGGATTTAATTGAATCCTCTTCCCAACATTTAACCCTGGCACTACAAAAAAACTAAGTTTATTACACTAATTATACCAAGTAACTTCCCAATAAAGGAAATTCAACTAAATCCTCTTCACAACATTTGCCCCCGCCAATTCAAAATAAATTGAGTTTATAACACTAGTTATACCAAGTAACTTCTCAACGAAGGGAATTCAACTAATTCCTCTTCACAGTACTTACCCCCTCAACTACAAAAAAGTTTAGTTTTTTGCGCTGAAGATACGCAACAACCAAAAAGTTTAAGTCATTTATGCTAATTATACCACCTAAATTTTCAACAAATGGGATTCAATTAAACCCTCTTCACAACACTTAACAGTCCCCCACCCCACCACCAAGTGGAACCTATTTCTACTCAAACAAAAAAATGCATAATGATGATATTTTACATACTACAGATATAAAAAGGGGCAGACGATAAACTAAAAGCATATCTAGTAATTATCACAAACTTAATTGACATTCGTATTCCCCGGCAACGGCGCCAATTTTTGATAACGCTCAATCTACAGCTCTCGTAGGAGTGTAAAGCGGTCGTAGTCAAATATAGAACCCAACTGGATTGGGTATCGATCCCACAGGGAATAGCTTGGTCAACAAGTAAGCAAAGATTACTAGACTTTTAGTGCAAGTCTCGTAAAAAGGGGAGATTGTAATGTGTAACCAAAATATTAAAGTAAAACTGAAAATAGCAAAGTAAAAAGAAAGAATGTTTAGTAGGTTGTAAAACAATGAGAATTTAGAAGTTGGGGTTATGTCCACTTTCTGAGTTGTATGTCTCTATTGACTATGAGTTGTGCGGAATTCAGACATGCATGTGCTTATAGAGAATTGTATTCGATGGTAAATCCAAGCGTCTTTGGACCTCAACAAGGACTATTTCACTTTAACTCTTTCGAGCTTAAAGCATATCTAACGGTACAAATTCTCCAAGAGGTTAATCCAGTTACGGTACTAACTTTTTAATAGGGGATGGGACCCTATTACCTTGACATTATCTCTTTTCCAGACATATAACTTTTCTTTTGAACAAGTTAATGCTATACTGGCGTTATTCTATGCATCTGCAGCCACAAGAATTTGAATTAAGATGAAGAGAATAATGATATAAGCAGCATACGTGTCACGAATTCACAAACTCATAGCAATAGATAGTATCTCATAAGGCTTCCATAACCCCAACAGAGAAGTTTAGCTATCCATGAGTGCGATGGAAATCACAATAGACATTATCATTATACCACAATAAAAGATCTCACGTGTCGTATGGTGTGGTATGGCGTTAGGCGTGAATTCCTTGCAAAATAGCGATTCTCTTGTTGTAAAATTAAAAGTTGAATAGATGAAAAATAATGTCAACAATGAATTTAAGAAGAAAAGGAGAAAGATCGAATAGGGGGAATAGGGATGATGGTGGCGAAAATTTGGTTGATGGATGGGTGGATGGTGGATGGATGGGAATTGATGGAATGGGGGAATGAATGGGTGAATTGTGTGGAATGGGTGAATTGTGTGGAATGAATGAAAATCTCTAGCAAAATAGGGTATTTATAACACCCATATCCTATTCCTACTAAGATAATGAATTACTTAACTCAATCCTACTAAGTTAATGAAATACTTAACCCAATTGTACTAGGTTAATGTATCATTATCCTAATCCTAATAAATTACTGCTAGTCCCCAAAGTCTTCAGAATTGTTATTTTAGCTCGGGACAGATTTTTCATGCGCCACTTTTGGTCCTTGACGTCCAAGACTCCCTTTTCTACTTTTGTGAAGCTTTCTTTGGCGTCAAGTTATCCATAAAATCCTGAATTCTGCATCATTTATACCTGAAACTTTGCTAATCATGTTCGTTAGCTCACTTATAGGAAAAAGGACTAAAAGTGCATGAAATATATAATTTGTCCTCAAAACTTAGCCAAAATATGGGTAAAATATAGCACTATAGGCGTGTAACTTCGCCTATCATCAGAGATCTTCTGGAAAAACATCGGAAAACTCATTAACAATGCTGACTGACTGAATACTTAGAGCCTCAAGCTTAGTATCTTTAACTCTGACTAAATGATAGATGCAACCTTTGGAGATAAGATTTTTGGCTTTGAGATAGGAAATAAAATGACTCTTAGGTGATACAGAATGTTCAGACCACTCAAAGACTAGATCATCAGGGAACTGAAACTTAACCACACGAGTATAACAGTCTATGGATGCATAACAAAAGTGGAGCCAATCCATACTCAGAATAAGGTCAAAATCTGCTATGTCTAGCTCTATCAAATTCATAGATATGGATCTATGAAGAACAGTAATAGGGAACTTTTTATACACCCACTTAGCAATAATTGACTCGCCGACTGGGTCTGAAACTAAGGTGGGCTCAGGAATCTCTTCAGAATTTATCTCAAAATTTACAGTAACCAGCGGTGTTACATAAGAAAAATTTGACCTAGGGTCCAACAACATATAAATATCAAAGTGAAAAACACGGAGCATACCAGTGACAACATCAGGAGAATCCTCCTGCTCCTGGCGAGATGGTAAGGCATAGAATAAGTTGTGGTGATAACCACCACCAGCACTAGAAGAAGTGCCCTGAGGAGGGGCTGGATGGGCTACAGGAGCTGGAGCACTAGCAGTCTAAGTCTGTGGGCGAATATTATGGTTCCCCTGCCTAGCATGTGGGAAATCTATAAGTCGGTGGCCAAACTTGCCACAACCAAAAAACCCTCGCTGCTCAGCCAAACACTCACCCAGATGGGTCCTACCACACTTAGCACACCTGTTACTCACACTGTTCTGAGACCTGGACATAGAAGACTTGTTTCCCTGATCTTGTCTGCCTCTAGGTATGGGAACACTAGCTGATAAAGGTGCAGGCATAGATGAAAGACTCTAAAAATGAGGGCGGTTCCGTCCATAGGATCTAGTCTGACCATACTCATGTTGCTCTGATCTAGCTCTCTTGTTTCCTCTTGCTCTATCTATCTCATTTACCTTGTATGCCTCTATTTGCTGGGCATGTATCATTAGACTCACAAGATCCATATCCTTGTTGAGCATATAAGACCTACACTCCTTAAGGATGTATCCAGACACACCTATCATAAACTTACTCATACTAGTTTTGGGATCAGCCATCAAATCGGGAGCATACTTGGCTAACTAGTTAAACTTAAGGCAATACTCCTTAACAATCATGGAACCTTGCCTTAGGTTCTTAAACTCCTCAATATTCTTTTCCCTCATCTCAAATGGGATGAACTTGTCCAGGAATGTATTCTGGAATACCTGCCAAGTCATAGGAGCAACATCTTTCCCTCTATTCTTCCTCCACGCAACAACTTAGTCATAAGCAATGTTCTTTAGCCTATAAGAGGCCAATTCCACAATCTCTTTTTCAAACACATCCATTACTTGCGTGATCTTTCATATCTCCTCAAGATACAACTGCGGGTCCTCTCCTGCCTTAGACCCATAGAACTTGGGCGGATTTATCTGCATGAAATCACGAATCCTAGTAGCAGCTAAATCTTCTCCTTGTGGATGCAGAACTGTGGCGTAGTTATCGGCTCAAACATTCACAGTGACGGCCTGGGCTAGTGCCTGAGAAGCTGCTCGAAACTCAGCATAAGATACATTTGCGTTCAGGGGATCAATGGGTTGGGGTTGCTTGTTATTGTTTCTACAGGAATTTGCTCTTTGCGGAGGCATTTTCTGAAATAAGAGAGCACTAATTGATAGCTGAGAGAGACAACTGTAAGCATGATAGATTCTGAAAGAAAGAGATGGCTTTTTCCTGGAACGTCTTGTAGCCTCTTGCTCATAGATGTGTCGTGCTACACACCAATGATCAAGACTCTACTTAACATGGTTTATCAGACTCCCTAGGACTCCTTAAACTTAGGCTTTGATACCAAGTTTGTAACACTCCGAAAATAGGTCCCAAGACGTCACATGGTGCTTAAGGCTACAAGTAGCCCAAGCTAACCCTTTTTGAGCCTGCTACAACATACAAAGCTTACTTAAAGATAGCTAAAGCAATCTCTTGTACTGTCATATCATAATCATGAGAAATACTAAGAAAATACTTTGTCCGAATGGACCCAATACTGAAAATCTCAACATACTAATAATCTAGTAAACTAGTCTGACAAAGCCTCTACTACTCAATGAACTAGAGAGCCATTGGGACAGAACCCCAACTGACTCGAACTGGACTAAAAGCAATGAAAACATCTACTCAAAATACTGAAATATCTGGAAATAGGACCTCGAATCATGAGGACTCACCACTGTGAAGATGTAGATCAAGGTACTTGAAAATAACTGATGTCGTTAGGACTGAGCACTTGAACCTACATTACGAGAAAATGTAGCACACAGACAAGTATGTGTGTCAGTACTTTGGGAATGTACTGAGCATGTGGGAGTGTATGCAATTTAATAATCAATATCATGAATCTTTATAGAAAATATGCATGCTATTACAGATGACTCACATAGCTCGAATAAAATCATCATAATCATGAATAGGAAAGCATATCATATAAATCACTTGAGTCATCACACTTTATTCTAAATCTAAATTATTTCTTTGTTCATAACTTGTAAACTAGATGAAATCTTAAAATATCAACCTTCAGGACATATTCTTTAAATCATATGAGAACAATAACTTCATTTTCTTTTAAGCATCATGACACTTGGAAATCTTAGAAATCTCAGAATCATAGCTTTCGAAATACTTATACTTTGAAAACTCCTGCTTTTAGCCTTTGGAGAGTAAAAATTCTTCAAACTCAAGAACTTGGTACTTTAAGAACTCAACGAATTGAGACTCTAGAAAACTTGGAAGACCTTGGGGACATTTATGGACTTGGGAGTTTCTTCTAACCGGCATAAACCATGTGAGCTACATCCCTGAAATTGATTTTGTTAGTATATATGTATGTATATGTGATTGAAGATTTGAAATATCAATTGAGAGGGTGGATTATTGAATCTCCCCTCTCCCATTGTGTTACTACTTGATTTTCAAGTTATGGATTCCTAAATTGCATGATTTAAAGAATGAGTCAAAAATTCGTCATGTGGCAGATTTTTATTCGCCCAAGTGGCAGAATTAAGACTGCAAATCAGTTTTAAATCAAATCAATTCTATTATATTATCACAGTTACTTCACAATTTAAACAATTACCCTTCCATGTGTGAGAACTGCTTCCCTCTCATGTGTGAGAACTGCCTCCATCTCCTACTAATAGTCAATTTAATGACAAAAAATGTTCACAACAAAATTCTAAAGTTCTTTTCTTATCTCTTAAATTTGCATTGAGTATGTGGAAAGGGAGGCAAAAAAATTAGACACAACCAGTACAAAACAATACTGTAAGCAAAAAAATCATGTCATTGGGGTTTGATTTACTAATTGTTTATAGATTCCTTCCACATCTTTGGTGACTCACCGTACTGATGTCAACATAAAGGTAGAGCGATTTCTTGCTACAATTTCTATATATGAATTGATTTCAGTTTCTTATTTTAAGATTAAGTCATTTTTCTATTATTTTTCATTTTAGGGAATAGTATGACATTGTGAGACTGAAAATATGATTTTTTTTTTTATCATACTGATTGAAAATATTTTGATTATTACTTTTTTTAGTAAAATATGAGTTGATATCTGTTTTTTTTTTTGCACAAATTTATGTTTGTATTTTGGATGTCAACTTTTCAAAATCGTACCAAATGTCCCCCTTACAGGTTATTAAAAATAACTGGAAGTAACTTCTACGTATTTTGCATTCAAATTTGTTGTCATTATTGGTAATGATATTTTCTTTTATCAGGCTGTTTTTAAAAACATGCACAACTACTGGTGAAATTTGCTAAGTTTTAATGTATTTTCTTAAGTATCAACATTTGTTACGTTGTCAATATTAGATAGTCTTAGCAAAAAAAATTATTAGATAGGGGATCCCGGTTATTACTTATTGTTATAGGTAATACTTGATAGTGTTCTTCTCTCATTTTTTATGATTTGCTTTGCTAATAAGAAAATTGATAAGTTATGTAGCATTACATTTATATGAATTGATTGATGTTTTTATGAAGTATTTTTCAATTAAAATAATATGATAACTTTTTCGTAATTTAATTTAAGATAAGATGAACAAAAGATTAAGATCAAACATAGAAGTTTGTTAGTTTTTTTTTTTAAAAAAATCAGCAATTTTAATTAGATTAAGATCAGACGTAGAAGTTGGTTAGGTTTTTTATTTTTTTATTTTTAAAAAAGGAAAAACTTTGGTTTTAACTTTCACTTAATCCAAGTCAACATCATAATCGGTTGAGTATTTTTAATGTAAAATTGAATATAACTTCTCCTCAGGAATTTAAACTGATTATAACTTCTCCCATGTTGTCTTTTTTTTTTTTTTAATTTAAAAAAGATTGTAACTTCTTCTAATTTTAATCTAATTCTCTTTTACACTTTTTAGTTCGTCATTATCCTAACATAACCATTTCGTAGAAGTCTACACAAATTAGGTAATTATCATTTAAAAATATTTTAGTTACTGAATTTTAGTCAAGCTTCAAACTTCTTTAATTTATATATCTATTTCCTTCTAAACCATTTTTAAACTTTTATCCCACTTTTACACGTTCCTAGGCATTAGGAGAAAAATATTTTCTTTATTACCACATAAAAAAACTTCAAACTGCAATAATTAATTATCCAAATTATTAAAATTATTATTAATTAATTAATTTAGTTGAAAGAGAAAATAGCAGGATAGGCACTGTGGAAGTAGATAGTTTGGTTACTTATTGTATTTAGTGCATGTGTATGGTGTAATACGAATACTACATGTTATTTTAGGAAGCATTTAAATTTAAACAAATCCCCTTAAACCTCGAATGGATTAGTTTAGAAGAAGTTCAATTCCTAGCCAAAAATACAAATCTGGAATGTTGTCTTGCCAGCGACAAATGTTATAGTTAAGACAAACGACAATTATTGCATTATATTAGAGTAAATTAAAAATGCAATACGACATATGAATCTTCTATCTATATCTATTATTTACATTAGAACATGCAAGTAAATCAAAATTTTTGAGTTGCCGGTGATGTTTTTCTGTGGTGGTTGATTCCAACGAAGCTCGTAGTTTCGTTTTGTTGCCCCCCAAAAGGTAAACACACCTTTTTTTTTTTTTAGTTTTTATTATCGTTTTTCTCTTCATCTTTTTTCTTCTTCGTAGTTTGTAGATATAATTTTATTTGTTGGGATTGTATGTTATAGATGGCCTTGAAGGCCCTAGGACGTTGTGGTGTCGATATTCTAATTATTTTCATGTTCATGATATAAAAATGAGCTAGCAATAGTTGTATGTGCCTTTTTTGACTTTATTCTTTAATTATTTTAGATAAAGTTTCAATGTTTGCTTAAAAGATATATTTATGCTTTTTTTTTTTTAAACTCATTGTTGTTGGATACATTTGTTTTTATTATGTAAAGTTATTTTCTTTATGTTTAGCAGAATAGTTAATGTTGAATGTTTTGTCTTTTCACCTTATTCTTTGATTATTTGAATAAAGTTTAGATCTTTACTAGAAAAACGATACCCATGTCTTGTTTAAACTTATTGTTGGTAGATATATTTGTTTTTAGCATGTAAAGTTATTTCCTTTATGTTGAAAAGAATAGATAATACTGATTGTTGCTCTCTTTTTTACTTTATTCTTTGATTATTTTGGATAAAGTTTAGATCTTTACTTGAAAAACAATACCCATGTCTTGTTTAAACTTATTGTTGGTAGATATGTTTTTTTAGCATGTAAAGTTGTTTATTTTATGTTGAAAGAATAGTTATTGTTATTTGTTGCGCCTTAATAAAAATAGTAATTAGTTAAGTCAAGAATTTGTCATTTGCTTACTACTTATTTTAATGGATTTCAAAACCCTCATATAAGATATGAAGTGCTAGCTTTATTTTTCATCCAAGATGTTTATTCTTCTTTGTTCGCATGTTGTCTTTTCAAAATGATAAGAAAGTTCGAACTTTTGCGGCTAAATAAAATTATTTGGATATTTTTGACTCATGCATAGTATGATTGTGAAACTATATTTCACTTTTAGAAATGCTAAACTATTATTCTTATTTTCTTACTCCGGATTGTTATATGTGCTCTTTGTGTGTGTAAAGACTTGATTCATGTCTCTCTTTTATTCATAATGTCAAAAGAGAATCAACGATGTCTTAGAAATATAAACCATAGGTCGTTACGCGTTTTTCCATAAAATGTTGATTGTGATTTAGATGTATGAATTTTCGTTAATGTCGCCTTAATTGAGATTTAGGATTCTCTTGCTTGAAAAGTTAAGCTTTATTTTCTTTTGTTATATGGATTAGTATCTATGTTTGTTAAATTTTAGAAGTCATGAGTATTTTCCTTGTTGCCTCATCCCTTTAATTTCGCAAGCTTACGTTGTTTGTTTCTTGTATTAATTCATTGAATATGACCTTCTTCCTTTTACCTTTATTCATTCTTGTATGAACATAAATCATGAGGCATGTAAGTGGGTGTCTTTGCTTTGCATTTTATTTGTTGACTCTCATTCTTGTGCAAGTATGCTTATCATTGTCATTCAAAAATTGGTTCTTGATATTTTCTTTTGCTTTGAAATATGTCACTTTTATGCTTTGAACGTATATTAATTTCTTTATCTTTTCTTTGCATGCAAAAAATGTCTCGAGTCCAAATTGACTCCTTTCCTCTTGCATTTCATAATGGGTAAATGAGGTTCACCCCTTCGAGTCAAGTTCAAAGTTTAAACTCAAGGTCCACTACATGGCGTGCGGGTGCTAGAAGATAGACGAAGAAGGAAAATGGGTCAAAATCCATTGATGAGGTCACTAAGAGACTTGAAAAGTCTCGATTTTTATTATTGTCTTCTTCTTATTTATTCATTTAATCATTTACTTATTCATTTATTTAGGGCCTCGAAGCCAAAGTTGTATTTAATATAGGTGAAGTGAGACTCGAGCCAAAGACTCGAAAAATAGTTTAGGACAGGTGAAATGGGTTAGAAGCCCAATTAGACTAGGACAGGTCTCGTTGATTTGGGCCCAATGGCCTAAATCCTTTACTTTCTCCTCCCTTCCCCTTTTATGTGTTTATTTGTTTATTAGTTTTGTTTAGACTTAGTTAAAACCCCTACTAAGTCGCTTAAATCTATTTTACACAAGTTTTTTTTTCTTGAAAAAATCAAATCACTATTTCAACAAATTAATCTTTTCGAAGTTAATCAAAAGACGATTTTCAAACAGTTCGGATAACCGCAAGTTAGCGGATGTTTTAGGTGCCTAACACCTTCCTAAAATGTTAATAGGAACCGCTTATCTAGAATCTCTAACTTAAAACGATTTTCCTGTTTTGAATCGTTTGAAGTAACTCTCTAAAGGTTTCTTAATTCCTTTTCAAAATTAAGTGGCGACTCTTCAAAAGTCAAAATTTCCGCAAAATAGAAATGGCGACTCTGCTGGGGATCTTTAACTAGGTTCTAACCAAATGATTGATTTCATCTTTTGATTAACTGTTTATGTTTTCCGATTATGTAAAATTTAGTTATCGCATCTCATGGCATATTCCTACATTATTTAAATTGTTTTGGGGTTTCGTGGATATTCCGACCCTTGTTGTTCAATTCCAAAATGTGTTGGAAATACAAACAGCTTATCAGCACGTGATTCATCTGACGCTGTTCGTATTTTCAAACTCAAGTTGTCCGCTTGAGAATCAGTGTCCAAGCCTACTCTAGACACCGAGGATAGAACAAAACCAAAACCTTATTTTAGGCATATGCCTAGGACGACCCAATATTCGAGCAGGGTATTGGGCCTATTAGAAAACCTGCCCTGCGTCTATTGACCTCGAGTCAATTATAGATGAACCATATTTATGTGTTGAAGAAAATTTATGCCTGTCTAATTCAATCCATTATCCTTTGGGGGTTGGTAAAAAGCTTGATTTGCTTACTTTTGTAAGAAGAATTGAAGCAACATAAGAAAAAAATTGATCGATTTGGGAGGTTGCATCTAAGGCACAGTTTGAACGTCAACGGATGTAACCAATAAAGAAGTGGACAAAGCTAAGAAGGCGAAGGTTGATAGAAGAAGCACTCGGGAGTTAGTATTTTCTATCCCCTGTGTGGGAACGTGTATTCTTTCATGTTATTTCCCTTCCCCTAAAGATTGTATCCCTATTTTGTTATCGTTTGTAAGCATTTATACCCTTTTTGTTTCTATATAAGTTAGAGGTTAATGGATTGACTTCGAGGAATCATATATTTTCTTCAAAAATTATTAGGCCTGAACCCTTGGCTCAAAAGGGTCACCCCAGCTAGGATACGCGTTATTATAACATTTTTATGTGATATAACTGTTTCATGTGCTTATGTGTGTATGTTTGAATCAAAGCCAAGTTTATCCACTATGTCTATGGACGAACATGGCTATGACTCAAACAACTATATGTGGTTATTTCATGTCAAATATTTTTGCATTATTTATCATATACGAAAACTAACACATCTGTCTTTGAGTTGTTTTACTTAAAAGATAATAGAAATTACTCCGTGTTGATAAACTAGAAGAACATCCCTACTTCACCCAATCGAAAACACAGAAAATCCCATCCTTGGACCATCATTCAAAAATGACAGGAAATGACGAAGAAAGCTCACTGGCTATCCGGGATAATATGATAGCGGAACAGAATGAGATGATTGCGGAACTTGCAAGAAAATTAGAATTTCTTCAGGAGGAAATAAATGACACTCGAGAATTGGCTAACTTAGCCATCACCGTCAATGACCCTACTCTGGGGGACACGGGACTTCACTCCAAATCCCTTCCCTCAGTACCCCTATTCTCGGGGACCAACCAACTAACGTATCATCCGGCTTCGCTCCTTCATTTGTCCAAAACACTAATCATGAAAATAATCCAGATGCCTACCATCCACAACCCCACAGAACCCGTCTTCGAATCCATTCCCAAATCCTCAAAACATATTCTCAAATCAACAAAACACGTTTCCATATCCGCAAGATTTACTCCCAAATCCACAAAATACGGCAAACCTACCTTCGAATCCACCAAATTCATTTCCAAATCCGCAAAATCCCTCTCATATTCTACCAAACTACTTACAAGGCCTACATAACCTTCCCAATTTCCAAAATGTTCTCCCCACTTACCAACCAAATTCCCTCCATCTGTAAAATCAAGCCTTCCTTCCAAATTTCCCTCAAGCCATCATATCCCTGATATTTATGAACCCCTTCCTAACCCTGAGATGGACCATTACGAGGAGAAGGAGAAGGAACAGAGGGCCCAATATTAAAGGAATTTACTAGCCATGCAAGAAGAGATCATGAGGATCAAAGAGTCTCATAGGGCCAAGGACCACGACGGTTTGGGGTATGACGATTTGTGTGTTCACCCAGGAGTAGACCTACCAGAAGGATACAATGTCCCTAAGTTTGAGATGTTTGACGATACCAGAAATCCAATGGCCCATCTAAGAAGGTACTACGAGCAACTAGTAGGTATAGGAAAAAAACGAGGTGTTATTAATGCGCCTATTCAGTCGAAGTTTGAATAGTGAAGTCTTGGAGTGGTTCATGTCTCAGGAGTCAAAAAGGTGGACTGGTTGGAGGACATTGGCCACGAGTTTCCTTGACCGGTTCACATTCAACATTGAAATAGTCCCTAATCGGTATTCACTAGATCCGATTAAACAAAAGAGCGTTGAGAGTTTTTGAGATTATGATTTTTGTTGGAGAAAAGAAGTTGTCAAAGTGCAGCCCCCCATGTCCGAGGAGGAAATGGTATTCGTGTTCTCTCATGCTCAAGAAGGAGAATATTATACCAGGATGGTGTCCGCTGTTAGAGCGACCTTTACAGATTTGGTAAAAATAGGAAAATCATTAGAGGAAGGTATTCGGACAGGAAAAATTACCAAAACTCCGATATCATCTTGAACTGCCATGTTTTCTAAGAAGAAGAAGGAAGAGGTATGTGGGGTTTTTGCCAATTCTGTTACAAAATTGAAACAACGGTTCAATTCTAGAAACACTTTATCTTCCCCGCCATCACCTAACCTTCCGCATGCATTCTATGTCCACCCCCAATACCAAACTCCACTCCCAAACATCCCACCATCATACCAAGCTCTACAGCCAAATATCTTTCCCCAATACCCAGTTCCACCTCTAAATTATCAGTCTCATTTCCAAACTACTCCCCCAAATAGCTGAACAAATTTCCAAACACCTTCAAATTACCACCAAGTACCCCCTTCTAAAAACCTAAGCTCATATAACCCCCAGCGTCCAAACCACGAAAAGAAACCTCCCTGAAACTTCACCCCACTACCTAAAATTTACACCAAATTGTTTGAAATATTAAAGAATGCTGGTCATTTGCAACCAGTACAGCCAAAGCCTATCAATCCTAGCTCCCGGTTTTATCACCCTGATCAAAATTGTGCCTATCATTCAGGGGCATCAGGGCATAGTACCGAGGACTGTCTTATCTTGAAACATAGGATCCAAGATCTGATTGATCAAAAGGTCATCACGCTCCAGGCACCTACTCCATATTTTAGCAGTAATCCACTGCCCAACCATGGGGGATCTACAGTTAACATGATTGAAATAGAAGGCGAATGGGCATCTGGCAAGACCATTACCAAGGTGAACTCTGAAAAGAGCAAAAGGGCGGAAGAGGTAGAAAAGATAGAGAAAGTTGTGGCTGCCTTAAGTATCACTGAGAAAGCCCCATTTATAGTGATGACTGCACTGACTCAAGTGTACGCTCCCCCTCTGCCCAGGGGATGACGCTATCATGACGATGTTATATCCCTGAGGAATTGACCAACAAGAAAGATTTACAGAAAAGGCCAATCACTGAAGGAGAGGATGTGGAATTTTGGAGGCGTATACAACCAAAGGATTACTCAATTGTCAAACACTTGGAGAAAACGCCTGCCCAAATCTCTGTCTTGGCACTATTATTGAGCTCGCAATACCACCGACAGGCTCTGTCGAAGGTCTTGGAGAAAGTGTATATTCCCACAAGAACGAGCGTTGAGAATTTGGCTGTGATGATAGGGAACATTTTGGGGAACCATCGCATATCATTCAGTGATGAAGAGTTGCCGTTTGAAGGAGCAATGCACAACAAAGCCATGCATGTCACCGTCATTTGTCGAGAATATGCAATTAATCAGGTATTAATAGACAACGAATCTCGTGTGAATATTTGTCCCCTCTTCACATTGGTTTAAATGGGCTATGATCTGGGGAAAATTCATCAAAGCCATATAAATGTGAGTGCATTCGATGGAGGACAGAGATATACCATAGGAGAGATTGATTTGCACATCCAAATGGGGCCTGCTGAGTTGAAGACTAAGTTTTATGTTATGGATATCCATCCTAGCTACAACCTGCTTTTGGGAAGACCATAGATACACGGGGCAAAGGCAATTTCATCACCCCTTCATCAATTATTGAAGTTCATTTGGAAAGATCATGAAGTATTCATCCAAGGAGAAGGATGTCGAGTGGACCGTCCCAATGGTTATGTGTCGATGATTGAAGAAGTTCCAAAAGGTAGTAGTTTCTATACAGTGAAAATTGTAAACGCTGGGGAAAAAGATTTGACACCCAAAATATCAACGCCTTCTATCTACAAAATGATTGCAACTATGATGTTAAGAAATGGGTTTGAACCTGGTCGAGGCTTGGGCAAGAATTTACAAGGAATTTTCGAGCCTATTGTGATCCTAGAGAGAAGCTCTAAGCACGAGTTAGAGTATCAGGCTACTAGAAGAGATAGGGTTGAGGATGACCCAGAAAAGAGTCTGTTTAGGCCCTTGCCACTCCTGTTCCAGTCATTTCCTGTATGAGAGATGTCAGATGATGATGGTCTTGGGGATGAGATAGGAGATTTGTTTGAAGGATACAATGCTATACCAGAAGATCTCCCAGAGTCTAGCGGGGTGAAGCAGATTGCGCCAGGGGAGGATTTGCAAAATTAGACCTCCACTCCACTCATAACCCGTCACCCATCGTGGTAGATGAAAGGGAAATTAATAATAGTTTTGAAATCGGTGATGATTCAGAGGAGGCCCTGCGATCCACCTTTTATATCTCAAAACTTTATTTTCGTATCTTACTGCTTTCAAAAAAGGCGAGGGCTTGTATTTGTGCAAGTCACAAGCGATGGTTTTGTAATTATTTCTCAAATTTCAATGAAAAGGCCTTCATTCATTTGGAAAACTATATTAGTTCTAAAATGCTCCTAGTCATATGTTTTGTTATTTTCTTGTCATCTAACTCAGCTTGTTTGTCCATTACAGTAACAGTAGCTTAAAACGTACCAATGTTGTGTCATGTCATAGCCTGAACGAACAAACTAATGGGGACGATAATGGTTGGAAGGGCGATGATGAGGAACAGTTAGTTGAAAATATGGAGGAATTTGAGAATCATGAAAAACCAAATTTGGAAGAAACTGAAACAATTAACTTAGGAGATCACGATGAAATCAAAGAGACTGGTATCAGTGTCCACCTCACGGTGCCACAAAGAGAAGAGCTCATCCACTTGTTGTGGGAGTATATCAACGTGTTTGCTTGGTCTTATGATGATATGCCAGGGTTGAGCACCAGCATTGTGTCACATAAATTGCCGATAAATTCTGAGTTTGATCCAGTCAAGCAAAAAATGAGAAAATTCAAGCTAAATTTAAGTCTAAAGATCAAGGAAGAAGTGACCAAAAAAATCAAGTCTAAGGTTGTCGAGGTCATAAAATATCCGACATGGTTGGCCAACATCGTCCCTGTGCTAAAAAAGGATGAAAAGATTTGAATTTGTGTTGAATATAGAGACTTGAACAGAGCCAGTCCTAAAGATAATTTTCCGTTGCCCAACATCCACATTCTCATCGATAACTGTGTGAAACATAAAATGCAGTCATTCATTGATTGTTTCACCAGCTTTCATCAGATACTAATGGATGGGGAAGATGCAGAAAAAATAGTTTTTATTACTCCCTGGGGTATTTATCATTACAGGGTAATTCCATTTGGTCTCAAGAAAGCAGGTGCGACATATATAAGGCCCATGACGATGATTTTCCATGATATGATTCATAAGGAGATTGAGGTATACGTGGATGATGTAATTATCAAATCTCGTGAGAGTTTGGATCATCTAACTCATCTGGAGAAATTCTTCAATAGATTAAGAAGGTACATTTTGAAGTTAAATCCTGCTAAGTGTGCTTTTGGTGTGCCATCAGGGAAGTTACTGGGGTTCATAGTCAGTAGAAGGGGGATCGAGCTAGACCCATCCAAAATCAAGACAATTTAAGACTTGCCACCACCGAGGACCAAAAAAGAAGTTATGAGTTTCCTGGGTCATCTTAATTACATTAGCAGATTCATCGCTCAATCAACAGTCATATGTGAGCCAATTCTCAAGATGTTGAAGAAAAATGCACTGAATGAGTGGACTGAAGAATGTCAGAGAGCTTTTGATCGCATCAAGGAATACTTGTCTGCACCATTGATTTTGGTCCCATCGAGAGAAGGAATTCCATTATTGCTTTACCTGTCAGTCTCAGAAAATGCTTTCGGATGCGTCCTCGGGAAACATGATGAGACCCACAGGAAAGAGAAAGCCATTTACTACTTGAGTAAAAAGTTCACACCATATGAATCCCGTTACACTCTTATAGAAAGGACATGTTGTTCTTTGACTTGGATGACACAAAAGTTGAGGCCTTATCTGTCGTCCTACACAACTTACCTCATCTCGAGAATGGATCCATTGAAGTATATATTCTAGAATGCCATGCCTACAGGAAAGCTAGCCAAGTGGAAAATGTTGCTGAGTGAGTTTGACATTGTGTATGTAACCCAAAAAGCAATCAAGGGGCAAGCCTTAGTAGATCATTTGGCTGAAAACTCAGTTGATGAGGAATACAAGCCACTTCGGACATACTTTCCAGATGAGGAAGTTTTGTTCGTAGGAGAAGATATCATGGAAATCTACCCTGGATGGAGGCTATTTTTTGATAGGGCGGTCAACTTCAAAGGTTCAAGAATTGGAGCAGTTTTGGTGTCAAAAACGGGCCAGCATTATCCGGTAACTGCTAAGTTACATTTTCCATGCACCAACAACATGCCTGAATATGAAGCTTGCATTTTGGGGCTCAAATTGGTACTTGATATGGGTGTTCATGAATTGCTAGCCATCGGAGATTAAGATTTGCTGATTCACCAGGTACGAGGAGAGTGGGCGGTAAAAAACTCCAAGATTACTCCTTATGTGAAGTTGGTTCAAGAATTATGCGGAAGATTCAAGGATGTTGATTTCAGACATATCCCATGGACACAAAACGAGTTTGCTGACGCTTTCACCACGATATCTTCCATGATTCAACACCCAGATCAGAGTTACATCGATCCTTTGGAAATAAGCCTAAAGGAGCAACTCGCGTATTGCATACACGTGGAAGAGAAGCCTGATGGAAGGCCATGGTACTATGACATTAAGAGGTATTTTGAATCTGGAATATATCCTGAAGAGGTTAGTAACAACCAAAAGAAGACAATTCGGCGTTTGGCAAAGAATTACTTTCCAAGTAAAGAAATTCTTTTTAGGAGGACTCCTAATTTGGGATTTCTAAGATGCGTCGATGCGGCGGAAGACAATAAATTGATAAATGAGGTACACGCTGGAGTTTGTGGGCCCCACATGAATGGGTTTGTCCTTGCCAGAAAGATCCTGAGAACCGGTTACTTCTGGATGACTATGGAAAATGATTGTAGTAAGTTTGTGCAGAGATGTCCAAAATGTCAAATACACGGAGATCTGATTCGAATGCTTCCACACGAACTTCACACAATGAATTCTCCTTGGCCTTTCGTAGCTTGGGTCATGGATGTTATCGGACCAATAGAGCCATCGACATTGAATGGACATAGATTTATTTTAGTTGCCATCAATTATTTTACTAAGTGGGTTGAAGCTACTTCATACAGAGTCATCACTAACAAAGTGGTTGCAGATTTCATCAGGAATAACTTGATTTGCCAATTCAGAGTGCCAAAATCGATTATTACTGATAATGGGGCAAACCTAAACAGTCACTTGATGAAAGAAATTTGTGATCAGTTTAAGAATTGTGCATCACAACTCGACAGCGTACCGTCCCTAAATGAATGGAGCCGTAGAAGCTGCTAATAAGAATATCAAGAAGATCTTGAGAAAGATGGTAGAAAATGATAGATCATGGCACGAGTTGTTACCTTACGCCTTGCTAGGGTATCGAACAATGGTTGGAACCTCCACAGGAGCAACTCCCTATTTACTAGTTTACGGGAATGAAGCTGTGATACCCGTTGAGGTCGAAATACCTTTCTTAAGGATTATTCAGGAGGCTGGACTGAGTAACGAAGAATGGGTCCGTGCTCGCTATGAACAATTCATGTTAATTAATAAAAAGAGAATGACTGTTGTATGTCATAGTCAGCTGTATCAACACAGGATGGTTCGTGCCTTTTATAAGAAGGTAAGAACTCGAGCATTTGAAGTGGGGCAACTAGTTCTCAAACTAATATTCCCTCACCAAGAGGAGTACAAGGGCAAGTTCTCTCCAAACTGGCAAGGGCCATACATAGTTCGCAAGATGCTATTTGGAGGAGCTCTGATTTTTTCTGAAATGGATGGCACAACGTGGACCAAACCAATCAATTATGATGCATTAAGGAGATATTATGTTTGAATGACATTCTAGTTTTAGTGTTTTCTTAGTTTGTTTGTAATCACCTTTGTAATAATGTTGTTTGCTAGTGTGTAACTACCTATAATCCTTTCTCTTTATATACGAACTAATTTTGACCTGAATTCCCAAGAAAGGGATACGTAGGTGGCCTATGTCAGCTTTGGTCAACCCCTTAGGATGATTTATCCTTTCCTCTTATGTATGAACTATGTGATAACCTGAATTCCCAACAAAAGGGATACGTAGGCGGCCTATGTCGGCTTCGGTCAACCTATTAATTTCTTTTTTATATCCCTAGCGTAGCCTGAACTACGTTTGAGCTGATTCCTACTTCAACGGGATACGTGGGTGCACCAACGGCTCGGTCATATAACCCTAGGAAATGGAAACTGGGGCAGAATTTTCGAGAAGGAATCTCGAAAATTCACAAGAGAAGATCGACATCCAACAAAGAGAATAAAGATCAGCAAAGACTTCAGATCCACTCAGATTGGTATTAGCTCAAACAAGTTTAAACTGGGGCAGAAATTTTGAGGAAGACATTAAAATTTCCACCAAATGCCGGGACATATTCCAAATTCCCCAGCACCAGAGGTTAAAGCTTTGGAAACCACCAACTGTAAAAAAGTCTGGGTAGACTCAATTTTTGGCTATGATAGAACTACTTGAAGAAACCCTCTAATAATAATCATGAGTTTTGGAAACTATCCATCAGATATAGTCAGAACCGCAAGGAAGACATTCATTGAGCTAGTACATGACATGACTGGCAGAAATTTTCTAAAATTTTACAGAAGTTTCCAAAATTATTTTCAAAATTTAAGACTATTTTCAAGACAACATTTGGGATAGAGTGTCAGGGTGGAAGTCTCAATATGGTGGAATGCCCTAGAGATGGAAAAGAGAAAATCAAGGATCGAAGAAGGTCAACATGGAGTAATTTCATTCAACTAATCATTTTTCTGTGGATGCAGGGATCAATACACAAAATAAGAGTCTCTTTAAAAAATCCCCGAGCAAATTGGGAGCCACAATAGATCATTAATGCCGAAGAACGGTATTTTAGGGCAGCCCCAAAAATAGGTTTAGTGCCCATTTATTGAGGACCTTTTGATTTGTCTATCTCATTTCTTGAGATCATAGGCGACAAACAAAAGCACTTTGTCTTTTTTACACGTATCGTATTTAGAAGTTTCCTAAAAATAGTCACTAGTAAAAGCGACTTTGTGTCTACTAATCATCTACCTTCAGTACAGGTACATGTAGAAAGCAGGACACTGACAAATGAAGCCAGGTAAAATTATTTTATCACTGCCACAATGGCCATTGCATATCGTTGTCGTAAATGACATCACATATCATTGCCATAGAGGCCATTACATATCTGTTGACGCACTAGACACAATGTTGGCGTTGAGGATATCATCAGCATTCAATATCTGTTGACGCGCCAGTATTCAATATCTGTTGATGTGCTAGACACAACGCTGGCGTCGAGGATATCATTATCATTCAATATCTGATGACACACTAGACAGAACGTTGGCGTAGAGGATATCATAAACATTCAATATCTGTCGACATGCTAGACACAACATTAGCATTGAGGATATCATCAGTATTCAGTATCTTTTGACGCGCTAGACATAACGCTGGCGTAGAGGATATCATCAACATTCAATATCTATCGACATACTAGACACAACGTTGGCGTAGAGGGTATCATCAGCATCTAATATATCTGTCGACATGCTAGACACAATATTAGCATCGAGGATATCATCAGTATTCAATATCTGTTGACACGCTAGAAACAATGCCGGCGTCGAGGATATCATCAGCATTCAATATATCTATCAACATGCTAGACATAATGCTGGCGTTGAGGATATTATCAGTATTTAATATATCTGTTGACACGTAAGACACAACGTTATCATCGAGGATATCATTATCTTTTTATGAATTAACATCTGAATACATTAAGAGCACACGATTTGGAGAGACGCCTTCAGGTCGCTATCTAAGGATGAATGATATATAAGATTTCCTAGCAATTGACAATTTGAAGGTCATCTATAAATCATATTATTTAAAATAGGATAGTGTGCAAGATCACTTATGAGTTGATAGCCTGTAGGTCATTCGTAAGCCACAATAACATCCTAACCGAATAGTGTGCAAGATCACCCAAAAGTTGATAGTTCAAAGGTTATCCATAAGTCACAACTAAATCCTTACCGGGGGATATGCAAGATTATCAAATTGATACGTCTAAGGGTTCTCTATAAGCCGCGTCATATCCAAGATCAATTATGTGCAGTATTACTTAAAGACGATCAATTTGAGGGATTATCTATAATTCATATTGTATCCAAGGTCGGATGATGTGCAGGAACACCTGAAAGCTAGCAATTGGAGGGATATCTGTAAGTCATCTCTTATACAAAGTCGGATGATGTGCAAGATTACCTAAAAGCTAGAAATTCAAAGGATATCTGTAAGTTTCCTCGTATCCAACATCAAATAATGCGCAAGATCATCTAAAGATTGATAATTTAGGAAAAATTTATAAATCAATCATCCACTACAACCGGAGAGGTTATCATGCCACATACAACAAGTGATATAGGTACAATAAAGGATGACTTTCACTTTTCAGGCCACAACTCACGTGGAGATATGGTAAAAGACTACATAACTCTTTCATGAATTATGTTTAGTACTAACACTTTTTGCTTGAAGCATTATTGAGAGCATCCGAGAGGATGAAAATATCAAATAAAAACCACAGGTGCAGACGACTTCAGGTAGGATGCAACACAATGTGGAACTCTTTCTTAGCAGCAAAATGGGACAAAGACTAAAGAGGGATGTCAAACTCTTTGGATACGAGCTAAAGGATGATCACCACCACCATCCAACCATAACCCTATTAGAAGGCATGTGGGTATTTCAGGATATTTTGGTTTCAGCTTCACCTTCGGGATATTTTTAAACTCATGCCGAGGGTAACCTTCTCATTTTTTCAAATTCGGGTGGCAACACACTTAGAGTTTTGGAAATTATGTCCAGGTAAGTTCTTGACTATGGATGTGAAGGATCCCACATTCATGGTTAAGAGGTTACAAGCCTTTTTTCTACAACTCGATCAACTTGTCACTCATTTCGAGCCAAAGATGGTCTGAAATAAAAGACTATCTTTTCTACCGATTGAGTCGAACTACAAGCAGTTTGATTCCCTAAAATCTTGGGGATATGTAGGCTGGGATCTATGTAGAAAACTCGACTGCATTTCAACCTCCCCCTAATCTCTTTATTCCCCAGTTTCTTAGTTTTATCAAACACTCTAAAACTGAGATAACTTGTGAATTTTTTGAAAATCGTGCTTTAAATCAAGCTCCATGAACTACAAGTGTCCTGAATTCGCATGTAACCTGAGATATCTAGGAAACCTAATACCGAGGTCTGACCATGACTCTATGAAACTCGTGTGAAAATCAACCTCTTTCAGATTCGAATCAATGGTCGGACAAAAATTAGGAACGTCAATCTTTCTTTGCCCAGGTTTACTTACATCCACCCTACCCAAAGGAAGGTGGTAACTGTTGACACCTAATTTTTGCCCTCCATGACCAAATTTAATCCTGAGTTTCTTCAGTTTTTAATAAACCAAAATAATTATTTCATCCAAATAAAGAAAAAACTTAAAATATTTTTCGTACGTGATTTTGTCATTTTAAGTAGCGATTATATACTATCGTGTTCAGTTATACGAGATTATATAATTTGTTACTTAAATATTTATTTTACAAAATATCGGATTTAATTAAGGCTTATCTTAAAAATAAATTCAAATGATTAAAATCTTAATTTAAATATAATTTATTCTCAAAAATAATTTATTTGGATAAATAAGCATTCATTTTATTAAATCAAGAAGCTCGGGATTAAAACAAAAAGGTATTAATCCTTATCAAATTTTAATTTAATTTAGCCAATCTATTAGATTTGACCATAATTGAAAATTGGTCATAATTGCAATGCAATTCGTCAATTAATTTTTAATTTGGTCAAAATAAATAAATATGGCTAAATTTTAAATTCCAATTGGATTTATATTTTAAATAACCCCAAAATTCTCAAGAACTCTCATAACTTTTACCCAATTTCCACCAAAAAATAAATTCAAATTGTACTATTCCCCCCAACTTTGTCCTTTTCCAATTTTAAAATTCAAAGATTGTACTACATTGTACTATTCCCCCCCCCCCCACATTATCTTCCACTTCATCTTATCTTTAATTTTTACAATCCAAAACCCCCCTCAATGTTTTTTCTCCCACATTGGTAGATGACAAGAAATAAATCTCTATCCTTTCCTCTAAATACTTTTCTCCCACATTGGTGGAAAGGAAAAAAAATACCCCATTCTCTCCTATAAATACTACCACTACTTTGGTAGAGAGAGGAGGGAGAAGGAAGAAAAAAAAGGCTAGAAAGCGGAAAAAAAAACCTTTTGAGCAAAAATAGTTATTTTTATTTAGTAAAAATTTTTGTTTCATAAAGTTGATCGGCTAATCAAAATTTTTGAGTTGACGGCGACATTTTTCGGTGGTGGTTGATTCCAACGAAGGTCGTAGTCTCGTTTTGCTGCCCCCCAAAAGGTAAACACACCTTCTTCTTTATTATTATTTTGAATAAAGTTTAGATCTTTACTTGAAAAACGATACTCATGTCTTGTTTAAACTTATTGTTGGTAGAGATATTTGTTTTTAGCATGTAAAGTTATTTCCTTTATGTTGAAAAGAATAGATAATATTGATTATTTCTCTTTTTTTACTTTATTCTTTGATTATTTTGGATAAAGTTTAGATCTTTACTTGAAAAACAATACCCATGTCTTGTTTAAACTTATTGTTGGTAGATATGTTTTTTTTAGCATGTAAGTTGTTTATTTTATGTTGGAAGAATAGTTATTATTATTTATTGCACCTTAATAAAAATACTAATTAGTTAAGTCAAGAATTTGTCATTTGCTTACTACTTATTTTAATGGATTTCAAAACCCTCATATAAGATATGAAGTGCTAGCTTTATTTTTCATCCAAGATGTTTATTCTTCTTTGTTCGCATGTTGTCTTTTCAAAATGATAAGATAGACAAAGAAGGAAAATGAGTAAAAATTCATTGATAAGGTCACTAAGAGACTTGAAAAGTCTCGATTTTTATTATTGTCTTCTTCTTATTTATTCATTTAATCATTTACTTATTCATTTATTTGGGGCCTCGAAGCCAAAGTTGTATTTAATATAGGTGAAGTGAAACTCGAGCCAAAGGCTCGAAAAATAGTTTAGGACAGGTGAAATGGATCGGAAGCCCAATTAGACTAGGACAGGTCTCGTTGATTTGGGCCCAATGGCCTAAATCCTTTACTTTCTCCTCCCTTCCCCTTTTATGTGTTTATTTGTTTATTAGTTTTGTTTAGACTTAGTTAAAACCCCTACTAAGTCGCCTAAATCTATTTTACACAATTTTTTTTTCTTGAAAAAATCAAATCACTATTTCAACAAATTAATCTTTTCGAAGTTAATCAAAAGACGATTTTCAAACAGTTTGGATAACCGCAAGTTAGCGGATGTTTTAGGTGCCTAACACCTTCCTAAAACGTTAATAGGAACCGCTTATCTAGAATCTCTAACTTAAAATGATTTTCCTATTTTGAATCGTTTGAAGTAACTCTCTAAAGGTTTCTTAATTTTTTTCAAAATTAAGTGGCGACTCTCTTCAAAAGTTAAAATTTCCGTAAAACACACATCGGCTGCGTTAATGGGAAGATACGCGAGGATATGTGTCTAGATACCCCTGAATACGCCGGTGGAGGCTTCAATTACCATTAACTACCACATGCAGCCACTGATCTATAAGGGAGAGGGTTCTTGTCAAAGAACTGTGGTCTCCTAGTCCACACAACCACCTCTTGCTCTTATCCTTTAAAAACAAACCCCCAGAGGGAAATACTGACACAACCATGACTGAGATTAACGCTTTAACCCCGAAGAAGAAGTCAACGACGACGAAGGTCCATGCACAGGACTGGCAAACTGTATCCTTTTGCAGAAATAAAAAAGCAGGGCAAAGAAATCAGCTCCCCGCACCTCGAGGATCACCCATCGATAAGGCCAAGGCCTACGATGAGGTACCAGGTAAGTCTCTTAACCATGAGAAAGCAGAGGCGGCACTGAAGAAGACCTCGCCCTGACGCATATCTGGGTGTCAACCCACTGGGCCAGTCCACGGTGAAGCCTCCAAGTCTCAGCCTATCATAACCAACGCCCCTGGCAGGGTTGTTACTAGGATAGTTAATACTCAGGCCCAATAAATGGCTTTCTCCGGAGCCCAATCTCTAGCTTCTTCATTACATAGCCCAACCACCCTCTTTTTTCTAATCCCAATGCCATAACTTTGATGGGTACCACTCCTCTTAATAACCCTTTCCCTAATAATTTTCCTTATTTCCCTCAAATGGAAATTAAAAGGAAAGAGGCCTCCCTCTGTGGGACACTTAAGATCCACGTAGATAAAGGCAATGATAAGCATGCTCACATGGACGTGGAAGACTCTTCATTTTCTTCTACTGATGGGATGGAGAATGTCCTATCTCAGGACATTGCATTCAACCTTTTATATCCTGAGGAAACTATGTATGAGCCTTCATTTGAATGCAAAAATAGACTCACACAACACCAACCAAATCATCTTCACCACTACCCCATTGTATCTAGATCATCACCCAACTTCTTGGCTTGAAATATGCCTATCGAATCAAACAGTCCCTCTTTACCTAGAATGGGAGGGCAAATCCATTACCCTCCTCATCCAGAACCCCAGTACTTGGCTCAAATAACTATGGCGAGCCTGAACTATGGCCTTCTGTCTTACGGGACCAATGTATAGATGGCCACTCTATTCCATGTAATCATCACCCCAGCCCAGAAGGAGCTGAGCACGGAGGCATTGACCAACATCATTAATCACCTCGGTCTGAGCCTCCCTTTATTCCCTCCATCAGACCCATCTCTAATGTAACTGGGACCAGTTTTTTATCCCCCCTCAGGGGGGCTCGTTTCAACCACAAGTCTGATTCCAGCTCCACCCCAGAACACCTCATCCCCATATCTCACCCTAGAGAGGTAGAGAGAATGAATGCCTTAGAAGCCCTGAGAGCAAGCAACAGGGAAATTGAGGAATTCCTCACACAACTGAGGGTTCCAAGAACAAAGATTCTCAACCTAGTAGATCCTCTAAAGCAAAAGTTCACAGGGCCCTTTCAGAAAATTATGATCATCCTGATTCCCTTAGAGTTAGCAAGTCTAGGTTTAAGGTTAAGTCCTACAAATCTCAGGGCAGAGGAGCCCCCCACAATCCTGCTAACCCCTCAAAATAAGAAGAGAAAAGCATGTGCTATGACATCTACCTCAAACCCAAAGGGGAAGGAAGAGGTAAGTACAATGGACCCCCCACACCCACTCTTCTCCAAAATAAATAACTGTATTATTTGGAATGCTAGGGGAGCAAAAAATACTGAATTCAGGAAGCATTTCAAAGATATGGTGAACATTCACAAACCTTCTATTCTTGTTCTCCTGGAAACTAAGATGTCAGAACACCAGGACCTGTGTGATGAACTTGGTTTTCAAAACCACATCCAAGCAGAAACCATGGGTAACTCTTGTGGAATAGTCATGATGTAGAGAGAGGATATGGTTTCTATAACATCTATCTCCATCTCTAGTCAAGCCATAAATGCTAAGGTTAAGGTTAGTTCTCCTCCTTTCTCTTGGTTTATCACTGTCATCTATGTTAGTAATGAATTTTAAGCTAGGATTGAACTTTGAGGCCAGCTTGCATCTTTTTCTGACAACTATATCTCCCCTGAGTGGAATAGATGGCTGGTCGGGGGGATTTCAATGAGATCCTTAGATCCTCTAAGAAATTTGGAGGTGCCAGGATTAATCATTGTCACACCCCTTTTTTAACTCCAAAAAGAAATATTTTTAAGTTTCGAAAGAGTTTTTATTATTAAAGTGACAAAATGAAGAATTATTTTGAAAAGGACTTTTTAGTATTCAAAACTCAGAGTCTCCACTTGACATGGTTCGGGTGTGCCAAGTCACCCTTGGATATCCTTTTTCAAAATGGTTTTGTCTCTTTTAAAACTGGTTTGCGAACAGAGATTCTGGTTAAGGAATTCTGTTGACCAAGGGAAAGGTGTTAGACACCCCTCGATCCCGTGGTTCGACCACAGTTGCTTGATGGAGCGTATCAGCTAATGACACTAAAAGTGTATAAACCACATAAAACACCCAAACAATTAAACAAACAAACACAAACCAAAACAATCCAAAATTTAGTGTCCAGTCCGCTTATAAGTCCCGAAAAATGAAAAATGCAAAAATGTAAACCTACTCTATTTTAAAATAATCCTAAACTACTTCTTGAACTAAACTCCACCTGACGTTCCGGTCCTTGATCGTGCGCTATCTTCAAATACATAATACTTCGGGGCATTCCCCGGTGAATAAATACAATTCCCTTGGGGCATTCCCTGGCAAATGAATACAATTTCAATTTCATGAGATAAACTAGAAAAGCATTGAACACATTCAACATTCCACTCATTCAATCCAACATCATTCCTAAATTTGCCTAACTGAACTTAAACTTTTGCCTATTCATTCGGTGGCCTAATCCTGATACTGTTACATTCGACCTTCGTATTTGTTCCAAAATAACCGACGACAATAAGTCAAGACTAAACAATATTCATTTTTATCAATTCCTATCCTCCAACCCCTCATATTCTTTTTTAACATTAAATTTCAACAAATTCAAGATTACTATTTCAACAATCCACAACTATCTATTCAACAAAGTCGAGCAAAACAAATCAATATCACCCAATATTTAACCAAATCTCACACAAATCAAACACATATGACTAACTAAAATGAGGAGGTAGAATTGGACCTTTCGATGAGTGATTTTCGTCGATAATAATATTCAAGAAAACCCGAACTTGGAACCTCTAATAAAATAACCTCAACCGTGACGAATCCAACTCGGTATAGAGAAGATTATTGTGAATTCAATTTGAAACAAAGAACCAGTGATAACAATAAACCCCAAAACAGAATCAAGAAGAGAACCAATAAATTCTGCCTAACCGGAGCTTCGGCGAGCGCCAACAGAACAGAGAACAGAGAAAACCACTCAAGTTTTGACAATAGTGATGTCTTTCCGGCGAGAAGCGGCCAGAAAACCCCAAAATCCCCATATCCATTCAACACAAAGTCTCAAATCTCTCTCTCTCTGTTGTTCCCTCTCTCGATCTACTCTTTTTTTCTGGATGATATATTTGGTCAATTTTTGAGTTTTGTATCTGGGTGTACGGTGGTGAATTGAAGAGAAGAATATGATGTTGCCTCTGTTCGGTGGAGCTGGGACGTGTATGAGTGCAGTTCACTGGAGAAGAAAGAATGTAGTCCTTCTATGCATTTTCTCCAAAAATGAGAATTCTGTGTATGTGGAATTGTCTCTCAATATCTGGTGGTCCTCCTCATTTTTTTATTGTTCTCTTTATTTGTGAAGAAGAAATGTAAGGGGGTCACGTGGATGGGGTAGTAGGGTATTGGGTGGTGAGGTGTGAGGTGTCTTTTTTAAATTGGAAAGGTTGTTAGGGTGTTTAAAACAAGATAAAAATTGTTAGGAATTTTGTTAAGGGTTGTTATTTTGTCTTTTGGTAGAAGAATAATTACATGGGTGAAGGTACGCGGTACAGTGGGGTCAAAAATGGATAAATTGGGTTTTGTGAGGGACTAAATTAGGTGTCTACATCATGTCCCCTTTGAATGTAAATACGAAGTGTTTTCAGACAAAGAAGTAGACGAAGAGACAAAATTTTGTCCCCATCATTATTCAAAGAAAGAAGGAAAACCTAATCTTGACTCAAGACTTCCTAAATACCCAAGTTACAATGGAATCAAGTGACAGGTATCTCAAAGGATTAGAGGGATATGGACTATACCGAGTTGGAGAGTCAAGTGAGGTCCCGTCGAGGTTTAGATCCGAGGCTCTGTTATTACATCATAAAAGAAAATTACAAGTTAAAACATAAATGAAATTACAAAATCCTATTTATGCAGCTTATTTTTGACTTGAGTTTCATCACCCTATTCTTCAGACGGGCTCTTAACTTGTAATTTCTGCACCCTGTTCTCCAGGCAGGCTCCTGACTTGTAATTTTTCAATCTGTTAACTTTCAAATTTTCACCTTGTTGATTTGTTTTAAACTTCTTCAACTTGTTGCTTGACTTTCAATTGCTTCGCCTTGTTGCTTAACTTTCCATTTATTCGCCCTATTCTTCGGGCGGGCTCTTGACTTGCCATTTCATCACCCTGTTCTTCAGGCGGGCTCCTGACTTGTAATTTCCTCACTCTATTCTTTAGGCGGGCTCCTGACTTACAATTTCATCCACTTGTTCTTCAGGTGGTCTCCTGACTTACTATTTCATCACCCTGTTCTTCAGGCGGGCTCCTGACTTACTATTTTATCACCCTGTTCTTCAGGCGGGTTCCTGAAATCACATCAAAACTAAAAAGAAAATTATCTCAAACAAGATTATTATAAAGAGATTTCATTTTCCAAAAAAAAAATGAAGTTCCAAGCACAAGAATTAAACTTTGCCCCAGTTTATCATCAAAGGACTTTTGTGAAAGTCACATCATTATAGAAATCAAGGAGAATAACTCGACTAAAAGGTACGTCTTATAGGAATCAAGGGGATGATTCGACTAAAAGGTACGTCTTCTAGGGGTCACGGGGGAATGACTCAACTAAAAAGTACATCTTGTAGGAATCATGGGGAATGAATCAACCAAAAGGTACGTCTTCTAGGGGTCAAGGGAATGACTCGACTAAAAAGTACGTCTTATAGAAATCATGGGGCATGACTCGATTAAAAGGTACGTCTTCTAGGGGTCAAGGGAATGACTCAACTAAAAGGTACGTCTTATAGGAGTCATGGGGAATGACTCGATCAAAATATATATCTTCTAGGGGTCAAGGGAATGACTCGACTAAAAGGTATGTCTTCTAGGAATCAAGGGAGCTGACTCGACTAAAAGGTATCTTATATGAATCAAAGGGGATGACTCGACTAAAAGGTACGTCTTATAGGAATCAAAGAAAATGACTCAACTAAAAGGTACGTCTTCTAGGAATCAAAGGGAATGACTCAACTAAAAGATACATCTTCTAGGCGTCAAGGTAAATGACTCAGCTAAAAGGTACGTCTTATAGGAATCATGGGGGATGACTCGACTAAAAGGTACGTCTTATAGGAATCAAGGAAGATGACTCGACTAAAAGGTACGTCTTCTAAGAGTCAAATAGAATGACTCGACTAGAAAGTACATCTTCTAGGAGTGAAGGCTCAATTTAAGAAGTGTATCACCTAGCAAACGAAAACTGAAATCCCTAGACAAGAAAGTTAGGATATAGCATGATGAATTTTTACCATGATTTGACTATCAAACCTGTGTAGAAACATTGCTTCCTACATTTGTAAAAGTGAGGCATTGCTGCCCTTGATATTTGCTCTGAAGTCCTTACTTTGAAGGTAATATGTTTCCTATTTCATCAAAGAAAATTTGTGAGTTTAAAACATAGTGGTTGGTTTGTAGATTTAGCTTTCGAGGCAATTGCTCTTGCGCTGGTCACATTCAATCTTGCTTCAAAACATTAGCATATGTCATTGACTTGCTGCTTCATTGACCCAAACTCAGATTATTAAGAGTGACTCTGAAATAAACACAGTATCTACGCTTTGTCGTGCTTCTTAGATAAGCCCTTTAAACCTTGGTATTTCCATGAGCTACCAGACTTGTCTATTGACAAAAATTTTGCATGCCTTATTTAAGCTCACAATCATGTCCCTTTTATGTGTTGGTCTTTCTATCTTTCTTTGTGCAATTGAAGAAGTTGGTAGCCAGTTTTAAAATCTTTTCTCACTTGTTTTGACACGAACTTGACTCAAAGATAAGAAGTGAATGACAATTTTTATTTGGATAACTTACTCAAGAGAGGTAAAACAAAAATAAAGAGAAGAAAGAAAAGACAATGAATGTCCCCATTTGAAACAAAGAAACGAAACATTCATCTAAAAATGACAGTCAACTCTAATGATTATGTCATGCATATCGAATTAAAGTGCCTGATCTTTCCACCCAAAATTCTCACAAATTGTTGTTAAGGTAATGACCCTGAAAGTAAGTTGCTTTCTTAGGTCAATTGTATTCGGAGACATCATTCGGCTAGTGGCGCCTTGAAGTGTTTTCGCCAACATGCCTATCCCATTTTTTTCAACTCACTATTGTTTTATGGTGTCCATGAGGATTTTTCATCCATAAAACACTCTTATTCTTATTTCTCTCAACTCACAGTCATCTTACAGTGCCTATGAGGGTTTTCACTGATAAGACTTTTATTTTTATTTCTCTCCTAATTCCTTATGTTGAGAAAAACAAGTAGTTCCCAAAATGCGTCATCATATTCATTGCATGCTTAGCCTTAACATTCTCAAAAATTGATCTGAAGGTCTATCTTTGGTTGTAACTTGGCTTTTGGATAAGGTTAGAAAGAAAAGATAACATAAGGCCCAAACGCCACTTGAAGTGGGATAGGACTTACAACTTTCGGAATCGACTCAAACAATGAGGATCAACTCATACCCCAGTTTCTTTTGACTGGGAAATTGTAAACTTTTATTTGGTTGGACCGAGCCCTGAGTAGGGAAACCTACTTAGATCACCCTCGAGAGAGGAGAATCAGGTCATGCATAGTTCTGGCAGCTTGTTCTTTCACTTGATTCTATTTTTTTTCTTTTGTTGACTCTTTTTCTCTTTGGAACTTTTCTGACTTTATTTTTCTTGACACTCATTTTAATTTCTTTTTCGACACATTTTTTGAATTTTGTTGACTCCATCTTGATTCCAAAAGAGGGGTATGAAATAAAATAACACTAAGGCCCAAATGGGGTAAACAATGGATGACACAATGTTTGGATAGCAAAATAAAATGCCTTTGTCATATCAATTCTTGAAAATGCTAGTACATAGCATGCAATGCGAAAGTGCATGATCAAGATCACTTATGAAATATTTTACAACAGTAACTTGCCTCGAGCATGTGTGCCACTTTTTTTTCTATACTTGCCCAGCATACAACTCCACTTTGTTGTACATTCCTCATGCTGAAGGACTCATGACTTCGTGGAGCTAATTTTCTTCCTGTCCCTTTTGAAATAGATCAAACATTCACTACTTGACCTAATTGAGATATGTGTTTCATTTGATGACCATGTTATTCTCACGATTCTCAAAATAATAGCCTTAATTTTCAAAAAATGCTTTAACTTGATCACCAAATGCCCAACCACTCTATCTATTTTCTCAGATGCTCTCTTTTTCTAACTTTAACCCTCTGATTCAATGATCATGCTTAAACTGGATTTTAAGATCTGACTGTAAATTTCACTAGTATGTCATATCACTAGAGTCAACATAAAATGTACTATGTAAAGAAAACAAACAAACAACGCATATTTAAAACACAAAGAAAAATGGGATACTTCATTTAATAAAAATGAAAGATAGAAGGGTTTGAACATAACGACAAAGGGACAAAACAAGATAGATCCCGAACTACAACCCTGAAATAATTCAGATATTTGAAAATTAAACAAAACAAACTATCAGACCTCTTCCTAGTAGGGGGTGACTTCTCAATTGCTCAGCCTGACAACATAGCCATTGGTTTGCATATCAATATGACTAGAGCTTCCCTTACTGTCAATGTTCTACACCATAATTGATCCATCTTGAATCATCTTTTCAATTTCTTTTTTCAAATCTCAACAATCTTCAATACTATGACCCTGAGCATCAGAATGATATGCATATCGTATATTAGGATCAAAATTTCTTGAACGCCTATTAAGACTGCACCCAAGGAGAGGAGTGATCATGCCCCATTTTACTAATCTCTGAAATAAACTGGCATACGACTCTCCAATTGGTGTGAAGCTATATCTCGACTTCTTCCTCATTTCATCATTTGGCTTGGATCGATAATCAGGCTTAGAAGGGTTTTGGTATGCTTGTGCAGTTAGACGACAACTCTGAGGAGTTAGTGTGTTCCGCTGTATGTAAAATGGGGGTTGAACATATGGTTGTGTGTTATATACTGGATATGGAGGTGGAGGAGCAGAGTATAATGGATTTTGGGAGTGATTATGTGGAGCTTGGGCATGAACTTGGGTTTAAGCCTGAGAGTGACGATAACGGGGTCTTCTTGACTGTGCCCGCTGTCCGACTACAATAGAAGATGCAACTTCCTCATTCTTTGTGTCCCCAACACTTCCTGAACCCTTTTGAATTGCTTGAGTTGTTGCTTCCAATATTACAAAACTCACAATGCGACCAGTCTTAATTCCGTCTTCTATTATCTCCCCCATTTTAAGGACCTCAATAAATGACTTGCCTAATGCAGGTAACAAGTATTGATAATATATTTCACCCTGAGCTTGAATAAATACCTCCACTATTTTGCTTTCTTTCATTGGCGGTTTTACTCTAGCAGCTTTTTCGCACCATCTGATCGCAAACTCCTTAAAACTCTCAGTATTCTTCTTTGTTATACTAGTTATGAATTTTTCGTCAGGGATCAACTCCACAATGTATTGAAATTGTTGCACAAATCCATTAGCTAGGTCATCCCAACTAATCCACTTGTCAATATCTTGGTCAACAAACCATTCCGAAGCTAGGCCTGAAATACTCTCCCCAAAATAAGCCATGGGCAGTTCTTCCTTCCCTCCAGCGCCCCTTTATTAGTTACAATAGCGCCTCAAATGTGCCAATGGGTCCCCATGTCCATCATATTTCTTAAACTTTGGCATTTTAAAGCCAGGAGGAAGGTTGACACTTAGAAACATACATAAGTCCTTATATGAGACACTTTTATGACCCCTAAGTCCTTGCAAGTTCTTCATAGCCTGTTCCAAATATCTCAATTTTCTGGTCATTTCCTCTTGTTCTTCTGTCATAACAGGCTTCTCAGTGTTAGGAGAAAATTCAGGCGGTGAGTGTCGCCGTAAAGACCAGTCAACTTGAATGTAGGTTCGAAAGTGTAATGCTGATCACCAGTAATATCCAATGCATGCTATCTTGTAGTGTATGGAGGCACAACTTGTGGATGAACATCAAAAGTAGGAGCTTCAGGTAGGGGTGGCGTCGCAAAAACATGAACAACAGGTGGAGCTAAGTATATGGTAGTCTCGGATTGGGGAGTGAGGAAATGAATATTGGAAGTGGTTGGATATTATTGACCCGGAGTCGATCCTGATGCATGTTGTGGCATATCAACAAAAATGAAAAATTGTGCATGTGACACGGGAGGCAAGCTAGAAAGATATTCCAGATTATCAGTGGGAACTGGAGGAGGCGGCAACCCATTAGCCCAAGCTCAATGCATTTCTATCATTTGCTGCCTTAATTTCCGAATCTATTCATTAGATCCTAAATTCTCATTTCCCAAACTCCCTATCTGATTAGTGACAAAAAAATCAGTATCCTTGTTGGACATAACGTTCTCTGTTACTTGGTGCAATATGGAGGACCAACCAAAATGCCACAAACCAACCACCTTAAACTAACTGAACAGGAGATAGCAAATGTGTTGGAGTTCAACACTTTCTCAAAATCTTTTTTTTTTCTTTTTGACAAGGTCACCGAACCCAAGAAAGGCGCCTACGTATCTCACTCCCGAGAGAGGAGAATCAGGTGTGCGTAGTTCGTGAAGTCATTCCAAAATGGCCAATTGAACTCTTTGTTTTCTTTTTTTTTTCTTTTACTTGAAACTTTAAGAAGAAAAGAAAATAAAAAATTGTCAAAAGAATTGACGAAAATATTTTTGAGTTTTTCAGCTTTAACATCCCTATACAAAGTGAAATCTATGATTACCAAAGAATATCTTTTTGGGTTTTCAGTTTTAAATTTCATATGAAAATGGACCTTGAACCTATTAAAGAAAAATCTTTTGAATTTTTAAATACGATCCCTGAACCAACAATAGGCTGCCTACGTATCTCACATCCCGAAATAAGAGAATCAGGGGTGCGTAGTTCGTCCAGATTGGACAATTTAGAATTAAATAACGAACTGAACTGACTTGAGAATACGACCATAGATAGATGATGAAAAATGCCGATAAAATCTTTTTTGGGGTTTTCTAATTTGACAATTCACATAAAAATGACACCAACTATGAAAGAAAAATCTTTTTGGAATTTTCATTACATGAAATGTACAAAACTTCTACCATATTTTTAAAAAAATTCTTTTATAAAAAACTTCTATTGAAAGAAATCTTTTTTGACATTTTCAAATTATGAAAGCTTACTAAAGAAACAAAGAAAAAACTTTTTGATGTTTTTGTTTTTGACAAAATGAGTGCAAAAGGTAAAAAATCTTTTTGAATTGTGAAAAACAAAAGCCATAAAGAACACTAAAAGTTACGAAACCCTTTTTAACTCACTTTTTCTTTTCTTTTTTTTTCCTTTTTTTTTTCAAACACACCTTACTTCTAACACATGCTTTCTCAGAATCAGTCCATCAAATGACCACGTTACCCTCAAAGATGCAACATTTAGCACATAGGAATGCTTTAGAGATGAGTCTCCTGCAAAGGGTCAAGTAGACCCCGCTAGGTCTCAATATAATGCACATAAGCATGACCTAAAGGCTGACCTACGTTAGGGTTCACTAACAAGGCTGTTCGGGAGGGCGTATGGTTGATAGTGGCTGCAACAGCTTTCCACCCACTCCATATGTCTAACGGCTCCCCCTCCTAAAATAAGGGTGACTCAACTAGAGTTCGTGTACACGATGTGCACTCCGAGACTTGTTGCAGAAAGAATTGACTCGGGTTATGCAAATGACGCCAGATATAAGACGGTAACACAAAGAAAAATCGTAAATAAAGAGCATGTAGGAACTCAACAAGGATAAAATAAATACAAATGATAACACAAACAATATCTATACACTCTTAATGCCAAACTAAGCCGATACAACTCCAAAAAATAAGCTCAAATTCTGAAAGATTCCCCAGCAGAGTCGCCAAAGCTGTCACACCCCTTTTTTAACTCCAAAAAGAAATATTTTTAAGTTTCGAAAGAGTTTTTAGTATTAAAGTGAAAAATTGAAGAACTATTTTGAAAAGGAATTTTTAGTATTCAAAACTCAGAGTCGCCACTTGACATGGTTCGAGTGTGCCAAGTCACCCTTGGATATCCTTTTTCGAAATGGTTTTGACTCTTTTAAAACTGGTTTGTGAACAGAGATTCCGGTTAAGGAATCTGTTGACCGAGGGGAAGGAGTTAGGCACCCCTCGATCCCGTGGTTCGACCACAGTCTCTTAATGGAGCGTATCATCTAATTTGACGCTAAGAGTGTATAAACCACATAAAATACCCAAATAATTAAACAAACAAACACAAACCAAAATAATCCAAAATTTAGTGTCCAGTTCGCTTATACAGTCCCGAAAATTGAAAAATGCAAAAATGTAAATCTACTATATTTTGAAATAATCCTAAACTATTTCTTGAACTAAACTCCACCCGACGTTCCGGGCCTTGATCGTGCGCCATCTTCAAATACATAATACTTTGGGGCATTTCCCTATGAATAAATATAATTCCCTCGGGGCATTCCCGGCAAATGAATACAATTTTAATTTCATGAGATAAACTAGAAAAGAATTCAATACATTCAACATTCCACTCATTCAATCCAACATCATTCCTAAATTTGCCTACCCGAACTTAAACTTTTGCCTATTTATTTGATGGCCTAATGATGTTGGGCGTATTGGCATGCCTAAGAACCATAATTTACCCATATTTTAGCTAAGTTTTGAGGACAAAACATATAATTCCTGCACTTTTAGTCCATTTTCCTGTAAGTGAGCTAACCAACGTGATTAGCATGTTTTCAGGTATTAATGATGAAGATTTCAGTACTTTGTAGACCTTTTGGTAACAAAAGGAAACTTTGCATAAGAGGGAAGGCAACTTTTGAAAGATTGTGGACTGAATACGATGCATGGAGAATTTGTCCCGGGAAAAAGCAGTATTTTTAAATACTTAAGGGTGCAGCAGTAACCTAGTAGGAATAGGACAAGGATGTTATAAAAACCCTATTTTGCTGAATTTTTCAGCATTCATGCTTTTCAATTTATTCAAGCTTTTCATTATTCAGTCATTATCAATTATTCATTCGACTTTTGGGCACTATTCACATTACGTTCAGACAAAGAAAGCACGGCTCTTGTGATCAACGGAGAAGGGAAAACGTCAAACCCTAGTGGACGCCTAAACCATCTCCATCGCCAAGATTATTCTAGGTTGTGGTATGATGATTATATCTATTGTGATTTCCGTTGCACTCATGAGTAGCTAAACTTCTCTGTTATGGAAGCCTTTTGATATACTATCTATTACTATGAGTTTGTGAATTCTTGATGTGTATGCTACTTATATCATTACTCTCTTCATTTTAATTAAATTCTTGTGGTTGCAAACGTATAGAATACGCCATTATAGCATTAACTTATTCGAGAGAAAAGTTACATGTTTGGAAAAGAGACTGTGACAAGTAAATAGGGCTACCAACCCCTATTTTCACGTTAGTGCCGTAACTGGATTAACTTCTTGGAGAGTTTGTACCGTTAGTTATACACCTCAAGCTCGAGAGAGTTAAAGTGAAATAATTCTTGCTAGTTGGGAAACAATAGGATTTACCATTAGAATACGAATCTCTACAAGTGCATGCATGTCTAAATTCCGCATTACTCATAGTTAATAGATACGTAGAACTCATAAGGTGGACATAACCCTAACCTATACTTCTCATTGATTAAAACCTACTAAACAAAGCATTCCGTTCTTACTTTGCTATTCTTAATTCACGCCAAACCCAAAATCCCCCCTTTTCCATAGAATTTTTGACCAACAGTCTACTAATAGTTGCATACTTAGTGACCGAGTATTCCCTGTGGGATTCGACACCCAACCCAGTTGGGTTCTATATTTGACAGCGACCGCTTACACTCTTACGAGAGCTGTAGTTTGGACGTTATCAAATTTTGGCGCCGCTGCCGGGGAATACGGTTGTCAACTAAGTTTGTGATAGTTACTAGACCCTTTCTTCAAAGATTCTCGTATTTTACTTTAGTTGTTGTTTTTGTTTTATTCAGGTTTTGTTCAGTGTATACCAAATACTCAAAATTCTGGTCAACCATTATTACCTATCAATCCTGAACCACATCGTATTGGCAGAATGGATGCACAACGTGACATTGAAAAAAGGGCTGCTCAACAGGAGCAGGCTCGATTAGCTCCACTGGCAGCAGCTCAAGTGCATCAACAGAATATTGATAACCTAGGGCGAGCAACAAATCCTGATGATGAGGACCTGCGTGATGAGGAGATACTGAATCCTAGGCGTACTGATGAGGTGGTGACACCTGCGAACAGAAGAGATCGTCAAGCTAGATTGAGGCCTGATCTCCGAGCTGTGCAGATTCCGTTTGATGATGATGATGATGATCTGGATGGAGCTGGTGCCACAGGAGCTATTATTCCTCCGCCCTTGGCTCCCAGAGCCAAGTTCAATATCACTAGCACCATGATTCAGTTATTACAGCTCAAGGGGTTATTTGGTGGACTTGCAGGTGATGATCCGAATATGCATCTGATCAATTTTATCTCTACATGCAAGTCATTCGACAATCCTAGCGTTGGACAGAATGTAATTCGGTTGCGCTTATTTCCATTGTCTCTATCTGGGGAGGCAACTTTATGGTTGAATGGGCTAACTCCTGATTCTATTACTAATTGGAGGCAATTGAAAGACGCTTTCCTAGAAAGATTCTTTCCGCCATCCAAAAGAGCACAGTTGAGAGATAAGATCAGCAATTTTAGGCAGCTTCCAATTGAAGCTCTCTAGGAAACATGGGAGAGGTTCAAGAAGATGCTTATGCGGTGCCCAAATCACCATATGACCAATGTCCACTTGGTGGAGATATTATACAGGTCTTTGAATTCGGTGACTAAGCCAGTAGTTGATAATGCTGCAGGAGGGTCATTCATGGACCTTACCTTAATTCAAGCAAGTGATATGCTAGATCGTATGACAAAGCAAAGTAGAGCTTGGCATACCAGGGATTCTGAGGTAGCAAGCTCTACTATATCTATTGGCATGTCTGCAGAGCAGAGGCGTAGACATGAAGAACGCGACAAAGATATGGCGCACATAAAAATGCAAATGGATCTTCTTACCAAGCACTTATTATTAGGGAAGACTTAGAAAGTAAAGGCTGTTGCAACACATGGAAGAGATGAATCTGATACTGAGGAAGAAGCTAACTACTTGAATAATCAGGGGGGTTTCTGAGCCAATGCCCAAGGAAACCAAGGTCGGAACTATTATGATAAATAAGGATATAAGGATCGTGATCAAGGTAGTTGGAAGAATAAGACTGACAGGAGTGGTCTGTATATTCCTCATGGAAATCGTGAGGCCGCAACATCTGGTTCGGGGAAGATGTCCATGGAAGATATGATGGCAAAGCTGCTGAAAGGAGTAGAGGTAACCAATATGAGAGTGAATGAGGTGAAGAACGATTTGTCTTCAATAAATCAATTGGTTGACTCATATTCTACTATAATAAAACAACTAGAGCAGCAATTGAGTCAACTTTCAGTAGCATTCAATCAAAGAAAAGCTGGAACACTACCTAGTGACACAGTGCAAAATTCGAGGAATGATGGATCGTGTATGGCTATTACTACCCGAAGTGGTAAAGTGTTGGAAAATCCATCCAATGACAAGCAGGTGGTTGATGATATAATGGATAATGTTATGGATGTCGAATGCGAAGATGTCGTCGAAGCTGAAGTGAGTGCTCATGATGTTACACCTAGACGTCACCAGCCTGAAAAGAGTGATAATCGGAAGCAAGATGAAAAGAAAGTGGTGGAGAAAACTATTCCCCTTCCACCGCCACCTTTTCCTCAAAGACTGAAGAAGAAAACTGAGGATACAAGGTTCAGTAAATTCATGAATATGGTGAAGCAGCTGACTATTAATGTGCCTTTGGTGGAGGCACTAGAGCAGATGCCTGGATACGCTAAATTCATAAAGGACCTTTTGACAAAGAAGCGGGCAGTAAGCTATGAGCTGACAGATAATGTTCATCATTGCAGTGCAATTGCAATGAGATCTTTAGTACAGAAGAAGGCAGATCCTGGTGCTTTCATTATTCTTTGCACGATTAGATCAGTGGATTTTGCTAAGGCGTTGTTCGATTTGGGAGCTAGCATCAATTTGATGTCGCTATCTATCTACAGGAAGTTGGGGTTGGGTGATCCTACACCAACCAATATACAGCTCGTGATAGCTGATAGGTCAGTAAAACAACCTGTGGGTATCTTGAATGATGTGTTGGTGAAGGTTTCCACCATCATCTTTCCTGCAGACTTTGTTATTTTGGATTGCGAGGTGGATTCTGAAGTTCCCATAATCTTGGGACGCCCTTTTCTCGCAACCGAAAGTGTGCTTATTGATTTACGAGCTAATGAGCTTTCATTCTGGTTGAATGATAAAGTGATCCATTTTGATGTATGCAAAGCAATGAAGCAGCCCAGCTATATGAATGTGTCTTCTGTAGATGATATTTATTATGAGGATGAGAAAGAATTATCGGTAGAGAAGCAGCTTACTGTTGAGCTAATATCTGATGTGCTGTTGAATTTTGAGCGTGAGGAGGCTGCAGAATATGAAGAAACCGTTTGTGCTCTAACAGGAATAAGGTCTTATTCTCATGCTCCTAAGAAGCTGGACCTTGATCTTAAGAATCAATCTTCACCAACAGCGAAGACTTCCATCGAAGAGACACCAGTTCTAGACCCGAAAGAGCTCCCCAGTCACCTAAGGTATGCGTTCTTGGGAAGTGGAAATACACTTTCGGCGAGTGTTGCGGCTGATTTAGGTGAAAAGCACGTAGAGGCTCTCATCTCTGCTCTGAAGAGGTACAAGAGAGTTATGGGTTGTACTATTGATGATATAATTGGTATCCCTCCTAGGGTATGTATGCACAAGAGTCATCTTGAAGAAGATTGCATGCCTACAAGTAAGCATCAGCGTCGTCTGAATCTATTCAGAAAATGATGCACCATCTGTCTCGATGAAGTCTAAGTAATCGAGGTAACTATGTCGTGCCGCGACCATAACTAAGGCACTTGGTGGGAGGCAACCCATCGTTTTTAATTGTTTTGTTTTCCTAGGATTTTGTCAAGCCACGACCCAAACTAAGGCGCTTGGTGGGAGGCAACCCATCGTTCTAATTATTTTTAATGTTTTTGAGTAAGTGTAGGTGCAAGATGGATAAAGGAGGAGATTGGTTTCAAAATTTAATTTAGAAGTGTTGCATGTTGAAGGTGGTAAGTTGGGAATGAAGAAGCAAAGGCTATGGGTTAGGCATTGCCTATGAAAATCTAGGCAACGAACAAGGCAAGGCCTATGTAAATCTAGGCAAGGCCTATGCTATGGCCTAAGCTCTCTGAATCTACAATGCCATAGCATATGCGCCGCCTATGCCAATGCCTTTTGTCTCTGAATCTAGAATGCCATAGCATAGGCGCCGCCTATGCTCAACTAGGCTTTGCAAAAGGCGCCGCCTATGCCAAGCATAGGCAAAGCATTAGGCGCCGCCTATGCTTGCTTTTTAGTCTCCTAATCCGATTCCAAATGGGTCAAAACCCGACCCAATCCTTGTTCTATAAGTAAAACCTTAGTCTTGAGACAAAATCTCATTGTTCACTCAACCTAAGCGCCGCCTACCTCTCCAAAATCTCTCAAAAATTTTCTTCTTGCTCTAATAACCTTACAAGATCATTTTCCAAGAACATCACCAAGTACAATGGCACCAAAAGCACGACAAGGAAAAGAAAAAGTAACCACCTCATAGAAAGGCCAGAAAAGGGGACGAAAAGAACAAGATGAATCCTCCTCTCTGCAAATACCTTGAATGACGATTTGAAGGACAACTCTGGGAATGAGGACTCTGATGATGATTCGGACGCAGGGGGTATGACCCCAGACATAGAAAAGGAGTCCAACTAATCAGGTTTTCCTTATTTATTTCCACTGAGGGCAGTGTGTCCCGTCTAAGTGTGGGGTGAGGGTATTTGTATGCTGTAGCGTACTTCTTTTCCTGCATTTATTCTCGTTTGTAGTTAAATTTTTTTAGTTTTTAGATTTTTTTAGATTTTGCATGAAATTGTTCTGATAGGCGGCATGGTATTATGACTAGAGTTTGTGCAAAAATCATTGCTATTGAGACATTTAGGCTCCAAGTGTGACTCACTGTGTGATATTTATATGGTCTCATTCCTTCATCTGTTGGGTCAAGAGTCTATACTGCTCCCAATAAAGTTGACCATGTGCCTTGTGTGTGTGAGATGATAGTATATTCTGTGTTTGTGGCTGATACTAGAACTTGCCTGGTGTGTATGTAAAGCGAAATAAAGAGTGTGAGTTTAGGAGATAATTTAGGCATTTTTTTGGCAGCCTGTGATTGTTTACCTTCTTTTTACCTACCCGTATACATTATCCTAGTTAACCCCCTTAGAGCCTTTAGCGGTTTTCTTTGACAGCCTCATATGTAGCCTAATCCATTTTTTTTCAAGACCATAATTTGATCCAAATTCCTAAGCGCTTTAAATTGTAAAGTCATGTGACAAAATAAGAGGAAATTGGGCGAGAGTGATGCCTTGGAGTGAATTGGTACTTGAATCTGTTATAAAAAAGAGTGGCTATTATAGAGGTGTGTTATTAAAAAAAAGAGAAAAAATGAAAAGAAAAATAAAAAACTTAATTCTATTTAAAATTGAATAACAAAATAGGTGAGAAGGGGTGATACAATTAAAAGAATGTAGAAAGGTTGTTTGAAAGAAAGTGTAAATGGCATAATGTGATGTATTAAAGCGCTTAGGGAACTTAGTCACTATTTCTGGCCAAAATAGTCCTACCCGTCCCTTAGCCTACATTACAACCTGTAAAGACCTATTTGATCCTAAGCTTAGCATTCTGATATTAGTGGAGCATTACACTAAGGGCAAGCCTATGGTCATCAGTTGCAACATATGAATTCTTTGTGAGAGTGAGAGCAAGGATAATTTTTACCCATGTTTCGATAAGAAAAATACAATACTTGTGAGTGATTATGGGTGATATATTACGTGAGACACACATGGTTGATGAGTTTTGGGTAGTCTTGTATGATTCTTTGTGCCTTAACTTTTGAATACAAATTAACCATCATCATGAGTCCAGGTTGGAGGTTGAATTGTTTGTAGTAGTGATCAGAAAACTACTCTTTGTTAATAATTGTCGTGCCTATCTGGTTGAATATTTTGTGCTGTTACTGTGACACCCTAAGTAGATGGTTATATGGACATGATATTTTGTTCGAGGACGAACAAAGCTTTAAGTGTGGGGTATTGATGTTGGGCGTATTTGCACGCGTAAGAACCATAATTTACCCATATTTTAGCTAAGTTTTGAGGACAAAACATATAATTCCTACACTTTTAGTCCATTTTCCTGTAAGTGAGCTAACCAACATGATTAGCATGTTTTCAGGTATTAATGATGAAGATTTCACCACTTTGTGGACCTTTCGGTAACAAAAGAAAACTTTGCATAAGAGGGAATGCAGCTTTTGGAAGATTGTGGACTGAATACGATGCATGGAGAATCTGTCCTGGGCAAAAGCAGTATTTTTAAATACTTAAGGGTGCAGCAGTAACCTAGTAGGGATAGGACAAGGATGTTATAAAAACCCTATTTTGCTGAATTTTTCAGCATTCATGCTTTTCAATTTATTCAAGCTTTTCATTATTCATTCATTATCAATTATTCATTCGACTTTTGGGAACTATTCACGTTACTTTCAGACAGAGAAAGCACGGCTCTTGTGATCAACGGAGAAGGGAAAACGTCAAACCCTAGTGGACGCCTAAACCATCTCCATTGCCAAGATTATTCTAGGTTGTGGTATGATGATTATATCTATTGTGATTTCCGCTGCACTCATGAGTAGCTAAACTTCTCTGTTAGGGTTATGGAAGCCTTTTGATATACTATCTATTACTATGAGTTTGTGAATTCTTGATGTGTATGCTACTTATATCATTACTCTCTTTATTTTAATTAAATTCTTATGGTTGCAAACATATAGAATACACCATTATAGCATTAACTTGTTCGAGAGAAAATTTACATGTTTGGAAAAGAGAGTGTGACAAGGAAATAGGGCTACCAACCCCTATTTTCACGTTAGTGCCGTAACTGGATTAACTTCTTGGAGAGTTTGTACCATTAGTTATACACTTTAAGCTCGAGAGAGTTAAAGTGAAATAATTCTTGCTGGTTGAGAAACACTAGGATTTACCATTAGAATACGAATCTCTATAAGTGCATGCATGTCTGAATTCCGCATTACTCATAGTTAATAGATACGTAGAACTCATAAGGTGGACATAACCCTAACCTATACTTCTCATTGATTAAAACCTACTAAACAAAGCATTCCGTTCTTACTTTGCTATTCTTAATTCACGCCAAACCCAAAATCCCCCCTTTTCCATAGAATTTTCGACCAACAGTCTACTAATAGTTGCATACTTAGTGACCGAGTATTCCCTGTGGGATTCGACACCCAACCCAGTTGGGTTCTATATTTGACAGCGACTGCTTACACTCTTACGAGAGCTGTAGTTTGGGCGTTATCAAATTTTGGCGCCGCTGCCGGGGAATACGGTTGTCAACTAAGTTTGTGATAGTTACTAGACCCTTTGGTCAAAGATTCTCGTATTTTACTTTAGTTATTGATTTTGTTTTATTCAGGTTTTGTTCAGTGCATACCAAATACTCGAAATTTTGGTCAACCATTATTACCTATCAATCCTGAACCACATCATATTGGCAGAATGGATGCACAATGTGACATTGAAAGAAGGGCTGTTCAACAGGAGCAGGCTCGATTAGCAGCACTGGCAGCTGCTCAAATGTATCAACAGAATATTGATAACCTAGGGCGAGCGACAAATACTGATGATGAGGACCTGGGTGATGAGGAGCTGATGAATCCTAGACGTACTGATGAGGTGGCGACACCTGCGAACAGAAGAGATCGACAAGCTAGATTGAGGCCTGATCTCCGAGCTGTGCAGATTCTGTTTGATGTTGATGATGATGATCTGGATTGAGCTGGTGTCACAGGAGATATTATTCCTCCGCCCTTGGCTCCCAGATCCAAGTTCAATATCACTAGCACCATGATTCAGTTATTACAGCTCAAGGGGTTATTTGGTGGACTTGCAGGTGATGATCCGAATATGCATCTGATCAATTTTATCTCTACATGCAAGTCATTCGACAATTCTAGCGTTGGACAGAATGTAATTCGGCTGTGCTTATTTCCATTGTCTCTATCTGGGGAGGCAACTTTATGGTTGAATGGGCTAACTCCTGATTCTATTACTAATTGGAGGCAATTGAAAGACGCTTTCCTAGAAAGATTCTTTCCGCCATCCAAAAGAGCACAGTTGAGAGATGAGATCAGCAATTTTAGGCAGCTTCCAACTGAAGCTCTCCAGGAAACATGGGAGAGGTTCAAGAAGATGCTTATGCGGTGCCCAAATCACCATATGACCAATGTCCACTTGGTGGAGATACTATACAGGTCTTTGAATTCGGTGACTAAGCCAGTAGTTGATAATGCTGCAGAAGGGTCATTCATGGACCTTACCTTTATTCAGGCAAGTGATATGCTAGATCGTATGACAAAGCAAAGTAGAGCTTGGCATACCAGGGATTCTGAGGTAGCAAGCTCTACTATATCTATTGGCATGACTGCAGAGCAGAGGCGTAGACATGAAGAACGCGACAAAGATATGGCGCACATAAAAATGCAAATGGATTTTCTTACCAAGAACTTATTATCAGGGAAGACCGAGAAAGTAAAGGCTGTTGCAACACATGGAAGAGATGAATCTGATACTGAGGAAGAAGCTAACTAATTGAATAATCAGGGGGGTTTCCGAGCCAATGCCCAAGGAAACCAAGGTCGGAACTATTATGATAAATCAAGATATAAGGACCGTGATCAAGGTAGTTGGAAGAATAAGACTGACAGGAGTGGTCTGTATATTCCTCCTAGAAATTGTGAGGCCGCAGCATCTGGTTCGGGGAAGATGTCCATGGAAGATATGATGGCAAAGCTGCTGAAAGGAGTGGAGGCAACCAATACGGGAGTGAATGAGGTGAAGAACGATTTGTCTTCAATAAATCAATTGGTTGACTCACATTCTACTGCAATAAAACAACTAGAGCAGCAATTGAGTCAACTTTCAGCAGCATTCAATCATAAAAAAGCTGGAACACTACCTAGCGACACAGTGCAAAATCTGAGGAATGATGGATCGTGTATGGATATTACTACCCGAAGTGGTAAAGTGTTAGAAAATCCATCCAAAGACAAGTAGGTGGTTGATGATATAGAGGATAATGTTATGGATGCCGAATGCGAAGATGTCGTCGAAGCTGAAGTGAGTGCTCATGATGTTACACCTAGACGTCACCAGCCTGGAAAGAGTGATAATCAAAAGTAAGATAAAAAAGAAGTGGTGGAGAAAATGATTCTTCTTCCACCACCACCTTTTCCTCAGAGACTGAAGAAGAAGGCTGATGAAACTCCTGAAAAGGTTGATAATCGGAAGCAAGATGAAAAGAAAGTGGTGGAGAAAACTATTCCCCTTCCACCACCACCTTTTCCTCAAAGACTGAAGAAGAAAGATGAGGATACAAGGTTCAATAAATTCATGACTATGTTGAAGTAGTTGACTATTAATGTGCCTTTGGTGGAGGCACTAGAGCAGATGTCTGGATACGATAAATTCATGAAGGACCTTTTGACAAAGAAGCGGGTAGTAAACTATGAACTGGCAGATAATGTTCATCATTGCAGTACAATTGCAATGAGATCTTTAGTACAGAAGAAGGCAGATCCTGGTGCTTTCACTATTCCTTGCACGATTGGATCAGTGGATTTTTCTAAGGCGTTGTGTGATTTGGGAGCTAGCATCAATTTGATGCCACTATCTATCTATAGGAAGTTGGGGTTGGGTGATCCTACACCAACCAATATACGGCTCGTGATAGCTAATAGGTCAGTAAAACGACCTGTGGGTATCTTGAATGATGTGTTGGTGAAGGTTTCCACCTTCATCTTTCCTGTAGACTTTGTTTTTTTGGATTGCGAGGTGGATTCTAAAGTTCCCATAATCTTGGGATGCCCTTTTCTCGCAATCGGAAGTGTGCTTATTGATTTACGAGCTAATGAGCTTTCATTCTGGTTGAATGATGAAGTGATCCGTTTTGATGTATGCAAAGCAATGAAGCAGCCCAGCGATATGAATGTGTTATCTATAGATGATGTTTATTATGAGGATGAGAAAGAATTATCGGTAGAGAAGCAGCTTACTGTTGAGCCAATATCTGATGTGCTGTTGAATTTTGAGCGTGAGGAGGCTGAAAAATATGAAGAAACTATTTGTGCTCTAACAGGAATAAGGTCTTATTCTCATGCTCCTAAGAAGCTGGACCTTGATCTTAAGAATCAATCTTCACCAACAGCGTTGACTTCCATCGAAGAGACACCAGTGCTAGACCCGAAAGAGCTCCCCAGTCACCTAAGGTATGCATTCTTGGGAAGTGGAAATACACTTTCGGTGTGTATTGCGGCTGATTTAGGTGAACAGCACGTAGAGGCTCTCATCTCTGCTCTGAAGAGGTACAAGAGAGCTATGGGTTGGACTATTGATGATATAATTGGTATCCCTCCTAGGGTATGTATGCACAAGAGTCATCTTGAAGAAGATTGCATGCCTAAAAGTAAGCATCAACGTCATCTGAATCTATTCAGAAAATGATGCACCATCTGTCTTGATGAAGTCTAAGTAATCGAGGTAACTATGTCGTGCCGCGACCATAACTAAGGCACTTGGTGGGAGGCAACCCATCATTTTTAATTGTTTTGTTTTCCTAGGATTTTGTCGAGCCACAACCCAAACTAAGGCGCTTGGTGGGAGGCAACCCATTGTTCTAATCGTTTTTATTCTTTTTGAGTAAGTGTAGGTGCAAGATGGATAAAGGAGGGGATTGGTTTCAAAATTTGATTTGGAAGTGTTGCATGTTGAAGGTGGTAAGTTGGGAATGAAGAAGCAAAGGTTATGGGTTAGGCATTGCCTATGAAAATCTAGGCAACGAACAAGGCAAGGCGTATGTAAATCTAGGCAAGGCCTATGCTATGGCCTAAGCTCTCTGAATCTACAATGCCATAGCATAGGCGCCGCCTATGCCAATGCCTTTTGTCTCTGAATCTAGAATGCCATAGCATAGGCGCCGCCTATGCCCAACAATCCCATAGCATAGGCGCCGCCTATGCTCAACTAGGCTTTACAAAAGGCGCCGCCTATGCCAAGCATAGGCAAAGCATTAGGCGCCGCCTATGCTTGCTTTTTAGTCTCCTAATCCGATTCCAAATGGGTCAAAACCCGACCCAATCCTTGTTCTATAAATAAAACCTTAGTCTTGAGACAAAATCTCATTGTTCACTCAACCTAAGCGCCGCCTACCTCTCCAAAATCTCTCAAAAAATTTCTTCTTGCTCTAATAACCTTACAAGATCATCTTCCAAGAACATCACCAAGTACAATGGCACCAAAATCACGACAAGGAAAAGAAAAAGCAACCACCTCACAGAAAGGCCAGAAAAGGGGACGAAAAGAACAAGCTGAATCCTTCTCTCTGCAAATACCTCGAATGACGATATGAAGGACAACTCTGTGAATGACGACTCTGATGATGATTCCGACGCAGGGGGTATGACCTCAGACATAGAAAAGGAGTCTTAATCATCAGGTTTTCCTTATTTATTTCCACTGAGGGAAGTGTGTCCCGTCTAAGTGTGGGGTGAGGGTATTTGTATGTTGTAGCGTACTTCTTTTCCTGTATTTATTCTCGTTTGTAGTTAAATTTTTTTAGTTTTTAGATTTTTTTAGATTTTGCATGAAATTGTTCTGATAGGCGGCATGGTATTATGACTAGAGTTTGTGCAAAAATCATTGCTATTGAGACATTTAGGCTCCAAGTGTGACTCACTGTGTGATATTTATGTGGTTTCATTCCTTCATCTGTTGGGTCAAGAGTCTATACTGCTCCCAATAAAGTTGACCATGTGCCTTGTGTGTGTGAGATGATAGTATATTCTGTGTTTGTGGCTGATACTAGAAATTGCCTGGTGTGTATGTAAAGCAAAATAAAGAGTGTGAGTTTAGGAGATGATTTAGGCATTTCTTTGGCAGCCTGTGATTGTTTACCTTCTTTTTACCTACCCGTATACCAATGTCCACTTGATGGAGATATTATATAGATCTTTGAATTCGGTGACTAAGCCAGTAGTTGATAATGCTGTCGGAGGGTCATTCATGGACCTTACCTTTATTCAGGCAAGTGATATGCTAGATCGTATGACAAAGCAAAGTAGAGCTTGGCATACCAGGGATTCTGAGGTAGCAAGCTCTACTATATCCATTGGCATGACTGCAGAGCAGAGGCGTACACAAGAAGAACGCGACAAAGATATGGCGCACATGAAAACAAGTTAATTCTATTTAAAATTGAATAACAAAATAGATGAGAAGGGGTGATACAATTAAAAGAATGTAGAAAGGTTGTTTGAAAGAAAGTGTAAATGGCATAATGTGATGTATTAAAGCGCTTAGGGAACTTAGTCACTATTTCTGGCCAAAATAGTCCTATCCGTCCCTTAGCCTACATTACAACCTGTAAAGACCTATTTCTTAGCATTCTGATATTAGTAGAGCATTACACTAAGGGCAAGCCTATGGTCATCAGTTGCAACATATGAATTCTTTGTGAGAGTGAGAGCAAGGATAATTTTTACCCATGTTTCAAAACAAAAAATACAATACTTGTGAGTGATTATGGGTGATATATTGTGTGAGACACACATGGTTGATGAGTTTTGGGTAGTCTTGTATGATTCTTTGTGCCTTAACTTTTGAATACGAATTAACCATCATCACGAGTCCAGGTTAGAGGTTGAATTGTTTGTAGTAGTGATCAGAAAACTACTCTTTGTTAATAATTGTCGTGCCTATCTGGTTGAATATTTTGTGTTGTTACTGTGACACCCTAAGTAGATGGTTATATGGACATGATATTTTGTTCGAGGACGAACAAAGCTTTAAGTGTGGGGTGTTGATGTTGGCGTATTTGCACGCGTAAGAACCATAATTTACCCATATTTTAGCTAAGTTTTGAGGACAAAACATATAATTCCTGCACTTTTAGTCCATTTTCCTGTAAGTGAGCTAACCAACATGATTAGCATGTTTTCAGGTATTAATGATGAAGATTTCACCACTTTGTGGACCTTTCGGTAACAAAAGAAAACTTTGCATAAGAGGGAAGGCAGCTTTTGGAAGATTGTGGACTGAATACGATGCAAGGAGAATCTGTCCCGGGCAAAAGAAGTCTTTTTAAATACTTAAGGGTGCAGCAGTAACCTAGTAGGAATAGCACAAGGATGTTATAAAAATCCTATTTTGCTGAATTTTTCAGCATTCATGCTTTTCAATTTATTCAAGCTTTTCATCATTCATTCATTATCAATTATTCATTCGACTTTTGGGCACTATTCACGTTACTTTCAGACAGAGAAAGCACGGCTCTTGTGATCAACGGAGAAGGGAAAACGTCAAACCCTAGTGGACGCCTAAACTATCTCCATCGCCAAGATTATTCTAGGTTGTGGTATGATGATTATATCTATTGTGATTTCTATTGCACTCATGAGTAGCTAAACTTCTTTGTTAGGGTTATGGAAGCCTTTTGATATACTATCTATTACTATTAGTTTGTGAATTCTTGATGTGTATGCTACTTATATCATTACTCTCTTCATTTTAATTAAATTCTTGTGGTTGCAAACATATAGAATACGTCATTATAGCATTAACTTGTTCGAGAGAAAAGTTACATGTTTGGAAAAGAGAGTGTGACAAGGAAATAGGGCTACCAACCCCTATTTTCAAGTTAGTGCCGTAACTGGATCAACTTCTTGGAGAGTTTGTACCGTTAGTTATACACTTTAATCTCGAGAGAGTTAAAGTGAAATAATCCTTGCTGGTTGAGAAACACTAGGATTTACCATTAGAATACGAATCTCTATAAGTGCATGCATGTCTGAATTCCGCATTACTCATAGTTAATAGATACGTAGAACTCATAAGGTGGACATAACCCTAACCTATACTTCTCATTGATTAAAACCTACTAAACAAAGCATTCCGTTCTTACTTTGCTATTCTTAATTCACGCCAAACCCAAAATCCCCCCTTTTCCATAGAATTTTCGACCAACAGTCTACTAATAGTTGCATACTTAGTGACCGAGTATTCCCTGTGGGATTCGACACCCAACCCAGTTGGGTTCTATATTTGACAGCGACCGCTTACACTCTTACGAGAGCTATAGTTTGGGCGTTATCAAATTTTGGCGCCGCTGCCGGTGAATACGGTTGTCAACTAAGTTTGTGATAGTTACTAGACCCTTTGGTCAAAGATTCTCGTATTTTACTTTAGTTGTTGTTTTTGTTTTATTCAGGTTTTGTTCAGTGCATACCAAATACTCGAAATTCTGGTCAACCATTATTACCTATCAATCCTGAACCACATCGTATTGGCAGAATGGATGCACAACGTGACATTGAAAGAAGGGCTGCTCAACAGGAGCAGGCTCGATTAGCTGCACTGGCAGCTGCTCAAATGCATCAACAGAATATTGATAACCTAGGGCGAGCAACAAATCCTGATGATGAGGACCTGCGTGATGAGGAGCTACTGAATCCTAGGCGTACTGATGAGGTGGCGACACCTGCGAACAGAAGAGATCATCAAGCTAGATTGAGGCCTGATCTCCGAGCTGTGCAGATTCTGTTTGATGATGATGATAACGATCTGGGTGGAGCTGGTGCCACAGGAGCTATTATTCCTCCGCCCTTGGCTCCCAGAGCCAAGTTCAATATCACTAGCACCATGATTCAGTTATTACAGTTCAAGGGGTTATTTGGTGGACTTGCAGGTGAATATCCGAATATGCATCTGATCAATTTTATCTCTACATGCAAGTCATTCGACAATCCTAGGATTGGACAGAATGTAATTCGGCTGCGCTTATTTCCATTGTCTCTATCTAGGGAGGCAACTTTATGGTTGAACGGGCTAACTCCTGATTCTATTACTAATTGGAGGCAATGGAAAGACGCTTTCCTAGAAAGATTCTTTCCGCCATCCAAAAGAGCACAGTTGAGAGATGAGATTAGCAATTTTAGGCAGCTTCCAACTAAAGCTCTCTAGGAAACATGGGAGAGGTTCAAGAAGAAGCTTATGCGGTGCCCAAATCACCATATGACCAATGAAGAAGAGAACCAATAAATTCCACCAAGCTGGAGCTCCGGCGAGGGCCGACAGAACAAAGAATAGAGAAAACCACTCAGGTTTCGACGATGGTGACGTATTTCTGGTGAGAAGCGGCTAAAAAATCCCAAAATCCCCGTATTACATTTTTCGGTTCAACACGAAGTCTCAAATCTCTCTCTCTGCTGATCCCTCTCCCGATCTACTCTTTTTTCTGGGTGGTATATTTGGTCAATTTCTGAGAGTTGTATGTGGGTGTATGATGGTGAATCAAAGAAAAAAGATGATGTTGCCTATGTTTGGTGAAGCTGGGTCATGTATGAGTGCAGTTCAGTAGAGAAGAAAGAATGGAGTCCTTCTATGCATTTTCTCTAAAACTGAGAATTCTGTGTATGTGGAATTATCTCTCAATATCTGGTGGTCCCCCTCTTTTTTGCATTGTTCTCTTTCTTTGTGAAGAAGAAATGTAAGGGGGTCATGTGGATGGGGTAGTGGGGTATTGGGTGGTGAGGTGTGAGGTGTTTTTTTTTAATTGTAAAGGTTGTTAGGATATTTAAAACAAGATAAAAATTCTTAAGAATTTTGTTAAGGGTTGTTATTTTGTCTTTTGGTAGAAGAATAATCACATGGGTGAAGGTACGTGGTACAGTGAGGTCAAAAATGGATAAATTGGGTTTTCAGAAGGACAAAATTAGGTGTCTACAATCATAATAGGTCCAACTTGTTTATGAATTGCATTAACTATTGTAGTCGTATCGACCTTGGCTTTAAGGGAAGCAAATTTACTTGGTCTAACATGAGATATAAGAACAGAAATGGCCTCATCCTTGAAAGACTTGATAGATGCCTTGCTAATGACCTCTGGGTCTATCTCTACCCTGAGGCCTTTGTCACTCACCTTCCTAGAATTCATTCTGACCATGATCCTCTTCTTCTGAATTTTGTCTCCCCCCCTTACAATTTAGTCAAAACCTTTTAAAGTTGAGTCTATATGGCTCACCCAGCAGGAATTTCCTAACCTTACTAGGGATTCCTTTCTTGACAATTCCTGCATTACCCTGGCTACCTTGGACTTTGTGGTGAAGGCCAAGAACTGGAACAAGCTCACATTTGGTAATATCTTCACCAGGAAAAAAAAACTAGTGGCTAGGTTAGCTGGGATCTAAAAATCCCCTAGCTACCCAACTGGCTCCTTCCTGCATGGATTGGAGCATACACTCCTGATGGATTTCAACCACATTCTAAACCTTGAGACTGAGTTTTGGAAACTCAAGTCTAGAATCTCTTGGCTTCTTGAAGGGAACTCCAACACCAGATTCTTTCACACTTTTACCCTTAATAGAAGGGGTAGGAATAGGATCAATTCTCTTATGGATAAAAGTGGTAACTGGTACTATCATCCTGTGGAAATTGCCAGCACAGTCTCTATTTTCTATACTAATCTTTACACCATTGAGCATACCATTCGGCATAAGGCCACCCAGCTCAACCCTTCCTCTGTGGGCTCTATCAGCCACCTTGACCATGACCTGCTTGATTCCATCCCTTCCATGGAGGAGGTCAAAAGAGCTGTCTTTTTCTTCAAGCCCATTAAGGCCCCAGGACCGTATAGGCTCCACCCCTTTATGTACCAAAAGTTTTGGGACATTCTAGGTCCTCCTTTAGTAAGATTTTGCTAGGACACCTTTACCTATGGCTCCATGGACCCCGGGGTCAACACAACCTATCTTTGTCTCATTACTAAGTGCATAAATGCTACCACCTTAAAAAAATTTAGACCCATAGGCCCATGCAACACCCAGTATAAAATTATTACTAAAATCATCAACTCTAGGATCAAGCCTCACCTTGCAAAAATCATTAGCCCAAACTAAGCTAGTTTCATGGCTAAAAGAAGGTATACTGATAATGCCATCATTGTCTAGGAATTTGTTGACCATTTCTCAAAAATGAGAGGGAAGCAGGCTAGTATGATACTGAAAATTGACCTGGAAAAAGCCTTTGACAGGATTGAGTAGTCTTTCTTTAGACAAGCTCTTTCTTCCTTCAGCTTCCCTAAAAAGTTGTCTCAGCTCATCTTTTCCTGTATCTCTACTTCCTCCATCTCTATCCTGGTCAATAGAGGGAAGACCCCCTTCCCCCATCCAGAGGCATTAGCAAGGTGACCCTATGTCACCTTACCTCTTCGTCCTTTGTATGAAACTTCTGTCCAGAAAAATCAACTATGAAGTGGATATCCTTCTTTGGACCCTATTTCTATCCACAACAAGGGCCCCTCTATATCCCATCTTTTCTTTGCTGATGATCTCACCCTTTTTGTAGGGCTGATTCTAAGAACTACAACACCATTAATAGGACTCTTCTCCACTTCATCTCCCACTAGGGGCAAAGAGTAAACTTAAACAAATCCAAAGTAATATTCTCTGCAAACTGTAGGTAGGAAGACCAAAATAACGTTGCCTCTATCATTGGCATCCACCCCTCAGACCAGTTTGGGAAATACCTTGGGTTTCCATCTTTTGCAAAAACCTGCCAAAGGGGATTTCCAGTTCATCATGGATAACCTCTCTGGCAAGCTGGCTGGGTGAAGACGAAATTTCCCAATATGACTGGCAGAGTTACTTTAGCTAAATCCTCTTTGGGTTTCATCCCCAATCATATTATGCAATATATTCATCTCCCTAATAGCACTCTTAAGATGATTGATAGGACTTAGAGGAACTTTATTTGGGGAACTACTGAAGCCAAGAGAAAAATGCATCTCCTAGGTTGGGACACCATCACACTTCCTAAGAAGTATGGTGGGCTTGGCATGCAAAGGGATGCTATAAAAAACAAAGCACTCTTATGCAGCTTGGGCTGGAGAATGTTTTCTGAATCCTCCTCCCTTTGGGCAAATATCCTTCTCTCCAACTATGGACGTAATGGGGTGTTAACCAAAAAAGAATCCAGGACTTGGAACAATATCACCAACTCTTGGAGCTTATGCAGGAATGCCTTATTTTGGGCCATAAAAGGTGGAGCTAAGGTCAGAGCCTGGGAAGATATATGGATCCTTGGCATGAACCCTCTCTCCACAATTATGGAAGGTCCAACAACCAACCCAAATGCCCTCATCCTAGTCAATCATATTTGGAAGGAGGGGAATAGGGACTTTACCACCATTTCTTTGAAATCCCTCCCAAGATTATCCATAATATGCAGAATACCTTTCACCAGAGTAGACATCTTACTAAGGACACTCCTCTTTGGAGACTCACAGATGATGGCACCTTCTCCTGCAAAAGTGTCTATCACTTTATCTCCAACCAGGAAAAGGGTCCCTACAGATCCAACAAATTATTCAACTGACAACTTAACACTCCTAATAAGATCAAAACTTTTACATGGATTTTGCACCACAATAGCCTCCCCACCAAGGCAACCCTTCCCATATGAGTACTGAACCTCCATACTTGTTTCCACGCCTGTAGTGACCAACCTGAAGATCAACATCATATCTTTTTTGGCTGTGACACTGCAAAGTCCTTTTGGCAGGCTCTCATTCAGAGATACAAAGGACCTCTGAACATTCTTCTTCCCTAGTTTAACACCACCAACTGGGTTTCAACCTAGAAGAGCTACCTCCTAGGCTACTCTCCTTATCTTCAGCCTGTGGCACCTCTAGAAAACTATAAATGCCAACCTCTTTCAAGGCTCCTCTTCTCCTTTCTGTTTCAGCATACCTTATGCAGAAGCAGTGGAGTATCAACACCTGAGAAACTCTCATGGACACGCTAATAGAAATATCATTAGGCTTAATTGGTCCCCCTCTGCAACCAGTACCTTCATGCTAAACACAGCTGGATCTTTCCTGGATAACCCAAGAAAGGGTGGAATTAGAGGGGTCATTCGTAATGATAGAGGGGATTGGGTAGTGGGTTTTAGTAAAAGCTTCACTCATGATACTAATAACTTCATGGAGCTCATTGCCCTTAAATAGGGCCTCAAGCTTGCCCTCCAACAAAACCTTAAACCTCTTGAGGTTTGTGTAGACTCCAAGGAAATTATTAAAATGTTACAAAATGGTTAGCTGCTATATGACTCAATTTTTTATGAATGCAAATCTCTACTAAGGAAGTTGGGGAATCCTCCAGTCTACCACACGTACCGGGAGAATATTAGAGTAGCGGATCTTTTGGCGAAGCAGGGCTCTTTCCAAGACTTCTTTGAAAGACTCCATGTCTATCCAACACCACCAGCTAGTAGGTATAGTTTTTTGGGAAGATTTCAAGGGGAAAACTTTCTCCCGACTTGTGCCTAGTAACGGGGCCTCTTCACGAGCCCCTTATGTATTTGTGCCTGACTAAGCGTGGCTTTGTAATGAACGTTCACCTGTTTACTTAATCGCATTCTTCTTTTCACCAAAAAAAAAAAGTCATCATGACTTCTTCTTTTTTTCTTAACTGTATCTATTATAAATTTAAATATACATGTAATGTTATCTTTAAAATTACCCTTTTTAGCATTAGAAGATTATCATCTCATATTCAAATAGAAATAGATAAGTTACCACAATTTATAATTATTTAATATTTTCTTAAATTGCATACATGTGTGAAATAATTCACTAAATATTTGATAACAATAAATCTAAACCTAATAAATTGAATGATTGATGTAGAATTTCAAACTTGAACTCATAATGTTCAAGTTATGAATTCACCTCTATTCAATGTTTTAAGAGATGTGGTAAATAACCTATTATAATAGAGAAAAGTTATATTTATGTAAAAAGCTTTTGCAATAACAATGTGTATACGTAATATATACGTTAAACTAAAAGTGCATGAAAACAATAATGCTAGGATAATCATATGTTTTCTCAAAAGATTATATATATATATATATATATATATATATATATATATATATATATATATATATATATATATATATGTATATATATATACAATCAAATCAACATTATGACTTTTAAGAAAAAAATGTCAACTCTTGATATGTTTGTAATTTGCATGAATTAACTAAGAGCTAGCAAATATATAATACATCATCTTTACAATATAGATTATCATTTTAATTAGTTTCAAACTTATATATATATATATATATATATATATATATATATATATATATATATATATATATATATATATATATATATATATATATATATATATATATACTATCAAATAACCATTATGACTTTTAAGAAAAAAATATCAACTCTTGATATGTTTGTAATTTGCATGAATTAACCAAGAGCTAGCAAATATATAATACATCATCTTTACAATATAGATTATCATTTTAATTAGTTTTGAACTTACTACAAATAAGATGTCATAAGTTATCCTTATTGAAATTAAATATGCCAATAACATTAAATTTGATTGGTGTTTTAGTACATTTTGTTGTTAATCCCGAAATATGTAAAAAAACTCACAGCATTATATTAAATAATTTAGTTATCACATAAAATAGAAACACACAAAATACTGTAAGCATTTATTTTTTAAATATAATTATACAAAAATAATAACAAAAGTTAATGTTCAAGAAGAGTCAACTTAATTTCTCAATTAAAGATAGTTTAATTTTTATTTACATAATAAAGTTTATTTTTATCAGAAATTAATTAAACAGAAAAAATATTACCTATTTGTATTCAAGCTTGGATGTAGTGAAAATAAATTAGACCATTATAGCACCATCAGTTATTTGCATACAAAAATATAATTTTTTAAAAAAAAATAAAAAATATGAAGAATGCAATAAATAAATTTGCGAATAAATTTAATGATCAATAACAAAGAAGGAGAAGAAAATTTAACATTATATATCATTGCAGGAGAGAGAGTATATATATATATATATATATAAGAGAGTTTAAAAAGTTAGAAATCTATTCCAACTCAAATTCATTTAAATTTAAAGCTAATATCATATCAGTCTGTTATAAGAAGATTAGGATATTGATTGGATAAATATAGATATAAAACAAAAAAAGAGCAACAATTTTTAGTTCCTATTAAGGTGGAGGATATGATTTAAAAAAGAAACCTTCACACCAATCAAATGACTTATTTTTAATGCAAAATTTCAAAGTAATTTTTATTTAGGTAATTGGGGATAAGGGACGTCTAAGTTAGTTGTTGCTGTTTTTTTTTTTCGTATTAACCCGTATTTTTGGGCTAGAATTTAGACCATCGTTCCTACGCGTATAAACCCGAACTAAGTGATTCCTTGTTAATTTAAGTGTGGTAATTACTCCTATAGTGTGGGAAAACCTTTGGATCTGAATTGAGGTCACAAGAATCCCCTAATTCTAAGACGAGTTGAAAACGATTTCATCGTTTAAGTTTTAGTGGACACTCCAACTTGGATCAACTTTCTTCGATCATAAATTCTAGTATACAATGAATTAGAAGGCCTACTATATATAGAATGAAAGGTCTTCGAAGTATCTTTCTAACGGTACCAATCTCGCCTAAATCTGATACCCGAGCTAAAAGTTATGAGTTTGCAAAGTGGAGTATTTTCCATCCAAACTGGTTTGATATGCCTTTAAAATGCTCTAGCATCTTGGGTGCATTTAAAGGGCATAACACACTGGTTTGATATACCTTTGAAATGCTCCATCAACTTGGGGTCATTTCAGGCCATAATTTTAGGATCAACTAACAATGATCATAACTGTCTGTATATAATGAAATGGGAGGCCTGCTATATATCAAATGAAAGTTATTTGAGTCTTCTTTCCAATGCAACTAATTTCATCCAAATCCAACATCGGAGTAAAAAGTTATGCCCAATTTACTTTAGCATATCAGCCTGTCAACTGAGGGACAGCTGCAACTTTATTTATTTTCTTAGGGGTATTTTAGTCTTTTCTCCCACCCTTATTTAACTATAAACACGGAATTCACCCCCATTTCACCAAAATACACTTTTTTTTTCTCAAATTCTCTCAAAAACAAGGGTAGGGGTTTCCATTTCAAGATCCAAATCTCAAAGATTTTTCCATCAATCTTCCCAAATCAAGCATCAAGGTATGTTAAGTGTTCATCCTGGGATATCCTTCCACCCTTGAAGTTCAAGAATTTCTTTTGAACTACAAGTTAGTTTATTTTATAGATCTTACATTAAATCTAAGTTAATCTTTATTATGATGTTAAATTGTGTGTTAATTCCATGAGTTATCCCAAGGTTCATGAAAACTAGCTAATTGTGGTATGATTTATATGAACTCAAGTGGAACTCTAGAATTACAAGTTGGATGTTGTATCCATGATATTGTTATATGTAAATTGATGTATGAAATTCCCATGTTTCCCATGTGTGTTAAACTATGACCCTCTTATGTTGAAATCCTTGAATAGTGAATTGGTTGTTGTAGTCATAATGTATTAGTATGTTATTCATGTCCAAGTATAAGATTACGCCTCTCATGTGTTTGTAAAAATACTCATGTGAATGAATCGTACTTTGTGATCCATTGGTGATCTAAATAATGAAATTCATGCTAACACTGTATGATCAAAATGACTCCCATGTTAAAGCTATACCTTGCAAGTATTTGATGAATTGTTTGGAAGAGTTAAGTAATAAAATTATATCATGTTAGTATGTATACAAGTTCATGTCATGGAAGTGTTTGTCAAAATGCCCCAATGAATGATTGATGACAAAGTATATAGTTATCATGTCTTTAAGATTTGCTCTATGTATGTTTCTTTATGCTATCGAGTCCTGGGGGTATTTAATATTCAACAATTTAGCTGTGTACCTAGAGCCAATGTCAGTTTTCAAGATACTCTCAGGCAAGCCATAATCAGTAAAACTCAGTCAGTTACATGGCTCAGGAAAAACTCAGTAAATTCAGTATCAGTCCAGTCCCATTCAGTACTCAATAATCTCAGTAAACCTAGTATTAGTACAGTCCAGTTCAGTATTAAGTTCAGAACTCAGTAGTATTCAGTATTCAGTATGGACCTCAGTAAACTCAATTAGTTAACAGAATTTAGTAACATTCCATCATTCAACAGAACTTAGTGAACTCAGTTCGGTTCAACACATTATAATCAGTTCAATGCCTATTCATTTAGGAGTAGGATTCAGCACCGAGCGAGAGTAAGGATGACAGTTTTTCCATCAGATAGGCAGAGTCATTAGTAGCAATCCTTGTACTCTAGAACTGCATAGCCAGCGTAGGATGAGGAGCCACCCATCAGACTAGGCTTGACTACCTACCAGGGGTCACCCGTCAGAATAGGCTTAACTCCGCCCAGGTGTCACCCGTTAGTTAGGCTTGGCATCCTGGTTTATCTTATATAAGTGTCCGTGGCAAGGTATTAGCACCCTTCCAGCTGGGGTTACGGGTTAAACCCCAATCAATTTAGAAAGGGGCATATCGGTTAGATGATTACCTCCCACAGTTTCAATTTTAGATTTAATCTTCAGAATAGAGCTCAATTCAGTTCAACAGAAATCAAGAATGTCAGACACAATCATTCAGCTTAGTAAAGAACTCAGATAGTTCTATAGATTCAGGATTGTCAAATATAGTCGCTTATCTCAGTATAGAACCCAGATAGTTCTATAGATTCAGGACTGTCAGAATCAGTCACTTAGTTCTCAGTTATTAGTAATACAGTATCAGCAGACTCAGTTATCAGTTATCAGTAATACAATCCGTAGACTCAATTATCAGTTACAGTTTACATAAGTTAAATCAGTGTACAGAATCCAGTATCCAGTGTTATCACGATCTCAGTTGCAGTTTACATATTCATGCATGTACTCTCATTCAGTTATACTCATGTCATTTAGTCAGTATTGTTTATGCATGTGAACCCATGCATTTCAGCCTACCTCACTTAGCATACCAGTACATTCAAAGTACTGACGCATACTTTTCTCTTGCGCTATGGTGTCTTATATCGTAGGTTCAGACACTTGGACTCCTGACCGTTCTTAGTAGCCCAGATCATCAACAACAGACTTTGTGGTGAGTCCTTATAGTTCAAGGACGTGGTTATTCTCATTATTTTCAGTTAGTTATTTCAGCAGCCGGAGTTAGTTGGGGTCTTGTCCCATCAACTCCTCAGTCAGACAGTTAGAGGCTTTCAAACTAGATATTCAGCAGTTTGCAGTTTTACAGATGTTTCAGTTTTGGTATTGATATACCGTACTTTCAGATGTTATGTTTTATTAGTATTTCAGATATTTGAACCTTATGGCGTTTCAGCCATGTTTTTGCATTTTACAGTATATTATTCAGTGCTCAGTTACATATATCAGTCATGGGTTAGCTTGTGGTTCCTCGGGATTATAAACACCATGTAGCGTCCGGGATACCAGATTCGGGGCGTTACAGTTTTTTTATTATTATTCTTATTCTTATTCTTATTATTATTATTATTAATAATAATAATAATAATAATAAAGTTACTACGCAGTGGCGGATCTACACTATGGTCAGTTGGTTCATCTGAACCCCCTTCGGCGAAAAATTATATTATATATACATGGTTAAAAATATTTTTTATGTATATATATTAGGTGTTGAACCCCCTTCAATTATTTTTTATATTCACCCATGAACCCCTTAGCGAAAATTCTGGCTCCGCCACTACTACTATGTACTTTCTGGTTTATTAGTATATTGTCACTACTACTATTTCAATATTTATTAATTTATTATTATTATTAGTACTACTACTAAACATAATTCGTACTACTATTTTTGTACTATTATTTATTGCTGTTATATTATATTTTTATTTTTTAGTTAACTTTTAACTAAATAATATTTAGATATATTTTATAACATTTAAATGTTAAATGAGATAAATCTATAAAAGAGTAAAAATTTATTTAGAATTTTTCAACCATGAGTTTTTATTTTTATGCTAATGATTTTTTTTTAAAATAAAGGATGATGTATTTTTAAATTCAAATACTTTCAAAATGTAGATTGTCACTTGGCTAATTGTGGTGTTTCGTCCTCTGCTTTATAATTTATATAGATAGATATAAACTTTTATAGTTTCTTTTAAATTTCAAATTCTCAGTTACTTGAAGTTTTTACCGTTTTTAATTGTTAAGTGTTACAGAATAATTTAAAGACCAAAAATTAGGAACTTTGAAATTTTTTTAAGTATTTACTTTTATTTTTAACAGCTTTTTTTAAAGTTCAAATTTGCAGTTTAAATTTTTACTATATTTTAATTATCATTTTTACTGTGTTTTAATTGGTAAGTGTTACACAATAATTAAAAGACCGAAATAATAATAGGAACTTTAAAAAAATTTTACACTTTTTATTTATAAAAATTAAGTGATTTTACATGTGGATTCCCACTTTCCATGTCTCATTTGCTCCACGAAATTCTTATATGTATGTTATGATTTTATTTTTACAGTAAACTAATTACAATTTTCATAATATTTGTATATCTCGATTTAATATAGTTTATCAAATAGAGGTTTCTTCCCGCATGAAAACTAATTTTCAGTTTCAACCCTTTTTCAGTTTCAAATTTTTAATATTAATGAATCTATTTATAAATCTATTTATCAGCTCAGTTATCTGCACCCCCTACAAATGGTATCAGAGCCCAGTAATTTAAAAGATACGGAAGTGATATACGTGTTAGATAAATTAGTTAAGTTAGATTTAAATTTAGTTAAGATTAGATTTAGTTATTTATTAAATTAATTATGAGAAGACCATTTAAAAATAAAGAAGCTTTTAGAAAAATTAAAGAAAATTTAGTTAGTAATTATTCAGAATATATAGGTTTAAATAAAACAAAAGAAAATCCACAAAGATTATCCTATTTAATTACATTAATATCTAGTATTGAAGCAAAATTAATAATCCATTTAAAATCTAGAAGAATGAGACATATACCACCTAATTATGATAAAATTAGATTTAGATATCCACCAAAATATTATAAACACAATTTAAATGAATAAAGAGCAAAAATACAAAGAATTAAAAAAATTTATCTCTGAAAAACGTAAAGAATTAAAAATAAGAAAAGAAAGATTACATTATAATATATTTGCCGGAGTTAGTAAAAATTCAATAAATATACAAAAAGATGAAATATCCAAACTAGAATCACAAATAGATAGTTTAGAATATATATATCAACATGAACTATTTACAATAAAATGAATAAAGAAGAATTTATAATAGATGAAAAAATATACGAAAATCACGAAGGTACAAAAATAAAAATAGTATTTTCTAATCTAGGAAGAAGGTATAAGAAAATAGGAGAATATTTATATTTAATGTTAGAAAAAGAAGAATTAAAATTAGAAGATAAATTAACAGCAATGGTAAGAATAGAAAAAGAAAATGAAGAAATAGATAGAAAAAAGGAAATAGAAAAAATTAAACAACAATCTACGGAAGAAATACGAAAAATAGAAGAAACTAAAAATAGTAGAATTGTTGAATTAGAAAAAGAATTACAAATGTTAAAAGATTTATACAAACAAAGACAAAAAGAAAAAGAAGAAAAAGATAAAGAACAAAAATTAATAAACGAGATAAATCAATTTAAAGAAAAATTAGAAATAAATAATATAGAGGTAGAAGAAACGGATAATTATGATTCAGAAGATAGTGAAACATATACGGAAATATTAACAAATATAAAAGATTTAGAAATTAACGAAAAACAAGAAAGAATTAATCAGGAAAACTTGGAAAATAATGATACAGAAATAAATACTCTTGACAAAAAAGAAGATGAAAATCCAATACCCAAAACAACAGAAATAAGAAAACCTATATATTATAAAAATAAATTTAAAAGATATAATGAATATGACAAATGGACACCAAAACAAATAGTTAATAAAAATTATAACTTTTTAGATCTAGACTGTGTAATAGATACAGAAAAAACAATACAATTATGGATAGGATATATGACAAAACAATTATTAAATAATAATATAAACATAACAGATGCACCAGAATACATAGAAAAAACACTAATAGGATCAGTAAAATTATGGTTTACAAATTTAACTGAAAATAGTAAGAAAGTATTAAGAGCTAATAAACCTATGGAAGGAGCAGCATCAACAACAACAAAATTAACACCTATAGAATTATTGAAAAAATATGAAACAGCTATAAAAGATGAATTTGGTAGTATGACAACATTAGAAGAAGAACAAGATGAAGAAAAAGATACAAATAGGAATTTAATGATAAAATTAACAATATGTAATATGTGTTATATAGATGAATATACTTGCGCATTTAAAGAATATTATTATAAAGGAGCATATAGTATAGAAGAAAGTAGAGAAATAAGAAAATTATACTTTAATAAATTACCCGAATCATTTAGTTCAAAAATAATAAAAAGTTGGGAAGAAGCAAAAATAGTAGATACATTAGGAGCTAGAATAAAATTTTTACAACAATGGTATAGAAAGCTATGTGAAAAATATAGAGAAGAATTAAAAATGGAAAAAACCTTAATAAGAAATTTAGCATGTTGCAAAAATAAAATAGCACCCCAATTTGGATGCGAAGAAAGATATTATAAGAAAAGAAAAAGACATAAGAAATATAAGAAATATAAAAAATCAAAATATAAATATAAGAAACTAAGAAAAAGATATTATGTAAAAAATTACAAAAATAAAAGACCATATAGAAAGAAAAAATCTATAAAAGAATGTACATGTTATAATTGTGGAAAGTTAGGACATTTAGCTAGAGATTGTAAATTACCTAAAAATCCAAAAAATAAACAAATATCCGAAATAAAAATAGAAAATACAGAATATATGCAAATAGATTATATAGCTTATGAACTAGAAAGTGAAGATAGTATATATGAAATTTCAGAAAACGACACAGATACTGAAATAGATAGTGAGATAGAGGAATCAAATGACTGAAGAAGATATAAAAATAATAACAAAGGAAGAATATTTAAATGATGAAGGAACAGAACAAAAGATAATATTTGACAGTAATATATTTGATGAAATAAAAGGAAAAGAGTTAGATTTAAGTGTAGAAAAAATATTTAAAATACCAACAATAAAAAATATTTTAGTAGGAAAAAAGATGAATATTATGTAGTATGCCAAAAAGAACATGTAATAGACTGTAGATATGCAAAAGGAAAAGCTAGTATACCACTAGTAACAAAAAGAATAATTAATAAAGAAATAAATGATATAAAAAGTAAAGGAGATCCAATAAAATACGTACACCTTGGAGGTACAGAAATATTAATAAAAGCATGTTTTAGAGAAGGAATAGATACACCAATAGAATTATATTTAGCAGATGATAGAATTATAAAACCTATAGAAAAAAGCATAATAACTGCCGTAAAAGGAAATTTAATATACCAAAAATTTAAATTTATAATAAGTGCAAATTATTTAGTAGCAGTAACAGATAGAAATATAGATAAATCATTAGTATTATATTGGAAGATATCAGGAATAGAATTAACCCCAGGAAGTAAAATATTTACAGCGAGATGTAAAAATTTATATGTATTAACAACAAAACATAAAATAACAGGGAAAAATAAGATTAATAAAATACAAATAGATAGCCCATTTGAACAAATTGTAAAAACAATAGATTATAATGACTATAGCTATAGAGACATAGATATAGAAGAAAATTTAGAAATAGTAAATGATAGAATAAGTACAACAAAAAGAATAGCTAATGAAAAACCCGAGTCATCGAGCTCATCAAAAAGAATGAGTTATGAAACAAATCCAATAAGTAATTTAAACCAATATTACATAACAGGAAAAATAAATGAAAAAGAACATTTAATACTATTAAACACAGGACAAGAAGAAAATTATATAGCAAAATATCTAGTAAAAAATGAAGAAATAAAAACTGATAATGATATATGCCCAAATCTACCGAGAAGTTTAATAAATAATAAAGATATAGCAGAAAAAGAAATAATAATAGGAGGAATTAGAAAAATAAAAATAGAATTTGAGGTAAAAGAAGAAATGCAAAAAGCAGATATAATATTAGGAATAAAATGGTTAGAACAAGTAAAACCATATAATATAGAACATACACAATTAGCCATAACATATAATAGGGAAAGATTATTCTTAAGAAGAGCCTTAACATAAAATGAAAATATATGTATTAATGAAGATAGTAGTGGAAGGATATTACAGTAGATATTATACGTCTATGATAGATACAGGAGCAGAAGCTAATTTATGTAGATATAATTGTTTACCAGAAAGTAAATGGGATAAATTAAAAATACCAATAATAGTTAAAGGATTTAATAATGAAGGAAGCTTAATTACTTATAAAGCAAGGAATGTAAAAACACAAATATGGGATAAGATATTGACAATAGAAGAAATTTATAATTATGAACTAACATCAAAAGATATACTTTAGGAATGCCATTTTTAGATAAACTTTACCCACATATAATAACTAGAAACGATTGGTGGTTCACAACACCATGTAAACAAAGAGTAAGAGTAATAATAAAATAAGAAAGAAAACTGACTGGATAAAAGGAAGTGAAAAAATTACACAAAAGTTAGAGAATATAAAAACCACTGAAGATACAATAGAATTAGTAGTATTCTCGATAAATAAAACAGAAATAACTATATTTTCAATAAATAAGATAGAAATAGTTAAGAAAAAACTAGAACAATTATATAGCGAAGATCCATTAAAAGGATGGGAAAAACATAAAACTACCATAAAAATTGAATTAATAGATAAAAATAGTATAATAACCCAAAAACCATTAACATATAATTTTGATGATTTAAAAGAATTTAAAATGCATATAGATGAATTATTAGAAAAACAATATATACAAAAAAGTAATAGTAAACATAATAGTCCAGCATTTATAGTAAATAAACATAGTGAACAACAAAGAGGAAAAAGTAGAATGGTTATTGAATATAGAAATAAAAATGCAACAACATATAGTACAAAAAATAATAAATTCGAAAGAAGAATTAGATACAAAAAAGAAATTACAATCATTTTTAGGATTAGTAAACCAAGTAAGAGAATATATTCCAAAATTAGCAGAGAACCTAAAACCACTACAGAAAAAATTAAAAAAGGATATAGAATATAATTATAATGAAGAAGATAAAAAACAAGTTCAAAAAATAAAATTACTTTGTAAGGAATTACCAAAACTACAATTTCCGGATGAAAATAGAAAATTTACATACATAGTAGAAGCAGATGCCAGTGAATATAGTTACGGAGGAGTACTTAAATATAGGTATGAAGCAGAAAAAATAGAACACCATTGTAGATACTACTCAGGTACGTTCAACGAGACAGAAATAAAATGGGAAATAAATAGGAAAGAATTATGTTCATTATATAAATGTTTATTAGCATTTGAGCCATATATTGTATATAACAAATTTATTGTGCGAACAGATAATACACAGGTACGCTGGTGGCTAACAAAGAAAATACAAAATTCAGTTACAACAAAAGAGATTCGGAGAATAGTTTTAAACATATTAAATTTTACATTTATAATAGAAGTAATTAGTACTAACAAAAATGTTATTGCAGATTACATATCAAGACAAAGCTACGCAAACTGAAATGATAGAAGAAAATATACATGAAAAGATACTCAACGCCCTGACTATGCTTTCATTGAAAGTAGACAGTATGGGTACTGAGATAGAAAAGCTAAAGCTAAAGACTAGTGAAGATAATCTGAAGTCTATAGCTATGAATCAGCTAACTCAGCAATGTGCAGAGCTATGTCAATCGGAAGACAATAAAATTCCAGAGCTAGAAGGAGATGTTGGGATACTCCATAAAACCCATAACGTTTATCAATCTACTTCTGCAGGTACAAGCAAAGGAGTTAGAAAAAATATGAACTTAAATAAGCTATTTGACAAGCCATATACACCAAATATACCAAAAGACCCCATGTTTACACCCCCACAAGTTACTACATACCGAGAAAGCCTAAACCAAGACAAAAAGACATACAACTACACAACCCGCACATATATAGAAAATATCTACAACGTACAAACTTTCTTAAATAGCAACCCAAAAGCTACAAATATCCAAGAACCAGATACGAACTATATAACCCAGAAATTAACCGGATACAACAAGCTAATTGCCTTACCAAAAACTAAACCAAGCCTAGTTAAAACTTGCTACGAATATGGATTACCTAGTACCGTATATACCACGGATGGAACTGAGATATCCACTATACCCGAGATATATGAAGCATTTACCACATTTAAAAGAATAACCAAAGGTACTTTATTTTTTATAAAAATCTACACGGCTCCAGCAGAGATATTATTTGACGAAGTTAAGAAACCTATACAAGTTGTAAAAATAGGAATGACAAGAGATATGATTATACCGCAAGATATTGGTACACAGCCAGAGATACCCAGAATCGAGATACCAAAATTTTATGCGAATAAAAGAGTTATCGGACTATCTACGATTTTACAAGAACTAGCAAATACATATTGTAATCAAAATCCAATATGGAGTTATTATTCAAGAAACCATGTATTAATATATTCAAACTCAAAAGAACTACGAGAAACAGATATGGAAACAATTAGGCAATGGATTATGACGTTGCTTAAACCAGAGACAGAACCTATCGCCAGAGCTATTAGAGAAAAATTTATTTCAGAGGAATTATTGACCAGATATTGCAAAACTATTGGACACAAATACCCAGACCACAGATGTTCAAAATGTAATGGAGGAGATAATGACGTCCCAGCAGTACAGTTAGAATAAAAGAAGATAAGGACGACAGCTGGAAAGATAAGAACAGAGCAATAATGGAGATATAGCAGATATGACAAAATAGACGGAAGACTTATTTGCAGATATGACAGATAGACGGAAGACTTATTTATAAAGTTGTTATGTAAAAGATACCATTAGCTTTGTAGCATTTATTGTACAATTAATGTAGAGAACAAATTTCAAAGTAGGTTAGGTAAGAAAGACTTTTTCAAGTCTTTTAGTTTCTTTTTTCTTTAGTTTTAAGATTTTTTTTACGGATGTAAAGACTTTATGTACATTTCTCATTCTATAAATAAGAACTCAGGAAGCATTGCAGAGGCAAGCTTTCCTACATTCAGCAAAAATACTCTCTCCATTCCAATTCAAAAATATTTAGCCCAGTTAATTAAATATATACACCGCAATGGAAAAAGCTATGGAACAACAAACCTCAGAAATATCCAAGCTACCGGAACAGGTATATCTATTTACGATTATGAATAGCTAAATTCATAATTCCCGACAATCATGATATAATAAAATAAATTCATATTAGTTACTTTATAGTAGAATTATTCGAAAAATAATATGTTAAGAAGTTTATTAGCAAAGTGAAAACGGAGAAAAATCCCAAGGAACTATGCCATCCTAAAGGTGAAACCAATGAGGCAAGAAGCCGTGGCGGGGAGTAACCAAAGTCGAGGCGCTGTTTAAGGGAAAAGTATCCGAATTACCATGCTAGTAGTGACCGAAGAACATGTTATTTAAGAATAATCTAGTATATAGTCATCTGCTATGCCATCCTAAAGGTGAAACCAATGAGGCAAGAAGCCGTGGCGGGGAGTAACCAAAGTCGAGGCGCTGTTTAAGGGAAAAGTATCCGAATTACCATGCTAGTAGTGACCGAAGAACATGTTATTTAAGAATAATCTAGTATATAGTAATCTGAGATGACTATATACTAGATTATTCTTAAATAACATGTTCTTCGGTCACTACTAGCATTTTTTATTTAGACTTATATATTCTGAATAATTACTAACTAAAGATTCTTTAATTTTTCTAAAAGCTTCTTTATTTTTAAATGGTCTTCTCATAATTAATTTAATAAATAACTAAATCTAATCTTAACTAAATTTAAATCTAACTTAACTAATTTATCTAACACGTATATCACTTCCGTATCTTTTAAATTACTGGGCTCTGATACCATTTGTAGGGGGTGCGGATAACTGAGCTGATAAATAGATTTATAAATAGATTTATTATAGCTGATGAATCTATTCTTTTTTGTGCGTGGTTATTTCTTAGATTTTGTGTTAATAAATTATTCTTTTTATGAGATGTATTCATTAATTTAGTTTATTATTTTATCCTGTGGTAACTGCTGAGTTACAAATTTCTGTGTAATAACTTATTCTTTCTGTACTGTAGTGTATATCTAATTCTAGATTTTCTATGTCATTTATTATTTTGTGTTGTTCTTCTCGTAGTGAGTTTTTTATATTATATAAACTGTTACATGTACCTTTTTCTAAATTTTCTAAAGTTTTTTCTATCCATTTTAACTTTTCTTTTAGATCTTCCATTATTTTTCTAATTAGGTTTCTATAATTAATTTCGTTATTTAGATTATCTTGGTTTTCTCTAGTTTTTCTAATATATTCTAACATCCACAATCTTGGTCTGAATAATATCCTTCTGGGTAAATGTCTTCGTATATTTGTGCTGTAGCATTTATCATTTCTATTTCGTAGTTTATTACTTCTTCTAATATCATTTTCTTAATATCTATTATTCCTATATCTTTAAGTATATATAAGGTTAAAATTCTAAGGTAGTCTAAATGGGCTATTTTTTAAAATTGATATTTTATAGCTATTTGTTTTAGACTTAGTAGTTTTTGCATATTTTTATTAAGAGATTTTATATATTTTTTATTTTCCATGTATTTGTCTATATTTATTTTTATCTGTTTTTCTAGTAACTGTATTTTTTGCGTATCTTTAAAAATTCTACTTAATTTTAACATAATAAATATTTATAAGAGTAGTTAGGTATGTGTGGTATATAATTTATTCTATCCGTATAATTTTTTCCATATGCTTTTTCTAATATAACTTTTCTTATATCTGCAACATCTATATCTCTAAGTGAATACAAAATAAGTATCTTAAATTTATCTACCATGACATCAGATATATTATCATTCATTATCATAAAATTGCTTTTTTCAAAATATTCCCTTCAACCATATACATAATAAAATATAGTCATCTCAGATTACTATATACTAGATTATTCTTAAATAACATGTTCTTCGGTCACTACTAGCATGGTAATTCGGATACTTTTCCCTTAAACAACGCCTCGACTTTGGTTTAAAAGATATGGAAGTGATATACGTGTTAGAAGATTTAGTTAAAATAGCTATGTTGAAATTAGTTAAATTAGTTAAGTTAGATTTGTATTTAGTTAAGATTAGATTTAGTTATTTATTAAATTAATTATGAGAAGACCATTTAAAAATAGAGAAGCTTTTAGAAAAATTAAAGAATCTTTAGTTAGTAATTATTCAGAATATATAAGTCTAAATAAAACAAAAGAAAATCCACAAAGATTAGCCTATTTAATTACATTAATATCTAGTATTGAAGCAAAATTAATAATCCATTTAAAATCTAGAAGAATGAGACATATACCACCTAATTATGATAAAATTAGATTTAGATATCCACCAAAATATTATAAATATAATTCAAATGAATAAAGAGCAAAAATACAAAGAATTAAAACAATTTATCTCTGAAAAACGTAAAGAATTAAAAATAAGAAAAGAAAGATTACATTATAATATATTTGCCGGAGTTAGTAAAAATTCAATAAATATACAAAAAGATGAAATATCAAAATTAGAATCTCAAATAGATAGTTTAGAATATATATATCAACATGAACTATTTACAATAAAATGAATAAAGAAGAATTTATAATAGATGAAAAAATATACGAAAATCACGAAGGTACAAAAATAAAAATAGTATTTTCTAATCTAGGAAGAAGGTATAAGAAAATAGGAGAATATTTATATTTAATGTTAGAAAAAGAAGAATTAAAATTAGAAGATAAATTAACAGCAATGGTAAGAATAGAAAAAGAAAATGAAGAAATAGATAGAAAAAAGGAAATAGAAAAAATTAAACAACAATCTACGGAAGAAATACGAAAAATAGAAGAAACTAAAAATAGTAGAATTGTTGAATTAGAAAAAGAATTACAAATGTTAAAAGATTTATACAAACAAAGACAAAAAGAAAAAGAAGAAAAAGATAAAGAACAAAAATTAATAAACGAGATAAATCAATTTAAAGAAAAATTAGAAATAAATAATATAGAGGTAGAAGAAACGGATAATTATGATTCAGAAGATAGTGAAACATATACAGAAATATTAACAAATATAAAAGATTTAGAAATTAACGAAAAACAAGAAAGAATTAATCAGGAAAACTTGGAAAATAATGATACAGAAATAAATACTCTTGACAAAAAAGAAGATGAAAATCCAATACCCAAAACAACAGAAATAAGAAAACCTATATATTATAAAAATAAATTTAAAAGATATAATGAATATGACAAATGGACACCAAAACAAATAGTTAATAAAAATTATAACTTTTTAGATCTAGACTGTGTAATAGATACAGAAAAAACAATACAATTATGGATAGGATATATGACAAAACAATTATTAGATAATAATATAAACATAACAGATGCACCAGAATACATAGAAAAAACACTAATAGGATCAGTAAAATTATGATTTACAAATTTAACTGAAAATAGTAAGAAAGTATTAAGAGCTAATAAACCTATGAAAGGAGCAGCATCAACAACAACAAAATTAACACCTATAGAATTATTGAAAAAATATGAAACTGTTATAAAAGATGAATTTGGTAGTATGACAACATTAGAAGAAGAACAAGATGAAGAAAAAGAAACAAATAGGAATTTAATGATAAAATTAACAATATGTAATATGTGTTATATAGATGAATATACTTGCGCATTTAAAGAATATTATTATAAAGGAGCATATAGTATAGAAGAAAGTAAAGAAATAAGAAAATTATATTTTAATAAATTACCCGAACCATTTAGTTCAAAGATAATAAAAAGTTGGGAAGAATCAAAAATAGTAGATACATTAGGAGCTAGAATAAAATTTTTACAACAATGGTATAGAAAGTTATGTGAAAGATATAGAGAATAATTAAAAATGGAAAAAACATTAATAAGAAATTTAGCATGTTGCAAAAATAAAATAGCACCCCAATTTGGATGCGAAGAAAGATATTATAAGAAAAGAAAAAGACATAAGAAATATAAGAAATATAAAAAATCAAAATATAAATATAAGAAACCAAGAAAAAGATATTATGTAAAAAATTACAAAAATAAAAGACCATATAGAAAGAAGAAATCTATAAAAGAATGTACATGTTATAATTGTGGAAAGTTAGGACATTTAGCTAGAGATTGTAAATTACCTAAAAATCCAAAAAATAAACAAATATCCGAAATAAAAATAGAAAATACAGAATATATGCAAATAGATTATATAGATTATGAACTAGAAAGTGAAGATAGTATATATGAAATTTCAGAAAACGACACAGATACTGAAATAGATAGTGAGATAGAGGAATCAAATGACTGAAGAAGATATAAAAATAATAACAAAGGAAGAATATTTAAATGACGAAGGAACAGAACAAAAGATAATATTTGACAGTAATATATTTGATGAAATAAAAGGAAAAGAATTAGATTTAAGTGTAGAAAAAATATTTAAAATACCAACAATAAAAAATATTTTTAGTAGGAAAAAAGATGAATATTATGTAGTATGTCAAAAAGAACATGTAATAGACTGTAGATATGCAAAAGGAAAAGCTAGTATACCACTAGTAACAAAAAGGATAATTAATAAAGAAATAAATGATATAAAAAGTAAAGGAGATCCAATAAAATACGTACACCTTGGAGGTACAGAAATATTAATAAAAGCATGTTTTAGAGAAGAAATAGATACACCAATAGAATTATATTTAGCAGATGATAGAATTATAAAACCTATAGAGAAAAGCATAATAACTGCCGTAAAAGGAAATTTAATATACCAAAAATTTAAATTTATAATAAGTGCAAATTATTCAGTAGCAGTAACAGATAGAAATATAGATAAATCATTAGTATTATATTGGAAGATATCAGGAATAGAATTAACCCCAGGAAGTAAAATATTTACAGCGAGATGTAAAAATTTATATGTATTAACAACAAAACATAAAATAACAGGGAAAAATAAGATTAATAAAATACAAATAGATAGCCCATTTGAACAAATTGTAAAAACAATAGATTATAATGACTATAGCTATAGAGACATAGATATAGAAGAAAATTTAGAAATAGTAAATGATAGAATAAGTACAACAAAAAGAATAGCTAATGAAAAACCCGAGTCATCGAGCTCATCAAAAAGAATGAGTTATGAAACAAATCCAATAAGTAATTTAAACCAATATTACATAACAGGAAAAATAAATGAAAAAGAACATTTAATACTATTAAACACAGGACAAGAAGAAAATTATATAGCAAAATATCTAGTAAAAAATGAAGAAATAAAAACTGATAATGATATATGCCCAAATCTACCGAGAAGTTTAATAAATAATAAAGATATAGCAGAAAAAGAAATAATAATAGGAGGAATTAGAAAAATAAAAATAGAATTTGAGGTAAAAGAAGAAATGCAAAAAGCAGATATAATATTAGGAATAAAATGGTTAGAACAAGTAAAACCATATAATATAGAACATACACAATTAGCCATAACATATAATAGGGAAAGATTATTCTTAAGAAGAGCCTTAACATAAAATGAAAATATATGTATTAATGAAGATAGTAGTGGAAGGATATTACAGTAGATATTATACGTCTATGATAGATACAGGAGCAGAAGCTAATTTATGTAGATATAATTGCTTACCAGAAAGTAAATGGGATAAATTAAAAATACCAATAATAGTTAAAGGATTTAATAATGAAGGAAGCTTAATTACTTATAAAGCTAGGAATGTAAAAGCACAAATATGGGATAAGATATTGACAATAGAAGAAATTTATAATTATGAACTAACATCAAAAGATATACTTTTAGGAAAGCCATTTTTAGATAAACTATACCCACATATAATAACTAGGAGCGATTGGTGGTTCACAACACCATGTAAACAAAAAGTAAGAGCAAAAAGAGTTAATAATAAAATAAGAAAGAAAACTGACTGGATAAAAGGAAGTGAAAAAATTACACAAAAGTTAGAGAATATAAAAACCACTGAAGATACAATAGAATTAGTAGTATTCTCGATAAATAAAACAGAAATAACTATATTTTCAATAAATAAGATAGAAATAGTTAAGAAAAAACTAGAACAATTATATAGCGAAGATCCATTAAAAGGATGGGAAAAACATAAAACTACCATAAAAATTGAATTAATAGATAAAAACAGTATAATAACCCAAAAACCATTAACATATAATTTTGATGATTTAAAAGAATTTAAAATGCATATAGATGAATTATTAGAAAAACAATATATACAAAAAAGTAATAGTAAACATAATAGTCCAGCATTTATAGTAAATAAACATAGTGAACAAAAAAGAGGAAAAAGTAGAATGGTTATTGATTATAGAAATTTAAACGCAAAAACTATAACATATAATTATCCAATACCAAATAAGATATTAAAAATAAGACAAATCCAAGGATATAATTATTTTAGTAAATTTGATTGTAAATCAGGATTTTCCCACCTAAAGTTAGAAGAAGAATCTAAAGAATTAACCGCATTTACGGTACCACAAGGATTTTACGAATGGAATGTATTACCCTTTGGATATAAAAATGCACCAGGTAGATATCAACATTTTATGGATAATTATTTTAAACAATTACCTAATTGCATAGTATACATAGATGATATATTATTATATACAAAGACTAAAGAAGAACATATAAAATTATTAGAACAATTTACAGATATAATAGAAAATTCAGGAATAAGTCTAAGTGAAAAGAAAGCCGAAATTATGAAAAAACAGATAGAATTTTTAGGAATACAAATAGATAAAAGTGGAGTAAAAATGCAACAACATATAGTACAAAAAATAATAAATTCGAAAGAAGAATTAGATACAAAAAAGAAATTACAATCATTTTTAGGATTAGTAAACCAAGTAAGAGAATATATTCCAAAATTAGCAGAGAACCTAAAACCACTACAGAAAAAATTAAAAAAGGATATAGAATATAATTATAATGAAGAAGATAAAAAACAAGTTCAAAAAATAAAATTACTTTGTAAGGAATTACCAAAACTACAATTTCCGGATGAAAACAGAAAATTTACATACATAGTAGAAGCAGATGCCAGTGAATATAGTTACGGAGGAGTACTTAAATATAGATATGAAGCAGAAAAAATAGAACACCATTGTAGATACTACTCAGGTACGTTCAACGAGACAGAAATAAAATGGGAAATAAATAGGAAAGAATTATGTTCATTATATAAATGTTTATTAGCATTTGAGCCATATATTGTATATAACAAATTTATTGTGCGAACAGATAATACACAGGTACGCTGGTGGCTAACAAAGAAAATACAAAATTCAGTTACAACAAAAGAGATTCGGAGAATAGTTTTAAACATATTAAATTTTACATTTATAATAGAAGTAATTAGTACTAACAAAAATGTTATTGCAGATTACATATCAAAACAAAGCTACGCAAACTGAAATGATAGAAGAAAATATACATGAAAAGATACTCAACGCCCTGACTATGCTTTCATTGAAAGTAGACAGTATGGGTATTGAGATAGAAAAGCTAAAGCTAAAGACTAGTGAAGATAATCTGAAGTCTATAGCTATGAATCAGCTAACTCAGCAATGTGCAGAGCTATGTCGATCGGAAGACAATAAAATTCCAGAGCTAGAAGGAGATGTTGGGATACTCCATAAAACCCATAACGCTTATCAATCTACTTCTGTAGGTACAAGCAAAGGAGTTAGAAAAAATATGAACTTAAATAAGCTATTTGACAAGCCATATACACCAAATATACCAAAAGACCCCATGTTTACACCCCCACAAGTTACTACATACCGAGAAAGCCTAAACCAAGACAAAAAGACATACAACTACACAACCCGCACATATATAGAAAATATCTACAACGTACAAACTTTCTTAAATAGCAACCCAAAAGCTACAAATATCCAAGAACCAGATACGAACTATATAACCCAGAAATTAACCGGATACAACAAGCTAATTGCCTTACCCAAAACTAGACCCAGCTTAGTAAAAACTTGCTACGAATATGGATTACTTAGTACCGTATATACCACAGACGGAACTGAGATATCTACTATACCCGAGATATATGAAGCATTTACCATATTTAAAAGAATAACCAAAGGTACTTTATTTTTTATAAAAATCTACACGGCTCCAGCAGAGATATTATTTGACAAAGTTAAAAAACCTATACAAGTTGTAAAAATAGGGATGACAAGAGATATGATTATACCGCAAGATATTGGTACACAGCCATAGATACCCAGAATCGAGATACCAAAATTTTATGCGAATAAAAGAGTTATCGGACTATCTACGATTTTACAAGAACTAGCAAATACATATTGTAATCAAAATCCAATATGGAGTTATTATTCAAGAAACCATGTATTAATATATTCAAACTCAAAAGAACTACGAGAAACAAATATGGAAACAATTAGGCAATGGATTATGACGTTGCTTAAACCAGAGACAGAACCTATCGCCAGAGCTATTAGAGAAAAATTTATTTCAGAGGAATTATTGACCAGATATTGCAAAACTATTGGACACAAATACCCAGACCACAGATGTTCAAAATGTAATGGAGGAGATAATGGCGTCCCAGCAGTACAGTTAGAATAAAAGAAGATAAGGACAACAGCTGGAAAGATAAGAACAGAGCAATAATGGAGATACAGCAGATATGACAAAATAGACGGAAGACTTATTTGCAGATATGACAGATAGACGGAAGACTTATTTATAAAGTTGTTACGTAAAAGATACCATTAGCTTTGTAGCATTTATTGTACAATTAATGTAGAGAACAAATTTCAAAGTAGGTTAGGTAAGAAAGACTTTTTCATGTCTTTTAGTTTCTTTTTTCTTTAGTTTTAAGATTTTTTTTTACGGATGTAAAGACTTTATGTACATTTCTCATTCTATAAATAAGAACTCAGAAAGCATTGCAGAGGCAAGCTTTCCTACATTCAGCAAAAATACTCTCTCCATTCCAATTCAAAAATATTTAGCCCAGTTAATTAAATATATACACCGCAATGGAAAAAGCTATGGAACAACAAACCTCAGAAATATCAAAGCTACCGGAACAGGTATATCTATTTACTATTATGAATAGCTAAATTCATAATTCCCGACAATCATGATATGATAAAATAAATTCATATTAGTTACTTTATAGTAGAATTATTCGAAAAATAATATGTTAAGAAGTTTATTAGCAAAGTGGAAACGGAGAAAAATCCCAAGGAACTATGCCATCCTAAAGGTGAAACCAATGAGGCAAGAAGCCGTGGCGGGGAGTAACCAAAGTCGAGGCGCTGTTTAAGGGAGAATATCCGAATTACCATGCTAGTAGTGACCGAAGAACATGTTATTTAAGAATAATCTAGTATATAGTAATCTGAGATGACTATATTTTATTATGTATATGATTGCAGGGAATATTTTGAAAAAGCAATTTTATGATAATGAATGATAATATATCTGATGTCATGTTAGATAAATTTAAGATACTTATTTTGTATTCAATTAGAGATATAGATGTTGCAGATATAAGAAAAGTTATATTAGAAAAAGCATATGGAAAAAATTATACGGATAGAATAAATTATATACCACACATACCTAACTACTCTTATAAATATTTATTATGTTAAAATTACGTAGGATTTTTAAAGATACGCAAAAAATACAGTTACTAGAAAAATAGATAAAAATAAATATAGACAAATACATGAAAAATAAAAAATATATAAAATCTCTTAATAAAAATATGCAAAAACTACTAAGTCTAAAACAAATAGCTATAAAATATCAATTTTAAAAAATAGCCCATTTAGACTACCTTAGAATTTTAACCTTATATATACTTAAAGATATAGGAATAATAGATATTAAGAAAATGATATTAGAAGAAGTAATAAACTACAAAATTGAAATGATAAATGCCACAGCACAAATATACGAAGACATTTACCCAGAAGGATTTGTGCTGTAACATTTATCATTTCTATTTCGTAGTTTATTACTTCTTCTAATATCATTTTCTTAATATCTATTATTCCTATATCTTTAAGTATATATAAGGTTAAAATTCTAAGGTAGTCTAAATGGGCTATTTTTTAAAATTGATATTTTATAGCTATTTGTTTTAGACTTAGTAGTTTTTGCATATTTTTATTAAGAGATTTTATATATTTTTTATTTTTCATGTATTTGTCTATATTTATTTTTATCTGTTTTTCTAGTAACTGTATTTTTTGCGTATCATTAAAAGTCCTACGTAATTTTAACATAATAAATATTTATAAGAGTAGTTAGGTATGTGTGGTATATAATTTATTCTATCCGTATAATTTTTTCCATATGTTTTTTCTAATATAACTTTTCTTATATCTGCAATATCTATATCTCTAAGTGCATACAAAATAAGTATCTTAAATTTATCTACCATGACATCAGATATATTATCATTCATTATCATAAAATTGCTTTTTTCAAAATATTCCCTGCAATCATATACATAATAAAATATAGTCATCTCAGATTACTATATACTAGATTATTCTTAAATAACATGTTCTTCGATCACTACTAGCATGGTAATTCAGATATTTTCCCTTAAACAGCGCCTCGACTTTGGTTACTCCCCGCCACGGCTTCTTGCCTCATTGGTTTCACCTTTAGGATGGCATAGTTCCTTGGGATTTTTCTCCGTTTCCACTTTGCTAATAAACTTCTTAACATATTATTTTTCGAATAATTCTTCTATAAAGTAACTAATATGAATTTATTTTATCATATCATGATTGTCGGGAATTATGAATTTAGCTATTCATAATAGTAAATAGATATACCTGTTCCGGTAGCTTTGATATTTCTGAGGTTTGTTGTTCCATAGCTTTTTCCATTGCGGTGTATATATTTAATTAACTGGGCTAAATATTTTTGAATTGGAATGGAGAGAGTATTTTTGCTGAATGTAGGAAAGCTTGCCTCTGCAATGCTTCCTGAGTTCTTATTTATAGAATGAGAAATGTACATAAAGTCTTTACATCCGTAAAAAAAATCTTAAAACTAAAGAAAAAAGAAACTAAAAGACTTGAAAAAGTCTTTCTTACCTAACCTACTTTGAAATTTGTTCTCTACATTAATTGTACAATAAATGCTACAAAGCTAATGGTATCTTTTACGTAACAACTTTATAAATAAGTCTTCCGTCTATCTGTCATATCTGCAAATAAGTCTTCTGTCTATTTTGTCATATCTGCTATATCTCCATTATTGCTCTGTTCTTATCTTTCCAGCTGTCGTTCTTATCTTCTTTTATTCTAACTGTACTGCTGGGACGTCATTATCTCCTCCATTACATTTTGAACATCTGTGGTCTGGGTATTTGTGTCCAATAGTTTTGCAATATCTGGTCAATAATTCCTCTGAAATAAATTTTTCTCTAATAGCTCTGGCGATAGGTTCTGTCTCTGGTTTAAGCAACGTCATAATCCATTGCCTAATTGTTTCCATATCTGTTTCTCGTAGTTCTTTTGAGTTTGAATATATTAATACATGGTTTCTTGAATAATAACTCCATATTGGATTTTGATTACAATATGTATTTGCTAGTTCTTGTAAAATCGTAGATAGTCCGATAACTCTTTTATTCGCATAAAATTTTGGAATCTCGATTCTGGGTATCTCTGGCTGTGTACCAATATCTTGCGGTATAATCATATCTCTTGTCATTCCTATTTTTACAACTTGTATAGGTTTCTTAACTTCGTCAAATAATATCTCTGCTGGAGCCGTGTAGATTTTTATAAAAAATAAAGTACCTTTGGTTATTCTTTTAAATGTGGTAAATGCTTCATATATCTCGGGTATAGTGGATATCTCAGTTCCATCCGTGGTATATACAGTACTAGGTAATCCATATTCGTAGCAAGTTTTAACTAGGCTTGGTTTAGTTTTTGGTAAGGCAATTAGCTTGTTGTATCCGGTTAATTTCTGGGTTATATAGTTCGTATCTGGTTCTTGGATATTTGTAGCTTTTGGGTTGCTATTTAAGAAAGTTTGTACGTTGTAGATATTTTCTATATATGTGCGGGCTGTGTAGTTGTATGTCTTTTTGTCTTGGTTTAGGCTATCTCGGTATGTAGTAACTTGTGGAGGTGTAAACATAGGGTCTTTTGGTATATTTGGTGTATATGGCTTGTCAAATAGCTTATTTAAGTTCATATTTTTTCTAACTCCTTTGCTTGTACCTGCAGAAGTAGATTGATAAACGTTATGGGTTTCATGGAGTATCCCAACATCTCCTTCTAGCTCTGGAATTTTATTGTCTTCCGATCGACATAGCTCTGCACATTGCTGAGTTAGCTGATTCATAGCTATAGACTTCAGATTATCTTCACTAGTCTTTAGCTTTAGCTTTTCTATCTCAATACCCATACTGTCTACTTTCAATGAAAGCATAGTCAGGGCGTTGAGTATCTTTTCATGTATATTTTCTTCTATCATTTCAGTTTGCGTAGCTTTGTCTTGATATGTAATCTGCAATAACATTTTTGTTAGTACTAATTACTTCTATTATAAATGTAAAATTTAATATGTTTAAAACTAGTCTCCGAATCTCTTTTGTTGTAACTGAATTTTGTATTTTTCTTTGTTAGCCACCATCGTACTGTGTATTATCTGTTCGCACAATAAGCTTGTTATATACAATATATGGCTCAAATGCTAACAAACATTTATATAATGAACATAATTCTTTCCTATTTATTTCCCATTTTATTTCTGTCTCGTTGAACGTACCTGAGTAGTATCTACAATGGTGTTCTATTTTTTCTGCTTCATACCTATATTTAAGTACTCCGCCGTAACTATATTCACTGGCATCTGCTTCTACTATATATGTAAATTTTTTATTTTCATCCGGAAATTGTAATTTTGGTAAATCTTTGCAAAGTAATTTTATTTTTTGAACTTGTTTTTTATCTTCTTCATTATAATTATATTCTATATCTTTTGTTAATTTTTTCTGTAGTGGTTTTAGGTTTTCTGCTAATTTTGGAATATATTCTCTTACTTGGTTTACTAATCCTAAAAATGATTGTAAATTCTTTTTTGTATCTAATTCTTCTTTCGAATTTATTATTTTTTGTACTATATGTTGTTGCATTTTTACTCCACTTTTATCTATTTGTATTCCTAAAAATTCTATCTAGTTTTTCATAATTTCGGCTTTCTTTTCACTTAGACTTATTCCTGAATTTTCTATTATATCTGTAAATTGTTCTAATAATTTTATATGTTCTTCTTTAGTCTTTGTATATAATAATATATCATCTATGTATACTATGCAATTAGGTAATTGTTTAAAATAATTATCCATAAAATGTTGATATCTACCTGGTGCATTTTTATATCCAAATGGTAATACATTCCATTCGTAAAATCCTTGTGGTACCGTAAATGCGGTTAATTCTTTAGATTCTTCTTCTAACTTTAGGTGGTAAAATCCTGATTTACAATCAAATTTACTAAAATAATTATATCCTTGGATTTGTCTTATTTTTAATATCTTATTTGGTATTGGATAATTATATGTTATAGTTTTTGCATTTAAATTTCTATAATCAATAACCATTCTACTTTTTCCTCTTTTTTGTTCACTATGTTTATTTACTATAAATGCTGGACTATTATGTTTACTATTACTTTTTTGTATATATTGTTTTTCTAATAATTCATCTATATGCATTTTAAATTCTTTTAAATCATCAAAATTATATGTTAATGGTTTTTGGGTTATTATACTGTTTTTATCTATTAATTCAATTTTTATGGTAGTTTTATGTTTTTCCCATCCTTTTAATGGATCTTCGCTATATAATTGTTCTAGTTTTTTCTTAACTATTTCTATCTTATTTATTGAAAATATAGTTATTTCTATTTTATTTATCGAGAATACTACTAATTTTATTGTATCTTCAGTGGTTTTTATATTCTCTAACTTTTGTGTAATTTTTTCACTTCCTTTTATCCAGTCAGTTTTCTTTCTTATTTTATTATTAACTCTTTTTGCTCTTACTTTTTGTTTACATGGTGTTGTGAACCACCAATCGTTCCTAGTTATTATATGTGGGTATAGTTTATCTAAAAATGGCTTTCCTAAAAGTATATCTTTTGATGTTAGTTCATAATTATAAATTTCTTCTATTGTCAATATCTTATCCCATATTTGTGCTTTTACATTCCTAGCTTTATAAGTAATTAAGCTTCCTTCATTATTAAATCCTTTAACTACTATTGGTATTTTTAATTTATCCCATTTACTTTCTGGTAAGCAATTATATCTACATAAATTAGCTTCTGCTCCTGTATCTATCATAGACGTATAATATCTACTGTAATATCCTTCCATACTATCTTCATTAATACATATATTTTCATTTTATGTTAAGGCTCTTCTTAGAAATAATCTTTCCCTATTATATGTTATGGCTAATTGTGTATGTTCTATATTATATAGTTTTACTTGTTCTAACCATTTTATTCCTAATATTATATCTGCTTTTTGCATTTCTTCTTTTACCTCATATTCTATTTTTATTTTTCTAATTCCTCCTATTATTATTTCTTTTTCTGCTATATCTTTATTATTTATTAAACTTCTCGGTAGATCTGGGCATATATCATTATCAGTTTTTATTTCTTCATTTTTTACTAGATATTTTGCTATATAATTTTCTTCTTGTCCTGTGTTTAATAATATTAAATGTTCTTTTTCGTTTATTTTTCCTGTTATATAATATTGGTTTAAATTACTTATTGAATTTGTTTCATAACTCATTCTTTTTTATGAGCTCGATGACTCTGGTTTTTCATTAGCTATTCTTTTTGTTGTACTTATTCTATCATTTACTATTTCTAAATTTTCTTCTATATCTATGTCTCTATAGCTATAGTCATTATAATCTATTGTTTTTACAATTTGTTCAAATGGGCTATCTATTTGTATTTTATTAATCTTATTTTTCCCTGTTATTTTATGTTTTGTTGTTAATACATATAAATTTTTACATCTCGCTGTAAATATTTTACTTCCTGGGGTTAATTCTATTCCTGATATCTTCCAATATAATACTAATGATTTATCTATATTTCTATCTGTTACTGCTACTGAATAATTTGCACTTATTATAAATTTAAATTTTTGGTATATTAAATTTCCTTTTACGGCAGTTATTATGCTTTTTTCTATAGGTTTTATAATTCTATCATCTGCTAAATATAATTCTATTGGTGTATCTATTCCTTCTCTAAAACATGCTTTTATTAATATTTCTGTACCTCCAAGGTGTACGTATTTTATTGGATCTCCTTTACTTTTTATATCATTTATTTCTTTATTAATTATCCTTTTTGTTACTAGTGGTATACTAGCTTTTCCTTTTGCATATCTACAGTCTATTACATGTTCTTTTTGACATACTACATAATATTCATTTTTTTTCCTACTAAAAATATTTTTTATTGTTGGTATTTTGGAGCGCTCAGAGGAGTGTCGGGATTTTAGTTATTGTAGACGGTTTAGGGTAGAAGAGGTTAGAGAGGCTGTTCGCAGGATGCGAAGGGGGAGGGCGACGGGGCCGGATGAGATACCGGTGGAGTTTTGGAAGTTCGTTGGAGAGGCTGGTGTAAGGTGGTTGACAGGTTTGTTCAACGAAATCTTCAAGAAGGCAAAGATGCCCGAGGCTTGGAGGTGGAGTACCATGATCCCTCTCTATAAGAATAAGGGGGACATCCAGAGTTGCAATAACTATAGGGGGATTAAGTTATTGAGTCACTCTATGAAGATTTGGGAGAGAGTGGTCGAGACGAGGCTGAGACGGTTATTGTCTATTTCGGAAAACCAGTTTGGGTTTATGCCTGGCCGTTCGACGACGGAGGCAATTTACCTGGTACGGAGGTTGGTGGAACAGTATAGGGAAAGGAAGAAGGACCTGCACATGGTGTTTATCGACCTGGAGAAGGCATACGACAAAGTCCCTAGAGAGGTGCTTTGGAGGTGCTTGGAGGTGAGTGGAGCCCCGCAGGCATATATCCGAGCAATTAAAGACATGTATGAGGGAGCAAAAACACAGGTGAGGACGGCGGGAGGAGACTCAGAGCACTTCAACGTCTTGACAGGGTTACATCAGGGATCTACTCTTAGCCCTTTTTTGTTTGCTTTGGTGATGGATGTGTTGACGCGACGTATTCAAGGGGAGGTGCCGTGGTGTATGCTTTTTGCGGATGATATAGTTCTGATTGACGAGACTCGAGGGGGTGTGAATGATAAATTAGAAGTGTGGAGACAAACCCTGGAGTCTAAAGGGTTCAGGTTGAGCAGAAGCAAGACAGAGTATTTGGAATGCAAGTTTAGTGACGTAAGGCTGGAGGATGAGGTGGTAGTGAAGCTGGAATCACAGGTGGTTTGTAAGAAGGATAGTTTCAAGTATCTCGGGTCCGTGATCCAGGGTAACGGGGAGATTGACGAGGATGTCTCGCACCGTATTGGGGAGGGATGGATGAAGTGGAAGCTCGCGTCGAGGGTGTTTTGTGATAAGAAGGTGCCGCCCAAGCTTAAAGGCAAATTCTACAGGGTGGTAGTCCGTCCGGCCATGTTGTATGGAGCGGAATGTTGGCCAGTTAAGAATTCCCACATCCAAAAAATGAAGGTGGCAGAGATGCGGATGTTGCGCTGGATGTGCGGGCTGACTAAGGGGGATAGAGTTCGGAATGAGATTATCAGGGAGAAGGTTGGTGTGACACCGGTGGAGTGCAAAATGCGGGAAGTTCGATTGAGTTGGTTCGGACACGTGAAGAGGAGGGGCATGGATGCCCCGGTTCATAGGTGTGAGCGGCTAGCGTTGGATGGTTTTAGGCGGGGTAGGGGAAGGCCGAAGAAGTACTGGGGTGAGGTGATTAGGCGGGACATGGAGCAGTTACAGCTCACCGAGGACATGACCCTAGATAGGAAAGTCTGGAGGACGCGAATTAGGGCAGAAGACTAGGCCAGTTGGGGGTCGCTAGTGTAGGGAATTACTTGTTGGGGGTAGTATTCTGATTATGATTTTTCGTGTTCCTTATCCCTTGTTTCAGTACGAATCTGGGTGCTTTCCTCTGTTTTCCCTCTGTTTTCTTTCTGTTTTTATTTCTTTTACTTATGGCTGCTGTATTTATGTTATGGATGTTATGTTGTGTAATCTTGTAACCTTGTTCGGTGCTTTACTTTGTATTTGTGTGGTATTTGGTGTTTTGTGTCTTGAGCCGGGGGTCTATCGGAAACAGCCTTTCTACTTCTTTAGAGGTAGAGGTATGGACTGCGTACATCTTACCCCCCCCAGACCCCACCAGGTGGGAATACACTGGGTTTGTTGTTGTTGTTGTTGTTTGTATTTTAAATATTTTTTCTACACTTAAATCTAACTCTTTTCCTTTTATTTCATCAAATATATTACTGTCAAATATTATCTTTTGTTCTGTTCCTTCGTCATTTAAATATTCTTCCTTTGTTATTATTTTTATATCTTCTTCAGTCATTTGATTCATCTATCTCAGTATCTGTGTCGTTTTCTGAAATTTCATATATACTATCTTCACTTTCTAGTTCATAATCTATATAATCTATTTGCATATATTCTGTATTTTCTATTTTTATTTCGGATATTTGTTTATTTTTTGGATTTTTAGGTAATTTACAATCTCTAGCTAAATGTCCTAACTTTCCACAATTATAACAAGTACATTCTTTTATAGATTTCTTCTTTCTATATGGTCTTTTGTTTTTGTAATTTTTTACATAATATCTTTTTCTTGGTTTCTTATATTTATATTTTGATTTTTTATATTTCTTATATTTCTTATGTCTTTTTCTTTTCTTATTATATCTTTCTTCGCATCCAAATTGGGGTGCTATTTTATTTTTGCAACATGCTAAATTTCTTATTAATGTTTTTTCCATTTTTAATTCTTCTCTATATCTTTCACATAGCTTTCTATACCATTGTTGTAAAAATTTTATTCTAGCTCCTAATGTATCTACTATTTTTGCTTCTTCCCAACTTTTTATTATTTTTGAACTAAATGGCTCGGGTAATTTATTAAAATATAATTTTCTTATTTCATTACTTTCTTCTATACTATATGCTCCTTTATAATAATATTCTTTAAATGCGCAAGTATATTCATCTATATAACACATATTACATATTGTTAATTTTATCATTAAATTCCTATTTGTATCTTTTTCTTCATCTTGTTCTTCTTCTAATGTTGTCATACTACCAAATTCATCTTTTATAGCTGTTTCATATTTTTTCAATAATTCTATAGGTGTTAATTTAGTTGTTGTTGTTGATGCTCCTTCCATAGGTTTATTAGCTCTTAATACTTTCTTACTATTTTCAGTTAAATTTATAAACCATAATTTTACTGATCCTATTAGTGTTTTTTCTATGTATTCTGGTGCATCTGTTATGTTTATATTATTATCTAATAATTGTTTTGTCATATATCCTATCCATAATTGTATTGTTTTTTCTGTATCTATTACACAGTCTAGATCTAAAAAGTTATAATTTTTATTAACTATTTGTTTTGGTGTCCATTTGTCATATTCATTATATCTTTTAAATTTATTTTTATAATATATAGGTTTTCTTATTTCTGTTGTTTTGGGTATTGGATTTTCATCTTCTTTTTTGTCAAGAGTATTTATTTCTGTATCATTATTTTCCAAGTTTTCCTGATTAATTCTTTCTTGTTTTTCGTTAATTTCTAAATCTTTTATATTTGTTAATATTTCCGTATATGTTTCACTATCTTCTGAATCATAATTATCCGTTTCTTCTACCTCTATATTATTTATTTCTAAATTTTCTTTAAATTGATTTATCTCGTTTATTAATTTTTGTTCTTTATCTTTTTCTTCTTTTTCTTTTTGTCTTTGTTCGTATAAATCTTTTAACATTTGTAATTCTTTTTCTAATTCAGCAATTCTACTATTTTTAGTTTCTTCTATTTTTCGTATTTCTTCCGTAGATTGTTGTTTAATTTTTTCTATTTTCTTTTTTCTATCTATTTCTTCATTTTCTTTTTCTATTCTTACCATTGCTGTTAATTTATCTTCTAATTTTAATTCTTCTTTTTCTAACATTAAATATAAATATTCTCCTATTTTCTTATACCTTCTTCCTAGATTAGAAAATACTATTTTTATTTTTGTACCTTCGTGATTTTCGTATATTTTTTCATCTATTATAAATTCTTCTTTATTCATTTTATTGTAAATAGTTCATGTTGATATATATATTCTAAACTATCTATTTGAGATTCTAATTTTGATATTTCATCTTTTTGTATATTTATTGAATTTTTACTAACTCCGGCAAATATATTATAATGTAATCTTTCTTTTCTTATTTTTAATTCTTTACGTTTTTCAGAGATAAATTGTTTTAATTCTTTGTATTTTTGCTCTTTATTCATTTGAATTATATTTATAATATTTTGGTGGATATCTAAATCTAATTTTATCATAATTAGGTGGTATATGTCTCATTCTTCTAGATTTTAAATGGATTATTAATTTTGCTTCAATACTAGATATTAATGTAATTAAATAGGCTAATCTTTGTGGATTTTCTTTTGTTTTATTTAGACTTATATATTCTGAATAATTACTAACTAAAGATTCTTTAATTTTTCTAAAAGCTTCTCTATTTTTAAATGGTCTTCTCATAATTAATTTAATAAATAACTAAATCTAATCTTAACTAAATACAAATCTAACTTAACTAATTTAACTAATTTCAACATAGCTATTTTAACTAAATCTTCTAACACGTATATCACTTCCATATCTTTTAAATTACTGTCTCTGATACCATTTGGAGGGGAGTGTGGATAACTGAGCTGATAAATAGATTTATAAATAGATTTATTATAGCTATTTTCTATATATGTGCGGGTTGTGTAGTTGTATGTCTTTTTGTCTTGGTTTAGGCTTTCTCGGTATGTAGTAACTTGTGGGGGTGTAAACATAGGGTCTTTTGGTATATTTGGTGTATATGGCTTGTCAAATAGCTTATTTAAGTTCATATTTTTTCTAACTCCTTTGCTTGTACCTGCAGAAGTAGATTGATAAGCGTTATGGGTTTTATGAAGTATCCCAACATCTCCTTCTAGCTCTGGAATTTTATTGTCTTCTGATCGACATAGCTCTGCACATTGCTGAGTTAGCTGATTCATAGCTATAGACTTCAGTTTATCTTCACTAGTCTTTAGCTTTAGCTTTTCTATCTCAGTACTCATACTGTCTACTTTCAATGAAAGCATAGTCAGGGCGTTGAGTATCTTTTCATGTATATTTTCTTCTATCATTTCAGTTTGCGTAGCTTTGTCTTGATATGTAATCTGCAATAACATTTTTGTTAGTACTAATTACTTTTATTATAAATGTAAAATTTAATATGTTTAAAACTAGTCTCCGAATCTCTTTTGTTGTAACTGAATTTTGTATTTTCTTTGTTAGCCACCATCGTACCTGTGTATTATCTGTTCGCACAATAAACTTGTTATATACAATATATGGCTCAAATGCTAACAAACATTTATATAATGAACATAATTCTTTCCTATTTATTTCCCATTTTATTTCTGTCTCGTTGAACGTACCTGAGTAGTATCTACAATGGTGTTCTATTTTTTCTGCTTCATACCTATATTTAAGTACTCTGCCGTAACTATATTCACTGGCATCTGCTTCTACTATATATGTAAATTTTTTATTTTCATCCGGAAATTGTAATTTTGGTAAATCCTTGCAAAGTAATTTTATTTTTTGAACTTGTTTTTTATCTTCTTCATTATAATTATATTCTATGTCCTTTTTTAGTTTTTTCTGTAGTGGTTTTAGGTTTTCTGCTAATTTTGGAATATATTCTCTTACTTGGTTTACTAATCCTAAAAATGATTGTAATTTCTTTTTTGTATCTAATTCTTCTTTCAAATTTATTATTTTTTGTACTATATGTTGTTGCATTTTTACTCCACTTTTATCTATTTGTATTCCTAAAAATTCTATCTGGTTTTTCATAATTTCGGCTTTCTTTTCACTTAGACTTATTCCTGAATTTTCTATTATATCTGTAAATTGTTCTAATAATTTTATATGTTCTTCTTTAGTCTTTGTATATAATAATATATCATCTATGTATACTATGCAATTAGGTAATTGTTTAAAATAATTATCCATAAAATGTTGATATCTACCTGGTGCATTTTTATATCCAAAGGGTAATACATTCCATTCGTAAAATCCTTGTGGTACCGTAAATGCGGTTAATTCTTTAGATTCTTCTTCTAACTTTAGGTGGTAAAATCCTGATTTACAATCAAATTTACTAAAATAATTATATCCTTGGATTTGTCTTATTTTTAATATCTTATTTGGTATTGGATAATTATATGTTATAGTTTTTGCATTTAAATTTCTATAATCAATAACCATTCTACTTTTTTCTCTTTTTTGTTCACTATGTTTATTTACTATAAATGCTGGACTATTATGTTTGATATTACTTTTTTGTATATATTGTTTTTCTAATAATTCATCTATATGCATTTTAAATTCTTTTAAATCATCAAAATTATATGTTAATGGTTTTTGGGTTATTATACTGTTTTTATCTATTAATTCAATTTTTATGGTAGTTTTATGTTTTTCCCATCCTTTTAATGGATTTTCGCTATATAATTGTTCTAGTTTTTTCTTAACTATTTCTATCTTATTTATTGAAAATATAGTTATTTCTGTTTTATTTATCGAGAATACTACTAATTCTATTGTATCTTCAGTGGTTTTTATATTTTCTAACTTTTGTGTAATTTTTTCACTTCCTTTTATCCAGTCAGTTTTCTTTCTTATTTTACTATTAACTCTTTTTGCTCTTACTTTTTGTTTACATGGTGTTGTGAACCACCAATCGTTTCTAGTTATTATATGTGGGTATAATTTATCTAAAAATGGCATCCCTAAAAGTATATCTTTTGATGTTAGTTCATAATTATAAATTTCTTCTATTGTCAATATCTTATCCCATATTTGTGCTTTTACATTCCTAGCTTTATAAGTAATTAAGCTTCCTTTATTATTAAATCCTTTAACTACTATTGGTATTTTTAATTTATCCCATTTACTTTCTGGTAAACAATTATATCTACATAAATTAGCTTCTGCTCCTGTATCTATCATAGGCGTATAATATCTACTGTAATATCCTTCCCCTACTATCTTCATTAATACATATATTTTCATTTTATGTTAAGGCTCTTCTTAAAAATAATCTTTCCCTATTAATTGTGTATGTTCTATATTATATGGTTTTACTTGTTCTAACCATTTTATTCCTAATATTATATCTGCTTTTTGCATTTCCTCTTTTACCTCAAATTCTATTTTTATTTTTCTAATTCCTCCTATTATTATTTCTTTTTCTGCTATATCTTTATTATTTATTAAACTTCTTGGTAGATCTGGGCATATATCATTATCAGTTTTTATTTCTTCATTTTTTACTAGATATTTTGCTATATAATTTTCTTCTTGTCCTGTGTTTAATAGTATTAAATGTTCTTTTTCACTTATTTTTCCTGTTATGTAATATTGGTTTAAATTACTTATTGAATTTGTTTCATAACTCATTCTTTTTGATGAGCTCGATGACTCTGGTTTTTCATTAGCTATTCTTTTCGTTGTACTTATTCTATCATTTACTATTTCTAAATTTTCTTCTATATCTATGTCTCTATAGCTATAGTCATTATAATCTATTGTTTTTACAATTTGTTCAAATGGGCTATCTATTTGTATTTTATTAATCTTATTTTTCCCTGTTATTTTATGTTTTGTTGTTAATACATATAAATTTTTACATCTTGCTGTAAATATTTTACTTCCTGGGTTTAATTCTATTCCTGATATCTTCCAATATAATACTAATGATTTATCTATATTTCTATCTGTTACTGCTACTGAATAATTTGCACTTATTATAAATTTAAATTTTTGTTATATCAAATTTCCTTTCACGGCAGTTATTATGCTTTTTTCTATAGGTTTTATAATTCTATAATCTGCTAAATATAATTCTATCGGGGTATCTATTCCTTCTCTAAAACATGCTTTTATTAATATTTCTGTACCTCCAAGGTGTACGTATTTTATTGGATCTCCTTTACTTTTTATATCATTTATTTCTTTATTAATTATTCTTTTTGTTACTAGTGGTATACTAGCTTTTCCTTTTGCATATCTACAGTCTATTACATGTTCTTTTTGGCATACTACATAATATTCATCTTTTTTTCTACTAAAAATATTTTTTATTGTTGGTATTTTAAATATTTTTTCTACACTTAAATCTAACTCTTTTCCTTTTATTTCATCAAATATATTACTGTCAAATATTATCTTTTGTTCTGTTCCTTCATCATTTAAATATTCTTCCTTTGTTATTATTTTTATATCTTCTTCAGTCATTTGATTCATCTATCTCACTATCTATTTCAGTATCTGTGTCGTTTTCTGAAATTTCTTATATACTATCTTCACTTTCTAGTTCATAATCTATATAATCTATTTGCATATATTCTGTATTTTCTATTTTTATTTCGGATATTTGTTTATTTTTTGGATTTTTAGGTAATTTACAATCTCTAGCTTAATGTCCTAACTTTCCACAATTATAACATGTACATTCTTTTATAGATTTTTTCTTTCTATATGGTCTTTTATTTTTGTAATATTTTACATAATATCTTTTTCTTGGTTTCTTATATTTATATTTTGATTTTTTATATTTCTTATATTTCTTATGTCTTTTTCTTTTCTTATAATATCTTTCTTCGCATCCAAATTGGGGTGCTATTTTATTTTTGCAACATGCTAAATTTCTTATTAATGTTTTTTCCATTTTTAATTCTTCTCTATATTTTTCACATAGCTTTCTATACCATTGTTGTAAAAATTTTATTCTAGCTCCTAATGTATCTACTAGTTTTGCTTCTTCCCAACTTTTTATTATTTTTGAACTAAATGGTTCGGGTAATTTATTAAAATATAATTTTCTTATTTCTTTACTTTCTTCTATACTATATGCTCCTTTATAATAATATTCTTTAAATGCGCAAGTATATTCATCTATATAACACATATTACATATTGTTAATTTTATCATTAAATTCCTATTTGTATCTTTTTCTTCATCTTGTTCTTCTTCTAATGTTGTCATACTACCAAATTCATCTTTTATAGCTGTTTCATATTTTTTCAATAATTCTATAGGTGTTAATTTTGTTGTTGTTGATGCTGCTCCTTCCATAGGTTTATTAGCTCTTAATACTTTCTTACTATTTTCAGTTAAATTTGTAAACCATAATTTTACTGATCCTATTAGTGTTTTTTCTATGTATTCTGGTGCATCTGTTATGTTTATATTATTATCTAATAATTGTTTTGTCATATATCCTATCCATAATTGTATTGTTTTTTCTGTATCTATTACACAGTCTAGATCTAAAAAGTTATAATTTTTATTAACTATTTGTTTTGGTGTCCATTTGTCATATTCATTATATCTTTTAAATTTATTTTTATAATATATAGGTTTTCTTATTTCTGTTGTTTTGGGTATTGGATTTTCATCTTCTTTTTTGTCAAGAGTATTTATTTCTGTATCATTATTTTCCAAGTTTTCCTGATTAATTCTTTCTTGTTTTTCGTTAATTTCTAAATCTTTTATATTGTTAATATTTCCGTATATGTTTCACTATCTTCTGAATCATAATTATCCGTTTCTTCTACCTCTATATTATTTATTTCTAATTTTTCTTTAAATTGATTTATCTCGTTTATTAATTTTTGTTCTTTATCTTTTTCTTCTTTTTCTTTTTGTCTTTGTTCGTATAAATATTTTAACATTTGTAATTCTTTTTCTAATTCAGCAATTCTACTATTTTTAGTTTCTTCTATTTTTCGTATTTCTTCCGTAGATTGTTGTTTAATTTTTTTTATTTCCTTTTTGCTATCTATTTCTTCATTTTCTTTTTCTATTCTTACCATTGCTGTTAATTTATCTTCTAATTTTAATTCTTCTTTTTCTAACATTAAATATAAATATTCTCCTATTTTCTTATACCTTCTTCCTAGATTAGAAAATACTATTTTTATTTTTGTACCTTCGTGATTTTCGTATATTTTTTCATCTATTATAAATTCTTCTTTATTCATTTTATTGTAAATAGTTCATGTTGATATATATATTCTAAACTATCTATTTGAGATTCTAATTTTGATATTTCATCTTTTTGTATATTTATTGAATTTTTACTAACTCCGGCAAATATATTATAATGTAATCTTTCTTTTCTTATTTTTAATTCTTTACGTTTTTCAGAGATAAATTGTTTTAATTCTTTGTATTTTTGCTCTTTATTCATTTGAATTATATTTATAATATTTTGGTGGATATCTAAATCTAATTTTATCATAATTAGGTGGTATATGTCTCATTCTTCTAGATTTTAAATGGATTATTAATTTTGCTTCAATACTAGATATTAATGTAATTAAATAGGCTAATCTTTGTGGATTTTCTTTTGTTTTATTTAGACTTATATATTCTGAATAATTACTAACTAAAGATTCTTTAATTTTTCTAAAAGCTTCTCTATTTTTAAATGGTCTTCTCATAATTAATTTAATAAATAACTAAATCTAATCTTAACTAAATTTAAATCTAACTTAACTAATTTTTCTAACACGTATATCACTTCCGTATCTTTCAAATTACTGTGCTCTGATACCATTTGGAGGGGGTGCGGATAACTAAGCTGATAAATAGATTCACCTCAAATTACTTAGACCTTGTCTATCTTGTGGGTTGAAAAGATTCATTAATTAATTTTTAGAGCATAGTTAGGACTCTTTTATTTCCCTCTTTTATTTTCAAATTCAAAATTTTAATATTCTTTAATACAAATATTTTATTACAATACTTAATAGTTTTGTCCTAAGAATTGCCGTATGGCTTAGCAATAGCTTGCCACGTGGATTCTTCTAGTGGTCCATCCTTTGCTTTATAATATGTATAGAAGATGAGATAAAATCAGTCTTTTATGACATAAAATTTCAATTTTTTCAAAAAGCATGATTTGAGTTTAATTTAGTAAAGAAAAAATTATCTCCATCATTTATATTTACTAATTATTTATTTATATTTACAACACCTCGTGCGTTTCTTATTATGCCTCGCCTCATTGCGAGTCCGAACTACTTTTTAAAACACTATATGAGAATGAAGACTAATAAATACTCTATTAGGACATGTTTGGTTAGCAACAAGTTATTCCGAATTAATTATGTAAGGATTAGTTATTTCAAATTCAATACGGAATAAATATAATACTATATTTCCAATAAATTAATACTTTATCTGTCACGGAATAGTTGACATATTTAAGATTGTTATTTCAAATTCAATGCGGGATAAAAATAACATTATAATTTAAAATAACTGTTGTTAGATAATCATTCCGTGATTTTATCCAAACTAAATATGAGATGAACTCATCTTAAAATTAATCCTGTAAAATTTTAATTCCTAAGAAGAAGAAAACTCCACTGTTAATTTAATTATTGATGGATTAGTCAGATAAATATGAAGTGTATTAACAAGAGTTAAAAGGATGCATTAATCAAAAAAATTCTTAGTTATGATTTCTCAAGGCAGAAGTAAAAAAGAAAACCGACAAGAAATTGAAGATGGACGGAGTCATTTCTAACGGCTTAATCAATACAACATCAATTAATATGGATATATTGTAATAAAATACGAGTGTCAATTATTATTTACTAAACAATCCTCTATACTTAAGTAATTGTTGTCAAATTTAAAATTATAAAATGTTACTAACATATGAAATTAAATATCTTCTATATAAAGGGGCGACTTGGTTCACTAAAACTTCCGCTATGTATCGATTTGAAAAAGTAACCATAAAGGTCTATTGTACGCAACCTCACTTTACATTTCTGCAAGGGATTGTTTTCATGTAGAAATGTACAATAAGGTTGAGTACAGTAGACCCGTGTCATCCGATCCTCATATAAATACATCTCTTATATAATTTTGGCTTCATATGTACAAAATAATTTTTTGATGAAGAGTACTCCTTTGCATCCATGGGACTCCGCCCTCGGTTATTATAGGGCTAGTGCAATAGTTATTCTAGGGCCTATTACAATAGTTGTTATATATAGGGCTATATCAATGTTTATTACTAGACATTGAAGGCCCGTGCTCACCATGGGCCTAATATATATTATTTTTTTATCTTAGTTTATGTGATATAAATAGATAATCAATTATTAAGATAATTTAAATTTTTAATTATTGTGATTTATAATATTTTTTCTTCAATTTCAATTTAAATGACACTAATATAAGTTTGAGTGTCAATTGAATATTTTATATCTTGTATATTTTTAAGTAGTTAAATATGTGATTTATAATGCTTTTAGTATAATTTTTTAATAAAATATTTATGCTCTCTCAGTCCCAGTTTACGTGTCTTCTCATTTTTGAATAATATATATTACTTTATGACTTTCTCTGTCTCATCGTAATTTCTGTGACACTAATATACACTACTAGAAAATGCAGCTATAGTAACGCAAATTGGCGACGGTTGTACAACTGTCGCTATAAAGCACACTATGGCAACGGTTATAACCGTCACCTAAAGATAGATACTCTATTGGGACACTTAAACGGAAAAAAACGTCATTTATTATATATAACCGTTCCATTAGATATTTATATAGCGAACCGCCGCCATAAAACAAGTAAGGAGACAGTTATTTTGCTAAAAAATTAATTGCCAGGAAAATTTCCCTCCACAATTTATTTTACCCATTTTTTTAATAAGTTTTATTAAAAAATTAATTAAAAAATACATTTGCTCATTTTAGAAGCCTAGGGTTAGAATCTCATCAGTTAATTTTCCTATTTTACTTCTACTCTAAATTGCATGCGGCCAAATTCCTCAAAAAATTTTCCTAATTTTCTTCAATTCTCCACCAAATTTTCTCAACAATTTAGAGTAAAATTATATTTTCTCATTGTTTTCTCAAGAATTTGTTCATTTTTCCTAATTTGCTGAAATTGCTCTCAGTTCAGTCATGAAACAGTGATAATTGCGCCATTTTGCTCTCTTCGTAGCTGGATAATTTAAGTTCAGAACTAATTTCTCTTAGTCGTTGCATTTGTGGCTTTAGTAAGAAGTTTAGTTCAGATCAGTTGTTTTATTTCATGAGGTACTGTTGTTTTCTCTGTATGTTAATGTTGTTTTCTTTGATTTTTGCTATTTTATTTGAGAAAGAAATGAAAATTTAGTGTCTTCTTCTCTTTTGTTCTTCTCCGATTTTAGTGGATTTTATTCTCTGAAATGGTTTGCATGTAAAAATTAATCAACCTACTCTCTCTCATTTGCGTTGCATGTGCCTTTGTGGTCTGATTTTAGTAAATAAATCTTTATTTTCTAGAAATGAATAGTTTCTTAAGAGTGTACCCAAAATGAAACAACAATTATTTAGGAACCGAGCAAGTATGACTTACCACAAAGTTGTTTTCTCTTTCTCCTTCATTTTCCATTACTGTAGGAATCTTTCAAGTTCTCTTTCTTTCAAATTCTGAGGGTAAAAATTTTTTTAGCATAAAATTTCATAGCAAAACGGCTAATGAAGACTCATTGCTGATGAAAATGTTGAGCACCTATCTTTTAGGTGTCCATATTCGGCAGACATATGACTCAGGCTCCTTCATTGGTTAAATACTCAAAACAAGAGCTGGAATGGGCTATAAGGTATGCAAATAGTATTTTTTAACAACAGTGAAGAAAGCTATGGAATTCAAACTAAAGCTAAAGTTATTGGCAAATGAACTTGAAAGGCCAGAAACTGAAAGAAGAATCAAATAGAGATCAACAACTAATCGTACAATTCATTGACTATTCAAGTCTTTTTAATAACCATTATCATCTTAGTCTTCGTAATCAATTGTGAAAACATGTACGTCTACCTAATATTAATATTATAAGTTGACTTAGACTTGTGGAGATTGTTAGCTTGTGAATAGACTTGTGGAGATTGTTAGCTTGTGAATATAGATGATGTTGTCTTACACTTTATTGACAGGGCTGAGTTACATATATACTATTGACCTAATAACTAAGGTGGGGATCATGTAACGACCCCAAATTCTGAAGCTAGCTAGGACTAACATCTAACGAGCCACAACCCACTAGTCGAACCATAGCATTCAATCACCAAACTTAAAATAAAGTCTGAATTCGCATTCTTCCCACCACTTCCCAAGACCACTCACTAGGATTCCTTCATCTTAGTTAATACCTTTTATCATATTTTGTGGGACAGGTTGAAGTAATAGGATGAAGAAGTAGTTGACAGGCAAACAACAGAAAGATGAATCAAATTGCTAGATCTAGATTTCGAATTTCAATATTATTAAATTACAATTCATTAACTTCTCAAGACTTTTAAATACCGAAAGTGCTCACTTTTAACAAATCTAAATAGGTAGATCAAAACTGCTTAGAAGTATCTTCGAGAGATAATTTCAACCACCCTCATCATATTATCATGTTGTCAATATATTCAAAATAAAAAATCTTTCTGTTACACCTTTCAGTCATAAAGAAAAATGAAAAAACAAGAGACTTTCCACGTGATCTAACCTTTCCACCGTTTGAAGAAAAGTTCAGTAATAAAAGCCTCTGTTTGAGAAAGAATGTTGAACAGTTGCAAAGAATTTGTCAGAGTTGTTGAACTAGTTTGCTAAATGAAATAGGTAGATCTAGATTTTCATCTCCAAGATTATTAAAATACCAATAGTTTATTATTCTTTTACTAACCTATTGTTATTTAGTTAGCCAATTAGAAGCACAGTTGATAGGGCAGCCATGTATTATACAAGTAAAGTAATATGGATCATATTTTAACATTGTAGACATCTTTAACAATGCTAATTTCTACTATAGCAGTCAGAACAGTAGGCTCATAAGCATCTGTTGGTGCTGCCATTTCCAGAAGGGGAGCCTTAGAGTAACTGTTAAAGTTATTAGGAGGTCACGGAACAACCTCTTGCAAAAAATGATTACTATGAGAAGTAACAATTATGGCATATATAAGAAGTCAATGTACTCCCAAGACTTTTATACTCCCTCAAACATAGTGAATTCCCAGGGTCTATCGGAAATGGCCTCTCTGCCTTGTAGGATAAGGTCTTCGTACATGCTATCTTCCACAGACCCCACTTATGGTATTGTATTGGCTATGCTGTTGTTGTAGTAACTTAGTAATGATGGAGATAAGGATTGATCAATTGTGAAAGAATTTCGCTAAAGAAGTAGTTGAACGGGCACCAACAGAAACAAGTGTTGTTTTAGGTACACAATCTGTGTGTTACTTCACATAAACTTCAACTAAGTTCAAGAACAAACTTGTCAAAAACAACTAGAAGTTTCAACACCTTCAGCACAAGATTAAAAATGACCTTTCAATAGAAGTGTGTTAATCAATTTTTTGAAAGAAAAAAGATGAAACTGAATTTGAGCCTAGTCCTCCGATTTTACGGAGTTTCCATAAGGAATAAATTCCACTCAAGTACTTGAGGTTGTGAAATTTTTTCTCCCAAGATAAAATGGATCACAATCCGACAGTAATGGTACCTCAAACTATCAGATTCTTCAAACTCACTCAATGGGAGATGATCATATAGAGTTTTTAGAAGACAAGAAGTGTTTTTAATGCAAAAATTTTCATACTCAACCTGTGAAAAAATGCAGATATATATAGCAATGAGGTTCCCCTTTAGAAAGGAGGCAATGGTTCATTGGAAAGGTGTATTGTTAGGGACTGTCAAGTTTTGATGATGGACATGTGAATGAAACATGTTTTGCTAGTTGTTCCATCTAAATGAACAAAGTTGTAGGCAAGTTATTGAAAAGATGACTCTGCGTGCAAAATAGGAGTGGATAACACTTATCACAATAGAAGTCGAGTTGAAAAAAAAGTCTTACAGAAGTTGAGTTGAACAAGAAGTCTTACAGGAGTTTGGTTTGAACAAGAAGTCTTGCAGAAGTTGAGTTGAACAAGAAATATTGAATAAGTTCAGTCGAACAAGAAGTCTGGAGAGAAGGCAGTAAAGAATGAGTGAAACTACCTGGGAGTCCTAGTGAGGATAGAAATATACATCAACTAAAGGAATCTATCAGGTGTTGGCTTAAATAGAAGAAACGACTTTCAAAGCAGTCACTCATGCACTAACAATATAATCAACAATCAGCAAAATAGTTCACTTATTTGAAGAAGAACCTAGTCCCTTATTTAGCAAGTCTTAGATTGTTTGTAGTAGGTAGGCTCTTTGAGTTGTAATGAGTCATTCTAGTCTCAGTGATCTATAAACTGAGTTAGAAGTTCTGTCTTCAAGTTGGTGAACTCGAAGACTTAGGTATACTTATGTTGGGAAGATTTATGCTTTTGTAGTTATAGGAGTTAGAAGTTTAATTCCTAGTTTACAAGAAGTCTTGTAAATTTGTTGGTTGTTGAGGATCAAGAGTTATAGTGAAGTTGTGTTAAATCTTGTAGAGGTACAGTTCATGGTTTTTTACACCTTTCTTGAGCTGGGTGTTTTCCACGTAAGAACACTGTGTTCAGTTTTTACTTCTGTGAACCACGTTTACTTACTTGTTCCACAGATAGGCAATCAATAGAGTATAATATTAAAATTAGTAGGGCCCGTACTTTAACAAGTGGTATCAAAGTGAGGTTGTCATAAATAAGGCTAGCACCTAAGAATGGATCAACATGATGAATTTCGCAGCTCCAACTGGTCACAGTAAAGGTCAGTTAACTACTAGACCTCTATTTTTTTATGGCTCTCACTTTATCTGTTGGAAAGCTACGATGGAGATATTCATCCAAGGTGAAGTCTATGAATTATGGGACAGGATTACTGATGGTCCTACTATTCCAATGAAGTTGGTTGATGGAGAACAAGTCAAGAAAGTAAGGAGGTAATTTACTCCTGATGACTTGTTGGCTTTGAAGAAAAATGCAAAAGCCAAGAACATCTTGGTCTGTGGATTAGGACCTTCTGAATACAAGAGGGAATCAACCTGCACTACTGCTAAGCAAATTTAGGATGCACTGGTGAATGCTCATGAAGGTACCTTTCAACTAAGAAAATTCAGGATCTCTCTCATTTTCACTGAGTATGAGACATTCAAAATAAAGGAAAATAAAACTCTGCATGAGATGATGACAAGGCTTACTACCTTGACAAATGAGCTGACTTCCTTAGGAAAAGTCATCTCTGAGGAGGAACAAGTTGGAAAAGTACTGAAGGTATTATCTAAATCAAAATAGAATGTTAAAGTGACTGCAACAGGGAAGCAAATAAGGATCTTGCAGGTATGACCCTAGATGAACTAGTAGGGAACTTAAGGACTTATGAAATGGAAGTTGATGGAACCAAAGAACAAGATCCTCCTGAGAAAATCTTGGCATTAAAAGTTTCTGATAGTGATGATGAATTTGAACTTGATAAGGAGCAAGTTGTCTGCATAACTAAGAACTTCAGCAAATTCTTTAAGAAGAAAAAGGGAACAGACACTACGAAATGTTCCAATGACAATCCAAATGGGTGCTACAAGTGTGGCAAAATTGATCATCAGATCAAAGACTATCCAGCCTGGGAAATAGAATGGAAGAAGAAAAGGGTTGAAAAGAAACTAAAAGAAAAGGCAAAAAGAAAGGAGGGACATGCAATAATAGCAGCCTGGGGATCTGATTCAGATGAAGATGAAGTTGATGAAACTGCATTCATGGCTCTTGGAGATTCAGACTTAGATAAAGAAGATGATGGTTCTGAGGTAAGTATAATTAAACTTAAAGAAAAACTACAATTGTTTTCAAAACCAAAACTTGTTTCCTTGATGAATTCATTGATTGATGATTTCCAAGAGTTAACCTCTGATAGGGATGAATTGTTCAACAGTCTTGCAATCCTCAAATTTGATCTCATTGATTTAAGGTCTTGCACAGGTATAGTTGACAAGAAAAATTACACTCTCAATAAACTGGTTACAGAAATTGAGATCTCAAATAACGATCTTAAGTTTGAAGTTCTCAAATTAACTTTCACTGAAAATGGGAAAAAGGCCATGAGTAAAGAATAAGAAAATGTTGAACTTGAGCTAGTTAAATACAAACAAGAATGCCATGATTTAACTGAAAAAATGAATATGTTGAGTCAAGAAACTTCTAAACTAAAACTTGATCTTGAAAGGGCAAACAGATGGACAAACTCCTTAGGAATTGTTCACAAATTGAGTGAAAGAAATTACAAGAAAAAGGCAGATTTGGGATTTCACAAAAGTGTTGATGACCCTGAAGATTTATGTTATATTTGTGGAAACCTTGTACATCCTACCACTGAATGTCCAGTGACTACAAAAAGCAGATCAAACAGTCAAAACTTAGCTTACAGATTTTCTCAGACCAAAAAGAACAAAACTAGTTCTGGTCAGAGAAACAGGTTGCACTACATGTTGCCTGCATGGACTAGAAGAAATTTAATTCATCCTTTCACTCATAAAACAGGACCCAAGCTTGTTTGAGATCCTAAGTCTAACCATTGATTTCTTTTGCAGGAGAAGGTGGAAGAAAGCAAAAGGCACTGGTACTTAGATAGTGCTTGGTCAAGACACATGACTGGTGATATGAAAAAATTCCTTTCACTCTTTAAAATAGATGGAAGAGGAGTTTCTTTTGGTGATAGAAAAAGGGGAATCATTACTGGAGTTGGAAAGATTGACTCATCTGAGTCAAAAGCATTGGAGGATGTTTATCTTGTAGAAGGATTAAAGCATAACCTGCTGAGCATCTCAAAACTGTGTGACAAAGATAATAAAGTTAGTTTTACTGCTGCAGGAGTCAAAGTAAAAAAAATGGACATCAAAGAGATTGTGCTCACTGCAAGGAGATACAGAAATGTATACAAAGCTGACATCATGGAACTACCAGGAACTAATTTAACTTGTTTAAGTGCTATAGAAAATGATCCCCTCCTTTGGCACAGAAGACTTGGTTATGCAAGTCTCCGAAACAACTAAACATACTTTCCTCCAAAGACATGGTATTGAGATTATCCAAGACTAAGTTTAAGGAAGAAAAGTTATGTAGTGAATAACCCCGAGCGATAGATTCTTCATCTCCATCCGAATCTTCCTGCATTAGACTTTGTGATGCAATCCCTGTAAGGTAACAGTTTGCATGATGTGTATCTGTTGAAGTATTGAGTTATTTGCTGTTATTTTTCTTTTTAGTTTAGTAATTTTATTTTTGAAATTCAGTTATTTAAGTTGATATAGAATAGGATTTATTAGTATCCTAGTTGAAGAGGTAGAATAGGATTTTATTAGTTTCCTAGTTAGAAATAAAAATAAGATTCTTTGTGTTAAAATTGGTCTTGGGCCTAACTCACACCCCAAAAGCTAGCTCTTGGGGTGTGAGTTAGGCCCAAGGCCAATTTTGACATGGTATCATAGACACGAGCTCCACACTGTGTGTGTTTTAGATTACATTTCCCTAAGTTTTTTGCGTTTTTTGAATCTCTGCCTTCAACTCCTTTTTCGCAATCTCGATCTATATTACAGCTGCATTCTATCAATCATGGCGCCTAAAATCGATCAAAGTGATCCACTTTTCATTGGTGCATCTGAGAGCTCCAGTGTTGTACTTGTTTCAATCAAGTTAACTGATTCAGAAAATTATAGTTTATGGAGTCAATCGATACGTATTGCTCTCTTAGGGAAGAGGAAGTTTGGATTTGTCACTGGTGCCTTCAGCAAGGAATCATATAGAGAGGAACTTCATCAGCGGTGGGAAACATGTAATGCGATTGTGCTTTCCTGGATACTGAACACTGTGAGTGAGAGTCTGTTATCGCATAATTTATTCCACAAATGCTTGAGTCTGTTATCGCATGGTTTATTCCACAAATGCTTGTGCAGTTTGGGAGGATTTGAATGAGAGGTATGACAAGGTGAATCGTATGCGTATATACCAGTTGCATCGCGTAATTAATATGCACTCTCAAAGGTACAGATTCAATCTCAGCCTATTTTACCAAATTGAAGAGTTTATGGAGTGAGTATGATGTACTAGTGCCAAATCCTAGTTGTGCTTGCCCTACGTCTAGAGAATACTCAGATCATATGTGTCAACTTAGACTTCTATAGTTTTTAAGTGGCCTGAACGAGTCCTATGACCAAGCTGGAAGACAGATATTGCTCAAAGAAGTGACTCCTACTCTCAATAAAGCTTATGCTATGCTCATAGAGGACAAAATCCAACATTCAGTATGTATGATGATTGTGAATGATAGTTCAGAACCACTTGCTATGCAATTGAATCAAAATTATGGTTTTGGACAAAGGAACTCTAACTATAGAGACAGAAAGTGTGATTATTGTCATCTATTGGGTCATACCAAGGAAACTTGCTATAAGTTGGTAGGGTATCCAAATGACTGGAAGAACAGGAAGAAACAAGGATACAACTCTAATTTCAGATCACAGTATACTGGCAGTAACAACCTATCCACAAACAATGGTGGTAACAACTTTGTATACACTGGTCACAGGTCTATTTCTCAGGCTTCAACTGTGGTAGCTGGTCAAGTTGATGCTGATAGCTCTAGTCATGAAGTGAATCAAACACCAAAGACCAAGGACCCTTTCCTCTTTCGATGTGGGATACTTAACACTCCTTCGCACGCCCGGCTAACTGGAGCGTGGACAATATATATAGGGGCCCACCATCTGTGAACAAATATTTGAAATGGTCCTGACTCTGATACCATGTTAAAATTGGTCTTGGGCCTAACTCACACCCCAAGAGGTGTTGGAGTCCCACATCGGTGGGTTAAAGGGTCCTTGGTCTCCTTATATGGTCTTGGACAGTCCTCCCCTCATGAGCTAGCTTTTGAGGTTGAGTTAGGCCCAAGATCTATTTCTTTATCATGGTATCAGAGCCAGGCTCACCCAGTTCATTGTTTCCGATGTTGGGCCCCCCGTCTTATATTGTCCACGCTCCAGATGTCCTGCCCTGAGCGTGCGGGGGTGTTGGAGTCCCACATTGGTGGGTTAAAGGGTCCTTCATCTCCTTATATGGTCTTGGGCAATCCTCCCCTCATGAGCTAGCTTTTGAAGTTGAGTTAGGCCCAAGACCCATTTCTTTATCACTTTGTCTATTTATATTCTCAAATGTGAATGAATAAATAAGGAGAATATTTTTTTATCCTCAAACGGTTTCTTCTTCTCTATGTTTTGTAGAACAACAGTATCTGAGTAAAAGTGGTTGCATTTCTACTTTAGTAGCAGCAAGATAACAAACTTCTCTTCATTAAGCTCACCAATCCTATATTTAATAGACTCAAAGGTGCCACCTGCAGAAAAGAAGTCACGGTTAGAAGCATAAATTGGAAAAGAATCAACTAGGAAGATTTAACCTAGAACCTCCATTACCACAAAAAGATTCAATACTTCTAATTGTGAGAATCAACTATGGGTACCTCGAGTATTCTTGACAAAGGAAAGGGAGAAGCGTGCTCATCATTGAAGGAGGCCGATAGCCATGTTGGGCCTGTCGAAGATATTCAAATTTCAATCTATCAATGAAGCATGTGATACCCACTTTTTCTTAGAAACAGGAGGAAAATAGGCAACAATTGGGCATAAAAGTTTGAGATGGCATATCCTTAAGTACAACACATTGCATCACAATTCAAACTCTTTGCACTACGAATATCGCACTTCTTATTGCATTGGACTTGTATCAGAGAATCAGCAATCCCATGTGGAGCAACCAGTAAACTAAAACTGGTATCGGAAATCACTATAGCTTGACGTAAAACAGATAGTGGATTCCTCTTGGATTATTTCGGAAGATGCCAGACTGATATATCCTCGCTGATGTAGCCACGCTTGAATAATTCTGAGCAACAGGTTACTCATCCCTGTCCGAACCTTCCTGCATTAGATTTTTAATGAGATTCTTGTCTGTTGTATCACAGCTAATTATTTCTAGAGCTAACTGCAACAGCAACCAAAACAGCTTTTTCCTTTGTTAAGTTACAAAGTAAATCCACATTGTCAAATTTGTACTTTTGAAGCACTAAAGAATTGACCATATATAACATTTCTCTCACCATCTATATATTCAACACCAAGACTCGTCCACATTATGATAATGAAGATAAATTTAGCAACAGAAATAGGAGATAGAAACAAAAGAATAAGATGAAAATTTATTGATGAAAGTTACTAAGCCATAGCATAGTATGTGATACCTCCATTTTTACTCTATTCGTCGCACTTCCATTTTCCTTTACTTGATTAGTTCCCTGTATCTTGATCGGTTCCGCCTCCGTTTTCATGATTACTAATGGATTTTCTCTTGCTGTGTTGGCTGGTATTTTTGATTCAGTTATCTGACAGATTTGGAAATGACCGATGAGTTGTTTGTTTCCTCCTATCGGTCTCCTTCATTTTCTTTTCCTTACATGATTGTTCCAAAGTAACTTATCCTTCCCTTCCTTTCAATGTTTTCAGGATCTAATGTATAAAATTTGAATATAACTTTATCAGATGGAACAAGTAAGACTACAAGAAACTGAAGAAGGAAACATAAAAAGTCATAGAAATATTGATCAATGTCATCTCTCAATGGTGTTTACAAAACGTTATCCCACTACATTAATTTACACACACACGCCCTGCCGATTTTCCTAATTACCTTAAGCTTTCATCAAACACAGTACAAAAGGATAGAGAAGAACCTATTCTGGTGGTGCTTAAGAGCTACTTGAATAACGGGATATTATTCAGGCGCAGGACCTGAAGCTCGTCCCCTCCCATATCTTCAATATATTGTTTAATCTTCTTAGCAGAATCTTCAAGTTGAGGGCTCTTTACAAGTTTGATGATTTTCAACGAACAAATATTGCCGAAACTAGGTGGAATCTCCATACGCATATGACATTTCCACAGTACTAATTTCTCAATCACAGGAAAGGATTCCTCTCCAACCTCCCACTTAGCAAGAGTCACTTCATCCAAATTCAAATATTTGAGATTCTTAAAGGTGTCTTTCTCCGCCATGTTCCATTCTTCCCCCTGGATGATTGTTCTCGTAAGCAACAACTCTTCAAGGTTGGGCAGTCTTGCTATTGTTGATAGTGAATCAGATGTCAGAGGAAAGTCAAACAGCAACAATGTTTTCAAATTGGAAGGAAAATGAAAATCCCACTACCAATTTGTCGCTAAAGAGGGCCCACTGTCATTTGTGTATGAACTTTCAAATTTTACTCGGAGGAAATCTAGTTCTATTAGGTAATCCAATTTCGGGAACCAATATCTCTTTGTTGAATAATCCCATGATTCCTTGAGAATAAGCGTAAGCTTTTGAAGATTGGGGAACCTTATGAAAATATCCTCTGTAACTTTTGAATAGGAAAGCACCAGTGTCTCTAAAAATCTCAAGTTCTCTAACTTTGAGCCTTCTGCTATCAGTATTGGTTCATATATATCCATATCAAAGAAAGAACAAGCAACCATGGACAGCACTCGCAACTTTACAAGATCCCAAATACCCAGTAACAGTATCCAGGTTGATCCGTTGTTTTCAACCCATAGGGTTTCTAGATTCCAGAGGTTTGAGAAAGATGAAGGCATAGATATAGATTTAACTTCTGTCCCAATTCTTAAGAACCTCAAATGATTCAACATGACTATTTCATTCAGCAAAGAATCTTTCACCATCATAAAAGAGGGATACAGGTCCAACGCTCTAAGAAGCCTCAAGTCTCTTAGGTGACATGCATCAGAAAATCTTCCATCTTGTCTCCAGTTATCGCCAAAAAATAGAGGTGTTTACCAGAATGCCTTTTCATTTTTGAATCGAGCAGGACGAAATTGTTAGGCCCAAAGTGCTCCTTATCATAATTAATGGTCACTATATGTTGCATCAAATCTGAAGAAGAAGATGCATCACTTGAACTTATCTGGCCAAACAACTTTTCCTCTCTTGCTTTTATCAAACAAAAGTCGTGTACAAGATCATGTAGTTGGCAAGTCGGGTTATCACCTATCTCATTGAAAGCAATTACCAAGCTACTGGAAATTAATTATCCATATAAATTTCCATCACTTCTTCCAAACTCTTCATCCCCGTCTGTTCAACAAGCCCTTTAGCATGCCAATACATTTTCAACGTAACTCTATGCACTGTAGTGTCCTTTGGAAAAGATACAAGGTAGAGAAAGCATGGCTTCATGTGATCAGGTAAATGGTCATAACTTAATTCTATAACTTTCATCACATCAACTTCACTGCCGAAAATAAAAGAAGTCAAATTATTTCGAACATCAAGCCACACAGCCTTTTTCTTTTCCAAACCTGCAATGACTCCAGCTATCAGATCAGCCATCAAAGGAAGCCCTTTACAATTTTGGGCTATTTCTTTTCCAACATCCAATAGTTCATCAGGGCAACTCTCTTTTCTAAATGCCCTTTTCTCTAATAACTCCCAAATTTCTTCTGGTCTTAGCAATCGAAGGTTAAGAGGATCAGTGTTGCCCTTTCCATGAAAAGCCACTTCCTTTTGTCGAGTCGTCAAAATAATTCTACTTCCTTTCTCATCTTTAGGGAAAGGTCTTGTTAGATCATCCCATGGTGTAGTATCCCACACGTCATCTAACACAATTAGATACCTCTTTCCATACAATTGTTTCCTCAGCTTATCGGCAACATCAATATCCTCATCCTCACTGGACTTCAAATCCGAGCCAGTAACCTGATTGAAAAGTTTCACCAGCAACTTCTTCTCATCATATTCTTGGTCGACAGTGCACCATGCACGAACGTCGAAATGTCTACAAACTGATTCATCATTGTATACTTTGTACGCCAAAGTATTTTTGCCCGAACCCGGCATACCAGTGATTGAGATGACATCAACATCTTTCGGTCCACTGGTGATCTTACTAATTAACCAGTTTGTCTCCTCCTTAAAACCTACAATTATTTTACCAGTTGTCAATGATTTTCTTACAACTGGCTTCTTGGTAGAGTTTACTACAGTGAGGCTGCTGTTCTTGGGAATCTTCTCAGATATATTGGAGACTTCTTCTTTGATATGTTTGATCTTTTTTATGGTGAGAGGAAGTGAGAAAATAAGATGTAAGAGACCATTATCTCTTACGATAATTGAATCAATGACATCTTTAGCCTCATATGCCACATCTAAAACGCGCGACCAGAGATCTTTATACAATCCTTGCTCAACATTCACGAAGAACGATCTTATGAATTCGAGGGCTTCTTTCACCAGTGTAATTTCTTCCTTTATCAAAGCAATTGAATAAGAATTGGAATCTAGCAGACCATTCAAGTGGATGAGTAAAAGATGCATGAAGAGCGGTCCATCATTCATGGGGAAGCAACATTGATATGAGTCCGGAGCTTTCAGATAAACATGTTCAAGATCTTCCTTGAGGAGTTCGATATTTTTCAGCAAGTCTAGAGTTGCACGACTTGTTTCATCAGTACTCTCTTCATTCCTTGATTTTTCTTCCAAGTCACGAACGAGAGTTGATACCTCCTTGATAAGTGCTCCAACACGTGCCATGAGATCAAATAATTTGTCATGATGAATAAAGTCCTTCGTCATATCAGTAAGAATAATTAATAGGAACTCTATCATGACATGAATGTTTCGAGCCCCTGAAGTGCTTGCGGTAATAACAGTTACCATGTGCTCTTGTAGGAGAATCAGACATTCTCTCAGAACTTCCGGAGAGAATTCAAGGAGTTTCTTAATAAAGCGTCCAACTTCTACTGATGGTGAAGCTTTCAAATTTGTATAGCATATTTGCATCACCTCCAGTTTAATTGGAATAATCTTCATGAGTAGATGAGGTAGCTTGAAGACTTTAGAGTCTTCACTAGTTAGATCATCCCAAAGGAAGAGTCCAACTATCTCAGCCATGAGTTGAAACTGAGGTAAGACATATTCGACAATCTCGCACTCAACGTAACCATTCAAAATCAGCCCATGGAAATTTCTTATGTTGCCACACACTTTCTGAAGAATCTCATGCTGAGTCACCAGTGGAAAAATCTGTTCAGCAAGATACATGGATAGGTGATGGAGATTCTGGAGTAGGAAGTTCAACCGCTCATCAGTCATGGTGGCACTTGATGTAGAATGATGACACGAGCTGATACAATCATCGATATTATCGATGAGGCTAGGAAGGACATGATCCATGTTGTATTTACACCTGATGTTGTTGTCAACAACATCAAAAATCGGTTTAAGCAGATTGTCAACCCATTGTCTTGCAGCACTCATGTTATCTTCAAACTGCTCCAAATCACAATTAAAAAGCTGGACGTATGTACAAATAAATGCCAGCTCAAATTTCAGCTTTTCAATTTGATCGGCTATGTCGACTGTATTTTGACCCTTTTCATTCTTTAACCTCTCCATGAAATCCAGAACATTGACAAAATCCTTGCGAAGAGCAGAAGAGCAGAAAACGACACCTGAAAAATGACCAAATATTATATCAAAACTTTCGTAGCGAACATATATACCATGCAGTATTTACTCTATACAGGCAACCAACACGTGCACATGTATTTTGTATGAATTTGATGTTATCTATCTGACTTAATACTTCATAAAAAATTATCGGATACTCGTTACATGCTTTATCTTCTACGAAAAAACTTACAAATAACACAAATCAAAATAATTTCCCCTAAATATACTACAACACTTGGACCAAATATGCACCCCCAGAAAAATATGGGCTATTCATACCCGTGGCGTGACAGCAATGACTGTAATATGCCCTTTTTGACTACTGAAAGTGAAATAGTGGATGTTAGAATTATTTTCCTATTTTTTTTTTGTAAAAACAAAAGCAACTTGGATTCTATTAAAGGAAAAAGGGTCATATCTATACATTTTGATCTTTCAGTGAATTATATTTTTCAGGATAATTAACGTATAGTTCAACGACTTAAATGTGACAAAAGTTTAATTTTGTGACTATACTGATAAAACAAGTAAAGTTCATTGATTTTAGTGAGCTATAATCAGTTTATATAAGTAACTAATTAACAGATACATAGATAAGTAAAGTTCAGTGACCATGACATACCTCAAAATTGTTTGCTTTCACTTTCTCTATTTCTCCTTGTTTTTCCATGACTGTAAGTGTTTTTCAAGTTTTACTTGACAAATTCTCCGGATCTGATGTAAAAAAGAAAGCAGCATAAAATTAATTTCATAGCAGAAAGCATACGTTTTTGCATATATAAATAAGTCAATTATTTTCTGACAACTCCAATAAGTGATATTACATATGCGAGTATCATAATTAAACATACTATGTTTTGAGTTATTATTAGAGACTAACCTTTTTAGTTGATGAAAAATCTGAAATGGCTGCTCTTTGTTTTTGTGTATGACTATATTAACTTGATAAAATATTTGTGGCGGAGAAGATAAAGAGAGAAGGGTTAGGCAGGAAAAATATGTTTTGATAAAATTTGTGTTGAGCAGAAAGATACAAAGAAAAGAGGGTGGGCCTATAATATGTTTGTTTGAACAAGTCAACATGTAGCATTGATGGTAGGACTTGTACACTAGTTTATTTAAGTTATACATACCGTTTTAATTTTGAATTCAATTCCATTCAGTTCAGCTTTGAAGATTAGTCAAACGTTTATTGCCTAACGACTATGGTGAGGTGGTGGTGGGGTAAAAAGAAATATCCCTTCCGTCTCAATTCATGTGTCGCTTTTCGAATTTCGAGATTCAAACAAATTTATCTTTGACCGTAAATTTTCATATATCGTTTAAATATTTTGGATTGTCAATATTTGTGACTTATATCCTTTGCTCATTTGGTAACTTGAACTCACAACCTTTTGGTTTCTTTTAGAAGATTTGAAATACTTTTAAAACCTGTTTAGAATTTTTTTTATTCAATGATATACTTCTGTTAACAAAACACATATATTATACGCACTATTTATTAAACAGTAAGGATATATATGCATCACTTTTTAAACGAGGAATATATCTGCTCTAATTCACAAATTTGAAGGTTATATCTCACCCTTTTCTCTTTAAAAAACAAATCAAAAAGTCCATTTTTTTAAAACCCAAACAACAATTTTTTTTTAACCCAAAAACCTTCAATGTAAACCAAATTGTTACATTTATTAATCCTAGTGAGGGACAAACCATTCACTAACAAGCAACACGAACTAGAAGAGAATCACATATTTTATATATCATAATAGAGTTTTACGACATAGAAGAAATCAAATATGTTACAATCATCACAGAGTTTATAACATATTCTAACAAATAATGATACCAAATTAATGGTACAAAATACAAGAACAAAAAACGAAAGTAGATTATGCATACTCACACTACCTCCTTGTACTTGTGAAATTATTTGAAATATACATGGTCATTGTCACAATGTAATGAATCAATGTCCCACATTAGAAAAAAAGAGAAATGCTAAGGGGGTTATAAGCCAATGGGTTCTCCCACCTATTAGATTAGTCTTTTGGGTTGGGCTCTCCCGTTTGATTCATAACATTGGTACTTTCATTTAGAGTCCCCTGCGTAGGGGTCGTGACTCGGAGTAGTGGCCTGGACCTGAGGGGTGCCAACCGTGACCAACTGAGCATAGTTGTGACCAGCGAGGAGCAAACCACGTGTGGTGGCCTGGACCCAAGAAGGGTGTCAGCCGTGACCAACGAGGTCGTTTGCTATGTTTGGTGTAGTATCTTATTTTGAGTCTCGATCCTTTTCTTGATTCTGATATGTTTGTGAGGTTTCCTGGATTCGTTCATGTTATGCTTTCAGCATATGCTCCTCTACTTGTGCATGTCAATGAATTTGTCAAGGTGATTTGTTGTTGCTTTTGGCCACACAAATATGGGTTGGAAAAGACAGTCACTATCATGAAGATGTTTAATACTCACTGGTTCTGACAATTATTCAAGGGAGTTGCAAGCTGTTTTTATATATCAATTGTGTTGTACGACGCTTACAGTGTTTGGATCAAAAAGATTTCCAAACCAGCATCACTCATATGCTTTTACAACAGCAAGAACCGAGGAGTCCTACGGTTATTGCATGTTGCTACCTGGTGAACATCAAATCCAACTATGCACCATCAAACTTTGGTCACAATTTTACTTTTTGTTGGATTCCTTGTCTTGAACCTTGAGGACAAGGTTCTTATTGAGGATGGGGTATTGTTATGAATTCGGTCATGGGTTTTGGACTTGGGCATGAGGTAAAGTTACAACCCAACAAAAGAGTGGATTTCCTTTGGAATCCAGGTTAGGCAAACACCTTAAATGGGAGCAGTTCCCTACTGAAGAGATTATGCAAATTATGTTGAAGCTTCGGCTTAATATATATCCTCTCATCACCCCTTCAATGGTCTATTATCTCATCTCCTTCTACTTACCTTCTCCCTCTGTTACTCACTCGTAGATTTCCCATTAGTGTTTGTCCATTGTTACTTTGTCAATCGAATTCTTATTTGTATTCGGATTTGGAAGTATAATATATATACTAGAGTTGTCTGAAATTGAGGTTGTTACACAACTTGCTGGATATTGTGAAAGTTGTACCCTTCTTGTCACAGTAAGGGATCTTGGAGCAACATCAAGCCTCTTATCCTATCGAATGATTTAGGTAGATGCCCGAGCGATATATCTGCAGGGATGGGGCTAGTGCATCAGCTACGGGATACACGATAACAGTTGGAGCAAGAGTAGCAGCCTGTGCAGCTAAATTGTTCACACATGCAGAGTCGGCTACCACAGCAATATCGGCGAATTCATCCTACTGAGCTTCTTTTTCTTCCATCACATGTGCATCAACTTGTTGCTCAAGTAAGAAATAAGAAATGGTCCTATCAAGTAAACAACTAAATAAATTGCACCCTTCTTAGCATATGGTTATGTTGGAAAGTTGCACCCTTCTTGGCAAGTTGCCTCAAACAAAGGGCTCATGGAGCAATATCAAATCTCTTAGAGTCAATACACCTGCACATGTTGCTTTACTGTTATATCAGAATTCACGTATGCTTGACATAAAACGGATAGTGGATTCTTCTTTGACGCTCTAGGAAGTTGCCTGTGGTGATATATCCGTGCTGCTCTTGAATAATTCCGAGCAACAGTTTGTTCATCCTCATCCATACCCTTCCTGCATTAGATTTTGAATTAATGAGCATCTAAAGAGTAGCAGCTAACTGCAACAGCAATTATATTCCAACATTGTCAAAATAATTGTATTTCAGAAAGCACTAAACAATTAGCCATATATATGGATATATTGAACATCAGACTCTTACCATGATTATGAAACTGAAGTTAACACGCTTGGAATCAAAATACAAAATAAATGTCACATAGCATTTCTCGGAACACTAACCATATGCATCAGGGTCTGAAGGAGACAGACTTGTTGATATCGCCCTCCGTGTAGTATGTGCTTGCCAGCTTAAAACTGGGGCCACAAGCTGGTGACTGCTTAAACATCACCTCATTAAGTTATTTATTCGAGTTTGTCAACCAAAGTTAATAACTTAAAGGTGCCACCTGCAGAAAAGAAACCATGGTTAGAAGATATTAGTGAAGAAAATAAGATACCCAAAATTTGAGGTTTCACTTTTCCTTTTCAAAGATCGGATAACTCTTCGGATATGTATTATTTGTATTATTTTAAAAAGTTTGTTATGATTAGTATAGTATAGAAGCTTACAGTTTCACATGAATGTAATGTTCTACAACATCAGCTATATAAACATCTTGATCATTAAATACATCAGCCTTCAACACCAAACGCTTTCAATGGTTGATTCCACCAGCCTGCGTGACAATTATAACTCCTTGTAGGCAGAGAGCCCACTTCTTGTTGCATAGGAATTTCTCAATGACTTCAGTACCTGAAGAGTGTTCACATGTTTGTGATGATGTATTTTATTGAAAGATTTACAGAAACATGAGCAAAACTGAGATATAGGATAACTTTCATATAGTAGAGAGGCTGCCGACCTTCTTTTCCAATAGCAGTCGGTAGGCAACTCCATGTATGTTTCAATGAGAAAGTTACAGTTGAAGTCGCCGGCTTTCGGTGGCAGAAAAGTCACCGTGCAAGGCACAGCAGCGGGAGGTGAACTGAGAATGAAGGAGGAGCTGAGGGCAGCAAGGAAGGGTTCTGTTTTGACAGGGACAGAGAATGTTTGTGGGAAAGAAAAAAACTTTTATTATTTATGCTTCAGATTAGAAGTTCTTTAGACATATGTATGACAGAGAATGTTAGTGTTAATATGTAGGACGTACCGATGACTTGTTCGCTTCCTCCTCTCCTTTCTCCATTTTTCCTTCTTCCCAAAGTAGCTTCTCCTACCCTTCATTTCTGGTTCTCATGGTCTGAAGCATAAAACTTTAAAAGTCATCGAAGGAAACAACTTTGCAGTAGTCAGACATATAAAGACATTTTCGAGATATTGGGCAAGTTCAAACATCAATGGTGTTTATAAAATGTTATCCCACAATGTTAATTTACACACACACACCAAAAGAAAAAGTAGTTTATACGATAAAGAAGAAAACAGAAGACCCAAATATTCAAGAAAACAAAACCTATAACTATATAGTTATTCAAGCACTGCTGATTTACCAAGATAGCAGATGTATAATTATTAACAGCTAACATTTCTGGATGAGATGGTTGCACACATCCGCAGAGTTGCATGGAATCAACAAATCAACTTAATTATTTGCTCATTTTCTATTTACCATTCACAAACAGTAAAATTGAGACTTTCATCAAACTACGTGTTCTGTGTGGACATCTTTTTGCACAGCGGCAATTGCCACTAAAAGAATCATAATGGAGAAGAACCTGTTCTGTTGGTGCTCGAGATATTTCGACCTTAAGCGTGTCCCCTCCAGTCATATCATCAACATATTGTTTAATCTTCAGAGCTGAATGTTCAAGTTGAGGGCTCTTGTAAAGTTCGATAAATTTCAATGAAGAAATATTTCCGAAACTAGGCGGAATCTCCTCAAGCTTATGACATTCCCACAGTGCTAATTTCTCAAGCACGGGAAAGGATTCCTCTCCAAGATCCCACTTAGCAAGAGTCACTTCTTCAAAACACAAATATTTGAGATTCTCAAAGGTGTCTTCCTCCCCCATGTTCCATTCCTCCCCCTGGATGACTGTTCTCATAAGGAACAACTCTTCAAGATTGGGCAGTCTCGCTATTGTTGATAGTGAATCGTATGACAAAGGAAAGTCATTCAACAACAATGTCTTAAAATTGGAAGGGAAGTGAAAATCCCACGACCAACTTGTCGCTACAGAGGGCCCACTTTCTTTTGTGTTTGAACTTTCAAATTCTACTCTGAGGAAATCTAGTTTGCTTAGGAAATCCAATTTCGGGAACCAATATCTCTCTATTAAATAATTCCATGATTCCTTGAGAATAAATGAAAGCTCTTGAAGATTGGGAAACCTTTTGAAAATATCCTCTGTTTCTTTCGAATAGGGAAGCACGAGTTTGCCTAATTCTCTCAAGTTCTCTAACTTTGAATCCTCTGCTATTAGTATTGGTTCATCTGTATCCATATCAAAGAAAGAACAAGCAGTCACGTTCAACACTCGCAACTTTACAAGATCACAAATATTCGGTAATAGTACCAAGGTTGATCCTTCGTTTTTAACCCATAGGGTTTCTAGAATCCAGAGGTTTGAGAAAGATGAAGGCAAGGATTTAACTTCTTTCCCAATTCTTAAGAACGTCAAATGATTCAACGTGCATATTTCATTCAGCAAAGAATCTTTCACAATGATAAAAGAGGGATCCAGCATCAACGCTCTAAGAAACCTCAAGTCTCTTAGGTGACATGCATCAGAAAGACGATCTTCCATCTCTTCTCCAGTTATCAACAAAGAATAGAGGTAAGAATAGAGGTGTTTACCAGAATGCCTTTTCTTTTTTGAACGGAACAGGACGAAATTGTTAAGCTCAAACTGCTCCTTATTATACACAATGTTTACAATCCGTGGCATCAAATCTGAAGATGAAGATGCATCACTTGAACTTATCTCTCCAAACAACTTTTCCTCTCTTGCTTTTATCAAACAAAAGTCATGTACAAGATCATGTAGTTGGCAAGTTGGGTTATCACCTATCTCATTAAAAGCAATTACCAAGCTACTGGAAATTAAATTATCCAAGTAAATTTCCATCACTTCTTCGAAACTCTTCGGCATGCCAATACATTTTCAACAAATCTCTGTTGATTTGTGTGTCCTTTGGATAAGATGCAAGGTAGAGAAAGCAGGGCTTGATGTGATGAGGTAAATGGTCATAACTTAATTCTATAACCTTCATCACATCAACTTCACTGTTCAAAATAAAGGAATTCAAATTATTTCGAATTTCAAGCCACACAGACTTCGTCTTTTCCAAACCTGCAATGACTCCAGCAATCAGATCAACAACCAAAGGAAGTCCTTTACAATTTTGGGCTATTTCCTTTCCAACTTCCAGTAGTTCATCAGGGCAACTCTCGTTTCCAAATGCCCTTTTCTCTAATAACTCCCAACTCTCTTCTAATTTTAGCAACCGAAGCTTGAGAGGATCAGTGTTGCGCTTTCCATGCAAAGCCACTTCCTTTTGCCGGGTCGTCAAAAGAATTCTACTTCCTTTCTCAACTTCAGGGAAAGGTCTTGTTAAATCATCACATACAGTAGTATCCCACACATCATCTAACACAATTAGGTACCTCTTTCCAAACAGTTGTCTCCGCAGCTTATCGGCAACATCAATATCCTCACTGAACTTCAAATTTGAGCCAGTAACTTGATTAAAAAGTTTCACCAACAAATTCTTCTCGTCATATTCTTGGTCGACTGTGCACCATGCACGAAGGTCGAAATGACTACAAACTGATTTGTCATTGTATACTTTGTACGCCAAAGTAGTTTTGCCCGAACCCGACATACCAGTGATTGAAATGACATCAAGATCTTTCGGTCCACTGGGGAGCTTAGTAATTAACCAGTTTGTCTCCTCCTTAAAACCTACAATAATTTTACCACTTGTCAATGACTTTCTTTCAAGTGGATTCTTGGGAGCGTTTACAACAACGAGGCTCTTATTCTTGGGAATCTTCTCAAGTAAATTGGAGACATCTTCTTTGATAAGGCTAATCTTTTTTATTGTGATGGGAAGTGAGAAAATAAGATGTAACAGACCATTATCTCTTACGATAATTGAATTGATGACATCTTTAGCCTCATATGCCACATCTAAAGCATGTGCCCATAGATCTTTATACAATCCTTGCTCAACATTGCCGAAGAACGATCTTATGAATTCTAGGTCTTCCTTCACCAGCCCAATTTCTTCCTTTATCAATGCAATTGAATAAGCATTGGAATATAGCAAATCATTTAGGTGTCTGTGCAGCAGATGCATGAAGAGAGGTCCATTGCTCATGGGGAAGCACCATTGAGATGAGTCTGGCGCTTTCAAATAAACATGTTCGAGATCTTCTTTGAGGAGTTCAATATTTTCCAGTTCCAGCAAGTCTAGAGTTGCACGACTTGTTTCATCGGTACTCTCTTCATTCCTTGATTTTTCTTCTAAGTCATGAACAAGAGTTGATACCTCCCTGATAAGTGCTCCAACACGTGCCAAAAGATCAAATAGTTTGTCATGATGAATAATTTCCTTGGGCATATCAGTAAGAATAATCAATAGGAACGCTATCACGACATGAATGCTTCGAGCCCCTGAAGTGCTTACGGTAATAACAGTTACCATGTGCTCTTGTAGATGAATCAGATATTCTCTCAGAACTTCCGGAGAGGTTTCAAGGAGCTGGTTAATGAAGCGTTCAATTTCTGCTGATGGTGAAGCTTTCAAATTTGTATAACATATTTGCATCATCTCCAGTTCAATTGGACTAATCTTCATGAGTAGATGTGCTAGCTTGAAGAGTCGAGAGTCTCCATCAAGTCGATCATGCCAAAGGAAGAGTCCAACTCTCTCAGCCATAAATTGAAACTGAGGCAAGACATACTGAACAATCTCGTGCTCAATGCAACCATTCACTATCAGCCCATGGAAATCTTCCATGTTGCCAGACACATTCTGAAGAATCTCATGATGAATCTCTAATGGAAATATCCGTTCAGCAAGATACTTGGATAGATGATGGAGATTCAGGAGGAGGAAGTTCAACTGCTCGTCAGTCATGGTGGCACTTGATGTAGAACGATAACACGTGCTGATACAATCATCGATATTACCCATGAGGTTGGGAAGAACATGATCCATGTTGTATTGACATCCGGCGTTGCTGTGAACATCGTTCAAAATTGGTCGAAGCAGATTGTCAACCCTTTGCCTTGAATAACTCATTACAACTTCGAACTGCTCCAAATCGGAATAAGAAAGCTGGACGTATGTACAAATAAATGCCAGCTCAAGTCTCAGCCTTTCAATTAGATACACGTCAACAGCATTTTGATCTTCTTCATTCTTTAACCTCTCCATGAAATCCAGAACGTTGACAACGTCCTTGCGAAGAGCAGAAAATAACATCTGCCAAATGACCAAATATTATATATAGCGAATATATATACCATGCAGTATTTACTCTATGCAATATTTACTCTATACAGGCAACCAACACGTGCACATGTGTTTTGTATGAATTTGAAGCGAAATCCTTAAGGAATATTTATGAAAATTGTTACATGCTTTATCTTCTTCCATAAATATTCAAATAACAAAAATCAAAATAATAGGAAAAGGTCCAAATATACTACAAGACATAGACCAATATGCCCTCTCCTAGAAAAATGGGCTATTTATACCCGTGGTGTAAGACAAATGACTCTAGTATGCCCCTTTTGACCTATGTTGCTCGGACTCTTTAATAATGTCAACGGGTGTGTGTTAGATTCATCAAAACTAGTGTATTTTTGGAGAATACGACACGGGTGCAACATCGAAAGTGAAGAGTCCGCGCAACGTAGGTTTTGACTAATGGAAGTGAAATAGTCGATGATAAAATTATTTTTCTAATTTTTTTTTTGTTAAAACAAAAGCCACATGGATTTAATTAAAGGAAAACTATCCAGAATTACCCCCTCTACTTTCAAAACTTGTATCCATTTAATCTCCATTTTACAATTTGACCTAGTGAATTGTATTTTCACGATAATTAACACAGTTCAATGACTTAAATGTGAAAAAAAACAACAAACCCAGTGTATTCCCACCTAGTGGGGTCTGGGGGGTAAGATGTACGCAGTCCATACCTCTACCTCTAAAGAAGTAGAAAGGTTGTTTCCGATAGACCCCCGGCTCAAGACACGAGACACCACACAAATACATAATAAAGCACAGAACAAGATTTCATAACATAAATACGGCACCCATAAGTAATAGAAAACAGAGGAAGGCACCCAGATTCGTAATAAAACATAGAACACGGAATCATAACAAGAATAATACCCCCACCAAGTAATTCCCTACATTAGCGACCCAAACTGGCCCTAGTCTTCTGCCCTAATTCGTGTCCTCCAGACCTTCCTATCTAGGGTCATGTCCTCGGTGACCTGTAACTGCTCCATGTCCCGCCTAATCACCTCACCCCAGTACTTCTTCGGCCTACCCCTACCCCACCTAAAACCATCCAACGCTAGCCTCTCACACCTACGAACCGGGGCATCCATGCCCCTCCTCTTCACGTGTCCGAACCATCTCAATCGGACTTCCCGCATCTTGCACTCCACTGGAGTCACACCAACCTTCTCCCTGATAGTCTCATTCCGAACTCTATCCCCTCTAGTCAGCCCACACATCCAGCGCAACATCCGCATTTCCGCCACCTTCATTTTTTGGATGTGGGAATTCTTAACTGGCCAACACTCCGCTCCATACAACATGGCCGGACGGATTACCACCCTGTAGAATTTGTCTTTAAGCTTGGGCGGCACCTTTTTATCACACAACACCCCCGACGCGAGCCTCCACTTCATCCATCCCGCCCCAATACGGTGCGAGACATCCTCGTCAATCTCACCGTTACCCTGGATCACGGACCCGAGATACTTGAAACTATCTCTCTTACATACCTCCTGTGATTCCAGCTTCACTACCACCTCATTCTCCAGCCTCACGTCATTAAACTTGCATTCCAAATACTCTGTCTTGCTTCTGCTCAACCTGAACCCTTTAGACTCAAGAGTTTGTCTCCACACCTCTAATTTGTCATTCACACCCCCTCTAGTCTCGTCAATCAGAACTACATCGTCTGCAAAAAGCATACACCAAGGCACCTCCCCTTGAATACGCCGCGTCAACACATCCATCACCAAAGCAAATAAAAAGGGACTAAGAGTAGATCCCTGATGCAATCCTGTCAAGACAGTGAAATGCTCTGAGTCTCCTCCCGCCGTCCTCACCTGAGTTTTCGCTCCATCATACATATCCTTAATTGCTCTGATATATGCCAGCGGGACTCCACTCATCTCCAAGCATCTCCATAGCACCTCCCTGGGGACTTTGTCGTATGCCTTCTCCAGGTCAATAAACACCATGTGCAGGTCCTTCTTCCTTTCCCTATACTGTTCCACCAGCCTCCGTACCAGGTGAATTGCCTCCGTCGTCGAGCAGCCAGGCATAAATCCAAATTGGTTTTCCGAAATAGACACTATCCGTCTCAGCCTCACCTCGACCACTCTCTCCCAAATCTTCATAGAGTGACTCAATAACTTAATCCCCCTATAGTTATTGCAACTCTGGATGTCACCCTTATTCTTATAGAGAGGGATAATGGTACTCCACCTCCATGCCTCGGGCATCTTTGCCGTCTTGAAGATTTCGTTAAACAATCCAGTCAACCACCTTACACCAGCCTCTCCAACGAACTTCCAAAAATCCACCGGTATCTCATCCGGCCCCGTCGCCCTACCCCTCAGCATCCTGCGAAAGCCTCCCTAACCTCTTCTACCTTAAAACGTCTACAATAACTAAAATCCCGACACTCCTCTGAGGGCTCCAGTTCCCCTAACACAATAGCTCTATCCCCTTCGTCATTCAAGAGCCTATGAAAGTACGACTGCCATCTATTCTTAATGTGGCCGTCCTCCACCAACACTCTACCGTCCTCCCCCTTAATGCACCTCACCTAGTCGAGGTCACGACCCTTCCTCTCCCTAGCCTTAGCGAGTCTAAACAACTTTTTCTCCCCTCTTTTCCCTTGTAACCCTGCATACAAGCTCTCAAAAACGGCTGTCTTAGCTGTCGTGACTGCTGACTTAGCCTCCTTCCTAGCTAGCTTATACTCTTTCCTGTTTACCCGCTTCTCTTCTTCGTCCTTACTCTCAACCAACTTAGCATACGCCCCTTTCTTGGTCCCCACTTTCTTCTCCACCTCTTCATTCCACCACCAATCCCCCCGATGATGCCCGGCCCGGCCCCTAGAAACACCCAACACCTCACTTGCATTCTCCCTGATGCACCTAGCCGCCCTATCCCACATACTATCCACGTCCCCCCTACACTCCCACACCCCCATTCCCGCCAACTTCTCCCCTATCTCCCACGCATTCATTGGCGTCAAGCCGCCCCACTTAATTCTAGGTCTACACTCCTTACTCCTCCTCTTTCTATTCTTCTTTATACCCAAATCCATAACCAAGAGCCTATGCTGGGTCGAAAGATTCTCACTCGGGATGACCTTACAGTCCTTACACAACACCCTATCCCCTTTCCTAAGCAACAAAAAGTCAATCTGGGTCCTGGCTATCGCGCTTCGAAAGGTGATCAGGTGATCGTCCTTCTTCGGGAAGCCCGAGTTCACCACCACCAGCCCAAAGGACCTCGCAAACTCCAATAGAGTAGCCCTCTCTTCATTTCTCTCCCCAAAACCAAAACCACCATGCACATCACCAAAGCCTCCCGGTAACGCCCCGATGTGCCCGTTGAAATCTCCTGCTACAACAATCTTCTCCGAGCTAGGCACGCCTCTCACCACCTCCTCCAAAGCCTCCCAAAACCGCATCTTCTCCTCCCCCTCCGAGCCCACTTGCGGCGCATAAGCACTACACACATTCAGGGTAAACCCCCGAATGACCAACTTAATAGTCATCAACCTATCGTTGATCCTCCTCATCTCTACTACCTGGCATCTAAGCTCTTCATCTACTAAGATGCCAACTCCATTCCTACGCCTCTCGCTCCCAGAGTACCACAGCTTGTAACCATCCACATCCCTAGCCTTAGACCCTACCCACTTGGTCTCTTGAACACACGCGATATTGATCCTCCTCTTCCTAAGAATCTTCACAAGCTCTATGGACTTACCCTGAAGGGTCCCTATATTCCAAGACCCAACCCTCAGCCTACCATCACTATCCACACGCCCTCCTCTACCACCCCCACGGCCAAACCTTGGCCTCCCTCCCACTCCCGCCCTTTCCTCATCCCCCACCCCCACAACGGCCCCACGCCCCAACCCCCTCGAACATGACCCTATCCAACCATTACCACCCACAGCCACTACTACAAGAAAATATAGGAAAATATAATCAAAGGCAAGAAACGACCACAGCAACAGCAACAACAGACAACAGCAACAGCAACAACAGACAACAGACAATATCAACAACAGACAACAGACAATATCAACAAATCAAAAGCAGATAACCCAATCAAGAAACGACCACAGCAACAGCAACAACAGACAACAGACAATATCAACAAATCAAACGCAAGTCAAGGTACAGGGGATAATACTAGCATAATACGAAGAATGAAATAACAAAGGTTAGAAGTCCCCAAGTTACGCTTGTAGGCCAAGCTGGAAAACCAAAACCCAGCGTAGACCGGGTTCCGGGGAGTTTCGGTGCTGAGATGGAGCTGCGACTGCCGGAGACCGAGGGGACTGGTCGTCGTCTGGGTGCTACGGCTACTGGCGACCGAGCGGCAGGTGTAGACGGAGCTGCGGCTGGAGACCGAGCTGCGGCTGTTGGAGACCGATCGGCGGCTGGAGACCGAGCGGCGGCTGGCTGGAGACCGAGCTGTGGCTGCTGGAGACCGATCGGCGGCTGCTGGGGACCAGGCGACGGCTGCTGGAGTCCGAGGGGGGGGGGGGGGGGGGGGGGGGGGGTTGGATCTCGCCGGAGCCGGCGGGGGGTATGAACGGAGAAGGGGGGGTATGAACAGAGGGGGGAAGGGTAAGCGCCGAGGGCCGGAGATCGGGTCGGGCCGACGTCGAAGGCCGGAGATCGGGTCGGTGCCGAAGGCCGGAGACAGAATATCGGGGATCGGGTTGGGCCGACGCCGAGGGCCGGAGATCGGATCGGGGCCGGAGATCGGGTCGGGCCGACGCCGAAGGTCGGCGACGGCGACGGGGGCCGGGGACCGGGGAGAGAGAAGGTAGGGAGAGAGAGAGAGCCGTTAGGGAGGAGAGAGAGAAGGTAGGGAGGACAATATTGTAAGAATCATAGTCAGCAGCCCACTTACTTAAATGTGAGAAAATATTAATTTTGTGATTATATTTTAGCGAGTCAAAACTAGTTTATACAAGTAACTAATTAACAGATACATAAATAAGTAAAGTTCAGTGATCATGACATACCTCAAAATTGTTTGCTTTCCCTTTCTCGATTTCTACTTGTTTTTCCATGACTGTAAGTGTCTTCCAAGTTTCACTAGCCAAATTCTCCGAATCTGATGTATAAAAACTAGATAAAATTGTCTTTCAAATTCCTTTCCTTTCAAATTCTCAGGATCTGACGTATAAAATATAGATAAAAAGTTTATCAGGAGAATAAAGCAACAAAAAATGTACAGATGTAAATAAGTAAATTGTATTCTGTGTTTACTTTGTCAATTTTTTCTACAAATCTTATTACCAAAACCACACAAACTAAGTTTATAAGGTTATCACTTGATGAAATTTTGATATAGTTGCTTTGTTCCTCTGTGTTTTTGTGTACTCTCCAGAAAACTATTAGCTTGAAAAATGAAAAGCTGAAAATTAGAAGATGGAGAGAGAGGACAAATGATTGATGTTAGGTAGAAAATGATGCATAGTATTTCCAAAAAAGTGTATAAAGCAAAAGAAAATGGGGCCTCCAACTTAATCATACTCTGAAGTGGGAACAATAATCTGCAATAGGGAGTTTTGGCCACGAAATATATAATTATTTTTTGAGATAAGTATCCAGTATCTTCCGAACTATGATCAAAGTTTCTCCGATATACTCCTTCACAGGGGTCCTATTACCCCCGAACTCAATTTTAACATATTTTTGTCACCCTTTTGGGCTGACGTGGAACCTTTATTACATAAAATGAAGCCCAAGACAAAGATGTCACGTCAGCTAAAAGAATGACAAAACACGCTAAAATTTACTTTAGAGTAATAGGACTCACGTGAAGTTGGTGTGTGTCATAGCAAATTTGGTCATAGTTCAGGATACTAGATGCTTTACGCTATTTTTTTGGTATTGTGTTTGGTCATAAAATTTTGAAATTTTCAGTAATTTTAAAAATACCAAAATATTATTTTCACTCCAAATTGCTCAATAAAGTTCAAAAATAGCTCCAATTTATATTTTTTTTCTCCTTTTGACCTTTTATTATTACTAATCATCTCCTTCCATAGTTCCTTTTATTATCCATACAATAGTATGTTTTTGTATTGTTACTCTATGCACAAGGATAATATTGTTAAAGTAATCCATCTGTGGGATCAAAAGGATTTTATCAGATTTTTAATGTCCTTTTATTCAATTTCACAATCCTACTTCAGAAGATATCAATTTTTTTTAAAAAAAAAAAACACTATTAGAGATTAACCTTTTAACTTGATGAAAATATCTTCTGCTTGCTTTTTTATTCATCCAACAACTTCAAATTGTTGGGAGATGTTTGGTTTGGGTATAGTGAAGAAAATAATTTTAGTATTAAAAATATTGTAGAAAAAAACCATGCATTGTGTTTTTAAAATGTCTAGAAAGTAAAAGGATGAATCAATGGTCCTCACAGCTTGTCTACCACAAGTCTAAAAGTAAAAAGAAAAGTAATTTAATCAAAGAGATAAGCATCTAGTATCTCTCGAATTTTGGTCAAAGTTGCTACGACATACTTCAACTTCACAGGGTTCTATTACCCCAAAACTCAATTATTATATGGGAGTGAATGTTGAGCCTCAGAGTTCCAACATATCCACAAGATGAGTGTTGAGAAAATAAAAATATTGATATCGATACGCGATCATGCAAGATTAGAATGATCACATTATGTAGAACAGTAGAAGGTATTGGTAGAACACATTGAGGATAAAATGAGAAAAGGTCACTTGAGATAGTTTAGTCTTGTCCTACGTCAACCTACCTGAGAGACCTACAATAGAATATTCCTTCTTTTAGTACACTTTTAAGTGGTGACTCGTTTGGGTTTCAACACATCAGAATTGTTGGTCAAATCCAGTAAATAATACATAGACAGACACTCAATCTTGGACTCAACTGGTGAGTTAACACTCCAACTTGAGTATGCACATCTCGACACCTAACCTCGTTTCCACTGTGTCAATTGAACACTCCAACTTACAAAATAATCCTCTGGACACCTTTAAAATCTATGTGCCATGTCCGCATTGGAGATATCCACGAGACACAGTGAAAACGAGTTGGAGTGTTTGGTTGCTAACAGAGAACAAGTTGAGGTGCTCAAATTTGTACTCTCAACTCGTTTCCACTAAGTCGGTTACAAAAATGGAATAATGCCACTAGGCCGGAAGAATAAGAAACGACCCACACACAAGACATTGCATAGCAAAAAGAAATGAGATGTAACATAGCATAAAGATTGAAAGAGAAAACAGATGAAAATCACTAGTACATATATCCTGACTCATGAAGAGAGCGGAAAATTAGGAAGCAAGCAAGATCCGCAAGGGTGGCCGAGCTCATCCCATAGGGCTTGCTTATTGCGGTTTACTTTTCTTGTGTTGTTTGCAGGCTATTGGACTGGACTGGGGTACCTTATGCGCACCTAAAGGATTTTGTCGTGGGTTCCCTTGTCATCAAAAAAATCACGAAGCAAGAACGTGGACGCACAGGCACAACACAAGTTTAGCCATGCCATATACAGGGAAGAGATGGTAGCTGGTCTATAATGTAAACTGGATAATAATGCTAGCACTGTTCTACCATCAAGGTGTCAAAACCTAAGGGCAAGAAATAATCTATTGGAGTCTGCATGCAATCATTTTGAAAAAGATAATGACAATTTTGAGGTGCTAATAACGACAAAAGGTTACCTGCAGAAGGATGTAATTGTAACCAAAGCTTGCTGTAACATCTCAAGACATGTAGTTGTACGTAAAGTCTGATGCTAGAGACACCTGCGCGGGAGAAAAGGGTTTAAGAAAAGCAAGTCACAAAAGCAGTTGTTAAGATACTAATAAATCTTAAAACCTTTTCAGAAATTCTCTGAACATAACTCACTGCAACCATTCCAGCACTAGCAATTTGCCCTGCAGCAACCTGCAGATAAACTTAACAAACACTCAATAGCGTCAAAACCTTAAAAACGAAAAACCTAGAAAGATGAAAGACACCTATGAAAAACACAACTACAAGTAGTTAATGCTGGTGAAATCGGCATAAGAAAATATAATAGACCTGTTCTCTTTGGGAGGGTTTATACTCAGAAACATGAATATTTTGATGTTCCTCTTCGACAATATCAATGGAATTACTAGGGCCCGTTTGGCCATGAGAATTTTTTCACTTTTCTGGAAAAAAAATTCATTATTTGTCAAATACAACTCCAAGTTGATGTTTGGCCATGAAAATTTGAAATACAACTTGGAGTTGTATTTGGAAAAGTGAAAAACAAGAAAAAGTTGTTTTCACTTTGTTCCATCTTCCTACTCTTACAAAAATTCAAGAACAACTCCAATTATATTTATGGACAAATACAACTCCAACTCCAACTTCAAAAATTTTAGTTTTCTGGCCAAACGCCCACTAAGACAAAACGATATAACATAAACACTTTTGCATCTGGAAGATCTGCAATCCTACAACTGAGGAAGGAGAATAATGACAATGGCCTTGATGTTATAGCTTCTGAAAAAACTTCCCTCGGAAATTACAACAAAAGCCATTCATACAATATTGACCCTCAATCAAGACAGCTTTAATACGAACCACAAGGAATCCATGATTGACCAATAGGCGTGATATCGAATTTCCAAGTTACACAAGATCAGACCACCAAATTAGAAACGAGGAAAAAAGATTTCAAGGCCAACAGGAAACTGCAGAAATTACTGCAAATGCACATAAGTAAAGTGCCAAGCCCAACATTAGCCAGTAGGAAATCAAGTTAGATTTTAAAAAAAAAAATTACAACAAAAGGTTACCTGCTGAAGGATGTAATCATAACCAAAGCTTGTTGTAACATCTCTAGACATGTAGACTCTAGTTGTACATAAAGTCTGATGCTAGAGACACCAGCATGGAAGAAAAGAGTTTAAAAAAAGCACGTCACAAATGCAGTTGTTAAGATCCTGCATTTCTAAGAAAAAGAAGAATGGCCAAAAAAACGCAAATCAAAATTGATGTACCTTCTCAATAAGGCTGCCTAGAAAGCTCAAGCAATGCTCTATTTGTCATCACCTTTTGCAAGTGCATTGGGTGTCATTTCTTTTGCAGGGATGAAAGGAAATCGTATCACAGCGATAGCATAGCCAAATAAACCAACCAAAACAAATATTCAATACTTGTTTTTTGAGTGAAGCTCTGGTATCATGTCAAGGACAGAAGGATTCTCTCTTACAACGTTTACCAAAAATCCAGCTGTACTTGCATCAAAAGAGAAGCCCCTATCAGCCATTTCTCACATCCGGAAGCAATCCGATCAAAGAAAGCTTTTCAAAAATAGCATGAGCTTTATCGAGTTTACCATTTTTACACAATCCATTAATGACAACATTGTAAAGTTCAATATCGGTATCTTCTCTATTTATTTTCAACTTATTAAAGAGTGACATAGCTTCTTCAACAAGTCCGTACCTAAAATAACCTTTGAGCAATGTACGATGAATGGATGAATTAGGTACAGGCCCCCTAGATAGCATCTCGGCATAAATTTTTTTTGCATCGCCAATTCTTCCAAAATCAAACAGACCCTGCTGGATAGTATTGTAGGTAACAACATCCGGCTTTGATCCCCTTTGAGAAATTTCACCAAGCAATTGCATGGCATTGGCCACTTCCTTTTTCTTACAGTATCCATTTATTAGTATGTTATAGCTAAAAATGTTAGGCTCAATGCCCTTATCTATCAACACATCAAAAACTCTCCTTGCTCTATCCACTTGACCACGCAAACAATATCCATCCATTATCGCATTGTAGGTGATTATATCAGGCTCTACACCCTTTCCGACCATGAGTTTCATTACTTCCTCGGCATCTTCAACTTTCCCTTCTTTGCATAGTCCATCTATCAGTATGCTGAAGGTGTGCACATTTGGATAAATATTAAGATTCACCATCTCAGAGAATAAAGTCTTAACCTTTTCCCACTGACCAAGCTTACACAAACCATCAATTAATGAATTATATGTGACTATGTCCGGAGGAATGCCTTTCTGTTTCATCTCGTTCAGAATGCTGATAGCAGCATCTAAGTTTCTATCTTTGCAGAAGGCATCAATAACAACACTGTAGATATATATGTTGGGCTTAGTGTTCCCTTGTTCCATTAAACGAAGCAAACTTAAAGTCTTCTCAGTATGTCCCCTTTTGCTGAGTCCATTCATGACGGTTCCATACATGATTTCGTTGGGCTCACAGATCTTCTCCCTCACCAAATTTTTGAACAAGACAACTGCATCTGTGACTTTATTTTCAGCAAATAATCCCCTTATAAGAGTGGTAAAGGTGACAACATTAAATGGAATGCCACTTTTCAAGTGAATGGGTAACAACGAAAATGCACAATCAACACGATGCATCAAACAATAATTGTTAATCACATTACTCAAGATGAATTCATTAATTGGAATATCCAATTTCCGCATTTCTCGGAAAAGAGAAATGACAGCATAGTAATGCTTCATATTAATCATAGTCTTAAGTAATTTACAGAAGACAGGAAGAGAAGGAAGAGGCTTCATTCTGACCATTTGATTGAATAGATTAACAGCATCGTCTAAGCACTTAACCTCATTCTCAACATTGATGCGTACTCCAACTTTACCCTTTAACGAAGAATAAGGTCTAATTGATGAAGAACGAAGAATATAAAAGGAAGTGATGAAAGGAATAATAGCATTAGATTTGCTCACAAGAATTCTTGTCATCTTCGATGGTTTTCAGTCTGCCCTAATTTCACTAATAAATACTCCGACTATAGAAGCTATGTACTATGTTATAGAGTGAGTTCATCAGCAGGCAGCACGTGGATATATACTACTTTACATATCATTTCTAATTAATTATTATCAGTTATTCACATATTAAGAAATTAATACTAATATTTAACACAAACAGGTACACTAGATATTGCATATATGTATGTTTCAATCATTATTTTTACTATATCATTCCTAATTAATTATTATAAGTCAATTAAATATTAAAAAATTAATAATATTTAATAAAAAATATAAAATAATAAATTAACTTTTAATATTTTAAATTATATTAACATCTTATATGAGATCCACTTGAATTTTTTTCACAAGTATTTTTTATAGTATATCGCTTTTAATTAGTTATTACAAGTCATTTAAGACATGTTTACTTCGATGCTTTCATTGTAATTTTACTATATCACCCCTAATTAATTATTATGATTATCTAAGCATTAAAAAAATATTTCATCAAAAAGGTAAAATAAATACAAAATTATATGTCAACAAAAAAAATTTAAGGAAAAAGGATCAAATTTACCCCTCTACTTTAATAAATTAGCTAAATATATCCTTTGTCATACTTTGTAGTTAAATTTACCCTAATTGTCATACTTTGGGGCTAAATTTACCCCCTCTACTTTAAAAAAATTGGCTATATATACTCTTTGTCCTACTTTGAGGTCAAATTTACCTTCGATTTCATACTTTGGGGCCATATTTACCCTCATGGTTAAGAAACTTTTCATTTGTAACCTTCCTTTAATAGAAAAGCCCAAATCAACATTAAATTTTTAAACTTTTAAAATAAATCACATCCTAATGTAATTCGCCAGTTTTGGCCCATAAAAAATAAACAAACAAATATACCCCTCCCTCAGTTTTGTTGGTCGAATTTTTGTAACGAACAAAAATACTTCTCTTTCACCGTGCAACACTAGTAGGTTAATTACACATGAACAAAATATAAAACGGAATGGGATAACAGAGAAGCTTGAAACTAGAGAAAACGTCTATTACAAACTTTGCTCTTGTTCGATTATGTTCAAATTTCAAAATTTGGTATGCAATTCTATGTGCATCAAAATTCTAGAACCAATGAATAAATTTTCCGAGCAAATGACATAATGAAAAATTTGCATACATCTAAATTACATACAAAGATATATGAATGGAGAGATGTCCGATTGACACATATGAAGACCTCTTAACTCAATCATCGAGAGAAATATTCAATGGGCCTAATCTACTGCATTAGATCGTCAAGTGCCATTTTTCATGAGGTCTGCACTAATGCAGATCTACAAAATGAGAGAGGAATATATTTCTTTGTGTTTGCACTGATTCAAATCAATTTTTCATGAGTTATGCCTGATAAATATCTAGTGGCTTAATCTCGTTGAAAAATTGGCCAACAGAACTGAAAGGGGTATATTTATTATTTGTGGCTTGAGTCAGATCAGACGAGTTAGATTAAAGTGTATTTTATTTTTAAAAAAATAGGATATTTAACGTTGATTTGAGCTTTTCTATTAAGAAAGGGTACATATGAAAAGTTTCTTAACAATGAGGGTAAGTTTGACCCCAAAGTATGACATCAAGGGTAAATTTAACTCCAAAGTATGATGAAGAGTATATTTAACCAATTTTTCAAAGTAGAGGGGTAAATTTAACCCCAAAGTATGACAACGAGGGTAAATTTGACTACAAAATATGACGAAGGATATAGTTAGCCAATTTCTCAAAGTAGAGGGGTAAATTTGACCCTTTTCCCAAAATTTAATTAACCATCAAAATTATATCAATACACATAAATTGGGATGGACAGAGAAAGACATAAAGTAATATATATTATATGAAAATGAGATAAAAAATGGTAAATCACAATAATTAAGAACATAATATACATATATATATAAATTTGATTGACTATTGAAATTTTACTTGTGTCACATAAATTGAGGCAGAGACAGTATTCATATATTATTGAAAAATCATGTAAAAGAAATATTATAAATCACATAATTAACAATTTAATATATTTAAAAATATAAAATATTTGGATGACTCTCGAAATTATATCGATGTCACTTAAATTGGAATAGAAGAAAAAATATTATAAATCACAATAATTTAAAACTTAAATTATTTTAATGCTTGATTATCTAAATTTTATTTGTGTCACATAAATTGAGACAAAAAATAACATATATTGGACTCATATTAGTAAGGGTCATCGGTATCTAGTACTACTAAATACAAGAGTCACGGTCCAACATATTCTATTTTTTATCTTGCGTAATTTATATGATACAAATAAATTTGAGAAACTCAATCAAATTTTGTGTACCATCTTTAAATATTTTAATTTTTTAATAGAAAAAATACATCAAACACTCTTTAACTTGTCCATAAAACTTACTTTAATATTTTAACTCTACAGATAAATATTTTTCCCCTAAACAACTTTCAAGTGAATCTTATATCACCCCAACAACTGACATGACAAATTTTAAAAAGTTCAACACGTCAATGACAAAAAAAATGAAAAAAAAAGGAGTGGCGCACTTTTAAATTTTACAATTTTTCTTTCTTCTTCCTCACCCCCAACCTTCTTCTCCTTCCTTTATTTTTTTTTCGCTCTTACTCGTCAGCTATCTCCAATCAAATATTTAACAAAATATTATCAAGAATCAAAATCCAATGATTATTTTCTTATTCTTTTTTCATTCCTACTCACCAACCATCTCCAATTAAATACAGAGCAAAAAAATTTCAAGAATAAAAAATTCAACGATTTAGTTCAGAATAAAAAAATAATGAACCCCAAAAAATGATTCAATTTGAATATTGGGAACGTAGGGGTGGGGAGGAAAGATGGGGTTTACAAATGAATAAAAGAAGAGGGGAGGAGATTTAAGAAGAAAGGATTTGAATTTTGAAGTATATTACAATTAATTTGTGATCTAAGTGTATGATTCATGAGTGTATCTTTCAACATTCAGTGAATAAGACTACACATGATTTGTGTTAGAGCTATGTAATAATTTAAGAATTCAAATTATTCATGAGTGAGGTGACTTCAAATTGTTTATCTACTTGATTAATTTTAATTTTGATTTAAAAAACACAAGTTGAATTATATAGTTATATCACTCACAAAATTTTTAAAAAGGAAAAGCGACGATGTTGATAGTATCTTGATAGAGACTATAGAAGTTGAGCCGGAGAAGCTGGATGATATATATATATATATATATATGTATGTATATATATATATATATATATATATATGTATGTATGTATGTATGTATGTATGTATGTATGTATGTATGTATGTATATATATGTCTTTCTATATATGTATATCGATAGTAGCTTGATAGAGACTATAGAAGTTGAGCCAGGGAAGATGGATGTTTAGAAGTTGATACTATATATATATATATATGCGTGGTTGTTTAAAATCTTGAAGACGTAATATATGACATTTAAAGAAAATATTAATAGGAAAAATGATTTTTGCTAGCTAATAATAACAATTTAGATGACGAGAGGCCGTGAATTAGATAATTCTAAAATAACGGGTAAGGTTATTTTATATCAATTACATCAAAAATAAATTTGACGCTTTTCTCTATATGAAATAAAGGGAATTTTTTTTCTAGGAGTCCCATCTCATTAAAGATTTTTTTTTTTTTAAAAAAATTATCTTTTAACAAAATAGGAATATAATTATCTAATTTATAATAGTTCAGTAATATTTTGGATTAAAATCAAATTGAGGATATTTTTATTCTATTTTTAATAGTTTAATTAATGTCATACTTGGACCTATTCTATTTAATTTTTAACATTAATTTGTAATTCACTATGCTAAGTTTTTAATCAAAATTATTTGTTCCTTAAAATATAACCTTAAGCATCTTTGGTCCCATAACTTTATAAAATGAAACACATTTGCTCCACTAACAAATGAATTTTAAAACTGTTTCGATTACTAAAAAAAGTGATAAACACTAATAAAAAATATCAATCGTCTTTCGACACGATCTAAAAATTGATCGACTTTTGATCGTACTTTTAGTAATCATCATAAGATTTTTTAAGTTCATTCTGTTACTTGGATCAAAACCGCTCCACTTTTGCAAACTTAAGAAAGGGAAAATAGTCGTAAATATGTCTAAACTTTGGCGATATTTACTGTAGCATGCCTCAATTTTGCGAGAGTCCTATGAGCTCCCTCGATTATTTATTATCGTATTTCTACGATATATATTTGCCCAGCTGAACCACTTTGCCAATTACGCGCCAGTGCGCGCGTATTTACGCAGTGGTTCAGCTGGAAAAATATATGCCACAAAAATATGGTAATAAGTGGTCGAAGGGGTCATAGGACCCCTACAAAATTGAGGCATGTTACAATAAATTTCGCCAAAAGTTTAGTTATATTTTAAATCTTTTGTTCCCTTAATTAAAAAACTAAATATACCAAAACATTATATTTAAAGGGTAAAAATAGACATTATCATTGTTACTCCCATAAATAAGTAAAAATTTTGGCTTTCTAAACCACCCCTCCTCCCCCACCCCCCCCCCCCCCCAAAAAAAAAGCTTAAATTTAGAGAAAAATGAGTTAGAAGGACTTCCAAGTTTTCAATTAAAAAATGGGACAAGTGGGTCCCACAAACTTGTCCCTTGAACAACTGGGATAGTTGTTGGACAACTACATTAGTTGTCTGAACAACTTCTCTCAGTTGTCGAATAACTACGCCTAGTTGTTCAACAACTAGGCACAGTTGTCGAACAACTTGCGCAGTTGTTGAACAACTTTGGTAGTTGTTGAACAACTTCGCAAAGTTGTCGAACAACTACCAAAGTTGTTCTACAACTGGAACAAGTTGTTGGAACGAAAAAACTCAAAAAAAATTATCCCTCCCACTTAATTTAAAAGATTTGGAGGACTCCCACTTAATTGGACAACTTATTTATCGTTTTTAATTCAATTGTGATTTGGTAGAAGTAGAATCTTGATTAATTTTTAAAAAATAATATTGATTAAAAATTAAAAATAAAAAATCCTCCATAGTTTAGATTCCTTGGAGTTTTGTCAGAAGTACTAGGTATATGGGGTTTCTCCATTGTCAACACTTAATGACATTGCAACTCCAAAAAAAAACAAGAATCACCTTTTACTATCTACTTTATAGGTAAACTTTTGCTCATATAAAACTCCATTTTTTTCTGTGTTTGTTGTTTATTCTTGTTATTTTGCTGAAATATGAAGTGGGGTGGTGCAAGTTTGGGCGAATTTAGTGACCACATCATTCTTTTTGGGAATTTAAGGGGCATTACTGCAAGTTTTGGTTCAAGATTTGATTTTTGCTATGTATTTCTGTTTGTTTCTTTATTATTGTAATGAATTATGGAATGGGGTTGTGCTAGTTTGTTTGTTTTTTTGTCTTTTTTAACCCCTCCCTAGCCCTTGATGACTCAAACTCACAAGCTTTAGGTTGGAAGTGAGGGGTGTTTGCCATCCGAGCAACTTTGTTATTATGTTTTGATTCAAGATTCGTTTTTTTTGTTGTGTATTACTGTTTATTCTTTGTTATTGTATTGAAATATGAAATGGGATTGTGCTATTTTGTTATTATTTTCTTTTTTAACCCCTCTAGCTGCCTTAGTGGCTCAAACTCAAAATCTTTAGGATGGAAGTGAGGGGTGCTTGCCATCCAAGCAACTTTGTTATTCTATTTTGGTTCAACATTTGATTTTTTGCTGTGTATTACTGTTTTATTCTTTGTTATTGTATTGAAATATGGAATGGGGTTGTGCTAGTCTGTCATTATTTCTTTTATAACCCCTCCCTAGCTTCCTTGATGACTCAAACTCATGACCTTCGGTTTGAAAGTGAGGGGTGCTTGCGATCCGAGAAACTTTATTATTCTATTTTGGTTCAAGATTTGATTTTTTGTTGTGTATTTCTGTTTATTCTTTGTTATTATACTGAAATAAGAAATAGGGTTGTGCTAGTTTGTTATTTTTTTTCTTTTTTAACCCTTCCCTAGCTCCCTTGGTGGCTCTAACTTATAACCTTTAGGTTTGAAGTGAGGGGTGCTTGTCATCCGACCAACTCCGTCTTATATACTACCATCACCTCTTATGGTCCAATTCTCGGTGCTTTATTATATTTTGATCTGTTGCTGCTTCATAAATGCCATAATATCATTCATTTTAGGAATCTAATACCAATGAATTAAATAGATCCAAATAGATACATAGGTTTATAAAGTAGGCTGTAATTAGATTGAAGTTGAGACATAGGTGGTTGATTCATTTTTTTTCAAGAAAAAGAAAAGTAGAGTTTAGAAGGGAAGTGAAGGTATCATTGAAGGAGAAAGATGACTAATATGTCTGAGTTGGTAGGAGATACCTAAAAATTCTCTCTCTTTTGTAACCCGTTTGACAAACCTACTAGCAGTATTTAATCGGAGTATCCAAGTGAAGATGTTATATGAAGAGCGTATCCAACCAATTACGGCTGGAAGCTCTCCGTCTTTTCTCGGATATGGATTTTGTGTGATTTTGCTTCAATTTTTATTACTTCCCCAAACCTGTTAACTTTCTGGGGGTAAAAGTGGGATCAGGAAACCAACAATTAGTCTGTGCGTTACCGTGCTGACTTGCATCTGTTGGATTTTGTTGACGGAAAGAAATGCTAGGTGCTTTGAAAGGAAAGATTTCTCTGCACTAAGGTTTAGAATTATATTTAGCTTATGTTTTTTTGGTGCAATTTACAAGATGTAAAGGATGAAAACAGTATGTTCGATTTCAGCGATTCTCTACAAGAATAGATTTTTGTATAGATTGGTGTGCCCCTCGTTTTTTTTACAAGGGGGATATTCTGCTTTGTGCCTACAGAGCACCTTCTCAGTGCTTTGCTGTTAATCTCAATATACTTAAATGCCGGTTCGGAGAAAGAAAATCAGATTAGGTTCTTTCTATTGTGTATCCCTTTCCCCTTACTTTTGGTGTTCTCTGGGTAACAAGATTTATGTTCTACAATTTAATAAAGGAATTTCATAAAGAATTTGTTTGAAATTCATCCACACCTATTCTTATTGACCTTACTCTTTTTCTATCTGTATACAAATTATTTAAACTTTGACTATATATCATATTTGGCTAGTATTTACTCATTTATTTGTGTTCTCTTGTTGCAGGTCAGTTCTGAAGTTGGATGTCTGATTGTGATCGACGGAGATATAAAGGTGAATTTAAGAGCTACAACTTACATTGACATTGTTGAACGTTGCCTGTATATAGTTATTTTCTTCCTTAGTGTCTATGTTGCTCGGACTCTTCAAAAATATCAGTGGGTGCGTGTCGGATTCTCCAAAAGAAGTGTGCTTTTGGGGAATCCGAAGCGGGTGCGGTATCGAAAGTGAAGAGTCTGTGCAACTTAGCTTAGTGTTAAAAGCCAAAATAAGTTCATGCCACGTTTAATGTTCACTAATGCTTTCCCTTTTGTTTCAGTGCTAATAGGGGCTAAGCGCACAAGATTACACGGTGAAAGTGACAACTGGAAAAAGTTTCCAATTCCAACTGGTTTTGAATCACCAATGTCCTTCACATTACAGAAGGTAAAAAATAATGAGAAAGCCCGTAAATCTATGGCTGTTGGGGAGTCTGAGCAAGATCCTAGCCAGGCGGCGTCTACTTCAACTATTATTAGCATAGGAAAGCTTAAGAGTTCTATTAGGTGTTGGCCTTGGATACTTGATGATCATGTTGATCACATAGAAGAAGATTTTGGATGTGAAACTGATAAGGTTAGTAAGATTTCCATAATTTTTTTCTCATAAATCCTTTTTTAATTTCTATTATGGTGCAAACAACACTGCCTATGTTGTCGTATCCGTAGCATAAAAAAATTAAAAATAGATTTAAATTAAATTGATTATGCTATATGTTTTGAGTTTGTGTCACCTTGCAATATTTTTACTACTGTAAAAGAACCCTTGTGGTTTTCTATTAAGTAGGCAGGAAAAGAGGAGTGAATGTTATAGCCGATGTTTCTGGTTGGAGAGGATGAGATAAACATATCTGGTGAGAGATGCGTGTAGGGAAATTATTTTTGTGCTTTACTAAGGATTATTCTTGTTTACCATATGCATCCCTTTGTTTTTTGGAACGAGAAGAACACCATGGCATCTGCCATCATTGTAGTGACAGAGTTACCTGTTACCGAAAGGAGGTGGTTGATATCCGTAGAATTAGTCGAGGTGTGCACAAGCTTGCCCGAACACTATATTTGTCAAAAAGAACACTATGTTAACTAACAGGGGATTGGAAATAGGAAGAAATGGAGAAGTTTCTTCAAGATATTTATCGCCAATAACAAGGGCAGGACAGGATGGTATGTTTATACCCAGGAGAAAAATACAAATCTTGCTATAGATATCTGGATTATAGAGGAGGAATAGAACCTATATGGAGAAATATGTTTGTAGTAAAGAGGAGGAATAAACCTGAATTACTGTTGTATGCATTAGAAAGAAGATGAGGTCTCTAATCTTATGATTCTTCGTTATCGCAATGCAACTGAGTTGGAGTTGGTTATTTCACATTCAATGTATCATGGGCACTACCCTTGAAATTCGCAGATGCCTTTGCAACATGGAATTTTAACATAAGGAAAGAATGGAAGAAAATTTGGGAAATAGCGTCAGTATACTTTTTTTTGGATGACGGAGAGAAAAGAGATCAGGAGGAAGTCTAAAGGGGTGGATAGATATTTTGGGAGCTATACAACTGAGCATTTATACCTATTAACCCTGCATCATCTTCTTGCACATTTATGAACTTTATTTTGGATTTATCAATAGAAAGGTTGTATCAGTTGATAATTCTGAGTTCTCTCTTTGCCGCTCACTCTACAGGGGAAGGGCTTAATGTTGAATTCTTTTGTTCTTTGTCAATAAGAAACTAGTATATGTAATAGTAGTTAATATGGAAGTGTATATATGGAACTAGCCTTAAATCTGAATCGTAGTGTCTAGAGATGTTGAACCCTTGTAGCCCATACTATTTAGTAACATTCCGTAAAAGCTTGTATTATTAAGTAAGCTCTTCTCTGATTATGAAATAAGAGGTACTAACTAGTCCTAAATCCTAATATACGTGCTTGTTTTCTAATCCTAATTAGAAAATGTACTTTGTGCCTAACTCTACCCGATTCCTATCAACATGGTGCATCTCTTAATAGAGGGGCATGAAAAGTGGAGACTTTGACCGTAGGGATCAATTGATAGTCATTTTTCTTGAGGAAGAGAATCCAGGATCAACATTTTTTTCATTCGCAATTCACTGAATGGATGTGTACTCGCGTGATCAGTATAGAAAATCAAGTTAATTAGATAGAGAATTGTCCAAAAAAACATATACGAATACAATATCCCATTCCATCAAACTAGTTAGATCTTTTGCTCTATGCTTGAACTGGGTTGGTCTCGCAAATAAAATTATAACCTTTATGCAACAGGAAGAGAATACACATGGTCTCAACAAGGAAGAGAGTGCGCGGTATGAGTAAATTGCAAACCTTAGAAGATGCCAAGAGCTGCAGCAACCTGCAGTAGTTTAAGCATTAGCTCAGAAACTGTCTCACCTGAGCAGGAAAGCGAGATTCACTAAGGTTCTTTTTGACACATAATTCAGTATAGTGAACCTACTATAATTCTAGACGGGGTTTAAGACTCTAAATAAGGGAAACATGTGCACGACTAGACAATGTGATGAGATATTAATGTTTAACATAATGGTGGAAGTGAATCTTATACTCCACTTCAGGAAATCTAATTATATCCTACATCCATTGGTAATGGGATAAAATTAAAGCACAAGATCACATATTCTCTTGACTCTGTCATGTGCTAACAAGCTAAAAATTAGATAAGGGGAAAAATCGAACCTGCTCACATGAGAAAATGGCTGGAAACATGGCAGTCACAAGACTATGAAGAGAGGTATATGATTTTGTAGCTACATGGCGGTTAATAATAATTTGACCTTGTAGGTTATAAAAAGTATCATAAGAGACTTTCTGTAACAGAGTCATCTGGAGAAGGTCATTTTCTATTGATAGTAAGAGCTAAATATGTACCTTTGGATTAATAGCATCGATTATCCCTTTTGGTATTCCAACCTTGAGGTAGCTGATCTCATCTGTGTGTCTATTTCCAAAACCAGCATAGAAGGGAAAGGGATTCTTATCAGAAGGGAACAATGCTTTTATATCCTGCAAACTTAAAAGTTAAATGGTTATGAGCTGCACTTGTTGACATAGCTAGATATATGTGCTCACAATTAGTAATTTTATCTTCTAAACTATGGGACTAATCAAACTAATGGGAAATCGACAATATTGAAAAATTTCAAGAAGAGGAGTCTGAGAGCCTAGTGATGGCATTTAGAGAGAACTTTGGTTTACAAAAAGAAGACTTGTGAATAGATATATTTTGCTTAGAACGGGTGTGTTGTGGGTCAAAAATCAACCAGGGCGTGCCAGGGAGGTTGGGGATCATCCCAGTGTGGTTCGTTTAATTTTTTGTGGCCATTTAGGTGGATAAACGGGCGAAACGATGTGAACGGGGTGTGTTCGAGCTAAATTAGTGTGCTATAGCCCATGGTTTCGGGGATGGGCCCGGGGTTTGGGCATGCTGTGGTTTGAAAATCAATCAAGGCTGGCCAGGGTAGTTGGGGATCATTCCAGTATGGACTGTTTAATTTTTTATGGCCATTTGGGTGGACAAACGAGCAAGACGCCTCAAATGGGGCATATTCGGGCCAAATCAGTGTCCTATAGCCCACGATTTCGGGGATGGGCCCGGAGTCTGGGCATGCTATTGGTAAAAAATTGATCGAGATGTGCCAGGGAGGTTGGGATCGCCCCAGTATGGTCCGTTTAAATTGTTATGGCCATTTGGGTGGACAAACAGGCGAAATGGTGTGAATGGGGCATTTTTGGGCCAAATGGGTGTGTTATAGCCCATGGTTTTGGGGGTAGGCCTGGGGTCTGGGAGTGTTGTGGGCCGAAAATCAATTGCGGCATGTCAGGGAGGTTGCGGATCATCCCAGTATGGTCTGTTTAAATTTTTATGGCATTTGGGTGGACAAACGGGCAAAATAGCGCGAACGAGGCATTTTCAGGCTAAATCGATGTGCTATAGCCCACAGTTTTGAGGGTGGGGCCGTGGTCCAAGCATGCCGTGGGCCAACAATCAACCGAGGCATGTCAGGGAGGTTGGAGATCATCCCAGTATGATCTGTTTAATTTTTTGTGGCCATTTGGGTGGATAAATGGGCAAAACAGCGTGAACGGAGCATTTTCAGGCCAAATTTGTGTGCTATAGCCCACGATTTCAGGGGTGGGCCTGGGGTTCGGGTGTGATAGGGAGGTTGGGGATCATCCCAGTGTGATCTGTTTAAATTTTTGTTGCCATTTTGGTGGATAAACGGTCAAAATGGCCCAAACGGAGAATTTTTAGGCCAAATTGGTGTGCTATAGCCCTCAGTTTTTGGGGTGGGCCCGGGGTCCAGGCGTGCTATGTGCCAAAAATTGACCGGGGCATGCCAGGGAAGTTATGGATTATCCCAGTGTGTTTCATTTAATTTTATTTGCCTTTTGGGTGGACAAACGGGCAAAACAACGTGAATGGGGCATTTTCAGGCTAAATCGATGTGCTATAGCCCATGGGTTTGGGGGTGGGCCCGCGGTCCGGATGTGTTGTGTGTCGAAAATTGACTGGGACATGATTGGGAGGTTAGGGATCATCCCAGTATGGTCCGTGTAAATTTTCGTGGCCATTTGGGTGGAGAAACTGGAGAAACGGTGCGAACAAGTCATTTTCAGGCCAAATCGGTGTGCTATAGCCCACGGTTTTGGGGTGGGCCTGGGGTCCGGGCGTGCTGTGGGCCAAAAATATACCGGTGCATTCCAGGGAGTTTTAGGATCAACCCATTATGGTCTATTTAAATTTTTGTTTCCATTTGGTTGGATAAACGGGCGAAACGGCATGAACGGGGTAATTTCGGGTCAAATCAATATGCTATCGCCCACGGTTATGGGGGTGGTCCAAGGGTCCTAGCGTGCTGTGACCCAAAAATTGACTGGACGTGCCAGGGAAGTTGGGATCATCCTAGTATGGTCCATTTAAATTTTTGTCGCCATTTGGGTGGATAAATGGGCGAAACGACACGAACGGGGCACTTTCGGACCAAATCGGTGTGCTATAACAGGCGGTTTTGGGGGTTGTCGCGGGGTTCGGGCGTGTCGTGGTCCAAAAATTGATAGGGTCATATCAAGGTGGTTGGGGATTATCCCTTTTTGATCCGTTTAAATTTTTGTGGCCATTTGGGTAGACAAACGGGCGAATCGAAGAGAACGGGGCATTTTTTGGCTAAATCGATTGCTATAGCCCACAATTTTGGGTGTGGGCCCTGGGTCCGGGCCTGCTATGGGAAGAAAACTAATCGGGGCATGCCAGGGAGGTTGGGGATCATCCCAGTGTGGTCAGTTTAAATTTTTGTGGCTATTTGGGTGGACAAACAGACAAAACGGTGTGAACGGGGAATTTTTGTGCCAAATCGGTGTGCTATAGCCTAGGGTTTTAGGGATGGGCCCGTGGTCCAAGCGTGTTGTGGGCCAAAAATTGATCCAGGCATTTCAGAGAGGTTAGGGATCATCCCAGTGTGGTCCATTTAAATTTTTGTAGCCATTTGGGTGGACAAACAGGCAAAACGGCATGAATGGGCATTTTTGGGCTAAATCAGTGTGCTATAGCCCACGATTTTGAGCGTGGGCCTGGGATTCGAGTGTGGGCCAAAAATTAATCGAGGCATGCCAGGGAGGTTGGAGATCATCCCTATGTGGTTCGTTTAGATTTTTTTGGCAATTTGGGTGGAGAAATTGGTGAAACAACGTGAATGGGGCATTTTCGGGCCAAATCGGTGTGCTACAGCCCACGATTTTGGGGGAGGGCCCGTGATCTGGGCGTGCTGTTGGCTAAAAATTGACTCGGGCATGCTAGGGAGGTTGGGTATCATCCCAGTGTGGTCCATTTCAATTGTCGTGGCCATTTGGGTGGACAAACGGGCGAAACAACACGAACGGGGAATTTTTCGGGCTAAATTGGTGTGCTATATAGCCCACAATTTTGGGGTGGGCCTATGGTACGAGTGTATTATGGGCCAAAAATTAACCGGGGCATGCCAGGGAGGTTAGGGATTATCCCAGTGTGATGGGTGGACAAACGGGTGAAATAGTACGAACGGGGCATTTTTGGGCCAAATCGGTGAGCTATAACCCATGATTTTGGGGGTGGGCCCAGGGTTCGGGCATGCTGTAGGACAAAAATCATCTGGGGCATGCCATATAGGTTGGTGATCATCCCAGTATGGTCCGTTTATTCGTGGTCATTTGGATGGACTAACGGGCAAAATAGTGCGAAAGGTGTGCCAAGGAGGTTAGAGATCATGCCAGTATGGTCTGTTTAAATTTTTTTCGCACTTTGGGTGGACAAACGGGTAAAACGGCATGAACGGGGCATTTTCGGGCAAAATTTATGGGCTACAACCCACAATTTTATGGGTGGGCCCAAGGTACGAGTGTGCTATGGGCCAAAAATTGACCAGGGCATGCCAGGGAGGTTGGGTATCATCCCAGTGTGGTCCTTTTAAAATTTTATGGATATTTGGGTAGACAAGCGGGCGAAACGGCGTGATCGGGGCATTTTCAAGCCAAATTTGTGTGCCTTAGCACACGGTTTCAGGGGTAGGCCCAGGATACCTGTATTTTGAGGGCCAAAATACGATCGGGGTGTGTCAGAGAGGATATGTATCATCCTTGTGTGTTCCGTTTGAACGGGGCATTCAGGCGTGCTGTGGGCCAAAAATTAATCGGGGCATGCCAAGGAGGCTGGAATCATCCCAGTATGGTGTGCCATAGCCCACAATTTTGGGGGTGGACCCAGCGTCCGGGTGTGCTATGGGCTAAAAATCGACCGAGGCATGCCAGAGTGGTTGGGGAACATCTTGGTGTGGTCCGTTTAAATTTTCATGGCTATTTGGGTGGAAAACTGGCCAAACGGCATGAATGGGACATTTTTACCAAAAATTAATGTGCTATAGCCCACAATTTTGGGGGTGGGCCCAGGGTTCGGGCATGTTGTGGTCCAAAAATTAACTTGGGAGTGCTAGGGAGGTCGGGTATTGTGCCAGTGAGGTTCGCTTAAATTTTTATTGCAGTTTGGTAGACAAACGGGCGAAACGGCATGAACGAAGGCGTATTCGGCTGTATTATGGACAAAATATTGATCGGGGCATGCCAGGGATGTTGGGGATCGTCCCAGTGTGGTCCATTTAAATTTTCATGGCCATTTGGGTGGACAAATAAGCAGAACAGCGCGAATGAGGTATTTTCGGGCCAAATCGGTGTGCTATAGCCCATGGTTTTGGGGGTGGATCCAAGATCCAGGCATGTTGTGGGCTAGAAATTGACCGGGCTATACCAGGGAGGTTGGGAATCATCCCAGTTAGTTTGTTTAAATTTTTGTGGCTATTTGGGTGGATAAATGGGCAAAACAGCCCGAATTGAGCATTTTTGGGCTAAATCAGTGTGCTATTGCCCACGATTTTGGGGGTGGGCCTGAGGTCTGGGCATTATATGGGCAAAAATTTGATCGGGGCATACCAAGGAGGTTGGGGATCATCCCAGTATGGTCCGTTTCAATTTTCATGGCCATTTGGGTGGACAAATGGGTGAAATGACGTGAATGGGTCATTTTTGGGGCAAATTGGTGTGCTATAGCCCATGTTTTTAGGGGTGGGCCCAGAATTCGAGTGTGTGGTGGGCCAAAAATTGACCGAGGCATGCTAGTGTGGACCGTTTAAATTTTTTTGGCCATTTAGGTGGACAAATGGGTGAAACTGCGCGAATAATGCATTTTTGGACCAAATCAATAGGCTATAGCCCACGGTGTTGGGGGTAGGCTTAAGGTTCGGGCATGATGTGGGCCAAAAATTGATCGAGGAATCCCAAGAAAGTTGGGGATCATCCCAGTATGGTTTGTTTAAATTTTTATGGCCATTTGGGTGGACAAATGGCCAAAGGGCGCGAATGGTGCATTTTTTGGCCAAATCGGTGTGCTATAACCCACGGTTTTGAGAGTGGGCCCGTGGTTCGAGCGTACTATTGGCCAAAAATCGACTGGGGCATGCCAGGGAGGTTGGGGGCTGTTCTAGTGTGGTCCGTTAAATTTTTCGTGGCCATTTGGGTGTATAAATGGGCAAAATGGCACGAACGGGACATTTTTGATCCAAATTAATGTGCTATATAGCCTATGGTTTCGGGGGTGGGCCCGGGGTCTGGGATTGTTGTAGGCCGAAAATTGACTGGGGCGTGCCTGTTAGGTTGGGGATCATCCCAATATGGTTCATTTAAATTTTGGTGGCTATTTTGGTGGACAAACGGGCGAATTGGCATGAACGGAGTGTTTTTGGGTCAAACGAGTGTGCTATAGCCCGTGGGGGTGGTCCGGAGGTCCGGGCGTCTTCTGTGCCAAAAATTTATCGGGGCATGCTAGAGAGGTTAGGGATCATTCCAATGTGGTTCGTTTAATTTTTTGTGGCTATTTGGTTGGACAAATGGGTGAAACGGCACGAACAGAGCATTTTCGGGCCAAATCGATGTGTTATAGCACACGATTTTGGGGGTGGACCTTGGGTCTGGACGTGTTGAGGTCCAAAAATTAACCGGGGCATGCCTGGGAGGTTAGGGATCATCCCAGTATAGTCCATTTAATTTTTCATGGCCATTTAGGGGGACAAACAGGCAAAACAGTGCGAACGGGGTATTTTCTTGGCAAATCAAGGTACTATTGCCCACGGTTTTATAGTTTGACCAGGGTCCGAGCATGCTGTGGACAAAAAATAGCATGGCAGGGAGTTTGGGGATCGTCCTAATATGGTCCGTTTAAATTGTCGTGGCCATTCGAGAGAACAAACGGGCGAAATTGAGCAAACGGTTCATTTTCGGGCCAAATCAATGTGTTATAGCCTACGAGTTTGGGGGTGGGCCCAAGGTTCGGGCGTGCTGTAGGCTGAAAATCGATTGAGGCATGCCAGGGAGGTTGGGGGATCATCCCAGTATAGTTCGTGTAAATTTTCTTTGGCATTCGGGTGGACAACGGGCAAAACGGCTTGAACGGGGAATTTTCGGGCCAAATCAATGTGCTATAGCCCACGGTTTTGGGGGTGGGTCCGGGGTCCGGGCGTACTGTGAGCCAAAAATTGACTAGAGCATGTCAGGGAGATTGAAGATCGTGTCAGTGTGGTCCGTTTAAATTTTTGTGGCCATTTTGGTGGACAAATGGGCAAAACGGTGCTAATAGGATATTTTTAGGCCAAATCGGTGTGCTATAGCCCATATTTTTAGGGGTGGGCCCAGAGTTCGGGCGTGCTGTGGGCGAAAAATCAACTGGGGTATGCCACGGAGGTTGGGCATCATACCAGTGTGGTCCGTTTAAATTTTTGTAGCCATTTGGGTGGACAAACGAGCGAAACGACGTGAACGAGGCATTTTTCAGCTAAATCTGTGTGCTATAGCCCACGGTTTTGGGGGTGGGCCCGTGGTCCGGGCGTGCTGTGCATCCAAAATTGATTGAAGCTTGCCAGGGAGGTTGGGGATCATCCCAGTGTGGCCCGTTTCAATTTTCTTGGCCATTTGGGTGGACAATGAGTGAAACGGTGCAAACGGAGAATTTTCGGGCAAAATCGATGTGCTATAGCCCACGATTTTGGAGGTGGGATTGGGGTTCGGCGTGATGTTTCCTGAAATTCGAACGGGGCTTGCTAGGGAGGTTGGGTATCATCCAGTATGGTCCGTTTAAATTTTTGTGGCTATTTGGCCGGACAAACAAGAAAAACGGTATGAACGGGACATTTTTAGGCAAAATCAATGTGCTATAGCCATAATTTCGGGGGCGGGCCCAGGGTTCGGGCATGCCTTGGGCCAAAAATCGACTGAGGCAAGCCAGGGAGGTTGGGTATTGTCCCAGTGTGGTCCGTTTAAATTTTTATGGCCTTTTGAGTGGACAAACGGGTGAAACGGAGCGAAGGGTTTTTTTTTTTAGCTAAATCAGTGAGCAATAAACTACAGTTTGGAGGGTGGGCCCATGTTTTGGGCGTTCTGTTTGCCTTAATTCAATAGGGGCATGCCAAGGAGGTTGGGGATCATCCCAGTGTGGTCTGTTTAAATTTTTGAGGCCATTTGGGTGGACAAATGGGCGAAACGATGCGAACGGGGCATTTTCGGGCCAAATCGGTGTGTTGTAGCCCACGGTTTTGGGGGTGGTCACGGGGTTCGAGTGTTCGGTAGGATAAAAATAAACCAGGGCATGCCAGGTAAGTATAGGATCATCCCGATATGGTCTGTTTATATTTTTGTGGCCATTTGGGTGGACAAACGGGCGAAACGACGCGAATGGGGTATTTTTGGGCCGATTAGGTGTGCTATAGCCCACAATTTTAGGGGTGGGCCTAAGATTCGGGTGTGCTGTGGGTCAAAAATTGACCGAAGTGTGTCAGGGAGGTTGGGGATCATCCTAGTGTGGTCCGTTTAAATTTTCATGGCACTTTGGCGCAAATGGGGCATTTTCGGGCCAAATTGATGTGCTATAACCCACAGTTTTGGGGGTGGGCCCGGGCTCCGGGTGTGTTGTGGGCCAAAATTCTCTCTGGGTGTTTTAGGAAGGTTGGTGATCATTCCAGTGTGGTTCGTTTATATTTTTGTGACAATTTGGGTGGATAAACTAGCGAATCGGCACTAACAGGGCATTTTTGGGTCAAATCGGTGTGCTATAGCCCACGGTTTTAGGGGTGGGCCCATTGTCCGGGTGTGTAGTAGGCTAGAAATTAATTGAGAAATTCTAGGGATATTGGAGATCTTCCCAGTATTATTCGTTTAAATTTTTGTGGTGCTTTGGGAGGACAAATGGGTAAAACGGCGGGAAAGGGGCGGGTGGGCCTGGGGTTCGGGCGTGTTGTGGGATAAAAATTGATCGAGTCATGCCAGAGGGTTGGGGATCATCCCAGTGTTTTTTGTTTTAAATTTTTGTGGCCATTTGGATAGATAAACCGGTGAAACGGAGCGAACTGGACATTTTCGGGCCAAATTAGTGTGCTATAGCCAACGATTTCTGGGGAGATCCCATGATCCGGGCGTGCTGTGGGCTGAAAATCAACCAGGGTGTGTCAGTGGGGTTGAGGATCATCCCAGTGTGGTCCGTTTTAATTTTTGTGGCCATTTGTGTGGACAAACGGGAGAAACGGTGCGAAGGGGGCATTTTTGGGCAAAATCAGTGTGCTATAGCCCATGATTTCGAGGATAGGCCCGGGGTTCGGGTGTGCTGTGGGTTAAAAATTAATCAGACAGAGCCATATAGGTTACGGATAATTCCTGTATGGTCTGTTTAAATTTTTGAGGCCATTTGGGTAGCCACAGGCAAAATGGCGCGAACGGGGAATTTTCAAGCCAAATCGGTGTGCTATAGCCCAAAGTTTTGGGGGTGGGCTCGGGGTCTGGGTGTCCTTTGGACAAAACAATTGACTGAGGCATGCCAGAGAGGTTGGGGATCATCCCAGTATGGTCTTTTTAAATTTCTATGGCCATTTCGGTGGACAAACTGGCAACACGGCACGAACAGGGCATTTTGGGCTAAATCGGTGTGCTAACCCACGGTTTCGGAGGTAAGCCTGGGGTCCAGTCATGCAGTGGGCCAAAAATTGACAGGGGCTTGTCATATAGGTTGGGGATCATCCCGGTGTGGTCCGTTTAAATTTTTGTGGCCATTTCGCTAGACAAACAAACAAAACAGCACGAACGGGGCATTTTCGGGCCAAATCGGTGTGCTATAGCCCATGGTTTTGGGGGTGGGCCCAGGTTTTAAGCATGCTATGGGCCTAAAATTGATCGAGGAATTACAGATAGGTTGGGGATCGTCCCATTCTAGTTCGTTTAAATTTTTGTAGCTATTTGGGTGGACAAACGGGCGAAACAGCGCGAACGGAGCATTTTCGAGCTAAATTAGTGTGCTATAGCCCACGATTTTGGGGGTGGGATCGGCGTTTGGGCGTTCTATGGCCCAAAAATCGATCGAAGCATGCCATTGAGGTTGGGGATCATCCCAGTATGGTTCTTTTAAATTTTCGTTGCCATTTAGGTAGACAAACAAGCAAAACAGCTCGAACGAGGGATTTTCAGGCCAAATTAGTGTGCTATATCCCATGGTTTTGGGGGTGGGCTTAGGGTCCAGGAGTGCTATTGGTTAAAAATCGACTGGGGTGTGCCAGGGAGGTTGGGGATTATCCTAGTATGGTCCGTTTATATTTTCGTGGATATTTGGGTGGACAAATAGGTAAAACGGCACAAATGGGGTGTTTTTGGGCTAAACCGATGTGCTAGAGCCCATGGTTTCGGGGGTGGGCCTAGAGTTCGGGCGTACTGTGGGCTAAAAATCGATCGAGGTATGCTAGAGAGGTTGGGATCGTCCCAGTGTGGTCTGTTTAAATTTTCTTGGCCATTTGGGTAGACAAACGGGTAAAATAGCGTGAATGGGTCATTTTCAGGACAAATCAGTGTGCAATAGCCCACGAATTCGGGGGTGGGCCCGGGGTCCTAGTATGTAGCGTGCCAAAAATTGATCGGGGCATGCCAGGGAGGTTGGGGATCATCCTAGTATGGTTTATTCAAATATTCATAGCCATTTGGGTGGACAAACAGGCAAAATGGCATGAACGGGGTATTTTCGGGCCAAATCGGTGTGCTACAGCCCACAATTTCGAGGGTAGGCCTGAGGCCCGGGCATGCTGTCGGCTAAACATCAATCGGCGTATTCTAAGAAGGTTAGTAATCATCCCAATGCAGTTCCTATAAATTTTCGTGGCATTTGGTGGACAAACGGGCGAAACAGCACGAACGGGGCATTTTTGGACCAAATCGGTGTGCTATAGCCCATGGTTTTGGTGGTGGGCCCGACGTCGAGGCGTACTGTGGGTCAAAAATTTATCAGCCTATGCCAGGGAGGTTGGGGATCATCCCAATATGGTCCGTTTAAATATTCGTAGCTATTTGGGCGGACAAACCGGCAAAACAGTATAAACGGGGCAATTTCGAGCCAAATCGGTGTGCTATAGATCACAGTTTTGGGTGTGGGCCCGGGGTTCAGGAGTTCTGTGGGCCAAAAATCAATCGGGGCATGCCAGGGAGGTTAGGATCATCCCACTGTGTTCTGTTTAAATTTTTATGGCAATTTGGGTGGACAAACGGGCGAAACAGCGTGAACGGGGCATTTTCAGGCCAAATCGGTATGTTACAGCCCACAGTTTTGGGGGTGGGTCTAGGGTTTGGGCGTACTATGGGCTAAAAATTGACTGAGGCATGCCAGGGAGGTTGTGGATTATCCCAGTATGGTCTATTTAAATTTTCGTAGCCATTTGGGTGGACAAACGGGCAAAACGATGCGAACGGGGTATATTTGGCCCAAATCGGTGTATTATAGCCCACGATTTTAGGGGTGGGCCCGAGTTTTGGGTGTTCTGAGGGCTAAAACTCAATCTAAGCATTCTAGGGAGGTTGCGTATCAAGCTAGTATGGTCTGCTAAAATTTTTGAGGCCATTTGGGTGGACAAATGAGCGAAACGGTGCGAACAGGTCATTTTTAGCCAAATCGGTGTGCTATGGCATATGAATTCAGGGGTGGGTCTGGGGTACGGGCACTCTGTGGGCCAAAAAATGACTGAAGCATGCAAGGGAGGTTGGGTATCATCTCAGTGTTGTCCGTTTAAATATTCTTATCCATTTGGGTGGGCAAACGGGAAACGGCGTGAATGGAACATTTTCAGGCTAAATCGGCGTACTATAGCCTACGGTTTAGGGGGTGGGCTTGGTGTACGAGCGTTCTGTTGGCCGAAAATTAATCGAGGCGTGTCAAAAACGTTGGAGATTGTCCCAGTGTGGTCCGTTTAAATTTTCGTGGCAATTTGGGTGGACAAACAGGTGAAACTACGTGAACGGGGTATTTCGGAGAAAAATCGATGTGCTATAGCCCACAATTTTGGGGGTGGGCCAGGGATCCAGGCGTGCTGCAGGCCAAAAATTGACCGGGGCATGTTAAGGAGGTTCGGGATCGTCCTAGTATGGTTTGTTTAAGGTTTTTTGCCATTTTTGTTGAAAAACAGGCAAAACAGCACGAACGGTGCATTTTTGGCCTAAATCGATGTGCTATAGCCTACGGTTTCAGGGGTGGGCCCGAGTTCCAAGCATGCTGTGGGCCAAAAATCTATCAGAGCATGCCAGGGAGGTTGAGGATCATCCCAGTATAGTCTATTTAAATTTTTGTGGCTATTTGGGTGGACAAACCGGTGAAATAGCACTAGCAGAGTTTTTCATCCCAAATTGGTGTGCAATAGCCCACGGTTTTGGGGGTGGGCCCGGGGTTCGAGCATGATGTGGGTCGAAAATTAATCGAGGCATGCTAGGGAGGTTGAGGATCGTCCCATTGTGGTCATTTAAAATTTTTGTGGCTATTTAGGTGGACAGACATGTGAAACGACGCAAACAGGGCATTTTTGGGCCTAATTGATATGCTATAGCCCACGATTTTAGGGGTGGGCTTGGGATTTGGATGTGCTGTAGGCTGAAAATCTACTGGGTCATACCAGGGAGGTTGGGGATCGTCCTAGTGTGGTCCTTTTAAATTTTTGTAGCCATTTGGGTGGAGAAATTGGAGAAACATCTTCGGGCCAAATCGGTGAGCCATAGCCCATGATTTTGGGGGTAGGCCCGGGGTCCGATTGTGTTATAGGTTGAAAATAAACCAGGGCATGCCAGGGAGGTTGGGGATTATCCCAGTGTGATTTGTTTAAATTTTTTTCACCATTTGGGTGGGAAAACAGGCAAAACGGGGTGAATGAGGCATCTTCAGGCCAAATCGGTGAGCCATAGCCCACAGTTTGGGGGTGGGCCTGGGTTCCGAGTTTGTTGTAGGGTAAAAATTGATCGGGGCATGATAGGGAGGTTGGGGATCATCCCAGTATGGTCCGTTTAAATTTTTGTGACCATTTTGGTGGACAAACAGGCAAAATGGAGCGAACAGGGCATTTTTGGGCCAAATCGGTGTGCTATAGCCCCCAATTTTGGGGGTAGGCTCGGGGTACGAGCATGCTGTGGAACAAAAATTGATCGAGGCATACCAGGGAGGTTGTGGATCATCCCAGTATGGTATGTTTAAATTTCATTGCCATTTAGGTATACAAATAGGTGAAACGGCGAGAAGGGGGCATTTTCAGGTCAAATAAATATGTTACAACCACGATTTCGAGGGTGGGACGGGTTCCGAGCGTACTGTAGGCGAAAAATTGATAGGGAATGCCAGGAAGCTTAGAGATCATCCAAGTATGGTCTGTTTAAATTTTTGCTGCCATTTGTGTGGACAAACGGGTGAAACGGTGCGAATGGGGCATTTTTGGGCCAAATTGGTGTTCTATAGCCCACGGTTTTGGGGGTGATCCCAAGGTCCAGGCGTGCTGTGGGATGAGAATCAATAGAGGTATGCCACTAAGGTTGGGATCATTCTAGTATGGTCCATTTTAATTTTCGTGGCCATTTGGATAGACAAACGGGCAAAACAGCGCGAACGGGGCATTTTTGGGCTAAATCGGTGTTTCATAGCCCACGGTTATGGGGGTGGTCCCGGGGTCCAGGCGTCTGATGGGCCAAAAATTGATTAAGGCATGCCAAGGAGGTTGGGGATCATTACAGTATGATTCGTTTAGATTTTGGTGTCCATTTGGGTGGACAAACAGGCAAAACAGCACGAACAGGGCATTTTCGAGCCAAATCGATATGCTATAGCCCACAGTTTTGGGGGTAGGCCTAGGGACCAGGCATGTTGTAGGCCAAAAATTAACTGGCGCGTTCTAGAGAGGTTGGGGATTATCTTAGTGTGGTCCATTTAAATTTTCGTGGCCATTTAGGTCGACAAATGGGCGAAACAGCACAAACGGGGCATTTTTTGGCCACATCGATATGCTATAGCCCACGATTTTGGGTGTGGTCCTGGGTTTCGGGCATTCTATGGGCCAAAAATCGATCGAGGCATGTCAGGGAGGTTAGGGATTGTCCCGGTGTTGTCTTCTTAAATATTTGTAGCTATTTGGGTGGACAAACGGGCAAAACGGCATGAATGGGTCATTTTCAACACAAATCGGTGCGCTATAACCCACGGTTTTGGGGGTGAGCCCAAGGTTCTGGCATGCTATTAGCCAAAAATCAACCTGGGTGTTCTAGGGAGGTCGGGAATCATCCCAGTATGGTTCGTTTAAATTTTTGTGGCCATTTGGGTGGACAAATGGGAGGAAATGACCCGACCAGGGAATGTTTGGGCAAAATAGGTGTGCTATAGTCCACCGTTTCGGGGTTTGGCTCGGGGTTCGGGCATGCTGTGGGCCAAAAATTAACCAAGGCATGCCAGGGAGGTTGGGGATCATTCCTGTATGGTCCATTTAAATTTTTGTTCCATTTGGGTGGACAAACATGCAAAATGGCAAGAACGGGGCATTTTCGAGCCAAATCGGTGCGCTATAGCCCACAGTTTTGGTGGTGGGCTTGGGGTCCGGGCGTGTTGTGGTCAAAAATCGACTGAAGCATGCCAGGGAGGTTGTGGATCATTCCAGTGTGGTCCGTTTAAATTTTCATGGCCATTTTGGTGGACAAACGGGTGAAACAGCGAGAAGGGGGCATTTTTGGGCCAAATCGGTGCGCTATAGCCCACGATTTCGGGGGTGGGCTGGCGTTCGAGCGTGTTGTGAGCCAAAAATTTACTGGGGTATGCCAGGGAGGTTATAGATCATCCCAGTGTGTGCCGTTTAAATTTTTGTGGCCATTTTGATAGACAAACGGGAAAAATAGTGCGAATGAGGTATTTTTGGTCCAAATTGGTATACTATAGCCCATATTTTTAGGGGTGGGCCCAGGGTTCGGGCGTGCTGTGGGGCAAAAATTGATCGGGGTGTGCTAGGTGGGTTAGGGCTCATCCTAGTGTGGTCTGTTTCAATTTTCGTGGCTATTTAGGTGGATAAACGGGTGAAATGGCACGAACAGGGCATGTTTAGTCCAGATTGGTGTGCTATAGCCCACGGTTTTGGGGGTGGGCCCGAGGTCCATGCGTTTTATGGGTCAAAAATTGATCGACGCATGCCAGGGAGGTTGGGGATCATTCTAGTATGATCCATTTAAATTTTCGTGGCTATTTGGGTGGACAAACAAGCAAAACGATGCGAATGGGGAATTTTCGGGCCAAATCAGTGTGCGATAGCCCACAGTTTTGGGGGTAGCCCCAGGGTTCAGGCGTGTTGTGGGCCAAAAATTGATTGAGGCATTTTAGGGATGTTAGGTATCATCCCAGTATTCCACTAATTTTTTGTGGCCATTTGGGTGGAGAAATGGGCGAAATGGAGTGAACGGGGCATTTTCTAGACAAATCGATGTGCTATAGCCCATAGTTTTTGGGATAGGCCCGGGGTCCAGGGGTGCTGTGGGCCAAAAATTGATCAGGGCATGCCAGGGAGGCTGGAGATCATTTCAGTATGGTTCGTTTAAATTCTCATGGTCATTTGGGTAGACAATCGGGCAAAACGACTTGAATAGGTCATTTTCGAGCCAAATCAGTGTGTTATAGCCCACAGTTTTTGGGGTGGGCTCGGGGTTCGGGCATGTTGTGGGATGTAAATCTACTCGACCATTCTAGGGAGGCTGGAGATCGTCCTAGTGTGGTCCGTTTAAATTTTTGTGGCCATTTGGGTGGACAAACGGGCAAAAATGGCCCGAATGGGGCATTTTTGGGTCAAATAGGTGTGCTATAGCCCACCATTTTGGGGTTGGACCCGGGGGTCGGGCGGCTGTGGGCGAAAAATTTATTGAGGCTTGCTGGGGAGGTTGGGGATTGTCCCAGTGTTGTCCATTTAAATTTTTGTGGTTATTTGGGTGGACAAACAGGCGAACAGCATGAACGAGGCATTTTTGGGCTAAATCGATGTGCTATAGCCTACGATTTTGGGGGTAGGCCCGGGGTTTGGGTGTGCTGTCGGTCAAAAATTGATCGGGCATGCCAGCGAGGTTGAGGATCGTCCCAGTGTGGTTCGTTCAAATTTTCTTGGTCATTTGGGTGGGCAAACAGGTGAAACTGTGTGAATGGGGCATTTTTTAGCCTAATTGGTGTGCTATAACCCACGATTTCGGGGGTGGGCTCAGGATCCAGGCGTGCTGTAAGCCAAAAATTGATCGGGGCATGTCTGGGAGGTTGGGGATCATCCTAGTATGGTCCGTTTAAATTGTTTTTGCTAGTTGGGTGGACAAACGGGCGAAATGGTGCAAATGGGCATTTTTGGGCCAAATCGATATGCTATAGCCCACGGTTTTGGGGGTGGGCTCGGGGTTCAGGCGTGCTATGGGTCAAAAATCGATCGGGGCATATCAGGGAGATTGGGGATCATCCCAGTATGGTCCGTTAAAATTTTTGTGGCCATTTGGGTGGACAAACGGGCAAAACGGCATAAATGGGTCATTTTTTGGTCAAATCAGTGTGCTATAGCCCACGGTTTTGGGGGTGGTCCCATGGTCCGGGCGTGCTATAGGCCAAAAATCAATCGGGGCATGTTAGGGAGGTTGGGAATCATCCTAGTGTGGTCTATTTAAATTTTTGTGGCTATTTAGGTAGACAAATGGGCGAAATGGCGCAAATGGGGCATTTTTGGGCCAAATTGGTGTGCTATAACCCACGGTTTTGGGGGTGGGCCTAGAGTTCGGGCATGCTGTAGGCCAAAAATTGATTGAGGGATGCTAGGGAGGTTGGGGATCATCCTATTATGGTTCGTTTAAATTGTTTTTGCAATTTGGGTGTACTAATAGGTGAAACGGTGCAAACGGGGAATTTTTGGGCCAAATCGGTGTGTTATATCCCACAGTTTTAGGGGTGGACTCGGGGTTCGGTCGTGCCGTGGGTCGAAAATCAATAGGGGCGTACCAGGGAGTCAGGGATCGTTCCAATATAGTCTATTTAAATTTTCGTGGCCATTTGGGAGGACAAACGAATGAAACGGCGCGAACGGGGCATTTTTAGGCCAAATTGGTGTGCTATTGGGCACAGTTTTGGATTTAGGCCGGGGGTCCAGGTGTGCTGTGGGCTGAAAATCGATCGGGATGTGCCAAGGAGGTTGGGGATCATCCCAGTATTGTCCGTTTAGATTTTCGTGGACATTTGGGTGGCCAAACAGGCAAAATGGCACGAATGGAGTATTTTTGGGCAAAATTGGTGTGCTACAGCCCACAGTTTTGAGGGTGGGCCCAGGACCCGGGCATGCTATGGGCCAAACATCAATCGGTGCATGCTAGAAAGGTTGGGAATCATCCCAGTGTGGTTCATGTAAATTTTCATGGCAATTTGGGTGGAGAAACGGGCGAAATAGTGCGACTGGGGCATTTTTGGGCCAAATCGGTGTGCTATAGCCCACGGTTTTGGGGGTGGGCCCGGGGTTAGGGCGTGCTGTGGGTCAAAAATTGATAGGGGTATGTCAGGGAGGTTAGGTATTGTCCCATTATCGTCCGTTTATATACTCGTAGCCATTTGGGCGGACAAACCGGCAAAACGGCACAAACGGGGCAATTTCGGGCCAAATTGGTGTGTTATAGACCACAGTTTTGGGGGTGGGCCTGGGGTTCGAGAGTGCTGTGGGCCAAAAATCGATCGGGGCATGCCAGAGAGGTTAGGATCACCTAGTGTGTTCCGTTTAACTTTTTATGGCAATTTGGGAGGACAAGCGGGCAAAACGGCATGAATGAGACATTTTTGGGCCAAATCGGTATGCTATAGCCAACGATTTTGGGGGTAGGCTCAGGGTTTGGGCATGCTGTGGGTGAAAAAATTAACTGAGGCATGCCAGGGAGGTTTTGGATCATCGCAGTGTGGTCTTTTTAAATTTTCATAGCCGTTTGGGTTGATAAACGGGTGAAACGATGCGAACGGGGTATTTTCAGCCTAAATTGGTGTATTATAGCCCACGACTTTGGGGGCAGGCCCGAGGTTCGGGCATGCTGAGGGCTGAAAATTGATCGGATCATGCCATGGAGGTTGCGGATCATCTTAGTATGGTTTGTTAAAATTTTTGTGGCCATTTGGATTGACAAACGGGAGAAACAGCGCGAACGGGTCGTTTTTATCCAAATCGGTGTGCTATGTCCTATGAATTCAGGGGTGAGCCTGGGGTACAGGCATTCTGTGGGCCAAAAATGATCGAAGAATGTAAGAGAGGCTAGGGATCACCCCAGTGTTATCCGTTTAAATATTCGTATCCATTTGGGTGGACAAATGGGCAAAACTACGCGAATGGGACATTTTCAGGCCAAATCGGCATACTATAGCCTACAGTTTTGGGGGTGGGCTTGGGGTGCGAGTGTGCTATTGGTTAAAAATTGATCGGGGCATGCCAGAAATGTTGGGGATCATCCCAATGTGGTTCGTTTAAATTTTCGTGGCAATTTGGGTGGACAAACAAGCGAAACTACGTGAACGAGGCATTTTGGAGAAAAATCGGTGAGCTATAGCCCACGGTTTTGGGAGTGGGCCAAGGATCCAGGCGTTCTGCGAGCCAAAAATTTACCGGGCCATGCCAAGGAGGTTTAGGATCATCTTAGTGTGGTCTGTTTAAATTTTTGTTTCCATTTTGGTGGAAAAACGGGCAAAACGGCACGAACAGGGCATTTTTAGCCTAAATCGGTGTGCTATATCCTACGATTTCGGGGGTAGGCCCGGGGTCAAAGCGTGCTGTGGGTCAAAAATTGATTTGAGCATACCAGGGAGGTTTGGTCTCATCCTAGTATGGTCTATTTGAATTTTCGTGGATATTTGGGTGGACAAACGGGTGAAACGGCACTAGTAGAGTGTTTCATCTTAAATCGGTGTGCATAGCCCACAGTTTTGGGGGGGCCTGGGATCCGAGCGTGCTGTGGGCCAAAAATCGATAGGGGCTTTCTAGGGAGGTTGAGGATCGTCCCATTATGGTCCATTCAAATTTTTATGGCCATTTAGGTGGACAAACATGCGAAACGGCACAAACAGGGCATTTTCAGGACTAATTGATGTACTATAGCCCACGATTTTGGGGGTGGGCTTGGGATTTAGGTGTGCTATGGGCTAAAAATCAACTGGAGCATGCCGGGAAGGTTGGGGATCATCCCAATATTGTCCGTTTAAATTTTTGTATCCCTTTGGGTGGACAAATTGGAGAAACATCTTCGAGCCAAATCGTTGAGCCATAGCCCACAATTTTAGGGGTGGGCCTGGGGTTCAACCGTGCTATAGGCTGAAAATAAACCAGGGCGTGCCAGGGAGGTTGGGGATCATTCCAGTGTGGTTCGTTTAAATTTTTGTCACCATCTGGGTGGACAAACGGGCAAAACGGCGCGAATGAGGCATTTTCGGGCTAAATCGGTGAGCCATAGCCCACAGTTTTGGGGGTGGGCCCGGTGTTCAAGTTTTTTGTGGGGTAAAAATTGATCGGGGCATGCTAGGGAGGTTGAGGATCATCCCAGTATTGTTCGTTTAAATTTTGATGGCCAATTAGGTGGACAAACAGGCAAAATGGCGCGAACGGGGCATTTTCAGGCCAAATCTGTGTGCTATAGCCCCCAGTTTTGGGGGTAGGCTTGGGGTACTGGCATGCTGTTGGTAAAAAATCGATCAAGGTTTACTAGGGAGGTTGTGGATCATCCCTGTATGGTCCGTTTAATTTTTCATTGCCACTTAGGTATACAAACGGGTGAAACGGCGAGAAGGGAGCATTTTCGGGCCAAATCAATGTGTTACAGCCCACGATTTCAAGAGTGGGCCGGGGTCCGAGCGTGCTGTGGGCCAAATATTGACCGGGGCATGCCAGAAAGCTTAGACATCAGCCAAGTGTGGTCTGTTTAAATTTTTGCTGCCATTTATGTGGACAAACGGGCAAAACGGTGTGAACGGGGCATTTTCAGGCCAAATCAGTGTTCTATAGCCCACGGTTTTGGGGGTGAGCCCAAGGTCCAGGTGTGCTGTGGGCTGAGAATCAATCGAGGCATGCCAGGGAGGTTGGGATCATTCTAGTGTGGTCCGTTTAAATTTTCATGGCCATTTGGGTGGACAAACGGGTAAAACAGCGCGAACGGGGCATTTTTGGGCCAAATTGGTGTTCTATAGCCCACAGTTTTGGGGGTGATCCCGGGGTCCATGCGTTCTATGGGACAAAAATTGATCGGGGAATGCCAAGGAGGTTGGGGATCATTCCAATATGGTCCGTTTAAATTTTGGTGTCCATTTAGGTGAACAAATAGGTGAAACGGCGCAAACAAGGCGTTTTTGGGCCAAATCGGTATGCTATAGCCCACAGTTTCGAGGGTAGGCCTAGGGTCCAGGCGTTTTGTAGGCCAAAAATTGACTGGCGCATTCTAGGGAGGTTGGGGATTATCCTTATGTGGTCCATTTAAATTTTCGTGGCCATTTGGGTGGACAAATGGGCGAAACAGCGCAAACGGGTCATTTTTGGGCCAAATCGATATGCTATAGCCCATGGTTTTGGGTTTGGGCCCGGGTTTCGGGCGTCCTATGGGCCGAAAATCAATCGGGGCATGTCAGGGAGGTTGGGATTGTCCCATTGTGGTCTGCTTAAATGTTTGTGGCTATTTGGGTGGACAAACGGGTAAAACGGCACGAACGGGTCATTTTTGGGACAAATCGGTGTGCTATAACCCACGGTTTTGGGGGTGGGCCCAAGGTTCGGGTGTGCTATTATCCAAAAATTGACCCGGGCATTCTAGGGAAGTTGGGGATCGTCCTAGTGTGGTTCGTTTAAATTTTTATGGCCATTTGAGTGAACAAATGGGCGAAAACGGCCTGAATAGGGAATTTTTGGGCCAAATAGGTGTGCTATAGCCCACCGTTTTGGGTTGGGCCCGACGTTCGGGCGTACTGTGGGCTGAAAATTGACCAAGGTATGCCAGCGAGGTTGGGGATCATCCCTGTATGGTCCATTTTAATTTTTTTTTCCATTTGGGTGGACAAACAGGCAAAATGGCACGAACGGGGTATTTTCGGGCCAAATCAGTGTCCTATAGCCCACAGTTTAGGGAGTGGGCTTGGGGTCCGGTATGCTATGGGACAAAAATTTACTGGGGCATTCCAGGGAGGTTAGAGATCATCTCAGTGTGTTCCGTTTAAATTTTTATGGTCATTTTGGTAGACAAACGGGAAAAATGGTGCAAATGAGGTGTTTTCGATCCAAATCGGTATTCTATATCCCATATTTTTGGGGGTGGGACCAGGGTCTGGGTGTGCTGTGAGCTGAAAATTGATTGGGGCATGCCAAGGGAGATAGGGCTCATCCTAGTGTGGTCCGTTTCAAATTTTGTGGCCATTTAGGTGGACAAACGGGTGAAAAGACGCGAACGGGGCATTTTTAGTCCAAATTGGTGTGCTGTAGCCCACAGTTTTGGGGGTGGGCCCGGGGTCCAGGCATGCTATAGGTCAAAAATTGATCAACGCGTGCCAGGGAGGTTGGGGATCATTCTATTATGATCTGTTTAAATTTTTGTGGCTATTTGGGTGGACAGACAAACAAAACGATGCGAACGGGGCATTTTCAGGCTAAATCGGTATGCTATAGCCCACGGTTTTGAGGGTAGGCCCAGGGTTCAGGCGTGTTGTGGGCTAAAAATTGGTCGGGGCATTATAGGGAGGTTAGGGATCATCCCAGTGTTCCATTAAATTTTTGTGGCCATTTGGGTGGACAAATGGGCGAAATGGCGCGAACGGAGCATTTTCGAGCCAAATCGATATGCTATAGCCCATAGTTTTGGGGATAGGCCCGGGGTCCAGGCGTACTGTGGGATGAAAATCGATCGGGGCATGTCAGAGAAGCCGGAGATGATCCCAGTATGGTTCGTTTAAATTTTTATGGCTATTTGGGTGGACAATCGAGCAAAACGACATGAATGGGTCATTTTCGAGCCAAATCAGTGTGTTATAAAAATCGACCTGAGCATTCTAGGGAGGATGGGGATCATCCTAGTATGGTCCATTTAAATTTTCGTGGCCATTTGGGTGGACAAATGGGAAAAAACGGCCCGAACGGGGCATTTTTGGGCCAAATAGGTGTACTATAGCCCACCATTTACGAGGTGGACCCAGGGGTCGGGCGTGCTGTGGGCCAAAAATTGATCGAGGATTGCCGGGGAGGTTGGGGATCATCCCAATATGGTCTGTTTAAATTTTTGTGGCTATTTGGGTGGACAAATAGGCAAACAATGTGAACGAGGTATTTTTGGGCTAAATCGATGTGCTATAGCCCACGGGTTTGGGGGTAGGCTAGGGGTTTGGGTGTCCTGTGGGTTGAAAATTGACCGGGGTATGCCAGCGAGGTTGGGGATCATCCCAGTGTGGTTCGTTTAAATTTTCTTGGTCATTTGGGTGGGAAAATGGGCGAAACTGTGCGAATGTGGCATTTTTGAGCCAAATCGGTGTGCTATAACCCACGATTTCGGGGGTAGGCTCGGGGTCCGGGTGTGCTGTAGGCCAAAAATTGATCGGGGCATGTCAGGGAGGTTGGGGATTGTCCTAGTATGGTTCGTTTAAATTTCTTTTGCTATGTGGGTGGACAAACGGGCAAAACGATGCAAATGGGGCATTTTTGAGCTAAATCGGTTGCTATAGCCCACAATTTTAGTGGTGGGCTCGGGGTTCGGGCGTGCTATGGGTCAAAAATTGATCGGGGTGTGCCAAGGAGATTGAGGATCATCCCAGTATGGTCCGTTAAAATTTTCGTGGCCATTTGGGTGGACAAACGGGCAAAACGGCATGAACAGGTCATTTTTCGGCCATCAATGTGCTATAGCCCACGGTTTTGGGGGTAGGCCCACGGTCTGATCATGCCATGGGCCAAAAATCGATCGAGGCATGTCAGGGAGGTTGGGGATTATCCCAATGTGGTCTGTTTAAATTTTTGTGGCTATTTAGGTGGACAAACGGGTGAAATAGCGCAAACGAGGCATTTTTAGGCCAAATTGGTGTGCTATAGCACACGATTTCGGGGGTGGGCCCGGGGTCCAGTTGTGCTGTAGGCCAAAAATCTATTGGGGAGTGCTAGGGAGGTTGGGGATCGTCCTAGTGTGGTTCGTTTAAATTTTTGTGGCTATTTGGATGGACAAACAGGCGAAACAGCGCGAACGGGGCATTTTTAGGCTAAATAAGTGTGCTATTGCACACAGTTTCGGGTTTGGGCCCGGGGTCCAGGCGTGCTGTGGGATGAAAATCGATCAGGACGTGCTAGGGAAGTTAGGGATCATCCCAGCGTGGTCCGTTTAAATTTTCGTGGCCATTTGGGTGGATAAACGGGCGAAACAGGGCGAATTGGGCATTTTCGGGCCAAATCAATGTGCTATAGCTCACGGTTTCAGGGGTGGGCCCGGGGTCCGGACGTGCTATGAGCTAAAAATCGATCGGGGCATGCCAGGGAGGATGGGGATTGTCCCAGAGTGGTCCGTTTAAATTTTTGTGGGAGATGCTAGCAATTGAGCAAAACCAAACATGGGAGTTGGTGAATCTACCGGATGGGAAGGAACTCATTGGACTCAAATGGGAGTTTAAAGTCAAGCATCATGTAGACGGGAGCATATAGGGATACAAAGCCAGGCTCGCAGCTAAGGGATATGCACCACATCAAGGTGTTGATTACAACGAATCATTTTCACTTGTTGCTCATTTTGAAACGGTTAGAATACTCTTATATTTGGCCGCTAAATTGAGCTAACCTGTTTATCAATTTGATGTTAAATCTGCATTCCTAAATGGGGATTTCGAAGAGGAATTTTATGTTTCCCAACCTGAGGATTTTGTTATTAGTGGCAATAAGAGCAAAGTTAACAAACTCAAGAAGGCACTTTATGGGCTAAAACAAGGGCCGAGCACATAGTACAATAAAATTGACTCATACTTTCTGAGGTATGGATTTGAAAGGAGTGAGAATGGGCCTACGTTGTATGTAAAGAAACAAGGTACGAGTGATTTTTTGATAGTTTGTCTCTATGTGGATGACATGATTTATATGGAGTTTGAAATGTCAGATTTAGGTATTTTGTAATACTTTCTTGGTCTTCAAGTGAAACTGGTGGAGAATAGGATTTTTATTTCTCAAATGAAGTACGCAAAAGACCTCTTGTTCAAGTTTGTTACGCATAATTGTAAAGTGGCTGCCACACCCATGAATGCAAATGAAAAGTTTCAGCTTGAAGATGGCACAGATCTTGTGGATCCTAGTCACTACAGAAGCTTGATTGAAGGTTTGAACTACCTAACACATACTCTTCCTAATATTATGTTTTCTGTGAGTATGTTGTCTAGGTATATGCATTGTCCTACCAGCAACATCTTGGTGCAGCCAAAAGAGCGTTGCATTATGTTACTGGGACTATTGACTTTGGGATTTGGTACTCCAAAGTTGCAGATTTCAGCTTGATAGGATACAGTGATAGTGATTAGGCAGGAAGTATAGATAACAGAAAGAGTACTTCTGGAAATGTTTTCAGTTTAGGATTCAGAGTGATTTCTTGGAGTTCAAAGAAACATGATGTGGTTGCATTATCATCATCAGAAGTAGAGTATATTGCTGTAACTTCAGCAGCATGTCAGACTATATGGTTGCAAAGATTGTTGATTGACGTTTTCTATCGGCAGAAGGATGCAACAAAGATATTCTGTAATAACAAGGCAACAATTGCAATGACAAAGAATCCGGTTTTTCACAGCAAAACAAAGCACATTGACATCCGTTATCATTTCATTTGTGACCTGACAGCAAAGATGATATAGAGTTAAAGTTCTGCAGTACAAGAGATCAAATTGCAGATGTCTTCACCAAGGTACTCCCACAAGCCAAGCATGATCATTTCTGGAAGAAACTTGGAGTTTGTAATTTTGAATCAAGGGGGTGTGTTAAATATTGATTCAAAGGTCGTTAGTGCTTCCTAGTTATTTGGCAGAGTAACACGTTTGTTAGGAGTCCTAGTTTAGTTAAAGCATATTTCTGTTAGTTGCTAATATTTAGGTTAGTGGCCAAATCCTCCTATGAAATTCCTAGTCCCCTTCTTCATCCTTCTTTTTAACCCGTTTGCCTAAGAGGTATGTGCGAGCCCCTCTTGAATGATCAGTTAGGCAGATGTTGAGATTCCTATTGAGATAGGCTTACCAGCCCTACTTAAGACAGACTTTATGCTTTCATCAACTCTTACTAGCCTTCCCCCGGACACGAACGAAGTCAGAGCTGTTGCTTTCAACTCAATCAAAGCAGGAGAATAATTAGTGTCGAGTAAGTGGGTATGTTTTTTAGTAAGTGGTTAGGTTTCTTAAATTCCTATTTAAAGAGTCCTATGTAACTTGGTTTAGTTGTATGAATGAAAAGTAGGTGAAGTTCTCTGCAACTATATTCTTCTTCGTAGACATTTCTCCTCTTTTCTTCAATTCCCCAACAAACTGAACATGGCGGAGGAGCTGGGAAGATATAATCAGACAAATAAAATTTCTTGGATGGTCTTCGATTGCACTTGGTGGAAAGAGTATCAAGAATACCATAAAGAAGAAATGCCTTGGTCCTTTGGTTCTATTTCTGGGCCATGAAGCAAGATCATAGACTTGTATGACCTGGCTGCATAAACTGAAGTGACGTAAGAGGGCACAATTTCCAGCACAACTTTAACCCCACGCAAGCCTACCTCTCCTTGTCGACATCTTAACTCTGGTTAAAATTTAACCATATCCCAAACTCTGATGACATACAGGCTAATGTTTCTGAAGTTTTCATAAATGTATCTCAACCTTTTTCAGGCTGCAATAAACTCAAAGGATAGAGTGGGTTTTGGGAGGCTGTGCCAGCCTACTTTCCAATGATATATCCAGTCCACTCCAAAATTAGCTCTTTGAATTTAAGCTATCCTATCGTTTAAGTACCTTATATTGGAAAGCTCATCAGCCACTGTCATAATTTACAGAGGTTGTGGATAGGTTCTATTTTGTGTTGTACTTTTGTTTAAATTTGCATGTTTTCAACAGTCAAGACTTGATACATTAACTGTGCTTGTGATAAAATAGAAAAGTTGATCATGGTTATCATTCTATTAGCTTCTGAGCATTTTGTCTAGTTGTAGAAACAGAAGTTTCCAACGAAAGAACAATAATCCTAACTTATTACTAATTGTACGCTGATTCTGATAAGCTTGGTTGTATACTGAAATAACGTAGCTAAACAATTGATGTCAAGTAAATTCTGGAATAATTTGTTGGTCAACAATATGGAGAATAACTTAATATTGCATAGTTGTTATCTGGACTAAAGATCTGCTCCTACACTTTGGCAATTGGCGTTTTATCTCTCCGAGTTGGATGCTACCACAAGTCTTTAAGTTCTTGTCCAGTGGCTCGGATGTATCTCTTCCATTATTGTTTATGCCACTTGAAATGGATGTGATTACAGGTGCTAGATTATGTTGAAGATAGTGGTCTTGAGGAGATTGCCAACTCTTGTAAGGAACTTCAAGAGCTTAGGGTGTTCTCTTCTGATCTATTTGCTACTGGACCGAATTTATCCTTGACAGAGCAGGGCCTTGTGGCCGTATAAGTGGGCTGCCCAAAAACTTCAGTTAGTTTTATACTTCTACCGCCAAATGACAAATGACGCATTGGTTACTATTTCAAGGAACCGTCCTAATATGATCCGATTTCGTTTGTGTATTATAGAGCCTCAAACACCTGATTACTCAACCCTTGAACCACTTGATGCTAGTTTTGGGGTCATTGTGCAACACTGCAAGGAATTGTGGAAACTTTCTCTTTCTGGCCTCCTTACAGATCTTGTGTTTGAGTACATCGGGGTCCATGCTAAGAAGTTAGAGATTCTTTCCTTAGATTTTGCAGGGGATAGCATCTAGGCCTTCATTACATGCTCTCTGGTTGTGAGAGCCTCCATAAGTTGGAGATTAGAGATTGCCCCTTTGGCGACGAGGCTCTGTTGGCCAATGCTGCAAAGCTGGAGACAATGTGATCCCTTTGGATGTCCAACTGTTCAGTAAGTTTTGAAGAATGTAAGCTGCTATCTCAGAAGTTGCCAGAGCTTAATGTTGACGTTATAGACGATAGGGGTCATCCGGATACGAGGCTAGAAAGTTGCCCCGTTGAGAAACTTTACATATACAGAACAGTGTCAGGAAGGAGGTTCGAGACACCTGGTTTTGTTTGGATTATTGCTGAAGATGCATCATCGAATCCATATAGCAACGGGTATTGCTCTCTGGCTTCTGCTTAGAAATGACTTCAGGTATTAGTTTCGTGCTGATCTTTTTTCTTGTGCAGTTGCAGTACTCGTTATGGTAGGGTTGAAGATCGTGAGCCATCGATTTTACTCTTTTTTTAGCGGCTTTGCAGCAATTAGTCACAAATAATGAGATTAAACTCTTCATGTTGTTCTGTATCACCAAGGACTACTATGTATTTTTTGGGTGGGAGGGGGCATGTCCAACTGTGTATCCTAGTTCGTATCATTATGTATCAGTTTAAGTTTCTGTAGTGACTTGTTCTTCTGGTGAAATGGTATTTGTAATGTACATTTGGTCATGTATGGTGGTGAAATGGTATTTGTAATGTACATTTGGTCATGTATGGTTGAATATTCGTTGTAATTCTCTTTGATGATTTATGTGAACCCTCATTCATTTGAGTACTGGAATTCCATTTGTTCAACTTCTAGAAGGTATGTTATGTCATTATCCGACAATACGGGTACGTAGAATCTGTATAATATAGAATAACTACTTCAACACTAGTTCAAGTACAAAACAAGAACTCTTATGAAGTTGTGTAACACCCTCAACACAAGATCATAAAAGATCTTTCAAAGAAGTGTGTTTTTCAGAAAAATTAGATGAAAACAGAAATGTTGTTAAGACCAAGTCGTCCGAATTCACGGACTTTCCTTAAGGAAATAATTCCCCTCACTGTACCCGAGGTTGTGAAATTTTCCTCCCAGGATAAAATGGCCTTCAATCCGACTATAGCGGTACCTCAAATAGGCGGATTCTTCGAACACAGTAACGGTTTGAATTATCACACTTAAGAGTATTTTTAAGACAAGAAGAAGAAGTTTGTAGTCTGAAAATTTCAGTTTTCTATATCATAAACCTGTGGATGAAACCAGGTTTATATAGCCACTAGATGCCTTTTTGAAAAGGTGGCGTTGGTTCATAATAGAGGTGTGTGACTCTTCCTGAACATGCATGTCTATTCATTTAAAACAATGCAGTATTTTTCTGAAACAGTGTTGCAGCAGTTCGTGAAGCAGTGCACTGTTCATGCAAAATAGTGTTACTGTTCATGTAACAGTGCTACTGTTCACGTAATAGTGCTACTGTTCACGCGAAACAGTCACTATTCACGCATCAGTTCGTGAAGCAGTGCACTGTTCACGCGAAACAGTGCAACTGTTCACGGGTTCCTGCATGTATTAACATTTCCATTCACACCCTTTCATTACTATGAACCCAACAATCCCCCACATGAATGGGAATGGCTATTTTTCGTAAAACGTTTACGGACAGTATGTGATCATCAAGCAAAGACTGATTGCATCTGGATAAGTGGGTTTCCCTTTGAACTTTCCGTAGTGAACATGTATCGGATGCACTCGGTCAATCGGTAGATTTGATATCTTTGAACCGTCGAGCTTTAATGTACACCTAGACAACACATGTCACACAACCAGCCTTTTACCGTTTATGGTTTTTACGGTTTTGTTCTTTTCAGCCATGAACACGTCCCGGTTTTCATGAGAGCTTAGAGAATAGGCCTTTACTAACATTCTCTTTGAAGCGGCTTCCACTTCGTCCTCACATAGGTGATTTCTAAACGTTTCAATCCTTTAGATTGAACTATTTGGTCAAATCTGCCAAATTTAGATAATCATTAAAGACTTTTCACCTTGAGTCTTATCCTTGTTTACTATACATTGTCTACATCATGAGAATGGGTTGGGTAAATGACAATGTTGAACCTGTCAGACATAACTTTGTTTGATCTCCTTGAACCTAGCTCTTGGGATCTCCAGTCCGCTAGGTAGAGTTACCGCCATGCTAACTTGTCCTAGGCCTTAAACCTATTCCCTTGGATGTCCTTTCTACTTCTTCTCTAGATAGGCCTTTTGTAAGTGGATACGACACATTATCCTTTGACTTTACATAGTCTATAGTGATAATTCCACTAGAGAGAAGTTCTCTAACGGTATTATGTCTTCGACGTATGTGACGAGACTTACCGTTGTACATCATGCTCCCTGCCTTACCTATTGCCACTTGGCTATCACAGTGTATACATACTGGTGCCACTGGATTGGGCCAATAAGGAATATCTTCCAAGAAATTCCGGAGCCATTCTGCTTCTTCACCGTCTTTATCTAAAGCGATAAATTTAGATTCCATTGTAGAGCGAGCGATACAAGTCTGTTTCGATGATTTCCAAGAAACTGCTCCCCCATCGATAGTAAATACATATCCACTTGTGGATTTTACTTCGTTCGATCCGGTGATCCAATTTGCATCACTATATCCTTCAAGTACCGCGGGATATTTATTATAATGCAAAGCATAGTCTTGAGTGTATTTAAGATAACCCAAAACTCTTTTCATTGCCATCCAGTGAGTTTTGTTGGGATTACTCGTGTACCAACTCAATTTACTGATAGTGTATGCTATGTCTGGTCGTGTACAGTTCATTATATACATTAAACATCCCAATACTCTTGCGTACTCCAATTGAGAATCACTTTCACCTTCATTTTTCCGAAGTGCAAAGTTCGCATCCAATGGAGTCTTGGCAATATCGAATTCCATATACTTGAACTTGTCAAGTACTTTTTCGATATAATGAGACTGTGACAGTGCTAACCCTTGTGGAGTTTGATGGATTCTTATACCTAAGACGTAGTACACGTCAAAGAACGTCAACTTCGTTTGGATCGGATTTTGTAACATTTCTCTTAGAAAATGATCCTCGAACGTTTAAAGAAGCGATGTCGTCATCAGACTCATCCTTTTGGAAAGAAGCAGTCAATAGTGAGATTGATTCAATCTTAAGTAACCATACGTGGGAATTGGTTGATATTCCTCCAGGAAATAAACCTTTAGGTTCTAAATGGATCTTCAAAAGGAAAATGAAAACGGATGGTACTATTGACAAATACAAGGTGTTTCATATCAAACTTGCTCTCGAGCATTCGTTTGGTTGCATTTATGTCACAAATGTCTCTACTGATGATCAACATATCATCCACATATAAACATACAATGACTTGGTGATTTGGTGAGTCCTTAATATATACACATTTATCACATTCATTTATCTTGAATCCGTTTGCCAACATGGTTTGGTCAAACTTTGCATGCCATTGCTTAGGTGCTTGTTTTAGTCCATAAAGTGACTTAACAAGTTTACACACCTTATTTTCTTTTCCTGGAACCACAAAACCCTCAGGTTGTTCCATGTAGATTTCTTCCTCCAATACTCCATTTAGGAATGCAGTTTTCACATCCATTTGATGGATTTGAAGATCATATACTGCCGCCAAGTCAATTAACATTCGAATTGAGGTTATCCTTGTCACTGGCGAGTATGTATCAAAGTAATCAAGACCTTCTTTTTGGTTAAAGCCTTTTACTACAAGTCTTGCCTTGTATTTGTCAATTGTACCATCCATTTTCATTTTCCTTTTGAAGATCCATTTAGAACCTAAAGGTTTATTTCCTGGAGGAAGATCAACCAATTCCCACGTATGGTTACTTAAGATTGAATCAATCTCACTATTGACTGCTTCTTTCCAAAAGGATGAGTCTGATGACGACATCACTTCTTTAAACGTTCGAGGCTCATTTTCTAAGAGAAATGTTACAAAATCTGATCCAAACGAAGTTGACGTTCTTTGACGTGTACTACCTAAGATACCTAACTCCGGTGTACAACATTAATGTTCAAAATTCCAAGGGAAAATTATCCTTTCAAAAATTCATTCATGCTTATAATTGCTTTTACTGGTATATCGAGAGTTCCTCCACGTATTATTCGACATAAAACAGATATCGGATTTCTCTTGGATGATTTAAGCAGATGCCAGGGTGATATATCTGAACTACTCTAACCACTTGAATAACTCCGAGTGATAGATTCTTCATCCCTTTCCAAACCTTACAGCATTAGACTTTGTGATGTGTATCTGAGTAAAAGGTGCTTCATTTCTAATTGAGTAGAAGCTAGACAACAGACTTCTATTCATTAATGGACTTAAAGGTGCCACCTGCAGAAAAGAAGACACCGTTAGAAGCCAAAATTGGAAACAAAAAACTAGGACGATTTAACCTAGAACCTTCATTACCACAGAAAGATTCAATACTTCTAATTGTGAGAATCAACAATGGGTACCTCGAGTATTCTTGACAAAGGAATAGGAGAAGTGTGCTCATCAGTGAAGGATGCCGATAGCCATGTTGGGTAATTGCTCATCAGTCAATTACCTAGTGCAATCTATCGATAAACTTCTTTTTCTTAGAAACAGGAGGGAAATATGCACCAATTTTTCTATCGATAAACACTTACTATTGCACATGAGGCCAAATGCAGCATCAACATCTTGATCATTAAAAACAACTGTCTCGCAACTCCAAACACTTATCTGTGGCTGATTCTTGGTGACGTAAATCCCACCACCCTGCATCACAATTCAAACTCTTACAGGGCTTTGTCGGTAACCTGCAGAGGTTTCACATTGTTTGTGATGATGGTATTTCTTGAAAGATATGCAAAAACTGAGATATAGGATAACTTGCATATTGATTTTATACAAACTTCATATGCGAAACAGTTTAATAAATAAATAAAAGATAATTTTCACCATATTATTCTTATGAAAGATTACGATCTATATTTAAATTCTTTTTTTTTATGTTGTTACCAACACAAACTGATTGTTCAATAATAAAGAAATTGACAATACTCCTTATACCATATTGTTTTTAAAGAACAAAAGGAAAAATAGAAGAAAGAGAATTTCTGACGAAGGAGAACAAATCATTGGTTGAATAATGATTCACAATGGAACAAATCGTTGGTTAATTTATTCTAGGACTTCAACGCGAAGGAGTAGAATCGAATTTTGGTTTAGACATGATTCACAATGGAGAATGGAAAAACAAATCTATCAATTTTATGTTTTTCATAAAAAAGCTGAATATTATCTTAAACCCACTTTTTTCAATGAACAAGATGAATAATATATGAAACCCACTTTTTTTAATTTTGTATTTTCAAGGAAAGAATATGAATATTATATGAGTAAGTTAATGGAATCAGAATTTTCAATAAATTTTTGAAAGGTTGTGTATTAGAAAGGAGAAAGAGAATATATATTTACCATAATTATCAATACACAATTTAAGGGGAATATTGATTACAACCCTATAAATATGGAACTGATTTTATATTATATAATTAAAAATGAATTTTGAAAATACAATTAAAATAATATATCTTTTAATAAGTTGCTATAACTGATAACTAAATTGTTATGAATGCAATTATCTAAAAGTGTCGCTAAAATTTGTTATTTTAAATCTAATAATACTATAGGGGATAATTTTCTCAAAAAAAAAAAGTGTTATATGCACTATGAATTAAAGATAAAGGTATATATGCACCACGTTTTTAACAAGGAATATGCCTGCTCTATGTCATAAAATTTCAAGCTATATTTTCCCTTTTAGATCTCTATAAAAAACAAATCAAAAAGTCTATTTTTTTTTAAATTCAAACAGTTGTCAACCAACTAGTTACTTTTATTAATCCTGGTGAGGGGACAAACCATTCACTAACTTATTAAAACACCAACAAGAAGAAAAGCACATTTGCTATAATCATCAAAGAGTTTTACTGACATAAGAGAAAATCAGATATATTACAATCATAATAGGGTATACACCATATTTTTAACAAATCTTCTTAGCTTCAAAGTAACTTAATGATCTTGCTCTTTGCCTATGCACATTAGTTAAATATACGTGGTCATTATCACAGCCTGCTGGATCTTGTGGAAGTTGTAACCTTCCTATTCCTCTTAGATGATTTAGGAACATACCCGAGCGATATATCCCTCGGGGCCAGGGCTGGTGCATCAACTTCAGGGTACGATAACAGTTGGAACAGGAGTAGCAGCCTGCGCAGCGATATTGGCGAATTTATCAAATTGAGCTCGACTTGTTGTGCATCAACTTGTTGCTCAACATGCACCACACCACTCGGTAGATATAGAGGCAGGAGGATTTGAGTTTTCTGCATTACAAGTGAAGTTGCACCAGAAATTACTCTTGCATTGATTCTATATATGTTTTCAACATAAAAGACTCCAATATGATTAGTCCACATTATGAACATAAGTTTAAGATGATAATTTATTGATCAAAGTAACTGAGCATGATAATTATTGACAAACCAGAGGCAACACTTGCAAAACACCATAGATAAAAAAGTTGGAAACAACTCAATAAAGGCCAGACAGAATTTCTCAAAATACTAACCATATGCATCAGGCTTCCACTACACTCTACATTGAGCTTGAAATCCACCTCCGCATAGTACGTGCTTAGAGTTGGAACCATAATCTGGTGACACTCAAACTTCACCTCATTAAGTTATTTTTTTACATTTGTCTAACAAAGATCATCTATTGACTCAAAGGCTGCCTGAAGAAAAGAAGCCACGGTTAGAAGATGTTAAAATGAAAAGGAATTACTAGGATGCTTTAACTTTCATGAAAGTTGATATTCTTTAGTACATTTTTCTTGCACCAATTCATATCCAGCATTGATGTATTAATATGCACATGAAACCAAATGTTGTATGGCAGCACCAATTTGAACCCAAACTTGACTTGGACACTGATGGATCTTGTGGAAGTTGAACTCTTCTTGGAGAAATATTAAATCTCTTAAGACACATCCTGCTTTTACTATTATATCGGGAGTTACTCCACCTGTATTGCTTGACGTAAAATGTATAGTGGATTCCTTTTGGATAATTTAGGCAGATGTTCGGATGATATCCACGCTGCTCTAGCCAAACTAGAACAATTTCGAACAACAGATTCTTCATCCCTGTCCGAAGCGCCCTGCATTTAATTTTTAATGATCTTCTTGTGTATTGATCAGAATTATTAGATTTTTAGTAGCTTTTCCAAGAGTAGCAGCCTGTGCGGCTATATTCATTTGTACTTTGGAATGAATTTAGCCAAGGAAATATGAGATATAAGTAAAATTTTAAGATGATCGTTATTGATCATAGTTACTAAGCAATTCATAGTATGTAACACGTTTGTTTTCCTATTCTTGACTGGTTTCCTGTAATTAAGACTCGTGAACTGTGCTTTCATAACACGGGCCACTTGGATCACTAACCATATGCATCAGAAACTTGATACAAGTATGACCACGAGGATGGTGAATGAGTGCGTAATGAATCCGTCCAAGGAAGTGCACAAGTGAAGTGTAAAAGAGGGCCTAAACACACCAAAATCAGCTCACTTCTTCCACTTGATGGGCACCTCACCCTTGAGAGGTATTATGAACATTTCACACTATTTTTGTAATATCTATAAATAGAACCTTTTAGGGTTTCATTCATTAGACTTTGATGATAATGAATGTTGTATAACATTGAAAGACAAGTCATCTCTCCTTGAGGCACAAATTCAAAACTTGTAACTAGGGTGATACTAGGGTGGAATCACTAGTGTTGCATTCTTGCTTAGAACGTTGGGTGCTAGAGGAGGTTGAGGTCTCTCTTGTGCTCACCGAAGAGAGTAGGTGTTCCTACTATCATTGTATTAAGGGTCTAGGTGCTTTAATACACTTAGGTTCTTAGTTCATGAGATAGTATATGTCACTCTATCTATCTTTTCTATTCTTGCAATCTTGTAACGTTTGTACCTCGTATTGTACCCGTTTGTGTTGTTGTTGTTGTTATTCCCATTGTTAAGTTCATCTTGTTCTTCATCTTCTTGTTGTTAAATCTAGTTTGGTGGATGTTTTGTGGTTGAAACACACCCTTATATTTCATTCTTGTTATTGTTGTAGTGAATCCGAGAGTGGTCACCAAATAAGTCCACGGTTCTTCAAACTAATGGACTGATTTGGTGTTTGTTTTGTGGCTTCAGTTGTCTTTTTCGTATCATTTGGTATCAGAGAATGGCTTGATATTGTTACTACAAGATCAAATCTTGGGCTAGCTCACTTGAAAAAAAAAAATTGAAATCTGAAATTCCAGAAAAAGAACAATCTGTCCATTTTGTGTTCTTGGCCAAAAATTGTGTTTTGTTGTGTCTTGGCTGAGATTTTTACTTGTCTTTTTTGTCTCTAAGTGTTATTTTTGTTCTTCACTAACACATTGAGTCTATATCTTGATTTGAGCTTGTATTTTGATGTTGTTATTGTGAACATAAACTTGGCCCATTGTTGTTGAATATTGTTGTGGTAGACATTGTTGTTGAGAAACTTGATTGGCTGTGTGTTTGGTTGTTGTTGTTGAAAGAAGTGTCGTTGTTGTTATTCTTGGTGAATGTTGTTGTTGTTCTTGAAGTTCTTCACAACCTTCATCTCTTGTTAAAACCGAAGATACAACACTAAAGATACTTGGCCGCTTGTTGTTGTGGATTGGAGTTGGCCGTTGGAATTGTTGTTGTTCTTGAAGATTGTTGTTATTGTTCTTGGTGTGGTTTTTGGTGTTCTTTAAGTTATTCACCTTCCATCATATATTGTTAGAACATAAAGTGAATGATAGATCCTAAAAGGTGAAGGAAAGAGGTTTAAGTAATTGTTAGTCTTGAAAGACCCCCAACCACCAAAAGACTTTACATCAATTCTCAACCACTTTCCCATGAAACAAGGGTCCATGTTTTAAGGAAAAGTACTACAAAAGTAAGTCTTGAAATTTGAAACTTGAAAAAAAAGGCTCCATGACTTATTTTTTCCTCCTTCAAACAAATTTCACCAATCCAAATTAAAATTGGTCTAGACTAGCACTTTGGAAAATAAAAATTGTAGAAACCGCAACCAATATGTGGCTGCCACGTCATCAAGTTACTGTTCACACATCAAATTTTGGCTCAAATTTCAGATTTCTTAGTTTCCTTTTGTTGTTCCTTAGTTTCAATTTCGTTGGTTCCATTACTAATTGGCAAACTAGTACTCATCTACTAGATTGTTAGTTAGTCTTTGTGTTTGTTCATTCGTGTTAAGCATTTGTTGTGTGCTTTTCTCTTTTGTGAATTCATTGTGTCTTGTTGGTTCAAGTCCGCAAACAAATTTTCCTTTGAGTCAACTCAAACGAAAATCTATTCCGGGCAAAGATAGACTCATCCCTCAATCACTCATGAAGTACAAGCCGGCTTTCAACACTAGTGAAACCAAGTGTGAGGTAAAAATCGAGAGTGAGAGTGTGGTGAGACTTATCCCAAAATGTCAATTTACACGCACCCAAAAAAACGAATAGTAGTTTATAAGATAAAGAAGAAAACAGAAGACCCAAATATTCAATAAACATGAAGACAGAGATTTAACTTCTGTCCCAATTCTTAAGAAGCTCAAATGATTCAACATGCATATTTCATTCAGCAAATTAGTTAAATATGAAGCCCATCTGGATTTGCACATGGTCATTGTCACAGCATCTTGGGTCTTATGGAAGTTGCAACCTTCTTGGAAACTCTGTCAAAGTAAGATGACCGTGTGATATATGTGCAGGGGCAGGGCTAGAGCATCAGCTACAGGTTCGGGTGAGCCCGATAGCTTCTTCTTAGACCCTGTAGTTTTATTAGAAAATTCATTCTATAAATATTTTATAGTGAACCAGACGAGTTATGAGTTCAGTGGAAAGTTCAGAATCCATATACTTCAAAGTGTGGCTTCGCCTCTGTGTATCTGTGCTGTTCTAGCCACATTTGAATAATTATGAGCAATAGATTCTAGGTGATAACGCTAAAACAAGAGTAGCAGCTAGATTATTTACACATGTATTGCTAGCTTCAACCGCGATACATCAGCATTTTCAGGCGAATTCATCCACCTGCACTTCTTTTTCTTTCATCATGTGTGCGTCAACTAGCTGCTCAGCGCTGTCAGCCACCGTGGTAGATATAGATGCTGGAGGATTTGAAGTTGTCTGCATTACAGGTGAAGTTGCACCTGGTGACTGTTCAAGCTTCACCTCATTAGTTATTTTTTCTAGTTTGTCAATGGACTTAAAGGTGCCACCTGTAGAAAAGAAACCACGGTTAGAAGATATGAGTGATGAAAATGAGAATATCCAAAATTAGAAAAGAATAAACCTTCAGAAAGGCAATGTGCTTTGCACCTCATTATTCTAAACATCTTGATAATTAAACACCAAATGCTTATCGATGGTTGATTCCACCAGCCTGCACGACCATTATAAGTCCTTGCAGGCAGAGATCCCACTTCCTGTTGCATTGGAATTTCTCAATGACTTCAGTACTTGAAAGATTTACAATCACTAGAAAAAAATTGATATATAGAGTAACTTTCATATAGTAGAGAGGTTGCCGACCTTCTGTTTCACTTCTTACCTTCCCAATAGCAGAGAAACGGCAACTCCATCTATGTATCAAAGAGAGACTTACAGTTGAAGTCGCCGGCGTTCGGTGGCAGCAAACTTGCAGTGCGAGTCATAGCAGTGGCACATCAACTAGCGAGGCATAAAATGTGCAGAAGATTTTGTAACACACTCTATGATGATATTTAGAAATAATGATGCGAATTAATTAACGGAACAAAATAAAAGCAAGAAAGAAGATGGAGTAGGCTCATGTGATATTATTTAAAATAAGAAATGACCCTTTTAAATCTTGTTGCTTCAAGCAAATAAATATCAAGCCCACCTTGACCTGCACGTGGTCATTGTGGAAGTTGCACTCTTCTTGACTGCTTGCCTCACCGAAAGGTCTAGTGGAGCAGCCACTACACAAAATGGTATTGGAAATTACTATTGCTCGACGTAAAACAGATAGTGGATTCCTCTAGGATTATTTTGGAAGATGCCAGACTGATGTATCCTCACTGATCTAGCCACACTTGAATAATTCTGAGCAACAGGTTCTTCATCCCTGTCCGAACCCTCCTGCATTAGATTTTTAATGAGATTCTTGTCTGTTGTTGAATAATTCTTGTCCGAACCTTCCTGCCAATTATTTCCTCATGTCTAGCTAACCAAAATAGCTTTTTCCTTTGCTAAGTTACAAAGTAAATGCACATTGTCAAATTTGTACTTCAGACGCACTAAAGAATTGACCATATATAACATTTCTCTCACTACATATATATATTCAACATCAAGACTCATCCACATTATGATACTGAAGATAAATTTAGCAAAGGAAATAGGAGATTGAAACAAAAGATTAAGATGATAATTTATTGATGAAAGTTACTAAGCAATAGCATAGCATGTGATACCTCCATTTTTACTCTATTCGTCGCACTTCTGTTTTCCTCTACTTGATTGGTTTCCTGTATCTTGATCGGTTCTGCCTCCGTTTTCATGATTACTACTGGATTCGCTCTTGCTGTGTTCGCTGGCATTTTTGATTCAGTTATCTGACAGATTTGGAAATGACGATGAGTTGTTTGTTTCCTCCTTCTCTCGGTCTCCTTCATTTTCTTTTCCTCTTTCCTTGATTGTTCCAAAGTAACTTATCCTTCCCTTCTTTTCAATGTTCTCAGGATCTGATGTATAAAATGTTCGAAAAACTTTATCAGGTAGAACAAGTAAGAATACAAGAAAATGAAGAAAGAAACATAAAAAGTCATATAAATATTGATCAATGTCATCCCACAATGGTGTTTACAAAACGTTATCCCACGACATTAATTTACACACACATGCCCTGCTGATTTTCCTCATTACCGTAAGCTTTCATCAATCACAGTGCAAAAGAACAGAGAAGAACCTGTTCTGGTGGTGCTTAAGAGCTACTTGAATAACGGGATATTATTCAGACCCAGGACCTGAAGCTCGTCCCCTCGCATCATAGCCTCAACATATTCCTTAATCTTCCGAGCTGAATATTCAAGTTGATGGCTCTTTACAAGTTTGATGATTTTCAATGAACAAATATCGCCGAAGCTAGGTGGAATCTCCTCAAGCATATGACATTTCCACAGTACTAATTTCTCAATCATGGGAAAGGATTCCTCTCCAAACTCCTGTTGGGTTCATAGTGTGTTGAATGGAAAATGGAGAAGCCAAGTGAAGGGAAGGAGACACCCAAATTGGAAAGTGTACTCTTTAAGTTGGAAAGTTTACTCTTCTCCCACATTGGTGGAAGAAGAGAACTTTAAAGTGTTTATAAAGTGAAACACTTAATTCACATGGTAAGTGAGGCAAGGAAATAGAGATGCCTCGCGTCGTTGTCATCGTCGCTCGCTCGGCTCGGATTCGGATTTGGTCAAATGATCGATGAGATCTATTTTTTGGACAAATTTTATTTGAATTACGAAGAATGCCAAGGAAAAAAAAATGCAGTATTTACTGCAGATTTTCGGAACTCCATATATACGCAGTAACAGATTTTCGGAACTTCATATATAGTTACTGGATTGTTTTAACTGAATAGACATGCATGTTCAGGAAGAGTCACACACCTCTATTATGAACCAATGCCACCTTTTTGGAAAGGCATCTAGTGGCTATATAAACCTGGTTTCATCCACAGGTTTATGATATAGAATACACAAATTTTCAGAGTACAAACTTCTTCTCCTTGTCTTAAAAATACTCTTAAGTGTGATCATTCAAACCGTGACTGTGCTCGAAGAATCCGCCTATTTGAGGTACCGCTATAGTCGTATTGAAGGCCATTTTATCCTGGGAGGAAAATTCCACAACCTCGGGTACAGTGAGGGGAATTATTTCCTTAAGGAAAGTCCGTGAATTCGGACGACTTGGTCTTAACTACTTTTCTGTTTCATCTAATTTTTTCTGAAAAACACACTTCTTTGAAAGATCTTTTATGATCTTGTGTTGAGGGTGTTACACAACTTCATAAGAGTTCTTGTTTTGTACTGGAACTAGTGTTGAAGTTCTTACTCTATTATACAGATTCTACGTACCCGTTTTGTCGGGAATTAACAACTCCCACTTAGCAAGAGTCACTTCTTCCAACTCCAAATATTTGAGATTCTCAAAGGTGTCTTCCTCCCCTATGTTCCATTCTCCCCCCTGGAAGATTGTTCTAATAAGGAAAAACACTTCAAGGTTGGGCAGTCTCACTATTGTTGATAGTGAATCGGATGTCAGAGGAAAGCCATGCAACACCAACATTTTCAAATTCGATGGAAAGTGAATCCCACGACCAATTTGTCACTAAAGAGGGCCCACTATCATTTGCATTTGAACTTTCAAATTCTACTCTGAGCAAATCAAGTTCAGTCAAGAAATCGAATTTCGGGAACCAATATCGCTCTGTTGAATAATCCCATGATTCATTTTACTGCAGCTGAATGTGAACTTAGTCGAAGTGATTCTGATTCGGAGTGATGTTTACTATGGATTGAAGACTTCAGATGTCATGAACCCCGTTAAGGGATTTGTTGACCACACAAGTAATAACACAGTAAACGATGGACTTGGGCCGGAGTGAATTTCCATAGAAATCCGGCTTAAGCAAGCACGTTAAAAGGAGGCAGTCGCCTATAGAAGGGGTTATGCAATTGTGTCGAAGCTTTGGCTTAGTCTGTTATCCTCTCATCTTCTTCTAATTACATTATTCCTTGTATAATTGGAGGAGATCCCTATTGAGTTTGCAGATATTTACTCATAACTACAACTAATCGAGTTAAAGAACTGTAGCGCAAATCTCGTGGCTTCTTCTGGTCGTATTCAAGAAAAGCAAGAATCTCTGGGAGGCAAAGGTGTAAACATTCGTTCTTACAACGATCCAGGTGAGTACAATAACTGCCTTTGAAGTTTCAAACAATTTTGAAGTTTATAGCTGACCCTTTATATTCTTTTTGCTAACGCTGAATGTGAACTTAGTCGAAGCGATTATGATTCTAATACGAGTACGACCACGAAGGTGGGAATATGTGAGATGTATTGAATCCGAGACTTGAAGTGTGCAAATGAAGTGCAAAAGAGGGCCTAAATAGGCTCCAAAACACTCCAAGGGCACCTAAAGTGAAGCATTTGACTAAGAGGTCTTTTGGACATTTCACACTTTTTGTAACCTAGTATAAATAGAATATGTTAGGTCATTTACTACTTAGCTTTTGAAGAATATTGAAAGTTGTAACATTGAAACACCCTCTCTTGAGAGAATGGCCTCTTGGCCGAAACATAGTAACTAGGGATATTCAACTTGAGTGTGAAATCACTCGTGTTGGATTCAAGCTTGGAAACGTTGGATGCTTGGAAGATCGAGGTTGCTCTTGTACCAACATAGGAGTTAGGTATTTGTTGTGTTTGGTGTTAAAGGTCCAAGAGTGGAATAGGCTCTTGGGTTTTTAAGATTATACCTTCGTTTTGTCTAACTATCTATCCTTTTGTTTGATGTAATCATTTCTTTTCTTTGTTGTTGTAACCGTGGGATATTGTTGTTATTGTGGAATCCGAAAGTTGTGTCTTGTGTTCATCTTGTTCATCCTCTTATTGTTATTTTACCTCTTGTTATTGTTGTAATTCTTGTATTATTGTTGTTGGCCGAAGTAACTCTCAAAGGGTCCTCGGATTCCTCTTTGTGGACTGTTTTGCATTATTTTGTGCCTTCTGTAGTTATTCTTGTATTAGATTCGGACTGATGTTTGCTAAGTATTGAAGATGTCAGATGTTATGAACCCCGTTATCGGATTATTACAGTAATAACAACCCAACAATTGGGTGGACTTGGGCAGGTAAAGTTACAACCCAACAATAGGGTGGCTTTCCTCTGGGATCCTGGTTACGCAAGCATGTTAAAATGGGGCAGTCGCCTATTGAAGGGGTTGTGCAATTATGTCGTCTGTTAAACTTTCATATCCTTTCTATGTTCTGGTATCTCATCTCCTTCTAGTTACGTTTTTTCTTGTATTAGTTACTATTATCTTGTATTCTCCGCTACGTTAAAAACTGTTGTTTATCAAAAATAACAGTTTCTCAAATACTTTCGGAAATAGCCTCTCTACCCCCACGAGGTAGTGATAAGGTCTGCGTACACTCTACCTTCTCCAGACCTCACGTTTTGGATTTCACAGTGTATGTTGCTGTTGTAGTTGTTCCAAATACCATGGTAGAAGTTCAAAGTTCAAATAATAGGCACTATATTTTTATTCTTCGACTCTCTAAGTGAAAATTCTAGATCTGCTGCTGTCGTCATCCCATTTTTATAAAGTTTTGACTCTTTTATGGGGAAATGAGAGATTTCGAAGCGCGGATAAAATATTTTGCAAAAATTGCTGGAGATGAAATTAAATTTGGACTACGATATGCTATAATAGCAGAAGATGAAATACAGACAGGAAAAGCACATGAGAAACTTTGTAAGTGGTAGTGAAGGACATTAACCGTGTCCAAGAAGAGTCGCAAAGATTCAAGATCATAAAGATAGACAAGCATCGACATGGTCCTTGGCACGAGATACGAGTTAGGAAAAATTACCTAATCTGGATTTTCGAACAATGTGGTTGGACGTGACGAGGAAAAGAAAAGGATGCTTGAAGACCTCACAAGAGACTCCTCCGATGAACTAAAAGGCATCCCAATTGTCGGGACAGGTACAGTATTTGTGGAGGGAAATTATCAAGCATTATCGGACCCAAGTCCAAGATTCTCAGTAACTTGAAATGTTTAAGCTCTGATTTGAGAGTACAGACTGAAGAATAACAACAAAAAAAAAGAAATGGAATGAGTTCGTTTCAAGAGATTGTAGACATTTTCTGCAACAGTTTCCCAATCTTCTATTATCCTTTTAAATTTGGGCAGAAGGCCAGCAACTATGACAATTGTTAGTGGTAGTCCTTGACATTTGTCAACGATTTGCTTCCCAATAGTCTCGAATTCAGACGGTAATGTTTCATTTGCAAATGCTGCATTTTAAAAGAAGTTCCAACTCTCATCTTGATCCATGAAGCTTATCTGCAATGAAAGATTCTCTGTATCAGCATAACAAACCACTTCACTGTTACGGGTAATCAGCAGTATTCTACTCTCGTTGTTCTGAATCGTAAAACATTTTTTCACATCATCCCATGCTTTACTACTCCATATGACATCCATGACAATTAATTACCTCTTTCACTTTAAACTTTTCGGTAGCATGTCTGCTAGCTTTGCCTCATCTTTCATATTATCTCCGTTATCCAATTTGATTGTAGAATGCAGAAGACTTAGCAAGATTCCCTTTACATCGTGTTGTTGAGATACGGTAGCCCAAGCATGGACATCAAAGTGATATAGAACGGATACGTCATTGTAAACTTCTTTCGCTATAGTTGACTTGCTAATGCCTCCCATACCGATGATTGGGATGACCTTTAGTTCACCAGAGAAGCCTCTAGTCAATTCTTGTAGTAACCTTTCCTTTTCATCATCAGGCCCCACCATAACGTTCTTAATATTCAGAATATCTTTTGTTGAACTTGAATCTTGAAAAAAAGATTTGCTTGATGCTTGTTTCCCTTTAACTTGAATCTTTGGTGAATCGTTCTGGACACGATCAATACCCTCTGCTACTTGTAGGCTATCAGAAAGCCTCTCATGTGCTTTTACCCTCAGGATATCATCATTTACCATTACAACTTCTGTTACTCTTAGTTGAATTGTATGTTCAACAACATTTGCAACATCTTTTATCTGTAAGTCTCATAGACCATCACCTAAAGGCCGTGGCAAGGCTTTATGCATTAGAGAATATACATGGAAACCTGTATATTATATCATTATCACTTACGATTCAATGCATATGTACTTACAATTATATTATCTCAAAAATATGCTACAATACAAAGATATCACATCTCCTAGGAAGCCATATGTTGCTTGAAACCGGTAATTTAGTGGTAATTTGCGACAGGGGAACCGAAGTGATATCCCAAGAGTTCAATCCTTGTGGCCTTGAACTCCTTTGCTAATATTCTTCTGAATCAGAACCCCACTGAGAAGAAACAAAAAGGGTCAATAGAAGTTCGACAAGTGACATTATTCAGATGCAGATTTAGTGTGTGTTCAACCAAACTCACATCTTTCAACTCAACTCCATGTGAGAGCTAAAATGCTTATATTACATCTCAACTCAGCTATGATGTCCAAGTATGACCACATCAGTGAATCAACACACTGACGTGGCATGCGTATGTTCCACGCAGGCACTAAGGTTGCCAAAAATACGGTTTTAATTAGTCCAGGGGTAATAGGATCCCCTTAAGTTCGGGTGTGTCTCAGCAATTTCGTTTATAGTTTAGGTGGAAACAATGCATTTTCTCTTTTTAAAAACTGGAAGAAGTTACTGTTTATGAAAAAATATTGAAACATTTACATTTATTTTCAAGATTGAATGTTAAGAAAATTTTTATAAGTATCGACAAGTTCGGTGCACTAAAAGCTTCCCTTATATGTGGGTTTCGGAAAAGGATTGGATAACAAGCGTCACCATGGATTTCGTTAGTGGTTTGCCTCATACTTCTCATAGTTCTGATGGATCAGTTGACCAAGTCAACATATTTTTCCTATTCAAATGTCCTTCAGTGCCGAGACGTTGGCCCATATCTATGTGCGTCTATAGTACATAGCCTTACCCTGCATTTTTGTCAGTGATTCTTTGGCCATGCCACATTTTGGCTAAGCTATGCAACAAGTTTAGTTTAGCTATAAGCCTATGACCGTTGCTCGCTCTACCCCAGTTTTGGGAAGCTCTTAAAAAAATTCCTTCTATTTTAAACGACTCGAGCAACATATATAGGTTAGAAAAGAAGTGGATCGGTCTTGATCCAAGCTGATCCACTTGCCGGTTTACTTGACCACCTTGGAAGAAGATGATTATAAATAGTAAAATAGCTACAAAATTCCTTCTCCTTTTATAACTCAAGTTTAATCAATGGCAAGATGCAGATGCGGATCAAAAACACAATCTATCAATTCAAGTGAACTCAATAGCTTTTGCTCAAATCCACTAGTATTTGTCTAAACGTAGCGCCTGGTGACTAAAAATTTCTCGCTGAAACAAACTCTTTATCTCTATAGATTAAGGTCTACATATGCTCTAGGTACCTTCCCTATACCCCTTACGTGTGAGATTTCGCTGGATATGTTGTTGATAGAATTTGTCTATTAGAGGCTCAACTATCATTGACAGCCATTGATGTTGAGCTTGAGCTAAGAAGAAACAGGAAGAATAGAAGAGATCTTATTGATTGATGAAGGAAGAAAAATGAATTGATAACTGTAACACCCCGTAAAAGTCGTACATGGATTAGCCTTTAATAAAGTGCTCTTAGACTTAAAAACTTGAAAATTTTTCTAAGTGTAATGAGAACTTAGAGTCATTTTAGCTGGCAATCTTCAGGATACGACTTTTCAACCTTTACGACCTCCGTTTTTAGATTTTCAAGTTGTGTTATGATTGGAAAAGCTCATAGTACATCTCGTATAAGTTTTGGAATTTTTTGGAATGCATAAGGCTGCGTTTGGATTTAAAAACATTAGCAAAATGCATAGCCTATTGCCCAGTTTTCAGCATTTCAGGTTCAACTTCAAATGATCATAACTCTCTGAATATAATTAACTAGGAGAGATTCTACCTATAAAATGAAAGTTCTTTGATTATTCTTTCCAATGCAATTGGTTTTATCCAAATACAATATCTGAGTAAGGAGTTATACCCATTTTACTTCAGCCTGTTAGCTTGTTAACTGAGGGACAGTTTCAACTTTGTTTGTTTTCTTAGGGGCATTTTAGTCATTTCAGCTCACCCAAATTTCGTCTATAACACCAGATTTAGCCCCCAATTCATCAAAATATAATCCTTTTTCTAAAATTTTCTCTCAAGAACTGTCACGACCCAAACCGGGGCCCTAGCCATGACTAGTATTCCGAACCATCAAGGCCCAAAAAACCCCTTATCTATCTGATAATCATGCACATGACATATGAAAAAGAGATGCGGAAGATACACTATATAACGGAAACATAGTCAAGAATCATATGAAAACAATAATGGGGGATAATGTCCCATAATCTCAATCAACATCTCTATAGCGTCTGCAAAATCTCTACTACATGACTAAAATAAATGTCTATCTCAAAACTGGGACAAGGCCCCCAGTAGACCCAAAACTAATAAATGATAAATTAAACTGCAGACATCAGGCCTTCTGAAATATAGAAGGCTCACCACTTGATTCTGCGATCTGTCGGAAGGAATCTACTGGTTGTCTGGATCCCTAGACTGTTCCTCCGAACCTGGGAGGAGAGGGGGTTAATACAGAAGTACTGGTACGCAGAGAAATCAAAATAGAAATATAATATTTTTACACAATATAGGTGAGAGCCATTATAAAGCAGTTTCATATTAAATTATTTAAAAACACATGGGCATAATTTTATAGTTTTCAATACCAATGTAATGCGATTGAGCTAGGTGGAATACCCTACAATTGTAATTCCACGGCTATGTGGAATCTGCCTTTGGTGCTCGGCGGCTAAGCCTCCAATCCAAGTAGCTGCCAGAATTTGGAGCCGGTATATCCCCCATGTGAGATGTCCCAATTATTTTATTATCCTCCCATGCAGGATACAATATCATATGACCCACATCGGCAACTACGGTTTCCAGCGATGAGCCCTTTCACTCAAACGCCTTCTTCGGGAATCCACCTTTCTCATGAAAATCAATGCATTCAAACTTTATCCAAATAAATCACATATCATACTCTGTAGGGTATTATCATACCCGACTTGCAAGTCATCAGTATCATATCATTCTCTTCATTCAATCATCATATGCAACATATTTCAACATGAACAAAACAACCCTCTCATTGAAAGTCAAAAACCATATCCAAATCATGATATTTTTAAGACATTCCATGACATGAATTTCAAGATGATTTCAAATGATTCATATCATGTGAAAACTTAAAATAATATCACATCAAGAGAGGGGTTCCGTGTAAATCATGCTCTCAATTTATCATCATTATGAAACACATGCATATCCATATATAATATATCAAATCACACTGGAATTAGGCCTAAAGACTAAATCAATAATATAAAACGTTTAAAACATAATCATATTTGTAATTTCAAAACCCCCATTTGAAAACATGAAGTTTTAAAGCCCATGATATTTTTGACATAACCCCACGTACCTCTATATGAGAATGTGATAGGTGCTTCTTAAAGCCAACATTGCGAAGATTCCAAATCTTCAATTTGTTTTGAAAACCCATGGTTGAATCTTGAACTACTTAGGTTTTTATTTTGAAACCCTAGAGAGAGTTCTTGAAAAATTTTGATGAATGAAGGTGTATTTTGGGGTTTTTGGGAACTGAATTTCGTGTTTATGGCTAAATAAGGGTGGGAAAAGGACCATTTTGCCCCAAAAACGGAGTGTTTAAGTGACTTGAAACCTTTACATAGGCACCGCCTAAGCTATCGCCTATCTTTACATAGGCGCCGGCTATGCTATCTCCTATGTTTACATAGGCGCTGCCTATGCTATCACCTATGTTTACATAGGCGCCGCCTATGCTATCGCCTATGTTTTCCAGGGGCTATGTGCGATTGGTTAGGCGACGCATACTACTTTGTAAGGCCACAACTTCTTGCTTGGGTGCCGGATTTTAGCAAAATTGGTATCGTTGGAAAGCTAACTCGAAGACCTATCATTAGTAGGCTCTCTAATTCGACATATATAGAGAGTTATGGTTGATGAAAGCTGACACAAATTACAACATCCACTAAAACTTAATCGATCAAAATAGTTTCAACTCGTCCTTGAGTTGAAGGACTTCTATGGTCTAAATTTAAGCTTGAATGGATTAACATACTACACAAATAATTAACATGCCATATTGGCATAGTATTTATTGCTTCGGGATTATCAACGCATCGAAATCATGGTCTATATTGTAGCCCGAAATGCGGGGCGTTAAAAGAATTATTCAGTTTGGGTCTATATACATAGGAACGACGGTATAAACTCTAGCCCAAAAATATGGGGTGTTACATTATCTCCCCCTTGGGATCATTCATCCTCGAATGATGGGTAGGAACATATTGAAGCTTAGAGGTATGGAATAACACAGACATGATATGTTTATCTAAGAAAGAATGCACTGATCTGAAACATGACTATAAGACTGAAACTACTGATATTCTGAATTCTTATATCGGACACGCATATCTGATGCATGGAATACACGACTAAAGCTATTCATAAGCTGAATTCTCATAATGAACATGCATATCTAATGCATGGATCTGTGACTGAGTTATTCTCATGAACGCAGGACTAAATACGCTGATAAGCTGAACTTTTTCTATTGAACATGCATTTCTAATGCACGCATATCTGACTTAACTAACGTATGAACGTATGACTAAATATGCAGTGATAACTGATGCAAAACTTGTAATAAGAATCTATGCTTACAATTGAATGGGGTATCTCCCCCTTAGGACACTATGTGCCTCTATGAATGCTCAATTCACTAGGATACTCGGAAAACTGAGATGATGCACAAGGAACCTACGAATTGAATCATAACTGAACATCTGGAATCTGAATTTAATGCATGACGCATGAACTGATCTATACTCGTAATAACTAGTATACTCTATCTTGGAATAGTAGCATGTCTGAAATTTCGGGTAGCATGAATAAATGAAAAGACGAGAAAACAAGCCATGCAAATCTGCTTGTTAAACTGACTCACTGACTATACAGACTAAATTATACTGGACCTTCATACTTAACTGGAGTATTCTCTTCAACACTCTCTCTAAGGAAGTTCAAGCAGTAATCGGGAGCCATGAATCTTGGGTATGGATTACACAAGACATCCAACTGAGGAATCACCACATTTACACTACTCTGCAGTTTGGAACATAGGCATATAACTCCTGAATTAGGATAGAATTACCAGGCCTTTGGCATTACAACTTCTTACTTTCAAGCTTAGCACACTTCTCGAATATCACTTAACTATACTATTCTCCTTAAATATCACATTCATTCAACTCAGCTTAAAATTCTCATATGAGCATTGACAAATCTTTCTACTAATGTTGGAAATAACTTAATCCCTTCGCCGTGATCAAGACTAACTCTAAGTCACAAAAATACAACATGCCAGACCACACTATTATTCTAAACCATATGATGTGATCTTCTATATCTCCTTTAAAGACTACATCCTAAGTATACATGCCTTACCACTTCAATGACTACTGTGAACTCTTAATATGAAGTCGCTGATGCATATTGCGACCTTCCACTACAATCCCAAAATGTCACTCAAGCCTAATTTATAACCACATGTTAAATTCAAGGCAATCAACCATAGATACATACTTCACATAGTCTCTAAACTATTGTCAATATAACTCCCACGCGCTACTCTAAAACATACATACACAAACTTTTCCACTAACCATCACATGTATCAAAGACTTGGCCCCAAATCTTACTTCATACTTGTGGCCTTCTCTAAACAAACATACTGTGATCTTCCATCAACAAGAACATTTACATCATCACCACTATCATTACATAGGGAGGGTCACTAAAAGGTTAAAACATAAGACCCTGAAGCGTGAAAAGATTTTTATATGGGACTGAACATACTATGAAGAGTGAGTACATGCATCATGAGTTGTATGACCTCAACTAGAGTTCATAACATAAGGAATGTGATTCCGACTACTTGAATGAACTAGAACTCATTATCTTGGAACTGGAAGAGTACGTGACTCTCTATCATATACAGGGATCATAAACTATGATCACAGAACTGAATCGTAAGGCATGAGTAAGCACCCGGATAACTGAAAAAAAAATACTGAGGTAGGAATGGGTTGAGATTCACCCTCACTTTCTGATGTTCTATATCATACTGCATCATTACTAAAATCTGAGAGCCTTACTTGGTCATTCATTCTATTATCTCCCCCTTAGCTTCAAGTCATCATATAGAGTTTGGGAGATGCTTTACCAGATTCTAATTGAACTACACTTACTGCACTCTAGGATCTGAAAAAAAAATGACAGTACATGTATATCATAGAACTTAACCCGAATGACTACCTTCCAGGATACACTCTATCTTTCCATAGCCACCAATAGTCATAGTATAATGCTTGCACACTTATTTCTATCAGTTAAAACTTCAAAACTCAAGCTTAGATGCTAACACTTAACATGGATATCACCAAGCCTTTGATGAACCATATCACTTTCGACATAGCCTACCACTATTGCAACTCCAAATTTATATCCCTCTACTATGAGAATCAAGATCATCGCAAAAGGACCAACACTATCAATCAAAACACCTTAACATGGCTATTTAGATCACCATATACCATCTAACTAGTTTTTTTCCACTTAACAATTCAATGGTACCACTAGCCACGCACAACAAGTAATAACCTTAGAAAGAATGCCGCAACCTCATGTCACTTTAGGCATACTTCTACACCATACATACAATATCATACCTCACTATGAATCAAATAAACTTAATCTATTGCATCCACCATTTAAGCCTATTAGATCACTTCTATACAACTAGTATTCATTAACTAAGAAATCTTCACATCCACCTTCATGGACATCAACTATTCAAACTTAATATCGAGTGCTATGCATGATTTACAACCCAACCTTACACAAAATTTTCACTTGGAAACTATAAATAAACATCAAGAAACACTAGTACACTAGAACTTCATAACAACAATAATCGACCTTGACCTTGCGGTCTTCCTTATCATAACTCATTAGCATGTACTATTTCAACACATCAAGCCTACTAATATTTATTCCCACAAACATACATCATTAATCTCATGCCATTATTCTTACATTCACATCCTACATTAAATTCAAGCCAATGGTCTAGCATCAATCATCTACCACCAATGACGAGTGCAACATAATATACTTATCCATCAAATTGGAACATTCTATCCCAAATACTTCAAAATCTGCTACATACCTTCTTATAAGTAGTACTAGTTTACAACTACCAACAAAAGAAGGTCAAGGGGTAAGGTCACATAATAGACATGATCAACCTTAATCTTACATTATAACCCCATACAATTTTTTCTACTTATACGGATTTCTCACCTCATACTTACTCACTCAATCATTCATTTAGACTGCCTTCAAATTCCTCAAACAACCATGAGTCTATAATCATAACTTACTCTCTAATATAGCCATTTTCACATTCAAGAAACCAACAAATCACCCTTGTTGACACCTAATTTGCCCCCCACAACTACGTTTAATCTCGAGTTTCTTCAATTTTCAAATAAAATTGCAACATATATTTTATCTGAATAAGAATCTTTTCAAACTATTTATTTGGGTAAACTTATCATTTTAAGTAGCGATTATATATTATCGCATTCAATTATACGAAAATATGTAATTTTGTTACTTAAATATCTATTTTACGGAGTATTGAATTTTTTATCAAGGATTATTTTGAAAATAAATTCCAATGGTTGAAAAATCTTGATTTAAGTATAATTTATTCTTAAAATTAATTTATTTGGAAAATATGTGTTTGATTTTACCAAATCAAGAAGCTTGGGATTAAGTGAGGTATCAATTTGTATCGAGTATCAATTTAATTTGGTCAATCTATTAAATTGACTATAATTGAAATAAAATTGGCTTCAATTGCAAATGCAATTGGCCAATTGACTTCAATTTGGTTAAAATTTAAATGGATTTGACTAATTCTTAATTTGATTGGGGTTATCAATTAAATAACCCCAATTTCAATTTATTCTAATTTTTAAATTACCAGCCCACTCTTCAAATTAACAAGCCCAAGCCCAATTTCCTTTTGACTTTTCCAAATTAACACCAAATTTCCAGTAGCCCAACGCCCCTAGGCCCATACCAACAAACATACCTGGCCTAAACCTTCTACTCTTATTCATTCAATTAACGACAACTTCACCATCGACAATTCTCAACCCAACAACTCCTCTCAACCCTATAACCCGACACCAGCTAAAATCCAACCAAAATCAAATCCAAAACTAAGCAGCCATCAACGGCGACACAGGTTTCAACCCGATCCCAACTCGAATCAGCCCTGTTTGAGCCAACCCAACCCCAACCCGACCCTAACCCGATGAGGTTTTCTCTCAACGTCTATGCGTGCCCAGCACGAGACAAGAACATCAAATGTTCTAGAGGGTACTACGTGTTAGCTTCTAATTCGCTCCTCAATTGCTAACCGTTCAAAATTCGAATCTCTCAACAACTTGGTACGATTTTTAGTACAAATTACAACTCAAGCTTATCCCATCCTTTGAATTTCAAATTCAAGATTTCTCCCTTTTTCAAATCCCTAGGGCAAACCCTAATTTGTCTCCTATAAAAAGGGCCATTGAGGTCATTGTTTGAGGGTTTTTTTTTGGCTCGGGGTTCTTTTGAAGGTTGATTTTTTTTTCCAGAAAATTGGTTCTTTCGATTCTTGGGGTTAAAAAATCAGAGTTTCTTCGGGGAGCTACTGTTTTTGGGGATTTTCTTTAGGGGTCCTAAAGGGGGTTCAAAATTGGGGTTGTAGAAAGCTGTGGGTTAAAAATTTTGAAATAAAAGAAGAAAGAAAGATACTTGAGGAGACTCAGTCTCAAATATAAATTTTGTTCTTATTTCGAAAGCTCATCAGCTAAAATTAGAGTGTCGAGTTGATAGTAAATACGACATTTTCTGGTGGTCCTACTGATAGCTCGTTATCCTGTTTTGCTCCCCGAAGGAGGTGAACACTCATTTACCCTTTATTTCGTTATTTGAATTTCTCTGCTTCATTCCATTTTCTGGTAAAATCGTAGTTCTGTTTGCTGGGTTATGTGCTGTAGAGGTCTGAAAGACCATAGGTTGTTGTTTTTGATGAAAAATGTTGAATGAATTGTTATGTTAGAATTAATCTATGTTCAGGTTTGTTTCCGGTCGTCCTCTTTACTTTGGTGTCATGATCGGTGTCATGATCTGTTGCCCACTCTTGGTGTTATTGAGTAATTTTTGGCCTGTGCTTCCCTCGGTGTATGGATGGTGATTAGAAGGGCTAGTTTGTTAGGCAAAGTTTGTGACTTTGATTGTATTCCGTAGTTTTAGTCGACGATGTTTGGCTTGTAGTTGTTATCTGATCGTGTCTGTTCAGGATCGTTGCTGGATTATGGTGTCATTGTTGAGCTAGAAGTGTTGCTAGCAGAGCTACCTCTCAAGTTCCTTTGGCTTCTTATGTGCCCAAAAGACAATGAGCAAGGTCCAAAATATGCTAGAAAATCCTAGAGACAAAATTGCCTAACAGCACATAAGGAAGAAGATAGAGACAACTCGAGTTGGTCGGAGCGAGGAGGAAGATAGAGACAATATTCCGTTTGGCTTGCTTTTGTTGTTTTTTCGTTATTATAACTGTTGTGCTGATAATACCGTTAGTAGGACTTTCTCTTGAGTTCTTTGCCTTCCAAAATGACAAAGAATAATGAGGATAAGTCCTCCAAAAACAGAAAAATCCTGTGATTCCTCGGTAATTATTTCAGCTACCAAAAGCTTATCTTTTGGGTTTGTCGAAGAGAGAGAGAGAGAGTGAGGATGAGGATAATATACTCTGCCACATGCCTTTTTTTTAGTCTGTGAATTATACCTTTCTTTTGGTTTCAAAAACCCAAATTCAGATTTCCATTTTTCCTTTAAGTTCATCTTCGGTATGAAATCCTATTAGAAGGATAAATGTTGTTGTGTTTTTGTGGATGCTGCACATTTAAGTGTGTTTGTTCGGGAAAATTAGACTAATTTTGTTGTTATTACATTATGTATTGTCTGTACATGAGCTAAGGAGTCCCAATAATTTTTCTTGTTCAGTAATATCAAGAAGGTAGGGATGAAGTTATACTCATTTTTCTTTCAGAAATAGGATTAGGGATGAGATAACGCGTCATAATCGCTTATCTCCGTCCTTAAATACCCACTGTCAAGAATTAACTGATTAAGCGGTTTCCAGATTTAATTGTAGCTCTAAAGATTTTGACTCAAACATTTGTTGCTTGTTACTCTTTGAAGTTTAGTTTACTCACATGATCGATTTGGAGACAGTATTCCCAGACTCCCTCTTGCATTACTTTGGAGTAGTCGTCGTTTGTTGGGTGACATCTGTACAGGGATTTCATGTATACTCATGTGAATAGAAAGGCGTTCTTGCCTCACAGGCCCTCTTCCCAGTTTTCATTTTCTTCCCTTTAATATCTATTTAATAGGACCATGAAATCACTGTGAGTTCAAATTCTATAGAGCCTTTAAGCCTTTTTTCTTGCGAAAGAAGGCCATGGGTATATGTTTCGTTATATTGTGATAGAACCTAGTCTACACTTATCTAAAAATGCTTGATTTTGATTATTTTCTTTGAGGAGTTCAAGATCGGATTGTTTCTCGTACTATCTGTATCTAGTCTTTTCCTTCTCTATTTGATCCTATCCCATGTTAAATGCCTTTGTTTGAAATCTGGGATAATTAGTCTTTCGCGGGCTAGGAGCGTTAAAATTTGGTTTGATATAGTAAGAATCATCACCACCTGCTGGAACCATGCTTTTGGTATAAAATCTCTCTTAATAACTTGTGCAGGGAATTCTTTATCCTTCTGTGACCTTTTGTTTATTGTATTCACTGTTTTGTCCATGAATATATCTTTACCTCTTAAGTAGATTATCTAGGTATGTTCAAACCATGCGCAATATAACTTATTGAATTAAGCGAGAAGTTATTTTCATTCTAGTTGCCTCATTCTGTTCGGATTGTTATATGAACCTGTCTATGCTTTGCATCGTATCGATTGACTCTCATTCTTATCATGTGCATAAGTGTGTGCAGCATTATCATTCAAAACATAGTCCTTGATGTTTCTTTATTTTGAGGTATGTTATGTCTCGAATGAGCATTAATTTATTCATCTTTTCTTTGCATGAACTCTCTTCGGAGTCCAATTGGACTCTTTTCCCTTGTATCGTACAACGGGCCAGTGAGGCCCACCCTTTAGGAGAATTTGTATATCAACCTCATAGAATACGAATACACGGAGTCGAAAGAAGAAGAAGGGGTTAAAGTCCCACATTTGAAGCGGCTCCGAGACCCGAAAGTCGCGTTTGTTATTTACCTATTGTCGTCTTTATTTATGAATTCATTTCTTATTTATTTGGGCCTCAAAGCCAAATTTGTATTTAATACAAGTGGAGCAAGATTCGAGCCAAAGGCTCGAAAAATAGTTTAGGACAGGTGAAATGGGTCGGAAGCCCAACTAGACTAGGACAGGTCTCGTTGATTTGGGCCCAATGGTCTAAATCCTTTACTTTCTTCTCCCTTTCCCTTTTATGTGTTTATTTGTTTATTAGTTTTGTTTAGACTTAGTTGAAATCCCTATTAAATCGCCTAAATCTATTTTACACAAGTCTTTTTTTGAAAAAAATCAAATCACTATTTCAACAAATTAATCTTTTCGAAAAGATTTCCCTTCAGGCAAGTCTACCCTTCAAGCAAGTCTGCATTAACCCTTCCCAGATGTCACTTATGCAATTATGAAAAGATTTACCTCATTGATATAATTAAAAAAGACCTTGGACAATTTGCTATATCAATCACCAATTTTTTATTCATATTAGCTGCCTGCCACTTAAATTATCTATATATTATTAAAAGGAGAGGATAAAGCCTCCTCATTAAGCCATGTGGCATGATAAAAAAAAGCCACATGTATATTAATAACTAATTAACTATTCACTAATAACTGATTTCTAAAAATAATGTTTCATAATTATCTTGCTTTAGAAAAAAAATTATTTCTAATGTTTCCTTTTAAAATTATTTAAAATATATTATTTTTTAATCATTATCCTCGTCCACATCCTAATACTTTGCAGGTTGGAATTGAAAGTAAAATATTCCTATTACAATGTATTGAAGTAGATGAAAAGATTTTATACTATTCATACTATGTAATTTTGTAATTTTAATTATTGATTCTTATAAAAAAGTATTTTTTCTTGCACTTTCTTTTACCCTTTTTTATCAAAAAAATAAAAAGAGTTTTATCTAATGTCATTAAGATTTTGCAACTTCTCACATTACGGTTCACAATTTGAATTGAAAACTGCTTTGTTTTGTGATTAGCATTATCCTTTAACTTAATTTTGGCACATCAGTTAAAACCAAATGGGATAATTCACGTAAATAAAATTTTATACTCCATCAATTCAATTTGTCAAGCGATTAATATGCATATTATTGAAATTCTGCAGTTCTCACTGCAAAGTATTCAATTTGCTTCTATTACCAATGCACCGGTAATCTTCAATTTTCAGCCGATTTGATTTGTAAACTTTTTCCATCTATGATTATATAAAAATGTATTAATATTTAAAGAACTCTACTATGAAAATTTTTTGATTTACAAACCAAATTCTTAATGCGTCTCGATCTGCGAATTAGTTCTTAATTATGAAATGAGTATAATTCTTTCTAAGAGATTTCTCGATTTGTTTATACTTTTGAAGCACAATTGGTTGGCATGCTAATGTGTATATGACAATTACATTATTTTTGCTTGCTTGATTTACCATCGGCAGATAAGGTTAGTATTCCACTTTGACTCTACTATCAAACACTACCTTTTGCGTGTTAATTACAGTAATTGTTGTGTTGTAAGATTTTTTTTGATAGACATATCTGCGATTCAATCAAGTTATTTCAATTATGATTTCATATCACATGGCCAAACAGTCTGAATAAATAGCAAAAGTCATTGTCCCATTTTTGCGGATTTATATTGCAATCCACGCATTGTGAATGAGAGAAAAATGATGTTTTAATAACAAAATATAACATTTTCTTGCTTGATTCCATATGACAATGAAATTGTCATGTGTTTGCATTATATCAGTATCCAAAAATACTAAATTTGTAACTGATTTAAATAGTTATTGAACTATTGATGACATGTAAATAAGGGCATTCACAACACCTTTATAATGCATTTGTGCAGGTAAAATGGCATAATTGACCTAAAGTTTGTTACATGAACTCTATTCTTGCTTAGGGCATTTGAGTCAATATTCAACTTTTGTATTGACGGTTTCAATTTTTTTATCAGTTTTCTATAATGGATGAGGATCAATACATTTTTTTTTAGATTAAGTTATCATATGTTTTTTCCATTGTTTCATTTTTTTTTGGTATATCACAATTACATGCATCCATGCAGCAAATTTGAACTTTATATGGACATTGGGAGGCATAATGGTACAATTGCTACCTTAATTTGCTCTATTTATTTTCAAAGTTGTCTGCCTATATGATTGAGTTTTAAATACTACGTTGATGTGATATCATGGCCATATTTTTTTTAATGAATAAGATCAATCACCTCAACTTCACTTGCTAAAATATAGAATTTGCTTTCTTAAAAGTTTTTATTGTATCAGCATTTTCAGCAAAAAAGACCACCATAATATGTGGCTAGATTACATTTATGCCACCATCACTACTTGCAAATGCTACCGGTAACTTGATAGATGGAATATTTGTCCTATATTGTAACGGCGTTCAACTCAAACATGCATCTTATCATATATCTCAAAATTATGGTGCGATCTATCTTAGAATTTTCATTATTTGATTTCTTACACTTTAATAATATTAGAATTTCGACCAGCATATATATGTATCCCATATTACCTTCAAGATTTTTACTGTCAACCTGTTAAATATGTTCTCGAAATTATCACGAACACAGTTTTTTCACGAGAACATATCAATTCTATTGACATCTTATAGTTTCTCTGACCTTACATTCTCTTTTTTTTTTCTTCATGTATCCAAGGTTTCAGCTTCATACAATCGAAAAACTCTTAAAGAAAGCGGAAGAACAATAAAAGGTATGCAAATATTCTCTTGCATTAAAATGGGTTGAAATGATGCGCTAAAGGAGATGATGAAACTGACCCTCTAGCTAAAGCCAATCCTCTATCACTTTTCAATTATCATCTTGATTTCAAAGAATGGTTGCTGCTGTAGATATTAAAATTGATATCTTTTTCAACATATAATAGATAGAGTACAAAAGGTGATATTTATAAACCTTTCACTTGATTTCGGTATGACATCATTCATTCTTTCAATGTCAAATGTAAAATATTGACTATTCTCAATTTTCCCTGTTATACTTATGACAATCATCTACTAAAAATCCACAACCTGCAATTCAGAGCATTTTTTGCCTAATCATATAGGAATATCTGATAAGTGGTAAATGCTTAACTACTTCAAAATTAATGCAGGTCACATTGCATTTTTTTTTTTTAAAAAAAAAACAATTCAAGCCTGTCATGCAGTGTAGGGGAAATAGAGAAGAAAATCATGTGGGAAATAAGTGAGGAACAAGGATTAAGTATGTTCAAACTGCTACTGAGGAGTATCTTAAGAAAGCTTTCCATTTCTTAAGCTTGATAATGAAGATGTACCTATGAAATGACTTATATGGAAAATTTTGAACTCATCTATTCCCGTTTATCATCTATTTTCTCATGAATGATCATGTCTGCTATGCCAAGTAGTTTATTTATCTTCTCATATGATTTTTGTATTTTTTTTGAAATAAAATAAAAATAAAAATTCTCAATAGATGGATGTATCATATAGGATGGTTGACTCCTCATTGCATTGGGATGGAATATTGTTATTGGTATAAATCACTTATTTTGAAATATTTTAGATGATATACTGATTGAAGAATTATTTTTTTGGACTTCAATTAAAATATTTTTTTCACCATTGTTTCGTTTATTGTTTTTTTTTCTTTTTGTCTGTTTTTTTTTCTGTTGGCTTATTTTATGGGTATTCTCCTAATTTTTGTACCTATTGATGAGTGGTTTGGACAACTATCTTTTTGAAGATGTGTTTGTTTTGATTTGTTGCGGTTAATAATTGAGGTGCCTTCTCTACTCTATTTACAAACGTCATAAGTACTTTGGGTTTGCTTGTAGCTCTGATTCTTGCTTGAATTTTCTTTCAACTGGATTGCAAATCTTTTCGCAACAGCTTTTCAACCTCTAATTTTTCTAGGTAAGTTGCCCAATTGTTTCTGGTTTGTTCTATTTTCTTATTTAGATTTGTCTTTGTCCATTCAAATGGCATTGAAATTTTCTTTCTCCACTGTTTTTAGCTAATAGAGCCGATTCTCTATCAAATTAGTAGTTGACATGATAGATCAAGGATGCAAATATGGAGATTGCATGGTTGGTAAAGTTCACTTCTTTAACAAGTAGTGTATAATTGAGTTTTCAAAAAATCAACTTATATCAAATTAGTTTTTTAATTTTCACTTCTCGACTTAAAAAGACACAAATCAAATCTCCAGTAGGCATCTCCCTAATCTCCTTTTCCCACTGGATTTGATTGGTAATCTTTCTCTCTACTGTGACTATATATTCACATATATAAAATCCAGTTTTAATGAACATGCTAAGATTCCTGTGAACAAGACTAAGTTAGAATGATGCACATTAATTTTAATTGCTTAAGTTTATGTAGAGAATTGGACAAATGCAGTTCCAGGAATTGACTAAGCTATGAATTTTGCTGAGATGCTAAAGTAACTGTCTTCTTTTCAGGACATATAAATTGGACTATGACTTCTCTCCCTCCAAAAATGAATAATAGTTAATTTTTATGTTAGACGTAATAACTGTAACTGTATTTTGCAATTATTACTTTTTTTCTGCTTGAAAATTCAATCACCAACAGATTCTCCATTAACAGAGAAATCCCCTTCTTCTGTCAATCGTATTAGAGGTTGCAATTCACTTCTTTCTAGGTTGTCATCTAATGCTCGGACCAAATGTTTTGTTCAAAATGTTAGTTCCGCCGTTTGGAGCTATGACCAAAGGTTTTGTTTAAGGTGCCAGTTCCGGTTAATGGCTAAATGTTTTGGTCGATAAAATTCTTGTGATTATCAGATGTTTATCCCATTGGTTCATGATTTTTTGGTTTATCACATTCATGTATCCATTGGTACCTTAATTTGCATCTGCATATGTGGCAGAGTTTTAAATATTACCTTGCGTTGAAATTATTCATATAAGAATCACTTCAGTTTCACTTGGTAAATTATAGTGTTTGTGTTTATAGGTTTTCATTATATTTATATTTTCATCAAAAAAAGATTGCCAGATTCAATAAATATTACTTCATATTGCATTTTTTATATCTTCACTACAACAAATACTATTGGTAGATGTGAAAGACGACCTATTGTCCTAAATATGAAAGACAGGTTATGTCCTGTAAGCATCACTATTAATCTATGACCATCACCAGCTGTAAATTTGCAAGTTGCAACTCAGTTTTATAGAGCATTCTTTGCCTAATCCAAGACCTTATAAATGGTAAATGCTTAACTACTTCAAAATAAATGCAAGTTAGATTGCATTTGTTTTGTAAAATTAAGCCTATCTTGCATAACAGATAAAAACATAGGAAAAACCCGAAGAAAAATAAGTGAGGAACAAGGATTAACTATGTTCAAATTGTTACAATGGAGTATTCTGAGAAAGTTTTCTGTGAGTTTCTTGATGAAAACTTGTGTGGTCTTAAGGAACCTTTATGCCTTCAGGTTTATTTACTGTGTCTTACCCTATGCCTTCAGGTTTATTTCCAGTATGTTGATATGTTATCTTACTAAAATTTTGAGTTAAATACGTAAGAATATCTCAAGGCTTTTGCTAAGGCAACTTGAAGTTCTTTATCTTTATTTAATCGTTAAATGTTTCTGTTCTTATTTTACCAATGCATAATATTTTTAATGATTAATTTCTTTTGTCCGCGCATTGTGCGGGTACATTACTAGTTTCATTAAAAGTATGTATTTCATTGAATATGGATGACTATTGTATGAAGTACCGATGAAATGTTTGTTTCCTCTTCCTTTATTTCTCCTTCGTTTTCTTCATTCTACCAAATTAACTTCTCCTTCCCTTCCTTTCAACTTCTCAGGATCTGATGTATAAAACATGCATAAACTGTCATTCAAACACCATCTACTCATTTCTACTTAAAGTTCACAAATAGTTCAGTTGAGAATTCATCAATAAGCAGCAAAATAGTAGAGAAGAACCTGTCATATATAATGGGATATTATCCGGGCCAAGGATTTGAAGCTTGTCTTCTCCCGTGATATCTTCAACATATTGTTTAATCTCCAGAGCTGAATACTTAAGTTGAGGCCTCCCTACAAGTTTGATAATTTTTAATGAACCAATATCCCCAAAATTAGGCGGAATCTCCTCAAGCATATGACATCTCAACAATACTAATTTCTCAAGCATGGGAAAGGGATTCCTCTCCAAACTCCCACTTAGCAAGAGTCACTTCTTCCAAATACAAAAATTTCAGATTCTCAAAGGTGCCTTCCTCCCTCAGGTTCCATTCCTCCCCCTGCATGATTGTTCTCCTAAGGAACAACTCTTTAAGGTTGGGCAGTCTCTCTGTTGTTGATATTTAATCTGATGCCAGAGGAAAGTCATACAACACCAATGTTTTCAAATTGGAAGGGAAGTGAAAATCCCACGACCAATTTGTCGCTAAAGAGGCCCCATTGTCATTTGCATTTGAACTTTCAAAATTTGCTCTAAGGTAATCTAGTTCAGTTAAGTGGTCCAATTTCGGGAACCAATAACGCTCTTTTGACTAATCCCATGATTCCTTGAGATCAAATACAAGCCTTTTGAAGATTGGGAAATCTTTTGAAAATATCCTCTATTTCTTTCCAATAGGAAAGCACGAGGGTCTCTAATACTCTCAATTTCTCTAACTTTGAATCCTATGCTATCAGTATTGGTTCATACATATCCATATAATAGAAATAACAAGCATTAGTGGACAACGCTCACAACTTTACAAGAACCCAAATTCTCGGTAATAGCTGATCCTTTGTTAGTCACCAACAGGGTTTCTAGATTCCAGAGGTTTGAGAAAGACGAAGGCAAAGATTTAACTCAAATGATTCAACATGCATATTTCATGCAGCAAAGATTTTTTCACCATCATAAAAGAGGGAATCAGTTCCTATACTCTAAGAAGCCTGACGTTTCTTAGGTGACATGCATCAGGAAGACGATCTTCCATCTTGTCTCTGGTTATCGCCAAAGAATAGAGGTGCTTACCAGAATGCCTTTCCATTTTTGAATCGAGCAGGACAAAATTGTTAGGCCCAAAGTGCTCCTTATTATAAACAATGGTCACTATGCATGGCATCAAATCTGAAGAAGAAGATAGATCACCTGAGCTTATCCTGCCAAAAAACTTTTCCTCTCTTGCTTTTATAAAACAAAAATCGTGCACAAGATCATGTAGCTGGCAAGTGGGGTTATCACCTATCTCATTGAAAGCAATTACCAAGCTACTGGAAATTAAATTATCCAAGTAAATTTCCATCACTTCTTCCAAACTCTTCATCCTCGTCTGTTCAACAAGCCCTTCAGCACGCCAATACATTTTCAATGCAACTCTCTCCACTACAGTGTCCTTTCGAAAACATGCAAGGTAAATTAAGCATGGCTTCAGGTGATGATATAAATGGTCATAACTTAATTCTATGACCATCACATCAACTTCACTGTTAAAGATAAAGGAACTCAAATTATTTCAAACTTCAAGCCAAACAGACTTTTTCGTTTCCCTCGTTGCAATGACTCCAGCAATCAGATCAACCACCAAAGGAAGTCCCTTACAATTTTGGACAATTTCTTTTCCAACATCCAATAGTTCATCGGGGCAACTCTCATTCCCAAATGCCCTTTTCTCTAATAACTCCCAACTTTCTTCAGGTCTTAGCAATCGAAGGTTAAGAGGATCAGTGTTGCACTTTCCATGAAAAGCCACTTTCTTTTCTCGAGTCGTCAATATAATTCTACTTTCTTTCTCAACTTTAGGAAAAGGTCTGGTCAACTCATCCCATGTAGTAGTATCCCACACATCATCTAACACAATTAGGTACCTCTTTCCATACAGTTGTTTCCGAAGCTTATCAGCAACGTCAATATCATCACTGAACTTCAAATCTGAGCCAGTTACTTGATTAAAAAGTTTCAGCAACAATTAATTGGAACTCTATCATGACATGAATGTTTCGAGCCCCTGAAGTGCTAGGGGTAGTAACAGTTACCATGTGCTCTTGTAGATGAATAAGATATTCACTAAGAATGTCTGGACAGGCTTCCAGGAGCTGCTTAATGAACCGTCCAACTTCCGCTGAAGTTGATGCTTTCAAATTTGTAAAGCATACTTTCATAACCTCGAGTTCAATTGGGAAAATCTTCATGAGTAGATGAGCTAGCTTGAAGACACTAGAGTGTTCTAGAATTAGTTCATCCCAGAGGAAGAGTCCAACTCTCTCAGCCATACGTTGAAACTGAGGTAAGACATATTCAACATTATCATGCTCAATGCAACCATTCAGTATCAACCCATGGAAATCTCCGACATTGCCACAAACATTCTGAAGAATCTCATGTTGAGTCACTAATGAAGGCATCTGTTCTTCGAGATACTGATGCTTGGATAGATGATGGATATGATGCATGTCGGACTTAAACCCTGTACTGGAGTCCCCATCATACAAAATCGATCGAAGCAGTACTTCAATCCTTCGTCTTTGGGCAGTCATTGCAACTTCAAACTGCTCCAAATCGGAATAAGAAAGATGGACGTAAGTACAAATTAATGTCAGCTCAAGCCTAAGCCTTTCAGTTAGATACACGTCAACAACATTTTGATGTTCTTCATTCTTTAACATCTCTATGAAATCCAGAACGTTGACAACGTCCTTGGGAAGAGAAGAAAATGACACCTGCAAAATGGCCAAATATTATATCAAAATTTTCATAGCGAACATATATACCATGCAATATTTACTCTATACAGGCAACCAACACATGCACATGTATTTTGTATGAATTTGATGTTATCTATCTGACCTAATACTTCATCCAAAATTATAGGATACTTGTTACATGCTTTATCTTCTACGAAAAAAATTCAAATAACACAAATCAAAATAATGGGAAAAGGTCCAAATATACTATAAGACTAGGACCAAATATACCCGTGGCGTAACACCAATGACTTCAATACCCTTTTTGACAAATGGAAGTGAAATAGTAGATGTTAAAATTATTTTTCTAATTTTTTTTTTGTTAAAACCAAAGCCACACGGATTTAATTAGAGGAAAATTGGCCAGAATTACCCCCCTACTTTCAAAACTTATATACATCTAATCTCCATCTTACAATAATCTGAACAAAAATTTGGCCTTTCAGTAAATTGTATTTTCAGGATATTTAGCACATAGTTCAATGACTTAAATAGGACAAAAGTTTAATTTTGTGACTATACTGATACAACAAGTAAAGTTCATTGATATTAGTGAGTCAAAATTAGTTTACATAAGTAACTAATTAACAGATACAAACGTAAGTAAAGTTCAATGATCATTACATACCTCAAAATTGTTTGCTTTCCCTTTCTCTATTTCTCCTTGTTTTTCCATGACTGAAGTGTCTTTCAAGTTTCACTAGTCAAATTCTCCGAATCTGATGTTTAAAATAGTAGATAAAAATTTCATCAGATGAAAAAAGAAAGAAGCATAAAGTTAATTTCATAGAAGATAAAAGTGTTTCAAGTTTTTTCCTTCCAAATTCTTGATGTATAAAACATAGATAAAAAGTTTATTAGGATAATAAAGCAGCAAAATATGTATAGATATAAATAAGTAAATAGTATTCTGCATTTACTTTCTCAAATTTTTCTACAAATCTCAATACCAAAACTAAACAAACTAAGTTTAATAGGGACTAACCTTATCAGTTGATGAAAATTCTGATATAGTTGCTTTGTTCCTCTATAAGTTTGTGTACTCTCCTGAAAAATAATAGCTTGAAAAATGAAAATCTGAAAATTAGAAGATAGAGAACAAATGATTGATGTTATGTAGAAAATGATGCATAATATTTTCAATAAAGTCTATAAAGAAAAAGCATAAAGCAATGGCTTCACGTGTCTGCCATTAATCATACTCTCAAGTGGGAACAATAATCTGCAGTATATACTATATTTTTTTGGGATAACCATTTAGTATCATTTCGAACTATGATGAAAGTTGCTACGACATATTTCAACTTTGCAGGGTCCTATTATCCTGAACTCAATTTTAGCATATTTTTATCACCCTTTTAGGCTGACGTAGAGCCTTTATTACATAAAATGAAGCGCACATTAAGGTGTCATGTCAGCTAAGAAGATTGACAAAAGATGCCATATCAGCTAAAAAGAATAATAGGATCCACATGAAATTGGAGAGTCTCATAACAAATTAGGTCATAGTTTAGGGTTACTAAATGCTTTACTCTATTTTTTGGGTGTTGTGTTTGGCCATAAAATTTAGGAATTTTTAGTAATTTGAAAAATACCAATAGTTTGAGGGGTACTTGAAACACCCCGGCTGTTTTAATAATCAATAGCGTGTTAGTCTTTTTATTCAATTGTTAATTCTGCTGCTTTGTGTGAATGCTACATGATTAGTTGGTGCTGTTGAGATAAACATTCACATGGGCAGATTGTTTATTTATTCAAAAGATGAACATGAAAGGTCACCACCAACAAAATTAAAAGCAATCAATTAAACAATAAAATTAAAAATACAAATCATTGACTTAGACTTAATCAATTGCTTGCACGTCAATCTCTTATATAATGACAATATATATGTGACCTGTAAATTGTGGTAGTGTCCGAGCCAACTTTCTAACAGTTTGATTAAGCACACGAAACACTTGCAACCTCTCATCAACATCAGATATCATGTGACTAGATGTCGTGTAGACTATGTCCGCCAATACTTGGACATATAAAAAGAGTGTTTTCTTCTTGTCTTTACAAACAATATTACTTTTGATAACCGTGGTATTCGACCGGCTTTTGCGCACCTCCACTAAAATTCATGGATACCTACCACCTCTCACAATTAACAGCAAATATCAGGTAACTCTGCCCACGAAGGCTAGGACAAATAGAAGGAGTTTTTTTTTTTTTTTTCAAAATGAAGAATATTATTTTTGATAATTGTGGTGTTCGGGCCAACTTTCGTGCACTCCGACTAAATTCATGTAATACGTGCAACCCTTCACCAACAATAGCTGTCGAGTAACTCTGTCCACCAATGCTATGGAAAGAGTGTTCTTTGTCTCCATAGCGAATATTATTTCTTTTTTCTCCTTTTCGTTCTTATTGTACCTATTAAACCATTTAATCTTCATGTGCGATTTGATAAATTTTCCTTCTTCTTTCTTTTCGATGAGTGTTACATACTTCGATATCTGAAATTTACTACTTTTTTTTTCTAAATGATTAGTCCATCCCAAAAAAGTATCACATTCTTATAATTACAAACTAGTCACACAAATGTATGTTGGAATTTATTTTTATTTGTCTTTTTTTTTTCTCGCAAATATATCTTTCAAATTATAAATAAGAATTACCTTTTGACTAATTTATCCTCATTTCTTTAAAATAAACATCCAGTCAATTTATTTGTTTTTATGTTATGTAATCAGTGTTGTTTACTTTCAAGAATAAATTAGTCGTAAAGATGAAAAGAGGAAATAAAAATTAATTTTACCTTCTTTTTCTAAAATGATAAATATTTTGGACCAAGTACTTTTAACAACCATGACAACTAAATGGACACAGTACAATTTCCTCACACTCTCTTAAAGATCATCACTGATCAAGCTTATAAAAGTATATCGTTGAAAAGAGAAGCCCACCTTGAGTTTCACATGGTCTGTGAATTCAAGCAATGCAGCTTGATCATTCATGATTAATGGAGGAAAATGTGAAAGGGAAACTGAATTTTATTGATCCATTCTAATGTACATAGTATTGTTGTTTCTCTTATTTATAGAAAGAGTGTTGAGCTGTGTGAGCTTCTCTCCAGCTCATTGACAGCTCAGCATAACCGACTAACCACTTGACAACTTGCCTAACTACTTCTTCAACTAACTCAGCGAAATCACTAACTAACTAACTACTTCATCAATACAATTGTGAATCATTCAATGGAACAGTAAATCTGTACATATATATACACGGATGCAGTGATCACTTTGTGTATCACATGTTAAAACATGGTCATTGTTACAACCTGTTGAATCTTGTGGAAGTTGCACTGCATCCTTCTTGGAAACCACAGAAAGGGTTTCTTGGAGAAAATATCAAATCTCATAATCCTCTTGGATGATTTAAGCAGATGCCGCGGTGAAATATCCATGCTGCTCTAACCACGGTTGAATAATTCCGAGCAACAGATTTTTCATCCCCGTCCGGTCCTTCGTGCATTAGATTATCAATGAGCAACGGGTCTCGTTGTTCCACAGCTTGTGTAGAGCTATACAAACTATTGTGGCCAGACCATTTCTATTGTCGCAGAGAATCAATCTGAATTTGTTTAGGGCCGATCAATGCTACATAATGTTCTGATTTTTCACGACATCCTCAGGCATTTTAACAGATAAACTACACCAAGATGCTTAATGAAAATCGACCTAAGAAAGGCCTACAACATTGTGAGCTGGGAATTTGTGGAGGTGGCGCTAATGGGGTATGGGTTTCCAACCAGTTTCATCCATTTGATTATGACATGTGACACATATCCCATGTTCACAATCAAAATTAATGGAGATGGGCATGGTTTTTTTGCTGGGAAAAGGGGACTTAGACAAGGTGATCCCATGTCCCCCCTACTTTTCGTGCTTGTTATGGAGTATCTGTCGAGAACATTGAAGTGTAAGGGAGAATTTTCCGACTTTCAATATCACCCTATGTGCAAGAAACTAAAACTCACACGCTTGATCTTTGCGGATGATCTTTTGTAAAGGAAACATTGATTCTGTTTCTAGAGTGATGGAGGCACTAACACATTTTAGTGATGTCACAGGTCTGCAAGCCAAAATGGATAAATCCAAACTGTTCTTGGCAGGAGTAGATTACAAGATCAAAGAGCAACTATTGATGAAGACAGGGTTGGTATCAGGTACACTCCATATAAGATATCTAGTCCTACCATTGTCTTGAAAGGCTTGGCGTAAAATGGAGTGTCAACAGCTTATAGACAAGATGGGCATTGAGAGTTCAAACTGAAGTGCAACAATGGTCTTGAACCTTTATCCCCGTTGGCACTGTCAAACATATCCTGAATAGTCTTAGGAGGAAGCACTGGCAACAATTTCGCAAAAACTTATAGCTGCATTGTCTAGAGCAATGACATACCAGGTTTGGCGAGCAAGAAATTGTTTTTTGTTTGTTAATGGTAATTTACATTGGTTACCGAAAAAAACAACTCTTCTCTAACTTGAAACCAAACAATCTCTAATTGTAATATCTTGAGTTACAATCTGTTGTTGCCCATTCAGGTATTGCTACTGTACTATTGACAATCTGAAACAAAGAGGATTTTTTTGTTGCGATAAAAGTGGTGTCCATGCCAGCTTGTGCACAGGTCTATAAACTAGGGTGTATATTGAAATAACGTAGCGAAATGATTAATGATGACTAAATTCTCTGAATAATTTGCTGGCCAGCCATGAATAGAATAACTTAATGTTGCTTAACTATCCAGCTTACGCACTTGGAATGGATATGACTGCAGGTGCTAGAGATGTTTTCCTTAGCTTTTGGAGGGGACAGCGATCTAGAGACTGCCCCTTTGGCAATGAGGCTATGCCTGGCTACTGCTGCAAAGCTGGAGACAAAGTTTAGAAGCACGTAAGCTGCTAGCTCAGTAGTTGAGGGATCATCCGGATCCGAGACCAGAAAGTTGCTCCATTGAGAAGCTTTACATATACAGAACAGTATCAGGAAGGAGGTTCGACACTGCTGGTTTTGTTTGGATAATTGATGAAGATGCATCATCGACTCCATATAGCAACGGGAATTGCTCTCTGGCTTCTGCTTAGAAAAGACTTCAGGTATTAGTTCTATGCTAATCTTTCTCCTTGTGTGGTTACAGTGCTAGTTATGGCGGGGTTGAAGCTCGTGAGCCATCGATTTTACCCTTTGTTGAGCTATTTCACAGCAAATAGTCACAAATAATGAGTTTAAACTCTTCATGTTGTGATGTATCACTAGGGACATCTATGTATTTTTTGGGTGGGAGGGGACATGTTCAACTGTGTATCCTATTTTGAATCATTATGTATCTGTTTATTTTCTGTAGTGACTTGTTCTTCTCATGAAATGGTATTGTAATTGATACACTACCAACATGGATTGTACCAAAACAGCCACAAAAACAGTTTACCAACACAATACAAAACCGAGACAAGTTGGAAACAAGTCCAAAACCAAGAGCGCTACACAATGATGAGATAATAACGTGTATAACCACACCAAAACCGCAACAACCCAACAAGGTGTACAACAATATGATAAGAACAATAACAACAAGAGACAATAACTCACGGATTGAAGATTACAAGATACACAAATGGTTACAATATTACAATGAACAAAGGATAGATAGTTAGACCTTGGTTGGTATAATCTTAAGAACCCAAGAACATGTGATACTCTTGGACCCTTAACGCTATACGCAACGGTTAACCTAACTCCTACGTTGACACAAGAGGGACTTTACCTGCTCTAAACACCAACTCTCAAGCCATGAATACAACACTAGTGATTCCACACTAGTATCACCCTAATTTCGGGTTGCCTCCTAAAGAGAAGAGAGGACTTGTCTTTCAAAGTATTATACAACTTACAAATATCATCAAAGTCTAAGAAAAAATGACCTATAATGTTCTATTAATACTAGGTTACAACTAGAATACAAAATGACCAAAAGGCCCTTTAATGAAAAGCCTCAAAATGCAGCTCATGGAGTGTAGTGTAGGTTCGGTTTTGGTGTGTGTTTTAGGCCCTCTTTTGCATTTTTCTTGCACACTCCAAGCCTCGGGTTCATTACACTTTCACATGTACATCCTCGTGGTCGTACTTGTATCATCCTCCCCTTCTTGAAAGGATTTGACCTCGAATCCGTACCTTACAAAATCAAGAGAAGACAAACAAGCACATATCCTCATGACTGAGGGGTTAGGGTTAGCAAAAAAATAACACATCAACATGCCTTGCAGAGGCGGAACAAACTTAAAGTATAGCCACGGGTCCTTTGTTTTAATCATGAAAAGATTAGTACAAATGCTACAAAGGAGGTGGCTCGGGCAAGCATCAAGACAAAAGGAAAATAGGCCAAGAGTAATCCTTTTCCACCCTAAGATGGTACCGGGATCAAATGGGTGGAGTAACCAAGGACTTTGGCCTCGGCCACTCTCACTTTCCCTAGGGTGCCATCTTTAAAATTAGGTATACCCTCTATATCCCTATGGAAAATATCATGAGCACAAAGATGATAAAGAAAGGTGTCACACGAGTCAAATCCAACTATGATCTCCCCAACAACACTAGTAGGCTTAACATAGAAAACTCATAAAGAAGAAGTAGATTGAATTTCTAAGCACGCAACACCTTCTCATTCAAGAGAGTAGTCTCTACATAGACATAAACTATCATGGGCAGCAAAGGGATCAAAAGCAAAACCATTTTTACCAAGACAATCACAATTCGGGTTTCCTAAACAATCAAGCACGTCAAGGTCATTTCCACCCGATTGATCATTGTCCACAACCTCACTAGTTGTTGACAACTCATTTACTAACGTAGGCCCACCTTGATTTTCACAAGGGTCAACTAGTGTGTGAATACTCTCGTCACTTGGTAATGGAACCTTAGTCAAGTTATAAGTGCTAGCACTAGATGGACACAAATCATTCTCACGAGGAGAATCAATTTCGTCATCAAAAGGATCAACTAGTTCTTGCGTACCTACAACAAGAGTTTGGTTCTCATGCGACCTAACAATACCGAGAGTATCACAAAAAGGATACTCAAGCACCTCTACCCTAGGCAAATCCACAACTACACTTACTTGGCTCCTACTATCCACAACACAACATTCAAAGTTCATAGGAGTGTAGGGAATAACGTTTTTACCTCGTAGCTCACATGAGCTACGACCTTCATATTGACGTGTGTCCGGGCAGCCCACTTTCCCCTTTTGACCTATCATATGATCCAACCTTTCATTTGCCATAGCTAGGTCTCAGGACATAGTATCAAGGTAGGCCAAAATGACATTGGTGGCATTGTTGTCCATGGGTTGAGAGGTTGAAGCCGCGGGTTCCCTTGTAATTGTAACTAAAAAAAAAGAAAAATCCTACAAAGAAAAACACAAGTTAGTTCGAAACAACCTCACCACACTCTAACACACTTGATCATCTCACACTTGGATCCACAAGTGTTGCAAGTCGGCTCGTAGTTCGTGATGAGTCGAGGGGTGAGTCTACTCCTTGGTCGGAATGGATTGTTTGTTTAAAGACTCAAGGAAAGTAATGTACTAACTTGAACCAAGAAGTAATACAATTTTAAAAATGACAAAAGCACAAAAGAAACATAGACACAAACAATGGATTCAAAGGACTAATTGACAATCTAGTAGGAGTTTACTAGTTTGTTAATTAGTTCTAGGATGAACTAAAGGCAACTAACAAACAAAGATTAGAAACTAAGAAATCTAAAATTTGAACTCAAAATGTTGCGTGAACAGTAATTTAGTGATGTGGCAGTCCACTATTGGCCTCGGTTTTGTCAAAATTTTACTCTCCAATTCCAAGTCTTGACCAATCTACAATTTGGAAATGGTGGATTTGGTTAATGGAGGAAAATTTGGTCTTGGAGCTTCTTTTTCAAATTCAAAACAAGACTTGACCTTCTTGGTACTTTCTCCTTGAAATAAGGTCCTTAAATCAAGGAAAATAGGTGAAAAGTGGTTGTCAAGTCTTTTGAGTGATGTGATCAGTTCTTTCACCAACAAGTACTGCAACTTGGCCTTTCACCTTTTGTGGATCTAACGTTCACTTTTTGTTTTATCAAAAGATGAAAAGGGTGAAGAACAATAAGAACACAATGACAACACCAAGAACGACAACAATATTCTCCACGAACAACAACAAATTCCTACGCCCAACTCCACAACTACAAGGCCTTCAACACAGTCAAGGCTTAAAATGACAACAACATCAAATCAGTGAATGAAACCCTAGAAATGTTTCTTATATATTACAATAGAATTAGAAGTTAAAATGAACAAAAGGGCCCTTCAAGAATGGGCCTCCCTTCTAGTGTATGTAGCGGGTTGTTTTGGTGTGTATTTGGGCCCTTAATTACACTTCTCTTGCACACACACTTGGACAACTTCAATACACACCCACATGAGTCCATCTACGTGATCGCACTCGTATCATCCTCTCCATCTTGAGAGGAATTTTCACACAAATTCATGGTTTCACCTCGTTCAATTGGTCACTTCATAAGCGATCACTCAAAACAGTCCGCAAAACATGAAGAACCCTAGAGTTCTATAAAACTTGGAACGTATCAAAAACGACTCAAAAAATAGTCCACCAACAAGGTGGACCCAAGAGAAACACAAACACAATTCGAGGCTAACATCTTAATTTTGAACCTCGGCTTCTTCTCTGATACCAATTGATACCAGGTAAACAACAGAACACCAAAATCAGTCCAAAAACAGTCCATAAATTAGAAGAAATCCATGAGCCCTTTGGGAACTAGTTTCGGCCAACAACAAAAACACAAAAATACAAGATATAATGGTGTATTTATACACCCAAATAGAAACAATATGTGAAGAACAAAATGAACACAAAGGCACAAGATTCGGAGTTAACAATAACAACAAGAACACAAGGTTACAACACAAACACCAAACACAATTACAAGAAAAGTAAAAGGATATATAGATAGACCACATAAAGGTATAATCTTAAGAACCCAAGAATGGACAATCTTGGACCCTTAACACTACACATAACAATAAACCTATCTCTTACAAAGACACAAGATCGGAATCCACCTCCCAGGCATCAATGTTTCTAAGCAAATGCAAACAACAAAAGAGAATTCACCCTTTTGATGTACCTAGTTACAATTTCGGGTTTAGGTTCCTCAAAGGAGAGAGGACTTGATGTTCCTTGTGTCTTACAAGACTTACAACATCGAATTAGCCACACTTTGTTCACATTAACAACATCAACAAGTTCAAGTTCAAGATTAGATTTGGACACTTTTTAGTGTTGGTGAGAAAGAAACAACGGATTAAAAATGCCTCACCACACTCTCACTCTCGATTTTTACCTCACACTTCATTTCACAAGTGTTGAAAGTCAGGTTGTACTTCGCGAGTAATTGAGGGTCGAGTCTACTCTTTCCCGGAATAGATTTTCATTTGAGTTGACTCAAAGAAAATTTATTTATTGACTTGAGCCAACAAGATACAACGAATTTACAAAAGATAAAAGCACACAATAAACGTAGACACGAACAAACAGATTCTACAACTAACTTACAATCTAGTAGGTGATTACTAATTTGTTAATTAGTGTTCTAACCAACAAACAGAACCAGGAAACAATAAAATGAAACTAAGAAATCTGAAATTTGAGCTTAGAAATTATCGGTGAACAGTAAAAACGTGATGTGGCAGCCACGTATTGGTTGTGGTTGTTATCAAATTTTATTTTCAAATTCAACCATGAAAGTGAATCTATCATATGATTTTTTGTTGGTTATTACCTTCTTCACCGTTTCTTTTATCGTTTTATTTACTTCCAGTCTGAAAAATTGATCGCACAAGATGTTGAAGAGATGACGGGAGAAGACAAGCTTACAATCCTTGTCCCGAATAATATCCCGTTCTAAGAAAGTCTTGAGTACCACCAGAACAGGTTCTTCTCTATTATTTCACCATGTTACCCAGTAGGCTGAATTTTGTTACTGGGACCTACTTTGCTGGCATAGAGGCTGATCCAGATAAATGTGCTGGGACGAAGTACCAGCTTATTTTTTCACTTATATGTCATGAACACCACAGCCTCATGTCTTTTATTTTAAGCCATGATACAATTCGAATCCCAGATCTTGGTATGATGATCACACAGTCTTACAAGTTGCAGCGGATGAGGGTAAGTTCTAGCTTGATTTTTCTTTTGTATAGATTTATACATTTTTGATACTTTCGAGACTAGATACAATAACTGTGTTTGTGATAAAATGGAAGAGTTTATCATGGTTATTAATCATCTACCTTCATGAACATGTTGTCTGGTCGCAAAAGCAAAAATTTCCGAGAGAAAATTGTTGGTCTTAGACATGCGATACCATTCCTACATAGGAGTATCATTAAATGTAAAATGACAATGTTGGAATTAAAATCGTACTAAATACAGAAAGATGTGCTCTTTTATTTAACAGGCTAGAAAGGAAGTAACACGCATAAATAGAAATGGAGAGAGTATATTTTCTTTGTAGATTACTCTTTTTCAAGTATTTTTGTCCTTACAGGTGAAAAAAGTTCTAATCTTAGTTTGCATCTAAATGTGACTGCAGGTGCGTGGTTATGCTGACAAAATCGGTCTTGAGGATATTGACACCTATTGTAAGGACCTAGAAACCTTAGGGCATTTCCTTATGCGCAAGAACCGAATGTATCCTTGACAGGGCGAGGCCGTGTAGATATCTCCGCGGGCTTCCCTATGCTCCACTCAGTTGTATACTTCTGCCGCAAAATGAGAAATGCGGCCTTAGTTACTATTGCAAGGGATTGCGACAACTTTCCCTCTCTGTCCTCCCTACAGATCATGTGTTCTATTTCATCAGGGCCTATACTAAGAATCTAGAGATGCTCTTCGTGTATCTAGGCCTCCACAGCATCCTCTCCTTGGAGATCAGAGACTGCTCCTTCGGCGCCAAGGCTGTTGGCCAATGCTGCAAGGCTGGAGACAATGCGGTATCTTTGGATGTCTTCTTGTTCGTTAAGCTATGGCGCATGTTTTCTGCTAGCTCAGAAGTTGCCAAGGGTTAGGGTCATCTGGACACGAGACCAGAAAGTTTCCTAACCGAGAAACTCTTCATATAAAGGACAGTGGCAGGAACGAGAAGTTACTTGATATTGACTAGTGAAAAGTACAATCATCGGTACGTCATATCAGTTCACCTCCTAGTTGGCGTGCCTCTACTATGCCTCGAACTGTGAGTTTACTGGCGCTTCAACTGTAAGTCTCTCTTTGAAACATACATGGGATTGCCGACTCTCTGCTATTGGGAAAGAAGGAAGTGAAATAGAAGGTCGACAACCTCTCTACTATATGAAAGTTACCCTATATCTCAGTTACCCTATTGCATTGGGAAGTGGGATCTCTGCCCGCAAGGACTTATAATTGTCATGCATGCTGATGGAACAACCATCGATAAGCATTTGGTATTTATTTATCAAGAAGTTTAAATAGGTGTTGCTGTACAACATTTGGCCTCATGTGCAATAACAAGTTTTACTAAAAGTCCTCTTCTGCCTATTAATACCTGGATTGATGGGAATTGAATGAGTCCAGGGTAATGAGATGCTAAGAATGTCACCTTTCCTTAAGGTTTATTCTTTTGCAATTTTGGATATTCTCATTTTCATCACTAATATCTTCTAACGGTGGTTTTTTTTCTGCAGGTGGCACCCTTAAGTCCAGTAACCCTTAAGGTAATTTCTGGTGCAACTTCACTTGTAATGCAGAAAATTCAAATCCTCCAGCCTCTATATCTACCGAGTGGCGTGGCTACTAGTGCATGTTGAGCAACAAGTTGATGCACATATGATGAAAGAAAAGGAAGCTCAAGAATGTAATAAATTCGCCGATATCGCTGCACAGGCTGCTATTTTGTTCCAACTGTTATCATACCCCGTAGTTGATGCACTAGCCCTGGTCCCGAGGGATATATCGCTCGGGCATCTTCCTAAATCATCTAAGAGGAATAAGAAGGTTACAACTTCCGCAAGATCCAGCAGGCTGTGATAATGACCATGTACATTTAACTTATGTGCAAACGCAAAGAGCAAGTTCATCAAGTTACTTTGAAGCCAATAAGATTTATTAAAAATATGTTGTAGACCCTATGATGATTGTAATATATTTGACTTTCTCTTATGTCAGTAAAACTATTTGATGATCTTACCATATGTGATTTTCTTCTAGTTGCTGTTTTTATAAGCTTGTTAGTGAATGGTTTGTCCCCTCATCAGGATTAATAAAAGCAACTAGTTGGTTGACAATTGTTTGAATTAAAAAAAAATAGACTTTTTGATTTTTTTTTTTAAAGAGAAAAGGGGGCAAATATAGCCTTCAATTTTATAATTTAGAGCAGACATATTCCTGGTTAAAAAAGCGGTGCATATATATCTTTATCGTTTAATAAATAGTGCATATACCACTTGTTTTTTTGTTAACAGATCTATATCTACTGAATCAAAAAAGAAATTCAAAACTGGTTTTAAAAATATTTCAAATATTTTAAAAAACACCAAAAACTGGATTTGAGTTTTTGAAATGTAGACAAGAGGGATTTGTTTGGATGATAAGTACTATCACTTTCAATCCGAAGGTTATAAGTTCAAGTTACCAAAGAAACAAAAAGAGTGGGAGCTTCTAGGAATAAAAATTAAAGAGTTTTTTGAAAATATATGAATTGGAGGTAGGTATTACCCCACCACTACCAACCCATTTTGCTTATAATATAAAAATGGGTAGATTCCCTCTAGTTCAGAAATGTGATTTAATATGTCGAAATCGGAATCTAGTTGTTTGATTCTTGCATTTCAACCACTTGTTAGCCAATTACTTTCACAATTCCATCATTACTAACAATTACTACCACAACAATATAGCCACTACAATTCCACAAGTAGAGTCGGTGGAGGATAGCATATACGCAAACCTTACCCTACAAGATAGATATCATGTATGCTTCCTTGTTTCTCCTAGGCTTTGTCTTGGAATGGTTGCGTCTTTATTGTTTTTCTGACCCATAATAAATGCATAAATCATATCCTTTCTCTTGAAGGATTTCTCGTTGCTGTAATCTCACCCCCACACAACTATAGATGGTCAACTGTGTAAAGCACTCTCTGTTCATTTTATCTATTATAATTTAACTTAATAGGAACTTAACCAAAAAAGAATGGGATTAGGGAAAGGGCAGACCCACAAGAGTGTATTGTAAGCAGTTTTTGTAAGAGGCTGTTCCGTAACCTTCTAACAACAACTTTAACAGCTAATCAATCGATGAGGCAAAAAATATTCTCGAGAATAAAATGGCAGCACTATTCTGACTGTTGTAGTAGAAATTAGCAATGTTAAAATATGATCCATATTACTTTACTTTTATAATAAATGGCTACCCTACCAACTGTGCTTCTAATTGGCTAACTGAGTAATAATAGATTATAGGCATTGTAGACTTTCATGTGATCACATATTCCAATAACACCAACAAGCAGCATAATTAACAATTGTTTAAGAAGATAATGGGTATTAAAAATTTTCCAGAACTCTTTCTCTAGTAAAAGTGTTATCTGATTAACTTTCCAACAAACTTTAATAATAAAGTATCAAACAAGCAGTATTGAAAGTTTGATCAACTTTCTTTCCTTTTAGACGTTGTGGCAGAGAAGTGAGGCCCCATTAAAATTGATTAATACTTTTGCTTTCTAGAAACACTTTTTTGGAACACTATGCATCATTTTTTTGGTGCTGAAATCATTTTCTTCCAACAAATGATTTGATGTTTAATTCAAAAACTGTGAGCTGTTTGATCAAATAACAAAGCAAGAAGACAACTTTTTTCATCAAGCAAAAAGGTTAGTCTCTAATACTGGTTATGCTCCTCCAAATTTCAGGTCATATAACACTGGTAGCAAGTCTTCCCAAACTTCAAGCATGGTAGCAGGACCAGTTGATACTGACAGTTAACCACTGGCAAAACCACATACATTCACTGATGAAGAGTACAATCAAATCATGAACATGTTGAATAAGGATACCAAGGATATGAAACAAGTCAATATGACAGGTATTACTACTTGTTTCTTATCCAAGACTTGTACTGACAGTTGGATTGTAGATTCAGGGGCTACACATCATGTGTCTGCCAATAGACACTTGTTTAAAGATAGCAATAGCTTGGTTCCAAGACATCTGGACAAATTGCACCTTCCAACAGGAGATGAAGTCCCAATTTCTCACATAGGAGAAGCTTACATATTTACAGATGATGTGATCAAGGATGTTCTCTTTGTTCCAGATTTTAGACTAAATCTTTCTGTTGCTAAGATAACCAAGGAACTGTCATACTTTGTGTCTTTTTATCCTGATTTCTGCATATTTCAGGACCTCTTCAATGGAAAGGTAAAGGGGATTGGTAGACAAGAGAATGGACTATATGTTCTTAAAGGAGAATGGAAAGATAATGCTATTTAGGAAAGACCAAAACACAGCAGGTTCACTGCAGAGGTTGTTGTTCCCAATTGCAGACTATGGCACCAAAGACTTGGGCACCCAGCAACTAAGGTATTAAGAGAATTAGACATTTTGATGAATCATAGTGATGTAAATATATTTAATAAATATACTGTATGCCCATTAGCTAAACAAACAAGAATGCCATTTCCCACAAGTACTACTAGATGTTCTGCAGTTTTTGAACTTGTACACATGGATTTATAGGGTCCTTATAGAACACCTACATTTGATAATAAGTGTTATTTCTTGACTATGGTGGATGAATATAGTAGATATACTTGGATTCATCTGTTGCAGCTAAAATCTGAAACCATAGTAGCTATTAAGACACTCATATCCACGATTAAAACACAGTTTGGAGTGGTGATAAAAACCATTAGATTTGATAATGGGACTAAATTTGTCAATACTCAATGTCACACATTGTTTCCTCTGGGTATTCTACATCAGACCAGTTTTCCTTACACTCCACAACAAAATGGAGTAGTGGAAAGGAAGCACAAACACATATTGAATATTGCTAGAGCTCTTAACTTTCAATCCCATTTGCCCATCAAGTACAGGGGATTATGTATAAAAGTTGCAGTATATATCATGAATAGGTTGCCAACCTCAGTCCTGAGTGGTAAGAGCCCATATCAGTTGCTATTTTCTAAAGATCCTAACCTGTCTCATTTGAGGGTGTTTGGATGTCTGTGCTATATGACTGTTGTCCCTAGGGGTGACAAGTTATCTGAAAGAGCTAAACCTGCTATGCTAGTAGGATATTCAGAATCTCAAAAGGGTTACTTAATACTGGACATCAACTCAAAAGGATTATTAGTGAGTAGGGATGTTGTGTTTTATGAAGATTCTTTTCCATTTGATCTACCACAAGCAAAATTACAGCATGCAGATACTTCCAAAACTGATAAAGACACCAATGACTTCTTGGTCTCCATATATGATAAAGTTGGTGTTGATGTTCCTTTAGATGACATTCATGTTTATGATGCAAATACTTATGCTGATTGCCAAGATTCCTCTGATGCTGCAGTACCTGGTGCAACTTCACCTGGCACCACTCATGAAGAAATATGTCAACATAACCATTCCTTGCTTCATCCCTCTTCAAATAGAACAACGAGAACAGGCAAACCACCTGCGTGGATGCATGATTATGTTGATACTTCAAAATCCCAGAGATGCAAGTACCCCTTAGCCAACAGCCTATCTTATAGTAAATTAAAACCAGAATATCAGTGTTACTTGTCAAGGTTCTCTACTCTGACTGAGCCTCAACACTTCAAACAAGATGTAGAGTATAAAAGATGGGTGGAAGCTATGAAGTTAGAAATTCAAGCATTAGAGGAAAACAACACATGGACCATTGTTGACTTGCCCAAAGGGAAGAACACTATTGGTTCCAAATGGATATACAAGATTAAATATCTTTCAAATGGTGAAGTGGAAAGGTTCAAAGAAAGATTAGTTGCCAAGGGATATAACCAACAAGAAAGGCTTGCTTATCATGAGACATATTCACCAGTGGCAAAAGTGGTTACTGTCAAGAGTGTGATTGCTGTAGCAGTATCTAGAGGATGGCCTCTCTATAAAATGGGTGTCTATAATGCATTTTTAAAAGGGGATCTTGAAAAGGAGGTGTACATGAAGCTGCCAGAAGGTTTCAAAAAACCAAGGAGAGCACAAGGTTTGCAAACTACTCATATCCTTGTATGGACTCAAACAGGCTTCCAGACAATGGAACCTGAAACTTACTCATGCCTTGCTTGATGCTGGATTCACTCAAAGTGCTCATGAATATTCTCTCTTCTTCCTACATCAAGGTGATGACACAGTGATAGTGCTTGTATATGTTGATGACCTGCTCCTTACTGGAAGTAATGCTACTTTGATTGATGCAACAAAAGCCAAGTTGCAACAGCAGTTCAAGATGAAAGACTTGGGGAATCTCAAATACTTCTTGGGTATTGAAGTTCTCAGATCATCTTCAGGGGTGATATTAAATCAAAGGAAATATGTCGTAGAATTAATTTCAGATACTGGCCTTAGTGGTTTAAAACCTGCAATCACTCCCTTAGAATCCAATGTAAGGCTGGTGTCACTTGAGTATGATCAAACCACAAGTGCACAAGGTGCTGGTTTATTGTCTGATGCTTCTTCTTATCAAAGACTAATAGGTAAACTCATGTATGCCACTATTACTAGACCAGATATCAGTTTTCTAGTCCGCACTCTTATCCAGTTTATGCAACATCCTAAGAGATCACACTGGGAGGCTGCCACCAGGGTAGTCAGATACCTTAAAGGTTCTATTGGTCAAGGAATCTGGTTACGGGCTAAACATTCTACCACTCTAACTTGCTGGTGTGACTCAGATTGGGCTTCTTGTCCCAATACCAGGAGATCAGTTACTGGTTATGCAGTTTATTTTGCTGAATCCTTGATTTCTTGGAAGTCCAAGAAACAACACACTGTTTCTAGGAGTTCTGCTGAAGCTAAGTACAGAAGCATGGCTTCAGCAGTTGCAGAGATAACATGGTTAGTTGGATTGTTTTAGGAACTCAAGGTTCCCATTACCTTACCCATATCAGTCTTCAGTGATAGCAATTCAGCAATTTAGTTGGCTAACAATCCTGTGTTTTATGAGAGAATAAAACACATAGAGATTGACTGCCATTTCATCAGGGACAAGATCAAAAGTGGACTGATACAAGCTGTACATGTTCACTCTCAGGACCAAGTGGATGACCTCCTTACTAAAGGGCTAAGCCAAGCTCAACATGCTCATTTTTTAGGCAAGCTTGGTGTGCTAAATATATTGCACCCTGCAGCTTGAGGGGGCGTGTTTTAACTATTGTGTTGTTGACACATATGTGACTACCTTTTCCACTGATGTGTAGCACTGATAGGAGTAGATATGCAGTTAGTTAGTTAGTTGCATATTGCTGAGTCATCCGTATAAGGGGTTGAAAGTTGTTAGAGGTTGTTAGACAATGTTTAGTTAGGTGCAATGAGGTGTCAAATAGAATATTCTAGAAGGAGATAGTTATTAAATATTTTGTATCTCTTTCATAGTCTATATAAGGTACAATATCAGATTGTAGCACGTGATTTTGATGATGAATAAAACTTACAACTTCACTCTCTCATTTCTTCTTCCTTGTTCATGAATCATCAAGATGTGATGCTTGATTTTCACATGGTATCAAAGCCACGCCCATTCCAAATATTTGTTCACCGATGGTGGGCCCCCATATATATTGTCCACGCTCCAGTTATCCTGTGCGTGTTGTCCATGCTACAGTTAGCCTGGGCGTGAGGGGGAGTGTTAAGTATCCCACATCGGAAGAGGAAAGGATCGTTGGTCTCCTTATAAGGCTTGGGCAATACTCCTCCTCATGAGCTAGCTTTTGGGTTGTGAATTAGGCCCAAGACCAATTTTAACAGTTCATTATTATGAAATTAGTAAAGATTATCAGGTCTTAGTTATTATATGTTGTTTTGTGCATCCAACAACTGAAAGAGTTTACGGGAGAAGGGTAGATTTTTCATAGAGGTCAATAAATTGTTAGATTTGAAATCAAACTCTTCACGTTGGGTGGATAGATACTGAGATTTTCAATGGCTCGAGGGGTTACTGGATGCTTATCTCTAAAATTAACCAAACAAGGAAGTGAGCCGAATCTTGAAATTTTGATGAACTTTCTTTCCTTTTTCCTTTTAAACTTTGTGGAAAACAAGCGAGGCCCCATTGAAATTAATTTATGCTTTTGCTTTCTAGACTTTTTAGAATTCTATGCATCATTTTGTTATTTTCTGCCAATAGGTATCTCTTATTCTATGCTATGTTGTTTTCCATCTGTCATTCTCTCTTTCTTTTATCTTTGCATTCACACAGTGTTTGAACAAAAGCTCCAGAATTCACATGAACAAAAGATCACGTTCAAAGTCTCTTGTTTTTTCATTCTTGATGTTCTTCTTGCATAACATTAACCAAATTAGAGTCCTTGATGTTGCTAGGTTCAATTTGAGATAAAAGATAAATATATTCTTGGACTTGGATCTAGTGTTCTTTCTAGGATTTCTAGTTTTCTCTATCTTCTACCAGGGATTTCTATTGCTATGTAATTTTATTCTCCTGATGAACTTTTTATATATCAGACCCTCAGAATTTGAAAGAAAGAGAACTTGAAAGGTGCATACAGTCATGGAGAATGAAGGAAAAAGAGAAAAAACTTTGTGGTAAGTCATACTCGCTCCGTTCCTAAATAATTGTTGTTTCAGTTTGGTACACCCTTCAGAAACTATTCATTTCTAGAAAACAAATGTGTTTTTAATAACTATTCATTTGGCAGGTGTCATTTTCTGCAAGGACGTAGTCAACATTCTGGATTTCAAGGAGAGGTTAAAGAATGAATAAGATCAAAATGCTGTTGGAATGGCCGATCAAATTGAAAAGCTGAAAGTGGTGCTGGCATTTATTTGTACTTACGTCCAGCTTTCTCATTGGGATTTGGAAGAGTTTGAAGATGAAATGAGTGCTGCAAGACAGGAAGTTGAGAATCTTCTTCGACCAATTTTGGATGATGTGGGGTGTAAATACAACATGGATCATGTCCTTTCAAGCCTTATGGATAATATCGATGAATGTATCAGCTCGTGTCATCGTTCTAAATCAAGTGCCAGTATGACTGATGAGCAGTTGAACTTTCTGCTCCAGAATCTCCATCATCTGTCCATGCATCTTGCTGAACGGTGTTTTCCATTGGTGACTCAGTAGGAGATTCTTCAGAAAGTTTTTGGCAGCATAAGAGATTTCCATGGGCTGATTTTGAATGGCTACGTTGAGCGCGAGATTGTCGAATATGTCGTACCCCAGCTTCAACGTATGGCTGAAAAAGTTGGAATCTTCCTCTGGGATGATCTAACTAGTGAAGACTCTAAATTCTTCAAGCTAGCTAATATACTAGTGAACTGGATGCAAATATGATATGCAAATTTGAAAGCTTCAACTTCAGCAGAACTTGGACGCTTCATTAAGAATCTCCTTGAAATCTCTCCGGACTTTCTTACAGAATATCTTATACATCTGCAAGAGCACATGGTAAATGTCATTACCGCTGCAACTCCAGGGGCTCGAAACATTCATGTCATGATAGAGTTCGTATTACTTATTCTTACGGATGTGCCCAAGGACTTTATTCATCATGATAAATTGTTTGATCTTCTGGCACGTGCTGGAGCACTTATCAGGGAGGTATCAACTCTCGTTCACAATATTTGTTCAGGTTTTGGAATAGTTAAAGGTTCTTTTTGTGCACTATCAAATTTTAAGGTCAAGTCATAATTTGATGTCAAGTTTAGGGTCATATTTATGTATTATGCCATATATATATATGTAGTGAGAGAAATGTTATATCTGGTCAATTCTTTAGTGCGTCTGAAGTACAAATTTGACAATGTGCATTTACTTCGTAACTTAGCAAAGAAAAAAGCCATTTTGGTTAGCTAGACATGAGGAAATAATTGGCAGGAAGGTTCGGACAAGAATTATTCAACAAAGACAAGAATCTCATTAAAAATCTAATGCAGGAAGGTTCGGACAGGGATGAAGAACCTGTTGCTCAGAATTATTCAAGTGTGGCTAGATCAGCGAGGATATATCAGTCTGGCATCTTCCGAAATAGTCCAAGAGGAATCCACTATCTGTTTTACGTCAAGCTATAGTAATTTCCGATACCAGTTTTGGTTTAGTAGTTGCTTCAATAGACCTTTCTGCGAGGCAAGAAGCCAAGAAGAGTGCAACTTCCACAATGACCACGTGCAATGCAAGGTGGGCTTGATATTTATTTGCTTGAAGCAACAAGATTTAAAAGGGTCGTTTCTTATTTAAAATAATATCACATGAACCTACTCCATCTTCCTTCTTGCTTTTATTTTGTTCCATTCATTAATTCGCATCTTTATTTCTACATATCATCATAGAGTGTGTTGCAAAATTTTATGCACATTTTATGCCTCGCTAGTTGATGGGCCACTGCTATGCCTCGCACTGCGAGTTTGCTGCCACTGAACGCTGGCGACTTCAACTGTAAGTCTCTCTTTGATACATACATGGAGCTGCCGACTCTCTGCTATTGGGAAAGAAAGTAGTGAAACAGAAGGTCGGCAACCTCTCCGCTATATGAAAGTTACCCTATATCTCAATTTTTCTCTAGTTTTTGTAAATCTTTCAAGTACTGAAGTCATTGGGAAATTCCAATGCAACAGGAAGTGGGATCTCTGCCTGCAAGGACTTTTAATGGTCATGCAGGCTAGTGGAATCAACCATCGATAAGCATTTGGTGTTTAATTATCAAGATGTTTAAATAGGTGTTGCTGTACAACATTTGTCCTATTAATATCTTGATTGATGGGAATTGAAAGAGTCTAGAGTAATGAGGTGCTAAGCATATTGCCTTTCCTGAAGGTTTATTCTTTTCCGATTTTGGATACTCTCATTTTCATCACTAATATCTTCTAACCGTGGTTTCTTTTCTACGGGTAGCACCTTTAAGTCCACTAAGTATACGATTGAAAAACTCGAAAAAATAACTTGATGAGGTGAACTTTGAACATTCACCAAGTGCAACTTCACCTGTAATGCAGACAACTTCAAATCCTCCAGCATCTATATCTACTGCGGTGGCTGCCAGCGCTGAGCAGCTAGTTGATGCACACGTGATGAAAGAAAAAGAAGTGCAGGTGGATGAATTCGCCTGAAATGCTGCTGTAGTTGTGGCTGAAGATAGCAATACATGTGTAAATAATCTAGCTGCTACTCTTTTTTTACTGTTATCACCTAGAATCTATTACTCATAATTATTGAAATGCGGCTAGAGCAGCACAGATACACAAAAGGCGAAGCCAGACTTTGAAGTTTATGTATTATGAACTTTCCATTGAACTCATAACTCGTCTGGTTCACAATAAAATATTAATATAATGAATTTTCTAATAAAACTAAAGGATCTAAGCAGAAGCTATCGCGCTCATCCGAACCTGTAGCTGATGCCCTAACCCTGCCCTGCACATATATCTCTCGGTCATCTTACTGTGAGGCGAGTTGCCAAAAAGGGTGAAACTTCCACATGATCCAACAGGCTGTGACAATGACCATGTGCAAATCCAGATGGACTTCATATTTAACTAAATTGCAAGGCAAAGAACTCTATGATGATTATACCATATGTGATTTTCTTCTAGCTAGTGATTTTTATATGCTTGTTAGGGAATGATTAGTCCCTCAATAGGAATAGTAAACGTAACTATTTGGTTAACAACCTAATAGGAATATTTTTTCCGCTCAAAACTTCTTTTTCTTTTTTCAAATGATGAGTCCTTCAATAGGAATAGTATTTTCTTTTTTCAAATATGTCCAAACACATTAATCAGTTGACACAATACATAAAATGTCCTTTAACTTAACCTCAGATTACATCTATGACCTCCAACTTTGATTGTGTACAAGTTGACACTTAAACTTGAAGAGAGTTGAACAAGTAGACATAGATGTCCTATGTGGCATCATACGAGGCAAATTCTTGTCCTACATGGCGTCCTATGTGTATTATTCCACAGAAGACGTGTGTTTATACTTATTCAGTTTTATGGAAGTGTCTACTTGTGCACACCCAAAATTAAAGGTCATAGATGTGATTCGAGGTCAAGTTAAAAGGCATGTTTATGTATTATGCCAAATAGATTTGAATGACTAAAAATTGTAAAGAATGTTGGTTGTCACGGTCCAACTTTACAAAAAACACTACAACCATTGTCAATCACCACAATCAGTCGCCACTTGTGTTAATTTGATTTGACAGGAACTTAACCAAAAAAGAATGGGATTTGGGGATGGGTCGAGCCACAAGGGTGTATTTTAAGCACTTTTTGCAAGAGCCTGTTTCGCAACCTACTAACAACAATTTTAACAGTTATTCCAACATTTTGTAAGTCTCAACAAAAATTGCCAATGTTAAAATATGATCCATATTACTTGTATAATAATAAATGGATACCAACTCTGCTTCTAGTTGGCTAACTAAATAATTAGCATTATTGGCAGAGTTGTTAGTAAAATAAACACATATCTTAATAATAATATTACCAACAAGCAGATAATGGGTATTTTAATAATCTTGGAGATGTAAATCAAGATCTACCTCTTTGATTCTTCTGTCAACTACACTTCAATTAGCAAACTATTTCAACTAAATTTGTTTGGCAATTGACAAAATCTTTGCAACTGTTCTACATAATTTCTCAAACAAGGGCTTATATTGCTAAACTTCTCTTCAAACGGTGAAAAGGTAAGATTTCGTTGAAAGTCTTGTTTTTTTCTATTCTTGTTTTCTCTATCTGAGTTTTTAAAGATTTTTCTTTTGATTTTATTGACAGCGTAATAACATGATGAGTGTGGTTGAGAAAATGATAAAATGATCTCTTGAAGATACATACTTCTGAGCAGTTTTTGATCCTTATAAGTTTGTTAAAAGAGAGCACTTTCGGTCTTCATCACATAATTACAAAGTCTTAACTGTTATATCTAGAGGGAACTTCTGAGAAGATGTGCGTTATTATAATGGTATCTTAATGTAACACCCCGCATTTCGGGCTAGAATGAAAACCATCATTTCTATGCGTAGATGATCCAAAAGCCTTAAATCCTATGCAAATTTGGCATGCTAATCAATTATGGAGTGTGGCAACCTATTTGAGCATGAATTGAGATCATAGAGGTCCCCTAACTCAAGAACGAGTTGAAAGCTTTCTTATCATTCGAGTTGAGTGAGCGTCGAAACTTGAGTCAAATTAAATCGACCATAACTCTTTGTATATAACGAATTATAGGGAATACTATATATCAAAAGAAATTTCTTCTAATTAGCTTTCCAACGATACTAATTTCGCCAAAATCCAATACCTGAGCGAAAAGTTACAGCCATTTTCATGAGAGGCAGTAAGCCACGACGATAAGCAAGGCTGCGCCTACCTATTCCTGCCAGTGTAATTTCGTGCAGTCAACCTCCGCGTCCAAGTGGGGTATTTAGGTCATTTCCCACCCTTAAATAGCCCCAATAACACGAGATTCAGCCTCTAATAACCAAATTATACCCTCATTCTCTCAAATTCTCTCAAGAACACTTCTTAGGGTTTCAACCCAAAGATCAAAATATCTTAAGATTTCACCATGGGTTTTCAATAATTCTTCGAGATTCGGAATCCCCATTGCGAGGGCTACAAGAAACACCTATCAATTAGTCGAATAGCATCCCTAAAGCACGAGTTCATTCAAGAGCCATAAATTAAGGTACATCGGGTTTATCCTAAAAACTATATGGGCTTGTAAACACTAGAACATGATTTAAAGGTTATCAAGTGTGAATTTAGAAAGGGTTTTGAAATACATGATTTATGTTTAATTGTATTGTTAATTTGGTCTTTAGGCCTTTCCCCTATAAATTGATTTACATGTATATGAATATGTATGAAAATTTAGATTGAAGATTTTTTGAGAGCACAACTTATGAAATTCCTCTCTTGTGATGACTTTAAGTTTATGATCTTAATGTGAAGGATTTGAAATGCATGATTTATGGCTTGAAAATGGTTTACTCAAATATCTTAGTATTTTTAGCAAGATTTAGAGATTTAAGAGAGGGATTTTCTTGATGTAAATATATTTTGTTAAAAGAGAGTTGCATACATGTGTTTACAGGAGTTTTAAAGAAAGAGTTCTTTGAAATGATTTATTGATATAGTGGTCCCGAATTTATGTTTTGAAAACAGAGATTGTAATATGCAAATAATGGCTCAAATATGTGACTTGCAAGTCAATGGTATGATGATACCATAAGTATGTATGCTATAACAGAGTATGTTTTCAGAGAATGCATGTTTTAAAGAGTTAAAAATGGGCTTAAAGAGGGTTAGGTGGTTACTTGAAGAAGGCTTGAGTTCAAGTAACTCTTAGCCTAAAATCGTGATTTGCCGATTTGGGTATATTATTTTTATGCTGGCGACGGCCGTGTGGCGTAGCAGAGTCATAGACTCCAACCCTTGCAGCATACTTGGGTTGGAGGCTTCCCCGCCGAGTCAATGACAGATTCCATATAGCCCGTGGAATTTCAGAGTTGTAGGGTGTACCACCTAGCGCAGAAGTAAAACAAAGAGTGTCATAGAGTTCAAATGATTTTTCAGAGTCTTTCGAAAATGCCCATGAGATTTCTTACTATACGATATGTTTATGAACTATTTTAAATTGCTCTCATATGAGTTGAATATAAATTATTATTTTGGATTTTCTCTGCGTACCAGTACATTTGTATTGACCCCCTACCTCCCAGGGTCTAAAGCTTAGTTCAGAGATCCGGCTAGGCCGTGGAGTTTTCAGACACCAGTGAAGTGCGCAGTTGGTTGGTGAGCCTTCTTTATTCCAGAAGGTCTATGTATTTCAGATTATGTTATTTATTTTTGTTTAGATCTACTAGAGGCCTTGTCCCAGTTTCAGACTGTTGTTGTTTTCAGATGTAGTAGAGATTTCGTAGACTGAATCAGATGTGGTCTAGATGTTGTTGGATCTCTTTCCTTATTGTTAAATTAAAATCAGAGTATGGCCATGTTTCCATAATGATTTACAATTCCGCATCTTCTTTTATTGTATGAATATTGTGCATGATTACCAGATGTAGAAAGGCGTCCGTGTAACACCCCGTAAAAGTCGTGCATGGATTAGCCTTTAATAGAGTGCCCTTAGACTTAAAAACTTGAAAACTTTTGTGAGTGTAATGAGGACTTAGTGTCATTTTAGCTGGCAATCTTCGGGATATAACTTTTCATCCTTTCCGATATTTGTTTTTAGATTTTCAAGTTGCGTTACGATCGGGCAAGCTCATAGTACATCTCGGATAAGTTTTGAAATTTTTCGGAATGCATAAGGCTGCGTTTGGATTTCAAAACAGTAGCAAAACGCATAGCCTATTGCCCAGTTTTCAGTATTTCTGGGTCAATTTCAAATGATCATAACTCTCTGTATATAATGAACTGTGTGAGCTATAATATATAAAACGAACGCTATTTGAGTCCTCTTTGAAATGAAGTTGGTTTCATCCAATTTGAATAAATGAGTAAAAAGTTATAATCGATTTACTACAGCCTATCAAACTGTCAACTGAGGGACAGATTTGACCTTAATTGTTTCTTAGGGGTATTTTGGTCATCCTCTACCCCTATATATACCACCAACATGGGATTTAATCCCTCAAACACCATAATACACATACTTCTCCAAAATTGCTCAAGAATTCTCCTTAGGATTTCAAAATAAAAACCCAAATAGTTCAAGATTCGACCGTAGGTTTTCGAAGATAATTACATATTTGGAATCACCAATCCGCAAGCTTCAAGAAACATCTATTATCCTTGGAAATAGAGGTACGCGGGGTTTTTCCTAAATTCTCATGGGCATAAAAAAAATCATGTTTTAGAATGGGGTTTTAAATTATGTATATATATTTATGTATAAGATGTTTTAACATCATTGTTTTGGTCTTTTGACCATCTCCAAAGCGATTTGATAGTTTATATACAAATATGAATTAATGTGTTTCAATTTTGAATACATGAATTTGCTAAAGACATTTGACCACCAGGTGTTTGATGAAATTTCTGCATGAATTGAACTTTAAGTTTCGGAATATGAAATCCTTTACATCAGTTACATGTTTTGGTGGTCTAAACTATGTTTTGAATGAAAGCTCTTGCTTAATACATTATGGCTCAGAAAAATCATGACTTGCAATGTCTTGGTATGACGATACCAATTCAGACTAACGTCATATCAGACTCAGACTAACAGACATTTCATACTTTCATGATTTTAGACATTCAGAATGTTGTATGTACAGAAAAGGTTAAAAATGGGCATACAGAGATGTTAGGTGGTTCCCCGAAGAGGGCTTGAGTTCAAGCGACTCATTTCCTAAAACCATGGTTTGCCGACCCGGGTATACTATTATGCGCTGACTTAAATATCCTGTGGCGTATCAGACTCAGACACTCCAATCCTTGCGACACACTTGGGTTGGGGGCTTCCCCGCTGAGTCAATGGCGGATTCCATACAGCCCGTGGAATATCAGACTTGTAGGGGAATACCACCTAACTCAGAAGTAAAACACAGATCTTGATTTGAAATGAACAGGCAGGTTACATGTTTTCAGAAAGGGCCCATGTATTTTTCGGAAACAGTTTTATACATGATGTCTTGATGAAAAATTGCTTTCACTCAATATATATATATATATATATATATATATATATATATATATATGTATGTTCCATTATACTATTTTTGGATTGCTTCGCGTGCCAGTACTTTTGTGCTGACCCCCCTCCTTCCAAGTTCTGAGGCACAGTCTAGGGGTCCAGCTACTTAGTAGACATTCTCGGATTTGCAGACTTGATCTCACAGTGGTGAGCCTTCTATCATTCGGAAGGCCTAATTATGTCAGACATTATCTTATTTATTATGTTTTTTTTTGTTTACTGGGGGCCTTGTCCCAGTTTCTTTTCAGACAGATGTTTGTGTTCTTAGTAGAGATTTCGCAGACTGATGTCAGATAGTATTATTCAGAAATTGTTGCAGAACTTGACCATGTTTTCCGTACTCAGTTTCAATTCCGCATTTTATTATGATTACGAATGTTGTGCATGATAACCAGATAGAGAATGGGTGTTCCGGGCCTTCATGGTACGGGATACTCGTCACGGCTAGGGCCTAGGCTCGGGTCGTGATAGTCCGGGCCTTCATGGTTCGGAATGCTCTTTACGGCCAGGGCCTCGGTTATCAGCGGTTTCGGGATGTGTTGGGATGAATGAGAATTCAGACTTTAATTTGAGTTTGGTGATTGAATGCAATTGTTCTCCTTGCGTGTTGTGGCTCGTTAGATGTCAGTCCTAGCTTCAGAATTTGGGGTCGTTACATGATCGCCGCCATAGTCATTAGGTCAATAGTATTTAACCCACCTTTACATTCAAAAGTAACAATCTCCAAGTCAACTTATAATATGAATATTAGGTTGACAGTACATATTTTCACAATTGATTAAGAAGACTAAGATGATAATGGTTATTAAAAAGACTAGAAAAGTCAATGAATTGTATTTTAATCTTGGGATTAGTTGTTCATCTCTATTTGATTCTACTTTCTGTTTCTGTCCTTCCAAGTTCATTTGCCAATTACTTCAGATACTCTCACAGAAATTCCATAGCTTACTTTCTTCACCGTTGATTAAAAATATTATTTCTCAAACCAGTAATTAAGAGGTTCCAATGGAAGCTTAATCAAGGTTCGATGAACTTTAAGCAGTTGGTCAAATGGTAAAGATTATGTTGAAGGTATCTTAATTCTTTTTCTTTCTCTTGAGTTTTCTATAGTCTATTGGAAATAAGACTCGAAGATATTTCATTTGGTATATATTTGGCCACGTAACACATTACATTGTAGGAGTAATAGTCGTTGGAAGTTGACCCAAGCTGGAACGTTCACCAAAACTCAATCGGTAGAAAAGTTCTCAACTCGACTTTGAGTTAGGAGATATTTATGATCTCAGCTCATCTCCCAAGATGTTTCCATATTCATATTGAGATAGAATCATTGGATTCGGGTCTATACACGTAGGAATGACGGTTCAAATTCTAGCCTGAAAACGTGGAGTGTTACACCGACTTTCTTCACTGTTGTTCAAAAATGTTATTTCTCAAACCAGTAATTAAGAGGTTCCAATGGAATTTTAATAATGGTAAAGATTACGTTGAAGGTCTCTTAATTATTTTTCATTTTTTCGAGTTTTCTGTATTCTATTGGAATTTACTAGGGTTGTCATTTACCAATATGAATCAGAGATACAACAAGAAAAATTTCCATATGATTTTATTGACTATTTAATCATATAGGAACTTAATTAAATGTCACAGATTCGATGACAAACTTCTGATAAGTAGAGCTTCCCCTTAATAAGGGCCCTATGCATCTAGAAGCAACATTTGTCAGGCCATTAAGTTTCATATATGTGATTAAGCAAGATAGCAGTAAGCTTCTTGTTGATTAAGATGTGGAAAAATCACAGATTCTGTAAGTAGAAGGAGAGAAAGGAAGAAGCTAAGAGAGAAGGATCATTAGTGTTTTTGACTAAATAATGATGATCACACATAATGATGTTCACAGTGTGTAGGTGCACGATTAATGTTCCATTGATGTATAAGTAGATAGGAGTAATTATTTGGTCAGCAAATAGTTGAGTTAGTTGGAGAAGTTGTTAGAGGTTGTTAGACAAGTATTGGTTGGTTATGATGAGCTGCCAGTGAGCTGGACATAAGCTCCCATCTTAGCTCAAGTCTATAATAGACACAACATTACAATATTCAGATGATGCATAATGAAATTTAGCTTCACTTCGTCTCTCTCTTGTCCTTTGATTGCAAATCATCAAGCTGTAATGCTTGTATTTCACATGGTATCAGAGCCATGAGCTCAACACTGAGTGTGTTTTCGATCAATTTCTCATCGAGTTCTCTGGGAAATTTGAGATCTCTATTTTCAGTTCCTTCTTCTTCGTGATTCTGGTCTACCTTGCAGTTCAATCCCTTCACTCATGGCACCTAAAATTGATCAAAGTGATCCAGTTTTCATTGGTGCTTCTGTAGTTCCAATGTTGTACTTGTTCCAATCAAGTTAACTGGTTCAAAAAACTATAGTCTGTGGAGTCGATCGATGTTCATTACTCTCTTAGGGAAGAGGAAGTTTTGTTTTATCCTTGGAACCTACAATAAAGAGTCATGCAGAGAGGAGCTTCATGAACAATGGGAAACAAGCAATGCCATTGTCCTTTCCTGGATCATGAACACTGTGAGTGAAAGTCTCCTATCTGGTATTGTTTATGCTATGAATGCTTGTTCTGTCTAGGATGATTTGAAGGAGAGATATGAAAAGGTGTGTTGACACCTAATTTTTGCCCTCCACGACTACGTTTAATCTCGAGTTTCTTCGATTTTTAAATAAAATCACAACAATTATTTTTTCCAAATAAATGCATTTTAAAATAGGTATTTGGGCTAAATTTGTTATTTAAGTGGTAATTATATATTTTCGTATTTATATATACGAGATTATATAAATGATGTCATTTAAATGAACATTTTCATCAATATCGAATTTTAATTAAGGATAATCTTTGAAAATAAATGTAATGATTAAAATCTTGATTTAAATATAACTTATTCTCAAAAATAATTTATTTGAATAAATATGTGCTTGATTTTATCAAATCAAGAAGCTTTGGATTAAGTGAGGTATTAATTTGTATCGAATTTCGGTTTAATTTGGCCAATCTATTAAATTTGGCTATAAGTGAAATCAATATGACCTCAATTGCAATGCAATTGGCTAATTGATTTTCAACTCGGCTAAAATTTAAACGGATTCAGCTAATTCTTAATTCAATTGGGGTTATTTATTAAATAACCCCAATCTTGAACAAATTAATTTAATCCCATTAACAAGCCCAAAAGAAACCAAAACCAATCCAGGCCTAATTTTAAGACCAACCAACAAGCCATCTCCTTTTCTTTTAATGTTACTAGCCCAGTACCCTCACCAATCCGGCCCATTTCCCCCTTTTCTTTTCAATAGCAGAAACAACAGCTTGAATGATTAAGAACAGTCCCAAATCGCGACAACACCAACAAACCCTTCGAACAACATCCATCACCCGATACCCAGTAATCCGAACTTGGAAACCCACCGACCCGGCAAACCTAACCCGATAAGCTTTCCTCTCAACGTCTCTATGTGCCCAGAACGAGACAAGAACATCGAATGTTCTAGGAGATTCTACGTGTTACCTTCAAATGTATTCCTTAAATGCTAATAGTTGGGCGATTCCAAATTTCTCAACAAATTCGTACGAATAGTATACAACTCACTCTCTTATGCTTTTTTCAAAATCCCAAAATTACCCCGGATTTGAATTCATTCAACACAATCAAATCTTGAAACGAACCCTAGCTCATTATCTATATAAAGCCAATTTTAGAGAAAACAAAAAGGGGGTGGGAAGTTAGGGTTCAAAAATTTTTGGTTGGGAAATTCGGGTTGAAAATTATGGGGGTCGAAATATTGTTATTATCAAAAGAGAGGAAAATTTCTTTGTTTCTACGGAGGTTGGGAAAATCTCAAGTTAAGAATTTTAGGGATTTTTTTTTGGGCTTTGAAAATTGGGAGTTAGAGATTGGAGGGTTCGGAATTTAGGGCTGAAAAAATTCTATGGGGTCTTTTTTCTCTTCTTTCAGAAGGATTTTCTTTTGGATTGGAAATCCTAGGGTTTGAAAGATTTAAAATTAGAAGATCTTTGGAGGTTTGAAAATTGTCTGAGAAAGTTGGGAGGAAAACTTTCTTTGGGGGTTTGAAAAAATTCTCGGATTAGAAAATTTGGGGTCTTCATAAAAACTGAGAGTTCAAGAGTAGAGAATTTTTGTTTCTTTGGTTCTGAAAGAATGATTTGAAAGAAGCTGCAACGAGGTTTCTAGTTTCTCGGTGGTGGTCGGAATCCTATCATCAGCTCGTTGTCCCATTTTGTTACCCGAAGGAGGTAAACACACGCTGGTCCCTTTTAATTTCATTGTTTCCTACTTCATCCCCTCTTTCTTCATAAAATTAGTTATCTGTTTATCATGAATGAGGCTGGGATTGTCTGCTCTAGTTGGCTATGATGGCCTTAGGATATTTTTGTGACTACTGTTATGCTATTTCCTGAATCAGCGTTCATGTCAAAATTTTCAATGCGCTACGTTGAATGTACTACCTCTTAATAGATGTTGGTGATTATCTGTGAGTTTGTAGTACAAATCATCACATATATCGTTGAAACTTCGCTTTTCGTTTTTGGTTTATTATCTCGATTCAGTTTTTCCTATTGTTTAGACTACTGTCCATGCTTAATTTGATGTCATGAGTATCAAAAGTTGTTTTGATTTGTTATTCGAGTTCAATCTCTAAATTCATGTTTAGTTTTGATTAGGAAACCATTTTAGCATAAAAAATTATGTCATGTTTATACTCGAATATCGTAGCTTGACCTGCGGTATTTTTAGCTAGGTATTCCGCTTTAGTCTCGATGCTCTGTTTAGTATATGGTGTTCTCGACTTGATTATCTATCCACCTGTTTAGTTTTGCTCTCAACATAAGATAATTAGTAGATAGGTCGTTAGGTATCAGGACGATTTGTCCGTCTTAGGTGATATTTCGTTAATTAACCCGAGATTCCATCGTATCTTCTTGTATTTATAGAGTGTTTACTCATGTTCAAAAATTTGAATGCTTTCCCCTGTTTTGATAAAGTGTGGATCTCAAATCATTTTCACTTATTGTTTTATGTACATGTTATATGTGGTTGGCTGCCTTTGAAGTTTCTGGTGTGTCCATGCTTGCAGAATTATTTCATATTAGGTTGAAAATCAAGTGATCTACTACACAACAGTTGTTTGCATTTGTCCCTTCAGTTATTGTCCAATATTTTTTCAAATCATCAAAGTTTTCAAACCATGTCAAACATCTATTTAGCTAATGTTGTTTTCCTGGTCATTTCCTCATTTCCTATTTCCTACTTTGGTGATCTACATGATGCTTCTTTATCTATGCATGATTCCTTTATAACGATAGCTTTGTTTTCTTTTACTGTCATTGGATCCTAATCCTAACCCATTTTCTCTACATGTACTATTTGCTTTGAATCCAAAAATGGATTCAATTTCTCGTTGCATTTTCTTCATGTCCATTGAGGCCCGTCATCTCCATCGAGTCAACTCTTAGAGAAAGTTCAACATCAATCTCGTGACACAATGAATATAGGGAGTCGAAAGGAGGAAGGGGTTGAAATCTCACATTCGAAGCGGCTAAGAGACAAAAGTCTCGTTTGTTATTTTATTTTAGTTAATTATTGATTGTCCTTGTTTACTTTATTTGCTTATTTATTCTTTCATTTTGGCCTCAAAGCCAAATTTTTACTTAATATCGGTGTAGAGAGACTCGAGAGCCAAAGGCTCGGAAACATAGAATTAGGATAGGTCAAAATGGGTCGAAAGCCCAACTAGATTAGGAAAGGTTTTGTTGGTTTTTGCCCAATGGCCTGAATCGTTTATTTTCTCCTCCCTTTCCACGATTATGTGTTTATTTGCTTATTTCATTTGTGTAGACTTAGTTAAAATCCCTACTAGGTCGCCTAAAACTGTTTTTACACGAATCTTTTTTTTTTTCTAAAAGTCAATCACTTTTCAAAAAACTAATCTTTTTAGAAGTTAATCATAAGATGTTTTCAAATAGTCTGGATAACCGAAAGTTAGCGAACGTTTTAGGTGCTTAACACCTTCCTAAAACGTTAATAGGAACCTCTTATCTAGAATCTCTAACTTAAAATGATTTTTCTATTTTGAATCGTCTAGATACTTTACAAAGGTTTCTTAATTCCTTTTCAAAATTAAGTGACGATTCTTCTCAAAAGTCAAAATTTTCGCAAAACAGAAATGACTATTCTGCTGGGGGATTTTAACTAGGTTCTGAGCAAATGTTTGATTTCACCTTTTGATTAACTGTTTATGTGTTTATATATGTTTCGATTCTGTAAAGTTTAACTATCGCATCTCATGGCATGTTCCTGCATTATTTAAACTGTTTTGGGGTTTCATGGATGTCCCAGGCCCTATTGTTCAATTCCAATAATGTATTGGAAATACGAAAGGCTTATTAGCACGTGAGTCGTCTGATGGCTGTTCGTATTTTCAAACTCAAGTTGTCCACTTGAGAACCGGTGTTCAAACCCAGTCTAGACACCTAAGATAGAATGAAACCAAAATCCTATCTTAGGCATGAGCCTAGGACGACCCAATACTCGAGTGGGTTATTGGGCCCATTAGAAAACCTGCCCTGCGTCTATTGACCCTGAGTCAATCATAGACGAATCATATTTATGTGCTGAAGAAAATGTATGTCTTTCTAATTTAATCCATTATCTTTTGGGGGTCGGGAAAATCTTGATTTGCTTACTTTCGCGAGAAGAATTGAAGCAAGTTAAGCAAGAAATTGATTGATTTGGAAGGTTGCATCTAAGGCACAGTTTGAACGTCAACGAATGTCATCAATCTAAGAAATGGAAAAAGCTAAGAAGGCAAAGCCTGATAGAAGAAGCATTCAGTAATTAGTATCCCCTGCGTGGGACATTATCCCCTTTCTCTAAAGACTATATCCCTTTTGTGCAACTTTTGTAGACATTTATGTCATTTATGTATACCTATGATGGTTTTTCAGGATAATTGATTGGCTTTAAGGAGGCATATATTTTCTTCAAAATTCGTTAGGTACGATGCACATTTATTACAATATGCTTGTGTAATATAACTTTTTATGTGTTTATACGTGTTATGTTGATTCGAAACAAAGGCGAACTGATCCAATCCCATTTTGCATAGAACATCTCTAGGCAGAATATATCCTACTATACAAAAGTCCGACCAAAAGTACTCCAAGTCTCCCAAGTTTCTCAGAAAAGTCCTTAGCCATTCTTAAAACTTCCAAAATGATCGCCACTATTTTTGGAAAGTTGACTTTAGAATCAGAAAATGCCATTATAACTTCGAACTATGTAGGGCCTGATTTCTCTTCTGTGAGATACGTAGGCAGCCTTTTGGCCCGGCCCATATCTCCAAAAGCTCTGTTATCCTCCATTTTATTGAAGAAAGAAGAAGAGTTGAACCTTCCCGACAAATTTCACTTATCCATATCATTGAGCAAAATCCTGTTCATTGAAATCCTCGAGTCATCATTACTTCATGGATCAGTTTGCATGAGATGAGAAACAATGCTATGTGTTTACTTCCTACCTTATCATCTTGCTTTACTTATTACTAATAGAATCTAACACGTCAGCGTTTGAGTTGTTTTTACTTTGCAGGTAATAGAAACTACTCTGTGTTGGCACAAAATGACCCTACTTCACCATATCAAAATAAATAAGAGATCCCCTTTTTGACTATAGATTTGTTACAGGAAAAGAAAATGACTAGTAGTAAAACCGGACTCTACCAATAATTTTTCAACCCTGTAAGTGATAGTATCAAGGATGGAATAAGGAAAATGTGGGGGAAGAATTTTCCAAGACAACCGGGATCATAGAAGATTAATTGGAGAAAACATTGTTGAATTGGACCTCCATACCACTCATGACTCATCACCCGTCGTATAACAGTAACTTAAAACCTGCCATTGTCATGTCATGTCAAGAAACAAAATAATGGTAGCCCTAGAACAGTCAACAGAAGAGTCAAAGATTTCGAGAATCAAAGAAGCCTAATTTAGAGGAAACTGAGGAGGTTAACTAGGAAGGCGATGGCTCCATTGGACATTTGATCCTTTGTTCTATCAAGTCAAACACAATGCAAACGTCATGTCATCCATAGAAATACTTGTTTATATCCTAGTAAGATGGATAATAGTATTTTTAGGTCCATTATAAGAAGGTACGAAATACGTTTGACCTGAATTTCCAAAAAGGGATACGTAGGCGGCCTATGTCGGCTTTGATGAATTCCTTAGGAAAATTTGTCCTTTCCCTTTATGTACGAACTACGTTTGACTTGAATTATCAATAACGGGTTACGTAGGTGGCCTATGTCAGCTTCGGTCAACCCCTTAGGAAAATTTATCCTTTCCCTTTATGTACGAACTATGTTTGACCTGAATTCCCAAAAAGGGATACGTAGGCAGCCTATGTCGGCTTTAGTCAACCCCTTAGAAAAATTTATCCTTTCCCTTTATGTAAGAACTACGTTTGACCTGAATTCCCAAGAACGGAATACGTAGGCAGACTATGTCGGCTTCGGTCAACCCCTTAGGAACATTTGTCCTTTCCCTTTATGTACGAACAACATTTGACCTAAATTCCCAAAAAGGGATACGTAGGCGGCCTATGTCGGCTTCGGTCAACCCCTTAGGAAATTTTTCCTTTCCCTTTACGTATGAACTACGTTTGACCTAAATTCCCAAAAATGAGATACGTAGGCGGCCTATGTCGGCTTCAGTAAACCCCTTAGGAAAATTTGTCCTTTCCCTTTATGTACGAACTAAGTTTGACCTGAATTCCCAAGAAAAGGATACATAGGTGGCCTATGTCGGCTTCGGTCAACCCCTTAGGAAAATTTAACCCTTCCCTCTATGTATGAACTACATGATGACCTGAATTCTCATGAATGAGATACGTAGGAGGTCTATGTCGGCTTTGGTCAACCTATCAGATTTTTCTGTATAAATACCTAGCATAGCCTGAACTATGTTTGACCTGATTCCTGCTTCAACGGGATACATAGGCGCCCCAACAGCTCGGTCATATAACCCCAGGAAATGAAACTGGGAAAAAAAATTCAAGAAGGAATCTCAAAAATTTACAAGAGAAACAAAGAGAATGAAAACCAACAAAGACTTTAGATTCGCTCGAGTTGATATCATTTCAAACAACTCTAAACTGGGGCAGAAATTTTAAGGAAGGCCTCAAAATATCTACCAAATATTAAAATATTTTTCAAATTCCCCAGCACTAGAGGTAGAAGTTGAGATTTGAGGATCATCCCCTGCGATAAAGTCTAAGAAGATTGAATCTCCGTCTTTGATAAAACTTCTAGTAGAGAGCCTCGACAATGCTGAATCCCTAAAAATCCTCCGTCAAACGTCGAACATTGTAAGAATCAAAAGAAAGACGGTCGTTGAGCTAGCACATGATATGACTGGCAGAGATTTTTCAAAGTTTTGCTGGAGCTCTCAAAACTATTTTCTAAAAAATTAAGAGAACTTTCAAAAAATCTATATAAATCTTTTACTTAGTGATTGTCTAGACATCAATTAGGACGGGGGAGTCAGGGGTGGAAGTCCCAACATGATGAAGTACCTGAAAGATAGCGAGGGCAAATCAAGGATCGTAGGAGGTCAATAAGGAGTAGTTTCACTCGAACTAATCATTTTTTATGGATGCAGGGATCGATACACAAAAATGAGTGTTTCTTTCGAAAAATTCCCAAGCAAGTCGGGAGCCTTAACAGAGCATATAATAATAACGATACTTTTTGGGTAGCCCTAAAAATGGGTCTAATACCCATTTATTGAAGACCTTTTGAATTGTCCATCTCATTTCTTGAGATCATGGAGGACAAATAAAAGTGTCTTGTCTACTTTACAAATACTGTATTTAGAATTTTTCTAAAAAATGGTCGCAAGCAAAAGTGAATTTTTGTCTACTAATCATGTACCTTGAGTACAGGTACATGTAGAAAGAAAGACACAGACAAACAAACTTAGGTGAAATTGTTTTAAATTGCCAAGAGGGCCATTTCATATTATTGCCAAGAGGGTCATTGCATATCATTGCCGAGAGGGCCATTGCATATCATTGCCAAAAGGGTCATTGCATATTATCACCAAGAGGGTTATCTTATACCATTGCCCAAGAAGGCTATTCAATATCTGTTGACGCACTAGACACAACGCTAGCATCGAGGTTATCATCAGCATTCAATATATCTATCAACATGCAAGACACAACGCTGGCATCGAGGATATCATCAGCATTCAATATATCTGTTGACACGTGAGACACAACGTTGTCATCGAGGATATCATCATCATTCAATATCTGTTGATGCACTAGACACAACACTGGCGTCGACGATATCATCAGCATTCAATATATCTATTGACACGCAAGACACAACACTGGCATTGAGGATATCATCATCACTCAATATCTGTTGACGCGCTAGACACAACGCTGGCATAGAGGATATCATCAGCATTCAATATATCTATTGACACGCAAGACACAACGCTGGCATCGAGGATATCATCATCATTTTATATCTATTGACACGTAAGAAATAAACACTGGAATCGAGGATATCTTATCATTTTATGAATCAACATCTAAATGCATCAAGAGCACACGATTTAAAGGGACGCCCTTATGTTGCTATCTAAGGATGAAAATATATAAGATTTCCTAGAAATTGACAATTCGAGGGTCATCTATAAGTCATATTATTTGAAATAAGATAGTGTGCAAGATCACCTATGATTTGATAGCCTGTAGGTCATCCGTAAGCCACAACAATATCCTAATCAGATAGTGTGCAAGATCGCCCAAAAATCGATAGTTCAAAGGTTATCCATAAGTCGCAACTAAATCCTTATCGGAGAATATACAAGATTATCAAATTGATATGTCCAAGGGTTATCTATAAGCCGCGTCATATCTAAGATCGATTATGTGTAGGATTACCCAAAGACTAATAATCTGAGAGATTATCTATAAGTCATATTGTATCCAAGGTTGGATGATGTACAGGAACACCTGAAAGCTAGCGATTGGAGGGATATCTGTAAGCCATCTCTGATCCAAAGTCGGATAATGTGCAGGATTACCTAAAGCTAACAATTCAAAGGACATCTGTAAGTCGCCTTGTATCCAACATCAAGCAATACGCAAGATTATCCAAAGATTGACAATTTAAGAAAAATTTATAAATCAATCATCATCTATAATCGGAGAGGTTATCATTCCACATACAACAAGTGATATAGGTACCCAAAAGGGTTGGCACACCAACACAAGATTACACGGTTGAAGAGACCATTCTGCATAAAGTATCACCGGTGTTTAAAAGGGTCACCCCACTTTGAAGACATATTCAACCGACCAATATCATAATTATACAAGAACCAAGAGGGTTGTTGTGTTTGTTATTGCTAGTTATTTCATTCCAAACAGGTACATGAAGAGATGACTCCGCTTTGCAGGCCACAACTCACGTGGAGATATGGTAAAAGACTACATACCTCTTTCATGAATTATGTTTACCACTAACACGTTTTGCTTGAAGAATTGTCGAGAGCATCCAAGAGGATAAAAATCTCAAATCAAAACCACAGGTGCGGATGACTTCAAATAGGATGTAGCACAATGTGGAACTCTTTCTTAGCAGCAAAACGGGATATAGTCTAAAGAGAGACGTCAAACTCTTTGGACGCAAGCTAAAGGATGGTCACCACCACCATCCAACCACACCCCTGTTAGAAGGCATGTGGGTATTTTAGGATATTCTGGTTTCATCTTCACCTTCAGGATATTTGTAAACTCATGCCGAGGGTAACCTTCTCTTTCTTTCAAATTCGGGTGGCAACACACTTAGAGTTTTGGAAATTATTTTCAGGTAAGTTCTTGCCTATGAATTGAAGGATCCCACATTTATGGTTAAGAGGTTACAAGCCTCTTTTTCGCAACTCGATCAACTTTTCACTCATTCCGAGCCAAAGATTATCTGAAATAAAAGACTATCATTTCTACTGATTAAGTCGAACTACAAGCACTCTGATTCCCTGAAATCTTTCGGATATGTAGGTTGGGATCTATGTAGAAAATGCGACTACATTATAACCTTCTTCCCCCAAATTCCTTTATTCTCCAACCTCTCAATTTAATCAAAAACTCTAAAATCATGATAGTTGGTGAATTTTCTTGAAAATCATGCTTAAAATCAAGCTTTATGAACTACAAGTGGCATGAATTCTCATGAAACCTGAGATATGTAGGAAAACTGATACCAAGGTTCGTCCATAACTCCATAAAACTCGTGCGGAAAACCAACCTCCCTTAGATACAAATTTGTGGTCAGACAAAAATTAGGAACATCAACCTCCCTTTGCCCAAGATTACTTACATCCATCCTACCCAAAGGGAGGGGGCATTTGTTGACACCTTATTTTTGCCCTCCATGACTACGTTTAATCTTGATTTTCTTTAATTTTTAAATAAAATTACAATAATTATTTTTTCCAAATAAATGCATTTTAAAATAGGTATTTGGGCTAAAATTGTTATTTAAGTGATAATTATATATTTTTGTATTTATATATACGAGATTGTATAAATGATGTCATTTAAATGAACATTTTCATCAATATCAAATTTTAATTAAGGATAATCTTTGAAAATAAATGTAATGATCAAAATCTTGATTTAAATATAACTTCTTCTCAAAAATAATTTATTTGGATAAATATATGCTTGATTTTATCGAATCAAGAAGCTTGGGATTAAGTGAGGTATTAATTTGTATCGAATTTCGATTTAATTTGAATGATTAAGAATATTCCGAAATCGTGACAACACCAACAAACCCTTCAAACAACATCCATCACCCGATACCCAGTAATCCAAACTTGGAAGCCCACTGACCCGGCAAACCTAACCCGATAAGCTTTCCTCTCAACGTCTCTGTGTGCCCAGAACAAGGAAAGAACATCGAGTGTTCTAGGGGATGCTACGTGTTACCTTAAAATGCATTCCTCAAATGCTAACCGTTGGGAGATTCCAAATTTCTCAACAAATTCGTACGAATAGTATATAACTCACTCTCTTATCCTCTTTTAAAAATCCCAAAATTACCCCGGATTTGAATTCATTCCACACCATTAAATCTTGAAACTAACCCTAGCTCATTCTCTATATAAATCCAATTTTAGGAGCAAACAAGAAGGGGGTGGGAATTTAGGGTTCGAAAATTTTGGGTTGGCAAATTCGGGTTGAAAATTCTGGGGGCCAAAAAATTGTTAGTCTCAAAAGAGAGGGAAATTTCCTTGTATCTACGGAGGTTTGGAAACTCTCAAGTTAACAATTTTTGGGATTTTTTTTGGGCTTCGAAAATTGGGAGTTCGAGATTGGAGGGTTCGGAATTTTGGGATGAGAAAATTCTGTGGGGTCTTTTTTCTCTTCTTTCAAAAGACTTTTCTTTTGGATTGGAAATCCTAGGGTTTTAAAGATTCAAAAATTAGAAGATCTTTGGAGGTTCGAAAATTGTCTGAGAAAGATGGGAGGAAAACTTTCTTTGGGGGTTTGAAAAAATTCTCGAATTAGAAATTTTAGGGTCTTCATAAAAACTGAGAGTTTAAGGGTAGAGAATTTTTTTGCTTTTGTTCTGAAAGACTGATTCGAAATAAGCTGCTACGAGGTTTCTAGTTTCTTGGTGGTGGTCAGAATCCTATCATCAACTCGTTTTCCCGTTTTGCTGCCCGAAGGAGGTAATTGCACCCTGGTCCCTTTAAATTCCGTTGTTTCCTGCTTCATCCTCTCTTTCTTCATAAAAGTAGCTATCTGTTTATCATGAATGAGGCTGGGATTGTCTGTTGTAGTTGGTAATGATGTCCTTTGGATGTGTTTGTGACTACTGTTATGCTATTTGCTGAATTAGTGTTCATGTCAAAATTTTCATTGCAATTACGTTGAATACACTACCTCTTAATAGATGTTGGTGATTATCTGTGAGTTTGTAGTATAAATCATCAGATATATCATTGAAACTTTGCTTTTCATTTTTGGTTTATTATCTCGATTCAGCTTTTCCTATTGTTTAGGCCACTGTCCATGCTTAATTTGATGTCATGTGTATCAAAAGTTGTTTTGATTTGTTATTCGAGTTCAATCTCTAAATTCATGTTTAGTTTTGATTAGGCAACCATTTTAGCATCAAAAATTATATCATGTTTATACTCGAATATTGTAGCTTGACGCGCGGTAATTTTAGCTAGATATTCCGCTTTAGTCTCAATGCTCTATTTAGTATATGGTGTTCTCGACTTGATTATCTATCCTCTTGTTTAGATTTGCTCTCAACGTCAGGTAATTAGTAGCTAGGTCGTTAGGTCTCAGGATGATTTGTCCCTTTTAGGTGATATTTTGTTAATCAACCCGAGATTCCATCATATCTTGTTGTATTTATAGAGTGTTTACTCATGTTCAAAAATTTGAATGTTTTCCCCTGTTTTGATAAAGTGTTGATCTCAAATCATTTTCACTTATTGTTTTATGTACATGTTATATGTGCTTGATTGCCTTTGAAGTTTCTGGTGTGTCCATGCTTGCAGAATTATTTCATATTAGGTTGAAAATCAAGTGATCTACTACACAACAGTTGTTTACATTTGTCCCTTCAGTTATTGTCCAATATTTTTTCAAATCATCAATGTTTTCAAAACATGTCAAACATCTATTTAGCTAATGTTGGTTTCCTGGTCATTTCCTCGTTTCCTATTTCCTACTTTGGTGATCTACATGACGCTTCTTTATCTATGCATGATTCCTTTATAACGATAGCTTTGTTTTCTTTTACTGTCATTGGATCCTAATCCTTACCCTTTTTCTCTACATGTACTATTTACTTTGAATCCAAAAATGGATTCAATTTATCGTTGCATTTTCTTCATGGCCATTGAGGCCCGTCATCTCCATCGAGTCAACTCTTAGAGAAAGTTCAATATCAATCTCATGACAAAATAAATATAGAAAGTCGAAAGAAGGAAGGGGTTGAAATCTCATATTCGAAGCGGCTAAGAGACAAAAGTCTCATTTGTTGTTTTATTTTAGTTAATTATTGATTGTCCTTGTTTACTTTATTTGCTTATTTATTCATTCATTCATTTTGGCCTCGAAGCCAAAGTTGTACTTAATACAAGTGGATCGAGACTCGAGCCAAGGGCTCGGAAACATAGAATTAGGACAGGTGAAAATTGGTCGAAAGCCCAACTAGATTTGGACAGGTTTTGATGGTTTGGGCCCAAGGGTTTGAATCAAATAGTTCGGATAACCGCAAGTCAGCGGACGTTTTAGGTGCCTAACACCTTCCTAAAATGTTAATAGGAACCGCTTATCTAGAATCTCTAACTTAAAACAATTTTACTGTTTTGTATCGTCTAAGTACATTATAAAGGTTTCTTAATTCATTTTCAAAATTAAGTGGCGACTCTTCTCAAAAGTCAAAATTTTCGCAAAACAAGGTGAATCGTATGCGTATATATCAATTACATCTTGAAATCAATATGCATTCTCAAGGTACAGATTCAATTTCCGCTTATTTTACCAAATTGAAATTTTTGTGGAGTGAATATTATGTTCTAGTGCCTAATCCTAGCTGTGATTGCCCAAGTCTAGAGAGTACTCAGATCATATGTGTCAACTGAGATTTTTACCGTTTTTGAGTGGACTAATTGAGTCCTATGGCCAAGCTAGAAAACAGATATTACTCAAAGGAGTAACTTCTACTCTGAATCAAGCTTATGCTATGCTTATCAAGGATGCGATCCAACATTCAACTTGTATTCTTGCTGTGAATGATTGATCAGAACCACTTGCTATGCAAGTGAATCGAAATTATGGTTCTGGACAAGGCAACACCAATTATAAGGGCAGAAAATGTGAATATTGTCACCTCACAGGCCCGGACACCACCACGATTTATAGGTCACATATATACTGTCAATATACAAGAGATTGACGTGCAAACAATTGATGAAGTCCAAGTCAATGATTTGAATTTTTAACATTATTGTTTAATTGATTGCTTTTAGTTTTGTTGGTGCTGGCCTTTCAAGTTATCTCTAGCCAAGTTGAATAAAGAAACAATCTGCCCATGTGAATGCTTATCTCAATACCATCAACTAATCATGAAGCATTCACACAAAGCAGCAGAATTAACAATTGAATAAAAAGAGTAACAACTATTGGTATTTTTTACTAAAAATTCCTTAATTTTATGGTCAAACATACACCAAAAAATAGAGTAAAGCATCTAATATTTCTTGAACTATGACTAAATTTACTACGACAAACTTCAACTTCACGTGGGTCATATTACCTCCGATCTAAATTTTAACGTATTTTATCATACTTTTTAGCTGACGTGGCACCTTTTGTCAATCTTTTTAGTTGACATGATATCTTTGAGTAACAGTGATGCGATGCTACTGTTTTATGTGAACAGTGATGCAGAACAGTTGTATTGCTTCAGAATTGGTGCATTGTTTTCTGTTATTTAACTGAACTGATGCACTGGTTGAATTAACAGATGCAACCATTCAGCAAAAGACACACTGATTCATGGAAAGATATGACTGTTCAGGAAAGGATGCATTCTTTGATGAACAAACGAACTTACAGCAAAGGTGCAACCTTTGGAGTGAACCATGGTTTTCATCCATAGGTTAGAGATAGAAAGTACAGAAATTTTTAGATTAAAAAAACATTCTTCTTGTCTTAAAAATACTTTAAGTGTGATCATTCAAACCGTGAGTGTGTTCGAAGAATCCGCCTATTTGAGGTACCGCTATAGTCGGATTGAAGGCCATTTTATCCTGGGAGGAAGATTCCATAACCTCGGGTACAGTGAGAGGAATTATTCTTTAAGGAAAGTCCGTGAATTCGGACGACTTGGCCTTAGCTATTTCTGTTTCATCTTTATTTTTTGGAAAATAAATATACCTTTTGGAAAGGTACTTTTGATCTTGTGTTGAGGGTATTTCAAACTTCATTGTGTTCTTGTTCATACTTGAACATGAGTTGAAGTTGTTGTTCTGTTATCCAGATTCTACGTACCCGAATATATTGTGGAAATAACCATTAGACTGGTGAAAGAAGCCCTCGAATTCATAAGATCGTTCTTCGTAAATGTTGAGCAAGGATTGCACAAAGATCTCTGGGCACGTGTTTTAGCTGTGGCATATGAGGCTAAAGATGTCATCGATTCAATTATCGTAAGAGATAATGGTCTCTTACATCTTATTTTCTCACTTTCCATCACCATAAAAAAGATCAAACATATCAAAGAAGAAGTCTCCAATATATCTGAGAAGATTCCCAAGAACAGCAGCCTCACTGTAGTAAACTCTACCAAGAAGCCAGTTGAAAGAAAATCATTGACAACTGGTAAAATAATTGTAGGTTTTAAGGAGGAGAGAAACTGGTTAATTAGTAACCTCACCAGTGGACCGAAAGATGTTGATGTCATCTCAATCACTGGTATGCCGGGTTCGGGCAAAACCACTTTGGCGTACAAAGTATATAATGATGAATCAGTTTGTAGTCATTTCGACGTTCGTGCATGGTTCACTGTCGACCAAGAATATGACGAGAAGAAGTTGCTGGTGAAACTTTTCAATCAGGTTACTGGCTCGGATTTGAAGTCCAGTGAGGATATTGATGTTGCCGATAAGCTGAGGAAACAATTGTATGGAAAGAGGTATCTAATTGTGTTAGATGACGTGTGGGATACTACTACAGGGGATGATTTAACAAGACCTTTCCCTGAAGCTGAGAAAGGAAGTAGAATTATTTTGACGACTCGACAAAAGGAAGTGGCTTTTCATGGAAAGTGCAACACTGATCCTCTTAACCTTCGATTGCTAAGACCAGAAGAAAGTTGGGAGTTATTAGAGAAAAGGGCATTTAGAAAAGAGAGTTGCCCTGATGAACTATTGGATGTTGGAAAAGAAATAGCCCAAAATTGTAAAGGGCTTCCTTTGGTGGCTGATCTGATTGTTGGAGTCATTTCAGGTTTGGAAATGAAAAAGGCTGTGTGGCTTGATGTTCGAAATAATTTGAATTCTTTTATTTTTGGCAGTGAAGTTGATGTGATGAAAGTTATAGAATTAAGTTATGACCATTTAACTGATCACATGAAGCCATGCTTTCTCTACCTTGCATCTTTTCCAAAGGACACTACAGTGCATAGAGTTATGTTGAAAATGTATTGGCGTGCTGAAGGGTTTGTTGAACAGACGGGGATGAAGAGTTTGGAAGAAGTGATGGAAATTTACTTGGATAATTTAATTTCCAGTAGCTTGGTAATTGATTTCAATGAGATAGGTGATAACCTGACTTTCCAACTACATGATCTTGTACACAACTTTTGTTTGATAAAAGCAAGAGAGGAAAAGTTGTTTGGCCAGATAAGTTCAAGTGATGCATCTTCTTCTTCAGATTTGATGCAACGTATAGTGACCATTAATTATAATAAGGAGCACTTTGGGCCTAACAATTTCGTCGTGCTCGATTCAAAAATGAAAAGGCATTCAGGTAAACACCTCTATTCTTTGGCGATTACTGGAGACAAGAAGGAAGATTGTCTTTCTGATTCATGTCACCTAATGATATGGAACAAACAAGGGAACACGAAATCACACCCCAAAACAGTCCACAAATCACAAAAAATCGTGGACCAAATGGGACCTCTCTCGGATTCACTATCTAGAACAAGAAAGAAGAGGATACAAGGTGTTAATACACCAAAACAGCAAGCCAACAACAAATTTAGCAACACAAGATGAAGCTCCACAATATTACAATAGCAACAAGAACAAACGGGTTACATTAACAACACAAGAAGCCGAAACTAAAACAATATACAAGATAGGTAGTTAGACAAGTGTCGATGTAGTCTTAACAACCCAAGAGCATATTTCATTCTTGGACCTTTAAAACTTCACACAACAAACACCTAACTCTTAAAATTGACACAAGAGAGGCGTCCACCACCCAAGAACCAACGTATCAAGCAAAATGCAACACACAAGAGAATCCACCCTTATGTTATGCCCTAGTTTCAATTAGACTGTCTCTCATTCTAAGAGAAGTATTCTACAATAATAATGATCAACTAAAGAAATAAACCCTACAATGTTCTATTTATACTACATTACAATAATAGACAAAATGACAAAAGGGCCCTTCAGTGACTAGACTTCAAAAATACTCAAAAGTGTCATAATCATGATCATACTTGTATCATCCTCTCCATCTTGAGAGGAATTTTCTCTCAAATTCATAACCTCTGCTCTTTTACAAAGGCACTTCACAATCTCCTTCACACGGCGACACATCTTCTACATTTTCCTCGCCTTGCATTTTAACCGCTTTTTGCTCTCCATCTTGAGGCTTGCCATCAACCTTAGCCAATTCAATTACTACTTCTTCTTCAAGATAGTACAATTTTCCCTCCCTTAGGATCACGTTCCTCCGGTTTGGGCACTCACTAGCCTTGTGACCCCACCCTTGGCATTTGAAGTATTGAAATCCCTTGGGATTGGAATTAGAATTCAATTTACCTTCATACCTTGGAGGATGTTTTTAGAAAACCTTGGTGGCCTCGGGTTGGGTAACCATGAATGAGTTATCTTTGAGCTCCGTCTCAACCTCTAAAGCCACATGGAAGATGCCATCTATGGTGTTGAATTTGTGAAGCATCATGCGAGTGGAGATGTCCTTGTTTAACCCAACCTTGAAGCGTACAATGTCATGACTTACTTGATCGCCTTGGTGGTCAAGTCTCAACATCAATTGTTGAAATTCATCATAGTAAGCCATGCCACTCTTGTTCCCTTGCCTCAAATTGTACAATTTAGCAAGGAGCTCATGCCTATAAGTCTCGGGAAAGTACCTTTATCGGATAAGGTTCTTCAATCAAAACCAAGGAGGAGGTTGTCCCCCAATCATCTCATTCCCAAACCGTTTAACATTCTCCCACCATGTATTAGCATACCCTTCGAAGTGAGCTATAGCATAACAACTTTTTTTTTCTTCGGTGAGATCATTAAGTTGGAAGATCTTGTCACAAGATGAATCCCATGCAAGGTAGGCTTCGGGATCACTCTCACCTTTGAAAACGGGAAGGTTCACTTTGATGGAATTGAGACCTACATCTCGGTTTGGGTGGCTATCTCTCACCTCTCGGCCTAAATCCCCATGTCTACGCCTCATTCTTTCTTCCCTCAAGTAAACATCATCATATGGCCCATAACCATCATGTTGTCCTCCCCTACCATAGCCCTCAACATGGATGGGTCTATTTGGATTAAGTGGAGCTTGTAGTGGCGGGATTAGATTTGGATAGTGAGGTCTTTGGTCAAGTAGAGTTTGGATGGGAGGGTTCGGTGATGGTATTTGGGTTCCAATCCCTTCTTGTTGGACTTGATGGAGTGGAGGATGGCTTGGTTTATCTTGTTCTTGGCTTCGGGAGTAAAGATTGGTTTGATTTATGGCAATTGGTGTATATTGCATTTGGTGCAAGGTCTCGGGAGTATTAGTTGGGGAAATGTTTTGAGGGGTAGAAGGTCAACTCCTTTGTCTTTCCACATGTTCTAATCTCCCACTCATTGATGCCACATCCATATCTAATTTCTTAAGACCCACATTCAACCTAGCCACCTCGGGACATAGTTTCAGGGCGAGCCAAAATGAGATTGATGGCATTATTATCCATTGTTTGAGCATTTAAAGCCTCGGGTTCCATTGTGTTGGTATCGAAAATAACCTTCAAGATACCAAATCAGTCCGCAACATCACACACAACAACACAATGCAAAACCTACAACACAAAACACACGATATTTCAAAACAACCTCCCACAATGAGATCCCACCTTCAAGTTTCTTCAAACTCAAGCTCAACATTGGTGGATGGCTCAAATAACCTCCAATTTAGCTCAAATTCGAACTCTATACTCCTATAGTTTTAGAGAACACAAATCTAACACTAAAAAACACAAGAAAAACGCAATATCAAAAACTCAAAATTTGACATAGGGCCAAAAACGGGTTTAGTATATTTATTGGGGAATTTTCGATTTTGACACTTTATTTTTGTTGGAATTTTCAATTTCTATACTCTAATAGTGTTAGGGAACAAGATCTAACACTAGAAACACACAAAAATCAAGTTTTTTGAAAGACCCTAAAAACGTGAACATTAACTTTTTTTTTTTCAAGATAACAATCCCAAGATTGATTTTGTTGGAACAAAATCAAACCTTGCTTTGCTACCAAATGATTCAGAACAAACAAGGAAACACGAAATCACACCCCAAAACAGTCCACAAATCACAAAAAATCGTGGATCAAATGGGACCTCTCTCGGATTCACTATCTAGAACAAGAAAGAAGAGGATACAAGGTGTTAATACACCAAAACAGCAAGCCAAGAACAAATTTAGCAACACAAGATGAAGCTCCACAATATTACAATAGCAACAAGAACAAACGGGTTACATTAACAACACAAGAAGCCGAAACTAAAACAATATACAAGATAGGTAGTTAGACAAGTGTCGATGTAGTCTTAACAACCCAAGAGCATATTTCATTCTTGGACCTTTAAAACTTCACACAACAAACACCTAACTCTTACAATTGACACAAGAGAGGCGTCCACCACCCAAGAACCAACGTATCAAGCAAAATGCAACACACAAGAGAATCCACCCTTATGTTATGCCCTAGTTTCAATTAGACTGTCTCTCATTCTAAGAGAAGTATTCTACAATAATAATGATCAACTAAAGAAATAAACCCTACAATGTTCTATTTATACTACATTACAATAATAGACAAAATGACAAAAGGGCCCTTTAGTGACTAGTCTTCAAAAATACACAAAAGTGTCATGATCATGATCATACTTGTATTACCTAAGAGACTTGAGGCTTCTTAGAGCGTTGGACCTGTACCCCTCTTTTATGATGGTGAAAGATTCTTTGCTGAATGAAATAGTCATGTTGAATCATTTGAGGTTCTTAAGAATTGGGACAGAAGTTAAATCTATACCTTCATCTTTCTCAAACCTCTGGAATCTAGAAACTCTATGGGTTGAAAACAACTGATCAACCTGGGTACTGTTACCGGGTATTTGGGATCTTGTAAAGTTGCGAGTGTTGTGCATTGATGCTTGTTCTTTCCTTGATATGGATACAGATGAACCAATACTGATAGCAGAGCACTCAAAGTTAGAGAACTTGAGAGATTTAAGGATACTCGTGCTTTCTTTTTCGAAAGAAACAGAGGACATTTTCATAAGGTTCCCTAATCTTCAAAGTCTTGTATTTGATCTCAAGGAGACATGAGATTACTCAAAAGAGAGATATTGGTTCCCGAAATTGGATCACTTAACTGAACTAGATTACCTTAGAGCAGATTTTGAAAGTTCAAACAAAAATGACAGTGGTCCCTCTTTAGCGACAAATTGGTCGCGGGATTTTCATTTTCCTTCCAATTTGAAAATGTTGTTGTTGTGGGACTTTCCTCTGACATCTGATTCACTATCAACAATAGCGAGACTATCCAACCTTGAAGAGCTTTTCTTGTTAGAACAATCATCCAGGAGGAAGAATGGAACATGGGGGAGGAAGACACCTTTGTGAATCTCAAATATTTGGAGTTGTATGAAGTGACTCTGCTACGAGGGAGACTGGAGAGGAATCGTTTCCCGTGCTTGAGAAATTAAAAATGTGGGAATGTCGTAAGCTTGAGGAGATTCCGCCTAATTTTGGCGATATTTGTTCGTTGAAAATCATCATACTTGTAGAGAGCCCTCAACTTGAAGATTCTGCTAAGAAGATTAATCAATACGTTGAAGGTATGGGAGGGGACGAGCTTCAGGTCCTGGGCCGGAGTAATATCCCGTTTTTAAAGTAGCTCTTCAGCACCACAAGAACAGGTTCTTCTCTATTCTTTTGCACTGTGTTTGATGAAAGCTTAAGGTAATTAGGAAAATCATCAGGGTGTGTGTGTGTAAATTAGCGTAGTGGGATAACATTTTGTAACCACCATTGTGGGATGACATCGATCAATATTTCTATGACTTTTTATGTTTCTTTCTTCAGTTTGTTGTATTCCTACTTCTTCCACCTGATAAAGTTTCATTAGATCCTGAAAACAATGAAAGGAAGGGAAGGATAAGATACTTTGGAACAATCATGGAAAGAGGAAAAGAAAATGAAGGAGACCGAGAGAAGGAGGAAACAAACAACTCATCGGGCATTTCCAAATCCGACAGATATCTGAATCGAAAATGCCAGCAAACACAGAAAGAGCAAATCCAGTAGTAATCATGAAAACGGAGGCGGAACCGATCATGATGCAGGAAACAAATCAACTAGAGGAAAACAGAAGTGCGACGAATAGAGTAAAAATGGAGGTATCACATACTATGCTATTGCTTAGTAACTTTCATCAATAAATTATCATCTTAATCTTTTGTTTCGATCTCCTATTTCCTTTGCTAAATTTATCTTCAGTATCATAATGTGGACGAGTCTTGATGTTGAATATATGTATGTAGAGAGAGAAATGTTATATATGGTCAATTCTTTAGTGCGTCTGAAGTACAAATTTGACAATGTGCATTTACTTTGTAACTTAGCAAAGGAAAAAGCTATTTTGGTTAGCTAGACATGAGGAAATAATTGGCAGGAAGGTTCGGACAAGAATTATTCAACAACAGACAAGAATCTCATTAAAAATCTAATGCAGGAAGGTTTGGACAGGGATGAAGAACCTGTTGCTCAGAATTATTTAAGTGTGGCTAGATCAGCGAGGATATATCAGTCTGGCATCTTCCGAAATAGTCCAAGAGGAATCCACTATCTGTTTTACGTCAAGCTATAGTAATTTCCGATACCAGTTTTGGTTTAGTAGTTGCTTCAATAGACCTTTCTGTGAGGCAAGTAGCCAAGAAGAGTGTAACTTCCACAATGACCACGTGCAATTTTAGGTGGGCTTGATATTTATTTGTTTGAAGCAACAAGATTTAAAAGGGTCGTTTCTTGTTTTAAATAATATCACAAAAACCTACTCCATCTTCTTTCTTGCTTTTATTTTGTTCCATTTATTAATTCGCATCATTATTTCTAACTATCATCATAGAGTGTGTTACAAAATTTTATGCACATTTTATGCCTCGCTAGCTGATGGGCCACTGCTATGCCTTGCACTGCGACTTTGCTGCCACTGAACACCGGAGACTTCTACTGTAAGTCTCTCTTTGATACATACATGGATCTGCCGGCTCTCTGTTATTGGGAAAGAAGTGAAACAGAATGTCGGCAACCTCTCCACTATATGAAAGTTACCCAATATCACAACCTCAGCAGTGCTTGAGTAACTATATAGTTATAGGTTTTGTTTTCTTGAATATTTGGGTCTTCTGTTTTCTTCCTTATCGTATAAACTACCCTTTTTTTTTGTGTGCGCATGTGTAAATTAACATTGTAGGATAACATTTTGTCAATACCATTAAGTAAAGCATCTAGAACCCCCTAGAACTATGACCAAATTTTCTACGACACACTAATTTCACGGGGTCCTATTAACCCCTACACTAAATTTTAGTGTATTTTTGTCATCCTTTTTAGCTGATGTGACACCTTTTGTCAACTTTTTTAGTTGATATGACACTTTTGACATGGTGCCAAGTTAGCACAAAAGGGTGAAAAAAATACGATAAAATTGAGTTCAGGGTGGTAAGAGGACCTTTGAGAAGTTGGAGTGTGTCGTAGAAACTTCGACCATAGTTCGGGAGGGTACTGGATGCCCAACATCTTGAAAATGACTTTTTATATGTCTGACTACTGCAAAAATGTTTCCTTCTATGTCTTTTTATGTTTCTTTCTTGATTTTCTTGCAAACTTAATTCTTCCACCTGACAAAGTTTTATGCTTCAGTTACTTTGGAAAAATGGAGACAAGAGAGGAGGAAGCGAACAACTCATCGGTAAGTCATATATATGTCTAAAGAACTTTTAATCTGAAGCATAAATAATGAAAGTTTCTTTCTTTCCCACAAACATTCTATGTCCCCGTCAAAAGCAGAACCCTTCCTTGCTGCCCTCAGCTCCTCCTCCATGCTCAGTTTACCTCGTAGTAGGCGTGCCGCAGCTATGACTTGCACTGCGACTTTTCTGGCACCAAGGGCTGGGGACTTTAACTGTAAGTTTCTCTTTGAAACATCCATGGGGTTGCCAACTCTTTGCTATTGGGAAAGAAGTAAGTGAAACAGAATGTCGCAACCTCTCTACAATATGAAAGTTATCTTATATCTTTGTTTTTCTCAAGTTTATGTAAATCTTCCAAGAAATACATCATCACAAACATGTGAAAACTCTTCAGGTACTGAATTCATTGACAAATTCCAATTCAACAAGACGTGGGATCTCTGCCTACAAGGAGTTATAATTGTCATGCAGGCGGGTGGAATCAATCATTGATAAGCATCAAGCAAAAGATGCAGCTTTCCAATCAAAACAGAATACAATCTGGAAAAAGAAGTTCGATTTAAGTAGTGAAACTACCTGCTGCCGCAAAATTATGAAGGAAACAACTTCCATACTCTCTTTTCTTCTTGTCATGGTTACTCCTCAAGCGCGGAAACATACATGGAATTGCTGACTCTCTGCTATGATGGGAAAGAAGGAACTGAAACAAAAGGTTAGCGGCCTCTGCACTATATTGATATCCTATATCTCAGTTTTTTCAAGTTTCCGTAAATCTTTCAAGATAGACCATCATAACAAACATTAGAAAACTCTTCAGGCAATGAAGTTATCGAGAAATTCCAATGCAACAAGAAGTGGGATTTTCACGTGCAAAGAGTTTGAATTGTGATGCTGCATGGTGGAACTCACGTGCACCAAGAATCAGCCCTCGACAAGCATTTGGAGTTGAGATGCTTATGTATCTAATGATCAACTTGTTCGAATAGGTGCTGCTGTACGACATTTGTCCTCGTTTGCAACAGTAGTGTGTCATTAAAATTCCTCCCGTGTCTATTAATACATCAATTCAGGATATGCTATCTCAAACTTGAGACAAACTCGTTCAAGAAAGAATGTACTTGTATTAATGTAAATGGGAAAGATGCACTGTTGCACTCAAGCAAGAAATTTGAGTACTATCGCTCGTGCTTGTTGTGATAATATCTTTCTAAATGTGGCTTCTTTTCTGCAGGTGGCACCTTTAAGTCCATTAAGCGCATAGGATTGATGAGCTGAACGAAGAGGATAAGTTCGTTTCCAAGTTTGTTATCGAGCTGCTAATCTTGCTTCTTAATTTTCTGTGAAGCAACAGACGATTGAGAAGCTCGTTAGAAATGCAATCACCTAGAGGGATTGGATCACAAAGTCTAATGCAGGAAGGTTCGGATGGGGATGAAGAATCAGTTTCTCGGAGTTATTGAAATGTGGTTAGAGCAGCGTGGATATATCACCATGGCATCTTCCTAAATTGCCAAAGAGGAATCCACTATCCTTCTTTACGTACAGCAAAACATATGGAGAAATCCCTGATATGACAGTAAAAGCAAGATGTGCTGTCCTTCGGTAGGGCTAGTTGCCAAGAAAGGTGCATCTAACAAAGAGCAAGATCATCAAATTGGTGAAAGTCTCAACTGAACAATTTGTGAATATTAAAAGAAATTGAGTAGATGAGCATTTGTTTTCCCCCCTCATTTTCAACATTTTACTTGTATAAAGATTGGCTGGATTTTATTTTATTTTTCTAAAAGATAAAGTGAGGGATTTTTGGGCGAAACTTCTTTGGCATTTTCTTGATGACCTATTAAATAAATTGTGTTGCTTTGGAGGGGCAGGCAAAGCCTTTTTTTTAAGGTCAAAGAATAGTGGATTTTTTATAGCTTTTGGTGGATTGATGGGAGGGGGGTGCGGGATCTGGCTTTATTTTGGGTGGAACTTCTTGAGAGGGCCCCTGATGACCTATTATTTCTTTGGAGGGGCGGAAAAAGCTTTTTTTTAGATCAAATGAGCAAAATAATAGGAATTGCAAATTTCGGTGGGTGTTAGCCCATGGATTGATTGGCGGTGTGGGCTCCAGTTTTATTTTCGGGTAAAACTTCTCAGGTAGTTCCTTAACTGTCGATTAAATGGATCATGTTGCTTTGGAGGGACGGGAGGAGCATTTTTTTAGGTCAAATGAGCGAAACAACAAGAATTGCTAATTTTTCACGACTTTAGGTGGATATTAGCCTATGAATTAATGGGGGTGTGGGCTCCGGCATTATTTTTGGATTAAATTTCTTGGGCGGATCCCTGACGACATATTAAGTGGATTGTATTACTTTAGAGGTCAAATGAGCGAAACGACAGGAATTGTAGATTATAGATAGATATAGATTAGGGAAAAGGCTCAAATATGCCACTGAACTATCAGAAATGACTCATTTATGTCATCCGTTAAAAGTTGGGCTCATTTATGCCATCACCATTACAAAACTGGCTCATCCATGCCATTACTTTCTAACAGTCGGTTTTTAAAAACAGTCTTGTCACGTGACAGCTTATTAGAGGGCCACATCATTTTTAATTTTATTTTTTATTTTTTTAAAATAAAATTAATTTTCTTTTTAATTTTTTTTGATCCATTAAGAAGAATCCACCCAATTTTTTGATCCATTAAAAATCAATTTGATCTATGCTTTTAAAATTTAATTAATTTTTCATGATCAAATAAATATTTAAAGATTTTTTTTTTTAAATCTACTACTAAAATTTATAACCAAACACAATTCTAATTAAGCATATAGTATATCTTAGCATACATGAAATATTTTGTCAGCCGAATGTAAGTAACTTTTTAGATTTTTATTTTTTTATTAAGCATAGAATGACATCATCAGCATCAGGGGTGACTCAAGCAAATTTTTGGCTTAAGGCAAAAATCAAAAAGAGGCCTTGCTCTTTATTTTTTTATGTAAAATTTTTCTTTTTTCTATAAATAGTATTTACTATATTTCTTAAAATTTGTACTTTGTTATTACTAAACAAAAATAGGCCCCTCAAATTTTGGAGTCTTAGGCGGCCACCTTTTCTCCTAAAGGGTTGAGCCGCCCCTAATCAGCATTCACCATTTGTACGTAACACTTTATGCATCATCATTTATCATTGCAAAAACAGGAAGGCGACAACATGACAACATATATAGTATGCGTAGAGTTGGCAAAATGAGAAGGTAACTATTAATAATATAATAATAATATTTGATGTTTATATATCCCTTCAGTTTCAACTGAAAAATGATAAAAGCTTTAGTTAACGTGAATATTTTAAAAAAATAAAAAAATAAAGTGATAAAAAGCGTGGAGTGTATACTCTCTCCGTTCCCTTTTAGTTACTCGCCAGTCAATTAAAATAACTATTTTATTATAATATATTTATTAAATGATGTTTACTATTGTATTTGAAATTAATTTGAAGAAAAAAATAATTAATATTAAAGGTAAAATATGAAAACAATCTTAATATGTCAAAAATGACAAAAAAACGAATCGAACGAGAATGTTTTAAGAATATATTCATGAAAAATTACTCGAATTTTAAAAGCATAGATCAAACTAATTTTCAATGGATCAAAAAGTTGTGTGCATTCTTTTTAATGGATCAAAAAAAATTATTTTTTTAAAAAAAAAAATAAAAAAAATAAAAAATGACATGGCCCTCCAATAAGGTGCCACGTGGCAAGACTGTTTTTAAAAATCGGCTGTTAAAAAGTAATGGCATGGATGAGCCGGTTTTGTAACGGCGATGATATAAATGAGCCCAACTTTTAACGGATGACATAAATGAGCCATTCTGATAGTTCAGTGGCATATTTGAGTCTTTTTTCATTTTTTAATACATGATTTTTGGGTAACACTGAGATTATTTTCTCCACTTACCAACTAACACAAGAGACCATTTGGTCTTTTTATAAACATTACTCTCGGTTTGATATGTGATTTTCTTCATTATTGATAGATGGACATTTGTCTTTTTCTTCATCATTTTCAACGATGGTTTATTAGATTACAATTTACAGGTCACATATTGTAAAGATAAGAGACAGTGCAAGTAATTTTCACTATTGATTAAGATGGCCAACATGATTAAAAAAAGACTTGACAGGTCAATAAATTGTATTTATTAAAATATTTCATTCTTCTTTCTTTCTTCCTTTCTTTCTGTTGGTGGCCTTTCAAGTTCATCTTTAGCCAACTTGTCATGAGCATCTAAAAGAACTCACACAAAGTAGAAGCCCTTCAACTGCAAAACTATACTACTCTGACAAGATTTCTTTTGATCCAATAGCTTACTCTCTTTGCCGGGGTTTGTTCTATTGCTAAACTCCAGATTGGGAAAAGGTAAGATCATGTTCAAAGTCTCTTCTTTTCTAATTTACTCTATGTTCTACCAGGGATTTCATTTTTCATTACGACTCAAAGATATAATAGAAATATTTTCTTTTGATAGTATTTCATTTTTCTTTCTTTCTTGCTGTTGTTGTCCTTTCATGTTCATCTTTAGCCAACTTGTCATGAGCATCTAAAAAAACTCACACAAAGCAGCAGAATTACACATTTTATTTGTAAAAGTAGTAGCCTTTTGTAGTACTTCAATTTTTCTGTTGTTGGCCTTTCAACTGCACTTTCTTTAGCAGATAAAATTTCTTTTGATCCAATAGCTTACCCTCTTTGCCGTTGTTTCTAAAGCAAGGGATTGGTTCTATTGCTAAACTTCAGATTGGGAAAAGGTAAGATAATGTTCAAAGTCTCTTCTTTTTTCTAGTTTTCTCCATCTTCTACCAGGAATTTCATTTTTCGTTACGACTCAAAGATTTAATATCCATTTAGATTTGTTAAAAGTGACAAGTCAATGAATTGTATTTTAATAATATTGGAATTCTAAATAGATCTAGCTATTTGATTCGTCTTTTTGTTGTTCGCTTTTCCACTAGTTCTTCATCCTATTACATTAACCTGTCCCACAGAAATATGTCAAAAGGTATGACAATGATGAAAGAATCCTAATGAGTGGTCTCGGGATGTGGTGGGATGAATGAGAATTCACACTTTAATTTGACTTTGGTGAATGAATGCAATGGTTTGCCTAGAGGATTGTGGATCGTTAGATGTCAGTCCTAGCTTCAGAATTCGTGGTTGTGACACGATCCCCACCATAATCATTAGGTTAATAGTATATATATAACTCAGCACAAGTCTAAGTCATCTTATAATAGTTATTAGTTAAATTTAACAATCACAAGTTCAGAATTTATTGTAAGTAGTTTTACCATGTATTTTCTGAAGATGCTGCTCCGTGACCTCCTGAAAACAACTTTAACAGTTACTCCGAGACATCGCCAACAGGTTCTTATATCAACAGGTTCTGATTGTTGTAGTAGAAATTTGCTATGTTAAAAGATGTGTTGAAGTATTGAGTTATTTGCTGTTATTTTTCTTTTTAGTTTAGTAATTTTATTTCTGAAATTTAGTTTTCTAAGTTGATATAGAATAGGATTTATTAGTATCCTAGTTGAAAGTAGAATAGGATTTTATTAGTTTCCTAGTTAGAAATAGAATAGGATTCTTTTGTCTATTTATATTCTCAGATGTTGATGATTAAATAAGAAGAATATTTTTTTATCCTCAAACGTTTTCTTCTTCTCTGTGTTCCGTAGAACAACAATTAGTATCAAGGGCCAATTTCTTGAGGGATCTGTGAGAGAGAAGACCCCAAAAATAACCCTGCGTAAAAGTCAATATTGTTATGGCTTTCAATAATTTTTCAATTCCTTCACCCCCAATTTTTTCTGGTGAGAATTATCCAATTTGGGCTATCAAGATGAGAACATACTTGCGAGCATATGATTTGCGGAAAGTGGTAGAGGTTGGAGGAGAGGTCAATCCTTTCCCAGATAATCCAACAATGGCGCAAATAAAGAATCACAGAGAAGAGGTTGCAAAAACTTTAAAGCTCTCTCTTGCATACAATCAGCACTTTCGGAAGTAATTTTCGCTAGAGTTATGGCGAGTGAGACTGTAAAGGAGGCTAGGGACAAGTTGAAAGAACAATTTCACGGAAGTGACAAGATTAGACAAATAAAAGTGATAAATCTGAGAAGAGAGTTTGAAATTCTCAGAATGAATGATTCAGAAACTATTGAAGAATTCTCCAACAAGTTGATGAAGGTTGTAAACCAATCAGACTTAAGGGAGAAGAGCTTACAGATTCAAGAATCGTGGAAAAGATTCTTGTGAGTTTGCCGGAAAGATTTGAAGCAAAGATCTCCTCACTCGAAGATTCGAAGGATCTCACAAAATTGTCACCTTAAAAACTTATACATGCTCTTTAAGCTCAAGAGCAAAGAAGATCGTTGAGGCTAGAAGAAGCTACCGAAAATGCTCTTCAAGTCAAGTTCAGAGGGAAGATGCAGATGTACGAAGAAGGTAAAATCCCAGAAACTTCTACTAATTCTACTAGAAATAATCAAGGCCATTCTCGCAATGGAGTCAAGAAAAGAGAAAATTTTCCTCCATGCAAGTATTGCAAAAAAAACAATCATAAAGAGGATGATTGTTGCTTTAAGGTGAAGAAACCACTTCTCCAATGTAGATATTGCAATAAGCTTGTACATATTGAAAGGTTTTGCAGAGTGAAGAAGGAGAACAACCAATAAACTCAAAAAGCCAACGTTTCGAAAGTTGAAGAACAGGAGGAGTTTGTGTTTACGGCAATGGCAATAACAAGATCTAACGATGAAAACACATAGTTTCTGAATAATGGTTGCACTCAACACATGACCAGCAAACGAGAATATTTTACGAAGTTGGAATCTGCAAAAGGTAGTGTCAAGTTGGCCGATAAAACCACGTTGGAGATTGTTGTTAAAGGAACTGTGGCACTTGAAGCTCCTAAAGGTACTAAATTTATTCAAGATGTTTTGTTGGTACCTGATCTCGACCAAAATCTTTTGAGTGTTGGACACATGCTAGAAAAAATTATATGTTACTGTTCAAAGACAAAAAAATGTGTTATTTCTGATTCTAGCGGCCAAGAAGTGATTACAGTTGAAATGATAAAAAGAAGTTTTCCTTTGAATTGGAACTCAAATTCTGAGCAAGTTTGTCGAAGTAGTCAATGTGACCAGGTTGTTGTGACCACCAAGCACAATGATGACGATTTTATTTTTTATTCTGGAAAAATTGAGAACGTTGAAATCGAACAAATCACTTCTCAAGAAAATCCTCAAAAGCTTCAAAACAATAATGAGGCTATAACTAAGGTAAACCACATAATGTAGCTAGGACCACAACGGGATCTCCAGACTCTGGCAATAACAATAATTCCAATTCAAACCTCACATTTCATGAAGATCAGAATGACGGAGATGATGTGATGGATGATTGCGATGATGTGTCAAACTATGCTGAACGGTACAAATGCAAAAACTGCAAGGAGAAAATAAGAGCTTGGAAGATGTTCATTATGAATAACTGTGAGGAGCTTATGCCCGAGTACCTTAGATTTGTGAAGGGTGTTGTGGACTCTGATTATTTGTCTCTCAACATCTCTCGTAAGATTCTACAAAAGAACAAGATTCTCAAGGTGATTAGGAATAACCTTGTGAAATGTTTTGAGATGTTCAATGAAATTGCTGAGAACAAGGAGGGATTAAAGCTCGATGATATATTTACCAAATCTCTTCCAAAAGAAACTCTTCGTGAACAACTTGGAGTTACCAGAAAACAACTCAAGGAGGAGTGTTGAAGTATTGAGTTATTTGCTGTTATTTTTCTTTTTAGTTTAGTAATTTTATTTCTGAAATTCAGTTTTCTAAGTTGATATAGAATAGGATTTATTAGTATCCTAGTTGAAGGTAGAATAGGATTTTATTAGTTTCCTAGTTAGAAATAGAATAGGATTCTTTTGTCTATTTATATTCTCATATGTGGATGATTAAATAAGAAGAATATTTTTTTATCCTCAAACGTTTTCTTCTTCTCTGTGTTCCGTAGAACAACAAGATGTCTACAATGTTTTAATATAATCCATATCACTTGTATAATAAATAGCTTACTTGTCTATCTTATATCAGGTATTTCATTTTTTCATTACAACTCAATATAACAGAAAGATGTTTCTTTTTATTTTATTGAAATTATCTCATAAAGATACTTCTAAGCAGTTTTGATTTGTTAAAAACACATGATTTTCACAGCATGCTTGATTTTCTTCTAGTTCGTAAAACTCTATGATGATTATAGCATTTTTCACTATCTTCCTCCAGGATTTCTATTTCTCTGTAATTTTATTCTCCTGATAAACTTTTAATATATCAGACCCTAGGAATTTAAAAGAAGAGAACTTCAAAGACACCTACAGTCATGGAAAATGAAGGAGAAAGAAAAAACAACTTTGTGGTAAGTCATACTCGCTCCGTTCCTAAATAATTGTTGTTTCATTTTGGGTAAACCCTTAAGAAAATATTCATTCCTAGAAAACAAACATGTTTTTACTAACTATTTGTTTGGCAGGTATCATTTTCTGCTCTTCGCAAGGACATTGTCAATGTTCTGGATTTCATGGAGAGGTTAAAGAATGAAGAAGACCAAAATGCTGTCGACATAGCGGATCAAATTGAAGAGCTGAAATCGGTGCTGGCATTTATTTGTACGTACATCCAGCTTCCTTATTCTGATTTGGAAGAGTTTGAAGATATAATGAGTGCTGCAAGACAATGGGTTGAGAATTTGCTTCGACCAATTTTGGATGATGTTGACAGTAACGTCGGGTGTAAATACACAATTGATCATGTTCTCCCTAGCCTCATGGATAATATAGATGATTGCATCAGCTCGTGTCATCATTCTACATCAAGTGCCATGATGACTGAAGAGCAGTTGAACTTCCTGCTCCAGAATCTCCATCATCGATGCAAGTATCGTGCTGAACAGATTTTTCCATTAGATACTCAGTATGAGATTCTTCAGAATGTGTCTGTCAACATGAAAGATTTCCATGGGTTGATAGTGAATGGTTACATTGAGCACGAGATTGTTCAATATGTTTTGCCTCAGTTTCAACTCTTGGCTGAGAGAGTTGGAATCTTCCTATGGCATGATCGACTTGATAGAGACTCTCGACTATTCAAGCTAGCACATCTACTCATGAAGATCATTCCAATTGAACTGGAGGTTATGCACATATGTTATACAAATTTGAAAGCTTCACCATCAGCGGAAGTTGGATGCTTCATCAAGCAGCTCCTAGAAACCTCTCCAGACAACCTTGGAGAATATCTGATTCATCTACGAGAGCACATGGTAACTGTTATTACCGCAAGCACTTCAGGGGCTCGAAATATTCATATCATGATAGAGTTCCTATTAATTATTCTTACGGATATGCCCAAGGACTTTATTCATCATGACAAATTATTTGATCTTTTGGCACGTGTTGGAGCACTTATCATGAAGGTATCAACTCTCGTTCATGACTTAGAAGAAAAATCAAGGAATGAAGAGAGTACCGATGAAACAAGTCGTGCGAATCTAGACTTGCTGAAAAATATTGAACTCCTCATGGAAGATCTCAAACATAGTTATCTGAAAGCCCCGGACTCATATCAATGGAGCTTCCCCATGAATGATGGACCACTCTTCATGCATCTGCTACACATACACTTAAAAGATTTGCTAGATTCCCATGCCTATTCAGTTGCATTGATAAAGGAAGAAATTTGGCTGGTGAAAGAAGACTTAGAATTCATAAGATCTTTTATCGCGAGCATTGATGAAGAATTGTGTAAAGATCTTTGGGCCCGTGTTCTAGATGTGGCATATGAGGCAAAAGATATCATTGATTCAATCATCGTAAGAGATAATGGTGTCTTAAATCTTATTTTCTCACTCCCCGTCACCATACAAAAGGTCAGGCTTATCAAAGAAGATGTCACCAATTTACTTGAGAAGATTCCCAAGAACAGGAGCCGCAATGCTGTAAACTCTCCAAAGAATCCAGTTGAAAGCAAGTCATTCACAGGTGGTAAAGTAATTGTAGGCTTTAAGGAGGAGACAAACTGGTTGATTAGTAAGCTCACCAGTGGACCAAAAGATCTAGATGTCATTTCAATAACTGGTATGCCCGGTTCGGGAAAAACTACTTTGGTATACAAAGTATACAATGATGACTCAGTTTGTAGTCATTTCGACCTTCGTGCATGGTGCACAGTCGACCAAGAATATGAAGAGAAGAGTTTGTTGGTGAAACTTTTTAATCAAGTTACCGGCTCGGATTTGAAGTTCAGTGAGGATATTGATGTCGCTGACATGCTGCGGAGACAATTGTATGGAAAGAGGTACCTAATTGTGTTAGATGACGTGTGGGATACTTCTACATGGGATGATTTAACAAAAACTTTCCCTGAAGTTAAGAAAGGAAGTAGAATTGTCTTGACGACTCGACTAAAGGAAGTGGCTTTTCACGGAAAGGGCAACACTGATCCACTTAACCTTCGATTGCTAAGACTAGAAGAAAGTTGGGAGTTATTACAGAAAAGGGCATTTGGAAACGAGTGTTGCCCTGATGAACTGTTGGAAGTTGGAAAAGAAATAGTCCAAAATTGTAAGGGACTTCCTTTGGTTGTTGATCTGATTGCTGGAGTCATTGCAGGTTTGGAAAAGAAAAGGGCTGTGTGGCTTGAAGTTCAAAATAATTTGAATTCCTTTATTTTGAATAGTGAAGTGGATGTGATGAAGGTTATTGAATTAAGTTATGACCATTTACCTCATCACATGAAGCCCTGCTTTCTCTACCTTGCATCTTTTCCAAAGGACTCGAAAATCAGCAGAGATAAGTTGAAAATGTTTTGGCGTGCTGAAGGTCTTGTTGAACAGATAGAGATTATGAGTTTGGAAGAAGTGATGGAAATTTATTTGGAGAATTTAATTTCCAGTAGCTTGGTAACTTCTTTAAATGAAATAGGTGATTTCCCGACTTGCCAGATTCATGATCTTGTGCATGACTTTTGTTTGATAAAAGCAAGAGCGGAAAACTTGTTTGGCAAGATTAGTTCAAGTGATCCATCTTTTTCTTCTTCAGATTTGATGCCACGTATAGTGACCATTAATTATGATAAGGAGCACTTTGGGCCTAATAATTTCGTCCTGCTCGATTCAAAAATGGAAAGGCATTCTAGTAAACACCTATATTCTTTGTTGATAAGTGGAGACAAGATGAAAGATCGTCTTTCTGATACATGTCACCTAAGAGACTTGAGGCTTCTTCGAGTGTTGTTACTGTATCCCTCTTTTATGATGGTAAAAGATTCTTTGCTGAATGAAATATGCATGTTGAATCATTTGAGGTTCTTAAGAATTGGGACAGAAGTTAAATCGTTGCCTTCATCTTTCTCAAACCTCTGGAATCTAGAAACCCTATGGGTTGATAACGAAGAATCAACCTGGGTACTATTACCGAGAATTTGGGATCTTGTAAAATTGCGAGTGCTTTCCATTAAGGCTTGTTCTTTCTTTGATATGGATACAAATGAACCAATACTAATAGCAGAGGACTCAAATCTAGAGAAATTGAGAGTATTAGAGAGCCTCGTGCTTTCCTATTCGAAAGAAACGGAGGATATTTTCATAAGGTTCCCCAATCTTCAAAGGCTTAGATTTGTTCTACAGGAATCATGGGATTATTCAACAGAGCGATATTGGTTCCCAAAATTGGATTACCTAACTGAACTAGAACTCCTCATTGTAAGCTTTAAAAGTTCAAACACAAATGACAGAGTGCCCTCTATAGAGACAGATTGGTCGTGGGATTTTCATTTTCCTTCCAATTTGAAAATATTGTCGTTGTGGGACTTTCCTCTGACATCTAATTCACTATCAACAATAGCGAGACTGCCCAACCTTGAAGAGTTGTTCCTTTCTAGTACAATCATGCAGGAGGAAGAATGGAACATGGGGGAGGAAGATACCTTTGTGAATCTTAAATATTTGGAGTTGGAAGAAGTGACTCTTGCTAAGTGGGAGTTTGGAGAGGAATCCTTTCCCGTGCTTGAGAAATTACTACTGTTGGGATGTCATAAGCTTACAAAGATTCCACCTAATTTTGGGGATATTGGTTCATTAAAAATTATCCAACTTGACGAGAGCCCTCAACTTGAAGATTCAGCTCTGGAGATTAAACAATATGTTGAAGATATCAGGGGAGAAGACAAGCTTCAGATCCTTGGCCCGAATAATATCCCGTTATCTAAGACAGGTTCTTCTCTATTATTTTGCTGCTTAGAAACCAAATTTACACGTGTTGTTTACAATGTGTTTGATGAATTCTCAACCGAACTTCTTGTGAACGTTAAGTAGAAATGAGTATATGATGTGATCCCGTTTCATCACAATAAGCTTTAAACTGCAAGCAGATATTGGGTTGGGGTGGATCCAAACAAGTTAAGACTATAATGTATATAAAAAACGATAATGCGCAGATATTTATTTAGTGGATTTTCTTTAATGCATATACAGTGGCTAAGCCAAAGCTATTGGGTTTGATATCTTGATATTGTGAGAAAGTAATGGAAAATCAGAAGGGCTTGCATTCTTGAATATTTGGGTCTTCTGTTTTCTTCTTTTTGTGTGAGTGTACATTAACGTTCTGGGATAATGTTTTGTAAACACCAATTTGATGCTTGACCCTGATCAATATCTCAAAAATGACATTTTATTCATCAGATCCTGAGAATTTGAAAGGAAGGGAAGGAGAAGTTACTTTGGTAGAATGAAGAAAATGAAGGAGAAATAAAGGAGGAGGAAACAAACAACTCATCGGTACGTCATACAATAGTCATCCATATTAAATTTTATACATATGTTTAATGAATTGTTATTCAAAAGTTCATAATCTGAAGCATAAATAATAAAAGTTTCATTCATTCTGTCCTTGTCAAAAAAGCAGAACCCTTCCCTGCTTGCCCGAGCTCCTTGTTGGCGTGCTGCTGCTATGCCAAGCACTGCAAGTTTGCCACTACTGAACATCAGCGACGTCAATGGGAAATCTCTCTTTGAAACATACATGGGATTGTTGACTTTAATATGATGAGCAACAATGAAGTCAAACAAAAGGTAATCGGCAAACTCTATACCACATGCAAGTTATGCTATATCTCAGTTTTCGTATATCTTTCAAGAAATACCATAATCACAAACAGTGAGAAATCTCTGCAGATAATAAGGTTACCAAGAAAGTCCAATGCAATAGGGAGAGCAAAAAGCTTGAATTGTGTTGCAGGTTTGTGGAATTTAAGTCTCCAAGAATCAGCCACCAATAAGCATTTGGTGTTGTGGGGCTGCTGTTTCTAATGATCAAGATGTTCAAATTGGTTCAACAGTAAGTGTTGTTCCTAAAGAAGTTTTAGAAAAAATTGGTGCATATTTGCCTCCTGTTTCTTAGAAAAAGAAGTTTAATTTTAGTACCATTAGGTAAATAGCTATAACCTCCTTCTTTGATAGATTCTTATTTGAATATCTTATACAGGCTCAACATGGCTATCGGCCTCCTTCACTGATGAGCACGCTTCTCCTGTTCCTTTGTCAAGAATCCTCAAGGCCTCCATTGTTTATTCTCACAATTTGATGCCAAAGTTGAAGCCATAAGGCCATTATTAGAAGTATTGAATCTTTCCGGGGTAATGGAGGTTCTAGGTTTCGTCCTAGTTAATTCTTTTCCGATTTTGGCTTCTAACCGTGTCTTCTTTTCTGCAGATGGCACCTTTAAGTCTATTACCGAAGAGAAGTCTGTTATCTAGCTGCAACTCAATTAGAAATGAAGAAATTTTTACTCAGATACACATCATGGAAACTATCACCTTAGAGGGATTGCATCACAAAGACTAATGCAGGATGATTCTGATGGAGATGAAGAATCTATCGCTCGGAGTTACTCAAGTGGTTAGAGTAGTGCAGATATATAACCCTAGCACATGCTTAAATCATCCAAGAGGAATCCGATATCCGTTTTATGTCAAATAATACGTGGAGGAACTCTCGATAACCAATAAAAGCAATTACGTGCATGAATGAACATTTGAAAGGATAATTTTCGTTTGGAATTTTGAACATTAATAGACATTTTTAGTAGAATAGTGATACAGATACATTGGTTCATGCTTTTGCTTTTGTTACAGTAGTTCAGAAGCATAGCGCAACATCAAGTTAAAATGATAGTAATTGAGTTCATAATCAAATGCGAATAGTTATTTAGTCGACATCTTAATACGTATAAAGTATCTGGAGAAAAGCTACTAGATTCAGGTGAAGCCATAGATTACGCTGTAGATTTGCCTTTGGTAGTCCAAACCTAATGTGTCTGAAGTCCCATCGTTTGTGGTCAAAGCAATCGTTTAAGCCTCAAACATTCAACCAACTTAGAACAAAATCCCACTTTGAACGGAAATAAGTGTTTGTTTATCAAACTGACTCGTAGTAGAACACTAAAATAAGTAAATAACTTCTAAAAGTTGGAAAATGGAATTCCAGTACTCAAATGAATGAGGGTTTACGTAAATCATCAAAGAGATTACAACTAAATTTCAACCATACATGACCAGAAGTGCATTACAACACCATTTCACCATAAGAACAAGTCACTACAGAAAATTAAACTGATACATAATGATACAAAATAGGATACACAGTTGAACATGCATCCTCCCACCCAAAAAATACATAGTAGTCCTCAGTGGTACAGCACAACATGAAGATTTTAAACTCATTATTTGTGACTAATTTCTGCGAAGTCGCTCAACAATGGGTAAAATCGATAGCTCACTAGCTTCAACCCCACCATAACCAGCACTGCAAACTCACAATGCAAGGAGAAAGATTAACACAGAATTGATGGTTCAATGCTGCATCTTCAGCAATTATCCAAACAAACCAGGAGTGTCGAACCTGTTGTTGATGATTGAGTTAATTGATTGATTAGTTAGTCGGTTGTTAGTTGTTAGTGGAGATGGCATAGTTCTAGAACAAAGTTAACTTCCCTTACAACTCAGCCTAAAAAAGGCTGAATATGCACCTCATTGTAACCACTTGAAAACAGTTATAAAATCCTCTGATTGTTCTCTCTTCCTTCTTCGAAGCTCCACTAATGGAGTCCTAGCTGCGCTAGTTTTTCACATGGTATCAGAGCAATCGATACTGGTTGACTCTACGATGCATTTTAGTTGAATTTTTGAGCTTTCAAGCTGAGATCTATCAGCTGAATTGAAAGAAATAATGGAGCCAAAAATTGATCAAAACGATCCTCTGAACATTGGAGGCTCGGATGTTACAGGAGCTGTATTGATTCCAATCAAATTGATAGGATCTGGGAACTATGGAGTTTGGAGTAACTCCATGAAAATTGCATTATTCAGCAAAAGAAAATATGGCTTTGTTACTGGGACGTGTACAAAGGAATCATGTCGGGACGATTTGCACGAGCAACAAGAGACATACTATCATACAGTAAGTGAGGAGCTCCTCAATGGAATATTGTATGCTACGAATGCATCTACAGTGTGGGCTGATTTGAAGGAGAGGTTTGACAAGGTCAATCATATTAATAGAACTTTATTGAAAGAAAGAAAGGCTAAGGTTTACCATTTAATCTGAAAAGCATACATAACTGACTAAACCAAAAGTAGGCTATATATACATAGCCAATAACCTAAAGGTCCATAAACTAAAGGCCCAATAACATATGGGCTAACATCCCCCCTCAAACTCACAATGCAACAGCAATAAGCATTGAGAGTTTGTCACACAAAAAACGAAATCGAGACGCCGACTGAGCCTTCGTAAAAAGGTCAGCAATCTGCAAAGACGATGGAACAAAAGGAAGCGATATGGTCCCGAGCTGCAAATGATGACGGGTGAAGTGACAATCAATCTCAATGTGCTTCGTACGCTCATGGAAGACAGAATTCTTTGCAATTTGTACCGCACTTTTGTTATCACAATGCAGGGGAGTAGGCATAGAAATGTGAACCCCCATATCTGCAAGAAGACAACGTAACCAAATAATCTCACATGTAGTCACAGCCATGGCACGATACTCAGCCTCCGTGGAAGATCTAGAGACAACATCTTGTTTCTTGCTCTTCCACGAGATTAAAGAGTCTCCAAGAAACACACAAAAACCAGTGGTGGATTTACGATCATTGCGATCTCCATCCCAATCAGCATCACTATAGGCTCGCAACTCGAGAGATGACGTCGAGGGAAACAAGAGATTCTGAAACTGAGTGCCACGAAGATACCTTAGAATACGAAGTACAGCTCCCCAGTGCACAGAAGTAGGAGCAGTAACAAACTGGCTAACAACATGAACTGCATGTGTTATATCTGGACGAGTAACCGTAAGATAAACCAAACTACCCACAATAGTCCGATAAAGACTCGGATCTGATAATGGAACACCATCACTAGGAGAGTAACGTGCATTGGTTTCAAGGGGAGTATCTACAGTCCTGTTGTCAGAAAGACGCGCCCGTGTAAACAAGTCAGATATATACTTAGTCTGAGAAAGAAGATACCCTTTCTTAGACTGAGCCACCTCAATACCCAGAAAATAACGCAGCAAGCCCAAGTCCTTCATTGCAAATCGATGAGCCAAATCATGCTTCAATAACTCAATACCACTATGATCATCACCAGTAATAATCATATCATCTACATATAAGGACAATAGAATTCGCCCTGCACTTGTATATCTAACAAACAATGCTGAATCATGGTTACTCGGGACAAATCCAAGGGAAGTAATAACAGTGGAGAATTTCTCAAACCAAGCACGAGGGGCTTGTTTGAGACCATATAAAGCTTTTCGAAGCCGACAAACTTCACCTGGCTGGTGGTCAATACCTGGGGGAGGAGTCATATAAACTTTCTCGTGGAGATCACCGTTCAGAAAAGCATTCTTGACATCCATCTAAAATATCTTCCACTGTCGAACGGATGCAACAGCAATCATAGTGCGAACAGTCGTCATCTTTGCTACGGGGGAAAAAGTCTCCTCATAATCCATACCATATTGTTGTGAGTACCCTTTTGCCACAAGTCTCGCCTTGTATCGCTCAACAGACCCATCAGATTTTGTTTTTATCTTATACACCCATCGACAACCAACCGCATGCTTACCAGGTGGGAGAGTAACCAAATCCCATGTATGTGTATGATGAAGAGCAGCAAGTTCCTCAGCCATAGCATTCTGCCAAAGAGGATCAGACACAGCCTCTCTATACGACTCAGGTTCAGACAAATGATGTATGTTTGCAATAAAGGAAGCAAATGAGGCTGAATATGTAGAATAGGAAAAATCTGGCAGTTTGGTGGACTTACAAGGTCGAGTAGACCGCCTCAGAGGTGGTGGGTCTCCAGTCTCAACAGTCGAAGGAGCAGACTCAGGCACAGGCGAGGCTGAAGCACTATCAGGTGGCACACCAGATTGCATGGATGAGTCCGGAACTGGAACCTCTATGTCAATCCCAAAGGGATCAATAAGCCGAATATCTGACTTTGTCACATCATGGGTTTTAGCTGGAATGGAATAAAAAGGAATATGTTCCAAAAAAGTGACATGTCGTGAAACATATAATTTCTGACTTACAGGATCATAGCAACGATATCCTTTTTGTCCAATACCATACCCCAAAAACACACATATAGCTGATTTTGACCCTAACTTATTTCGTTCAACATGAGGACGAAGAACAAAGCAAGTACATCCAAAAACTCGTAATGCAGAATAATTCGGCGGGTGACCATATAGTTTCTCAAACGGAGACATCCCTGAAGTCAATGCAGTAGGAATACGATTAATCACATATACAGCAGTTAGGACTGCTTCTCCCCAAAAAATACTAGGAACCTCTGCAGACAAAAGTAAAGAGCGTGCTGTCTCAACAATATGACGATGTTTTCTTTCTGCCAGACCGTTCTGCTCAGGAGTGTCGGTACAAGATGACTGGTGTATGGTACCATCAGAGGCAAGTAACTGAGTGAAGTCATTAGAGGTATATTCACCCCCTAAGTCACACCTGAAACACTTTATCACAGCCGAATGTTGTGTTTTAACAAGGGCTCTAAAGTTGTTGTAAATGCCAAAGAAATCAGATCTGCGTTTCATAAGATACACCCAGGTATAACGAGTATAGTCATCTATAAACGAAACATAATAGGTCGATCCACCCTTAGTGGAAACTGGCGCTGGTCCCCATACATCAGAATGAATAATATCAAAAGGAGCAACAGAATAAGACACACTTTTATTAAACGGTAAGGCAGAAAATTTTGCCAGTTTACAACCACTACAATCTGAAATATCACTAGTGTTCACATGACCCAAAGCACCACTAGAGACCAAAAAACGTAAACGTGAAACTGACACATGTCCTAATCTGGAATGCCAAAGATAAAACGGAGAAGACAAAGGACTCAAACGAAAAGAAGATAAATCTATGCTAGAGGCAGCAACTGCAGACACTTTGAGATTCTCCAAGACATAGAGTTCCCCCAACCTACGGCCGGTCCCAATCACCCTCTGAGTGTGTTGGTCCTGTATAACACAAACAGATTCAGAAAAAAAACACCCAATTACCAGCCTTACACAACTGACTGACCGAAACAAGATTTAAAGCAAGTTTGGGAATGTAATAAACATCAGAGAGGACAATGTGAGGGGTAGTAACAGAACCAACACCCTCGACTGACATAGGTACAGCACTCGCGGACATAACAGAAATTGGTGAAATGGGTGACAAAAAACCAAACGATGACAAATGAGGGGACATGTGATGAGACGCACCAGAATCCAATATCCACAAGGAGGAAGGAATACCTGAGGTACTAGAAGAAACTGAACCCGAATGAGACATAGATGCTGACATGGCCGTAGGATTAGAAACGAAGAACTGTCTGAACTGTTCGAAAACCTGGGGATCCAACGCAGAAGGTGGCATAGTGCTAACAGACTCAACATCTACAGATGGTGCAGCAGCAGCGAACTGTGGAGGACGAGATGACCATGGAGGAGCACCAGAGGAGCGTGACGGAGACTTTTGCTGCCCATATTTCTGTTGCTGCCCAGATTGAGGCTGTTTGACCTTGTTAAGTAACAACGGACACTGAGCCTTCCAATGATTTTTCTGTTTGCAGAATGCACACTCATCAAATGCAACTTTAGGAGATTGTCGAGTCTGAGTACGTGGTGGCCTAGACTGATCAGTTGAAGCAGCAAACACGACAGGAGTAGTAGTTACTTTAGACCCTTGAACCACTTGAGACTTGATACGAGTCTCCTCTGCAATCAGTTCATGAACCACAGAATCAACAGTAGGGAGGGGAAATCGATGAAGGATTGTTCCACGTAGGCCCTCAAAGTCAGAACGTAGTGCCATCAAAAACTGAACCAAGCGTTGCTCTTCCCGTCTAGCAATGTACGGCCCAAAACCTTTTAACTCTGCAGATTCAGTAAGTGCCAATTGATCCCACAAATCCGACATGGCAGCATAAAAATCTTGAATACTGAGGTCATGCTGTTGAAGAGCACGGATATCATACTCCAACTGGTACTGTTTAGCAAAATTAGACTGAGTGTACAGTCTTTCCAAATGATCCCAGACCTCCTTTGCTGTGTCATACTTAGCCAATTGCATACCAATTGACTGAGTTACAGAATTGTTGATCCAAGTGATAATCTTGGAGTTATTAGTTTCCCATAAGTCCACCAACAAATCAAAATTTTCAGTTGTATCATCGATAGGTCTTGGTTTTACTCCAGTGATATAACCCCACATATTCTTCCCACGAAGAAAATTCTTCATGACATAACTCCAATAGGCATAGTTCTTACCATCTAATTGAGTACTAATGGACTGGAGAGAATCATCCTTTCCAGTCATTGTAAACACAGCAACACACAAATAATTCAAAAAAAAATAAAAAGATGCAAAACCCTAGGTTGAACAATTCCGAACGAACAACAATGGCAGTAAGCAAAAGAACGAAACACGAACAATACCAGACAGCAAACGAAGACAGCAACGAATCAATCCAACGAAAACAGCAAACGAATACAGCAGCACCTCAAAAAATAGGTGCCTGCTACAAAATCTTCAACCAACAAATCAAAGGACATGGATCGAACTAGCTTTGATACCATATTAATAGAACTTTATTGAAAGAAAGAAAGGCTAAGGTTTACCATTTAATCTGAAAAGCATACATAACTGACTAAACCAAAAGTAGGCTATATATACATAGCCAATAACCTAAAGGTCCATAAACTAAAGGCCCAATAACATATGGGCTAACAAATCAATTGTGATTGTACCAACTGCATAGGGAAATTACCACATTCGCACAAAGTATTGATTCTGTGTCCCAGTACAACACAAAACTGAAGACCTTATTGAATTAGTATGATGCTGTTACTCCTTCACCTAGCTGTGATTGTCCGCGATCAAGAGACTATATGGAGTATTTATCACAAATGAGGCTAATACAGTTCCTAAGTGGCTTTAATGAATCCTAAGATAAAGCACGAAGACAAATTCTATTGAAGGGAACTGCCCCCACACTAAACCAGGCATATGCAATGCTTAACCCTTCTCTCTTTATCTTCTCCTCCACACAAATCTTATCAAGTTAATATAGTCATACACAAAAACAAAGAGAAGCGATTTCAGATTTTTCATCAACTAAAAAGGTTAGTCTCAAATAATAACTCAAAATATAATGCGTTTAATTATGATACTCACATCTGTATTTTCACTCATTCGAGTCGATGGAAAATAATCGACCTATTTCTATGTGCAAAAATGTCTATGAAATTAATTGTATGCTTCTTTCTTTTTTACATCAGATCCGGAGAATTTGGCTAGTGAAATCTGAAAGACACTTACAGTCATGGAAAAACAAGGAGAAATAGAGAAAGGGAAAGCAAACAATTTTGCGGTACGTCATGATCACCGAACTTTACTTATGTATGTATCCGTTCATTAGTTACGTATATAAACTAATTTTGACTCACTAAAATCACTGAACTTTACTTGTTGTATCAGTATAGTCACAAAATTAAACTTTTGTCCTATTTAAGTCATTGAACTATGTGCTAATTATCTTGAAAATACAATTCACTGAAAGGTCAAATGGTAAAATGGAGATTGAATGTAGAGTAAAGCATCTAATACTCTTAAACTATGACCAAATTTTCTACGACAAACTCCAACCTTACCCCCTAACTGAATTTTATCATATTTCTGTCAACCTTTTTAGCTGACATGACACCTTTTGTCAATCGTTATAGCTGACGTGACACCTTTGACGTGGAACTGAGTTCAAGGGTACAATAGGAGCCCTGTGAAGTTGGAGTTTGTTGTAGAAACTTTGGCCAAAGTTCGGGGAGGTACTGGATGCTTATGTCCTAAATGTATACAAGTTCTGAAAGTAGAGGGGGTTAATTCTGGACATTTTTCCTTTTAAGTAAATCCATGTGTCTTTTCTTTTAACAAAAAAGAAATAGAAAAATAATTTTAACATTGACTATTTCATTTCCGTTAGTTAAAAACGGCATATTGGAGTCATTGGTGTTACATCACGGGTATAAATAGCCCAATTTTTTTAGGAGAGGGCATATTTGGTCTATTTCTTGCAGTATATTTGGACCTTTTCCCATTATTTTGATTTGTGTTAAGCATATATATAAAATACATGTGCACATGTTGGTTGCCTGTATAGGGTAAATATTGCATGGTATATATGTTCGCTATGAAAATTTTGATATAATATTTGGTCGTTTGGCAGGTGTCATTTTCTGCTCTACGCAAGGACGTTGTCAATGTTCTGGATTTCATGGAGAGGTTAAAGAATGAGAAAGGTCAAAATGCAGTCGACATAGCCGATAAACTTGAAAAGCTGAAATTGGTGCTGGCATTTATTTGTACGTACATCCAGCTTTCTTATTTGGATTTGGATGAGTTTGAAGTTGTAATGACTGCAAAAAGACAAAGGATTGAAGAACTGCTTCGATCGATTGTGTATGATGGGGACTCCAGCACGGGGTCTAAGTCCGACATGGATCATGTCCTTCCTCGCTTCATGGAAAATATTGATGACTGTATCATCTTATGTCATCATTCTACGTCAGGTACCACCATGACTGAGGAGCAGTTGAACTTCCTCCTTGTGAATCTCCATCATCTATCCAAGCATCAGTATCTCGAAGAACAGATGCCTTCATTAGTGACTCAATATGAGATTCTTCAGAATGTGTGTGGCAACGTGGGAGATTTTCATGGCTTGATACTGAATGGTTTCATGGCTTGATACTGAATGGTTTCAGTTTCAACGTATAGCTGAGAGAGTTGGACTCTTTCTTTGGGATGAACTAATTCTAGAAAACTCTAGTGTCTTCAAGCTTGCTCATCTACTCATGAATATTTTCTCAATTGAACTCGAGGTTATGAACGTATGCTTTACAAATTTGAAAGCATCAACTTCAGCAGAAGTTGGACTCTTCATTAAGCAGCTCCTAGAATCTTCTTCAGATATTTTTAGAGAATATCTGATTCATCTACAAGAGCACATGGTAACTGTTATTACCGCAAGTACTTCAGGGGCTCGAAACATTCATGTCATGAAAGAGTTCCTATTAATTGTTCTTACCGATATGCCGAAGGACTTTATTCATCATGACAAATTATTTGATCTTTTGGCACGTGTTGGAGCACTTATCAGGGAGGTATGAATTCTCATTCACAATTTAGAAGAAAAATCAAGGAATGAAGAAAGTACCGGTGAAACAAGTCGTGCAACTCTAGATTTGCTGGAAGAAAATATTCAACTCCTCAAGGGAGATCTCAGACATGTTTATCTTAAATCCCCCCACATAACTCAATGTTGTTTCCCCATGAATGATGGACCGCTCTTCATGCATCTTCTACTCATCCACTTGAATGATCTGCTAGATTCCAATTCTTATTCAATTGCTTTGATGAAGGAAGAAATTACACTGGTGAAAGAAGCCCTCAAATTCATAAGATCGTTCTTCGTGAATGTTGAGCAAGGATTGTATAAAGATCTCTGGTCACGTGTTTTAGATGTGGCATATGAGGCTAAAGATGTCATTGATTCAATTATCGTAAGTGATAATGGCCTCTTACATCCTATTTTCTCACTTCCCAAAACCATAAAAAAGACCAACATTATCAAAGAAGATGTCTCCAATTTAGGTGAGAAGATTCCCATGAACAAGAGCCTCATTGTAGTAAATTCTCCCAAGAATCCAGTTGAAAGAAAATTATTGACAACTGGTAAAATAATTGTAGGTTTTAAGGAGGAGACAAACTGGTTAATTAGGAAGCTCACCAGTGGACCAACAAATCTAGATGTCATTTCAATCACTGGTATGCCGGGTTCGGGTAAAACTACTTTGGCGTACAAAGTATACAATGACAAATCAGTTTGTAGTCATTTCGACCTTCGTGCATGGTGCACAGTTGACCAAGATTATGACGAGAAGAATTTGTTGGTGAAACTTTTTAATCAAGTTACTGGATCGTATTTGAAGTTCAGTGAGGAAATCGATGTTGCTGATAAGCTACGAATAAAATTGCATGGAAATAGGTACCTCATTGTGTTGGATGACGTGTGGGATGTTGACACATGGGATGATTTAACAAGACCTTTCCCTGAAGTTAAGAAAGGAAGTAGAATTATTTTGACGACTCGGCAAAAGGAAGTGGCTTTTCATGGAAGGGGCAACACTGATCCTCTTAACCTTCGATTGCTAAGACCTGAAGAAAGTTGGGAGTTATTAGAGAAAAGGGCATTTGGAGAACAGAGTTGCCCCGATGAACTGTTGGATGTTGGTAAAGAAATCGCCCAAAATTGTAAAGGACTTCCTTTGGTGGCTGATCTGATTGCTGGAGTCATTGCAAGGAGGGAAAAGACAAAGTCTGTGTGGCTTGAAGTTCGAAATAATTTGAATTCCTTTATTTTGAACAGTGAAGTTGATGTGATGAAGGTTATAGAATTAAGTTACGACCATTTACCTCTTCAACTGAAGCTATGCTATCTCTACATTGTAAGGTTGTCGAAGGACACAAGAATCCAAATACATGCATTGAAAAGCTATTGGTGTGTTGAAGGTCTTGTTGAACAGACAGAGATGATGAGTGTGGAAGAAGCGATGGAAATTTATTTGGATAATTTAATTTCCAGTAGCTTGGTAATTGCTTTCAATGAGATAGGTGTTGACATGACTTGCCAACTATATGATCTTGTGCATGACTTTTGTTTGATAAAAGCAAGACAGGAAAAGTTTTTGGCCAGATAAGTTCAAGTGATCCATCTTCATCTTCAGATTTGATGCCACGCATAGTGACCATTGTTTATGATAAGGAGCACTTTGGGCCTAACAATTTCATCCTGTTCAGTACAAAAACAAAAAGGCATTCTGGTAAACACCTATATTCTTTGCGGATAACTGGAGACAAGATGGAAGATCATCTTTCTGATGGATGTCATCTAAGAGACTTGAGGATTCTTGGAGTGTTGTTCCTGCATCCCTCTTTTATGATGGTTAAAGATTCTTTGCTGAGTGAAATATGCATGTTGAATCATTTGAGGTTCTTAGGCAATGGGACAGTTAAATCTCTGCCTTCATCTTTCTCAAACCTCAGGAATCTAGAAACCCTGGTGGGCTTCAAACGAAGGATCAACCTGGGTACTATTACCAAGTATTTGGGATCTTGTAAACTTGCGAGTGCTGAAAGTGACTGCTTGTTCTTTCTTTGACTTGGATATACATGAACCAATACCGATAACAGAGGACACAAAGTTAGAGAACTTGAGACAATTAGGGAAACTCGTACTTTCCTATTCGAAAGAAACGGAGGATATTTTCAAAAGGTTTCCCAATCTTCAAGAGCTTTCATTTGTTCTCAAGGACAGAGCGATATTGGTTCCCGAAATTAAATTTCCTAACTGAACTAGATTTCCTCAAAGTACATTTTAAAAGTTCAAAAGCAAATGATAATGGGCCCTCTTTAGCGACAAATTGGTCATGGGATTTTCATTTTCCTTCCAATTTGAAAGAAGTGTCATTGTGGGACTTTCCTCGGACATCCGATTCACTATCAACAATAGCGAGACTGTCCGACCTTGAAGTGTTGTCCCTTGGGAGAACAACATCCAGGGGGAGGAATGGAACATGGGGGAGGAAGAGACCTTTGTGAATCTCAAATGTTTGTATTTCGAAGAAGTGACTCTTGGTAAGTGGGAGTTTGGAGAGGAATCCTTTCCCGTGCTTGAGAAATTAGTACTGTGGAAATGTCATATGCTTAAGGAGATTCCACCTAGTTTCGGCGATATTTGTTCGTTGAAAATCATCAAACTTGTAAACAGCCCTAAACTTGAAGTTTCAGCTAAAAAGATTAAACAATACGTTGAAGATATGGGAGGGGCCGAGCTTCAGGTCCCGGGCCCGAATAATATCCCATTATTCAAGTAGCTCTTAAGCACCACCAGAACTGGTTCTTCTCTATTTTGTTGCACTATGTTTGATGAAAGCTTAAGGTAATTAGGAAAATCAGCAGTGTGTGTGTGTGTGTAAATTAATGTAGTGGGATGACATTGATCAATATTTCTATGACTTTTTATGTTTCTTTCTTCAATTTCTTGTATTCTTACTTCTTCCACCTGATAACGCTGGCGTCGAGGATATCATCATCATTTTATATCATCTAGACACAACGCTGGCGTCGAGGATATCATTGGCATTCAATATATCATCGACAAGCAAGACATAACGCTGGCATCGAGGATATCATCAGCATTCAATATATTTGTTAACACGCAAGACACAACGCTGGAATGGAGGATATCATCATCATTCAATATCTTTTGATGCGCTAGACACAACACTGGCGTCGAGGATATCATCAACATTCAATATATATGTTGACACGCAAGACACAACGCTGGCATTGAGGATATCATCATCATTCAATATCTGTTGACGCGCTAGACACAACGCTGGTGTAAAGGATATCATCAGCATTCAATATATCTGTTGACACGCAAGACACAACGCTGGCGTCGAGGATATCATCATCATTTTATATCTATTGACACGTAAGAAATAAACACTGGCGTCGAGGATATCTCATCATTTTATGAATCAGCATCTAAATGCATCAAGAGCACATGATTTGAAGGGACGCCTTTAAGTCTCTATCTAAGGATGAATGATATATAAGATTTCCTAGAAATTGACAATTCGAGGGTCATCTATAAGTCATATTATTTGAAATAGGATAGTGTGCAAGAACACCTATGCGTTGATATCCTTTAGGTTATCTGTAAGCCACAACAACATCCTAACTGGATAGTGTGCAAGATCGCCCAAAAATTGATAGTTCAAAAGTTATCCATAAGTCGCAACTAAATCCTTATAGGAGAATATGCAAGATTATCAAATTGATACGTCCAAGGGTTATCTATAAGCCGCGTCATATCTAAGATCGATTATGTGCAGGATTACCCAAAGACTAACAATCTGAGAGATTATCTATAAGTCATATTGTATCCAAGGTTGGATGATGTACAGTAACACCTGAAAGCTAGCGATTGGAGGGATATCTGTAAGCCATCCCTTTTTCAGAGTCGGATAATGTGTAGGATTACCTAGCAATTCAAAGGATATCTGTAAGTCGTCTTGTATCCAACATCAAACAATACGCAAGATTATCCAAAGATTGATAATTTAAGGAAAATTTTTAAAACAATCATCATCTATAATCGGAGAGGTTATCATTCCACATAAAACAAGTGATATAGGTACCCAAAAGGGTTGCCACACCAGCACAAGATTACACGATTGACGAGATCATTCTTCATAAAGTATCACCGGTGTTTAAAAGGGCCACCCCACTTTGAAGACATATTCAACAGACAAATATCATAATTATACAACAACCAAGAGGGTTTTTGTGTTTGTTATTGCCAGTTATTTCATTCCAAACAAGTAAATGAAGAGATGACACTGCTTTTCAAGCCACAACTCACATGGAGATATGGTAAAAGACTACATACCTCTTTCGTGAATTATGGTTACCACTAACACTTTTTGCTTGAAGAATTGTCGAGAGAATCCAAGAGGATAAAAATCTCAAATCAAAACCATAGGTGCGGATGACGTCAAATAGGATGCATCACAATGTGGAACTCTTTCTTAGCAGCAAAACGGGATATAGTCTAAAGAGAGACGTCAAACTCTTTGGACGCAAGTAAAGGATGGTCACCACCACCATCCAACCACACCCCTGTTAGAAGGCATGTGGGTATTTTAGGATTATCTGGTTTCATCTTCACCTTCGGGATATTTCTAAACTCATGCCGAGGGTAACCTTCTCTTTCTTTCAAATTCGGGTGGCAACACACTTAGAGTTTTAGAAATTACTTTCATGTAAGTTCTTTTCTATGAATGTGAAGGATCCCACATTCATGGTTAAGAGGTTACAAGCCTCTTTTTCACAACTCGATCAACTTGTCACTCATTTCGAGCCGAAGATTATCTAAAATAAAAGACTATTTTTTCTACCGATTGAGTCAAACTACAAGCAGTATGATTCCCTGAAATCTTTAGGATATGTAGGTTGGGATCTATGTATAAAACTCGACTACATTCTAACCTTCTTCCCCCAAATCCCTTTATTCTATAGCCTCTCAATTTAATCAAAAACTCTAAAATCATGATAGTTGGTGAATTTTCTTGAAAATCATGCTTAAAATAAAGCTTTATGAACTACAAGTAGTCTGAATTCTCATGTAACCTGAGATATGTAGGAAAACTGGTATCGAGGTTCGTCTATAACTCCATAAAACTCGTGCGGAAAACCAACCTCCCTTAGATACAAATTTGTGGTCGGACAAAAATTAGGAACATCAACCTCCCTTTGCCCAGGATTACTTGCATCCATCCTACCCAAAGGGAAGGGGCAATTGTTGACACCTTATTTTTGCCCTCCACGACTACGTTTAATCTTGAGTTTCTTTGATTTTTAAATAAAATTACAACAATTATTTTTTCCAAATAAATGCATTTTAAAATAGGTATTTGGGCTAAATTTGTTATTTAAGTGATAATTATATATTTTTGTATTTATATATACGAGATTGTATAAATAATGTCATTTAAATGAACATTTTCATCAATATCAAATTTTAATTAAGGATAATCTTTGAAAATAAATGTAATGATCAAAATCTTGATCTAAATATAACTTATTCTCAAAAATAATTTATTTGGATAAATATATGCTTGATTTTATCGAAACAAGAAGCTTGGGATTAAGTGAGGTATTAATTTATATCGAATTTCGGTTTAATATGGCCAATCTATTAAATTTGGCTATAAGTGAAATAAAATTGGCCTCAATTGCAATGCAATTGGCTAATTGATTTTCAATTTGGCTAAAATTTGAACGGATGCAACTAATCCTTAATTCAATTGGGGTTATTTATTAAATAACCCCAATCTTGAACCAATTAATTTAATCCCATTACCAGGCCCAAAAGAAACCAAAACCAATCCAGGCCCAATTTTAAGACCAACCAGCAAATATATGTAATTACACTAATATACATAAATATATGGTTATATTTATATATACAATATATACATCATCATGCTAACAATACCAGCTGGCATCTTCTGAAATTATCAAAGAGGAATCCACTATTTCTAAAGATCATCATAGAGTATGTTACAAAATTTTTATGTACATTTTATGCCTCACTAGTTGATATGCCGCAGCTATGGCTCGCACTGGGAATTTGCTGCCACCGAACACCAATGACTTCAACTGTAAGCCTATTTTTGAAACATACATGAGATTGCTAACTCTGATTATAAGTAAGAAGGAAGTCAAACAAAAGGTAATTGGCAACCTCTATACCTTATGCAAGTTATCCTTTATCTAAGTTTTTATAAATCTTTCAAGAAATACCATCATCACAAACAATGTGAAACCTCTGCAGGTAATAAAGTTAAGGAGAAAATCCAATGCAATAAGAAGTGGGATATTTTCAGTGCAAAGAGCTTGAATTGTGATGCAAGGTGGTCGAATTCTCTTGCACCGAGAATCAGCCACCGATAAGCATTTGGAGTTGAGAGTATTAACAATCTTTATTTACCACTTGTTACTAGTTGTTATAATTTGAATAAGTCTCTGATGTTTGGAGCATTTTTGTTGGAATAGTTAGTTAGTTGTAGATAAGGTGCAGATAGTGGCCTGCACTTTAGGTGTAGTTAGTTATATACAATGTATTTAAAAGCTTGCTGCCAGAGTTAATAGAATCATCCTTTTGATCTCCTTATCTGAATCTTTATATGGTATCAGAATCCCATAAGCTCCACCGAGTCAGATCTATTTTATCCTCCTTAATCTTTCACATCTATGGCTCCAGTAAATGATGCTACTGATGCCAGTGGTTCTGCAGTTTCTACCAATACTCATGTGGTACAATTTAATCCTGTTGCTCAGTTACCAATTAAAGTACAAGCTAACCTCAACTTCTCAACATGGAAAGCACAACTTGTGATGCTACTAAAGCGGAATCAACTTATGGGACATCTTGATGGAACCACAATTTCTCCATCACCTACTATTACTCAAAGTGGTCTTACTGTACCAAATCCCAGTTATCAGATCTGGTTCTCTAAGGATCAATTGATCCAACAAGCAATGATGGCATCACTAGATCCTACAATTGCTCCAACTATTGCAGCATCACCATCTGTTAACAAAGCGTGGGAACTCCTTCACACAGCCTACGCCAACAAAAACAATACTCGCATTTTCAGCTTGCGACATCAACTGCAAAGCACCAAGAAGACTTCCAAAACCTTTATGGAATAATTGAAGGAGGTTCGTTCCCTCTACGATGATCTTAAAGTCATTGGTTCACCTGTCAATGATGATGAACTTGTTGTCAAAATTTTAAGTGGCCTTGGCCCCGAGTATTATGGAATCTCTGTTGCGATACGAGCACAAGACTCTCCTTCGAGAGTTGAAGAATTATTTCATAAGCTCACATATCATGAGATTTTCCTAAAGCATCAAGATCTAGTAAAACCATCTATGATCACAGTTGTTGTTACTCAAAAGTCCAACACACCTTTGCAATTCAACAGGAACAATACTATTGTGAAAGCGGACCGGGTAGAGTGTAATTACTGCACAACTACTACCCCAAAATAAAAGCTGTTAAAAAATAGTAAAAGAGGAAAAATAAAAAGAACACTAAATTTATGAGGTTCGATAAAAATATTTTTACCAATGTCCTTAGACACAACTGACCAAAGTTTATTCCACTCCAAAAGTACAAGTAAAATATTACAAAAGAGAGAAAATACGCAAAATGCCTTAAGAAGATGAGAAGGCTATTGTGAGAGGTGTGTCTAAAACTAACACATTTGGGCTTCTTTTATAGGGAGGAAGGCCCCCCTATTTTCTCCCATAACCGATGTGGGATAATCCCACTTTCAACAAATCTCTACCTTGGGATATCCCATACCTTCAATTCTCTCTTATGATAAATTTCAATTGTGTCTTCAACTTTTGAACTTCAATGTTCAACAATGTTGATCAAGTCCAAAGAATGTCCAAACTTGATCGTAGTCACCACTTTAGTTAGCATATTAGCAGGATTCTCATATTCTTGATTTTTTGCACTGTGAATCCACCTTCTACTATTATTTCTTGTATAAAGTGATACCAAACATCAATGTGCTTCGTTCTTGCATGATAGACATGGTTTTTTTCTAATTGAATAGCTCTTTGACTGTCACAAAATATTGTTATAGTTTCTTGTCTAATACCAAGTTCCTTAAGAAATCCTTGAAGCCAAATTGCATCCTTCACAGCCTTTGTAATAGCCATGTACTCCGCCTCAGTTGCAGACAAAGCAACTGTTGACTGTAAAGTAGACTTCCAACTAACTAGCGCTTTTGCAAAAGTAAACACATAACCACTAGTTGACCTTCGTTTGTCCAGATCACCTACATAATTAGAGTCATAATATCCAACTACACATGAATTTTCTTCTTTCTCAAAAACTAATCCAACAAACACGGTATTACGTATATACCGCAAAATCTATTTCACAGCTTGTCAATGTTCTCTTCCTGGATTATGCATATATCTGCTCACAATCCTAAAAACATGTGAAAAATTAGGTGTTGTGCAAACCATTACATACATCAAGCTACCAAAAACACTTGCATATGGTACCCTTGACATATATTCTCTTTCGACTTCATTTTTTGGCAACATATCATCACTAAGCTTAAAATAGGGAGCCAATGTAGTGTTAACTGGTTTTGTTTTTTTATCCATACCAAATCGATCTAGCACCCTCTTCAAGTATTCTTTCTCAGATAAACAAAGTTTCTTCGAATGTCTATCCCTTGTTATCTTTATGGCAAACATCTTCTTCGCATCTCCCAAAACCTTCATCTCAAAATCCTTACTTAGTAAGGCCTTCAACTTTTCAATTTCTGCTAAATTCTTGGAAGCTATCAACATATAATCAATGCAAAGGAGAAGAAATATAAAGGAACCATCCTTAAGCCTGTGCAAATACACACAATGATCGTATTTTTTTCTCACGTACTTCTGCCGTAACATAAACTTGTCAAATCTTTTGTACCATTGTCTAGGAAACTATTTCAATCTGTACAATGATTTTTCAAGTTTGAACACCATGTTTTCTTTCCCTGCAACTTTAATCCTTCAGGGTGAGTTATGTAGATCTCCTTTTCCAAATCACCATGCAAAAATGTTGGTGCATGTCTGACAGTGAAGTGTCTGACGATGCCATTATTTTCACCAACCTTATTGAAAAGATCATTCTTGTATTCACCTCCATTATTGTGCAAAGACTCTTGATCTTTCTGCCTATTTGATTTTCTATAATCATCTTCCATTTGACAAAAATTCCCAACACTTCATCTTTTGTTTTCATGGTATACAATAATACTCTTCGGGAAAAGTCATCAACAAAGGTTACAAAATAGTGTTTCCCACCTAATGAAGGTGTTTTGGAAACACCCCAAACATCAGAATGTACATAATAAAAAATGCCTTCATCCTTATGGATAGCTATACCAAATTTAACCCTTGTTTGTTTTCCCTTCGCACAATGTTCACAAAATTCCAAGTTTCCAGATTTAATGCCCTTTAACAATCCTTGATCTAATAGATTTTTCAAGGATTTGCCTCCAGCGTGTGCCAAGTGCATATGCCATAGCCTGGTTGCTTCTGCCTCTTTGTCAACACTGGATGTTACTGTTGCTGTCCCAATAATTGTACTACCATGATAATGGTACAAATTATTGTTCTTCCAAATAGCCTTCATTATCACAAGTGCACCGGAGTATATCTTCATCAATCCATTTTTTGCAACAACTTTGAGCCCTTTTGAATAAAGGGTTCCCACAGAAATGAGATTCTTCCTTAAATTCGGTACATATCAAACATCTATTAGTGTTCTGATCATTCCATCATGGTTCCTCAAACGTATTGAACCAATGCCATATGCGGTAAGGGAGCTGTTGTTTGTCGTGTGGATAAGTCCGAATTCTCCTTCTTCAAAATCAATGAACCAGTCCTGATTAGGACACATATGATAGCTACAAACCGAGTCCATCAGCCATACAACTGATGGTTTTGATGACTTTGCAGTAACCAGTGAGAAATCTGAGTCGTCACAATCAGCTACATTTGAATCCATTACAACCTTCCCTATGGTAGATTTGGCCTCATTCTTCAATTTTGGGGAGTCATTCTTCCAGTGCCCTTTTTCTTGATAAAAGGTGCATTCATCAATGCTAAGTCTGGACCTTGACTTGGATTTTCCCTTCTTTGTTCTCGTTTGATCTTGAGAACGACCTCTCGTTACCAATGCTTCTCCTTCTCTACTATTCTATTTCTCTTTCTTTCTTTGTTCATAGCTGAACAAACTTCTTTGAGAGAAATTTCATCCCTCCCATTAATTAGAGTAGTTTGAAGGTGCTCGTACTCATCGGGAAGTGACTCCAACAACATCAATGCTAGATCACCATCGATAAAAGTTACATCCATATTTTGCAAATCTATAACTAATTTATTGAAATAAGTGATATGACCATTTATTGTGGTACCAGGAACATAGGTGTAGTGAAATATTTTTTTCCTTATAAAAAATTTATTCTGAATATTTTTCTTAAAAAAGTTATCCTCCAATGCCCTCCACAATTTACTTGTAGAAGTTTCCTTTGTGAATGAATACTTCTATTCTCTTCCAGAGAAGGACCGAATAGTACCACAAGCAACACGGTTGATGTGTTTCCTATCTGCATCTCTAATATTTTCTGGTTTCTCTTCTTCAAGGGTAAGATCTAATCCTTGCTGAAAAAGGACATAAAAAATTTCAACTGTAAATTTCGCATTTGTCTGAATTCTTGACATAAGCGAAGATACCAACAACGTGTTATTGACACCTGATGTGAACACCTATTTCATGTATGATCTAGATACTTCTTGATTTCCCTCTCCTATTTTGTGCAATAAATACTATTTAATAATTGGCTACACACAGACCAAGATAATTCTTTTCTTGTGTGGAAAATCAGGCTACGCTGCAACCACAGAGCATACTAAGAGAAAACTCTTGACAATTCAGATCCAAGAAAAAATCTTTTCTGATGCGGAAGATCAGGCTATGCTGCAACCACAGAGCATACTTAGACAGAATCCCAGCTCTGATACCAATTGTTGCAAAAGCGGGCTGGGTAGAGTGTGATTATTGCACAACTACTACCCCAAAAACTAAAGCCGCTAAAAAATTGTAAAAGAGGAAAAATAAAAAGAACACTAAATTTATGAGGTTCGGTAAACCTACGTCCTCAGACACAACCCCTCCAAAAGTACAAATGAAATATTACAAAAGAGAGAGAATACTCAAAATGCTTTAAAAAGATGAGAAAACTATTGTGAGAGGTGTGTCTAAAACTAAAACATTTGGGTTTCTTTTATAGGGAGGAAAGCCCCCCTATTTTCTTCCATAACCGATATGGGATAATCCCACTTTCAACAATCATCCATGGAAACCATCTCAGTCTCGACAATGGAATTCCAACAATCAGTAATCGAATTCCAATCTGCAATCGAATTCCAACAATCAGTAAAACAGGCAACGATCTAAGCAATCTGTCAAATGTCAATTGTGCAAAAATTTGGTCAGACGGAAGATGTTTGTTGCTCAAAGTCGCACAATCATTTTGAAGATAAGGCTAACTTTGCATCTAGGAAGAAATCATCTGGAAACTCTTGGGTTTTTGACTTTGAAGCAACTCACCATGTCACTACCGAACCTCACAACCTTGAAGAGTATACAGGAACTGAAGAAATCTCTATGGGTGGCGGTAAAATCATACCCATTACTCATACTGATTCAACTCTAATTCAAGCATATAAATCTTCTTTTAATCTTTCAGACACACTTTGTGCTCCATTAATCAAATGAATCTCATCTCTGTTGCCAAATTTTGTCAAGATAACCTCATGTCTATTGAATTTTTTCCTTTTACTTTTGTTGTGAATGACTTGCATACTCTGAAGCCACTGGTACAAGGCCGGAACAAAAATGGACTGTATGAGTGGCCATGTTTTCCATCCAAGAAACCCTCCATTCACCTTGCCTCCGTAAAAGCCCCACTTCAACTTTGACATTGTTGATTGGGTCATCCCCACTCTAGAATTTTAAATTTTATTTTGAGGTCAATTTCCTTACCTGTTATTGCTAGCAAAGAAATGTTTGAACTTTGTAATGCTTGTTCTCCTAATAAATTACATCATTTTCCATTCCAACGACTCACTTTGTCCAGTATGTTTTCTCTTCAGATTATCTTTAGTGATTTATGGGGACCATCGCCCATTTTATCACTCAAACAAAAGTTATATTATTGCATTTTTGCTGATAAGTATACCAAATATACTTGGTTGTATACACTTAAAAATAAAACTGAGGTTGAGTAAATATTTCCAACGGTTCATCCTTTAGTAGAAAACTTCTTCAAAACAAAAATTTCTTGAATTTATATAGATGGAGGGTGTGAGTTCATCGGTCTTCAGACCTATCTTCAAAAACATGGCATTGAACACTTAATTTCTCCTCCCTACACTCCATAACGTGTTGCCATAGATGAATGTCGACATCGTCATATTCTTGAAACTGCTAAAACCCTTCTTCATGAAGTATCCTTACCTTCTGAACTTTGGTCTTTTGCCTGTCAATATGTAGTCTACCTTATTAACCGACTTCCCACTCCCATCCTCAATAATGAGTCACCCTACAAAAAAATTATTTGGTCGATCTCCTAATTATCGCACCCTAAAAGTTTTTGGTTGTCTTTGTTACCCTTGGCTTAAACCTTATACCAAAAATAAACTTGAACGCCGGTCCACCCTGTGTTGATTTAGGTATCTCTCAGACTCACTATGCTCACATGTGCTTTGACCCCATCCAGTAAGAAATTTTCATAAGTCGTGATGTTTAATTTTTTGAAAAAGAATTTCCTTTTAAATAATTGTTCATCCATTTATGAAAATTTACTTCTCAATTAAGTTGGGAAGTTATTGAATCCAAAGAGGACAGTCCAACAACAATTCAAATTACTCCTCTCTCTATTCCATCCCTTATTCCACTCTAAGTAGAGTCCAACTCCAACAATAACACCTATTCCCCTGGAAATGCTCACTCCTACAGCAATGACCAACTACCAGTAACTCCAGAGATATCAGGTAATACACCTCTCCCTGTTCCTTCTTCTAATCAACTTCCTGCCCCTTCTCCTCCTACGGATGAAAATGCCACACATAAGCCTTTTTCTTACTTACTAAAGACGAAAAACCACAAACCTGCAATCGCAACCACCAGTGAAGCCATTCCTCCACCCCTTCCACCATAACAAAGTTCAAATCCCACAAAACAACTACTTGATCGCTCTCCTTCAATACCTGCTACCCCAGTTCCACCACCATCTTCAAATCATATTCTAAATCGATCCCAGAATAGTTTCTTGAAGGCTAAAAGAAAACTTTCTTTTCTGACCAATTTGATACCTACGCCTGTAACTTTCAGACAGGCTGATAAACATGAAGAGTGGAGACAAGTAATGAAAGCAGAATATGATGCATTAATAAAAAATTAGTCTGAGGAACTCATTCCACGAAACATGTCAATAAATGTTGTGGATTACAAATGGTTTTATAGGATCAAGAGAAAAGCCGATGGTTCTATAGATCGTTTCAAATCTCGTTTAATTACAAAAGGGTTCACACATCATCCTAGCTTAGATTTTTATGAGACATTCAGTCCTATTGTCAAACCAACAACCATAAGATTGGTTCTATCTATAGTTGTGCAACACAATTGGCCAATCCATCAACTTGATGTCAATAATGCTTTCCTACAAGAAAAATTGGATCAAGAAGTCTTCATCTCTCAACCCTGTTGTTTTATTAATCCCCAATTTCCAACTCATTTCTGCAGACTGAAGAAAGCTATCTATGACCTCAAACAAGCCCCTCAGGCTTGGTATAATGCTCTGTGTGAACATCTGCTAAAAATGCACTTTGTCAAAGATGAATCTGATGCCTTTTTATTTGTATAGAACCAATTGGCTGTAACCATTTATGTGCTTTTCTATATTGACGACGTCATAATCATTGGAAACCATCTACACATGATTAAATTCGTCCTCAATTCGTTGGCCGAAAGATTTTTATTGAAGGATCTTGGCTATCTAAACTACTTCTTGGGTGTTGATGTTAAGAAAGTACCAGATGGTCTCATTCTATCTCAATAAAAATAGATTTTAGACATATTGTCTGAATTAGATATGGATAATTGTAAAGGTGTTTCCACTCCCATGTGTTCTTATGTACCCCTTTGGTTAGTTGATGGTTTGCCACCAACTAATGCCACGCGCTACCAGCGTACCCTTGGAAAATTACAGTATTTATCCCTCACTTGGCCTGACATATCTTACGCAGTCAATAAATTGTCACAATTTATGCATACTCTGACTGATGAACATTGAAAAGCAGTTAAAAGAGTACTACGTTATCTAAAATAAGCCCCAAGTTCAGGACTTCACATCCTTCGCAGCTCTAACACCAATTTGTATATGTATGCTGATGCCAACTAGGCTAGCGATCCAAATGAAAGAATCTCTACATCAGGTTACATACTTTTCTTTGGACCAAATCCAGTTAGTTGGTCGTCCAAAACACAACGTGTAGTGGCTCGCTCATCCACTGAGGCAGAGTACAAATCAGTAGCCAATGCATTTACAGAGATACTTACCTCATGACTTACATGTTACCATTCCGAAAATGCCAACAATCTACTGTGACAATGTTGGAGTAACTTATTTACCTCACAACCAAGTGTTCCATACCCGTATGAAAAATGTTGTTGTAGGTTTCACATATGTTCGTGATCAGGTTCATGCTCATCAAGTTCATGTCACACATACTAATGCTTGCGATCAACTTGCTGATACCTTCACCAAGCCACTACCTAAATTAGCCTTTATTAGGTGTCGTTCCTAGTTAGGCATTGTTGCACCTTACCTAACTTGAGGGGGTGCATTAACTATCTTTATTTACCTCTTGTTACTAGTTGTTATAATTTGAATAAGTCTCTTATGTTTGGAGCATATTTAGGAATAGTTAGTTAATTGTAGATAATGTGCAGATAGTGGCCTGCACTTTAGGTGCAGTTAGTTGTATACTATGTATTTAAAAGCTTGCTGCTAGAGTTAATAGAATCATCCTTTTGATCTCCTTCTCTGAATCTTTATAGAGTGACTTCTGTTTCTAATGATCTTGATGTTCATTGCAAGAGTAAATGTTGTTCCTAAGGATATGCCATCTCAAACTTTTAGAAAAAATTGGTGTATATTTCCCTCTGGTTTCTAAGGAAAAGACGTTTATCGATACATTGCACTACGTAATTGACTATTACCTTCTTCATTGATAGATTGCAAGTTGAATATCTTTGACAGCCCAACATGGTTATCAGCCTTCTTCACTGATGAGCACGCTTCTCCTATTCCTTTATCAAGAATACTCAAGGTGCCCATTGTTGATTGTCATAATTAGAAGTATTGAATCTTTCTGGGGTAGTGGAGGTTCTAGGTTAAAGCATCCTAGTTAATTCTTTTCCGATTTTGGCTTCTAAGAGTGTCTTCTTTTCTGCAAGTGGCACCTTTAAGTCCAAATATAGGATTGATGAGCTTAATGAAGAGAAGTCTGTTATCTAGCTGCTACTCAATTAGAAATGAAGCAGCTTTTACTCAAATACACATCATTCAGAATATCACCTTAGAGGGAATGCGTCACAATGTCTAATGTAGGAAGGTTCGGATGGAGATGAAGAATCTGTTGCTCGAAGTTACTCAAGTGGTCAGAGTAGCACAAATATATCACCCTGGCATCTGTTTAAATCATCCAAGAGGATTTCGATATCTATTTTATGTTGAATAATACATGGAGGAACTCTAGATATACCAATAAAAGCAATTACCTGCATGAATAAACTTTTGAAAGGATAATTTTCATTTGGAATTTTGAATATTAATGTTGTATGCCAAAGTGCATGAATAACTTCTTGAAGGAAATAACACAGATAAGTGACTTTTTCGATACTGGAAAAAGGAAATAACAAAGATAAGTGCTTCATTTGGTGTCTGTCCTATTACCGTATGCTTTATCTCTCTTTAGCTTTTTTTCGAAGGGGTAGGAAAATGCAGAAAGTGTAGCAATTCATTCAAGAGTAGCTATCTATATTTCTACGCTCCCTCTCAAGTTGAGAATGGTAAATATTGCCAACTTGACAATGAATGCTACATGTTGTACCGTGTCCCAATGCGATTGTCAAAATGCTCAAACATAGTTTTAGTCATATCTCCCCTAAAATCAATAATTTGGTGTCCTATCACCCACCCCGTTCTCTATCCTAGCTCTGTTTGACAAAGCTACATGATATTTGTTGTTGGTAGGAGGTAGAAGGTATCACATGGATTTAGTCGAGGTAGTCGAGGTGCTTGAAATCTCGCTTTTGCTACTTTTTCCACCAAATTCCACCAAACACATCTAAGTAAAGATAAAATACTCAGACAACTAAACACGAATGCAACATTAAGAATTTTTTTGTTGGGTTTAATTGGTGGGAATGGAAAAAGGAGGGACACAACCTTTGAGCAAAAGACATATTGTTTGGAAAAGGTGTGACTGTTTAGATAGTTGTGTTTGTTAAGAAAAAGACACAATATTTCGAATGAACAGACATGACTCCTCCAAAGGATAAACCTTTGAGTGAACCATTGCCACCTTTCAGAAGAGGCATTTGATGGCTATATAAACCTGCTTTCATCTACAGGTTTAGAAATGAATGATTTTTTTTTTTAAAATAAGAAACTCTTCTTGTCTTCAAAACATTCTTTGTGATCAATCAAATCGTTGAGTGAGTTCGATGAATCCAATTATTTGAGGTACCACTATAGTTGGATTGAAAGCCATTCTATCCTGGGAGGAAGATTCCAAAACCTCGGGTACAGTGAGTAGAATTATTCCTTAAGGACACTTCATGAAGTCGGGGGACTTGGTTTTATGTTTCTGCTTCATCTTAATTTCTGAAAAAATAAAACACACTTCTTAGAAAGATCACTTTGATCTTGTGTTGAGGTTGTTTTTGCACATCATAGTGTTCTTGTTTTAAACTTGAACTAGTGTTGAAGTTTTTGTGCCTAAATACAAATTCTTGTACCCGAAAACTACGAAGAATAACAATCTTAAGGAATATTTTTTTTTGCAGAATCTGTATTGCTTGTTTTTGGAGATTAAAGCTTTAAGCTTTCTACTCCGTTTGAATTTAACTAGTGATTTGAAAACATAAAATCTTCATCATAAGTTGAAGATCACTCGGTTGGCGATTGTAAGTCATAAAAAATTTATTGTTAACTAGAAACAAGAAGAAGAGTTTAAAGTTGCTAAACTTTATAAATAGTATTCTGAAAATACTAAATTTTATTGTCTTGTGGTGACAGGAAAAATGACTAACGAAAGTCAAATGCAAGATGTGGCTACGACTGTAGGGGCAACTAGCATTGCTTCTACAAGTCGAGCAAATGCTCCGCAACCAATGGCACCTGCAGAGAAGCCCAAAAAATTTGTGAACTTTGACTTTAAGCGATGGCAGCAAAAGATGTTCTTTTACTTCACCACTCTATTCCTTCAAAGGTTCACTAGTGAGGATGCTCCTGAGGTGCCTGAGGGAACTTTGAACAAAGAGTATTTCATGATTGTAGAAGCTTGGAATCACTCGGACTTCCTTTTCAGGAATTATATATTGAGTGGTCTACAAGATGACCTCTACAATGTTTGCAGTTGAACTAAGACATCAGAGGAATTGTGGGGGCACTAGAATGAAAATACAAGATAGAGGATGCGGGAAGTAAGAAATTCTTTGTTGCAAGGTTCCTGGACTTTAAAATGATAGATAGCAAATCGGTTGTCTATCAAGTACAGGAATTGCAAGTAATCATCCATGATCTCCTAGTGGAAGGTATATCTTTGAATAATACCTTAGTTGAACAAATTGAAAATGTTCTTAATACTCACATAAACTGTTTTGTAGGTTTGATTGTTAATGATGTATTTCAAGTAGTAGCGATCATTGAGAAGCTACCACCTATGTGAAAAAGACTTCAAAAACTACTTGAAGCACAAACACAAGGAGATAACTATCGAAGATCTTATTGTCCGACTGTGTATTGAAGAGGATAATAAGGCTGCCGAGAGAAGGTCAAAAGGGAATTCTACAATTAATGGAGCACATATTGTAGAAGATAACCAAAACAATTATAAGACAAGGAAAAAAGTTCAACAAGGAAGCAATCAACCCAAGAAGAAATTCAAGGGAAAGTGCTTCAATTGTGGCAAGATTAACATGGCCTAAACATTCATGTATCAAATGTGTGTGGAATTCAAGTATCAAAGTATCAAATGTGTGTGGAATAAAAGTATGCAAATAATCCTTATAAGTCCATTGAAAGGAATTGCAATCCCTTAGACTTAATACACACTGACATTTGTGATATGAAGTCAACATCATCACGTAGTGGGAAAAAGTATTTCATAACTTCTATTGACCATTGCACTAGATATTATTGTCTACTTGCTAAATAGTAAGGATGAAGAAATAAATGCATTTAGTCAATACAAAACTGAAGTAGAAAATCAATTATAGAAAAAGATAAAAATGATAAAAAGTGATAGGGGCAGAGAATATGAATCTCCCTTCGCCGAAATATGTGTAGAGAATGGAATCGTCCATCAAACTACTGCCCCGTATTCACCTCAATCTAACGGAATTGCGGAAAGAAAAAACTGAACATTGAAGGAAATGATGAATGCCTTACTTATAAGTTCCGGTTTACCGCAAAACTTATGGGGGAAAGCTATCCTTACAGCCAACCATACACTTAATAGAGTTCCCCATAGTAAGGCACAATCAATTCCTTATAAAAAATGGAAAGGAAGGAAACCTAACTTGAAATATTTCAAAGTGTGGGGGTGTCTAGAAAAGGTCCAAATTCCTATGCCTAAAAGGGTTAAGATAGGACCTAAGACTATGGACTGCGTGTTCATAAGATATATTAAAGTAGTAAAGCATGTCGATTTTTGGTTTCATAAATCCAAACATCTGAATATAAATGAAAATACGATAATTGAATCAGATAATGCTGAATTCTTTGAAAATATTTACCCATATAAAACTAGACATGAATAGTCTAGTGGAGGATCCAAATGACCTAGAGATGAACCAAGTGAGAATGTACATAATGAAGAAAATCCAAGACGTAGTACACGTCAAATAATGTCTATTTCATTTGGATCAGATTTTGTAACAATTCTCTTAGAAAATGAGCCTCAAAGATTTAAAGAAGTGATGTCGTCTTTGGACTCATCCTTTTGGAAAGAGGCAGTCAATAGTGAGATTAGTTCAATCTTAAGTAACCATACGTGGGAATTGGTTGATTTTCCTCCAGGAAATAAACCTTTAGGTTCTAAATGGATCTTCAATAGGAAAATAAAAACGGATGGTACTATTGAGACATACAAGGCAAGACTTGTAGTAAAAGGCTTCAAGCAAAAAAATGGCCTTGATTACTTTGATACTTACTCACCAGTAACAATGATAACATTGATTCGAATGTTAGTTGCCTTGGTGGCAGTATGTGGTCTTGAAATCCATCAAATGGATAGGATAACCACATTTCTAAATGGAGAATTGTAGGAAGAAATTTACATAGAGAAACCTGAGGGTTTTGTGGTTCCAAGAAAAAAGAATAAGGGATATAAACTTATTAAGTCATTGTATGGACTAAAGCAAGCACCTGAACAATGGCATGTGAAGTTTTACCAAACCATGTTGGCAAACGGATTCAAGATAAATGAATGTGATGAATGTGTTTACATTAAAGACACTCTGAATCACCATGTCATTGTTTATATGTGGATGATATGTTGATCATCAGTAGAGATATTTCAGACATAAATGCAATGAAACAAATGCTCGAAAGCAAGTTCAACATGAAAGACCTTGGAGTTGTGGATGTGATCTGAAGTATAAGAATCCATAGAACTCCAAAAGGGTTGGCATTGTCACAGTCTCATTACGTCAAAAAGGTACTTGAGAAATTCAAGTATATGGAATTTGGTATTGCCAAGACTCCTTTGGATGTGAGCTTTGCACTTCAAAAGAATGAAGATGAAAGAGACTCACAATTGGAGTTCGCAAGAGTATTGGGATGTTTAATGTATATAATGAATTGTACACAAACAGTCATAACATGCACTATTAGTAAGTTGAGTTGGTACATAAGTAATACCAACAAAACTCATTAGATGGAAATCAAAAGAGTTTTGGGGTATCTAAAATACACTCAAGACAATGCCCTACATTATAATAAATATCCTATGGTACTTGAAGGATATAGTGATTCAAATTGGATCACCGTATCGAATGAAGTAAAATCCACAAGTGGAAATGTAATTACAATCGGTGGAGGAGCAATTTCTTAGAAATCATCTAAACAGACTTGTATTGCTCGCTATATAATGAAATCTAAATTTATCGCATTGGATAAAGCCAATGAAGAAGCAAAATGGCTCCCGAATTTCTTGGAAGATATTCCTTATTGGCCCAAACCAGTGTCACCAGTATGTACACACTGTGATAGCTAAGCGGCAATAGGTAGGTTAGGGAGCATGATGTATAATGGTAAATCTCATCACATAAGATGAAGAAATAATACCATTAAAGAAATTCTCTCTAGTTGACTTATCACTGTTGACTATGTTAAGTTAAAGGATAATGTGTCGGATCCACTTACAAAAGGCCTATCTAGAGAAGGAGTAGAACAGACATCAAAGGGAATGGATTTAAGGCCTCGAACAATTCAGCATGGTGGTAAATCTACATAGATCCCAAGATCTAGGATTAAGGAGATCAAATAAAGTTGTATGTGATAGCTTCAACATTGTCAATTACACAACCCATTCTCATGATAGAGAAAATATGTAGTAAACAAAGATAAGGTGAAAAGTCTTTCAATGATTATCTAAATTTGGCAGATTTGACCAAAAATTTTAATCTATAGGATTGAACGTATAGAAATCACCTATGTGAGGTCGAAGTGGAAGCCGCTTCAAGGAGAATGTTAGTAAAGGCCTATTCTCTAAGCTCTCATGAAATCAAGACTTGTTCATGGCTGAAAAGAATAAAACCATGAGAACCATAAACGGTAAAATGCTGGTTGTGTGACATGTATTGTCTAGGTGCACACTAAATCTTGACAGTTTACAGATATCAAATCTACCAAATGACTGAATGCATCCGATGTATGTTTACTATGGAAAGTTCAAAGGGAAACCCACTTATCCAGATGAAATCATTATTTTCTTAATAATCACATACTTGTTCGTAAAGTTTTACAAAGAATAGCCATCCCCCATTCATGTGGGGGATTGTTGGGTTTAATTGGTGTGAATGGAAAATGGAGGGACACAACCTTTGAGCAAAAGACATATTATTTTGGAAAAGGTATGACTGTTCAAATAGTTGTGTCTATTCAAAAAAAGACACAATATTTCGAATGAACAAACATGACTCTTCCAAAAGATACACCTTTTAAGTGAACCATTGCTACATTTCTGAAGAGTCATCTGATGTTTATATAAACCTGCTTTCATTAACAGGATTAGAAATGAATGAAAAATTTTCTAAAATAAGAAACTCTTCTTGTCTTCAAAACATTCTTTGTGATCAATCAAATTATTGAGTGAGTTTGATGAATCCAATTATTTGAGGTACCACTATAGTTGGATTGAAAGCCATTTTATCCTGGGAGAAAGATTTCAAAACCTCAGGTACAATGAGCGAAATTACTCAAGGACTCTCGGTGAAGTCGGGAGACTTGGCTTTATATTTTTGTTTTATCTTAATTTTTGAAAAAATAAAACACACTTCTTAGAAAGATCACTTTGATCTTGTGTTAAGGGTGTTTTTGTACTTCATAGTGTTGTTGTTTTAAACTTGAACTAGTGTTGAATTTGTTATGCCTAAATACAGATTCTTGTACCTAAAAACTATGAAGAATAATATTTTTCTCACCAGTAAGGACTAAAGTCTCACCTAGTCAAATTGTGACTATCAATCAAAAACCCATGTTCATTTGAATACTGGGTTCGTTTGTAGGAAGTTCATTCCACGGAAAAAAACACTCTATAAAATATACCATTTCCTTCTACCATGACTTTTGTGTCTTCCAGGTCCTCTTGAGTAGTAGAGTGAGCGGGATTGGTAAGGAGAATGGTGGTCCTCTTGAGTTGAAAAGTGGAGGGGTATTGGTAAGGAGAATGTGGGATTGTACATCTTCAATACGGAGACCATGCTAAAGCATTTGAATAAATACAGTAATAACTCAAAAGGAACAATAAAAACCAATGTAACAATACCTGATGTCAAGTCGTGGCATTCAAGTTGATGGATTGAAGGATTGATTGTGAAATTCTAAATAATTGTCATATTTGTCCCCCAGTTAAACAAGCTAGACTCCCTTTCCATTCTAGTACTTCCAGAGCATCTATTAGGTTTGACGTTCTTCACGTGGATCTCTGGGGACCATTTCATGTCCCTACCATTGAAAAAAATCATTATTTGCTTGTGGATGATCATAGTAGATTTGTATGTATGTCTCTATTCCAGTTAAATCTAAAACTATTGTTGCCATTAAAAATTTCTTAGTAATGATCAAGTCTTATTTTGACTTTCATGTAAAGGATGTGAGATCAAACAATTGTACTGAGGTTTTTAATCATCAAACTACTGAGTTTTTCCAACACTATGGCATATTGAATTAAAGTAGTTGTCGTTATACTCCACGGTAGAATGGTAAAATGGAGAGGAAGCATAGACATATTCTCGAGATTTCCAGAGCTATCAGATTGTATTAAGGTTGTAGTGTACTTGATGAAAAGATTGCCATCTTTACTTCTAGCCTACAAGACTACATATGAATTATTGTATAGTAAGGAGCCAAAATTGACACACGTTGTGTTCATAGGATGCCTTTTTCATGTGTTAGAGTCCCACATCAATGGGTTAAAGAGTCCTTTGTCTCCTTATATGGCCATGGAAAATCCTCCCCTCATGATCTAGCTTTTGAGGTTGAGTTAGGCCTAAGGTCCATTTCTTTATCATGGTATTAGAGCCAGGCCCACCCAGTTCGTTGTTTCCGATGTTGGGCCCCCGTCTTATATTATCCACACACTAGATATCCAGCCCTGCACATGTGGAGGGGGGGTTTTGAAGTCCCACATCGGTGGCTTAAAGGTCATTATTCTCCTTATATGGTTTTGGGCAATCCCCCCCCCCCATGAGCTAGCCTTTGAGGTTGAGTTAGGCCCATGGTCCATTTCTTTATCTCGACCCTCAGCTAGATTTTGAGGTTGCGTTAGGCCTAAGGTCCATATAAGGAGACCAAGGACCCTTTAACCCACAGATTTGGGACTTCAACACCCCCCGTACGCCCAGGGATAGACATCAGGAGATAAAGTGTAACACCTCGCGTTTTGGGCTAGAAAGAAAACCATCATTTCAATGCGATGATGTTCCAAAAGCCATAAATCCTATGCAAATTTGGTATTTTAATCAATTATGTAGTGTGGGTACCTATTTGAGAATGAATTGAGATCATAGATGTCCCCTAACTCAAGGTTAAGCTGAAAGCTTTCTTATCGTTCGAGTTTTAGTGAGCGTCAAAACTTAGGTAAAATTCAAACGACCAATACTCCTTGTATATAATTAACTGGGTGGCCTACTATATATCAAATTAATGCTCTTCGAATTATCTTTCCAATGATACCAATTTTTCCCAAATTCAATATCAGAGAAAAATGTTATGCCCATTTTACTCCAGCATATTAGCCTGGCAACTGAGTGACGACAATTCTGATGGCTTGTCACAAATTTGTCGACTTATCAGAATATCTCATCATCCTTAGGCAGAAACTCATAAATTTCAACTCCTAGGGGACGAATTGGGATGATGGGCTATCACAGATCTGGAGGCTTATCAGCCTTGGTCGTCAGCTGAAAATTTCAGCACCTAGGAAGTGATTTCGTAGGGGTATTTTGGTCTTTTCTCACTCCAAAAACCTTTCACACAAATTAAATCACCCCTTAAGTGTTATTAATCCATCTATTATCAGTTTTACAACATCTAAATCCTCTTTACTCTCAAGAACAAGATGAAAACTAGGGTTTCCTCCAAGATCAAGAAATCAAGAAAATTAATCCTTCAGTTTAAGATTTCCAAGAAAACAAATCAAGATTTTAGTTTCCTTCCCTTGAATGGATCAAGAATTCATCCTCCTAAGTGAAGATGTTCAATAAATGGATCTAGATCCGGGTTCCATCTTTTAAACTAAATAATCTTAGGTACATGGGGTTTATCCTAAACTACATGGGCTTGTAGAAATATTCAAGTATGATTTTAAGATCTATCAAGCATGAATTGATAAAGGGGTTTTTAGATCCATGATTTAATTATGGATTATGGCTTCTTAAAGATATTGATGATTTTGTCTTTAGTCCTTTCCCCCTTAAATTGATTTACATGTATATGTATATGTATGAAAAAAGTTCATATTTGAAGATTGTTTGAGAGCATAATTTATGAAATCCCTCTCTTGTGATGACTTTAAATTTGTGGTCTTGTTCGGAATGATTTGATATGCATGATTTATGGCTTGAAAATAGTTTACTCAAATGCCATAATATTTTTTTTGCATGATTTAGAGATTTTGAGATGGAGTTTCTTTATATAAATGTGTTTTGTTAAAGAGAGAAAGATTTGCATAAGATTAATCCTTTTGACATAACCACCTTGTATAATTTGAAATGTTGTCAAAGAGAGTTGCATACATTTGTTTACTTGAGTAATTAAAGAAAGGGTTCTTCGAACTGATTTATTAATATGGTGGTCCCAAATTTACATTTTGGAAACAAAGATTCTAATATACTAATAATGGCTCAGAGATGTGACTTGCAAGTTAATGGTATGACGATACCATAAATATGTATGCCATAATAGAGTATATTTTTTAAGTATGTTTTCAGAGCATGTCTTCAGAGAATGTTTTCAGAATATATTTTCAGAGAATGCATATTTTAAAGATTTAAAAATGGGCATAAAGAGGGTTAGATGGTTACCCGAAGAGGTCTTGAGTTCAAGTAACTCTTAGCCTAAAATCTTATTTGCCGATATGGGTAGATTATTATTGTACACTGGAGACAGCCATGTGGCGTAGTAGATTCAGAGACTTCGACCCTTGTAGCACACTTGGCTTGGGGACTTGGCTGCTGAGTTAATCACAGATTCCATATAGCCCGTGGAATTTCAGAGTTGTAGGGTATACCACCTAGCGCAGAAGTAAAATAAAGAGTGTCACAAAGTTTAGATGATTTTTTAGAGTCTCTAAAAAATGCCCATGAGATTTTTTACTATATGATATGTTTATGAACTATTTTAAATTGCACTCATATATGTTGAATACTAATTACTATTTTAGATTTGCTCTACATACCAGTACTTCTGTATTAACTCTCTCTCCCCTACCTCTCAGGTTCTAAGGCTCAGTCTAGGGATCCCGATAAGCAGTAGATTATTCAGACAACAGATCAGATTGTGCAGATTTTCATGTAGTAGAGATTTCGCAGGTTGTTCCAGATGTTGTTAATGAGTTTTTGATTTCATTCATTATTGTTAAACTTAATCCAAAGTATGACCATGTTTCCGTATTAGATCGTAAATTCCACATTTTTTTATTATATGAATGTTATGCATTACTACCAGATAGAGTAGGGCGTCCAGTCCTTCATGGGTTGGGATGTCCGTCACGGCTAGGCCCTAGTTCGGGCATTGGATAAAGCCGGTGAAGAAGTAGAATGGATCCAAAATTTCTTGGGAGATATTCCTTATTGGCCTAAACTAGTGGCACAAGTATGTATACGCTGTGATAGCTAAGCGGCAATAGGTAGGGCAGGGAACATGATATATAATGGTAAATCTCATCACATAAGATGGAGACATAATACCATTAAAGAACTTATCTCTAGTGGAATTATCACTGTTGACTATGTTAAGTCAAAGGATAATGTGTTGGATCCACTTACAAAAGGCCTATCTAGAGAAGGAGTATAAAGGACATCAAAGGGAATAGGTTTAAGGCCTAGGACAAGTCAGCATGATGGTAACTCTACCTCACAGACTGAAGATCCCAAGAGCTAGGTTTAAGGAGATCAAACAAAGTAGTGTCTGACAGGTTTAACATTGTATATTACCCAAACCATTGTCATGATGTAGACAATGTGAAGTAAACAAGGATAAGACTTAAGGTGAAAAGTCATTCAATGATTATCTAGATTTGGCAGATTTGACCAAATATTTTAATCTATGTGATTGAACGTATAGAAATCACCTATGTGAGGGTGAAGTGGAAGCCTCTCCAAGGAGAATGTTAGTAAAGGCCTATTCTCTAAGCTCTCATGAAATTGGGACTTTTTAATGGCTGAAAAGAATAAAACCATGAGAACCATAAACGGTAAAAGGATGGTTGTGTGACATGTGTTGTCTAGGTGTAAACTAAAGCTCGACGGTTCAAAGATATCGAATCTACCAATTGACCGAGTGCATCCGATGCATGTTCACTATGGAAAGATCAAAGGGAACCCTACTTATCTAGATGCAATAAATCGTTGCTTGATGATCACATACTTGTCTATAAAGTTTAACAAAGAATAACCATTCCCTATTCATGTGGGGGTTTTTTGGGTTTAATTGGTGTGAATGGAAAATAGAGGGAGAGAACCTTTGAGCAAAAGACATATTGTTTTGGAAAAGGTGTGACTATTTAGATAGTTGTGTCTGTTCAGAAAAAGACACAATGTTTTGAATGAACAGACATCACTCTTGCAAAGGATACACCTTTTAAGTGAACCATTTCCACCTTTCTCAAGAGGCATCTGATGACTATATAAACCTACTTTAATCTACAAGTTTAGAAAAGAATGAAAAATTTTCTAAAATAAGAAACTCTTCTTGTCTTCAAAACATTCTTTGCGATCAATCAAATTGTTGAGTGAGTTCGATGAGTGTAATTATTTTAGGTACCACTATAGTTGGATTGAAAGCCATTTTATTCTGGGAGGAAGATTCCAAAACCTCAGGTACAGTGAGGAGAATTACTCCTTAAGGACAATCCACGAAGTCGGGGGACTTGGCTTTATATTTCTGTTTCATCTTAAATTTCTAAGAAAATAAAATGCACTTCTTCGAAAGATCATTTTGATCTTGTGTTGAGGGTGTTTTTGTACTTCATAGTGTTTTTGTTTTAAACTTAAACTAGTGTTGAATTTTTTATGCCTAAATATAGATTCTTGTACCCGAAAACTATGAAGAATAACATTTATCTCACCAGTAAGGTCTAAAGTCTCACCTACTCAGATTGTGACTATCAATCAAAAACCGTTCATTTGAATACTAGGTTCGTTTGTAGAAAGTTCATTCCAAGGACAACAATATTCTACAAAACATACCATTTCCTTCTACTATGACTTTTGTGCCTTCCAGTTCCTCTTAAGTGGCAGAGTGAGGGGGATTAGTAAGGAGAATGGTGGTCTGAGTGGAAGAGTGAGGGGGATTGGTAAGAAGAATGGTGGATTGTACATATTCAAAATTGAGACCATGCTAAAGCATGTAAATAAGGATAGTAATAACTCAAAGGGAACAATAACAAGCAATGTAACAATACCTGATGTCAAGTCGTGGCATTCAAGTTGATGGATTGCAGGAATGATTGGGAAATTCTAATTAATTGTCCTATTTGTCCCTTAGTGAAACAAGCAAGGCTCCCTTTCCATTCTAGGACTTCTAGAGAATCTACAAGGTTTGAGGTTGTTCACGTGGATCACTGGGGACCATTTCATGTCCCTATCATTGAAAAGAAACATTATTTGCTTGTGGATGATCATAGTAGATTTGTATGGGTTTATCTGTTCCAGTTAAATCTGAAACTATTGTTGCCATTAAAAATTTCTTGATGATGATCAAGTCTCATTTTGATTTTCATGTAAAGGTTGTGAGATCAAACAATAGTACTGAGTTTTTTAATCATCAAACTACTGCGTTTTTCCAACACCATGACATATTGGATTAAAGTGGTTGTCCTTATACTCTACGGAAGAATAGTACTATGGAGAGGAATCATAGAAACATTCTTGAGATTTCAAAAGCTATTAGATTGTATTAAGGTTGTAGTGTACTTGATGAAAATATTTCCATCTTTACTTCTAGCCTACAAGACTACATATGAATTATTGTATAGTAAGGAGCCTAAATTGACACACCTTGTGGTCATAGGATGCCTTTGTCATGTGTTGGAGTCCTACATCTGTGGGTTAAAGGGTTCTTGGTCTCCTTATATGGCCTTGGGAAATCCTCCCCTCATGATCTAGCTTTTGAGGTTGAGTTAGGCCCAAGGTCCATTTCCTTATCATGGTATTACAACCAGGCCCAACTAGTTCATTGTTCTCGATATTGGGCCCCAATCTTTTACCGTCCACACTTTAGATGTCCAACCCTGCGCATGTGGGGGGTGTTAGAGTCCCACATCGGGGGGTTAAAGGGTCCTTATTCTCTTTGTATGGTCTTGGGCAATCCTCCCTTTATGAGATAGCTTTTGAGGTTGAGTTAGGCTCTAGGTCTATTTCTTTATCTCAATCCTTCCCTCATGATCTAGCTTTTGAGGTTGAGTTAGGACCAAGGTCCATATAGGGAGACCAAGGACCCTTTAACCCATCGATGTGGGACTCCAACACCGGGCACACCCAGGGATGGACATAAGGAGAAAAAGTGTAACACCTCGTATTTCAAGCTAGAAAGAAAACCGTCATTTCTATGCAATGATGTTCCAAAAGCCATAAATCCTATGCGAATTTGGTGTTTTAATCAATTATGTAGTGTGGCAACCTGTTTGAGAATTAATTGAGATCATAGAGGTCCCCTAACTCATGGTCAAGTTGAAAGCTTTCCTATTGTTCGAGTTTTAGTGAGCATCAAAACATGGGTCAACTTTAATCGACTATAACTCCTTGTATAAAATAAAATGGGTGGCCTAATATATATCAAATTAAATATCTTCAAATTATCTTTTGAATGATATCAATTTTGTCCAAATCCGATATCAGAGTAAAATGTTATGCCCATTTTACTCTAGCATATCAGCCTGGCAACTGAGTGACGACAATTCTGATGGCTTGACACAAATCTGACGACTTATCAAAATAAGTCATCAGCCTTAGGCAGAAACTCATAAATTTCATCTCCTAGGTGACGACCTAGGTTGACGGGATATCACAGATCTGATGGCTTATCAGCCTTGGTTGTCAGCTAAAAATTTCAACAACTAGGTTGTGATTTCGTAGGGGTATTTTGGTCTTTTCTCACTCCAAAAACCTTTCACACAAATTAAATCACCCCTTGAGTGTTATTAATCCATATATTATCAGTTTTACAATATTTCAATCCTCTCTACTCTCTAGAACAAGATGGAAACTAGGTTTTCCTCCCAGATCAAGAAATCAAGAAAAATCAATCCTTGAGTTCAAGATTTCCAAGAAAACAAATCAAGATTTAAGTTTCCTTCACTTGAATGGATCAAGAATTCATCCTCCTAAGTGAAGATGTTAAAGAAACGGATCGAGATCCGGGTTCCATCTATCTAGATCTGGGTTCCATCTTTCAAACTAAGTAATCTTAGGTATGTAGGGTTTATCCTAAACTACATGGGCTTGTTGAAATATTCAAGTATGATTTAAAGATCTATCAAGCATGAATTTATAAAGGGCATTTTAGATCCATGATTTTATTATGCATTATGAATGCTTAAAGATATTGATGATTTGGTCTTTAGGCCTTTCCCCTTTAAATTGATTTACATGTATATGTATATGTATGAAAAAAAATTCAAATTTGAAGATTGTTTGAGAGCATAATTTATGAAATTCCTCTCTTCTGATGACTTTAAATTTGTGGTCTTGTTGGGAATGATTTGATATGCATGATTTATGTCGTGAAAATAGTTTACTCAAATACCATAGTATTTTGAGAATGATTTAGGGATTTTGAGAGGGAGTTTCTTATATAAATGTGTTTTGTTAAAGAGAGAAAGATTTGCATAAGATTAATGCTTTTGACATAACCACCTTGTAGCATTTGAAACGTTGTCAAAGAGAGTTGCATACATGTGTTTACATGAGTAATTAAAGAAAGGGTTCTTCGAACTAATTTATTGATATGGTGGTCCCAAATTTATGTTTTGGAAACTGATATTCTAATATGCTAATAATGGCTCAGAGATGGGACTTGCAAGTCAGTGGTATGACGATACCATAAGTATGTATGCCATAACAGAGTATGTTTTCAAAGTATGTTTTCAGAGTATGTCTTCAGAGAATGTTTTCAGAATATGTTTTCAGAGAATGCATATTTTAAAAAGTTAAAAAATGGGCATAAAGAGGGTTAGGTGTTTACCTAAAGAAGGATTGAATTCAAGTAACTCTTAGCCTAAAACCGTATTTGCCTATACGGGTAGATTATTATTGTACGCTGGCAACGACCATGTGGCGTAGTAGATTTAGAGACTCCGACCCTTGGGGCACACTTAGATTGGGGGCTTGGCTGCCGAGTTAATGGCAGATTCCATATAGCCCATGATATTTTAGAGTTGTAGGGTATACTACCTAGCACAGAAGTAAAACAAAGAGTGTCAAGTTCAGATGATTTTTCAGATTCAGCTATTTAGTCATGACTTAGTTTATAAGAGTTCAGTGCATAATCCCAAATTTTCCCAAGTATTTTAGCTAGACTGTGTAATACCCTAATCCGATCTAAGTCGAGTTGTCTCATGATTCATACTTTCAAAAGTTATCACTCCTAAATTCAATATGTATGATTAGATCATGAACAATCCAAGGAAATCCTAAACTCTCAGCATGAATTAGCTCCTTGAAGCAAGTAAAGTCAAGTCAACTCAGAATTCAGTTTCATGATAGAAGTTTAAATGTTTCAAATCAGTTATAGTCTTTCTTATAAGACAAATCATGTCTACGTTATTCCATACCTTTAATCTTCAACTTTCCTACCCATCATTCGGGGATGAATGATCCCAAGGGAGAGATAATGTAACACCCCGCATTTTGGGCTAGAACGAAAACTGGCATTCCTTCATGTAAATGTTCCTAAAGCCATAAATTTGATGTACATATGTGTTTTAATCAATAATGTAGTTTGTGAATTTAGTTGAGCATGAGTCAAGATCATAGAGGTCCCTTAACTCAAGGACTAGTTGAAAGCTTTCCTATAGTTCGAGTTTTAGTGAGCGTCGAAATATGGGTCAATTTCAATCGTACATAACTCTATGTATATGATGAACTGAGTGGCGTACTATATATCAAATGAAAGGTATTTGAGTCCTCTTTTAAACGCCACCAATTTTTCTAAAATCCTACATTGGAGAAGAACGATATTCCCATTTTACTCTAGCATATGATCCTGGCAACTGAGTGACGATAATTCTGACGGCTGGTCACAAATTTGACGACTTGTCACAAATCTGACGACTTGTCAAAATATGTTGCCAGCCTTAGGTAGACACCCATCGATTTTAGCTCCTAGGTGCCGACAAAAGCTGACGGCTTGTCACAGATCTGATGGCTTGTCAGCCTTGGTCGTCAGCCAAGAATTTCAGCAACTGGGAAGTTATTTCGTAGGGGTATTTTGGTCTTTTCATCATTCCAAAAACCTTTCACATGAATTAAATCACCCCTTAAGTGTTATTAATCAATCATTATCAGTTTTACAACATCAAAAACTTCCTCTTCACTCTCAAAATAAGATCAAATTTGGGTTTTCTCAAAGATCAAGAAAATCAAGCCTTAAGTTCAATATCTCGATGAAACAAATCAAGTTCCGGGTTTCAACTATCAACATCTAGGTTCCATATTTCAGATCTTATAATTTAAGGTGTGTGGGGTTTATCCTAAAAACTACATGGGCTTGGAAACACTAGAACATGATTTAAAGATTTTAAAGCATGATTTTAGAAAAGGGGTTTTGAAATACATAATTTTATTATGCATTATGAATGTTTAAATGCATTGTTGATTTGGACCCTAGGACTTTCCCCCTAAGTTTATTTAAATGTATATGTATATGTATAAAATTTAAGGTTTAAGATTGTTTGCGAGCATAATTCTTTGCGAGCATAAATTATGGACTCCCTCCCTTGTGTAAATTAAAGATTTTGGTTTTGATGGAAAAGAGTTGAAATGGATGTCTGTGATTTGATAGATGTTTTCTCAATGTCATAGTATTTGAAAAATTAATTTAGAATTACTGAGAGGGTGTCTTGAGATAACTATGTTTTGTGTTAAAGAGAAGAATTGCATGAGATAGAGACTTTGAACATGACCACCATTGTTTGTTAAATTGTTGATAAAGAGAATTGCTTGCATGGTTTTATATGAATTTTAAACCATGAGTTCCTAGAACGAATTGTTGTTATGGTGGTCCTGAATTTCATGGTTTGAAAACAGAGATATAAATTTCTATAAATGGCTCAGAGAATGTGACTTGCAAGTTAATGGTATGACGATACCATATATGTGTATATGCCATGACAGAGTTAAAGATTTTAGAGTATATTTTCAGAGCATACATTTTTAAACAACTAAAAATGGGCATTAAGAGGGTTAGGTGGTTACCCAAAGAAGGCATGAGTTCAAGTAACTCTTAGCCTGAAACAGTATTTACTGATACGGGAAGATTATTATTATACACTGGCGACGACCATGTGGCATAGTAGATTCAGAGACTCCGACCCTTGCGGCATACTTGGGTTGGGGACATGGCTGTCGAGTTAATGGCTGGTCCCATATAGCCAGTGGGATTATAGATTGTAGGGTACACCACCTAGCGCAGAAGTAAGAAAAAGAGTGTCAAAAATTTCTGATGTTTTCACAGAGTCTTTAAAATGCTAATGTGATTTCTTACTATATGATATGTTTATGAACTTCTTTAAATTGCTCTCATATATGTTGAATATAAATAATTATTTTGTATTTTCTCTGAATACTAGTACATCTGTATTGACCCCCCTCCCCTACCTCTCTGGTTATGAGGCTCAGTCTAGGGGCCAAATAAGCAGTAGATAATTCAGACAGCAAATCAGATTATGCAGTAGTGAGGCTTCTCTATTCCAGAAGACCTGCTCTTTTAGATTATGTCTTCTATTACAGTTTTGGTCTACTCGGGGCTTTGTCCTAGTTTTCAGATAGTTGTCAGATTTTCGTGTAGTAGAGATTTTGCAGACTGCTCCAGATGTTGTTAGTGATTTTTGGATTTCATTCCTTATTGTTAAACTTAATCCAGAGTATGACCATGTTTCCGTATTAGATCGTAATCCTGCATTTTCTTTTATTATATGAATGTTGTGCATGACTACCAGATAGAGTAGGACGCCTGGGCCTCGGGATGTCCATCACGGCTAGGCCCTTGTTCGGGTCGTGACAATTTCTTAAACAAGGGAAGAACTTCAGACAGTGAAAAGGTAAGATCACGTTGAAAGTCTCTGTATCTTTTCTTTTGATTTAATTTACAACATATTTACATGATGTGGATGGTCCAGAAAGAGATCCCTTAACTTTTTCAGTTTTTAGATGTGTGATCATAATTTATTTGAAGGAGAAGATGGATGATAAGGAAAAAGGCAAAGAAGAAACAGAATGAATTCCGGTGGAATTGATGATTAAAAAAATAATATTGGTCATTAAAAAGTCTCTTCCTTGAAGGTTCTTGGTTATTTCTACTGATTTCTTTCAATCTGTTCTAGCCTTGGTGATCAGAATAAAGCTAAGAGTTACCGGGTACTTGTTATCATTTTCAATTAAAATGTAGAAGGTCCCTTGATAACTCACAAATAGAAGCATCAATATAGCAATTTCGGTAAATAAGGAGTACATGGAAAGAAATATTATTGATATGGATATGATTGAGCTTATTAGATTATAGGTATTTCACAATTGATTAAGAAGACTAATTAGATTATTGAAAACTTGAAAAGTCAATGAATTGTATTTTACTAATCTGGGATTTGTAATCTAGATCTGTTCGTGGCCTTTCAACTACTTCTTCATCCTATTACATCAACCGGTCCCACAAAAATATGTCAAAAGGGACGAGTATGATGAAAGAATCCTAATCAGTCGTCTAGGAGAGTGGTGGGATGAATGAGAATTGAGACTTTAATTTGAGTTTGATGATTGAATGTGATGGTTCACCTGGCAGGTTATGGCTTATTAGGTGCCAGTCCTAGCTAGGTTTCAACAACAGCTTAATCATGAGCTTAATCTTACAAATTCCTTTTTCTGAATATTCAAAGTTTCGGGATATTATGTTTCTGATTTAATGTTAAAACATTTTATGTGTGATTAACACTGACAATTCTGGTGTTAGAGACTAATTGCACTAAAATTACTATTTGGACAAAATAGTTTCTCCATATGTATTTGATGTTTTGACCTTGATCAATACAACGATAGAACTTAATGTGATTAACTTTGTTCCTTTGTTATGTAGGGACACTTTGTGCCAGAGAACTTGATTACAATCATGGAAAGAGTAAAAGAAAATGAACAAGTGCGAAAGGAAGAGGAAGCAAATGACTAATCGGTATGTCATGGTCAATATATAGTTTATGTCCAACATTCTATAGCTATGTTAAATGCTGTGGTTTTAAAAAACTGATAGAAGTATGACATTGTCTTTTTCCAGGTGTCGTTTTCTGCTCTTCGTGAGGACGTTATCAATGTTCTAGATTTCACAGAGAGGTTAAAGAATGAAGAGGATCATAATGCTGTTTATGTGGATCATATTGAAAAGCTGAAATTAAAGCTGACATTTATTTGTACATATGTCCAGCTTTCTTATTTCGATTTGTATCAGTTTGAAGATACAATGACTGCTTTAAGAAAAGAGGTTAAGGATCTGCTTCGATTACTTTTGGATGATGTTGAAACCAACATCGAGTGTAAATACAACATGAATCATTCCCTTCATAGCCTCGCCAAAAATATAGATGACTGTATCAACTCATGTCATCATTCTAAGTCAAGTGCCATGATGGCTGACGAGCAGTTGAACTTCCTTCTCTTGAATCTCCATTTTCTATCCAAGTATCGTGATGAAAAGATTTTTCCATTGGTGACTCAATATGAGATTCTTCATAATTTATGTGGAAATGTATATCACAACCCAACTTTTCAGGTCATGATGACGCCTACCATAACCCACCAATAGGCAAGCCAACCTGTAGTCCAAAACGGCTAGTAACGGACTACTCAATAACATAAGGAAGAGAATGTGGAATATATGAGATAAAGATCAATACATAGATGAATCCCAAAACCTAGTGGTATTAGTACAAGAGCTTCTAAACATAATAAGAGTACAAAAGTGATATATCAAGGAGAAATACACTGATTCAACTTACCTCTTAATACAACTTAGAGGCTAGTCTAATAAATAGGAGAGAGATAACTAATACTCCGAACGTCAGGAGCTCACTCTAAGTCTCCGAATCAGGGCTACTCTACACGATGCGCACATCAATGGTGATAACTCGTACTATGATCTACAGGATGGAAGGTGTAGTATGAGTACCGAACGAATGGTACTCAGTAGTCAACTGCTAACTGAGCTCCAAAGATAAAGTAGATATAAACAGAATGGAAACTAAAACCAAAAGTCCATAAATCATGTAATAAGTCAATGAGACTAACAAGGGACAACTATCCTATTCATGTCCAAGAGTCGAACATAATAAAACTAAGGAAGTATCAAGTTGAACTATCTTATTCCAGCTACATTCAATATATGCCAAAGCTATACCGTATATCCCGGGTTTATATATAGATAAAGAGCGAAAGAAAGATATATTATAATATACAAGGCGAAGGAATGACTATACAATATGAACAACGAAGAAAGGGATATCCGATAGTACCATGACTTCACATAGATATATATATATATATATATATATATATATATATATATATATATATATATATAATACATATTAACAAGAGGTCATCTCATAGACATATGTGCATACTGGTGATAGAAGACGCACATGCAGGAATGAATGCAAAGCATACCATCAATTTCACAACTCATAATAATTGTCCTTATCAGGACCATCATCATCATAATCAACCTTCGGCCTTTCCGGGAATCAATATCATCTCAATAGTATCCTCCGAACTCGAACCGAGTATCAATATCATCATAATATCCTCCGGCCTTACCGGGAATCAATATCATCTCAATAGTATCCTCCGGACTTGAACCAGGTATCAATATTATCATAATATCCTCCGGCCTTTTCGGGAATCAATATCATCTTAATAGTATCCTCCGGACTCGAGCCGAGTATCAATATCATCATAATATCCTCTGACCTTGCCGGGAATCAATATCATCTCAATAGTATCCTCCAGACTTGAACCGGGTATCAATATCATTATAATATCCTCCGACCTTGCCGAGTATCAGTATTCTATCACAATATACTCCGGCCTTGCCGGGTACCGATGTATCATCATACTCTTGACACATAAATATAGGCATATAATAGGTGCACAGACACAAGCCAATATACTCATAACCGTAAAGATGTCTATCTTATCAATTCATTCCAACTACTTGTTATTAGCTAACCAACACTTAGTATTATTAAACCACTAGTTCGCTAGCCATCACATAACCTCTAGTTATTAGCCTAAACGTTATCCTTCACATAATCCTTATTCACGGGATAACAACTAACCACTATTCATTTAATAGTCAACATCTAACATCTAGTCTAAATTGATCATTAGACCAAAACAGTCATTTATCCACCGTTCATTATTATCAACTATTCATCCTATTTTTGTTAATCATTACTAGACAACACATTACTACTTGTGGCCTAACCATCTTTTATTAAATGATATCATTCATTAACTGACCATCGTTAGATACCATGTTCCAGCTAAGCAAAATTCATTAACTAATACATAAGCTTCCTAGCCATCAAGTGTAATATTCAGCTAATAGACAACTAGTTACCACATAGCTTAATCGTCTAACAAGAAGAACAACCATAAGATCTCATATCAGCTATAATCACATCATTTATAAGGGTAAATAATCATGAACGTACCAAACCTATGAATGCCATCACCAGTATTCAATCAGTGGAATAATAAGCATCATACTGCATCTTCCTACATACCATACCGGAGAGATGTGTATACAAACATATACATATTCATAAATTGCAATCAAATCATTCACAACTATAAACACTTCTTGGATATTTAATCAATACTATAACACGGTCCTTGGCCCATTAATTTGTTCAGAATAATCACAAAATCATAATCATGGCCTTTGGCCAATATACATTTTCGAAACTCGTATCAATAATCATATGTATAATCCGTAGCATACCTCTAATCATCTAACATATAGAAGGCATCTCACATATAGGAGGCATAATAAATAAATATGTTATCATCTCTCACACTAGAGACATCTCACATCTAGGACGCATAATACAGATAGACGTGCAATTTTCTATAGGATATCATATATCAATAGGTCATACGTAAAGACAATGAGGAATATCGGTTCTCTAGGCTAATTTACATATCCAAAAGGACCATTATCTCTATAGGTCCAACAATCATGACTAAAGAAAATAGCAACTATATAGGCCAAATATCAAGTCTAAGAGGGAATAGCATCTCTATAGGCCAAATATCAAGTCTAAGAGGAAATAGTATCTCTATAGGCCACATAATGTATCTAGGAGGAATATCACCTCTAAAGGCCCAATATCACTTCCACATGTGGTATCATAACCATAACTAAATTGCCGCAATCTTGAAACATCAATACAAGTTACAAAGTTATGAAGTAACCTTATTCTAAGGTTTACTAGCCTCATGTCTAACATCCGCAACTAAGTCCACAAGACTTAACATATGCTTAGGCCTAAGTGAGTCGAACGATCCGACTTCTGATCCATAATTTCCATAATTTGGCATATTATGCTCCAAACTAGGCTAAGGTATCTATTTCATCTTCTAGATATCAAGCAAGCCATATTAAAGCCTAAGATATTAACTTCGACTAGATACAAGGGTACTCAAGTCAAATCTACCAAACTTACGGTTCTAAAACTATCACACTAGCCTAATAAGGATAAATACACAAATCATGCTTCAAATGCTAAAACCATATTTGAATCATAGCATTATATCATATCAATGCTACAAATTTACCAAAACTAGGGAGAAGACAATAGGATTCAACAATGGTATTAAGTAATTCAACCTACGGGTCAAAAAACTCATCTTCACTTCACAATCCCCAAAATGCCATCAAACTATCATAAATATAATCTACTCATCAATACGATTCTAATGATACCCATATTTCACTATTGTGCTTCGGGTCCAAAAATGATAGCAAAAACCCAAGTGGGTCCCACGTACGGAAATTGCATTTCTGAGGTCAACCCAATGCTCATACATCACCAAGGAATCATAACCCTCAATGAATTGGTGAAAACAAATCAAATTTATGGCTAAATTAATCCCTAAGCTACATTAGGGCTTTGGATCAAGAACTAAGAAATTCTCCAATAAAGTGATAAAATCTTACCTTAATCCTGATGATAATCATGATAAAAGATGTTTACCAAGATCTCTAGATACCCACAAGACTCAATTTGAATTATCATACCCATTTAGGGTTTTAGGCTTTCAAAAATGAGTCAAAAAGGATGAAAAATACGGCTATCGGGTACTTAAATACCCATACCAGCTTTGGAGATCCGCAATCATTGTCTGGGCCATCAGCAAAGTCCAAAACTTATTTTTGACCCTTGAAACTCATTTGGAAACCAAAATATATGATCACTAGTAAAATTTGAGTTTAAACCACGTTTTGAATTCATTGGAATCATCAAAACTTTCATTCAAGATAATTTCGATAAAAACTGGGTCTCACACCTATTCATTCAAATTTTCAACTTTCTAACCAATAAGTCGAAATGAGCTCAGGTGTATTGGGATCCGAACCAAAGGTTTAGGTATACTAAAATTGATATTCCAAATCTGCTGGCATAGTCAAAATTTGCATACGGGATCATTTCACTGAAGTTTTCACACGGTGGCCATTTAGAACCAGTGAAGACTTCTAAATAGGGAATTGGCTCTAAAAAACAAACGAACTGCCCGGTAACCGAACCTTCTATCCCAGAAAGTCATAAATGATGTGAGAAAGCTATAGAGGAGCTCAAACGGTGAAGATAAGCATAAGTATGGAAAATGACCTGAAGGGTCATTACAACATCCACTACTAAAAGGACATTCATCCCAAAAAGTTGACGTATAGAAAGAATCTCAAAAGCTCGAACGGATGAGGTATTGGGCCCACATGCTCCAAGCATGACGTCTCAGGTAACCTCAACAGAGAGAAAACACTTCTAAGGGATTTTTCCACAAGTATCCCTTTTTCAAAAAGCACTCTCATTCTACTTCCAAAAAAGCCAACTCAACTTAACCGCCAACTAAACTGGAAAGGCTGATGCACACACATCTGGATCACATCATGCTAATACCATCTCTATATCCATATAAATCAACAAAGGCTCATCCAAGCCAAAATCAAAACAAGACATAAGTCATAAAACCAATCCAAAACTGAAAAATAACATTCCTTAACAATTTTACACAAGCTCTCAACTCCAAACTAGGAGGAAAATCACCTATGTATCATCGACTCCATCTCATCATGGAGAAATCAAAGAACTACTGTTGATCCACCAAAGTCCATATGGCAAACATGGAAATAAGCTCATAAGACATTATCTGGGCATACAAATGGAGATAATCAAGGAATACAATCCATTCCAATGCTGCAACATCAAGAAGACTGAATAGACAACCACAGAGTAGGCTCAACCATCCTGTAAATAAAATCTGAACAAAGACAAGTCTAAAACAAAAGTTACACGCAAGCTCTACAACACCAAGCTGAAATCTTAATACCAAGTCTAAATTGCTCGGTCTCAAATATCCTAAACCAAACTAAGAATGGGTAGGCACTAATGATCCAAATTTATCATACTTCCCAATCGCCATTCCAAAGCGTCAAGTCAAAATAAACCAATAAACCTATATCATTACCAACCATTCAAATTGACTTTTAGTATCTAAATTTAACATATCTGAGATAAATCATACCAATCCACAATACAGAAATCATGCAAAAGTGTAAATCGTCGACTGAAAATGGAAATAACACATCCCATATCTGTAGGAGGGCATGAGCTATCAAAATTTACTCAAAAGTTCTCAAGACATAAAACCATACTAGTGAAGGAAAACAGTTTAGCAACATAGGGAAATGCAATTTAAGCCGAAACTAACCAATACTATACCCCATCTAGGAAAAGAAATAGCCATAAACACATATCATGGAGGAAAATCACTCCACCAAGCCTCACTAGGCCAAACAAATGCTGAAATGTAGATTTCCTGAATCCACCCAAGAACCACATCATCATTGAAGAAATATCAATCTCAAGGCGAAGGTCAAAGTCAAGACAATCACCAGAGCACCAACAACTCAAGCTAAAACTCTTCTAACTTTAGAAGCGGTCATAGGAAAGGCCACCTATCTCTATCTTCCAACTCCTCTAGATAAAACTGTATCACAATGATAAAAGAGTATCCAATCTCCATACTAACAACAAGGCAATCCATTACAAAGGGACAAACCCATCAAATCTAAGAGACGAATCCACGACATGTCAATAGTGATGTCAAAACCATTATCGGTCGATGAAATAGTCACAACCAAAGAATGGACCTCAAACTAATTAATCTCAAAAATATGTTAAATTGGAAGGGATAGCCAAAACACAATCCTTCATAAACCAGAAGGCAAATTTAAGAATTTCAAACTCAAAATGGGCAACATAACTAAATTGCCGACTTAAATCCATAAAAATCATGGAAGCGAACATTACCTTCGATACCACAACACATGCCCGAACAGATCTAATACAGCTAACCAAGAAGGAACACAGTCAACCTCACCAAGCTAGGGGAAACAACTCACCAAATTAGGCTATATCTACTCTATCCACCAATTAGTATCAGAAGAAATTGAAACTCTAACCTGATAATATTAGTCTATACAACTAACCAGCGAGAAATCAAATTCATCATGTAACAACATCAAGTAATAATATCAAGTAATATCAATAATTTCGAATAGGCGATACGAAAATGAACATCAATATCAAGCACTACTCAAAGGCCACAACAGGGCTAATGTACCAATATAAATGGGACTCGAACCCGAAACCACACCCATAGGGAAAAAACATCAATATAGATCTACTCCATCCACTACTAAAAGAAATAAACCACGGAGTAGTAATATAATCAGGAATTCAATAATAAGGTATATAATGACCGATATAATGTCATCAAGACATATAATTATCAATGGGTATGAAAGCCCCAATACACATAATAAGAGATAAATATGAGAAGTGAAAACACACCAATATTGGCAACATTTGCGGTTGCATAACTAACGGGCATAGGGAAAATAAATTTGAACAGGTCTAAATCGGATCAACTGACTGAATCATCAACTAAGGCACCAAATGCACCATCTATAACTGAAGATTCCATAACATCACGAGCTAATCCAAATGAGCTGAATAACTGGAATTCATGTCAGGGAAACTCCCTAGAGAAGTAGTCGATCTCTCTATAGTCATAGCATTTCCTGAAGCATCAATATTGATAGAACACAAACTAAGCCCAAATGGATGGCCAACTAACATTGAGATAAATCCTCAAATTTATGTCCAAACTTCCTATATCATAACCTATTTTAGGAAATCTAGGCTGGCGGGGAATACATGCTAACTCTAGTTGATCACTTATCTCATACCAGAGGCATTCTTTGAAAGAGTGTCTCATCACAACACAACCAAACCAAGAAACTAAAATACTTTAAGATACTACCCTTCATAATCCAGAATGGTCACCATGGCCCAAAACACCATACCACACTCCGACAGTTTGATGGGGACTCAACCCAAATTCTTGTTAGCTACTGCTGAAGATCTTCGATATCTATCTCTAACTCTCTAGTTTGATACTGTGATACAATTCTGGAAACCCATATTGGAGTCTTATCAGAATCTATTGACAATATCGCATCGTCGTTTGGGATAGAATAAAGTCAAAGAATATGTTCAACGTTCATAGGAATGCGGACACATAATAAGGAGTTATGAAGTGAATTTCCTAAAAATATAACTATAGCCTCCCAAAGATAGGTTATGGACGTCTCCGAACCGATCCATAGGACACTACAAACACTTAGATCTTGTAGTAATACACCAAAGAAACCTAGGCTCTGATGCTAATTTATCACGACCTAACTTTTCAGGTCATGATGGCGCCTACCATACTAATTGCAATCACATCATTCACAAATATAAACACTTCTTGGATATTTAATTAGTACTATAACACAACCCTTGGTCCATTAATTTATTCAAAATAATCACAACATCATAATCATGGCCTTAGGCCCATATACATTTCCGAAACTTGTACCAATAATCATATGTATAAGCCGCATACCTCTAATCATCTCACATATAGAAGGCATCTCACATATAAGAGGCATAATAAATAAATATATTATCATCTCTCACACTAGACACATCTCATATCTAGGAGGCATAATATAGATAGACGTGAATTGTCTATAGGATATCATATATCAATAGGTCATACATCAAGACAACGAGGAATATCACTTCTCTAGGCCAATTTACATATCTAACAGGACCATCATCTTTATAGGTCCAACAATCATGACTAAAGAAAATAGAAACTCTATAGGCCAATATCAAGTCTAAGAGGAAATAGCATCTCTATAGGCTAAATATCAAGTCTAAGAGGAAATAGCATCTCTATAGGACATAAAATGTATCTAGGAGGAATATCACCTCTAAATGCCCAATATCACTTCTATATGTAGTATCATAACCATAACTGAATAGCCACAATCTTGAAACATCAATACAAGTTACCAAGTGGGTCGAACAAACCCATTTATAATTCATAATTTCCATAATTAGGCATACTATGCCCCAAACTAGGCTAAGGTATCTAGTTCATCTTCTAGATATCAAACAAGCCATATTAAAGCCTAAAATAGTAACTTCAACTAGAAACAAGGGTACTCAAGTCAACTCTACCAAACTAACCATTCCAAAACTATCACACTAGCCCAATAAGGCTAAATATATAAATCGTGCTTCAAATGCAAAAACCATAATTTCAAGCATAGCATTATATCATATCCATGCTACAAATTTACCCACACTAGGGTGAACACAATAGGATTCTACAAGGGATTAAGTAATTCAACCTACGGGTCAAAACCCCTATCTAATCTCCAAACTTATATCTATAATCAATACTAAATCATTCTTTCCAATATCAATATTAACATTCACATTCACACACAACATCCATATCCATGAAGAAGAGTAGACGGAAGCCTACCTCAAGGCTAAACCGCAAAATCACACTTCAAGCACCATATAATCATCTTCACTTCACAATTCACAAAATTCCTTCACACTATAAAAAATATAATTTACTCATCAATACGAGTCTTACGATACCAATACTACACTATTGTGCTTTGGGTCCAAAAATGACACCAAAAATCCCAAGTGGGTCCCACGTATGTAAATTGCATTTCCGAGGCCAACCCATTGCTCATACATCACCAAAGAATCACAACCCTCAATGAATTGATGAAACCAAACTAAATTTAGAGATAAATCAAGCTTTAAGCTAAATTGGGGATTTGGGTCAAGAACTAAGAAATTCACCAATAAAATGATCAAATCTTACCTTAATCCGGATGATAATAATGATAAAAGATGTTTACCAAGATCTCTAGACACCCACAAGACTCAATTTTGACTTATCATACCCATTTAGGGTTTTAGGCTCTCAAAAATGAGTCTAAAATGGTGAAAAATGCAACTATAGGGTGCTTGAATACCTATACTAGATTTGGAGATCCACAGGCACTAACTGGGCCATCAGCAAAGTCAAAAACTTATTTTTGACCCTCAAAACTCATTCGAATACCAAATATATGGTCCAATATTGAAATTTGAGTGTAAACAACATTTTAAATTCATTGGAATTATCAAAAATTTCGTGTGAGATATTTTTGGCAAAAAGTGGTGCCCACACCTATAGTTTCATTTTTCATAAATTCAGCTCAATAGCTCAAAATGAGATCGGGTGCATTGGAACCCGAACCAAAGGTCTACCCAAACTAAAATCGATATTCTGGATCTGCTGGCGTAGTTAGAATTTGCATCCGAGATTGTTTCGCTGAAGTTTTTACTCGGTGGTCATTTGGAACCAATGAAGACTTCAAAATAGGGAATTGGCTCTAAAAAACAAACGCATTGCCCGTTATCCAAACCATCGGTCCTATAAAGCCATAAATGACTTGGGGAAGCTATGGAGAAGCTCAAAACGGTGAAGATAAGCATAAATATGAAAAATGATTAGAAGGGTCATTACAACATCCACTACTAAAAGGACTTTCGTCCATGAAAGTCAATGGATGGAAAGAATCTCAAAAGCTCGAAAGGATGAGGCACTGGGCTTGCATGCTCCAAGCACAACTTCCCAAGTAGTTTCAACGGAGAGAAAATACTTCTAAGGGATTTTGCCACAAGTATCCCTTTTTCAACAAGAACTCTCATTCTACTTCCAAGATAGATAACTCAACTTAACTGCTAATTGGCCTCCAACTGAGTTGGAAAGGCTAATGCACGCACATACTCAAAAGTAAACCAAGACATAAGTCATAAAACAACTCCAAAGTGAAAAACAAACCAAGACATAAGTCATAAAACAACTCCAAAGGCAAAAATAACATTCCTTTACAATTTTACACATGCTCTCAACTCCAAACCAGGAGGAAAATTACCTAAGTCTCATCGGCTCCATCTTATCATGGAGAGATCAAAGAACTAAAGCTTATCCACTAAAAGTCCATAAGGCAAACATGGAAATAAGATCATATGGCATTATTTGGGCATACATATGGAGATAATCAAGGAATGCAATCCATGCCAATGCTGCAACTAGTCCGAATGAAAATCAAACTGAAATTTCAAAATCCAAGGTATAACTACTTATGATTGAATATTTTGCTCAAGGTTGATCCATGTATCGAGAAAAAAAAAGGCATACTAAATAAAACTCAAGTATACTACTCCCACAGAGTAAATCAACAAAAATTCTCAAAGAAAACTGAAACTCGGGTCAAAACTGAAATAACCAATACGGGGCCCATAGGCTATCATCTGAACACTTATCAACTATAATCCAACCAACGTCAAGAAGACTGAGTAGACAAGCACAGAGTAGGCTCAACCATCCTATAAATGAAAGTTGAATGAAGACAAGTCTAAAACAAAAGTTGCACCTAAGCTCTACAACACCAAGCTAAAATTTCAATACCAAGGCTAAATAGTTCGAGCTCAAATATCTTAAACAAAAACAAAGAATGGGTAGGCACTAATGATCAAAATTTATCATACTTCCCAATCATCATTCCAAAGTGTCAACTCAAAACTGAACCAGTAAATCTATATCATTTACCAAAGATTCAAATCGACTTTAGTATCTAAATATAACATATCCAAGATAAATCATACCAAGCCACAATATAGAAATTATTTAAAAGGGTAAATCGTCGACTAAAAATGCAAATAACGCATCCCATATCTGCTGGAGATCATGAGGTATCAAAACATACTCAAAACTTCTCAAGACCTAAAAAACACTAGTGAAGGCAATCACTTTTGCAACTCCGAGAAATGCAATTTAAGCCGGAACTAACCAATACAATGCCCCATCTAGGTAAAGAAATAGCCATAAACACATAGCATCGAAGAGAATCACTCCACCAAGCCTCAATAGGCCAAACAAATGTTGAAATGGGGATTTCCTAAATCCACCCAAGAACCATATCATCAAAGAAGAAATACCAATCTCAAGGCCAAGGTCAAAGTCCAGACAATAACCATAGTACCAATAACTCAAGCTAAAGAATTTCTAATTTTCCAACTTTAGAAGCGGTCATAGGAAAGGCCACCTGCTTGTCTCTTCCAAATCCTCTAGATAAAACCATACCATAACGAAAAAAGAGTATCCAATCTCCATACTAACAACAAGGAAATCCATCACAATGGAATGAACCCATCAAATCTAAGAGACGAATCCACAACACCTCAATATCAATGTCAAAACCACTATCGGACGATGAAATAGTCACAACCAAAGAATGGACTTCAAACTTATCAATTTAACAAATGGGTTAGATTGGAAGTGATAGCAAAACACCATCTTTCATAAACCAGGAGGCAAGTCTAAGAATCTCAAAATCAAAATGGGCAACATAACTAAATTGTCGATTCAAATCCACCAAAATCATGAAGGTCAACTTACCTTCGATACCACAACACATGCCTGAAAAAATCTAATGCAGCTAACCAAGAGGGAACATAGTCAACCTCACCAAGCTAGGGGAAAGAACTCATAAAATTAGGTTATATCTACTCTAGCCACAAATTAGTATCAAAAGAAAATGAAACTCTAACTAGATAACATTAGTCTATATACCTAACCAATGAAAATCAAATTCATCATGTAACAAAATCATGTAATAATATCAAGTAATATCAATAATTTAACATAGTGGTAGCAATAGCAATATCAAGATCAACATTCTAAACAGGCGATACCAAAATGAACATCAATATCATGTATTACTAAAGGACCACAACATGGCTAATGTGCCACTTTTAATGGGACTAGAACCCAAAACCACATCTACAGGGAAAAATATCAATATAGATCTACTCCATCCACTATTAATAGAATGAAACCACGGAGTAGTAATATAATCATGAATTCAAAAATAAGACACAAAATGATCGATATAAATTCATCAAAGCATATAATTATCAATGGGTATGAAAACCCCAATACATATAATAAGAGATAAATATGAGAAGTAAAAATGCACCAATCTTGGCACCATTTGCAGTCACATGACTAACGGGTATAGGGAAAATAAATTTGAATGAGTCTAAATCGGATCGATGGACTGAATCATCAACAAAGGTGCCAAACGCACCATCTATAACTAAAGATTCCACAATATTATGAGCTGATCTAAATGATTAACTGGAATTCATGTAAGGGATACTCCCTAGACTAGTAGTCGGTCTCTCTATAGTCATAAAGTAATACCCCACATGTTTCTAATCCTGTGATTCATACTTAAGTACATGACTTACAATGAATATCCAAGTGATATGATATATTATGATGCATTAATCATGTTCATATGAGTCACTTAAGGTAATGCAAGCTAAGAGTTTTTGAATCCATCTAGTTTTAGCGTTTGATTTTGCAAGGGTCATCTTTGAACGAGTATAACTCGATGTAAATGTGGTATTTTGGCTGATTTAGACCCACCAAATTTTAGAAAATCGAATTATCTATCCAACGATACAAATTTTTCCTTAATCCAATACCCGAGCAAAAAGTTATGCCCATTTTCGTGAGAGACAGTAAGTGTAGGCTATTGGTTAGGCGCCGCCCACCCTAAGAATAGGCGATTGGTTAGGCGCCGCCCAACCCAAGCATCGGCGATTGGTTAGGAGCCGTCCAACCTAGGCATAGGTGATCACTTGGGCACCGCCTAAGCCAATTCCAGGTGTAAAAAACACTCCATTTTGAGTTATTTTAAAGGTAATTAAGTCTTTAAATACTCCTTACACGTCCCTAAACTTATCCCAACGAAATATATATTTTCTAAACATACTGCAACCCTATTTTCATCTCAAAGCTCATCATCTAAGAGCACTAAAGGACAAAAACAACTAGGGTTGCATAATTAAGCTTGAAGATCCGATTTCAAGGAAATTCCTCCGTCAATCATCAAGAATCTTCCTTCTAAGGTATGCATAGTGTTCATCCACGGATTCCTTTCGTCCGTGGAGTTCAAGAATCAATCTTGAAAATATAAAATCTTGGTTGATTGTGGTGATATGATCATACCCATGTTGATGCTTGTTTGTTTTCCTCTTTTTCATTATAAAGTATGATTTCTATATTGTTGGGTGTTGATGATCATGTTGTTGATATTGGGAGATTCCTACGATGGAATCTTTATATGTTTTTGTAAATTCATGATATCATATGAGTTGGAAACATGTCAAGTTGGTTGTTCATGATGTATAATTTGATGGATTCACCTATGCTTAAGATGTGCATGTAAGGTGTTTGATAAAATGCCTAAGGAACTAGAAATCATGCAATATAGCTAAATTGTGACTAAGTGAAGGATTCGTGATATTCCCTTACGTTCCAATGACTTCTATGATTGATAACGTGCCTTCTAAATATTGTTGGAATACTCATGAACTATTCTTATGAGATTATGCTATGTTTACTTGCAAATCCTACTTATGAACAAGATGTATGATAAACATGCGATCCACATGAACTTCCATGCTATTGGTATGTGTTGTCAATATGATTATGCAATGAACATGATATTAAGATTGTGCAAGTACTTCCATATGATATGAAATCCTTTCCAGGCAATACATTTTTGATAACCATTCTTAGTATGAGATCCCTACTTATGATATTATAAATTATAGACTCTACTCTTATGATCAAGTTAGTCATATGTGTTAGTTTCCTTCCATCGAGTCCTGGGGGTACTTGTACCCGAAAACTATAGTTGTGTGCCAAGATCCATGTCATGTTTCATGATATACGAACTCAAGAAATGATTCCATAGACTTCAGTCAGTCATGTGACTCAGGAAAACCTCATAATCTTAGTCAGTTGTCACATATCAGTAATATTCCGCCAGTCAGCGAAATTCAGTAAAATCAAGTCATGCACAGTCAGTTATTCATGTCCAGTCCCTCTAGGTGGAAGTAGAGGTTAGCACCGACTGAACCCAAGGATGGGAACTCACCCTCCAGTTTAGGGTGTGATTCTTAGTAGCAATCCCTGTGTTCCAGAACTACGTAGCCAATGTAGGTTGAGACATCTTAACCCATCAACTTAGGGTTGATGAGGTGGCTTAACCCATCAGTTTAGGTTTCCTACCATTCTTATTGAGTACCCGCCAGATAAGGGTCACTCACAGCTATCCTTACCAGTGGCTCGGTATTGACACCCCTCCATTCGGGGTAGAGATTGGACCCCAGCTTAGCCATAAAGGCATACACGGGGCATGTCGGTTAAACACTACTTCCCAAAGTTTTAGTATCAGTCTCAGTAAAAGAACTTAGGGCATTTTTCAGATTTCATTATATACAGGACTGTCAGATACAGTCATCCATGTTATTAATTTCAGTAATAGTCTCAGTAAAAGAACTCAGGGCGTTCTTCAGATTCAGTATATACAGGACTGTCAGATACAGTCATCCATGTTATTAGTTTCAGTATCAGTCATGACAATTTATTAGTAAACCATGTATTAGCTTACAGGTCATGCTATCACGTATTCACGGTCCCAGTTTCTATATGTGTGTGTTTTCACTCCCACGTTTATATTGGTCACTCAGTGTTGTTCATGCATGAAACCCTTTATATTCAAACTACCTTCCTCGTATACTCAGTACTCTAGTTGTACTGAAGCATTTGCACTATGGTGCTTTCTTTTCATGTTACACCATAGGTTCCGAGACACGAGCTCCAGCCCAACAGTAGCGGTAGCATTCCAGTCATAGAGACACAGTGAGTTCTCATTGATTCGAGGAAAATATGATTTGATTCATTTATTTATTCTTCAGTTCAATTTTATGGAGTTAGTTGGAGACATGTTCCTTCAACTCCTTATTCAGATAGTTTAGAGGCTTTCGGATTTACTTCAGATTTATGTCCAGATTTAGTTGGTTTGGGTATTTTCACCCACATGATTTTATTCAGTTTAACATTATGGCCTTACAATTCCATGCATTCCGCATTATTATATTATGATTTGCAGTATATAGGTACAGATATCAGTCATGGGTTAGCTTGTGGTCCCTCAGGGTTATGAGCACTATGTAGCATTCCGGTTCAGCAAATTGGGTGTTACACATAACATTTACTGAAGCAACAATATTGAGAGAACACAAACTAAGACCAAATCGATGGCCAACTAACATTGAGAATAGTCTGCAAATTTATGTACAAACTTCCTATATCACAACCTATTTTATGAACTCTAGGCTGGCGGGGAATACATGTTAACTCTATCTGATCACTTATCTCATACCATGGGCATTCTCTAAATGTGTCTCTCATCATAACACAACCAAACCAAAAATCTAGAGTACTTTGAGATACTACCCTTTTAATTGTAAATGGTCACCATGGCCTGAAGAATAATTCCATACTCCGCAAGACTGATGGGGACTTAGCCCAAATCCTTTTTAAGTACTACTGAAGATCTTCGATATCCATCTCTGACTCTCTAATCTGATGTTGTGCTAAAATTCTAAAAACCCATATTGGATTCTTATCCGCATTTGTTGATAATATTGCATCATCCTTCGGGGATAGAATAAAGCCAAAGAATATGTTCAAGGTTCATATGAATATGGACACATGATAAAGAGTCATGAAATGAATTTCCTAAAGTGTCACTATAGCCTCCCAGAGATAGTTTATGGACGTCTCTACACCAATAGCAGGACTCTACAAACACTTAGCTCTTGTAATAATACATCGAAGAAACCTAGGTTATGATACAAATTTGTCACTGTAATACCCCGTACATTTCTAAGTTAGAACATGAACCGTTGTTCCTACATGTGAAACCTTCTATCCTGTAATTTGTATTTCAGCACATGAGTGACCATGAGTATCCTACTAAGAATAAGTGTATGATGTGTTAAATGTATTCATATGAGTCACTTAGGGTAATGCAAGGTAAGTGTTTTTGAATTCATCAAGTTTTAGTGTTTGATTTAACAAGGGCCTTCTTTCAGCGAGCATAAAATAATGAATATGTGGTATCTTGTTATTTCGACCTACCAAATTTTATTGAATAGGATTAACTTTCCAACGGTATAAATTTTATCAAAATCTGACACCCGAACAAGAAGTTATGGCCATGAAAAGTGGAGTGCATCACTTAACCAATCGCACATGGCTACTGGATTGGGTGTACGATAGATTGTGCGACACACACCCTCAAGTGTGTGATAAGGAGTGCGACACATACCTTAGCTTGTGTGATAAGGTGTGCGGCACATATTCTAGCATCTGCGACGTGGTGTGCGATGCTCACTTAGGGTTCCAGTAGAGAAAACACCTTGTTTTTGAGTAATCTCGAGGATAACTAAGCCTTTTCATATTCCTTACACGTTCCTAAACATAACCTTACAAATTAACTATTCCTAATCACATCATAACCCTATTATCAGTTTAAGGACATCATCCAAGAGCACAATTAGAGCAAAACAACTAGGGTTGCAAAATTAAGATTGAAGGTTCAATTTTTTAACAATTTCAATAATATAAAGGTATGTAGGGTTTTTCAATAAGAACATCCTTTCGTTCTTGTTCCCAAAGGTTGTTTCTTTTAAGAAGATACATGATTTTATACGTTTTCCTATGAATTTGAAGTATGAATGTATACCTTATATTGCCTTCATTAGAATGTTGATATGGTTGTACGTAAAGCTAAACTTTTCATATTTTAAAGTGATTAATATATATGTCTATGATATAAAGCATAAATCTTGAAGGTCTTATTGTGATATTAACATATGGGTCTTTGAACCCTATTTGAGATAGTTATTTTTTAGAAAATATGTGTTATAAGCATCTAGAGAATTGAATGATTTGATATGATGTAGAAATATTTGACCTCTTTCATCATGAAAGATTTGATTTTGAACCCAAGTGAGAAAAGAAATCCACACCATTTGATTGATTTATGATAAAGGGGTAGCATATTGGCTCCCGATGTAAATTGTTGATTGTTTAGTATGGATTTTCTTTAAAGTCCTAAGCTAAGTCCGGGAGTAGTATTTAGCACTAAGAGGGAAGTGTGTTACTTCCCTAGAACTACGTGCCCACATAGGATGTGAGCCTGAGGCTGATATAGTGATCACTAATATATTAAATGACTAAGGTCCTACTCCGATGGCAAGGATAGGATAGATCTCCCCAACATGGGTTGGATGTTGGACTCCATGTAGCTTACATGGTTTATGTAGGTTATGAGAAACTCCCATAGTGTGTCGCTACTCTATCTAAGAAAAGTGTGTTAGGTTTGAAACTATGATTTTGAGAAATTTTTTTGTTACCGAAAGATTGAAATGTTATGTTCTAAAGAGTGTTGTTTTAAGGCTTGATTACTTTACAAGTTTGAAACCGAGAAGAAAGTGAATTGAGAACTAAATGTAATGACTTACTTTTTTTACCTTATATGTGTTATTAATCCATGATTTTGCTAGTTTAATTCAAGCTACTTGAGTCATTTATATCAGCACATATGTTTTTTTTTTATAAAACTTGTGATATTCAGTTATTGAAATTGGATACACCCCCATTACTCGGTAAATATTTCATGGTACTGACCCACATATTCGTATGTGGTCTACGTTTTCTCGTTATGTAGGTTCAGGTGCTCAGGCCCAGACTCGATAATGATTTCCGATCTCATTGATCTACATCTTCTGCAGTGGTGAGTCCTCATGATTCGAGGACATGTTATTCAGAATTTTAATTTTATTATGAGTTATTTACTTTTGATTCTTTGAGTTCTAGTCAGCTGGGGCTTATCCCAATGGCTCAGTAGTACATTGAGTAGTAGGATCTTGTCAGGCTGGATTCAGAATTGTCAGAGGTTCTGTATTTTGTTACTTTTACAGTACTTATCCGCATTTCAGTTAGACTGGGTACGATGGGTTATCATGATATTTGGTTATCATCATATTGCTACCAACATCCTTATTTAAGTGTTTAGATATGTTAGTAGCCTCAAAGGGTTAGCTTGGGGCTACTTGTAGCCTTAAGCACTGTGTGACATCTCAGGACCCATTTTCAGGGCATTATAAACTTGATATCATAGCCTAAGGTTTAAGGAATCCTATGGATTCTGACAAGTCACGTTAAGTAGAGTCTTGATCATCGGTGTGAAGCACCCCATATTTGAAAAATTTCTTTCTTTCTTTCAAGTCCATCGTGCTTAAACTTGTCTCTCTCAGCTATTGATTCGTACTCTCTTGTTTCAGAAAATGCCTTCCCGTCAAGCTCGTAAAAAGAACAATGATTATCAACCTCAGCCCGTTGATCCCCTTAGTGCATATGTATCCTACTTTGAGTTTCGGGTAGCCTTTCAGGCATTGGCCCAAGTTGTCACCACCAATGCCCTAACAAATCAGGCCCCAGTTCCACCTCTTTAAGGAGGTGACTCAACTTTTACTAGAATTCATGATTTCATGTGGATGAATTCACCAGAGTTCTACGGGTCTAAGACAGGTGAAGACCCACAATTATTTCTTGAGGAGGTGAGGAATATTATGCATATGACGCACGTATCTAATGAAGAAAGTGTTGAGATGACATCCTACAGGTTGAAAGAAATTGCTCATGACTGGGTTGTTGCATGGAAGAAGGAGAGAGAGGAGGGTGTTGCCTTTATAACTTGGCAGGTATTCCAGGATGCATTCTTGGATAAGCTCTTTACATTGGATATAAGAGTGGAGAGAGTTGAGGAGTTCATGAATTTGAGGTAGGGCTTCTAACTTAAGCTCTTTCCATTGGATATTAAGGGGTACTGCTTAAAGTTCAACCAATTGGCCAAATATGCTCCTAACTTGATTGTTGATGCCCACTCTAGCATGAGCAAGTTCGTGACAGGTATTTTGGGTTTGGTGATAAAGAAGTATAGGACGGCTATGTTAAATAGGGATATGGATTTGGCTAGGTTGATTCTTCATGCCCCGCAGATTGAGGCAGACAAGCTCAGGGAGAGAGACAGAGTGAAGGAAATAAGAGGGCTAGATCCGAGCAACACAATTATGGTCAGACCAGGTCTCAGGGAGGGAATCTCCATAAGTTTCAGATCTGTTCAACTATGCCAACACCACCGTCAATTAGCACTCCCACGCCTGGAGGCAGGCAGGAGAAAGGAAATAAGCCATCTATGTCTAAGTCTCATCATAGTGTTGGTCACATGCCTAATTATCCTCCGTGTGCTAAGTGTGGTAGGAACCATCTGGGTGAGTGTTAGGGTTTAAAGAGAGGTTTCTTTGGGTGCGGTGACCTGGGACATAGACTTAGAGAATACCCATATGCTATGTAGGGGAAACGTGATGTTTGCACTCATACTCAAACTACTAATACTCCAGCACTGGTAACTCATCCAGACCCTACTCAGGGCGCTTCTTCTAGCACCGCTGGCGGTCATTTCTAGAAAGGTTCTATGCTATACCATCCCACCTAGAGTAGGAGGACTCTCCTGACATCGTTACTTGTATGCTTCGTGTATTTCAGTTTGATGTTTATGTATTGTTTGACCTTGGGTCTGATTTTTCGTATGTGACACCCCTGGTTGCTGTGAACTTTGAAGTGAGTCCCGAAAATATTCTTGAGCCTATCCAAGTTTCTACCCCATTGGGTGAGTCTATTGTTGCCTAGAAAGTGTATAAAAAGTGTTTTGTTATGGTCCTTCGTAGAGTTATGTTTGCTGATCTGATAGAGTTAGACATGGTGGATTTTGATGTTATCCTGGGTATGGTTTGGCTTCACTCTTGCTATACATCTACAGATTGTCGTACTCATATGGTCAAATTTTAGCTTCCTGGTGAGACAGTTTTAGAATGGTCCAAAAATTCTGTATCCCCTAAGAGTCATTTTATCTCATATCTCAAAGCCAAAAATGTTATTTCCAAAGGCTGCATATATCATTAGGTTAGAGTTAAAGACACTAAGTCTGAGACTCCAACTCTTTAGGCAGTCAACATCGTTAATGTGTTTCCGGAAGATCTTCCAGGGATACCTCCCGATAGAGAGATAAAGTTTGGGAATGATCTTCTTCCCGACACCTAACCTATTTCTATTTCTCCATACCTGTAATACCCCGAGAAATTTTTTGTTGAAATTGTGCGTAAACGTTTTGGGTTCTATCTTCTAGAATGAATTATAAATTCCATGCAGAATATCTTAGATTATGACCCACCATTGCGTAGAGCATCGAATAATATTTTGAATGATATGTGGATTATCCAAAAAGGACACCCGAGCGACGAGTTATGAACATTCCGATCAAACCGTGAATAGTAGTAAACAGTAAAAGGTGTAGGAAAAAGTATTGGGGCCTGGCGTATTTTTGCTTCAACTTTAAATGATCATAACTCCTTGTCCATAATGATCTGGATGATGTACTATATATCAACGGAAAGATCTGTGAGTCCTCTTTCCAATGAAATTGGTTTCATCCAATTTGTCTGTCGGAGCAAAAAGTTATGGTCGATCTACTTCAGCCTATCAAAAGTGAATTTTTGGATCAACTTCAAACAATCATAACTTCTCATACACAATGATCTGGTTGAGAAACTATATATCAATGGAAATATATGAGATTCCTCTTTCTGATGAAATTAGTTTCATCCAATTTGGATATCGGAGTAACACGTTATGGTTGATCTACTTCAGACTGTCAAAACAGTCGACCAAAGGACAAATTCGAGAATTATTTGATTTTTAGGGGCGTTTTGGTCATTCCCCCTTACCCAAAATCCTTCCAAACCCTATATTAAAGCCTATTAGAAGCATTATATGTTATATTTCATCAAATTCCCTCAAAAAGAAAATCCTAAGCTCCTACATCCAACTTCAAGAACCTCCAAAGTTCACCATTAATGCTGCAAATATATTCAAGATTCCAAGTTACTAGTTCAAGAACTCCAACAACCATCATTCAAAGGCACGATTAAAATCTCAAAATCAATTATCGATCTAAAGTTCATCATTCAATGTATGTGGGATTTTTCAACAATAACTCTCTTTCGTTCTTGTGCCCAAAAGTAATTTTCTTTACAAAGGCATGAGTTTTGTTTGATGTTTACGAATTTGAAGCATGAACCCATATCTTTTGATGATTATTATGAAATCTTGATGTTTATGATTTTGAAAGATGAATTTACATGTGTGAAGATATAAAACATGAATCTTGAATGATATTTATCATGATTTTGATATTTGGGTCGGAATCCCCATTGGAAATTGTGTTTTTTTAGAAAGTGTGTGTTATAAGAATGTTGATGTTGAATATTTGAGATATTTTGAATGATTTGAAATTTTGGTCTTAATGGAGTTGTTTTGAACTCTAGTGTGAAAGAAATCCATAACGTGGTTAATTTTGATAGATGGGAACCATGATGGCTCCCGATGTATATTTATATATTACTAAAATTATTTTGTTGTGGATTTTCTTTGAAATGATCTGAGCTAAGTTTGGGAGAAATCTTTAGCACCTAGTGGGAGGTATAAAGCGACCTTACTTCTCTAAAACTACGTGCCCCCGTAGGAGTGATCCTGAGGCTGATTTATTTAGTGATCACTACTTTGTGTGGATCTGATATCAATAGTTCTACTTCGATGGCAAAGAAAGGATGACTTTCCCCAATGTGAGTTGTAGTTGGACTCCATGTAGCTCACATGGTTAATGTTAGTTATAGTTTCTTTATGTCTATGGTGAATGGTGAAGTGATTCGAAAGTGGAATTGTGAAAGTTATTATTTTGAAAGATTTAAATGATATTTACATTATGAGAATTGATATTCTTGATGAACTGAAATTGATTGACAAATTATATGATGACTTACATGTGTTATTGTACTTATTTCATCCTCTCATGGTTATGATGATTTTCTTCGGGCTATGTGAGTCTTTCATACATCCTGTATATTTCTTATAAAAATTTATGATGATTATGTTTATACAACTATATACACCCCTATATACTCGATTCCTTTCCATGGTACTAACCCACATCTTCAGATGTGGGCTGCATTTTCTCAGAATGTAGGTTCAGGTGCTCAGTTCCAGGTTCAACAATGATTCTTTGGGTACGCTGTTCTACATCCTCTGTTGTGGTGAGTCCTCATGTTCCGAGGATGTGATGTCTGATGTTGGTTTCACGGAATCGTTTACATTTGATAACTGAGTATGAGTCAGTTGGGGCATGTCTCAATAGCTTGCTAGTTTTATTGATTTTCTTAGAGGATAGTCAGAATAGTATAGATGTTGGGAGTTGACTAATAAGTCGTATTTTGTTATCTTTTTGAAATTCTTTTATTCTTGGATGATGATTACTCTGTTGAATTTTGAGGGTTATTTATGGAAACCCATTGATTTGTGTTGAACTAAATAAAAATGGCTCAAAGGGTTAGATTGGGGCTACTCATGGCCTCAAGCACCGTGTGACACTCTGGGACCCATTTTCCTGGGCGTTACACTACCGTATGGCACCCGCAGAACTTAAAGAGTTGAAAGAGCAACTCAAAGATCTGTTAGACAAAGGTTTCATAAGTCCCAGTTTTCTCCTTGGGGTACACCTGTACTATTCGTGCGGAAGAAAGATGGTTTTTTGCATATATGCATTGACTGTCGTCATCTCAATAAAGTCACTATCAGAAACAAGTATCCCCTTCCAAGAATAGATGATTTGTTTGATCAGCTGCAAGGTGCGAGTTATTTTTCAAAGATAGACCTTAGATCCAGCTATCACTAACTTAAAGTAAGGGAGTGTGACATCCTGAAAATAGCCTTCCGAACCCGCTATGGTCATTTTGAGTTTTTTTCATGTCTTTCGAGCTAATCAATGCCCCCGCATCTTTCATGGGCCTCATGAATCGAGTGTTCAAGACATATCTTGATATATTCGTTATTATGTTTATTGATGATATTCCTGTATATTCCCGCAATGAGGATGATCAAGCAGACCATTTCTGAATCGTCTTGAAAACTCTTAGAAATCATCAATTGTTCTCCAAGTTCAGTAAGTGTGAATTTTGGCTAAGGTCAGTTGCATTTTTGGATCATATTATTTCTTTTGAAGGTATTAGACTTGATCCCCAAAAGACAGAAGCTGTAAGAAATTGACCTAAGCCTATCTCTCCATCTGATATTAGGAGTTTCTAAGGTTTATCTGGCTATTACCTCCCTTTCATTGAAGTGTTCTCATCTATTAAGTCCCCCATGAACTGGTAAACCCAAAAGAAGGTAAAGTTTCTCTGGTCTGATTCTTGTGAGAAGAGTTTTCAGGAGTTGAAGACTTAACTCACTTCAACCCCTATGTTGACCTTGCCTGATGATATAGATGGTTTTGTGGTATATTATGATGCTTCGAGAGTGGGTTTGGGTGGTGTGTTGATGCAGAAGGGGAAATTTATAGCCTAAGTTTCTAGGCAGTTGAAACCTCATGAGAAGAACTACCCGAACCATGACTTAGAGTTGGTTGTTGTAGTGTTTGCTTTAAAAATCTGGAGACATTATTTGTATGGTGTGCATGTAGATGTTTCTACGGATCATAAAAGCTTGCAGTATGTGTTTACCCAAAGAGAGTTGAACCTTAGGCAGAGGAGGTGGTTAGAATTTTTTAAAATACTATGATGTGAGCGTGTTGTATCATCCAGGCAAGGCCAATGTAGTGGAAGATGCCCGTAGTAGGGTGTCCATGGGTAGCGTTTCGCATGTTAAGGAAGGTTAGAAAGAGTTGGCTTGTGATGTGCACCGTTTTTCTAGGATGGGTGTTAGGCTGCTTGATTCTACTGAGGGGAGTATGTTGGTTCAGATAGTTCTGAATCATCCTTAGTTTCGGAAGTAAACGAGAAACTGCACTTAGATGCTAGCTTGGTCAGGCTGAAAGAGTCAGTCAAGGACCAAAGAGTAGAGGTTTTCTCCCAAGGGTGAGATGGTGTGTTAAGGCTGCAGGATAGGTTATTTGTTCTGAATGTTGATGATCTAAGGAAGAGAATCATGGTTGAAGCGCATGGTGCATGGTATTCTATTCATCCCGGTGCTAGCAAGATGTACCGTGACGTGCAAAAAATCTATTAGTGGACTGGTATGAAGAAATATATAGCTAAGTTTATGGCAAAGGGTGCAACATGTCAGAAGGTAAAGGTTGAGCACCAATGTCCTGGTGGTGTGATGCAAGAGTTTGGTATTCCTACTTGGAAGTGGGAAGAGATTAATATGGATTTCCTGACTGGTCTACTTCTTTCCCGGCACCATCATGATTCTATTTGGGTTGTTGTTGATAGGCTGACTAAGTCTACGCATTTCTTGCCCGTGCACACATCCTATTCGTCTGAGGACTATGCTAGACTGCATATTCGAGAGTTAGTCAGGATGCATGGAGTTCCCTTGTCTATACTTTTGGATAGGGGTACTCAGTTCACTTCTCAGTTTTGGAGGCATTTCAGAATGGTCTGGGCTCCCAGGTCCATTTGAGTTTCGCGTTCTACCTACAGATGGATGTTCAGGCCTAGAGGACTATCCAGAATTTGGAGAATATGTTAAGAGTGTGTGCTCTCGACTTCAGAGGTTGTTGGGATGAGAATTTGCCAGTAATTGAGTTCGCGTATAACAACAGTTATCATGATAGCATCCAGATGGCACCATTTGAAGCTGTGTATGGTAGAAAGTGTAGATCATCCATAGGATGGTTCGAGGTGGGTGAGGCTAGTATAGCCAGACCTGATACAATATTTGAGGCATTAGAGAAGGTGAAGTTGATTAGAGATATATTGAAGACAGCTCAGAGTCGCCAAAAATCATATGCAGATTTCACGCGTAGAGACTTGGAGTTTGAAGTGGATGATCTGGTGTACCTAATCGGATTACCTTTCGAACGATCCCAATTTTATGAAAATCCAACACTCGAGCAAGAAGTTATGGCCTTGTAAAGTGGAGTGCATCACCTAACCAATCACATTTGTCTACTAGATTGGGTGTGCGATAAATTGTGCGACGCACACCCTCAAGTGTGCGATAATGTTTGCGACACATACCATAGCTTGTGTGATAAGGTGTATGGCGCATATCCTAGCATCTGCGATGAGGTGTGGAAGTACACTTAGGGTTCCAGTAGCGAAAATACTCTGTTTTTTAGTAATCTCGAGGATAACTAAGCCTTTTAACATTCCTTACATGTCCCTAAACATAACCTTACGAATTAAACTGTTCCTAATCACGTAATAACCCTATTATCAGATTATGCACATCATCCAAGAGCACAATAAGAGCAAAACAACTAGGTCAATAAAATGTTGAAATGGGGAGAATCACTAGAGATAGACATAAACACATATCATGGAGGAGAATCACTTCACCAAGCCTCACTAGGCCAAACAAATATTGAAATGGGGATTTCCTAAATCCACCAAAGAATCACATCATCAAAGAAGAAATGTCAATCTCAAGGCCAAGGTCAAAGTCGAGACAATCACCAGAGTACCAACAACTCAAGCTAAAGAGTTTCTAATTTTCCAATTTTAGAAGCGGTCACAGGAAAGGCCACCTACCTCTGTCTTCCAACTCCTCTAGACAAAACCCTAGCACAACGACAAAAAATTATCCAAGCTCCACACTAACAATAAGGCAATCTATCACAAAGGAACGAACCCATTAAATCTAAGAGACGAATCCACGATACCTCAATATCGATGTCAAAACCACTATAGGTCTATGAAATAGTCACAACCAAAGAATGGACCTCAAACTAATTAATCTCACAAATGGGTTATGTTGGAAGTGATAGCGAAAACACCATCTTTCACAAACTAGGAGTCAAGTCTAAGAATCTCAAACTCAAAATAGGCAACATAACTAAATTGTGGACTTAAATCCATAATAACCATGGAAGGTCAATTTACCTTCGATACCACAAAACGTGCCCGAACAGATCTAATACAGCTAACCAAAAGGGAACACCGTCAACCTCACCAGGCTAGGGGGAAAGAATTCATCAAATTAGGTTATATCTACTTTAGCCACCAATTAGTATCACAAAAAAGTGAAACTCTAACTAGATAACCTTAGTCTATACAGCTAACCAGCAAGAATCAAATTCATCTTGTAACAACATCAAGTAATAAAATCAAGTAATATTAATAATTTAACACAGTGGTAGGAATAGCAATAGCAATATCAAGATCAACATTCTAAACAGGCGATACCAAAATGAACATCAATATCATGTACTACTCAAGGACCACAACATGGCTAATGTGCCAATATAAATGGGGCTCGAACCCAAAACCACACCCATAGGGGAAAATATCAACATAGATCTACTCTATCCACTATTAATAGAAAGAAACCACGAAGTAATTATTCATCGAGGCATATAATTATCAATGGGTATGAAAACCCCAATACACATAGTAAGAGATAAATGTGAGAAGTAAAAATGCACCAATCTTGGTAACATTTGCAGTCACATGACTCACGGGCATAGAGAAAATAAATTTAAATGGGTCTAAATCGGATCGATGGACTGAATCATCAACTAAGGCGCCAAACACACTATCATAACTAAAGATTCCACAACATCACGAGCTGATCTAAATGAGCTGAAAAACTAGAATTCATATAAGGGATACTCCCTAGACTAGTAGTCGGCCTCTTTATAGTCATAGCATTTCTTGAAGCATCAATGTTGAGAGAACACAAACTAAGTCCAAATGGATACCCAACTGACACTGAGAATAATCCGCAAATTTATGTACCAACTTCCTATATCATAACCTATTTTAGAAACTCTAGGCTGGTAGGGAATACATGCTAACTCTATCTGATCACTTATCTCATACCAGGGGCATTCTCAAAATGAGTCTCTCATCATAGCATAACCAAACCAAGAATCTAGAGTACTTCCAAATACTAACCCTCATAATTCTGAAAGGGCACCATGGCCTGAAGAACCATACCACACTCCCCAATTCTAATGGGGACTCAGCCTAAATCCTTTTAACTACTGCTAAAGATCTTAGATATCCATCTCTGACTCTCTAGTCCGATGCTGCACTGAAATTCAAGAAGCCCATATTGGTGTTTTATCCGCATTTGTTGAAAATATTGCATTGTCCTTTGGGGATAAATGAAAATAGTATGTTCAAGGTTCATAGGAATACGGACACATGATAAGGAGTCATGAAATGAATTTCCTAAAATGTCACTATAGCCTCCCGGAGATAGGTTATGGACGTCTCTACGCTGATACAAAGTACTCTATAAATACTTTTCTCTTGTACTAATACATTGAATAAACCTAGGCTATGATACCAATTAGTCACTATAATACCCCGTACATTACTAAGCTAGAACATGAACCATTGTTCCTGTATGTATAACCTTCTATCCTATAATTTGTATTTGAGAACATAACTTACCATGAGTATCCTAGTGATAATAAGCTTATGATGTGTTAAATATATTCATATGAGTCACTTAGGGTAATGCAAGCTAAGAGTTTTTGAATCCATCAACTTTTAGGGCCATTTTGAGAGAGTATAACATGCTGAATATGAGGTATTCTTGTACCAACCAAGTTTTATAGAATTGTATTATCTTTCCAACGATGCCAATTTTACCAAAATCTAACGCCCGAGCAAGAAGTTATAACCTTGCAAAGTGGAGTGCGTTGCCAAACCAATCGCATATGGATAGTGGATTGGGTGTGCAATAGATTGTGCAACACACACCCTCAATTGTGTGATAAGGTGTACGGTGCATATCTTAGCTTGTGAGATAAGGTGTGCGGCGCACATCCTAGCATCTATGACGAGGTGTGCGGCACACATTTAAGGTTCTAGCAGCGAAAATACTCCATATTTGAGTAATCTCGAGGATAACTAAGCCTTTTAAAATTCCTTACATGTACCTAAACATAACCTTACGAATTTAGCTATTCCTAATCATATCATATCCCTATTATTAGTTTAAGCACATCATCCAAGAGCACAATAAGAGCAAAACAACTAGGGTTGGACAATCAAGGTTGAAGGTCCAATCTTTCAACAATTTCATTACCATAAAGGTATGTGGGGGTTTTCAACAACAACAGCCTTTCGTTCTTGTGCCCAAAGTTGGTTTCTTTTATGAAGATACATGATTTTATACGTTTTCCTATGAATTTGAAGTACGAATGTATACCTTATATTGCTCTCATTAGAATGTTGATATGGTTGTACGTAAAGCTGCACTTTTTAGATTTTAAAGTGATTTATATATAGCTGTTGAAGGTTTTATTGTGATATTAATATATGGGTCTTTGAACCCTATTTGAGATTGTTATTTTTGAGAAATTATGTGTTAGAAGCATCTTGAGAATTGAATGATTTGACATGATGTAGAAAGATTTGACCTTTTTGGTCATGATAGAGTTAATTTTGAACCAAAGTGACAAAATAAATCCACACCATTTGATTGATTTATGATAAAGGGTTAGTATATTGGCTCCCGATTCAAATTGTTGAATTATTTATTGTGGATTTGCTTTAAAGTTCTGAGCTATGTTCGGGAGTAGTATTTAGCACCGAGCAGAACTATGGTATATCTCTAGAACTACGTTCCCCCATAGGATATGAGCCTGAGGCTAATATAGTGATCACTAGTGAATCAAATGACTAAGGTCCTACTCCGATGGCAAGGATAGGATAGCTCTCCCCAACGTAGGTTAGACATTGGACTCCATGTTGTTCACATAGTTTATGTCGGTTATGAGAAACTCCCATAGTGTGTCGCTACTCTATCTAAGAAAAGTGTGTAAGGTTTGAAACTATGATTTTGAGAAAGTTTCTTGATCTCAAAAGATTGAAATGCTATGTTCTAAAGAGTGTTGTTTTGAGGCTTAATTACTTTACAAGTTTGAAACCGAGAATAAAGTGAATTGAGAACTTATTGTAATGACTCAATTTTTTAACCTTACATGTATTATTCATCCATGATTATAATGATTTAATTCAAGCTACTTGATTCATTTATATCAGCACGCATGTTTTTTTTAATAAAACTTGTGATAATTAGTTATTGAAATTTCATACACCTCCATATACTCGGTACATTTTCCATGGTACTAACCCACATGTTTGTATGAGGGCTATATTTTCTCATTATATAGGTTCATGTGCTCAGGCCCAGACTCGATAGTGATTCTCGAGCATGTTGCTCTACATCTTCTATAGTGGTGAGTCCTCATGATCTGAGAATGTGTTATTCAGATTTTTAGTTTCATTATGAGTTATTTACTTTTGATCCTTTGAGTTTGAGTAAGTTGGGGCCTGTCCCAATGGCTCAGTAGTACATGAAGTAGTAGAGGTTTGTCAGGCTGGATTTGTCAGAATTGTCAGAGGTTTTGTATTTTGTTACTTTTACAGTACTTATCCATATTTCAGTTAGACTGGGTATGCTATGTTATCATGATATTGCTAACAACATCCTTATTTAATTGTTTAGATATGTTAGTAGGCTCAAAGGTTTAGCTTGGGGCTACTTGTAGCCTTAAGGACCGTGTGACATCTCGGGACCCATTTTTGAAGTATTACAAACTTGGTATCAAAGCCTAAGGTTTAAGGAGTCCTAGGGAGTCTGACAAGTCGCGTTAAGTAAAGTCTTGATTATCAGTGTGTAGCGCGCCGCATCTATGAACAAGAGGCTATGAGACATTTTAGGAAAAAGTTATTTCTTTCTTCCAAGTCAACCGTACTTAAACTTGTCTCTTTCAGATATTGATTCGTGCTCTTTTATTTCAGAAAATGCCTTTCTGTGGAGCTTGTAGAAACAAAAATGATCAGCAACCTCAGCCCGTTGATCCCCTTAATATATATGTATCCCACGCTGAGTTCGGGGAAGCCTTTTAGGTACTGGCCCAAGCTGTCACCGCCAATGCTCCGCTCATTAAGGAGGTGACACAGCTTCTACTATAATTTATGATTTCATATGGATGAGTTCATTAGAGTTCTACGGGTCTAAGGCAGGTGAAGACCCATAGTTATTTCTTGAGGAGGTGAGGAAGATTACGCAGGTGACACACGTATCTAATGAAGAAAGTATTGTGATGGCATCCTACAAATTGAAAAATATTGCTCATGATTGGGTTGTTGCATGGAAGAAGGAGAAAGGGGAGGGTGCTGCCTCTATAACTTGGTACGTATTCTAGGATGTGTTCTTGGATAAGTTCTTTCCATTGGATATAAAAGAGGAGAGAGTTGAGGAGTTTATGAATTTGAGGCAGGGCTCCATGACTGTTAAGGGGTACTACTTAAAGTTCAATGAATTGGCCAAATATGCTCCTTACTTGATTGTTGATGCCCGCTCTAGCATGAGTAAGTTCACAACAGGTATTTCAGGTTTGGTGTTAAAGCAGTGTAGGATGGCTATGTTAAATAGGGATATGGATTTGGCTAGGTTGATGCTTTATGCTCAGCAGATTGAGGCATATAATCTCAGGGAGAGAGACAGAGGAAAGGGAAATAAGAGGGCTAGATCCGAGCAGCACAATTATGGTCATACCAGGTCTTAGGGAGGGAATCTCCCTCAGTTTCAAAGTTGTTCATCTATGCTAGCACCGTCTTTAACTAGCTGTCCCGCTCCTAGTAGTAGGAAGGAGCAAGGATATAAGCCATCCATGTCTAAGTCTCATCACAGTATTGGTAGGAGGCCTAATTATCCTTCGTGTGCTAAGTGTGGTTCGAAGTGTCCTGGTGAGTGTTAGGGTGAGAAGATAGGCTTCTTTGTGTGTGGTGATCTAGGTCACATACTTAGAGAGTTCCCACATGCCAGGCAGGGGAAATGTGATGTTCGCACTCATACTCAGACTATTAATACTCTAGCTTCGATAACTCATCCAGCCCCTACTCAGGGCGCTTCTTCTAGCACCGCTGGTAGTCAGCGCCAGAAAATTTCTATGCTCTACCATCCCGCCAAGAGCAGGAGGACTCTCCCGACTTCGTTACTGGTATGCTCCATGTATTTCAGTTTTATGTTCATGAATTTTGGACCCTGGGTCTAATTTTTTATATGTGACACCCCTGGTTACTGCGAACTTTGAAGTGAGTCCCAAAAATATTCCCGACCCTATCCTAGTTTCTACCCTGGTGGGTGAGTCTATTGTTGCCTAGAAAGTGTATAAAAAGTATTTTGTTATGGTCCTTCATAGAGTCATGTTTTTTTATCTGATAGAGTTAGACATGGTGGATTTTGATGTTATCCTAGGTATGGATTGGCTTCACTCTTTCTATGCATCTATAGACTGTCGTACTCGTATGGTCAAATTTTAGCTTCCTGGTGAGCCAGTTTTAGAATGGTCCAGAAATTTTGTATCCCCTAAGAGTCATTTTATCTCATATCTCAAAGCCAAATAGCTTATTTTCAAAGGATGCATATATCATTTGGTTAGAGTTAAAGACATTAAGTTTGAGACTCCAAATCTTTAGAAAGTTAACATTGTTAATGAGTTTCCTGACGTGTTTCCAGAAGATCTTCCAGGGATACCTACCGATAGAGAGATAGAGTTTAGGATTTATCTTCTTCCTGACACCCAACCCATTTCTATTCCTCCCTAACTTATGGCACCCGTAGAACTTAAGGAGTTGAAAGAGCAACTCAAAGATCTGTTAAACAAAAGTTTCATAAGGCCCAGTGTTTCTCCTTAGGGTGTACCTGTGCTATTCGTGCGGAAGAAAGAAGGTTCTTTGCGTATATGCATTGACTATCATCATCTTAACAAATTCACTATCAAAAATAAGTATCCCCTTTCGATAATAGATAATTTCTTTGATCAGCAGCAAGTTGCGAGTTATTTTTCCAAGATAGACCTTAGATACGGCTATCACCAACTTAAAGTAAGGGAGTGTGACATCCCAAAAATAGCCTTTCGAATCCGCTATGGTCATTTTGAGTTTCTTGTCATGTCTTTTGGGCTAACCAATGCCCCCACAACTTTCATGGACCTTATGAATCGAGTGTTCAAGCCATATCATGATATGTTCGTTATTGTGTTTATTGATGATATTCTTGTATATTCCGGCAATGAGGATGATCATGCATACCATCTCTGAATCATCTTGCAAACTCTTAGAAATTATCAATTGTTCACCAATTTCAGTAAGTGTAAATTTTGGCTAAGGTCAGTTGCGATTTTAGGTCATATTATTTCTTCCAAAAGGTATTAGAGTTGATCCCCAAAAGACAAAAGCCATAAAAAATTAGCCTAGGGCTATCTCTCTATCTGATATTAGGAATTTCTTAGGTCTAGCTGGCTATTACCACTGTTATGTGGAAGGGTTCTCTTCTATTACATCCCCCATGACTCGGTTGACGTAAAAGAAGGTAAAGTTTCTCTGGTCTGATTCCTGCGAGAAGAGTTTTCAGGAGTTGAAGAGATAACTCACTTCCGCCCCAGTGTTGACCTTGCTTGATGGTGTAGATGGTTTTGTGGTATATTGTGATGCTTCGAGAGTGAGTTTTGATGGTGTGTTGATGCAAAGGGGGAAAGTTATAGTCTATGCTTTTAGGCCATTGAAATCTCATGAGAAGAACTACTCAAACCATGACTTAGAGTTGGCTGTTGTAGTGTTTGCATTAAAAAATCTAGAGACATTATTTGTATGGTGTAAATGTAGATGTTTTTATTGATTATAAAAGCTTGCAGTATGTGTTTACCCAAAGAGAGTTTAACCTTAGGCAGAGGAGGTGGTTAGAATTGCTAAAAGACTATGATATAGCGTGTTGTATCATCCGGGCAAGGCCAATGTAGTGGAAGATGCCCTTAGTAGGGTTTCCATAGGTAGCATTTGGCATGTTGAGGAAGGTAAGAAAGAGCTAGCTCATGATGTGCACCGTTTAGCTAGGATAGGTATTAGGTTGCTTGATTCTGCTGAGGGGAGTATGTTGGTTCAGAGTAGTTCTGAATCATCATTCAGTCAAGGACCAAAGAGTAGAGGTTTTCTCCTAAGGGGGAGATGGTGTGTTAAGGCTACGGGGTTGGTTGTGTGTTTTGAATGTTGATGATCTAAGGCAGAGAATCATTGCTGAAGGGCATGGTGCACGGTATTCTATTCATCCTAGTTCTACCAAGATGTATCGCGACTTGCGGGAAATCTATTGATAGAGTAATATGAAGAAAGATATAGCTAAGTTTGTGGCGAATTGTGCAACATGTAAGCAAGTTAAGGTTGAGCACCAAAGACCTGGTGGTGTGATACAAGAGCTTGGTATTCCTACATGGAAGTGAGAATAGATTAATATGGATTTCGTGACTGCTCTACCTCTTTCCTGATGCCATCATGATTCTATTTGGGTTGTTGATGATAGGCTGACTAAGTGAACACATTTCTTGCCCTTGCATACATCTATTAAGGCTAAGGACTATGCTAGACTGCATATTCGAGAGTTATTCAGGATGTATGGAGTTCCCTTGTCTATCATTTTGGATAGGGGTACTCAGTTCACTTCTCAGTTTTGGAGGGCATTTTCGAAGAGTCTGGGCTCCTAGGTCTATTTGATTTCCGCGTTCTACCCAAAGATAGATGTTCAGGCTGAGTGGACTATCCAGACTTTGGAGAATATGTTGAGATAATGTTCTCTCGACTTCAGAGGTAGTTGAGATAAGAATTTGCCACTAATTGAGGTCGCGTATAACAACAGTTATCATGCTAGCATCCAGATGGTACCATTTGAGGCTTTGTATGGTAGAAAGTGTAGATCATCCATAGGCTGGTTCGAGGTAGGTGAGGGTACTATAGCTATACTTGATGCAGTATTTGAGGAAATAGAGAAGGTGAAGTTGATTAGAGAGATATTGAAGACAACTTAGATTCTCCAAAAGTCATATGCAGATTTGACGCATAGAGACTTTGAGTTTGAAGTAGATGATCTGGTGTACCTAAAATTTTCACCCAAGAAGGGGGTGAAGAAGTTTGGGAAGAAGGTGAAGCTTAGTCCCCGTTACGTTGGTCCTTATAGGATCCGGAATTGTGTAGGAAGAGTGGCTTATGAGATTGAGTTACCTACAGAGTTGTAAACTATTCACCCTATCTTTCATGTTTCCATGCATAGGAAACATGTTGGTGATTGTGTTTTTGTATATCCTTCGGAAAGCCCTGATGTTCAAGACAGTCTTTCATTTGATGAGGTTCCTGTTGAGATTCTAGATAACCAAGTTCGGAGGCTAAGGAACAAAGAAGTTTCCTTGGTCAAAGTGTTGTGGCGGAAGCAATCTGTTGAGTGCGCTACTTGGAAATATGAGGCTGATATGCGAACCAAGTACCCGCACCTCTTCGCTACAAATCCTGATCAAGCCAAAGGTATCATTCTCACTTAATTCATCTCCTTTTTAGTCATGTTACAGCTTTATAGTCATTCCTACTATGAGTTTATTCATTCTATGAAGTATCCGGAAGTTAGAAAGAAGTGGAATCCGTTTAGCAATATGTTACAGTTGTGTACCCTTAGTTTTTCTCCATATTCATAACCTATTGAGCATCATTCGAGGATGAATCCCCACAAGGGGGAGATGTTGTAATACCCCGTGCATTTCTAACCTATAACACGAACAGTTGTTCCTACATGTGAAACCTTCTTTCCTGTAATTTGTATTTGGGCACATGAATTACCATTAGTATCCTAGTAAGAAAAAGCTTATGATGTGTTAACTGTATTCATATGAGTCACTTAGGGTAATGCAAGCTAAGAGTTTTTCAATCCATCAAGTTTTAGTGTTCGATTTTCCAGGGGTCATCTTTGATCGATCATAACATTATGAATATGTGTTATTCTTATATATTTCCACCCATCATATTTTAAAGAATTGGATTAGCTTTCCAACGATACCAATTTTACCAAAATCCGACACCCGAGCAAGAAGTTATTGCCTTGTAAAATGGAGTGTGTCGCCTAACCAATGTACATGGCTACTAGATTGGGTGTGCGATAGATTGTTCGACGCACACCCTCACGTGTACGATAAGATGTGTGACGCATACCTTATCTTGTGCGATAAGGTGTGCGGCGCGCGCATCCCAGCATCTGCGATGAGGTGTGCGACGCACACTAAGGGTTCTAGAAGCGAAAACACTTGGTTTTTGAGTAATCTAGGGATAACTAAGCCTTTTAACATTCCTTACACGTCCCCAAACATAACCATCCAAATTAAATTGTTGCTGATCACATCATAACCCTTTTATTAATTTAAGAACATTATCCAAGAGCACAATAATATCAAAACAACTAGGTTTGCACAATCAATGTTGAAGGTCCAATCTTTCAACAATTTCATTACTATAAAGGTATGTGGGGGGTTCTCAACAAGAACACTCTTTCATTCTTGTTCCCAAAGTTGGTTTATTTTATGAAGATACATGATTTTATACGTTTTCCTATGAATTTTAAGTACGAATGTATACCTTATATTACTTTCATTAGAATATTGATATGGTTGTACGTAAAGCTGAACTTTTTATATTTTAAAGTGATTTATATATATGTCTATCATATAAAGTGTAAATCTTGAAGGTTTTATTGTGATATTAATATATGGGTCTTTGAACCCTATTTGAGATTGTTATTTTTGAGAAATTATGTGTTATAAGTGTAGACACCTAATTTCGTCCCTCCCCGATATCATTTTTACCCATTTTTACTTTATCCTTCCGTGTACACTCACCCATGTAATTATACCCCTCAAAAATACAAAAAATAACAACTTAAAACAAACTACCTAACAAATTTTATCCTATCCTAAACCCCATTACACCTCATCCTAACGACCTACCCAATCAAAATAAACCACCTCACTACCCCCTACCCAACCTCACCCCCTAAGCAGACCCCCCCCCCCCCCCATTTTTTTTGTTGTTTGTTCCTTTTAACCAAAACAGAACAAAAGGAATAAAAATGGGCCCATAGGGAATGGGTGGACACAAAAAATACATAGGCACACAAGATCCTCTCCATTCAGAGCAATACCCATAGACACGAAATTTCCATTCCACTCATATACACACTCTCTCTCATACGTATAGAGATACTCACAGTAATAATACGAGGGTACCATCCATCAATACCAGAGAACACCGAAAAACACATACACACAAAAGTCAACTTCTCCACCAGGAGGAATCACTGATCCTCACCGAATACACTCACTGATATTCCCCATTTGGATACAATTAAGAATACACACTCACGCACATAGTAACATGAGAGAGATAGGAGAGAACAACTCAATGAGAGAGAGAAAAGGAGAAAGAGGATTGAGCAAGAGATTGTGATAAAGTTTGGAGTAAAACAATAAAAATCTGAGTGTAAGTGAGAGAGAAGAGAAAAACGATGGTGGGGGTTTTGGTTCCAGCAAAATCTCATTGGGAACCGCCATTTTTTCCTAAGATCTGAACCATACTCCATCTGGCCATCACTATTGGAGCTCGCTAGAACTCCGGCAATACAAATATCAGCTGCACCTCTATCAAAATCATAAAACCCAATCACCCCATCACTATTAAGGTTTGTCGGAGATCCGTTGAAGTCGCAACAGTCCGGCTATATGACCACACATTTTTCCAACGAAACCCGTAACCTTATTGATGTGAACAGTACTATGAACAAAGTCGCAAACATTGGTTCTTGGTCCAGATTCAATTCGAATTTTTAGGGATTTTGATTTGAGATTGTTGTTTTGGGTTGTTCGATTTTGGGTTCGATCGAGTAGGCGAGTTTGCATTGATTCTGATTCAGGTTCAATTCGAGGTTCCAGATGGGGATTCTCTCGGTTTTAATCGAAATAATACATTAATTTTAAAAGCAAGATCGGAGGTCTAATTCTATCTCTTCTCATTTCTATTTTATTAAACATGTTTGATATGTGTAAAGCATGATATGATATGAATGTTTTGGTGATTTTGATTTGTCATTTGATGTTATTGATATTGGTTATGGATTGTTAAAAAGTAATTGTGAATTGTTACGTTGGAACCTTGAGTTGAATTTGGGGTGGGAATTGAGACATTAATAAAAGTGAATATTGATTAATTTTGATGTATTAATGATGTATATGAATTCGGTAGTATCATGATAAGATCAGCGAAAGCGTGGGCAAATAGTAGGCTTGGGTAGGAAAATTTAGAACTTATGGATAGTTTGAGTGTTTGGAATGTTTGAGGAATGGTTTATCTTTCTCGCATTTGAAAAATGTATTCGTTTTGTCTGGGAATGCCCTGAGACACATTGAATTTATTCACCGGGGAATGCCCCGACGTTTTATGTTGGCAGAAGATGCTCGTGATAAAGGCCCGAGGCATCGGGTAAAGCACGAGAGCATTGTTAGGGTTAGTGTAGGTTTGATAAAATTTATTTTCGTATTTTTATTTATTTTGGACTGTATAATTGGACTGAACACTATATTTTGGATTTATTTTGTTTCGTGTGTTTGGATGTCTATTTATGTGTTTTATGTGGTTTATACATTTGTAATGTCAAATTAGCCAGTATGCTCACCAAGCGACCGTGGTCGAACAACGGGATTGAGGGGTGTCTAACACCTTCCCCTCGGTCAACAGAATTCCTTAGCCGGAATCTCTGTTCGCAAACCAATTTTTTAAAGAGAAATAATTTCGAAAAGGATTTTTCAAAGGTGACTTGGCACACCGAATTATGTCAAGTGGCGACTCTGTGTTTAAATTTAAATAATTCTTTTTCAAAACAAATTTTCATATTTTGTCACTCAATAATAAAAAATCCTTTCGAAACTAAAACCAATCTTTTTTGTTGAAAAAGGGGTGTGACAGCTCTGGCGACTCTGCTGGGGACTTTTAAGAATTCGATCTTATTTTTGGAGTTGCATTGGCTTAGTTTGACATTATGAGTGTATAAACATTGTTTGTGTTATTGTTTGTGTTTATTTTATCTTTTTTGAGTGCTTACGTGCTACGTGTTTACAGTTTTTTCTTGTGTTTTACCGCTTTATATCTGGAATCATGTGCATAACCCGAGTCAATTTTTTTCTACAACAAGTCCTGGAGTGCACGTCGTGCACACAAACTCTAGTTGAGTCACCCTCATTTTAGTAGGGGGAGCCGTCGGACGTATGGAGTGGGTGGAAATCAAAGCAACCACTATCGACCATATGCTCCCCTGAACAGCCTTGTTAGTTATCCCCAATGTAGTTCAGTCTTTAGGTCATGCTTATCTGCATTATATTGAGACCTAGTGGGACCCACATGGCCCTTTGTAGGATACTCACCTCTAAAGCATCCCTATGTGCTAAATTTTGCATATTTGAGGGTAACTTGATCCTTTGATGGACTGATTCGGAGAAAACCTGTGTGAGAAGTAAGGTGTGTTTGAAAAAAAAAAGAGAAAAAAGTGAGTCGAAAAGTAAAAAAAATGAGTTTTGTAGTTTTTATAATTCTTTATGACTTTTGTTTTTCACAATCCAAAAATTCAAAAAGATAATTTTTTATACCTTTTGAACTTATTTTCTCAAAGACAAAAATATCAAAAAGATTTTCTTTGTTTCTTTAATAAGATTTAATAATTTGAAAATTTCAAAAAAAAGATTTCTTTTAATAGGAGCTTTTTATAAAATTAAAAAAAATATGGAAGAAGTTTTGTACATTTCATGTAACGAAAACACCAAAAAGATTTTCTTTCATAGCTATTGGTGTCATTTTTTATGTGAAGTGTCAAATTGAAAACTCAAAAAAAAGATTTTGTTATGTTGTTCATCGTGTGTCTTTGGTCGTGTCTCAAGTTAGGGTGCAATCTGTGATTTAATCATTAATTGTCCAATCTGAACGAACTACGCACCCCTGATTCTCCTCTCTCGGGAGTGGGATATGTAGGCAGCCTATTGTGGGTTCGTGGATCTTATTTCAAAAATCCAAAAAAATATTTTATTCACTCTTCATTTAGAGTAGGTGTCATATACATCTCTAATAGAAAACCACAAAAAGATTTTCCTTTAATAGTTTCAAATTTTATTTACGTATGAATGCAAAATTAAAAATCCAAAAAGATTTTTTTTTGATAATTTTAGGTTTCATGTTGTGTAGGAATTTTAAAGCTGAAAATTCAAAAAGATTTTCGTTAATTCTTTTGACAATTTGTTAGTTCTTTTCTTCGTAAAGTTTCAAGAAAAAAAAAGTTTGATTGGCCATTTTGGTAAGACTTCGCGAACTATGCACACCTGATTCTCCTCTCTCGGGGGTGAGATACGTAGGTTCCCTTCTTGGGTTCGGTGACCTTTTCAAAAAAAATAAAGAAAAAAAAAGATATTTGGAGAAAGTGTTGAACTCTAATGCATTTACTATCTCTTGTTCAGTTAGTTTGAGGTGGTTCGTTTGTGGTATTTTGGCTAGTCCTCCATATTGCACCAAGTTACAGAGAAGGTTATGGCCAACAAGGATACCGAGTTTGTTGTCACTAATCAGATAGGGAGTTCGGGAAATGAGAACTTAGGAGCTAATGAAGAGATTTGGAAATTAAGAAAACAAATGATAGAAATTCATCGAGCTTGGGATAATGGGTTGCCGCCTCCCCCAATTCCCATTGATAATCCGGAATATATTTCTTGCTTGCCTCCCATGTCACATGCATAATTTCCCATTTTTGTTGATATGGAACAATATGCATCAGTATCGACTCTGGGGCAACAGTATCCAACCACTTCCAATGTTCATTTCTTCACTCCCCAATCCAAGACTACCACATACTCGGCTCCACCTGTTGTTCATAGTTTTGTGGCGCCACCCCCACCTGTAGCTCCTAGTTTTTATATTCATCCATAAGTTGTGCCTCCCTACTCTACAAGAGATCCTGCATTGAATATTAATGGTGATTAGCATTACACTTCCGAGCCTATATTCAAGTTAACTGGTCTTTGTAGTGACACTCACCCGCCTGAATTTTCTCCTAACTGTGAGAAGCTTGTTATGACAAAAGAACAAGAGGAAATGACCAGAAAATTGAGAATTTCAGAACTGGCTATGAAGAACTTATAAGGACATGGAGGTTACAAAAGTCTCATATTAGGACATGCACGTTTCCAGGTGTCAACCTTCTTCTTGGCTTTAAAATTCCAAAGTTTAAGAAATATAACAGACATGGGGACCCACTGGCACATTTGAGGCGCTATTGTAACCAATTAAGAGGCACTGGAGGGAAGGAAGAACTACTCATGGCTTATTTCGGGGAGAGTCTGTCAGGCCTAGCTTCGGAATGGTTTGTTGACCAAGACATCGACAAGTGGATTAGTTGAGATGACCTAGATAATAAATTTTTGCAATAGTTTCAATACAATATGGTGTTTATCCCTGATGAAAAATCCCTAACTAGTATGAAGAAGAAGAATACTGAGAGCTCCAGGGAGTATGTGATCAGATGGCGCGAACAAGCTGCTAGAGTGAAACCACCAATGAAAGAAAGAAAAATAATGAAGGTGTTTATTCAATCGCAGGATGAAACATATTATCAACACTTGTTACCTGCATTGGGCAAGTTATTTATTCAGGTCCTTAAAATGGGGGAGATGATAGAAGAGGGAATTAAGACGGGTCGCATTGTGAGTTTTGGAATATTGAAAGCGACTACTCAAGCAATTCAAAAGGGTTCGGGAAGTGTTAGGGAGACAAATAATGAGGAAGATGCATCCGCTATTGTAGTTGGACAGTGGGAATGGTCAAAAAGACCCCATCGTCATCACTCTTAGGTTCACACCCAAGTTCATACCCAAACTCCACATAATCACTCCCAAAATTTATTATACTCTGCTCTTCCACCTCTATATCCAGTATATAACTCACAACCATATGTTGAATATCTATCTTACCCACAGTGGAACATACCAACCCCTCAGATCCATCCTTTAACTCCACAAGCATATCAAAACTCTTCTAAGCCTGATTTTTTATCCAAGCCAAATAATGAAACGAAGCAGAAGTCGAGAGATAGCTTCACACCAATTGGAGAGTCGTATGCTAGTTTATTTTATAGATTGGTATAATGGGGCATGATAAAACTCCTCTCCTTGGGTGCACTCTTAATTGGCATTGAAGAAATTTTGATCCTAATGTACGATGCGCGTATCATTCTGATGCTCAGGGTCATAGTATTGAAGATTGTTGAGATTTAAAAAGAGAAATAGAAAAGATGATTCAAGAAGGATCAATTATGGTGTAGAACACTGACAGTGCGGAAAGCTCTAGTCATACTAATATGAAAACCAGTGGCTAAGTTGTCAGGTTGAGCAATTGAGAAGTCACCTCTCTCCCTACTAGAAAGAGATCTGGTAGTTTGTTCTTTTTTCTTTTTTGTTATTCAAATTATTTTAGGGTTGTAGTTCAGGATCTATCTTGTTTTGTCCCTTTGTCATTATGTTCAAACCCTTCTATCTTTCATTTTAATAGAATGAAGTGTCCCCTTTTTCCTTGTGTTTTAAATATGTATTGTTTGTTTGTTTTCTTTACATAGTACATTTTATTTTGATTTTAGTGATATTACATGCTACCGGAATTTTCATCCAAATCTTAAAATCTAGTTTAAGCATAAGCATTGAATCAGAGGGTTAAATTTAGAAAAAGAGAGCATCTGAGAAAATAGGTAGAGTGCTGAGACATTTGGTGACAAGTTCAAGACTTCATTGAAAATTAAGGCAATTATGTTGAGAATCATAAGAATAATTTGGTCATTAATTGAAAGACATGTCTAAATTAGGTCAGATGGTGGAGTGATATGTTTAACAAAGTATAAGAGTAGTGATGCACAAATTTAGTTAAAGTCAGTGTTGTAGAAATGCCACGAATGATCTCTATATTTCATTTTCACATTGCATGATATGTACTTGTATTTTCAAGGATTGATATGACGAAGACATTTCATTCTGCTATCCCTACATTGTGTCATCCTTTGGGTACCCCATTTGAGCCTTAGTGTTATTTTCTTTCATACAACCCTTTTGAAATCAAGATAGAGTCAGCAAAGCTCCAAAAAAATGTGTAAAAAAAATGTGTCCAAAAAGAAAGAAAACAGAAGAGTGTCCGAAAAAATAGAGTCAAAAAAATTCCCAAAAAGAAAAGAGTCAATAAAACAAAACAAAAATCAGAATCAAGCAAAAGAACAAGCCGCCAGAACTAGGCGTGACTTGGTTCTCCTCTTTTGGGGGGTTAGATACGTAGGCTCCCCTTCTCAGGGATCGGTCCAACCAAATAAAATTTAGTATTGCCCAGTCAAAAAATAACTGGGGCATGAGTTAATTCTTGTAGTTTAAGTCGATTCCAAAATTTGTAAATCCTAATCCACATCAAGTATCGTTTGGCCTCATGCCATCCTTTATTTCTAACCTTATCCAAAAGCCAAGTTACAACCAAAGAAAGACCTTCAGATCAATCTCTGAGAATGCTAAGGCTAAGCATATAATGGATATGATGACACATTTTGGGAATTACTTTTCTTCCTCAGCATAAGGAATCAGGACAGAAATGAAAATAAGAGACTCTTATTGGTGAAAACCCTTACGGGCATTGTAAGATGATAGTAAGCTGAGAGAGATAAAAATTAGAGAGTCTTATCGGTGAAAACCCTTACGGGCACTGTGAGATGACTATGAGTTGAGAGAAATGAAAATAAGGGAATATTATTGTTGAAAAACCCTCTCGGATACTATAAGGCAATGGTGAGGTGATAAAAAGAAATGAGAGAGGATTGTTGGTGAAAATCCTTCAAGGATCCACTAGCCGAATGAGGTCTCCGAATGCAATTGGCCCATGAAATCAACTCACTTTTAGGATTATTAACTCAACAACAATTTGTGAGCGTTTTAGATGGAAAGATCAATCAGTTTAATCCGATATGCATGTCATAATCATTAGAGTTGACTGTCATTTTAAGATAAACTTTTCTTTCATATTTTTCAATGGGGATATTCACTGTCATTTCTTTCTTATCTATAGTTATATTTTTATTTTCTTGAGTCAGTTATCCAAATAAAAATCATTGTCATTTTTCTCTTGTCTTTGAGTCTAGCTACCAGCTTCATCAATTGCACAGAGCAAGACAAAAGCTATCATGAAAGTGACATGATTGTGAGCCAAAAATGATATGTAGAAAGTTTTGCCAACAGAGAAGTCGGGGAACTCATGGAAATGCAAAGGTTCAAAGGCCTATCTGAGAACTATGGCAAAGCAGAGATACTGTGTTCATTTCAGTCACTCTTAATAACCTGAGTTTGGGTCAATGATGTAGAAAGTCAATGAAATATGCTAATGGTTGAAAGCAAGGTTAAATGTGATTGGGGCAAGAGATATTGCCTCGAAAGCCAAAGCCACAAACCAGCCACCATGTTTTAAACTCTGAAGTATTCTTTGTATGAAACAGGAACACATGTTACCTTGAAATCGAGGATTTCAAAGCCTAAACATCAAGCTACAATGCCTCACTTTTACAAATGCAGGAAGCAATAATGTTTTACAGGTTTGATAATAAAATCATGGTAAACATTTATCATCTTATATCCCTCGGAGACACACTTTCTTGTCCAGGGATTTCAGTTTTCATTTCCTGGGTGATACACTTCTTAAATTGAACCTTCACTCCTATAAGACGTACCTTTTATTTGATTCATACCTCACGATTCCTATAAGATGTACCTTTTAGTCGATTTATCCCTCATTATTCCTATAAGACGTACCTGTTAGTCGATTTATCCCCTTGATTCCTATAAGACGTACCTTTTAGTCGAGTCATCTCTCTTGACTCCTAGGAGACGTACCTTTTAGTTGAGTCATCTCCTTTAATTCCTATAAGATGTACCTTTTAGTCGAGTCATATCCCTTGATTCCTATAAGACATATCTTTTAGTCGAGTCATCTCCCTTGATTCCTATAAGATGTACCTTTTAGTTGAGTTATTTCCCTTGACCCCTAGAATAAATACCTTTTAGTTGAGTCATCTCCCTTGATTCCTATAAGATGTACCTTTTGGTAGAGTCATTCCCCTTGATTCCTAGAAGACGTATCTTTTAGTCAAGTCATCCCCCTTGATTCCTATAAGGCATACCTTTTAGTCGAGTCATCTACTTTTGATTCCTATAAGACGTACCTTTTAGTCAAGTCATTCCCCTTGACCCCTAGAAGATGTACCTTTTAGTTGATTTATTTCCCTGGATTCCTATAAGAAGTAACTTCTAGTCGAGTCATTTCCCTTGACCCCTAGAAGACGTATCTTTTAGTAGAATCAATTCCCTGGATTCCTATAAGCCGTACCTTTTAGTCGAGTCATCCCCCTTGACCCCTAGAAGATGTACCTTTTAGTCGAGTCATTTCCTTTGATTCCTATAAGACATACCTTTTAGTCGAGCCATTCTCCTTGATTCCTATAATGATGTGACTTTTGTAAAAGTTCTTTGATAGTAAACTGAGGCAAAATTTAATTCTTGAGTTGGAATTTCACTTTTCTGGCAAATTAAACCTCTTTATAAAAATCTTCGTTTGGGATAATTTTCCTTTTAGTTTTAATGTGATTTTAGGAGCCCGCCTGGAGAACAGGGTGAAGAAATGAAAAGTCAAGCAACAAAGTGAAGAATTTGAAAGTCAAGCAACAAGGTGAAATGTTGAAAGATAACAGATTGATGAAATAGCAAGTTAGGAGCCTGCCTGAAGAACAGGGTGATGAAATTGCAAGTCAGGAGCCCGCCTGAAGAACAGGGTGATGAAATTGCAAGATAGGAGCCCGCCTGAAGAATAGGGTGATGAACTGGATAGTCAGGAGTCCACCAGAATTACAGGGCGAATAAATGGAAAGCTAAGCAACAAGGTGAAGCAATTGAAGATCAAGAAACAAGCGATGAAATTGCAAGTCAGGAGCCCGCCTGAAGAAGAATAGGTTGATAAAACTTAAGTCAGGAGTCAAACAGAAGTTGTATAGAGAGGATTTTGTAATTTCATTTATGGTTTAACTTGTAATTTTTATTTTGATGTAATGACAGAGCCACGGAACAGAACCTTGATGGTACCTCACTCGACTCTCAAACTCGGTATAGTCCATTTCCTACCAATCCTTTAAGACACCGTCACTTGATTCCTCCATAACTTGGGTGGGTAGGATGGCTTAAGTTAGAACTCGGTTGTTCTTCTTCTTTCTGTTTCTTCCTTTGAATAATGGTCGGGATAAAATTCTGACTTGTTGTCTACTTCTTTGTCTGAAAATACTTTGTGTTTACATTCAAAGGGGTCATGATGTAGACACCTAATTTTGTCCCTCCCCGATATCGTTTTTACACATTTTTACTTTATCCTACGGTGTACCCTCACCCATGTAGTTATACCCCACAAAAATACCAAAAATAACAACTTAAAACAAACTGCCTAACAAATTTTATCCTATCCTAACCCCCTTTACACATCATCATAACAACCTACCCAATCAAAATAAACCACCTCACTACCCCCTACCCAACCTCAACCCCTAAGCAGCCCCCCCCCCCACATTTTTTTATTGTTTGTTCCTTTTAACCAAAATAGAACAAAAGGAAAAAAAAAAGGGTCCCACAGGGAATGGGTGGACACAAAAAATACATAGGCACACAAGATCCTCTTCATTCAAAGCAATACCCATAGACACGGAATTTCTATTCCACTTATATACACACTCTCTCTTATACGTATAGAGACACTCACCGTAATAATATAAGGGGACCATCCATCAATACAAGAGAAGACACAAAAACACATACACACAGAAATCATCTTCTCCATCAGAAGGAATCACTGATCCTCACCGAATACACTCACTGAATTCCCCATTTGGATACAATTAAGAATACACACTTACACACAAAGTAACACAAGAGAGATGAGAGAAAGCAGTTGAATGAGAGAGAGAGAAAAAAAGAAAGAGGATTGAGAGAGAGTGATAAAGTTAGGAGGAAAAGAATAAAAATCTGAGTGTAACTGAGAGAGAAGAGAGAAACGACGGTGGCGGTGTTGGTTATGGTGAAATCTCACCGAGAATCGATATTTTTGCCTAAGATCTGAACCATACTCCATTTGTCCATCACTGTTGGTGCTCTCCAGAACTCCATCGATACAAATATCAGCTCCACCACCATCAAAATCATATCCCCCAATCACCCCATCATTGTTGAGGCTTGTCGAAGATCCATTGAAGTCGCAACAATCCAGCCCAATAACCACACCTTTTGCCGACTAAACCTGTAGACCCGTTGACATGAATAGAATTATGAACAAAGTCACAAACATTGGTTCTTGGTCCAGATTCGATTTGGATTTTTGGGGGTTTTGATTTGAGATTGTTGTTTTCTATTGTTCGATTTTGGGTTCAATCGAGTTGGCGATTTTGTATTTATTTGGATTCAGGTTCAATTTGAGGTTTCGGAAGGGGATTCTCTTGTTTTTAATTGGAATAATAAATTGATTTTGGAAGCGTGATCGGAGGTCCAATTCTATCTCTTCTCATTTCTATTTCATTATACGTGTTTGATATGTGTAAAGCATTATATGATATGAGTGTTTTGGTGATTTTGATTTGCCATCTGATGTTATTGATATTGGTTATTAATTGATAAAAAGTAATTATGAATTGTTACATTGGAACCTTGAGTTGAATTTTGGGCAGGAATTGAGGCATTAATAAAAGTGAATATTGATTAATTTTGATGTATTGATGATGTAGATGAATTCAGTAGTATCATGGTAAGACCGGTGAAAGCGTAGGAAAATTGTAGGCTTGGGTAATCAAATTTAGAACTTATGGATTGTTTGAGTGTTAGGAATGTTTGAGGAATGGTTTGTCTTTCTCGCATTTGTAAAATGTATTCGTTTAGCTGGGGAATACCCTAAAACGCATTGTATTTATTCACCGAGGAATGCCCCAATGTATTATGTTGGCGTATGACCTTCGTGATGAAGGCCCGAGGCATCGGGTAAAGCACGGGAGCATAGTTAGGATTAGTGTAGGTTAGATAGAATTTATTTTCGCATTTTTATTTATTTTGGACTGTATATTGGACAGAACACTATATTTTGAATTTATTTTGTTTCATGTGTTTGGATGTCTTTTTATGTGTTTTATGTGATTTATACATTTGTAATGTCAAATTAATCGATATGCTACCAAGCGACCATGGTCGAACCATGGGATCGAGGGGTTCCTAACACCTTCCACTCGGTCAATGAAATTCCTTAGCCGGTTTCTCTGTTTGCAAATCAATTCTTTAAAGAGTCAAATCATTTCCAAAAGGATTTTCCAAAGGTGACTTGGTACACCGAATTATGTCAAGTGGCGACTCTGAGTTTAAATATAAATAATTCTTTTTCAAAACAAATTTTCATCTTTTGTTGCTCAATAATAAAAAACCCTTTAAAAACTAAAACGAATATTTGTTTTACTAAAAAGGGGGTATGACAATAAGCATCTTGAGAATTAAATAATTTGACATGATGTAGAAAGATTTGACCTTTTTGGTCGTGAAAGAGTTGATTTTGAACCCAAGTGAGAAAATAAATCTACACCATTTGATTGATTTATGATAAAGGGGTAGCATATTGGCTCCCAATGCAAATTGTTGAATTGTTTATTATGGATTTTCTTTAAAGTTCTGAGCTATGTCCGGGAGTAGTATTTATCACCGATCGGGAAGTGTGGTACTTCCCTAGAACTATGTGCCCCCATAGGATGTGAGCCTTAGGCTGATATAGTGATCACTAGTGAATCAAATGACTAAGGTCCTACTCCGATGTCAAGGATAGGATAACTCTCCCCAATGTGAGTTAGACGTTGGACTCCATGTAGCTCACATGGTTTATGTTGGTTATGAGAAACTCCCATAGTGTGCCGCAACTCTATCTAAGAAAAGTATGTAAGGTTTGAAACTATGATTTTGATAAAGTTTCTTGTTCCCGGATGATTGAAATTTTATGTTCTAAAGAGGGTTGTTTTGAGGGTTGATTACTTTACAAGTTTGAAACCAAGAAGAAGGTGAATTGAGAACTTATTGTAATGATTCACTTGTTTTAACTTGCATGTATTATTCATCCATGATTATGATGGTTTAATTCAAGCTACTTGAGTTATTTATATCAGCACGCATGGCTTTTTTTTACAAAACTTGTGATATTTAGTTATTGAAATTGTATACACCCCCATATACCACGTACATTTTCCATGGTGCTAACCCATATATTCATATGTGAGCTATATTTTATCATTATGTAGGTTCAGGTGCTCATTCCCAGACTCGATAGTGATTCCCGAGCACATTGATCTACATCTTCTGCACTGGTGAGTCCTCAAGATTCGAGGACGTGCTATTCAGATTTTCAGTTTCATTAAGAGTTATTTACTTTTGATCCTTTGAGTTTGAGTCAGTTGGGGCCTGTCCCAATGGCTCAGTAGTACATTGAGTAGTAAAGGCTTGTCAGGATGGATTTGTCAGAATAGCCAGAGGTTCCGTATTTTTTTACTTTTATAGTACTTATCCGCATTTCAGTTAGACTGGGTATGATGGGTTATCATGATATTGCTATCAACATCCTTATTTAAGTGTTTAGATATATTAGTAGGCTGAAGGGGTTAGCTTGGGACTTCTTGTAGCCTTAAGCACCGTGTTACGTCTTGGGACCCATTTTCGGTGCATTACAGTCACGAACGAACTTTATAGGTCATGATGGCGCCTACCATAACCCACCAGTTGGAAAGCCAACCTGTAGTCCGGAAAGGATAGAAACGGACTACTCAATAACATAAGGAAAATAATGCGGAATATATGAGATAAAGATCCATTCCTAGAAGAATCCCAAAACTTGGTGGTATCAGTAAAAGAGCTTCTAAACATAATAAGAGTACAAAAATGATATATCAAGGGGAAATACACTAATTCAACTTACCTCTGAATACAACTTAGAGGCTAGTCTAATGCAAAGGAGAGATATAAGTAATACTCCGAACGCCAAGAGCTCACTCTAAGTCTCCGAATCAGGGCTACTCCACATGATGCACACATCAACGGCAATAACTCTTACTATATGATTTGCAGGCTGCAGAGGTGTAGTATGAGTACCAAACGAATGGTACTCAGTAAGAAACTGACGAATGAGCTCCAAAGATAAAGTAGATATATACAACATATAAATAGAATGTAAATTACAACCAAGAGTCTATAAATCATGTAATGAGTCAATGAGAATAACAAGGGACAACTATCCTATTTATGTCCTAGAGTCTAACATAATAAGACTAAGGAAGTATCAAGGTGACCTATCTTATTCCATCAATATTCAATATATTCCAAATCTATACCATATATCCCAGGTCAATATACAGATAAAGAGCGAAAGAAAGATATATTGTAATATACAAGGCGAAGGAAAGGCTATACAATATGAACAACATAGAAAAGGATATCCGATAGTTCCATGACTTCATATATCTATCTATATATATATATATATATATATATATATATATATATATATATATATATATAATACATGTAAATAGTAGATCATCTCAAAAATATCCTAGATCTTCATGTTCTCATTTTAAGACCTCATTATAATACTATCAGGAATCAATACCAACATACTCAGGATTTCTAATTCATATGGCTAGACATAGAATAATCATGCATATTAATGTAATCATAAGATAGCAAAGACCGAAGACATACCTCAATTCGAATACCAGATCCATGACCAATCTGTCATAGGCTAGCTATAATAATGATCATAACAATATAAATAACATTATAAATAACAGGATACTTCGGACAATCAAATACCTAGACGAGCCTGTGTGCCCCCACTGCCCCAGACTCGGAAGGTTCCATCAACATATAACAACACAAGGCATATTCTTCACCCATATCTATGCAACTATCCCATACCGACTGATAAACATAAGTGCATACTACTGATAGGCGATGCACATGCAGGAATGAATGCAAAGTATACCATCAATATCACAACTCATAATAACTATCCTTATCAGGACCATTATCATTGTAATCAACCTTCGGCCTTTCCAGGAATCAATATCATCTCCATAGTATCCTCCGGACTCTAATCGGGTATCAATATCATCATAATATCCTTTGGCCTTTCCAGGAATCAATATTATCTCAGTAGTATCCTCCGAACTCGAACCAGGTATCAATATCATCGTAATATCCTCCGTTCTTGTCGGGAATCAATATCATCTTAATAGTATCCTCTGGACTCAAACCGTGTATTAATATCATCATAATATCCTCCGGCCTTGCTGAGTATCAGTATGTCATCACAATTTCCTCCGGCCTTGCTGGGTACCAATGTATCATCATAACTCTCGACACATAAATATAGGCATATAATAGGTGCACAGACACAAGCCTATATACTCATAACAGTAAAGATGTCTATCTTATCAATATATCTCAAATACTCGTTATTAGCTAACCAACACTTAATATTATTAAACTGCTAGTTCGCTAGTCATGACATAACCTATAGTTATTAGCCTAAACATTATCCTTCAAATAATCCTTGTTCACAGGATAACAACTAACCACTATTCATTTAATAGTCAACATCTAACATCTAGTCTAGGTTCATTATTTGACCAAAACTGTCCCTTATGCACCATTCAATATTATCAACTATTCATCCTATTTTTGTTAGCCATTAGTAGACAACACATTACTACTTATCACCTAACCATCTTTGACTAAATGGCATCATTCATTAACTGACCATCGTTAGCTACCATGTTCCAACTAAGCAAGATTCATTAACTAATACATTAGCTTCCTAGCCATCAAGTGTAATATTCAGCTAATAGACAACTAGTTACCTCATAGCTTAAATGCCTAACAAGTAGAACAACCATAAGATCATATTTCAACTATAATCACATTATTTATAATGGTAAATAATCATGAAAGTACCAAACCTATGCATGCCATCACCAGTATTCAGTCAATGTAATAATAAGCATCATACTGCATCTTTCACCGTCCCATACCAGGGAGATGTGTATTAAAACATATACATATTCATATTCATAAATCGCAATCACATCATTCACAATTATAAACACTTCTTGGATATTTAATCAGTACTATAACATGGCCTATGGCCCATTAATTTGTTCGGAATAATCATAACATCATAATTATGGCCTTCGGCCCATATATATTTCTAAAACTCATATCAATAATCATATGTATAAGTCGTATCATGCCTCTAATTTTCTCATGTATAGAAGGCATCTCACATCTATGAGGCATGATAAATAAATATGTTATAATCTCTCACACTAGAGACATCTCACATCTAGGAGGCATAATATAGATAGATGTGTAATTGTCTAAAGGATATCATATATCAATAGGTCATATGTCAAGACAATAAGGAATATTGCTTCTCTATGCCAATTTATATATCTAAAATGACCATCATCTCTATAGGTCCAACAAGCATGACTAAAGGAAATAGAAACTCTATAGGCCAAATATCAAGTCTAAGAGTAAATAGCATCTCTATAGGCCAAATATCATGTATAAGAGAAAATAGCATCTCTATAGGTCATATAATGTATCTAGGAGGAATATTACCTCTAAATGCCCAATATCACTTCCACATGTAGTTTCATAACCATAACTAAATAGCCACAATCTTGAAACATCAATACAAGTTACCAAGTTATGAAGTAACCTTATTCTAAAGTTTACTAGCCTCATCTATGTCTAACTCTTTAACGAAGTCCACAAGAATTAACATAAGCTTAGGTTTAAGTGGGTCGAACGATCCCACTTCTAATCCATAATTTCCATAATTAGGCACACTATGATGAAAATAGGCTAAAGTATCTAGTTCATCTTCTAGATATCAAGCAAGTCATATTAAAGCCTAAGATAGTAACTTCGACTAGAAATAAGGCTACTCAAGTCAACTCTACCAAACTTATGGCTTCAAAACTATCACACTCGCCGAATAATGCTACATATATAAATTATGCTTCAAATTCTAAAATCATATTCCAAGCATAGCATTATATCATATCCATGCTACAAATTTTCCTAAACTAGGGAGAAGGCAATAGGATTCTATAAGGGTATTAAGTAATTCAACCTACGGGTTAAAACCCCCATCTAATCCCCAAACTTACATGTATAATCAATACTAAGTCTTTCTATCCAATATCAATCTTAACATTCACATTCATACGCAATGTATATCATACATCATCCATGAAGAAAAATAGACAGAAGCCTACCTTAAGGCTAAACCGCAAAATCACACTTCAAGCACCACATGCTCGTCTTCATTTCACAATCCTCAAAATGCCATCACATTGTCAAAAATATAATCTACTCATCAATATGAGACTAACAATACCCATATTGCACTATTGTGCTTCAGATCCAAAAATGACACCAAAAATCTCAAGTGGGTCCCATGTACGAAAATCGCATTTCTGAGTCAACCCAATGCTCATACATCACCAAGGAATCATAACCCACAATGAATTGGTAAAAACAAACCAAATTTAGGGCTAAATCAAACCCTAAGCTAAATTGGAGTTTTGGGTCAAGAACTAAGAAATTCACCAATAAAGTGATAAAATCTTACCTTAATCCGGATTATAATCATGATAAAATATGTTTACCAAGCTCCCTAGACATCCATAAGACTCAATTTTGAGTTATCATACACATTTAGGGTTTTAGGTTCTCAAAAATGAGTCAAAATGGTGAAAAACACGGCTATAGGGTGCTTCACAAACAACCATGAGTCTATGCTTACAACTTACTGGCTAATATAGCCATTTTTACACTTCAAGCAACCGACAAATCACCCTAACTAACAACTCCTTCTTTACCTTCTACCAAACTAACAAAGTTGCTAGTGAATTGAAAGAGCCCCACACGGCTTCACTGGACTTTATTTTTCAACAACGCTTTGATGACAATATTTCATGAGATAGAGATTTAATACACAATATTCAATGAACTAAGAATACACATCTTACTCTGTAAAAATAAAATCAGAGTCAAACATTTCCTCCATGGACTACCATACTATCCACACATGTTGCTTGCTACCAAATTAGTTTATCACTATAAATGGGTAAATCATCCTCACTCTGACTTCTAACTTTGTGACTTCACATCACCAACTTCTTGGTATAATTTCATTGCCAATAGGTCATGACAACAACACTTTAACACACACTACTATTCGGGTGAAAATATAGTTCCAACATTCTGCTATACCTTATTACCTCTGAAGTGTGACACTTGCAATATAAGTTCTGAAAAGAACTGAATACACTTAATACTACAGCCTGAAAAATATGATTTCATCAAAATCAAGGTTCACACTAGAGCCAACATACTCTGAAGCACTAACGGACTCTTCTCAAGTCCTTGCAAAAATCTTATATGATTCGATCAGAACAAACCATACCATTTAGACTCTAAATGTTTGTACTTGAATCGGCCCAATGATGAGACATGTCTGAGAATGTCCGAGTAAGGAAAGAATTGGGATGACTGTTACTTTTGTATGGGTGACACCATAGCAAAAATTTGAGTATGAAAGAGGAACATTCTGACTCTATTGCACGAACTAAAACATGAAGAAATAAATACATTCCTAAATGCGTAGTAGCCTCCTGGTTATAAGTGTGGCGCGCTGCACACCCATAAATAAGACTTTATCCAATGCTATTTTGCAGACATCCTGGGACCATGAACCGTGCTCTGATACCAAGTTTGTCACGACCTGAACCGGGGCCCTGGCTGTGATGAGTAATTCTGAACCATCAAAGCCCGAAGCACCCCTTATCTATCTGGTAATCATGCACAGACTTATATTAAAAAATGTGGAAGATACACTATATAATGGAAATATGATCAAGAATCATGCGAAAGCAATAATGGGGAATAATGTCCCACAATCTCAACATAACATCTCTATAACGTATGCGAAATCTCTACTACAAGACTAGAATAAATATCTATCTGAAAACTGGGACAAGGACCCCAGTAGAACCAAAACTAATAACTGATAAATGAAATTGCCAGATATCAGGCCTTCCAAAATATAGAAGGCTCACCAAGTGACTCTGCAAATTTGAGAAAATCTACTGATTTTTTGGACCCCTAGACTGTGCCTCCGAACCTGGGAGGGAAGAGGGTCAATACAAATGTACTGGTACGCTGAGATATTAAAACAAAACATAATATTTTTATAAAATATAGTTGAGAGCCATTATAAAGAAATTTCACATCAAATCACTTGAAAACATATGGGCGTAATGTAATTGTTTTCAGCAACAATGCAATGCATACACCAACTGTCAAACCTCGGTTGCCGCGGAGATTAGAGTATAAGTGAGGGGAAGAGACACAAGATCACACAGCAGGGTGTCTCGACCCGATGGTAGTGCACGATCACAAAGAAGGGAACCTAACCATAGTCCCAACTTGGGAATGAGATAAAGTCAGGTACGCAAGATCACAAATAAAATACCCCAGGAAATTTTTTGTTGAAATTTTGTGCGTAAATGTGTTGGGTTCTATCTTCTAAAATGAATTATAATTTTTTTGTGCGGAATGTCTTAGATTATTACCCACCATTGCGTAGAGTATCGAATAATATTTCCAACAATATGTGGATCATCCAAAACGGACACCCGAGCGACGAGTTCTGAACATTCTGATCGAATTGTGAATAGTACTAAATAGTAAAATGTGCAGGAAAAAGTACTGAGGCCTGTATATTTTTATTCCAACATTAAACGATCGTAAATCGTTGTACATAATGATCTGTGTGATCTACTATATATCAACAGAAATCTCTGCGAGTCCTCATTCCGATGAAATTAGTTTCATCCAATTTGTCTATTGGAGAAAAAAATTATGGTCGATCTACTTCAGCGTATCAAAAGTGAATTTTTGGGTCAATTTCAAACGATCATAACTCCTCGTACACAATGACCTGGGTGAGATAATATATATCAACGGAAAGATATGAGAGTCCTCTTTCTAATGAAATTGGTTTCATCAAATTTGAATATCGGAGTAAAATGTTATGGTTGATCTACTCCAGACGATCAAAATAGTCCACCAAAGGACAGATTCGAGAATAAGTTGATTTTTAAGGGCATTTTGGTCATTATGCCTTCACTTCATGGACAACAATTATCCATTGTCTAAATGTATGTTTGGGTGAGTAGGTATGAGGTGAGAAATCCGTATAAGTAGAAAAGATTGTATGGGGTTATAATATAAGGATAAGGTTGACCATGTCTATTATGAAGCTTTAACCCCCTTGACCCTCTTTTTATTGGTAGTTGTAAACTAGTGCTACTTGTAAGAAGGTATGTAGTAGATTTTTAAGATATTTGGGTAGAATGTCCCAATTTGATGGATTAGTATATTTATATTATGTTGCATTCTTCATTGGTGGTAGATTATTGATACTAAACTATAGTCTTGAATTTAAATGGTTTGGTGGTAAATAGTGGCAAGAGTTTGATGATGCATGTTTTGTGGGATTTAGTATACTTGAGGTGCTGAAATAGTACATGCAAATGGATTATGATAAGGTAAAACCGTTAGGTCATGATCGATTATTGTGGTTATGAAGTTCTAGTGCAATAGTGTTTCATGATGTTTATTTATAGTTTCCAAGTGAAAATTTTGTGTAAGGTTTGGTTGTAAATCATGCATAGCACTAGATATTAAGTTTGAACAGTTGAAGTTCATAAAGGTGGATGTGATGATTTCTTGATCAATGATGTTAGATATATTAAAGTGATCTAATAGGCTTGAACGGTGTATGAAATGGATTAAGTTTAAATTGATTCGTAATGAAGTATAATGTTGTCGGTATGGTGTAGAAGTATGCCAAGGTGATATGAGGTTGCGGCATATTTTTCTAAGACTATTACATAATTTATGTAGCTAGTGGTACCATTGAATTGTTAAGTGGAGAAAGACTAGTTAGATGGTATATGGTGATCTAAATAGCCTGTTAAGTGTTACAATCTAAGTTTGAGTTTTGAAGGTTGAACCGATAGAAATAAGTATTGAACGCTTTGGAAAGATATAGTGTATCCCAGAAGGTAGTCATTCGGTTTAAGTCTACGATATGCATGTATTATCATTTTTTTTCTTTCAAACCCTAGAGTGCAATAAGTGTAGTTCAGGTAGAATCTGGTAAGGGATCTCCCAAACTCTAGATGATGACTTGAAGCTAAGGGAGAGATGATAGAACAAATAACCAAGTAAGGCTCTCAGATTCTAGTAATGATGCAGTATGATTTAGAACATCAGAAAGTGAGGGTGAATCTCAACCCATTCCTACCTCAGTATTTTTTTTAGTTATTCGGATGCTTACTCATACCTTACGATCCAGTTTCGTGATCGTAGTTCATGATTCCTGTATATGATAGAGAGTTATGTACTCTTCCAGTTCCGAGATAATGAGTTCTAGTTCATTCAAGTAGTCGGAATCACAGTCCTTATGTTATGAACTCTAGTTGAGGTCGTGCAACTCATGATGCATGTACTCACTCTTTATAGTGTTCTCAGTCCTGTATAAAAACCTTTTCATGCTTCAGGATCTTATGTGTTAACATTTTAGTGACCCTCCCTATGCAATGATAGTGGTGACGATGTAAATGTTCTTGTTGATGGAAGATCATAGTATGCTTGCTTAGATAAGACCATAAGTATGAAGTAAGAGTTGGGACCAAGTCTTTGATACATGTTATGGTTAGTGGAAAAGTTGGTGTGTGTATGTTTTCGGATAGCGCATGGGAGTTATATTGATAATAGTTTAGAAACCATGTGAAGTATGTATTTATGGGTGATTGCCTTGGAGTTAACATGTGGTTATAAATTAGGCTTGAATGAAGTTTTAGGATTGTAGTGGAAGGTCGCAGTATGCATTAGCGACTTCATATTAAGAGCTCAAAGTAGTCATTGAAGTGGTAAGGCATGTTATACTTAGGATGTGATATTTAAGGGAGATATAGACGATTGCATCATGTGGTTTAGAATAATAGCGTGGTCTGGCATGTTGTATTTTTATTGTGACTTAGAGTTAGGCTTGATCACGGCGAAGGGATTAAGTTATTTCCGACATTAGTAGAAAGATTTCTCAATACTCATATGAGAATTTTAAGCTAAGTTGAATGAATATGATATTTATAGGGAATAGTATAGCTAAGGGATATTCAGGAAGTGCACTAAGCCTGAAAGTAAGAAGTTGTATTGCCAAAGGTCTGAAAATTCTATCCTAATTTAGGAGTTATATGTCTATATTCCAAGCTGCAGAGTAGTGTCAATGTTGTGATTTTCTCAGTTAGATGTCTTGTGTAATCCATACCCAAGATTCATGGCTCCCTATTACTACTAGAACATCTTTAGAAAGAGTATTGAAGCGATACTCCAGATTGAGTATATGTTTCCAGTATAGTTTAATCTATATGGCCAGCAAATCAGTTTAGCAGTCATATTCGCATGACTTGTTTTCTCTTCTCTTTATTTAATCATGCTAGCCAAAAATCTCAAATATGTTACTATTCCAAGATAGAGTATACTAGTATTTGCGAGTATAGCTCAATTCATGCATCATGTACTAGATTTAGATTCCAGATGTTCAATTATGATTAAATTTGTAGGTGCCTAGTGCATTGCCTCGGTTTTCTGAGCATCTTAGTGAATTGAGCATTCATAGAGGGACATAGGGTCCCAAGGGGGAGATACCTCATTCAGTTGCATTCATAGATTCTTATTACGAGCCTTGCACCAGCTATCATTGCGTATTCAGTCATACATTCATACGTCAGTTCAGTCAGATATGCATGCATTAGAAATGCATGTTCAATAGAAAAAGTTCATCTTATCAGTGTATTTAGTCCTGCGTTCATGAGAACAACTCAGTCACAGATCCATGCATCCGATATGCATGTTTATTATGAGAATTCAGCTTATGAATAGCTTCAATCGTGTATTCCATGCATCAGATATGCACATCCGGTATAAGAATTTAGAACATCAGTAGTTCCATCCTTATAGTCATGTTTCAGATCAGTGTATTCTTTCTTAGAGAAACATATCATGTCCGCATTATTCTATACCTCTAAGCTTCAATATGTTCCTACCCATCATTTAAGGACGAATGATCCCAAGGGGGAGATAATGTAACGCCCCGCATTTCAAGCTATAATATAGACCATGATTTCGATGCGTTGATAATCCCAAAGACATAAATAATATGCCAATATGGCATCTTCATTATTTGTATAGTATGTGAATCTATTCAAGCTTTAAGTTAGACCATAGAGGTCCTTCAACTCAAGGATGAGTTGAAACTATTTTGATCGATTAAGTTTTAGACGACATTTTAACTTGTGTCAGCTTCCATCGACCATAACTCTCTGTATATGTCGAATTAGAGAGCCTACTATATGTCAAATGATAGGTCTTTGATTTAGCTTTCCAACGATACCAACTTTGCTAAAATCCGACACCCGAGAAAGAGGTTATGGCCTTTCAAAGTAGTAGGCGGCGCCTATGTAAACATAGGTGATAGCATAGGCAGCGCCTACGTAAACATAGGTGATAGCATAGGCGGCGCCTATGTAAAGGTTTCAACTGACTTAGACACTCCTTTTTGGGGGCAAAATGCTCCTTTTCCACCCTTACTTAGCCCTAAACACGAAATTCAGTTCTCAAAAACCCCAAAATACACCTTCATTCATCAAAATTGTTCAAGAACTCTCTCTTAGGTTTCAAAATAAAAACCCAAGTAGTTCAAGATTCAAACATGGATTTTCAAAACAAATTAAAGATTTGGAATCTCCGCAATGTAGGATTCAAGAAGCACCTATCATATTCGCATATAGAGGTACGTGGGGTATCTCAAAAATCTCATGGGCTTTAAAAATTCATTTTTTCAAATAGGACTTCTAAAATTACGAATATGATTATGTTTTAAAATTTTTATGATATTGATTTGGCCCTTAGGCTTACTCCCAAAGTGATTTGCTATATGATATATGTTATTGCATATATTCTGAAAAGATGTTAACTTGAGAGCATGAATGATATGAAATTTCCTCTCTTGATGAGAATTTGTTTTAAATGTTCATATGATGTAAATTGTTTGAAAACAGCTTGAAAAGGATGACATGAAATGTTTTTAGAATTGATATGATTTTGACTTGAAAATAAGAGGGCTATTTGTGTTGAAACTTGTTGAAGACAATGGTTGAATGAGAAGAATGATGTGATATTGATGGCTTGCAAGTCGGGTATGACGATACCCTACAAAACATGACATGTGATTAAATTAAATGGAGTTGAATGCATTGATTTTAGATGAGAAAGGTGGAAGCCCGAATAAGGCGTTTGAGTATAAGGGCTCATCACTGGAAATCGTGTTTGCCGACATGGGAATTTGGTACCTTGCTCTGTAATCTTGCGTACCTGACTGTATGTCATTCCCAAGTTGGGACTATGGTTAGGAGCCTTGCTTTGTGATCTTGTGCACTACCATTGGGTCGAGACACCCTGCTGGGTGTTCTTGTATGTCTTCCCTTCACTTATACTCTAATGTTGGTGGCAACCGAGTTTTGCCAGTTGGTGTAAATATGATATTTAGGGTATTCCACATAGCTCAATTGCATTGCATTGTTGTTGAAAACAATTACATTACGCCCATGTGTTTTCACGTGATTTGATATAAAATTGCTTTATAATGGCTCGCAACTATATTTTATAACAATATTATGTTTTGTTTTGATATCTCTACGTACCAGTACTTTTGTATTGACCCCCTTTCCTCCCAGGTTAGGAGGCACAGTCTAGGGCTCCAGAAAATCAATAGATTTCCTCAGACAGATTCTCAGAGTCACTTGGTGAGCCTTCTATATTTCGAAAGGCCTGATATCTGGCAGTTTCATTTATCAAGTATTAGTTTTGTAGCTACTGGGGGCCTTGTCCCAGTTTTTAGATAGATATTTATTTCAGTCATGTAGAAGAGATTTCGCAGACGTTATAGAGATGTTGTGTTGAGATTGTGGGACATTATTCCCCATTATTACTTTCTATTTTCAATATATAGTGTATCTTCCGTATTTTTTTTAAATAAGTCATGTGCATGATTAATAAATAGATAAGGGGTATTTCGGGCTTGATGGTTCGAGATTACTCATCACGGCCAGGACCCCGGTTCGGGTCGTGACACTTAAAAATTCATGTTTTAAAAATGAGGGTTTTGAAATTACGAATATGATTATGTTTTAAATGTTTATGATATTGATTTGGTCTTTAGGCCCATTCCTGATGTGATTTGATATATGATATACGAATATGCATGAATTGTTCGAAATCATCTTGACAAGCATGGAATCAAATATTTTGAAAATGGTTATGATTTTTGACTTGAAATGAGAGGGTTGTTATGTTGAAATATGATGAATATAATGGTTGCATGAAAGAATGATGTGATATAGATGGCTTGTAAGTCGGGTATGATGATACCCTACAGAACAAGAAATGTGATTGAATTAAATGGAGTTTGATGCATTGATTTTACATGAGATAGGTAGATGCCCAAAGAAGGAGTTTGAGTGTAAGGGCTCATCGCTAGAAACCATGTTTGCCGATATTGGGATTTGGTACCAGGCTAAGTGATCTTGCGTACTTGACTTTGTGTCATTCCCAAATTGGTACTATGGTTAGGAGCCCAAGCTAAGTGATCTTGGGCACTAGTAAACTTTATTGGGTCGAGACACCCTGCTGTGTGATCTTGTGTGTCTTCCACTCACTTATACTGTAATCTCGGCGGCAACCGAGATTTGATAGTTGATGTAAATGTTATATGTAGGGTATTCCACCTAGCTCTGCTACATTACATTGTTGTTGAAAACTATTAAATTATGCCCATGTACATTCAAATGATTTGATATGAAGCTGCTTTATAATGGCTCTCACCTATATTTGAAAAAAAATATTATATTTTGTTTTTTATTTCTCTGCCTATCAGTACTTTTATACTGACCCCCTTCCCTCCCAGGTTTGGAGGCACAGTTTAGGGGTCCAGATAACCAGTAGATCTCTTTTGTCAGATTTACAGGATCAAGTGGTGAGCCTTCTATATTTGGGAAGGCCTGATGTCCGTCAGTTTATTTATCATTTAGTAATTTTGGGTCTACTAGGGGTCCTTGTCCCAGTTTTCAGATAGTAATTTGTTTAAGTCATGTATTAGAGATTTCACAGGCGGTTGTTCAGATGTCGATAGATGTTGTGGGACATTATTTCCCCTTTGTTGATTTTATTTGATTTATGACCATGTTTTCCATAATATTGTGTATCTTCCGCATATCTTATTATCATATGAATTATGTGCATGATTACCAAATAGATAGGGGTATTTCGGGCCTTCATGGTTCGGAATGCTCGTCACGGCCAGGGCCCTGGTTCGGGTCCTGACAGAGTGCTTTGAAGGCAGATATGATAATGAACGAAGGAACGATACCGGAACAATTTTTGGGGCTCTTCAATTCTCCTTCATTGGTTTCTCCCACAGTGGTAAGTAAAGTTCTCTTTACTTTTTTTTTTTTTCAATTAAATAGGTTGTTAATATTTTCTCTATTTTTATGTTGTTTTTGAACTGGTTTCCTGCAACTTTTCATGATCAGATTGGAAGTTTTTCTTGTGTTTTTTTTCTGGGTTGTTGTGTTTTGTACCCTTTGCTATAGCAGAGTGCTTGTTGGCTAACTATCTATCTTGTATCTTGTAGTATCCATCGGTTAATTGTTGTTGTTAATGTAACCCGTGAGTTTCTTGTTGTTGTAAGATTGTTGTTCTTGTCTTGTATTGCTAATTTAGTTTGGTGGTTGGCTGGAAATTAGGTGTTAACACCACAGTACATTGTGTTCTTATTGTTGATCTTGAATCCGAGAGGGGTCATCAAAAAGGGTCTAGCAGTTCCACTCATTGTAGCTTGTTGCCTAAGACAACTTATTGCCTACTACGATCTGACTATACAGAAATACATATGTATGTGTGTGTTATAGAGACTTATGCTGCTCGAACTATCCAAAAATGCTGCCATACCCTGTCGGATCAACCAGAAATGCTCTAGTAGTATCCGACATGCACCCGTTTACTTTTTGGAAGAGTCCAAGCAACACTAATGTGTATATGTATATTTGCATATGTACTAGTTGAAAGTTGAAGTGCGGGTAAGGTGACACCACTATTATCAATAAAAATAAAAATATGAAAAGTATTTACAGGTTTCATGCTGAACCCCAGTCACCGTAAAGGACTTTCATTAAACAAAAAACAAATGTTCTTTCCTATGTGTGGAACTGAGATGTTTAGTAGTTCTATATTCATGGCATAAGATACTTATAGATTATATAGGGTGGAGAATGTATGCGAGCTTTCGCCTATTCAAGTCTCCCAAAATTCCTTTTAGTAATCTATGTCTCCAGTGGCACATAGGTGGGTTGGGCAATAGGAGGATAGACAGAATATATGAAATTTCCTTGTGCTTGTATTAGGAGGATAGAACGAGAAGCAATTGATATTGGACTGCATTTTTTAAATCTGAGAGGAGGTAATGTGAAGAAAATGAAATGGCATAATATACTATATGGTATGTGGGATGTTTGAAGAAATTCTTGGTGTAACTAGCTTTTAACAAAGATGAGTAGGTTTCCATATGAGAAGAATTCACCTCTGTTTTAACCCCTGCTTTTCCTATTTCTCTTCGATGCTATTATTGTTTCGAAGACACACAAAAGAGTGAACATATTGATTTTACATTGTTAAGTCCATTATATTATCCCTTAAAGCACTCCTGATCAACTATTTGATTGCCCGTTCCACCCATTATTTAACTCATTTGTGATTGTGTTACTTGGTGACACCATTATACCGTATTTGATTTTTATACTTTTTATTTTTATGTAGCCAAGTGATGCGGCTAGTGGACCCATTTCGCCAATGGATGCAAGGAGATCATGCGATGATAATGATCATAACGATATTCTTTGATTTCGTTGCATTTGTCTTGGATATTCAATTATGACGATGTAATTGTGTGGTTGGAGTGAATCTTAGAATATTGAAGGTTTTGTGTTTAAATTTGATTTGGAGTTTGAAGATAATAGTTAATGTTGAAAATTTAATTTTAAAGTTTAATGTTCAATGTATTTTTGATATGTTTGTCAATTACAATGTTTAATTACTCATGTTGTATTAATGATATATGAATTGAACAAATATTGAATTGTAGGTTATGCTTAAAGGAACAATTAAATTAAAATTAAAATTAGAATCTATAATTAATTATTGCAAATAGATGGGCCCTATTAATTTAAAAAAAAATTGCGGAGTTTTTAAACCCCCGCAATTTCTAAATAAAAATTTATTATAAAAAGAATTAAAATTAGAGTAACGGGGGTCAACCGCAGCAAAATAACCCCTGCAAATTAATTATGGGAGTCGAAAAAAAATTGCTGCAACTTGTTTGTGACGGCTCGAATTGTGGGGATTTTGGGAACCCCGCAATTACATTTTGCGGGGCTTTTAAACCTCCGCAAACCTTAAAATTAATCCTAATTCAGTTTATATTTTTGATAAACTAGAATTATATCAATATTACAAGTCAAGAGCCAAACCTATTAAAGAAACTAAGACTCCTTACTATCTATTCAGTTCAACTACGTGTTCCCTCAAGCTGTGAACTGCCAAGTCAATTTGTCAATTGTCGTTTGCTTTATAAGTGTGTGAGTTACTATACTAGTCACTGCCTCTATTTAAACACAACTCTCCATAGAGACCTTCATTATATGAGACTTCTTACTTCATTGATCTTCTTGGATTTTCAGAGTTAAGCGAAATTCTTTTTTCAACTCAAACTCTCATGTCTTCATGTGTTGTGTTAAAACTCAACTACTACATCTCCACACGTGATATTTATTTTCAGTTTATTAGATGTACAAGTTTACCCTTTCCTGAATTCAAGCACTTTTGTCTTCGTGTATCAGTGGACTTGCATCCTTGATGTTGCACATTAGTGGACCAGCTTGATCAACATCTTTCATTCATTTGACAATCATCAAAACTTCATTGATCCTAACATATCAGATATTCAATAAATACTAGTAATGGAGTTAAGTCAGTAAGTTTTTTTATACCATTAGTTCAATTTGATCCAAGCTTCTATAGCCTACTTCCCCGAAAAGTATTTGCAAAACTCTATCTGACTCTAGAGAGTGTCGATTCTTTGTTATTTTCATCGATGCACATAAAGATAACAATGATAATATCTCATAAAATTACTAGTAATATTATTGATTTCACTCTCCAACTATAGTCATTATTTCATTTGAAAATCTCTGCGATTTCTTGTTCTTAGCGGCTCCTGTCAGCATCACATCTCACTTCCCTCTCTTGTCTGATCTGCCCAAATGCTGAAACTCCTTGCATTCCAATCATTCATGCCACGGTAGATTGCACTGAGCACAAAACAATCTATGACAATTAGGACACTCAGTGTCTATCACAGTGCGTGTCACTCCCATTGACCACCAACATTACTGAATAGTACAATTTATGCGAACCCAAAACAAGAGATTTAGACAGTCCTTAGGAACAATTTCTCTTCATAAATTTGGTTTAATTACAGCCTTACAACCAATATCTGGGCACTTGACAACGCAAACATTTTCTAGTACTATGTTTTTAGTAAGATATTTGCCAATGCAGCCTATGCAGAAACAATGTGAACAATTGCCAGTCGCAGACATTTTTTTTTTTTTCGGATTGTGTTGTATTAGCAAAAAAGGAGCAGAGGCTCAATACAACACTAAGCCTAGGTGAAACCAACACCTACAAAAGACTAGAAGGCTTACAAAATCAACTAGTACCTTCTAGGAGATGAAACAAACATGAAACTAATTAACTTACAAAGAAATTAGCTCCATCATATTTACATCTAATGCTTGGCAGTTGCCATTTATCTAGCAAGAAAGCTCCACTAGCTTGTCTCGGAAGAATGTTGTAAGAGTGAGTGATGAGAGTTTGGTTTGAGTTGGAGACAATTTTTGCTAAGAAGTCTGCAACTTGATTTCCTTCTCTATAACAATGTCGAACTTGCATCTAGACTTTGTTTTTGATGTTGTTGATAGAGTCTATCATCGGTTTGAGCTTCATATTGGTTGCCCCACTGTTGTTGAGCATGTTAACTAAGTCCATAGAGTCGAGTTCTAGAGTATAATTGGTAGGCCCGAATTGATAGCACCATTTAAGTTTAACGTCGCAAACATTTCATTTTAAGTTTGCAGCGCAATCTATTTTTGCTATTCAAAGAATATACTAGATTCCTGTAATGTGTTCCCTTTCATATTGGGCATCGTTGTTCTAATTCACCACTTTAATAACAAATATTGAACTAAGGGTCTATCGGAAACAACCTTTTGACGTCCAATATAAGGATAAGGTTTATCCTTTCCAAACCGCAGTTGTGCTATTACACTTGATATGTTGTTATTGTTGTTGTTACGTTAGATCAAACATAGGATGTTATTCATCAAAATAAACTGTATATTATAGTTGCAACTGTTGCTAAAACTTTTAGACATTGTTGACATTTCCACCACTTTCCCTTTTGTTCTCCAAGACACCTCTGATCCTTACCCTATTCAACTGGACTAAAGAGCGCCGCGCTAAAATGTCACAAGGATAGTACCTTTATCAACATGAGTTGCTGTTTGGAAGTGTCGTGGCATTTCTTCTCTGGCCAAAGCTCGGAATCTAGAATGCTCCTTCTCAAGTAACTGATTGGAATATAAAACCAATACTCATTTTCTGCAGCACAAATTTGGTCTCATCATAGAAAATGACTCCAACTAAAGCGAAGAAATGAATAATAAGTGCAGCGTAATTTCAATGCCGACCTCCAAAAGTTTTCAATAAAGAATTCTTCAGTAACAAATAATATTTCATTTCTAATTCCAAATAAGGCTCTATCAATCAGCTACATTCTGAAGTTCTTTTTCAGTCTGATGCAAGCTAAAGCTAACTCTTAATGAGACATGTAAATAGTATAACAATACTTGGGGAAAGCGAAAAACAAAAATAAGAGATATGACACTTGCCAAGACAATAATGGCATTTATAGCTTTACTGTGCAACACAATAACTGCATGCTTGAAAGGAAAATTGTTATGAATGGGCCTAGATCCGTATTGGAAAAACAGCCCAAGACCATATTAAGTGGCAATGTGTGGGATCCGGGTTAATAAATAGCACTTGTCGGAGCAAAATAGGTTATGCAAATTGTGATAATTGCTTAGGCAAAGTCGATGTTTCTCATCCCAATTCTCTCTAATCCTCTCATCCCCTTCTACTAGTATTCATGCTCTTTCATATTGTAATTTCTCCCTTGTCTATTAATCAAAGTTTATTAGTTTCGTTCACTCCGTGTATTGATTGTTGAGTTGAGAATTCGGGTTCGTTACATTGGTGCTTCCGTCCAGAGGTCTCTCAAATGGAGGACCAAAAAGTACTCAAGGCTTTGGTTGACGATTCAGTTCGTGATTCAATCAAACAAATGAAGGATTCTATCTCTAAAGATCTCACTGAATTTAGGTTGATGTTGCTGGACGTTTTGGGTAAAAATGCCACGACCTCTTTTGAACCCCCCAAAAAAGTTATGGACGCCAAATTAGGGAAGTTTCGTGGCTAGAATTCGGAACCTGGATAGTCCAAGCAGAGCACTATTTCTATTTGTATAAAATTAAGGAAGATCAAAAGCTCACCGTGGCTTCATTTTATCTATATGGTGAAGCATTGGAGTGGAACCAGTGGTTATTAAGGAATAATCAATTAATTGATTGGCCACATTTCGCTGATAAGGTGAGAATTCGATTTAAACAGAAAGGATTGCAGTTTGCGGGAGGGAGATTAGCAAATCTCAAGCATGTCGCTTCCGTGACTGAGAACCAATGTTGTTTTGAGGCTATCTCATCAGGATTCGGTAAGTCACGGGTACTTTCACCTTACCCTAAATATGTTCATCCATATAAAAGCAATACAACCACAACACCTTTGCAGCAATGCTATGATGAGAAATCTGAACCTCAAAGCAAAATAGATGTGCACAAGGTGTTTGACGAAAGTTTCACCAATGGCTGCCCCACAGTATTTGCTGAAACGCGATCACAAACTTCAGTTGCAATGCCTCGGGAAGAAGGTACAAGTACGGATAGTCTCGCAGTCCAATTGTTTGATGAATGTCCCCTAAGAGAACTACCAGAGAGGTACATTAACACAATTTCTCTAAATCGTGGCTATAATGTACAACAAATTGAAATTGAGACCTTGGAAGGTACTGAGTATCCATCTCTAGATAAAGTTCTTATGGGGAATGGAGATGACATTCGAACAAGCTAAATTCCGGTGGATAAAGTGATATCTGATGTGGAGCATGGAAAATCTATTGAGGAATTCAATGGTAACAATATTTTGTATCAATTTCCATTTAATCCTGGGATGAATTCCTTCATTGTCGTTGTTCATAAGACTGCAACAAACCTTTGTGTATGGGATCCAGATATAAGTTCTATGTCCAAGGCTCCCATAGGTTATACAGTGAACACGAAGCCACTACCATTACTGGAATGCTATCGTGCTCAAGATGTCGCGTTCAGTGAGCACGTGCTAGTTGGTTCCTCGTATAATGTGTGGAGAATTTCTTATTTTATGGCACTTAGTTTCAGTTGCTTGGCTGGGTTGCTGCAAGGACATACGTCAAAAGTTTTTCTGGTACCCACAGAACTGATCTTGAAAGACGTAATCAACAAACAAAGCAGTTAGCCGATAAACATTTTGATCTGGTTGAACCTTGCAAAATATTGGTTAATTGTATGCAAGGGTTCGACTTATTTTTCTGTTGTGCCTTCGGGTTTCTATGCACAAGTTTGGTGCGTAAAATGTTTCCCAATTTATCAATATTAAGTCACGTCCCTAGTAGTATCTATGAGCACATTCGTGATGGTGTATATGACCAGGCAGTATGGGAACACAACCATATAGTGTCAAATGTTTTGCCGTCTCATGTGGGAATATTACAAGTGTCCATCCAGAGAGTGACAAGATTATGCAAATAGCTTCAACTCTTTATGAGGCTATTAGAGCCAATGTGGTAGTTGTAGCAGGCTACAAGACTCTTTTTAATGAATTGTTCCTGCTAAGGAGATTTTTTGGACACCAAAGTAGTGCTGCAATGACTGTCAAGAATTCCAGAAATGTGAGGAAGTTCTTTGTTTCTGTTCAGCCATGGGTGTCTGACGATGTTGTTGTTGGTGCAAGGCTTTACAACTTGAACCTTGAGGACAAGGTTCTTATTGGGGCTAGAGGTATTGTTATGAATGGGCCTAGACCCGTATTGGCAAAACAGCCCAAGACCATCTTAAGTGGCAATGTGTGGGATCCGTGTTGATAAATAGCACTTGTGGAAGCAAAATAGGTTACGCAAATTGTGATAATTGCCTATGCAAAGTCTTTGTTTCTCATCCCAATTCTCTCTAATTCTCTCATCCCTTTCTACTACTATTCATTCTCTTTCATATTGTAATTTCTCCCTTGTCTATTAATCAAAATTTATTAGATTCGTTCACTCCTTGTATTGATTGTTGAGTTGAGAATTCGGGTTCGTTACAAAAATAATGGCATCACAACGACTATATAGATAGAGCAAATAAAGCAACAGGTAGTAATGAAAATTAAAGATAGGATACAAGACGAATACTAACTAAATCAGAAGCTAAATATTCGTCCATGCCTTAATTGCACAGACGAGAAAACATCACTAATCTTCGAAAATATAAAACATCCTTCGCAGCGATTTGTAATAGTTCAACCTTAACAGCTTCATGTGATTCGTCAAACTTCATACTTGGATTGCTCCAAATTCCTCAGAAACATTTTCCATCTCCGAAAAACAAGTCTCAATAAACTTCTTCTTGATAGCCCACAAAACATAGTCTCTACGGTCATCATCAAACTGATGGAGAATAACATTAGAGAGCTCGTACTCCTTCATCATCCAGTAGTGTCCATCATCTTCTCTAAGCTCCTCATTATTATTAATCATGTAACACATCTTCTTCTTGCATCCCATAACAACTGTTGACGATGATGAGTCACGGTGAACTGGTTTACCCTCACTTTGTAGTTTCCAATTTCCAAGGTTGCTACTTTTCTTGGTGATGAAGTAGCGAAACAGACTGTCATCAGCATCACCGCAAGGTACTCCACGACTATAAATCTTCCATGGCTCTTCTTCTGAATCGTAGACATCTATGTTTGTGGTTATGAATCCAGAATCATTCATTTCTTGTTTTGCCATGAATTTTTTCAAAAATGTAAGTCCTTCCGTATCAGTTGGATGAAAACGCACACCCCTCTTCTCCATGCCTCGATTTCTAGCCTTGAGGGAATTTAGGGTTTCTGAAAGATAATGGTGAGCTCGAGGCAAATTAGGTTAGGATGTTTTAAGACAAAATGGGCAAGGGTTTTTATAGAAATTATAAAGAGAATAATTATATTGTACACCCAATATGTTAAAATTATTACAAATATTGGCCCAATTTTTAAATTATTACATCAAATGGCCCACTTCTTCCTCTCCTCCTTTTTTTTTAAATTTTTTTTTAACATGAATTATATGTGCATGTCCAACATTTGTCCTTCATGGATTAATATACTTCCATGGACAACACGTGTCCCACATGCTTGAGTTAGATATGCATGTGTGACACTTATTGCACTTACATTCATTTGAATAGAATATGCTTGAGTACAGAGTTAGATATGCATTTCTTGAAACATCACAGTTTTTTCCCTTTTACCTTGGTGCAAAGAGCAAAATGAATAGATCATTCTAAAATATGCTTTACCTATTAGAGAGCCAATTCTAGAAACGACCTCTGTACCTCCACATTGTAGGGCTAAGGTCTGCATACGCTCGACCCTCTCCATACTCCACATTCTAAGAGTTCACTGGGTAAATTGTCTACCTATTTGATCTCGGATCTACCTATTCAGAATATCACAGGTTGAATTTGTTGTTTTAAACTTATGATGAACCTATGTATGTAACTACTACTGTAGGTATTTCTTTAGTAGTAGATTAAGTGTATTGATCTAGTGGTCTGAATATATTAGGGTATAACACTGGGGTAGATCTTATCATCATTGATATAAAAGTTTTTAATGTGATTTAGGGTATAGATTGTAAGATTATCACTCGTTGATTATCTTATGTGTAATGGTATTCTATTTGCAATATGTATTTGCATTTGTTTATCATATTGGGAGGAGTTTGAGAATATTGAAGATTTTGCTTCTAGACTCCCAGTTGAGAGTTGGAACTGTTACAAACTAAATACGATAAATCACCCACTAGCTCCTATGCTGATATTTTTATTCAAAAGATAGTACTGTAGGTATTTTATGCATTCAAAAGTGAGATATAATATTGTATCCTGAAAATCGTTGGATATTATCAGTTGTAGTTTTATACTATAAGTGGATGGTTTCTGCTCACCTGTTTCCTGCTATAAAATTTATTATACTCAAGCATACTAGTTGACTACGAAATTTATTGAAAATCAAGGCTCTGGCATAATTCATCTTATTATCTGATTATGACCAATATGAAATGCTTTTTAGAGATAATGAATGTTGCTTTTATTTGTTGCAGTATTTGATGCTGAATATTTTGTAAATAGCGAAAATGGCATAGTTACTGAATCTTGTATCCAAGTGCTTTGTATTAGAAGAAAATGTGTTGTCATTGGTTGTAGATTGGTGCATCCTCATTGGTGTTTAAGGGAGCTAACTGTGATCAAAGACCCCTTTCTTCCAGATATTATTTGATTACTCTTACTCTGATTCTCATTAAAAATTTAGGTTTGATTTTCATATCATTGCACTACTTTCAAATAGTTGTAGTTTTGATTGCATGTCGAATTGCATTACTTGCTACGATGCTCATCGGTTTGTTATGAGAATTGTTACAATATATACCATAATCTATATCTGCAGTTGTTATATCATTGTTCCCTGCTGAATTTTAGTTGTTTTTTTATTTACATGATATGTCTGTTCATTAACTTTTTGCATAAGGTTATAGTTTTCCGATTTTATGTGGCAGGGCTTAGTCTTATAGTCATTCTGCTCTACCCACCTTGGTTCTTGATTCCCTAATCTATAGACATTTGAATATGAACCCAGTTATTACTGTTTTACTAACTTGAAAGTATGTTTTGTGACTGAAGGCATGAATTATGGTATTAGAGATGTTGGCTAAGATCATATTGGATATTCTGACAATCGTTTCAAGAATATCGAAAACAATTTTGCAGTCATCCTTTTCTATATCGTGTCTTGTTAATGGTAGTCAGTGATATTTTGGGCTTTCATTTACGAATTTCTTCTTTATGAAATGTTATAGGTGATATTTTGCATATTCATTAAATTCTTCAATGGATAAATCTTGGATTCGAATATCAAGAAACACACCAGAGTATGTCCTTGGTTTGAATCAGTTTCTAGATTTTGTATTTACCAATAGAGCTATAGGAGATAAAATAAAATTCCCATGTCCTATATGTTATTTTACAAAGTGGAAACCAAAAAATGTGGTGTTTCACCATTTAATGGACAAGGATTTTCCTCAACATTACGCAACTTGGGTTATGCATGGAGAAATGAATGTTTTGCCTAATTCCAAAAACATATAGGTCGCTCAAGATGCACTACCTTTTGAAAATCTAATGAATTATTGATTAATGATGCATTTAGGGTTTTAAAGCATGCGGCTGTTGATGCAAACCCATCACAAGTAGGGGGAGAAGAAGAAACTTTACATGATTTTTCTGGTTCAAATAACCAAAATTATTTTGAATTGCTTAAAGACGAAAGTGAAGATTTGTATGAAGGATCCATGTACTCAAAGTTGGATTTTTTGTTAAAGTTTTATCACATAAAGTGCTTGTCTGGATTAAGTAATAAGGGAATGACTACGCTGCTAAATCTACTTAGGGATGCATTTAAATTTGCAAAGATCCTTCTTGTAATTTTGATGCAGATCCTTGACGACTTTGTTATAGTATAAAGTGGTGTTTTATTTGCCACCATCGATTCTTGACAAAAAAATCATAAATTTAGACTGATGAGACCTCATTTTGATAAAAACGTGGAAGAGAGGGCCCCTCTAAAGAAGTTATCTGGGTCAGAAATTATGCAGCAGGCGAAAGATATCAATGTCACATTTGGAAGATAATAAGAGTTGCATAAAAGAAAAAGGAAAAAGAATGTTGGGGAAGATACAACTCAACAATGGAAGAAGAAAAGTATATTCTTTGATCTTTCATATTGGGAGTTTAATCTGTTGCCCCATAATTTAGATCCGATGCATATTAAAAAGAATGTGTTTGACAATGTTATATACACTTTGTTAAATGATAAAGAAAAGTCAAAGGATCATGCTAAGGCTCGAAGATATTTACAAGATATGGGCATAAGGCGTGATCTTTGGGTCGACGAGAATGATGAGTGTAAACTTGCTGCATTTGCAATTCCAAAGAATAAGAAAGTGGCATTCCTCTAGACTTGTAAGAATATCTCAGTGCCGGATGGTTATTCAAGTAATATATCTCATCGTATTGATTTGGATTAAAAAAAACTGGATTAAAATGCCATGATTATCATATTCTTATGCAGCAGTTGTTATCCATAACAATTCGCAATGTGCTTCCATGAAAGGTTGTTGCAACTTTGGTTGAGTTTTCTTCCTTTTTCAAGCAGTTTTGTTTGAAAAGTCTAAGTCTTGCAGACTTAAACAAGCTACAAAATCGAATTGTGGAAACTCTTTTCCATTTAGAGATTTTGTTTCCTCCATTATTTTATACTGTAATGATTTATCTAACTGTTCATCTTGTTGATGAGGTAAAAAATATGACTCGGTACATTATCACTGGATATATTTTGTTGAAAGGTAAGATATTCGTTATTCAAAATTAGTTTAGTTGATTTTGCAGTAATATATCAACATAAATGCTCCGTCTTACACATTAATATTTATGGGTATAGATTTTTAGCCATTTTAAGTCCCTTGTAGGGAACAAATCACAAGAAGAAGGTTCCATAGCTAAAGGTTACATAGTGGAAGAAGCTCTTACTCTTTATTCTCGTTATCTTAAAGAAATTGAGTCAAGGTTAAATCGATCTAAACGTGTAAATGATGAACCAAGCCAAAATGAGGCTTCTGAAAAGTCAAGAATGTTCCCTCAACAAGATATGCATGTTGGAGGCTTCATAAAAGAATCATTGACTCATTTAGAGAAAAAACAAGCTCATCGATATGTGTCACTTAATTGTGAGGCCGTTAAGCCATTTATTGAGTAAGAAATCTACATTAATTTGATTTGTACGATATAGTTTTACAAATTTAATTAAAATTTCTAATTATAGTGAATTTAGAGATTACATCAAACAAAAGTACAAGAGGCGGAAGAGTTTTAGCAACAGAGTAAGAGAGAAGACATAGTAAAGAGTTCCCTGATTGGTTTCCTAAGAGATTGAGGGAATGATATTAGAATTTTTAAAATATAACTTTCTTATATCAATTTATAATTTCTGATATAAGTGTTTTATATATTTAGATTATGAATCCGGATATAGCAGATACTATCTCTTATGAGATGAAGTTCTTAGCACAAGGTCCTGCCCGAGATGCAAGAAGATTCAACACTTATAACATTAATGGATTGAAATTCCGAACTTTGTCTAGAGAACAAGGATAAAAAAATTCAAAATAGTGGAGTTTTTCTTGTCTCTGACACTTCTTGTGTCGCATCTAGTGAAGATAGACATGCAACAAAAGCAGACCTGCCATATTATGGAAAAATGGAAAATATTATTGAGTTATATTATTATGGCTAATTTAGGGTTTTTCTTTTTAAATGCCAGTGGGCTGACACTAGTCGGAATAGAGGGTTCAAAATAGATGCTTAAAAGTTCAATTGTGTCAACTTTTCCATATTGATTCATAACGGTGATCATGTGGATGATGACCCGAATTTTTGAAGCATCACAAGCAAATATGGTCTACTATGTTGATGATGAAAATGATAAAGAATGGAGTGTGGTTGTACATCTAAAATCAAGATATTTGTCTGACATGGGAGAGGTTGATGAAGAGGAAAAATATGAGAATGAGCCATACCAACAGCAATAATTTTAACAATTTTTTGACGTTGATTACGAGAATGTCCAAATTACAATACAGGAGCATATAGATATATCATTACTTTTTAGTTTCCCTTGGCACTTTGTTTTTCTCACTTGATTAGTTGTTTATTTCAAAGACTTCCAATTTTTTGGCTAAGAAAGTTATCTTTATTCTTTATATAATTCTTGATACATTTTTTTTGTTTTTCCATTCTTATTGTTAAATCACGAAAGGATCTTCTGGTATGTTATGTTGTTTCTTATCTCAGGGAAAAAAACTGGAGGACAGGAACTGTTTTGGGGTCTTGATTGTACTATTCACAGAAACTTCTTGGGATCCAAGTAACGGAGTGATTTCCTCATTTTGATTTGGCAGTTACGTTTGTTTTGTTTCTTCATTCTTAGTGCTTAATCATTAAAGGATCTTCTGGCATATTATGTGGTTTCTTAGCTCAAGGCAAAAAATTGGAGGACAGGAACTGATTGGGGTCTCCATTCTTAGTGTTTAATCGTGAAAGGATCTTTTGGTATTTGAAAGATTGGAAAGATTGTCATGCAATATCTAACAACTGAAGAATTCAGAGAAAAAAATGAGAATTATATTACAATTCTTTACCTTAAATCAGTCTCCTTAACAGTAAACTTGTATGCTGCTTATACCTTCACTATATTGCTTACTGCATTAATATTTAGTACTTTTAAGTTTGGTTTGAAGCTCTAAAACCTTTTGTATTTTGCACTGTATTCAACATATTTGTTTGTAGTATTTACTTTAGACTTCTAGTGTTGTTGTTGTGCATTTTATTTTATTTTTGGGATCTCTACTCCTATTGGTTAAAATGTTATTCATGGACATTAGGAGAATTCCATTACATTCATCTAAGCCAAACATTGGTTGTTGGTTACTACTTGATTATGCAGCTTTAATATGAAGTGATTTATTGCAGAAAAATTTAGTGCTTAATTTTTGTTCTTCCCAATTAGATTAAGAAATGTGTTGCTGCTTGCTCCTAGTTGACACTTTTATCAAGAAAGAAACTAACTGCAGACAGAATTAAGATAATCGAGGCCCCATATTTTATTACATAAGAAGCATCAAACAAACAAACATACAAAAGCCCATGAAAATATTCTGCTAATCTTATATATACATGTGTAATAGCCAAGCAAGTTTCACAATTTCCTACTCCAAATGATACGTCAATCTTGGGTAACATAACATCTATTTTAATAGAAAATTATCATTTCCTTTAAGCCAATAGAGCATCAAGATTAGGAACAACATCTATTTTCCAATTCCATTTGCCAAGGGGATTAATCACCTACCAAGGCTCGCGGTGTATGCTCTATGGTAAACAGGGACATTCCAGTCTGTGAAACAACTCTGACAAATGCCATGTTTGCAGTTATAGTAGGAACATGCCAATAATCTCCGGTCCCAAAAGTCACCTTGTTTTTTTAAGCAAGTTTTCCGTTTGTTGGGAGGCTCGTAAGCTGTTCTTAGGGGCAATCAGGCACCTCGATTTCAGGTTCTGTGAGTGCTAAAAACTTTCCTTTGGCTTCTTTTGCTGGAGGGTCCTGGAAAGGCATGAATATCTTCCCACCCATATATGGTCTTAGAACTTCAGGAATCTCAACTCCGTCCTCCCTCTGTTAATTCTCAAGTGTACAACACATTGTCCTTTCTGTCGCAGTTGTTAGCTACTTTCTAGTATTCTTGCAGTTAAAATTAACTAGTAGCAGTAACGTGAAGACATTCACTTTTGTAAAATGGTTTTGGTATGGCAAGGCAGATAGGAAATTTGGAATCAGTGAGTACATTAACGGTTACAGATTCCCCTCAGAATTATAACTTTTCTTGGTTCCTTGCGATCAGTTTGCTTTAAAGGGTAATAAACACAAGTTTATCAAATAGTACCAGATATAACTGTAATCAAAAGCCAAATATTGTAACGGTTGCTTATAATTATTTGATTAATGTGGTTTAGTGAAGTCTACTGTAGTTTTGTTATAGTGTTACTACTGTGAGGTGTAACTTCCCAGATGTCATTTTACTAAACACTACATTGTTTACTGCAGATATGTCAACATTTAAGCGATTGCTGAAAAAGAAAAAACTAGGTCCGTCGGTATTTACATCACAAGGTACTGAATCAGCACCTTCTTTTCTGGACAAAAAAAATCGGTCTCCGCCAATTCAACATATACCACAACCATCTCGACCAATTTATTCAGCATCCCATCAAGCTTTTATAGATAAGGACACTCCACATCCGGGTCTGACAGTTTTTCCTGAATCACAACCATCTCCAACAGATCACTTATCATATCCATCCCTGATTGGTCGGGACTCATCACAGCTATCTTCTGTTGGTCGGGACTTATAACAGCCATCTCCTGTTGGTCGGGACCCATTACATCCATCTCCTGTTGGTCGGGACTCATTACAGCCATCTCCTGTTGGTCGGGACTCATCACAGCCATCACTTGTTGGTTGGAACTCATCACAACCATCTCCTATTGGTCGGGACTATTCACAACCATCTCCTGTTGGTCAGAACTCATCACATTCATATCCAGTTGGTCCAGACTCATCACAGCCATCTCGATCAATTCACTCTACATCACTTCTAGGTATGACAATTCAGGACTCATCACAGTCATCTTGACCAGTTCATTCTACGTCACATTCGACTCCAACAAATCAGGACTCATCAAAACCAGCTCCAATAGATGAGGTTGCACCCCAAAACATTCTAGACATGTATTGAATATGCATTGGTTCATAGACGCAATAGATAAATACTTCAGACTATCAATACAAATTCAATAGACCCTTTTAAGCCAATGTAATATCTCTCATAGCTTCACCCAATCTATTTTCTTATAATAGATTTAAGAAATAATGTCAAGAAAATCAAAGTGAAAGATATAAAAGTACTGAATTTAACAGGTGAAGAACGTATCGTGGCTAAGTTTTATGTTTATGATGAACCATTTGGGGAAGCACGCAGTCTACTTTCACGTTTTTGTGGATTATTAAAGTGTGATTGCTTTTCATTTCCAATCAACTTTGAGAAATGGTCAAGTTTACCTATGACATACTTCAACCGTGTCTTCGAACATATTATAAAGGTATAACCTCTAAATTCTGATGACTACCACTGATTAATTTTATCTTTCAATTTTATATTTACATGTAGTAGAAAAGCTAACCAATATTTTCATTTTGAAGCCCAAATTCTTCTTCGACACAGCCGAATCAATTGCTCGACGACATTTTTCTTTATCTATTGAAAAAAAGTGGGTTGTAAATTATATTAACATGTGGAATGAAGTTGATGATCCACTTAAAAGTAAAGCTCAAATTATGGATAAGGTGTCGGATGGGATCCCACTGGATCAATGGATTTCTTTTATTGAATTCAATTTTAAAGAATCAACAAAGGTATTTATGTATATGAATTTCTTTATAGTTGTAAAATAAAATAATTTCTAATTAAGGTTTAAATATATTGTTGTAAGAAAATGCGTCAAAGAAACCGTGAAAATCGAAAGAAACAGACAATTTCATACACCAGTGGGTCAAAAGCCAATGCTACAAGAAGGGCTGAAATGGTGAGTGAATTAACCTCGAATGTAAATATTCCTAACTAGTAAATTATTTTGATTATGTTTTTTTAATTTATAGATGGTCGAGACTGGACAACGACCTGGACGCGCACAAATGAACATTGCTACTCATAAGAATCAAGATGGAGTATATGTTTATGAAGCGACAAAAGAAATATGTGTGAGTTATACTTATGTGCCATAGACTCTTATCGAGTAATCATGTCACGACCCGAGCCTAGGCCCTAGCCGTGACGAGCATCCCGAACCATGAAGGCCCGGAACACCCATTCTCTGTCTGGTTATCATGCACAACATTCATAATCATAATAAAATGCGGAATTGAAACTGAGTACGGAAAACATGGTCAAGTTCTGCAACATTTCTGAAATATACTATCTGACATCAGTCTGCGAAATCTCTACTAAGAATATAAACATTTGTCTGAAAAGAAACCGGGACAAGGCCCCCAGTAGACCAAAACATAATAAATAAGATAATGTCTGACATAATTAGGCCTTCTGGATAATAGAAGGCTCACCACTGTGAAATCAAGTCTGCAAGCCCGAGAATGTCTACTGAGTAGCTGGACCCCTAGACTGTGCCTCAAAACCTGGAAGGAGGGGGGTCAGCACAAAAGTACTGGCACGCGAAGCAATCCAAAAATAGTATAATGGAACATACATACATAGATATAAGTGAAAGCAATTTTTCATCAAGACATCCTGTATAAAACTGTTTCTGAAAAATACATGGGCACTTTCTGAAAACATGCAACCTGTCTGTTCATTTCAAATCATGATCTGTGTTTTACTTCAGAGTTAGGTGGTGTTCCCCTACAAGTCTGAATATTCCACGGGCTGTATGGAATCCGCCATTGACTCGGCGTGGAAGCCCCCAACCCGAGTGTGCCGCAAGGGTTGGAGTGTCTGAGTCTGATACGCCACAGGACATTTAAGTCAGCGCATAATAATATACCCGGGTCGGCAAACCACGGTTTTAGGCAAAGAGTTGTCTGAACTCAAGCCCTCTTCGGGGGACCACCTAACATCTCTGTATGCCCATTTTTAACCTTTTCTGTACATGCAACATTCTGAATGTCTAAAATCATGAAAGTCTGATAAAAGTCTGATTTCTGAACTAGTCTGAAAAGTCTGTTCGTCTGAGTCTGATATGGCATTTATCTGAGTTGGTATCGTCATACCAAGACCTGCAGGTTCTATTTCTGAGCCATAATGCATTAAGCATGATCTTTCATAAAAGTGTAGTTTCAGACCACCCAAACATGTAGTTTGCATAAAAGAGTTGATGTTCCGAAACTCAAGTCAAAACCATGCAAAAACTTTCATCAAACATATGGTGGTCATGTGCTTTTGGCAAAATTATGCAGTCTTTCATTATATGTAAATTCAATATTTACAACCCTCTCATTCATGTTCAAAATCGTATTCGAAACATAGCAAAGCCAAAGCATTTCATATCATGATTTTTCAAGACTTATTTCAAAACAATCTATATCATATGAAACATGGGAAAATTACATCAAGAGAGGAATTTCATGTAAAGCATGATCTCAATTCATATATGTATAAAAACTGTCAAATCGCTTTGGAGATGGTCAAAAGACCAAAACAATGATGTTAAAACATCTTATACATAAATATATATACATAATTTAAAAACCCCATTCTAAAACATGACTTTTGCTATGCCCATGAGAATTTAGGAAAAACCCCGCGTACCTTGTTCTCCACGAATTTTGGGTGTTTATCAAAGCCTACGTCGAGAGGATTCCAGATCTGAAATTATGTTCCAAAACCAGTGGTTGAATCTTGAGTTATTTGGGATTTTGTTTGAAACCCTAAAGGGTGTTCTTAAGAGAAAATTAGAGAAAAGGGGTATATTTTACTGAATTTGGAGCTGAATCAGATGGTATAGACGAATTAGGGGTGAGGTGAAATGACTAAAATGCCCCTAAGAAAACAAGAAAAGTCGAAACTATCCCTCAGTTGACAAACTGATAGGCTGAAGTAAAATGGATATAACTCCTTACTCAGATGTTGGATTTGGATGACACCAATTGAATTGGAAAGAGGACTCAAAGATCTTTCGTTTGATAGGTTGCAGCTCTCCCAGTTCATTATATTCAGAGAGTTATGATCATTTGAAATTGACCTTGAAAATCTGAAAGAAACGGAGTGTTTTCGTCACCTGAAACCATAAGTATGCGCCGCCCTTTGCATCGTATAGACTAGGATAGGCGCCGCCCTTTGCATCGCCTAATTTAGCATATGCGCCGCCCTATTCATCGCATAATTTTGCATATGCGCCGCCCTATGCATCGCATATATTTGCATAGGCGCCGCACTATGCATTGCCTATATGTGCGTATGCGACATACTCAACTTTGAAAGGTCATAACTTCTTCACCGGGTGTCCGTTTTAGGCGAATTTGGTATCGTTGGAAAGCTTATTCAATTATCTACAATTTGGTATATAGTAGGCCACCCAGTTCATCATATACAATAAGTTATGGTCAATAGAATTTGACACAAATTACAACGCCCACTAAAACTTAATCGATCGAAATGGTTTCAACTCGTCCTTGAGTTGAAGGACTTCTATGGTCTAAATTCGTGCTCAAATGGATTCACATACTACAACATTGATTAACATGACGAATTGGCATAGGTTTTATGGATTCTGGATTATCAACGCATCAGAGTCATGGTCTACATTGTAGCCCGAAATGCGGGGCGTTACATTATCTCCCCCTGGGGATCATTCGTCCCCGAATGATGGATAGGAACTTGTTGAAGCCTTAAAGCTATGGAATAATGCAGACATAACATGTCCTTTAATAAGGAATACACTGATCTGAAACATGACTATAAGGCTGGAACTATAGATGTTCTGAATTCTTATACCGGACTCGCATATCTGATGCACGGGTCTGTGTCTGAGTCGTCTTCATTAGCGCAGGACTGAATACACTGATAAGCTGAACTTTTTCTATTGAACATGTATTTCTAATGCAGGCATATCTAACTGAACTGACACAAGAACGTATGAATGAATACGCGATAACAATTGATGCGAAGCTATAGTAACATATCTGAGAATTTGGGTAGCATGATTAATTGAAAAAGACAAGCAAACAAATCATGTGAATTTGACTTTCTGACTATTGAACTGATTTGCTGGCTGCACAGACTGAACTATACAGGAAACTTATACCCAATCTGGAGTATCTTATCAACACTCTTCGTAAAAAAAAAAAAGTTCTAGTAGCATTAGGCAGCAAAAGATCTTGGGCATGAGTCACACAAGACATCCGACTATAGGATTCCCAACATTGACATTACTCTGCAGCCTGGAATATAGACATATAACTCATAAATCATGATAGAATTGTTAGTCCTTAGTCAATGCGACTTCTTACTTCCAAGATTAGCACACTCCTCGAATACTCCCTTAACTGTACTATTTCCCTTTGATACCACATTCATTCGATTCAACTTATTTGTTCTCGCATTGGCATTTAAAAGTCTTTCTACTAATGTCTATAGTAACTTAAATCCTCTTCACCGTGATCAGGCCTAACTTCACCTCACAAAAATACTACATGCCACTCCTCGACCCAAGTCTAGACCAAAAGATTCAACCTTCTATATCTTTTTAAAGATCACACCCTAAGCATAAAGTGCCTTACCACTTCAATGACTAACTCTGAACTCTTTACTATGGATTTACTAGCGCATATTGTGATCCTCCACATAAATCCCAACATGTTATTCAAGCTTATCTTTATTACCACATATGGACTTCAAGGAAAACACCCGTAAAGATACACTTCACATATTCTACTAACCATCCATCGATATAGCTCCCACATGCTACCCCAAGAACATACACACACCTTTCATCTAAGCATCACATGCATCAAAGACTTGGCCCCAACCTTACTTCACACTTATGGCCTTATCTAAAACACGAATACTTTGATCTTCCATCAACAAGAAACATTTACTCATCACCACTATCATCATATAAAGAGGAGTCGCTGAAGATTAGAACATAAGATGTTGAAGCATGGAAGGATATTATGTGAAACTTGACACTTAACTGAGGCCTGAGGAATAGCAAATCAATATCCAGGATTTATCAAAGAAAAATCTGAATTGAGGCACACATGGCTATGGACTATATTTCGCCCATCATAAAGAGTATAGCATGAATTATGGGAACTGAGCACACTATAAAGCGTGAATACATGAATCATGAGTTGCATGACCTCAATTTAGGGTTCATAACATATGGAATGTGATCCCAACTGCTGAATGAACTGAAGTTCCTCATTTAGGAATCTGGAAGAGCACGTGATTCTCTATCATATACATGAACATGAATTTTGATCATTGGACTGAAACATAAGGTATGAGTAGATATTGGGATAACTGAAAAAAATATACTGAGACAAGAATGGGTTGAGTCTCGCCCTCACTTTCTGACGTTCTATATCATCATGACATCACGACTAGAATCTGAAGGCCTGACTTGGTTATTCGCTCTATCATCTCCCCCTTGGCTTCAAGCCATCATATTAAGTTTGGGAGATCCCTTACTAGACTTTAAACTGAAGTAAACTCACTGCACTCTGGGGTCTGAAAAACTACTATACACGCATATCATGGAACTTAACCCAAATGACTACACCTGAAAGTGGAAAATCCACTGTTAATACTACCTTCTGATATACACTTTATCATTCTATAGACCCAGCAGTCATCATATAATACTTGTACACTTACTAACTTCGGGTCTTCATGAGTATCCCCATAGTCGGACTACACACCCTCTAGTTCTTTGACCCTTATTTCTATTAGTTCAACCTTCAAAAACTCAAACTTAGAATCTAGCACTCAACATGGATGTCACCAAGCCTTCAAGGAATCATACTACTTCCGACATAGTCTATCAATATCGTGACTCCAAACTTACATCTCTCTACTATGAGAATCAAGATCATATAAAAAGGCTCAACACTATCAATAAAAACTCCTTAACTTGACTATTTAGAACACCATATACCGTCTAACTAGTCTTTCCCCACCTAGCAAATCAACGGTACCACTCATCACACAAAACGTGTAATAGTCTTAGAAAAAACCGCAACCTCAGATCACCTTGGGCATACTTCTACATTACATAAGCAACATCATACTTCACTACGAATCAAATGAACTTAGGCTCTTGCATACACCATTCAAACCTATTAGATTACTTCCATAAAACTAGTATCATTAACCAAGAAATCATCACGTCCACCTTCATGGACATCAATTGTTCAAACTTAATGTCTAGCGCTTAACGTGATTTACAACCCATCCTTATACATAATTCTTACAAAACATACATCATAAATCTTAAGTCACTATTTTTACAACCACATTGTGACGCTCAACGTCCCAACCCATGAAGAATACAACATAATTTACTAGTCCATCAAGTTGGGACATTCTGTCCCAAATACTTGATTTTATCTAGATACTATCCACGACCAAAGCACCTTTATAACATTACTACTATACCTCAAAAATCTACTACATATCTTCTCACTAGTAGTACTAGTTTATAACTACCAAGGAAAAGAAGGTCAAGGGGTAAAGTTGCATAATAAACATGATCGACATTAATCTTATACTATAACCCCATACAATCTTATCTACTTATACGGCCTCTGACATCACGCTTACTTACTCAAGCATACATTTAGACTACCTTCAAATTCCACAAACGACCATGAGTCTATACTTATAAATTACTGGCTAATATAGTCATTTTCACACTTCAAGCAACCGACAAATCGTCCTAACTAACAACTCCTTCTCTACCATCTACTAAACAACACACAAGGACGAATCACCTCTTTACCAACTCAATCTCATGCAAGCAAATTCAGCTATACATCTATTAAACCAACACAAAAACAACAAGTTGGACAACAAGTTGCTAGTGAATCGAAATAGGCCTCACACGGCTTCACTAGACTTTGATTTTGTATTTTGAACAAGAAAATGGAATGAATGACAAGTCAACTATGCTAGTGAATCGAAAGAGCCCCACACTGCTTCACTAGACTTTATTATTATTTTTTTTTTTCAACAAAACCTTGATGACAAGATTACATGAGATAGAAATTTAATACGCAATATCCAATGAACTATGAATACAATCTTACTCTGTATAAATAAAATCAGAGTCAAACACTTCCTCCGCGGACTACCATACCATCCACACATGCTACTAGTTACCACATTAGTCTATCACCATAAGTGGGGGCAAATCCTTCTCGAACATTGGTTATTCAACTAAAATATTCATTTACACAAAAGTCACCCTCACTCTGACTTCTAACTTTGTTACTTCACATCACCAACTTCTTGGTCTAATTTCACTACCAATAGGTCATGAAAACAACACTTTAACGCATACTACTATTCGGGTGGAAATACAGTTCCAACATTCTACTACACATCATCCTCCCTTAAGCAAGACATTTGTAACATAAATTTGAAAGGGACTAAATGCAATTAATACCTGAAGCTGAAAAGCACGATTCCATCAAGATCAATGTATACATCGGAATCAATACACATTGAAGCACTAACGGACTCTTCTCAAGTCCTTGCACAATTTTAACTCTTATATGGTTCAATCAGAAAGGACCATACCATTTAGATTCTAAACTTCTACACTTGAATCACCTCAATAAAGAGACATATCGGAGGACATTAGAGTAAGGAAAGAATTTGGGATGACATTTTACTTTCATATGGGCGACATCATAGCACGAATAAGAGTATGAAAGAGGAACATTCTGACTCTATTGCACGAACTAGAACATGAAGAAAGAGAGACATTCCTAAACGCCTAGTAGCCTCCTGCTTATAAGTGTGGCGCGCTACACACCCATAAATAAGATTCTACCCGACGCAATTTTGCAGACACCCTGGGACCATGAACCGTGCTCTGATACCAAGTTTGTCACGACCCGAGCCTAGGCCCTAGCCGTGACGAGCATCCCGAACCATGAAGGCCTGGAACACCCATTCTCTGTCTGGTTATCATGCACAACATTCATAATCATAATAAAATGCGGAATTGAAACTGAGTACGGAAAACATGGTCAAGTTCTGCAATATTTCTGAAATATACTATCTGACATCAGTCTGCGAAATCTCTACTAAGAATATAAACATTTGTCTGAAAAGAAACCAGGACAAGGCCCCCAGTAGACCAAAACATAATAAATAAGATAATGTCTGACATAATTAGGCCTTCTGGATAATAGAAGGCTCACCACTGTGAAATCAAGTCTGCAAGCCCGAGAATGTCTACTGAGTAGCTGGACCCCTAGACTGTGCCTCAAAACCTGGAAGGAGGGGGGTCAGCACAAAAATACTGGCACGCGAAGCAATCCAAAAATAGTATAATGGAACATACATACATATATATAAGTGAAAGCAATTTTTCATCAAGACATCCTGTATAAAACTGTTTCTGAAAAATACATGGGCACTTTCTGAAAACATGCAACCTGTCTGTTCATTTCAAATCATGATCTGTGTTTTACTTCAGAGTTAGGTGGTGTTCCCCTACAAGTCTGAATATTCCACGGGCTGTATGGAATCCGCCATTGACTCGGCGTGGAAGCCCCCAACCCGAGTGTGCCGCAAGGGTTGGAGTGTCTGAGTCTGATACGCCACAGGACATTTAAGTCAGCGCATAATAATATACCCGGGTCGGCAAACCACGGTTTTAGGCAAAGAGTTGTCTGAACTCAAGCCCTCTTCGGGGGACCACCTAACATCTCTGTATGCCCATTTTTAACCTTTTCTGTACATGCAACATTCTGAATGTCTAAAATCATGAAAGTCTGATAAAAGTCTGATTTCTGAACTAGTCTGAAAAGTCTGTTCGTCTGAGTCTGATATGGCATTTATCTGAGTTGGTATCGTCATACCAAGACCTGCAGGTTCTATTTCTGAGCCATAATGCATTAAGCATGATCTTTCATAAAAGTGTAGTTTATGACCACCCAAACATGTAATTTGCATAAAAGAGTTGATGTTCCGAAACTCAAGTCAAAACCATGCAAAAACTTTCATCAAACATGGTGGTCATGTGCTTTTGGCAAAATTATGCAGTCTTTCATTATATGTAAATTCAATATTTACAACCCTCTCATTCATGTTCAAAATCGTATTCGAAACATAGCAAAGCCAAAGCATTTCATATCATGATTTTTCAAGACTTATTTCAAAACAATCTATATCATATGAAACATGGGAAAATTACATCAAGAGAGGAATTTCATGTAAAGCATGATCTCAATTCATATATGTATAAAAACTGTCAAATCGCTTTGGAGATGGTCAAAAGACCAAAACAATGATGTTAAAACATCTTATACATAAATATATATACATAATTTAAAAACCCCATTCTAAAACATGATTTTTGCTATGCCCATGAGAATTTAGGAAAAACCCCGCGTACCTTGTTCTCCACGAATTTTGGGTGTTTATCAAAGCCTACGTCGAGAGGATTCCAGATCTGAAATTATCTTCCAAAACCAATGGTTGAATCTTGAGTTATTTGGGATTTTATTTGAAACCCTAAAGGGTGTTCTTAAGAGAAAATTAGAGAAAAGGGGTATATTTTGCTGAATTTGGAGCTGAATCAGATGGTATAGACGAATTAGGGGTGAGGTGAAATGACTAAAATGCCCCTAAGAAAACAAGAAAAGTCGAAACTATCCCTCAGTTGACAAACTGATAGGCTGAAGTAAAATGGATATAACTCCTTACTCAGATGTTGGATTTGGATGACACCAATTGCATTGGAAAGAGGACTCAAAGATCTTTCGTTTGATAGGTTGCATCTCTCCCAGTTCATTATATTCAGAGAGTTATGATCGTTTGAAATTGACCTTGAAAATCTGAAAGAAACGGAGTGTTTTCGTCACCTGAAACCATAAGTATGCGCCGCCCTTTGCATCGCATATACTAGGATAGGCGCCGCCCTTTGCATCGCCTAATTTAGCATATGCGCCGCCCTATTCATCGCATAATTTTGCATATGCGCCGCCCTATGCATCGCATATATTTGCATAGGCGCCGCACTATGCATTGCCTATATGTGCGTATGCGACATACTCAACTTTGAAAGGTCATAACTTCTTCACCGGGCGTCCGTTTTAGGCGAATTTGGTATCGTTGGAAAGCTTATTCAATTATATACAATTTGGTATATAGTAGGCCACCCAGTTCATCATATACAATAAGTTATGGTCAGTAGAATTTGACACAAATTACAACGCCCACTAAAACTTAATCGATCGAAATGGTTTCAACTCGTCCTTGAGTTGAAGGACTTCTATGGTCTAAATTCATGCTCAAATGGATTCACATACTACAACATTGATTAACATGACAAATTGGCATAGGTTTTATGGATTCTGGATTATCAACGCATCAGAGTCATGGTCTATATTGTAGCCCGAAATGCGGGGCGTTACAAATCAACCACGGTATACCAAATAAATTTCTATTTTTAATTTTTTTGATAACAAATTTTCTATATGTAGGAAAAAATTGAGTCATCTTTGAACCAAAGCGCCATAGAAGAGTCTTAAATTTTACCAAATGATGTCGTTGGTAAGGTGCTAGGGATGAAGCACTCTGGAAGGCTAAGATGCTTGTGATTAGGAGCTGTACCTAGTAGAGTTTTTTAAATAGATAGACCTCGTTTTTGTGGTACAAGTTCTTCAAGTAGTGGAGGTTCTTGTCTGTTCCAATGTCGAGAAAACTTTGTTCAAATGATGAATTCTCACAATCAGATAATGAGTGTTTTGAAGGCATATATGACAATGAAAGAAAGAACGATACCAGAATAATTTGTGGGCTCTTTGATTCTCCTTCAATTATTTCCTCCATGGCGGTAAGTAAAGTTCTCTTTATTTATTTTTTTCAATTGAATCGGTTGTGAAAATTTTCTCTATTTTTATGTTGTTTTTGAACATGTTTGCTACATCTTTTCTTGATCAGATTGGAAGTTTTTCTTGTGTTTTTTTCTGGGTTGTTGTGTTCTGTACCCTTTGCTATAGCAGAGTGCTTGTTGTCTGTCTAACTATCTATCTTGTATGTTGTTGTATCCATCGGTTCCTTGTTGTTGTTAATGTAATCCGTCAGTTTCTTGTTGTTGTAATATTGTTGTTCTTGTCTTGTGTTGCTAATTTAGTTTGGTGGTTGGCTGGAAATTAGGTGTTAACACCACATTACATTGTGTTCTTATTCTTGATCTTGAATCTGAGAGGGGTCATCCAAAAGGGTCAAGCAGTTCCACTCATTGTAGCTTGTTGCCTAAGACAACTTATTGCCAACTACGATCTGAACATACAGAAATCCATATGTATGTGTGTGTGAGAGAGATTTATGTAGCTCGAACTCTCCAAAAATGCTGTCATACCCTGTCAGATCAACCAAAAATGCTTCAGTAGGATCCGACATGCACCCGTTTACTTTTTTGAAGAGTCCGAGCAACACTAATGTTTATATGTATATTTGCATACGTACCAGTGGAAAGTCGAAGTGCGGGTAAGGTGACACCACTACTATCAACAAAAATAAAAATATGAAAAGTATTTTCAGGCATCCCGCTGAACCACAGTCACCGTATAGAACTTTCATTACACAAAAAACAGATGTTCTTTCCCATGTGTGGAACTGAGGTGTTTAGTAGTTCTATATTCATGGAATAAGATACTTAGAGATTGTATAGGGTGGAGAATGTATGCGATATTTCTCTTATTCAAGTCTCCCAAAATTCCTTTTAGTTATCTATGTCTCCAGTCGCACGTAGGTGGGTTTGGCAATGGGAGGACAGACAGAATATATGAAATTTCCATGTGCTTGTATTAAGAGGATAGAATGCCAAGCAGTTAATGTTGGACTGCATTTTTTAAATCTGAGAGGAGGTACTGTGAAGAAAATGAAATGGCATAATATACTATATGGTATGTGGGATGTTTGAAGAAATTCCAGGTGTAATTAGCTTTAAACAAAGACGAGTAGGTTTCCATATGAGAAAAATTCACCTCTGTTTTAACCTCTGCTTTTCCTATTTCTCTTCGATGCCATTATTGTCTTGAAGACACACAAAAGAGTGAACATAGCGATTTTTACATTATTAAGTCCATTATATTATCCCTTAAAGCACTCCTGATCAACTATTTGATTACCCGTTTCACCCATTATTTAACTCATTTGTGATTGTGTTCCTTGGCGACACCTTTATACCATATTTGATATTTTTACTTTTCATTTTTATGAAGCCAAGTGATGCGGCTAGTGGACCATTTCGCCGATGAAAGGAGATCACGCGAGGATAATGATCCTAACGATATTCTTTGATTTCGTTGCATTTGCCTTGGATATTCAATTATGACGATGTAATTGTGTAGTTGGAGTGAATCTTAGAATATTGAAGGTTTTGTGTTTAAATTTGATTTTGAAGTATGAAGATACTATTTAATGTTGAAAAGTTAGAGTTGGAAGATGTTAATGTTGAAAATTTAATTTTAAAGTTTAATGTTCAATGTATTTTTGATATGTTTGTCAATTACAATGTTTAATTACTCATACTGTATTAATGATATATGAATTGAACAAATTTGGATTGTAGGTTATGCTTAAAGGAATAATTAAATTTGAGTTAAAATTGGAATCTATAATTAGTTATTGAAAATAGATGAGCCCTATTAATTTAAAAAAAAATTGCGGAGTTTTTAAACCCCCGCAATTTCTAAATAAAAATTTATTATAAAAAGGATTAAAATTAGAGTAACGGGGTCAACCGCCGCAAAATAACCCCTGCAAATGAATTGTGGGGGTCAGAAAAAGACTGCTGCAACTTGTTTGTGACGGCTCAAATTGTGGGGGTTTTGGGAACCTCTCAATTACATTTTGCGGGGGTTTTAAACCCCCGCAAACCTTAAAACTAATCCTAATTCCATTTATATTTTTCTGAAACTAGAATTATATCAATATTATAACTCAAGAAGCAAACCTATTAAACAAACTAAGACTCCTTACTATCTATGTAATAGAACCAGGTTCAACTACGTGTTCCCTCTTTTGTCAATAGCCTTTTGCTTTGTAAGTGTGTGAGTGACTATACAAGTCACTGCGTCTAGTTAAACACAACTCTCCATAGAGACCTTCATTATGTGAAACTTCTTACTTCATTGAACCTTTTGGATTTTCAGAGTTAAGTGAAACTCCTTTTCAACTCAAACTCTCATGTCTTCATGTGTTGCATTAAAACTCAACTTCTACATCTCAACACGTGATATTTATTTTGTGTTTATTAGATGTACAAGTTTACCCTCTCCTGAATTCAAGCACTTTTGTCTTCGTGTATCAGTGGACTTGCACCCTTGATGTTGCACATTAGTGGACCAGCTTGATCAACATCTTTCATTCATTTGACTATCATCAAAACTTCATTGATCCTAACATAACATATATGGAATAATACAAGACTTACTCTCTCTAGAAATGGCGTTTCCTCTCAGCTGTTGCTGAAATGGTTAGGAAAACGAAGACCGGAGGGAGGGGTCAACAGACCCAAAATAGGGATCAACCCACAAATAATTCGACGAAGGCTATTCCTCAATCAGCAGATGCAAGGAAGACGAAAGATGTGAATGTACTGCAAAGGATTCTTCCGTTTCAAGTTGAATATGGAAGTATAGGAGTAACTACTAGAGGGGAGAGTTCACATAGCTCATCCACAATAGGAAAGGCAAAATGGGGGGATATAGTGGAGGAAACAGCAGTTCACCAGATGGGTAATGAACCTAACCCTAAATCTCCATCACCGAATACGTGGAGCCAGATAGTCAATCGTGGATCAACAGAGGAGGGCTTTGATTTGCAGGGAAATGACCTACCTAGCCCAATGGTTAAAATTACTATAGAAGACGTGCAAGATGAAATCGAATTTTGGGGCAATGTAATGATATGCTATGTGATGGGGTCTAACCCTCCCAAAGTGTGATGGAGGGATATTTCAATCGTATCTGGAAGGGGAAAGGAGTTGATAAAATTGCTCAAGTGCATAGAGGGGTATTCTTGGTCAGATTCTCCACTCATGAGGAGAAAGTAAAAGTAATAGATGAAGGGGTGGTGATGTTTGATCGCAAACCAATAGTGGTGAAGGCATGGACACCGGATACGGAGGTGACAAAGGAGACAGTAAAAACAGTCTCTGTGTAGATCAGACTACCAAGCTTAAACATAAAGTATTGGGGAAAGAGAGCTTTAACAAAAATTGCAGGATTAATTGGAAAACCGTTAAAGGCGGATTGTGCTACGACCAATAAAGACAGAATGACATATGCTCGTATACTAGTGGAGATGCCACTGGACCAAGAATACCCAGCAGAAGTAATGTTCGAAGATGAAAATAGGAGAATTGTTGATCAGATGGTGGATTCCGAGTGGAAACCAGTACTCTGCTCAAAATGTAAATATTTTGGTCATGAGGTGACACAATGTAGAAAACAACAGAGAGAGGAAGCATCGAATAAGCCCGTAGAAGATGAAGGGAATAAAAAGGAACCTCCACCAGCTCAACAAGCAGGGGACAGGAAAAAAGAAATGTTGAATGAGAGGCCAAGACAAGGCTCTCCGAGTAAAGCAAAAGAAAAGGATCCAGAAACAAGAACCATTTCAGCCAATAGGTATTCTAAATTACTAGAGAACACGGTGGGAGAAGCAGAAAACGTAGCAGATATGGGAAATAAGGTAAATAGTCCCAACCCTAGGAAAGTAAGGGGAGGAGATACATCTCCCCCCAATGTGTAGTTTTGGATGTTGGAACGTGAGGGGATTAAACAAGCTTACTAAACAAAGAGAGATGCAGATGTTTCTGTATCAATCTAAAGTGAGCTTGTTTGGTCTCCTAGAGACAAAGATTAAGAGAAATCGAGCACATAGTGCTTCTCTTTATCTTTGGGCAGGATGGTCGTTCACTACTAATTTGAGTATGCATAAAGGGGTTAGTATATGGATGGTGTGGAATCAAGAGGTATATATAGTGAATATTAAAGGTGTAACGGATCTATTGATTCATAGTTTGGTTGAGGACAAAGCGACTGGAACAAGGTTTCATGTGACTATGATTTATGGCTTTAATGATCAATCTCTAAGGAGATCCTTGTGGGCTTATATTTTGTCCATTAGTGGCCAAATGACTGGACCATGGGTAGTTCTTGGAGATTTCAATTGTGTTTTGAATAAGGAGGAAAGAATAGGGAGACCGGTTACTATGGCAGAAATAATTGATTTCAAAGTGTGTGTCGGACAATGTGGCTTGCAGGATCTCAGGTCAATAGGATCTTTTAATACATGGAGTAATAAACAACAAGATTTGGCTCGAGTTTATAGCAAAATTTATAGGGTGCTAGTGAATGATTAGTGGGTTTCAGACCTGCCAGAATCAATATCTTGCTTCCTTCAAGAAGGGTTATATGACCACTGCATAGTACTGGTTCATTGGAAAAAACATAATATGTCAAGAACAAGGCAATTCAGGTACTTTAACATGTGGTGCTTAGCACCGGACTTTCTACGGAAAATAAAGAGTAGCTGGGATGAAAGGATAGTAGGAAGGAGAATGTTCCAAGTGGTCGGTAAACTGAACAGACTAAAATCTGTCCTCAAGCAGCTTAATAGGGACAGATTTAGTGATATTGAATACAAGGTTGCCGTAGCAATGGAACAATTGCTGAATTGTCAAGTAAGAATACAACAGTTACCAAGTACAGAATTGTTTGATGAAGAGATGCAATTGACTAAACAATGTGAACAACTGCAAAATGCAAAACATCAGTACCTGAACCAAAAATGCAAAGTGAAGTCCTGTTTCACAGGTATTTGAAGGCCAGAAGGAACAAGAATAGAATTTTGGCTATAAAGAATACTAGAGGGGAAGTCAAAACCAACATGGATGACATAAGTAGAGCTTTCATTGAATATTACACAGAGCTATTGGGCATAAAAATGAATGGGAGGCAGCCAGCTAATAGCAGAATTATTAGAAGGGGAGCTGTGATATCGGATGAACAATGTAGCATGCTGGTACAAGAGGTCACCAAAGAGGAGATTAAATAAGCATTATGGGCAATTCAAGGCGATAAAGCGCCAGGGCCTGATAGTTTTGGAAGCAAATTCTTCAAACACAGTTGGGAGATAGTAGGGAGAGATGTAGAGGCGGGGGTCAAGGAATTTTTTAAAACGGGGCAGATGTTGCAAGGCTTAAATGATACAATGATCACTCTGATTCCTAAAGGACATCATGCAGAGACAGTAGCTGATTACAGACCAATTTCATGTTGTAATACCCTGTACAAATTGATATCAAAAGTGCTATGTAATCGATTGAAGAAGGTGCTCCCTAATATTATATCAGACATATAGAGTGCCTTTGTAACAAGAAGAACAATAGTTCAGAATATACTTATCTGTCAGGACTTGGTAAGGTTGTATAACAGGAAAGCCACCACAAAAAGTTGCCTAATTAAAATTGATCTAAGAAAAGCATATGACACAGTCGAATGGGAGTTTGTACAAGATATGCTGTATGGTTTGAACTTCCCAGTTAAGTTAATCAAACTCTTAATGGAGTGCATTACATCTACAAAGTACACCATTGCACTAAATGGTGGAGTATATGGAGCGATAAAAGGGAAAAGAGGACTGAGACAAGGGGACCCAATATCCCCTTGGATTTTTGTCCTCTGTATGGAATATTTTTCAAGAATGATGTATTGGGTGGTTGATGAAGAGGGATTTACATTCCATATCAAGTGCAGAAGTCTGAGACTCAACCATCTATGCTTCGCAGATGATATGCTTTTATTCTGCAAAGGAGAATTTGAATCAGTGGTGCTTATGCTTCGTGGATTGAAGACTTTCTCGGATGCATCTGGTTTGTGTACAAATGCTATCAAGTATTTTCTCGGTGAATATAAATATGCAGCTACTGGTGCATTGCCATTTAAATATCTAGGGGTCCCTATATCTGCAAAAAAACTTACATCAATGGGTTGTGAAGTCTTATTGGACAAGATGACCAGCCGAATCAAAACTTGGGGAACCAGGAACCTATCCTACGCTGGCAGGGTACAATTAGTCAATTTAGTACAAATGGACATACATACATATTGGTCTTCTATCTTCTTATTACCAAAGAAGGTTTTAAAAGGTATTACAGCAGTGTGAAGGAATTTCATATGGAGTGGAGCAGTACACACAAATAAACCTCCTCTAATAGCATGGGATGTAGTATGCAAAGCCAAAAAAGAGGGAGGACTGAGCATAATTGATAGTATTGTGTGGAATGAGGCTGCAATTTCAAAGTATGTCTGGAATGTGGCGTGCAAAGCGGATAACCTATTGGTGGCAATATCAACCACCCCAAGATTGTTGTTGGTATTGGAGGAAAACATGCTCAGTTAAAGAGAGATTTCGAGGAGGATACATACAGAATCATTGGATAACAGTAGTGGGTAAATACACCATTCATAGTGGCTACTGCTGGAGGATAAGGGCCAAAAATGAATGGTCTTGGTGGAGGGGCGTCTGTAATATTAGAAATATGCCAAAACATAGCTTCATTTGTTGGTTGACAATGCTTCGAAGGTTGCTAACAAGAACCAGGTTGGTAAAAATGGGAGTATGCCAAAGCGACAAGTGTTTACTGGGTGACCTAGCTCCGGAATCAATAGAACACTTAATGTTTGAATGTAAATTCTCAAGACTATGCCTGGAAGTGATCTAGGAGTGGCTTAACATTAAATTGCACGACACAGACCTGCAGAATATATGGAAAGCATAGCAAGGAAGGCAGTAGGCAAGATCAGTAGAAGCATCATGTCACGACCCGAGCCTAGGCCCTAGCCGTGACGAGCATCCCGAACCATGAAGGCTCGGAACACCCATTCTCTGTCTGGTTATCATGCACAACATTCATAATCATAATAAAATGCGGAATTGAAACTGAGTACGGAAAACATGGTCAAGTTCTGCAATATTTCTGAATAATACTATGTGACATCAGTCTGCGAAATCTCTACTAAGAACATAAACATTTGTCTGAAAAGAAACTGGGACAAGGCCCCCAGTAGACCAAAACATAATAAATAAGATAATGTCTGACATAATTAGGCCTTCCGGATAATAGAAGGCTCACCACTGTGAGATCAAGTCTGCAAGCCCGAGAATGTCTACTGAGTAGCTGGACCCCTAGACTGTGCCTCAAAACCTGGAAGGAGGGGGGGGGTCAGCACAAAAGTACTGGCACGCGAAACAATCCAAAAATAGTATAATGGAACATACATACGTATATATAAGTGAAATAAATTTTTCATCAAGACATCCTGTATAAAACTGTTTCTGAAAAATACATGGGCACTTTCTAAAAACATGCAACCTGTCTGTTCATTTCAAATCATGATCTGTGTTTTACTTCTGAGTTAGGTGGTATTCCCCTACAAGTCTGAATATTCCACGGGCTGTATGGAATCCGCCATTGACTCGGCGTGGAAGCCCCCAACCCGAGTGTGCCGCAAGGGTTGGAGTGTCTGAGTCTGATACGCCACAGGACATTTAAGTCAGCGCATAATAATATACCCGGGTCGGCAAACCACGGTTTTAGGCAAGGAGTTGTCTGAACTCAAGCCCTCTTCGGGGGACCACCTAACATCTCTGTATGCCCATTTTTAACCTTTTCTGTACATGCAACATTCTGAATGTCAAAAATCATGAAAGTCTGATAAAAGTCTGATTTCTGAACTAGTCTGAAAAGTCTGTTAGTCTGAGTCTGATATGGCATTTATCTGAGTTGGTATCGTCATACCAAGACCTGCAGGTTCTATTTCTGAGCCATAATGCATTAAGCATGATCTTTCATAAAAGTATAGTTTCAGACCACCCAAACATGTAATTTGCATAAAAGAGTTCATATTCCGAAACTCAAGTCAAAACCATGCAAAAACTTTCATCAAACATATGGTGGTCATGTGCTTTTGGTAAAATTATGTAGTCTTTCATTATATGTAAATTCAACATTTACAACCCTCTCATTCATGTTCAAAATCGTATTAAACATAGCAAAGCCAACGCATTTCATATCATGATTTTTCAAGACTTATTTCAAAACAATCTATATCATATGAAACGTGGGAAAATTACATCAAGAGAGGAATTTCATGTAAATCATGCTCTCAATTCATATATGTATAAAAACTGTCCAATCACTTTGGAGATGGTCAAAAGACCAAAACAATGATGTTAAAACATCTTATACATAAATATATATATACATAATTTAAAAACCCCATTCTAAAACATGATTTTTCTATGCCCATGAGAATTTAGGAAAAACCCCGCGTACCTTGTTCTCCACGAATTTTGGGTGTCTATCAAAGCCTACGTCGAGAGGATTCCAAATCTGAAATTATCTTCCAAAACCAACGGTTGAATCTTGAGTTATTTGAGATTTTTGTTTGAAACCCTAAGGGTGTTCTTGAGAGAAAATTAGAGAAAAGGATATATTTTGCTGAAATGGGGAGCTAGATCTGGTGTTATAGCCGAATTTGGGTGAGGTGAAATGACTAAAATGCCCCTAAGAAAACAGGAAAAGTCGAAACTATCCCTCAATTGATAAACTGACAAGCTGAAGTAAAACGGATATAACTCCTTACTCAGATGTTGGATTTGGATGCAATCAGTTGCATTGGAAAGAAGACTCAAAGGTCTTTCGTTTGATAGGTTGCAGCTCTCACAGTTCATTATATTCAAAGAGTTATGATCGTTTGAAGTTGACCTTGAAAATCTGAAAGAACGGAGTGTTTTCGTCACCTGAAACCATAAGTATGCGCCGCCCTTTGCATCGCATAGACTAGGATAGGCGCCGCCCTTTGCATCGCCTAACTTAGCATATGCGCCGCCCTATTCATCGCATAATTTTGCATATGCGCCGCCCTATGCATCGCATATATTTGCATAGGCGCCGCACTATGCATCGCCTATATGTGCGTATGCGACATACTAAACTTTGAAAGGTCATAACTTCTTCACCGAGTGTCCGTTTTAGGCGAATTTGGTATCTTTGGAAAGCTTATTCAATTATCTACAACTTGGTATATAGTAGGACACCCATTTCATCATATACAATGAGTTATGGTCAATAGAATTTGACACAAATTACAACGCCCACTAAAACGTAATCGATCGAAATGGTTTTAAGTCGTCCTTGAGTTGAAGGACCTCTAGGGTCTAAATTCGTGCTCAAATGGATTCACATACTAAAACATTGATTAACATGACAAATTGGCATAGGATTTATGGATTCTGGATTATCAACGCATCAGAGTCATGGTCTATATTGTAGCCCGAAATGCGGGGCGTTACATTATCTCCCCCTTGGGATCATTCGTCCCCGAATGATGGATAGGAACTTGTTGAAGCCTTAAAGGTATGGAATAACGCAGGCACGACATGTATTCTAATAAAGAATACACTGATCTGAAACATGACTATAAGACTGGAACTAAAGATGTTCTGAATTCTTATACCGGACATGCATATTTGATGCACGGGTCTGTGTTTGAGTCGTCTTCATTAGTGCAGGACTGAATACACTGATAAGCTGAACTTTTTCTATTGAACATGTATTTCTAATGCAGGCATATCTAACTGAACTGACACAAGAACGTATGACTGAATACGCGATAACAATTGATGCGAAGCTATAGTAACATAACTGAGAATTTGGGTAGCATGATTAATTGAAAAGACAAGCAAACAAATCATGTTAATTTGACTTTCGGACTATTGAACTGATTTGTTGGCTGCACAGACTGAACTATACAGGAAACTTATACCCAATCTGGAGTATCTTATCAACACTCTTCGACACATGTCTAGACCAAAAGATTCAACCTTCTATATCTTTTTAAAGATCACACCCTAAGCATAAAGTGCCTTACCACTTCAATGACTAACTCTGAACTCTTTACTATGGATTTACTAGCGCATATTGTGTTCCTCCACATAAATCCCAACATGTTATTCAAGCTTATCTTTATTACCACATATGGACTTCAAGGAAAACACCCGTAAAGATACAATTCACATATTCTACTAACCATCCATCGATATAGCTCCCACATGCTACCCCAAGAACATACACACACCTTTCATCTAAGCATCACATGCATCAAAGACTTGGCCCCAACCTTACTTCACACTTATGGCCTTATCTAAAACACGAATACTTTGATCTTCCATCAACAAGAAACATTTACTCATCACCACTATCATCACATAAAGAGGAGTCGCTGAAGATTAGAACATACGATGTTGAAGCATGGAAGGATATTATGTGAAACTTGACACTTAACTGAGGCCTGAGGAATAGCAAATCAATATCCAGGATTTATCAAAGAAAAATCTGAATTGAGGCACACATGGCTATGGACTATATTTCGCCCATCATAAAGAGTATAGCATGAATTATGGGAACTGAGCACACTATAAAGCGTGAATACATGAATCATGAGTTGCATGACCTCAATTTAGGGTTCATAACATATGGAGTGTGATCCCAACTGCTGAAAGAACTGAAGTTCCTCATTTAGGAATCTGGAAGAGCACGCGATTCTCTATCATATACATGAACATGAATTTTGATCATTGGACTGAAACATAAGGTATGAGTAGATATTGGGATAACTGGAAAAAAAATATACTGAGACAAGAATGGGTTGAGTCTCGCCCTCACTTTCTGACGTTCTATATCATCATGACATCACGACTAGAATCTGAAGGCCTGACTTGGTTATTCGCTCTATCATCTCCCCCTTGGCTTCAAGCCATCATATTAAGTTTGGGAGATCCCTTACTAGACTTTAAACCGAAGTAAACTCACTGCACTCTGGGGTCTGAAAAACTACTATACACGCATATCATGGAACTTAATCCAAATGACTACACCTGAAAGTGGAAAACCCACTGTTAATACTACCTTCTGATATACACTTTATCATTCTATAGACCCAGCAGTCATCATATAACACTTGTACACTTACTAACTTCGGGTCTTCATGAGTATCCCCATAGTCGGACTGCACACCCTCTAGTGGTTTGACCCTTATTTCTATTAGTTCAACCTTCAAAAACTCAAACTTAGAATCTAGCACTCAACATGGATGTCACCAAGCCTTCAAGGAATCATACTACTTCCGACATAGTCTATCAATATCGTGACTTCAAACTTACATCTCTTTACTATGAGAATCAAGATCATATAAAAAGGCTCAACACTATCAATCAAAACTCCTTAACTTGAATATTTAGAACACCATATACCGTCTAACTAGGCTTTCCCCACCTAGCAAATCAACGGTACTACTCGTCACACGAAACGTGTAATAGTCTTAGAAAATACTGCAACCCCAGATCACCTTGGGCATACTTCTACATTATATATGCAACATCATACTTCACTACGAATCAAATAAACTTAGGCTCTTGCATACACCATTCAATCCTATTAGATTACTTCCATAAAACTAGTATCATTAACCAAGAAATCATCACGTCCACCTTCATGGACATCAATTGTTCAAACTTAATGTCTAGTGCTTAACATGATTTACAACCTAACCTTATACATAATTCTACAAAACATACATTATAGTCTTAAGTCGCTATATTTTTTTTTTTACAACCACATTGCGACGCTCAACATCACAACCCATTAAACTCCTCACGTTTTCGGCATGTTTTGGACCATTCGGGCGTATTTTCGAGCTTGGCGGGGCTTCGATAAATGCCCCACATTGCTGCCAACATTCCAGCACCTTCTAGATGGTCAAAATAGTCTGGCAGCACATTTATTAGACTTTAGGAAGTTCACACGGGCTGGTATGAAACTGCAAATTTTCCACTTTAAAAGGTCCACAAAGGTTGGCAAGCACGTGCAGAAATTTCAGCTTGTAGTTGATAATTGTATAGCTTGCATTTTTTTGTACCTTGTTGACTTAGGGACTTTCAGGTACTATAAATACATGCTGTAAGGCATCATAGGCATCAGCTCATACTTGTTTTATTCAGTAAATACCACCCATGAAGAATACAATATAATTTACTAGTCCATCAAATTGGGACATTCTACCCCAAATACTTGATTTTATCTAGATACTATCCACGACCAAAGCACCTTTATAACATTACTACTATACCTCAAAAAATCTACTACATATCTTCTCACTAGTAGTACCAGTTTATAACTACCAAGGAAAAGAAGGTCAAGGGGTAAAGTCACATAATAGACATGATCGACATTAATCTTATACTATAACCCCATACAATCTTATCTACTTATACAGCCTCGCATCACGCTTACTTACTCAAGCATACATTTAGACTGCCTTCAAATTCGACAATCAACCATGAGTCTATACTTACAACTTACTGGCTAATATAGCCATTTTCACACTTCAAGCAACCTACAAATCACTCTAACTAACAACTCCTTCTCTACCATCTACTAAACAACACACAAGGACGAATCACCTCTTTACCAACTCAATCTAATGCAAACAAATTCAGCTATACATCTATTAAACCAACACAAGAACAAGTTGGACAACAAGTTGCTAGTGAATCGAAATGGGCCTCACACGGCTTCACTAGACTTTGATTTTGTATTTTGAATAAGAAAATGAAATGAATGACAAGTCAACTATGCTAGTGAATCGAAAGAGCCCCACACGGCTTCACTAGACTTTTTTTTTTTTTTTTTTTTTCAACAATACCTTGATGACAAGATTACATGAGATAGAAATTTAATACGCAATATCCAATGAACTATGAATACACATCTTACTCTGTATAAATAAAATCGGAGTCAAACACTTCCTCCACAGACTACCATACCATCCACACATGCTACTAGTTACCACATTAGTCTATCACCATAAGGGGGGTAAATCATTCTCGAACATCGGTTATTCAACTAAAATATTCATTTACACAAAAGTCACCCTCATTCTGATTTCTAACTTTGTGACTTCACATCACCAACTTCTTGGTCTAATTTCACTACCAATAGGTCATGACAACAACACTTTAATGCATACTACTATTTGGGTGGAAATACAGTTCCAACATTCTACTGCACATCATCCTCCCTTAAGCAAGACATTTGTAACATTAATTTGAAAGGGACTAAATGCAATTAATGCCTGAAGCTGAAAAGCACGATTCCATAAAGATCAATGTCTACATCGGAATCAATACACATTGAATCACTAACGGACTCTTCTCAAGTCCTTGCACAAATTTTAACTCTTATATGGTTCAATCAGAAAGGACCATACCATTTAGATTCTAAACTTCTACACTTGCATCATCTCAATAATGAGACATATCTGAGGACATTAGAGTAAGGAAAGAATTTGGAATGACTTTTTACTTTCATATGGGCGACATCATAGCACGAATAAGAGTATGAAAGAGGAACATTCTGACTCTATTGCACGAACTAGAACATGAAGAAAGAGAGACATTCCTAAACGCCTAGTAGCCTCCTGCTTATAAGTGTGGCGCGCTACACACCCATAAACAAGATTCTACCCGACGCGATTTCGCAGACACCCTGGGACCATGAACCGTGCTTTGATACCAAGTTTGTTACGACCCGAGCCTAGGCCCTAGCCGTGACGAGCATCCCGAACCATGAAGGCCCGGAACACCCATTCTCTGTCTGGTTATCATGCACAACATTCATAATCATAATAAAATGCGGAATTGAAACTGAGTACGGAAAACATGGTCAAGTTCTGCAATATTTCTGAATAATACTATGTGACATCAGTCTGCGAAATCTCTACTAAGAACATAAACATTTGTCTGAAAAGAAACTGGGACAAGGCCCCCAGTAGACCAAAACATAATAAATAAGATAATGTCTGACATAATTAGGCCTTCCGGATAATAGAAGGCTCACCACTGTGAGATCAAGTCTGCAAGCCCGAGAATGTCTACTGAGTAGCTGGACCCCTAGACTGTGCCTCAAAACCTGGAAGGAGGGGGGGTCAGCACAAAAGTACTGGCACGCGAAGCAATCCAAAAATAGTATAATGGAACATACATACGTATATATAAGTGAAATAAATTTTTCATCAAGACATCCTGTATAAAACTGTTTCTGAAAAATACATGGGCACTTTCTAAAAACATGCAACCTGTCTGTTCATTTCAAATCATGATCTGTGTTTTACTTCTGAGTTAGGTGGTATTCCCCTACAAGTCTGAATATTCCACGGGCTGTATGGAATCCGCCATTGACTCGGCGTGGAAGCCCCCAACCCGAGTGTGCCGCAAGGGTTGGAGTGTCTGAGTCTGATACGCCACAGGACATTTAAGTCAGCGCATAATAATATACCCGGGTCGGCAAACCACGGTTTTAGGCAAGGAGTTGTCTGAACTCAAGCCCTCTTCGGGGGACCACCTAACATCTCTGTATGCCCATTTTTAACCTTTTCTGTACATGCAACATTCTGAATGTCAAAAATCATGAAAGTCTGATAAAAGTCTGATTTCTGAACTAGTCTGAAAAGTCTGTTAGTCTGAGTCTGATATGGCATTTATCTGAGTTGGTATCGTCATACCAAGACCTGCAGGTTCTATTTCTGAGCCATAATGCATTAAGCATGATCTTTAATAAAAGTATAGTTTCAGACCACCCAAACATGTAATTTGCATAAAAGAGTTCATATTCCGAAACTCAAGTCAAAACCATGCAAAAACTTTCATCAAACATATGGTGGTCATGTGCTTTTGGTAAAATTATGTAGTCTTTCATTATATGTAAATTCAACATTTACAACCCTCTCATTCATGTTCAAAATCGTATTCGAAACATAGCAAAGCCAACGCATTTCATATCATGATTTTTCAAGACTTATTTCAAAACAATCTATATCATATGAAACGTGGGAAAATTACATCAAGAGAGGAATTTCATGTAAATCATGCTCTCAATTCATATATGTATAAAAACTGTCCAATCACTTTGGAGATGGTCAAAAGACCAAAACAATGATGTTAAAACATCTTATACATAAATATATATATACATAATTTAAAAACCCCATTCTAAAACATGATTTTTCTATGCCCATGAGAATTTAGGAAAAACCCCGCGTACCTTGTTCTCCACGAATTTTGGGTGTCTATCAAAGCCTACGTCGAGAGGATTCCAAATCTGAAATTATCTTCCAAAACCAACGGTTGAATCTTGAGTTATTTGAGATTTTTGTTTGAAACCCTAAGGGTGTTCTTGAGAGAAAATTAGAGAAAAGGATATATTTTGCTGAAATGGGGAGCTAGATCTGGTGTTATAGCCGAATTTGGGTGAGGTGAAATGACTAAAATGCCCCTAAGAAAACAGGAAAAGTCGAAACTATCCCTCAATTGATAAACTGACAAGCTGAAGTAAAACGGATATAACTCCTTACTCAGATGTTGGATTTGGATGCAATCAGTTGCATTGGAAAGAAGACTCAAAGGTCTTTCGTTTGATAGGTTGCAGCTCTCACAGTTCATTATATTCAGAGAGTTATGATCGTTTGAAGTTGACCTTGAAAATCTGAAAGAACGGAGTGTTTTCGTCACCTGAAACCATAAGTATGCGCCGCCCTTTGCATCGCATAGACTAGGATAGGCGCCGCCCTTTGCATCGCCTAACTTAGCATATGCGCCGCCCTATTCATCGCATAATTTTGCATATGCGCCGCCCTATGCATCGCATATATTTGCATAGGCGCCGCACTATGCATCGCCTATATGTGCGTATGCGACATACTAAACTTTGAAAGGTCATAACTTCTTCACCGAGTGTCCGTTTTAGGCGAATTTGGTATCGTTGGAAAGCTTATTCAATTATCTACAACTTGGTATATAGTAGGACACCCATTTCATCATATACAATGAGTTATGGTCAATAGAATTTGACACAAATTACAACGCCCACTAAAACTTAATCGATCGAAATGGTTTTAAGTCGTCCTTGAGTTGAAGGACCTCTAGGGTCTAAATTCGTGCTCAAATGGATTCACATACTAAAACATTGATTAACATGACAAATTGGCATAGGATTTATGGATTCTGGATTATCAACGCATCAGAGTCATGGTCTATATTGTAGCCCGAAATGCGGGGCGTTACACATCATCTGGGCAACAATTGCAGCGGTAATATACCATATATGGCAAGCAAGGAATCAAGCACTGTGGAACAACATGGTTCCGAGGCCCGCAAATGTATCTGGAAAATCCAACAGGAGAGCAAAAGTAGATTTGTTGATCGGATAAGGGGAGAGTAAACTGTAGAGATAGAGCTTGGATAGAAAAGTATATACAAAGAACAAATGTATAGGATCAAAGTCTAGAAAATAGTAGTGTGGTTGACATGGCTAATGAGGTGCTAATGAATTTTCCTTGCAATGTAAGCTCCAAATAGAGCTGGTAATACATGAAGATAATAAAATGTGTTCGTTCGACCAAAACATAACAGATATTCAATAAATTCTAGTAATGGAGTTAAGTCAGTGAGTTTTTTAATACCATTACTTCAATTTGATCAAAGCTTCTATAGCCTACTTCCCTGAAAAGTATTTGCAAAACTCTATCCGACTCTAGAGAGTGTCAGTTCTTTGTTATGTTCATCAATGCACATAAAGATAACAATGATAATATCACATAAAATTACTAGTAATATTATTGATTTCACTCTCCAACTATAGTCATTATTTCATTTTTCATCATAGCGCGCTTGCACTTGGAACATCTCCGCGATTTCTTGTTCTTAGCAGTTCCTGTCAGCATCACATCTCACTTCCCTCTCTCGTCTGATCTGCCCAAATGCTTAAACTCCTTGGATTCCAATCCCTCATGCAACGGTAGATTTCACTGAGCACAAAACAATCTATGACAATTAGGACACTCAGTGTTTATCACAGTGCATGTCGCTCCCATCAACCACCAACATTACTGAACAGTACTTATAAGTATAGTACAATTTATGCGAACCCAAAACAAGAGATTTAGACAGTCCTTAGGAACAATTTCTCGTCATAACTTTGGTTTAATTACAGCCTTACAACCAATATCTGGACACTTGACAACGCAAACATTTTCTAGTACTATTTTTTTAGTAACATATTTGCCAATGCAGCCTATGCAGAAACAATGTGAACAATTGCCAGTCGCAAACATTTTTTATTTTTTCGGGTTGTGTTGTATTAGAAAAAAGGAGCAGAGGGGGGCTAGACCTGACCTCAATACAACACTAAGCCTAGGTGAAACCAACACCCACAAAAGACTAGAAGGCTTACACAATCAACTAGTACCTTCTAGGAGATGAAACAAACATGAAACTAATTAACTTACAATGAAATTAGCTCTATCATATTTACATCTAATGCTTGGCAGTTGCCATTTATCTAGCAAGAAAGCTCCTCTAGCTTGTCTCGGAAGAATGTTGTACAAGTGAGTGATGAGAGTTTGGTTTGAGTTGGAGGCCATTTTTGCTAAGAAGTCTTCTACTAGATTTCCTTCTCTATAACAGTGTCGAACTTGCATCAGGACTTTGTTTTTGATGTTGTTGATAGAGTTTATCATCGGTTTGAGTTTCATATTGGTTACCCCACTGTTGTTGTGCATGTTAAATAAGTCCATAGAGTCGAGAGCTAGAGTAAAATTGGTATGCCCGAATTGATAGCACCATTTAAGTTTAAGGTCGCAAACATTTCATATAAGTTTACAGTGCAATCTATTTTTGCTATTCAAAGAATAGACTAGATGCCTATAATGTGTTCTCTTACATATTGGGCATCGCTGTTCTGATTCACCACTTTAATAGCAAATATTGAACTAAGGGTCTATCGGATACAACCTTTTGACATTCCAATGTTAGGATAGGGTTTATCCTTTCCAAACCGCAGTTTTGCTATTAAACTCGATATGTTGTTATTGTTGTTGTTACGTTAGATCAAACATAATATGTTATTCATCAAAATAAACGGTATATTATAGTTGCAACTGTTGCTAAACTTTTTAGACATTATTGACATTTCGACAACTTTCCCTTTAGTTCTCCGAGACACCTCCGATCCTTACCCTATTCAACAGGACTAAAGACCGACGCGCTAAAATGTCACGAGGATAGTACCTTTATCAACATGAGTTGCTGTTTGGAAGTGTCGTAGCATTTTTTCTCATGCCCAGGCTCGGAATCTAGAATGCTTCTTCTCAATTAACTGATTGGAATATGAAACCAATAATCCGTCTAAAGCGAAGAAATGACCAATAAGTGCAGCGTAATTTCAATGCCGACCTCCAAAAGTTTTGTCTCGCTACTGACATGGAAATAACGAGACACTCGATCTATCCTTCTCTTTCTTCAAGAATACTTCAGTGAGTAAAGCATGGCTATCACATAATATTTCATTCCTAATTCCAAATAAAGCTAACTATTAATCAGACACTCATAACAAGTAAATAGTATTACAATACTTGGGGTTAGTAAAATAGGGGGAAAGTGAAAAAAAAAAAATAAGAGATATGACACTTGCGAACACAATAACTGCATTTATAGCTTTACTGCGCAACGCAATAACTGCATGCTTGAAAGGAAAATAATGGCATCACAACGACTATAAAGATAGAGCAAATAAAGCAACAGGTAGTAATTAAAATTAAAGATATTAATTTACTAAATCAGAATCTAAAGATTCTAACTAAATCAGAATCGAAAGATTCCTCCATGCCTTAATTGCACAGACGAGAAAACATCACTAATCTTCGAAAATATAAGAAATCCTTAGCAGCTATTTGTAAAGGCTCATGTGATTCTTCAAACTTCATAATTCGATTGTTCCAAATTCCACAGAAACATTATCCATCACCGAAGAACAAGTCTCAATAAAATTCTTCTTGATAGCACACAAAACATAGTCTCTACGGTCATCATCAAACAGATGGAGAATAACATTAGAGAGCTTGTACTCCTTCATCAGCCTGTAGTGTCCATTGTCTTCTCTATGCTCCTCGTTATTATTAACCATGTAACGCATCTTCTTCTTGCATCCAATAACAACTGTCGACGAGGATGAATCGCGGTGAAATGGTTTTCGCTCATCTTGAAGTTTCCAATTGCCAAGGTTGCTACATTTCTTTGTGATGAAGTAGCGATACAGACTGTCATCAGCAGCACCGCAAGGTACTCCACGACTATAAATCTTCCATGGCTCTTCTTCTAAATCATAGACATCTATGTTTGTGGTTATGAATCCAGAATCATTCATTTCTTGTTTTGCCATGAATTTTTGCAAAAATGTAACTCCTTTCGTATCAGTTGGATGAAAAGGGAAACCTGAACTCACACCCCTCTGCAACATGCCTCAATTTCTAGCCTTGAGGGAATTTAGGGTTTCTGAATGATAATGGTGAGCTTGAGGCAAATTAGGTTAGGATGTTTTAAGACAGAATGGGCAAGGGCTTTTACAGATATTATAAAGAGAATAATTACGTTGTACACCCAATATGTTAAAATTATTACAAATATTGGCCTAATTTTTAAATTATTACCTCACATGGCCCACTTCTTCATCTCCTTTTTTTTTTTACATGAATTATGAGTGCATGTCTAACATTTGTCCTTCATAAATTAATGATACTTGCATGGAAAACACGTGTCGCACATGCATGAGTGAGATATGCATGTGTCACTTGTAGCACTTACATTCGTTTGTATTTATACTAGATTAGGATACGTAAATTGCACGTGTGTCTCACATCAATATTATTAAGTTGAATATTCATGAATTTTTGGAAATCCTGAATATTCTTTTTAGCCTACACGGTATAATCTTTTTGAGTTTTTTACACGATGTTCGAAACCTCATTGGATCATGTGATAAGAATTTGTGCCCTACTAATTATCTTATTTATGCCTAACTTTTCCCTATCAATGGAGCGGGTTGTCTGACGTGTTTCACTGACGTGTTTCAAGGAAGAATTAAAACAGAAAGTAAAGAACATAATGATTTTAACGCGAAAAACACCCGACTCAAAAAGGTGTAAAAAATCACGACCTGTACCTCTACCGGATTTAACCCAACTTCACTAAATAACTCTGAGCCTCAAGCACGACTGATTACAAAACTCTTGTAACCAACAAATAGGAATTATAAACTCTAATCCCTATAACTCAACAACTAGAAATTATAAACTCTAATCCCTATAACTCAACAACTAGGAATTATAACCTCTAGTTCCTAACTACACACACCTCCCAAGGTATGCTTTCCCAAAGTCTCTGAGTTTTCTCCAACTCAAAGACTATCTCCTAATTCAGTTTATAACACACTGAAACTAATATTACATCAATAGTTCAAACACAATGAACAACTCTAAAAATCAATGATAAAACTCTTAGCTGGATTGAGGAGCAGGTTCTTCAATGTGTTTCTTCAGTGATTGAGTAGCACTTCGTAAAGTCAATCTGTCGATTATGCTTTTTTGCTTTTTAAGTGCGTGTTTTATTCTGACTGTTGAATCTTCTATTTAAGCACAACTCTCCAAAGTGTCATTCTTTGTTTCAAACTCCTCCTCTAATAAAAACTCTCATTACATAGAGTTCTACTTCAAGTGAGACTCTTTCTTTAATTCCAACTCTTGTTTCCTTAGTGTTGTAAAACTCTAACTCTTTTAAATCAGCACATGCTTATTTATCAGAATCATTCTCCTCCCACACATAAGAATCTTCAAGATATATGTGAAACTCCTTCTTCACGTAGGATTCCTTTTTTAACTCAAATTGCTTTCCCTTATTATTAAGTGTTTGAATTAAATTTAAATTGTTATATTCCCCCAATAGCTTGAGTATATCAGAATTAGGCTTTCTTATTCATTCTTGTCTTAAAGCAATCTTGTCTGCATCTATCAGTGAAACTAGAAATCTGCTTTCCTATGCGTGGACCAGCTCATGTAACATATTTCATTCATGTATCAGTTTGTCAATCATCAAACCTACATAATACCCAACAAATTCCCTCTTTTTGATGATGACAAATCTCTTTTCTTGTGCATTCAACCATCTTAACCTGTACGCACTAAAGTATAAAACACTACAATGAAACAAGTTAGTCAATGAGTTATAAAAATTGCACAACCCTATTATCTTCCCCCTTTTGGCATCATCGAAAAACCATTTCAATCTAATAATATACTAGCCAAAGTGATTTTTTATGCTATCCATGGCCACTGGGGCTATCACCAAAATAAACAGACAAAGACTCTAGCCAACATAGTAATCTATTTAAGAGAGCAAAAATGAGTCAATTTAGCAAAGATAACTATTCCATTTAACGGATAGAGCATGTTCCACGTTAACCTAAGCAAGTACTGAACAAAGCAAAACAACTGAGCATTAATTAAAAAAATATGGTATAAAAGTGGGACATGGATAAGGATACAAATAGTGAAGAGGGAGGAGGAACAGGTGATATTAACTGTGTCAATTGACGAATGACTTCAACATTTTCATCTCTCACTTAATCAAGGTTAATCTTCAAAGTCATGATCCAAGCCTGAAGGACTACTTATTCCACTTCATGACTGTCTTGTGCAGCTTCAAGTTCAGATTTTTTTTCTTCTTAGCCAAATTATTTTTTTCAGTTTTTTTGGTGTTAGTCCTCCTTATTGAAACTCGTAGAGTAACATGATTCATCTGTGCAAGAACATCTATTGTTATTTTCTAAGTCAACCTGAACTAGGAATGAGAAATCCAAAAAAAATAACCAATTAGGAACTAAAAGGCAGATCATATCCCTTTTCATTTCTCAGAAAACTTATGTTGCATGTGATTGATGATAAAGCTTGATAAATCCAAGGTACACAACTGATATTTTGGTTAAGAGAGTAGAAGAAATTTCTGGTGTAGGATTAACATATTTGTGCACAACAATTTAGAGAGAATAAAAGAAAGTTTGGTGAACCAATTCGTCAGCTTTATAAGATAAGGGGAGAATGAAGTGTGAGGAATTGAACAAGTGTGCTCAACTGTTTTAACTTAGACAGCCTATACTTATATCAGTGAAGAACATACCTACTAAGAAGTACTTTGTGGTCACAATTGCTTGCTTGTACCTATTTTTCTGCACAATCTAATACAAAATTAGGTTAGAAAAGTCAAAAATCTAAAATTGGGACACACAACTAAATGTGCAAGACTGAATAGAATAACTTTTTAGCTAATAAAATTAAAAAGAAAAATGATTATTCTAGTCAATCATTGAGAGGAGTTCATGAAAATTTAATCATCCCCAAGTCTAACCTATTCCTTTCAAAATGCTCTCTACTTAGTGCCTTTGGTGCTTCTCCAATCAATTAAGTAACCCACATAGTCAACATTTTTATAGCCCCCAAGAGTGAAATTGCTTTTATTTGGATATCATAGTCTCAAGTCATTGATTCCCATTAGTTATCTCAAGATTTTTTTGACAACACCAATTTTTATGAACTACTAACAAAATTACCAGCAACTTGTGTTGGATTTATTGATGTATCCATTTCTTTATTTGTTTTCCCCCTATCAATATGCCCTCAGTATGTACAACAGTTGAACCAGGTGGTACAACATGTTTCTATGCATGCTCATCAGTTTCACAGTCATCCTCTTTTCTCACTTTGTTTTTAAAAAAAAAAAAAATCTCCCTTGCTCCCCCTTACACGAGCACTACAAATCTGGCCATCTTTCAAATGATCCATTTCCCCTTTAAATATAGTGAGTGAAAGAAAATTTATGTTCTTCTAGTCTTATTCCTTGAGAAAGCTTTATTTATGCACAAATTTTGCTTGACTCCTTTCACTCTCACCTGCAAAACAAATTAGGGGTTAACTTTAGGCACCCAGACAAGCTTGGGTCTTTTCTTATGAGTAAATGGATGAATCAAATTTCTTCTAGCCCATGCAGGCAATAGGTTACGTGACCCATTTCTCTGACCAGTTTTAGTTATCCTCTTCTTGGTCTGAGATAGTTTATTTGCCAGATTTAAACTGCTGGATCTGCTTTTGGCTGCAACTGGACATTCAGTAGTTGGATGTCCAAGGTTTCCACAGATATAGCATAAGTTTTGATAAACATCAAGACTTTTGTAAAAAAAATAGCCCAGCTTTTTCACTGTGATATTTTTCACTCAATTTATTAAAATTCTTGAGGAATTTGTCCACTTTTTTGCTCTTTCAAGGTCAAGTTTTAGTTTAGAGACTTCTTGACTCAGTTTATTCACTGCATTATTGGACTCTTCTTTGTACTTGACCAATTCAAGTTCAACTTTTTCTTGTTCATTAGTCTTGGTGTTTTTTTTTCCAGAGAGTGTCAATTTTAGAATTTTAGACTTAAGATCATTATTCGAAGAATCAAGTTGCTCAACCTATTTCTTGAGAGAGCAGTTTTCCTTTTCAACAGTGTTCTTGCAAACTTCTTAATCATTAAAATCAAATTTGATTCTTGCAAGACTGTTGAATAACTCATCCCTATCAGAACTTGATTCTTGAAAGTCATCAATCAGTGCACTCATCAAGGAAATAAGTTTGGTTTTAGAAAACAAATGCAACTTTTTTTTTAAGTTCAAGTATACTTACCTTAGAAGCATCATCTTCTTCCTCGAAGTCTGAATCTCCAAGAGCCATGAGTGCTGCTTCATCAAATTCATCCTTATCTAAGTCAAATACCGAAGCTGCTACCATTTTAGTTCCGTCAATTTTCATGTCATAAGTTCTTAAATTCTCCACTAATTCATTCAGGGTCATGCCTGCAAGATCCTTATTTACTTCCCTTATTGCAGTCACCTTAACATTACACTTTGATTTTGGTAATACCCTCAGTACCTTGTCCACTTGTTCTTCATCAGATATAACTTTTCCTAAAGAAGTCAGCTCATTTGTTAAGGCAGTAATCCTTATCATCATCTCATGCAAGGTTTCATTCTCCTTCATCTTAAATGCCTCATACTAAATGAAGAGAAAAGAAATTCTGAATTTTCTTACTTGAGATGTGCCTTCATAAGCATTTACTAGAGTATCCCAAATTTGATTAGCAGTGGTGCATGTTGATACCCTGTTGTATTTAGCAGGTCCTAATCCACAGACCAAAATACTTTTGGCCTTAGCATTTTTCTTTAATGCCAATAAGTCATCAGGAGTGAATTCACTTCTTACTTTCTTGACCTGTTTCGATATTATAACTTCATTGGAATAGTAGGACCATCAGTGATCCTATCCCATAACTCGTAGTCTTCACCTTGAATGAATGTTTTCATCCTTGATTTCCGCCAAATAAAGTGAGAACCATCAACGAGTGGAGGTCTAATAGTAGATTGACCTTCACTGTTACCAGTAGGTGGTGCGAAATTCAATACATTGATCTTTGTCTGAGGTTCTAGCCCTTTTTAAGAAAACCTGGCTCTGATACCACTTGTTAAGAATTCGTGCCCTACTGATTATCTTATTTTTGCCTAACTGCTGCTTATTGATTGAACGGGTTGCCTGGCGTTTTCTACTAACATGTTCGAAGGGAGAAGTAAAATATAAAGTGAAGAACACAATGATTTTTACTTGAAAAACACCCGGCTCAAAAATGTGTAAAAAACCACGACCTGTACCTCTACAAGATTTAACTCCAACTTCACTAAATAACTCTGAGCCTCAACAACGACTGATTACAAAACTCTTGTAACCAACAAATAGGAATTATAAACTCTAATCCCTATAACTCAACAACTAGGAATTATAAACTCTAATCCCTATAACACAACAAGTAGGAATTATAAACTCTAGTTTCTAACTACACACACACCTCCGAAGGTATGCTTTCCCAAGGTCTCTGAGTTTTCCCCAACTCAAATACTCGATCCTAATTCAGTTTAAAACACTCTGAAACTAATATTACATCAATAGTTCAAACACAATGAACAACTCTAAAAATCAATGCTAAAACTCTTGTCTGGATTCTATACTGAGGACCAGGTTCTTCAACGTGTTTCTTCAGTGATTGAGTAGCACTTTGTAAAGTTAATCTATCGATTGTGCCTTTTGCTTTTTAAGTGCGTGTTTTATTCTGACTGTTGAATCTTCTATTTAAGCACAACTCTCCAAAGAGTCATTCTTTATTTTAAACTCCTCCTCTAATCAAACCTATCATTACATAGAGTTCTACTTCAAGTGAGACTCTTTCTTTAATTCCAACTCTTGTCTCCTTAGTGTTGTAGTAAAACTCCAACTATTTTAAATCAGTACATGCTTATTTATCAGAATCTTTCTCCTCCCACAAATAAGAATCTTCAAGATATACTCAGAATTGAAACTCCTTCTTCACGTAGGACTCCTTTTTCAATTCAAATTGTTTTCCCTTATCATTAAGTGTTTGAATCAAATTCCACTTGTTATATTCCCCACATGATCTGTAACTTAAGTATATCAGAATTAGGCTTGCTTATTCGTTCTTGTCTTTAAGAAATCTTGTCTACATCTATCATTGAAACTGGAAATCTGCTTTCCTATGCGTGGACCAGCTCAAGTAACATATTTCATTCATGTGTCAGTTTGTTAATCATCAAAACTACATAGTACCCAACAGCATGACTAATCCTAATTTGCATCGATTAGAGCATCTCCAGGGTTGGTAATCCCTACCAAGAAATTATTCACAGTCACTACACGATTTTAAATAACGAAGCAATAATGAATGATCCTAAACATACATTTAGTTTTTAAATTTGCAGTGTATATTTCAAAAACATTTTATAAAAATTATAATAGTTTCATTGATTTTATTTAGAATCAAAATCAACATATTTTCTTGAACATTTGACAAACTATTGAGTATTTTTTGTAATATACTTTTATCACAATTCTTAAAAAAAATAAAACCGAAGAGTCCATGGAGCATAGTCTTTGTTTTTAGGAAGACACTGATGACTACAATTTTGTTATATCCATTGTTATCTTCTCTCCTTATCCGTCAAATTTGGTTTACTCGATAACAATGGATGGCCATCTTTTATGTAGTCCATCATTCTTGTAAAACTGAGATAGGAAATTTGAATTTTCATTCTTTTGAAGACGTTTTCCAGTACCATTATCTTGGATGAATACGGAGTGAAATACGCGTCTGTTTTTATTGGCTTTGTTTCACCATCACATGCCTTGCCAAAATTTCATAATCCTCCATTGTGGAAGTACATAACACTACAAAAAACGTGTTAAATTGCGGAGGTTATTTTAACCTCCGTAAATTTATATAAAGTGCGGGGGTTAAAAATTTGCCGCTAAAATTTATAAATTTGCTAGAGTTTAAATCTCTGTTATAAATTATGGGGGTTTTAAATCCCCACTATCAATAGAAAAAATAACGCTTTATCCATTAAAAAATTTCCTCTTTTTTTTAATTGGCCAAAATTTTTCCTCACTTAATCTTCAGTCTCTCTCTCGCCCCCCCCCCCCCCCCCCCCAAAAAAAATAAATTGACTCCATTTTCCCAAATTGACTACGTCGGCCGGCCGTTGCAATCGAGGTCATCATATCTAGCATTATGGAGAGCATACAGATAGCAGAGAAATTAGAGCTTAGGCCAGACTTCATATTTTAATCTGTTAAGTTTTGGTGGCCATTTTGGTTCATCAAGACCATCTCACATGCCATTTCCCTTTAGGGGTTCTTTGGGTATAGTGAGTTGGTGCACTTTATTACATATTTCTCCATGATTAGGTAGGATTGGCAGTAGGGTTAGCTGGTATAGGCTCTATTATTATCGTCTAGAGGTGGTGTTAGGGTATTAGGATTCTTGCATTAGATTTCAGTGAAGCTATGCAAGTGAAGCTATGCAACTGCTTCATCCTATTACTTTAACATGTCCCACAAAATATGTTAAAAGGTATGATTATGATGAGGGAATCCTAATCAGTCGTCTCAGGATGTGGTAAAATGAATGAGAATTCAGACTTTAATTTGAGTTTGGTTATTGAATGTAATGGTTTGCCTAGCGGGTTGTGGCTCATTTGATGCCAGTCCTAGCTTCAGAATTCGGGGTCGTGACATGATCCCCACCATAGTCATTAGGTCAATAGTATATATATAACTTAGCCCTGTCAATGAACTGTAAGATAGCATCATCTATATTCACAGCTAACAATCTCCACAAGTCTAAATCAACTTATAATATGAATATTATGTAGACACACATGTTTTCACAATTGATTACGAAGACTAACGTGGCCAATTTATAATTTTCCTAGTAGGGTAGAGGACGTGGATTCATATATAGTTATCACAGGTACTATCTTAGCCTGTCATCATCTAAATTTGGTAGTATTTGATCTCGGATCTACCAATTCAGTAATGTTTACCTATTTTCTAATTAAATGATCTTACCGTTATGCATCCATGGTTGAATTGCCCAACCATAATTGGCGAAATCATCTTAACTATTGAAATCTTGATAAAAATTACAGGACAGTCGATTAGAAATGTCATGAACGCCTGGGCTTCAGGGGATTCCCTTAAGGTCAAGGAACATGTAATAGGGTGTATTTACCGTATCGTATTGATCATAGGATGGCTCAAAAGCAATTTTCACGAATCTAAGCGATTGGTAGTTCTTTTTCTTTTCTTAGTTCAGTTTTGCAGGAAACAAACTGAAATAATCATCTTACTGTTCCAAATTTCTCTACTCCACAGCTTGAAACATCACATTTTTTTTCTTTTTACCTTGGTGCAAAGAGAAAAATGAGTAGATCATTCTAAAATATGCTTTATCTATTAGAGATCCAATTCTAGAAATGACTTTTGTACCTCCACGTGGTAGGGGTAAGGTCTGCATACGCTCTACCCTCCCCATACTCTACTTTGTGGGATTTCACTGGGTCAATTGTCTACCTATTTGATCTCGGATCTACCTATTCATAAATATCACAGGTTGAATTTGTTATGTTAAACTTATGATGAGCCTATGTATATATCTAATACTGTAAGTATTTCTTTTGTAGTAGATTAAGTGTATTGATCTAGTGGTCTAAATATATTAGGGTATGATACTGGGGTAGATCTTTTCATCATAGTTATCGCAGATTTTAATGTGATTTAGGGTATAGAATGTAAGATTATCACTTGTTGATTATCTCGTGTGTAATGGTATTCTATTTGCAAAATGTATTTACATTTGTTTATCATGTGGGGAGGAGTTTGAGAATATTGAAGATTTTGCTTCTAGACTACAAGTTGTGAGTTGGAACTATTGCAAACTACATACGGTAAATCGCCCACTAGCTCCTATGCTGATATTTTTATTCAAAAGATAGGACTGTAGGTATTTTATGCATTCAAAAGTGAGATATAATATTGTATCCTGGAAAGCGTAGGATACTATCAGTTGTAGTTTTATATTATAAGTGGATGGTTTCTGCTCACCTGTTTTTCCTGTTGCAAAATTTGTTATACTCAAGCATACTAGTTGACTTCGAAATTTATTAAAAATCAAGGTTCTGCCATAATTCATCTTATTCTCTGATTATGACCAATATGAAATGCTTTTCGGAGATAATCAATGTTGCTTTTATTTGTTGCAGTATTTGATGCTGAATATTTGGTAAATAGCGAAAATGGCATAGTTACTGAATCTTGTATCCAAGTGCTTTGTATTAGAAGAAAATGCCTTGTCATTGGTTGTAGATTGTTGCATCCTCATCGGTGTTTAAGGGAGCTAACTATGATCAAAGATCCGTTTCTTCCAGTTATTATTTGATTACTCTTACTCTGGTTCTCGTTAAAAATTAATGTTTGATTTTCATATCATTGCACTACTTTCAAATAGTTGTAGTTTTGATTGAATGCCGAATTGCATTGCTTGCTACGATGCTCAACGGTTTGTTATGAGAATTGTCACAGAATATACCATAATCTATATCTGCAGTTCTTATATCATTGTTCCCTGCTGAATTTTAGTTGTTTTTATAATTATATTATATGTTTGTTCATTAGCTTGTTGCATAAGGTTGCAGTTTTCTGATTTTATGTGGCAGGGCTTAGTCTCACAGTTCTTCTGCTTTACCCATCCTAGTTCTTGCTTCCCTAATCTATAGATATTTGAATATGAACCTAGTTATTACTGTTTTACTAACATTGAAGTATGTTTTGAGACTGAAGGCATGAATTATGATCTTTGAGATATTGGCTGAGATCATATTGGATATTCTTCCAGTCATCCTTTTCTATATCGTGCCTTGTTAATGATATTCAATGATATTTTGGGCTTTCATTTACGAATTTCTTCTTTATGAAATCTTATAGGTGATATTTTACATATTCATTAAATTCTTCAATGGATAAATCTTGGATTGAAATGTCAAGAAACACACCAGAGTATTTACTAGGTTTGAATTAGTTTCTAGATTTGGCATTTACCAATGGAGCTAAAGGAGATAAAATAAAGTGCACATGTCCTATATGTTTTTTTACAAAGTGGAAACCAAAAAATGTGATGTTTCACCATTAAATGGACAAGGATTTTCCTCAATATTACGTCACTTGGGTTATGCATGGAGAAATGAATGTTTTTCCTAATTTCAGAAACATAGACGTCGCTTAATATGCACCACCTTTTAAAAATCTGTTGAATTATTGATTAATGAAGCATTCAGGGGTTTAAAGCATGAGGCTGTTGATGCAGGCCCATCACAAGAAGAAGAAACTTTACATGATTTGTCTAGTTCAAATAATAAAGATTATTTTGAATTCCTTAAATACGGAAGTGAAGATTTGTATGAAGGATCCAAGTACCCAAAGTTGGAATTTTTGTAATAAGGGAATGGCAATGCTGCTAAATCTACTTTGGGATGCATTTAAATTTGCAAAGATCCCTATATCTTTTTATGAGGCTAAGAAAACCATCAACAAGTTGTGTCTTTATTATATCAAGATAGATGCTTCCCCAAAGTATTGTATATTGTACTGGGAAGATAATGTTAATGTAGAATCATGTAAGTACTGTCACACTTCTAGATGGAAGCCTGTGAAGGATAGCAATCTTGATAATGCTCCTAGTACAAGTAAGAAACAAAAGAAGAAGCAAAAGAAGAAGCAAAAAAAGCCTGCAAAAGTTTGATGATAATTTCCATTAAAACGAAGATTACAAAGATTGTTTATGTGCTCTAAAATTGCAGAGCATATGAGATGGCATGAGGAGGAGGATTACAAAGATGGAATCTTAAGGAACCCTCGATATAGTGAAGTATGGAAAAGGCTTGATACAAATTATCCTGAATTTTCTTCTGATCCTTGAAATGTTAGATTAGGAATAGCTGGTGATGGTTTCAATCCTTTTGGATCAATAAATACTAACTACAACACTTGGCCTGTGGTTTTTTTTCCATACAATCTTCCTCCTTGGTTGTGTATGAAGCAGTCAAATTTTTATCCTCTCAATGATCATTCGAGGTTCACGTACAGAGGTAATAACATAGATGTATATCTACAACCACTTATTAAGGAGTTGAATGAGTTGTGGAGGGAAGGTGTGGATACTTCTGATTCATCAATGAATGAAATGATCAAAATATGAGCAACACTTATGTGGACAGTTGGCAATTTTCCTGGACTTCATCTCTTATATGGCTAGAACACACATACTGGTCTTACATGTCCTTCATGTAGTTTTGATGCAGAGCCTTGTCGACTTCGTTATAGTAGAAAGTGGTGTTTTATTGGCCACCACCGATTCTTGACAAGAAATGATAAATTTAGACTGATGAGACATCGTTGTGATGAAAACGTGGAAGAGAGATCCCCTCCAAAGAAGTTATCTGGGTCAAAATTTTACAGTAGGTGAAAGATATCAATGTCATATTTAGAAGATAATCAGAGTTGCAGAAAAGAAATAGGAAAAGAATGTTGGAAAAAATGCAACACAACAATGGAAGAACAAAAGCATATTCTTTGATTTTCCATATTAGGGAGTTTAATCTGTTGCCCGATAATTTAGATCCAACGCATATTAGAAAGAATGTGTTTGACAATTTTATATACACTTTGTTAAATGATAAAGAAAAGTCAAAGGATCATGCTAAGGCTTGAAGAGATCTACAATATATGAGCATAAGGCGTGATCTTTGGGTCGGCGAGAATGATGAGTGTAAACTTGCTGCATTTGTAAATCCAAAGAATAAGAAATTGGCCTTCCTAAAGACTTTAAAGAATATCTTAGTGCCGGATGGTTATTCAAGAATATATCTCATCGTATTGATTTGGATTAAAAAAAAGAGGATTAAAAAGATATGATTATCATATTATTATGCAAAAGTTTTTACCCATTGCAATTAGCAATGTGCTTCCAAGACAGGTTGTTGTAATCAAGCAGTTTTGATTGAAAAGTTCAAGTCTTGCAGACTTAAACAAGCTACAAAATCGAATTGTGGAAACTCTTTTCCATTTAGAGATTTTGTTTCCTTCATTATTTTATACTGTAATGATTCATCTAACTGTTCATCTAGTTGATGAGGTAAAAAAAAAGGTGGCTCGGTACATTATTGATGGATATATTCCGTTGAAAGGTAAGATATTCGTTATTCAAAATCATTTTAGTTGATTTTGCAGTAGTATTTCAACTTAAATGCTTCATCTTACACATTAATATTTATGGGTATAGATAGTTGTCCATTTTAAGTCCCTTGTAGGGAACAAATCCAAAGAAGAAGGCTACATAGCTGAAGGTTACATAGTGGAAGAAGCTCTTACTCTTTATTCTGGTTATTTTGAGGAAATTGAGTCAAGGTTAAATCGACCAAAACATGTAAATGATGAACCAAGACAAAATGAGGCTTCTGAAAAGTCAAGTATGTTCCCTCAACATGATAAGCATGTTGGAGACTTCATAAAAGAATCATTGACTCATTTGGAGAAAAAACAAGCTCATCGATATGTGTTACTTAATTGTGCGGCCATGAATCCATTTATTGAGTAACAAATATACATTGATTCGATTTGTGCAATATGTTTTTAGAAATTTAATTAAAATTGCTAATTATACTGCCTTATAGTGAATTTAGAGATTACATCAAAAGAAGTACAAGAGGCCAAAGAGTTTCAGCAATAGAGGAAGAGAGAAGAGTTAATTAAAAAAGTTCACTGATTGGTTTCCTAAGAGAGTGAGTGAATGATATTAGAATTTTTTTAATATAACTTTCTTATATCAATTTATAATTTTTGATATAAGTGTTTTATATTCTTAGATTACGAATCCGGATATAGCAGATACCATCTCTGATAATATGAAGTTCTTAGCACAAGGTCCAGCCCGAGATACAAGAAGATTCAGCACTTATAACATTAATGGATTCAAATTCCGAACTTTGTCTAGAGAACAAGGACTAAACACTCAAAATAGTGGAGTTTTTCTTGTCTCTAACACTTCTTGTGTCGCATCTAGTGCAGATAGACATGCAACACTAGCAGACCTGCCATATTACGGAAAGTTGAAAGATATTATTGATCTTAATTATTTTGGCTAATTTAGGGTTGTTATTTTTAAATGCCAGTGGGATGACACTACTCGGAACAGAGGGTTCAAAATAGATGCTTAGAAGTTTAATTGTTCCAACTTTTCCAAATTGAGTGTAGTTGTACATCTAAAACCAAGAGATTTGTTTGACAGGGGAGAGGTTGATGAAGGGGAAAAATATGAAAATGAGCCATACCAACAAAAATTTGAATAATTTTTTTGACGTTGATTACGAGAACGTCCAAATTACAATAGAGGAGCATATGACTGAATAGATATATCATTATTTTTTAGTTGCCTTTGGCACTTATCTTTTCTCGCTTGATTAGTGGTTTTTTTCAAAGAATTCTTATTTTTTGGCTAAGAAAGTTATCTTTATTCTTTATATAATTCTTACTAGGATGAATAAAATATAGCGCTCCATGCGCTTCAACTATAATCCTTTGTCTCAAATCATCAACATTTGGAACACACAATTTACTCTGGTATATCAACACACCATCTCCCCCTTAGGAGAGCACATCTTTCTTTTGTTCTTTAACTGACTTTTTCAGTTTGACCAAACTAGGAACCATTTTTTATTTCTCCTTCAATTTCGAAACTAGAGAAGATTCAGAACTACTTTAAACCCAAACATTTCCTTCAGCAGAATCAAGAAACCTAATGCCCAATCTAGCCAAATGATGAACCTCTCGAGCCAAATCTTTCGTATCTTTTTCCACTTAAGCAACACTGCCCATAAACAACCTACTAAAGGCATCTGCCACTATATTGGCCTTGGCCGGATGATAAAACACAATAATATCATAATCTTTCAACAACTCCAACCATTTTCTCTAACGAAGATTCAACTCTCTCTAAGTAAGCACATACTGCAAGCTTTTGTGGTCCGTGAATACATCAACATGAACACCATATTGATATTGTCTCCATATTTTCAAAGAAAAAAATACAACAGCTAATTCAAGAATATGGGTTGGGTAATTCTTTTAATAAGGCTTCAACTGTCTGGAGGCCTACGCTATGACTTTACATCTCTACATTAACAAATAACCCAAACCAACTCTAGAGGCATCTTAATACACCACAAAACCATCCATACCATCGGGTAGCGCTTGGACTTGGACTGAAGTGAGTCGAGTCTTCAACTCCTAAAAACTCTTCTCGTAGAAATCTATCCACCACAACTTAAATTTTTTTGGGCCAGACTAGACATAGGGGACGCAATAGATGAGAAACCTTCAACAAAATGGCGGTAATAGCCAGCTAGACCCAAGAAACTCCTAATGTCTGACGGAGAGATTTATCTAGGATAATTTCATACATCTTTTGTCTTTTAGGGATCAACTTTAATTCCATCGGCGGAAATAATATGACCAAGAAAGGCTACTGCTCTTATCCAAAACTGACAGTTGCTAAATTTGGTGAATAATTGGTGATCTCTAAGAGTTTGCAGAACAATCCTAAGGTGGTCTACATGGTCATCCTCACTACGGGAGTATACAAGGATATCATCTATGAACTCTATGACAAACATATCTAGATAATGTTTCAACACTCGATTCATGAGGTCCATGAAAGCTGCTAGAGCATTGGTTAACCCAAAATACATGACTAGAAAATCAAAGTGACTTTAATAGGTTCTGAAGGCCGTGTTTGGAATATCACATTCCCTTACTTTAAGCTAATGATAGCCAGATCTAATGTCTATCTTTGAAAAATAACTGGCACCTTGTAATTAATCAAATAAAACATCATTTCTAGGAAGGGTGTATTTGTTATTAGTTGTAACCTGGTTTAGCTGATGATATTCAATGCACATACATAGAGAACCATATTTCTTTCGTACGAATAGGACAGGAGCGCCCCATGGAGAAATACTAGGCCTTATGAAACCTTTATCAAGAAGATCTTTGAGTTGCTTTTTCATATCCTTATCTTTGTTATAGCCATAAAATATGGAGGAATAGAAATAGGTTGACTATCTAGGAGAAGGTCAATACCGAATTCGATCTCTCTATCAGGACATACCCCTAGGAGATCTTGTGGAAATACATCGGGAAACTCATTTACTACATCGAATGACAGAATTGGTGGAGTCTCCAACTTAGTGTCTTTAACTTGTACAAAGTGGTAAATTCAACCTTTGGATATCAACCTTCTAGTGTAATACCCCGGGAAATTTTTCGTTGAAATTTTCTGCGTAAACGTGTTGGGTTCTATCTTCTAGAATGAATTATAAATTTTTCGTGCGGAATGTCTTATATTATGACCTACCATTGCGTAGAGTATAGAATAATATTTTCAACAATATGTGGATCATCCCAAATAGACACCCGAGCGACTAGTTATGAACATTTCGATCGAATCGTGAATAGTAGTGAACAGTAAAACGTGCAGGAAATAGTAATGAGGCCTAGCGTATTTTTTCTCCAACTTCAAACGATCATAACTCCTCGTACACAATAATCTAGTTGAGATACTATATATTAGTGGAAAGATATGAGAGTCCTCTTTCTAATGAAATTGGTTTCATCCAATTTGGATATCGGAGTAAAACGTTATGGTTGATCTACTTCAGATTATGGTTGATCCACCAAAGGACAGATTCAAGAATTATTTGATTTTTAGGGGCGTTTTGGTCATTCCCCCTCACCCAAAATCCATCCAAATCCTATATTAAAGCCTATTAGAAGCATTATATGTTATATTTCATCAAATTCCCTCAAAAAGAAAACTCTAAGCTCCTACATCCAACTTCAAGAACCTCCAAAGTTCACCATTAATTCTATAAATTTATTCAAGATTCCAAGTTCCTAGTTCAAGAACTCCAAGAAACATCATTCAAAGGCACGATTAACATCTCAAAAATGAGTATCAATCTAAATTTCATCATTCAAGGTATGTGGGGTTTTTCAACAAGAACTCTCTTTCGTTCTTGTGCCCAAAAGTAATTGTCTTTACAAAGACATAATTTTTATTTTATTTTTACGAATTTGAATCATGAACCTATATCTTATGATGATTTTTATACAACTGCATACACCCCCATATACTCGGTCCTTTTCCATGGTACTAACCCACATGTTCAAATGTGGGCTGCATTTTCTCGGAATGTAGGTTCAGGTGCTTAGTTCTAGGTTCGACAGTGATTCTTCACGCACGCTGTTCTACGTCCTCATTTATGGTGAGTCCTTATGTTCCAAGGATGTGATGTCTGATATTGGTTTCACAGAATTATTTACATTAATAACTGAGTATGATTTAGTTAGGGCATGTCTCAATGGCTCGCTGGTTTTATTGATTTTCTTAGAGGCTTGTCAGACTAGTATAGATGTTGGGAGTTAACTAATAAGTTGTATTTTGTTATCTTTCTAACATTCTTTTATTGTTGGATGATGATTACTCCGTTGATATTTGGGGGTTATTTATGGAAACCTCGTTGATTTGTGTTGAACTGAATGAAAATGGCTCAAGGGGTTAGCTTGGGGCTACTCATAGCCTCAAGCACCGTGTGACGCTCCGGAACCCATTTTCTAGGGTGTTACAAACTTGGTATTAGAGCCTAAGGTTTTAAGGTGTCCTAGGGAGTCTGACAAGCCGTGTTAAGTAGAGTCTTGATCATTGGTATGTAGCGCGCCACATCTATGAGCAAGAGGCTACAAGACGTTTTACAAAAAAGTGTGATTCTTTCTTTTAGAAGTCTATCGTGCTTAAAGTATCTCTCTCTGCTATTGATTCATGCTCTCCTCTTTCAGAAATATACCTCCACGTCAGGCGAGAAGAAATAATAATGGTCAGCAACCTCAACCCGCTGACCCATTGAATGAAGTCATGTCTTATGCTGAATTTTTGGCAGCCTTTCAGGCCATGGCCTAAGATGTTACTTTAAATATTTAGGACAACCTGGCCCTAGATCTACAGTAGTAGGGAGGTGATTCAGCTGCTGCCACGATCCGTGACTTTATGCGGATACATCCACCGTAATCTTATAAGCCCAAGTCTGATAAGGATCCACGGTTGTTTTTAGAGGAGGTGCGAAAGATTACTCAGATGATGCATGTATATGAGGAACATAGTATGGATTTGGCTGCGTATAGGTTGAAAGACCTTGCTTATGACTGGGTTGTTTCTTAGAGGAAAGGTAGAGGTGAGAGAATTGCTCCTACAACTTGGCAAGTGTTCCAGGATGCATTCCTGGATAAGTTTTTCCCTTTGGAGATGAGAGAGGCGAAGGTGCAAGAGTTTATGAACCTGCAACAAGGCTCTATGACTTTTAGGGAGTACTGTCTACAGTTCAATCAGTTGTCCAAGTATGCTCCTGACTTAGTGGCCGATAATCGGGCTAGTATGAGTAAGTTTATGACTTGAGTGTCTAGTTATGTGGTTAAGGAGTGTAGGTATGCTATGCTGAATAGTGAGATGAATCTTTCTAGAATGATGACTCATGCCTAACAGATTGAGGCAGACAAGATTAAGGAGAGAGATAGAATGAGAGGGAATAAGCGAGATATGTCCAAGAAGCACAGATAGGGTCAGACTAAATCGCAGGGAGTGAGTCACCCTCAGTATCAGGATCGTTCATCCATGTCAGCATTGTCATCTGCTAATGCTCCCATGCCTAAAGGTAGGCAGGAGCAAGGTAGCAGGTCATATGTATCCAGGTCCCAGTACAGTATTGGCAACAAGAGAAATCATCCACTGTGTCCTACGTGTGGTAGGGCTCATTTGGATGAGTGTTGGGGTGAGAAGAGAGGTTGTTTCTGATGTCGTGACATGGGTCACAGAGTTAGAGATTGTCCATAGGATGAACAAAGGCGTTGTTACTATCGCCCTCAGACCTAGAATCATACTGTTAGTGCTCCAGTTCCAGCGACTCGCCCAGCCCCAGCTCAGGGCGCCTCTTCTAGCAATGCTGGCAGGCAGTGCCAGAATAGATTCTATGTTTTACCGTCCTGCTAAGAACAGGAGGACTCTCCCGATGTTGTTATTGGTATGCTTCATATATTTCAGTTTGATGTGTATGCTTTGTTGGATCCTGGATCCAGTTTCTCATATGTTACACCTTTTATTATTGTGAAATGAGTCCTGAGATTATTCTTGAGCCTATCCTAGTTTCTACCCTAGTGGGTAATTTGATTGTTGCCCAGAAAGTGTATAAAAAGTGTCCTGTTACCATTCTTCATAGAGTCTTGTTGGCTGATCTAATTGAGTTAGACATGGTAGATTTTGATGTGATTCTTGGTATGGACTAGTTGTATTCTTCTTATGCCTCTACTAATTGTCAGACCTGAGTGGTTAAGTTTTAATTTTTAGGTGCATCCGTGTTTGAGTGATCTGGGAATTCTGTGTCACCCAAGAGTCATTTTATCTCTTACCTCAAATCTAGAAAGCTTATTTCCAAGAGGTGTATTTACCATTTGGTTAGAGTCAAAGACACTAAGTATGAGACTCCAACTCTCTAATCTGTTAACATCGTCAATGAGTTTTCTGATGTCTTTTTGGATGATCTCCTAGGGATACCTCCTGATAGAGAGATAGAGTTCGAGATTGATCATCTTCCTGATACTCAGCCCATTTCTATTTCTCCTTACCTTATGGCCCCTGAAAAACTTAAGGAGTTGAAAGAGCAAGTCAAAGATCTACTAGATAATGGTTTCATAAGGCCTAGTGTTTCTCCTTGGGGTGCTCCTGTGTTGTTTGTGAGAAAGAAAGATGGCTCTTTGCGTATGTGCATTGATTACCACCAACTGAATAAAGTCACCATAAAAAATAAGTACCCCCTTCTGATAATAGATGATTTGTTTGACCAATTGCAGAGTGCAAGTTATTTCTCAAAGATAGACCTTCGTTCCGTCTATTATCAACTCAAAGTTAGGGAGTGTGACATCCTAAAAACCGCTTTCCAAACTCGTTATGGCCATTTTGAGTTTCTTGTTATGTCTTCCGGGTTAACTAATGCCCGAACAACTTTTATAGACCTCATGAATCGAGTGTTCAGACCATATCTGGATATGTTTGTCATAGTGTTCATCGATGATATACTGGTGTACTCCTGTAGTGAGGATGAACATTCTGATCATCTCTGAACTATCTTGCAAATCCTTAAAGATCACAAGTTGTTTGCCAAGTTCAGTAAGTGTGAGTTTTTGCTAAGGTCATTTGCTTTTCTGGGTCATATCATTTCTTCCGAGGGTATTAGAGTTGATCCCCAAAAGACCGAAGCTGTTAGAAATTGGTATAGACCTATTCTCCGACGGATATCCAAAGTTTCTTGGGTTTAGCTTGCTATTACCGCCGTGTTGTTGAGGGATTCTCCTCTATAGTGTCTCCTATGACTTGGTTGACCCAAAAGAAAGTGAAGTTCTTATGGTCCAAATCTTGTGAGAAGAGTTTTCAGGAGTTGAAGACTCTACTCACTTCAGCCTCTATTTTGACTTTGCCTGATAATGTTGATGGTTTTGTGGTGTACTATGATGCTTCGAGAGTTGGGTTGGGTTGTGTATTAATGCAGAAGGGTAAGGTGATAGCTTATGCTTCTAGACAGTTGAAACCCCATGAGAAAAATTAGCCCACCCATGACCTGGAGTTGGATGCTGTTGTGTTTGCTTTAAAAATCTGGAGACACTATTTTTATGGTGTCCATGTTGATGTTTTCACTTATCATAAGAGTCTGCAGTATGTGTTTACCCAGAGAGAATTGAATCTTAGGTAGAGATGATGGTTAGAATTGATAAAGGACTATGATATAAGTGTGTTGTACCATCCGGGCAAGGCCAATATTGTGGCGGATTCCCTAAGTAGAGTGTCCATGGGTAGTGTTTCGCATGTGGTAGAAGGTAAGAAAGAGTTGGCTCATGATGTACATCATTTGGCTAGATTGGGGGTTAGGTTATTTAACTCTGCTGAAGGTAGTATAGGAGTTCAGAGTAGTTCCAAATCCTCCTTGGTTTTGGAAGTGAAGGAAAAGCAGTACTTAGATGCTAGTTTGGTTAGACTGAAGGAGTCAGTCAAGGACCAAAAAGTAGAGGTTTTCTCCCAAGGGGAAGATGGTGTGTTGAGATTGCAAGGTAGATTGTGTGACCCCAATGTTGATGATCTGAGATAGAGGATTATGGCTGAAGTGCACGGGGAGCGATATTTTATTCATCCTGGTGCCACCAAGATGTACCGAGACTTGCAGGAAATCTATTGGTGGAGTGGCATGAAGAAAGCTATATCAGCGTTTGTAGCTAACTGTGCAACATGCCAACAGGTTAAGGTTGAACACCAAAGACCTGGTGGTATGATGCAAGAGTTTAGTATTCCCACTTGGAAGTGGGAAGAGATAAATATGGACTTTATGATTAGTTTACCTCCTTCCCGACGCCATCATGATTCCATTTAGGTTGTGGTTGATAGGTTGACTAAGTCTGCTCATTTCTTGCCTGTTTATACTTCATATACTGCTGAGGATTACGCTAGATTGTATATCCGAGAGCTAGTCAGACTGCATGGAGTTCCCTTGTCTATTATTTCGGATAGGGGTACTCAGTTCACTTCGCAATTTTGAAAAGCTTTTCAGAAGGGTTTTGGTACCCAAGTGCTTTTGAGTTCTACTTTTCATCCACAGACCGATGATCAGGCTGAGCGGACCATCCAGACCTTAGAGGATATGTTAAGAGCTATTGCACTTGACTTTAAGGGAAGTTGGGATGATCACTTACTGTTGATAGAGTTTGCTTACAAAAACAGTTTCCACTCTATTATTGGCATGGCTCCGTTTGAAGCCTTATATAGGAGGAAGTATAGATCACCCATAGGTTGGTTCAAGGTGGGTTAGGAAGCTGTGAGTGGTCCTGATTCGGCATTTGAGGCTATGGAAAAAGTTAAGTTGATTAGGGAAAGGTTGAAAACTGCGCAGAGTCGTCAGAAGTCATATATGGATGTTAGAAGAAAAGTCCTTGAGTTTGAAGTTGGTGACCTAGTGTATCTGAAAATTTCACCCATGAGTGGGGTGAAGAGATTCGGAAAGAAGGGGAATCTTAGTCCCCGTTATGTTGGTCCTTACAAAATTCTTAGCCTTGTTGGTAAGGTAGCTTATGAGGTCAAGTTGCCTTCCGAGTTGTCCTCTGTTCATCCAATATTCCATGTCTCCATGCCTAGAAAGCATATTAGCGATTCTGTGGTAGTGGATTCCTTTGTGAGTGCTGACATTCAAGAAAATCTTACTTTTGATGAGATTCATCATTTCAGTGTCCAAAGACTTAGGAACAAAGAAGTTGCCTTGGTCAAGGTGTTGTGGAGAAACCAATCTGTTGAGGGTGCAACTTGGGAAACTGAGGAGGATATGCGATCCAAGTACCCACACCTATTTTCTGTGAACTCCGATCAATCCAAAGGTACCGTTCTTTCCTAAATCATGCACTTTTGATAAAAGTTGCAGCAGTTCGGGTGTCATTTATTATGTGTTCAGCTGTACTTTCTTGAATTTATGCATTCTATGTTGCATTCGGAGTGAGAAAAGATGTGGTGATGAGTCTAACAAATGGTTTCATCTGTATTCTCTATTCCCTATCTAATCTTGGCATGTCTAGCATCATTCGAGGATGAACGTTTCCAGGGGGGATGATGTAATACCCCGAGAAATGTTTCGTTGAAATTTTGTGTGTAAACATGTTGGGTTCTGTCTTATAGAATGAATTATAAATTTTTTGTAAGGAATTTCTTATATTATGACCCACCATTGCATAGAGTATCAAATAATCTTTCCAGCGATATGTGGATCATCCAAAACGGACACCCGAGCGACGATTTATGAACATTCCAATCGAACCATGAATAGTAGTGAACAGTAAAACGTGTAGGAAAAAGTACTGAGGCCTGGAGTATTGTTTCTCCAACTTCAAACGAAAATAACTCCTCGTACACAATCATCTGGGTGAGATACTATATATCAACAGAAAGATATGAGAGTCCTCTTTCTAATGAAATTGGTTTCATCCAATTTGGATATCGGAGTAAAACGTTATGGTTGATCGACTTCAGATATCAAAACTATCCACCAAACGACAGATTCGAGAATTATTTGATTTGTAGGGGTGTTTTGGTCATTCCCCCTCACCCAAAATCCGTCCAAAACCTATATTAAAGCCTATTAGAAGCATTATATGTTATATTTCATCAAATTCCCTCAAAAAGAAAACCCTAAGCTCCTATATCCAACTTCAAGAACCTCCAAAGTTCACTATTAATTCTGCAAATTTATTCAAGATTCCAAGTTCCTAGTTCAAGAACTCCAAGAACCATCATTCAAAGGCACGATTAACATCTCAAAAACGAGTATCGATCTAAAGTTCATCATTCAAGGTATGTGGGGGTTTTCAGCAAGAACTCTCTTTCATTCTTGTACCAAAAAGTAATTTTGTTTACAAAGGCATGATTTTTATTTGATTTTTACGAATTTGAAGCATGAACCAATATCTTATGATGATTATTATGAAATCTTGATGTTTATAATTTTGAAAGATAAATTTACATGTGTGGAGATATAAAGCATGAATCTTGAATGATATTTATCATGATTTTGATATTTGGGTCGTGAATCCCCATTGGAAATTGTGTTTTTTTAGAAAGTGTGTGTTATAAGCACGTTGATGTTGAATATTTCAGATATTTTGAATTATTTGACCTTTTGGTCTTAATGGAGTTGTTTTGAACTACAGTATGCAAGAAATCCATAACGTGGTTGATTTTGATAGATGGGAAGCATGATGGCTCCCGATGTATATTTATATATCATTAAAATTGTTTTGTTGTGGATTGTTTTTTAAATGATCTGAGCTATGTTCGGGAGAAATATTTAGCACCGAGTGGGAGGTATAAAGAGACTTTACTTCCCTAAAACTACGTGCCCCCGTAGGAGTGAGCCTGAGAATGATTTATATAGTGATCACTAGTTCGTGTGGATTTGATATCGACAGTCCTAATCCGATGGAAAGGATAGGACGGCTCTTCCCAACGTGGGTTGTACGTTGGACTCCATGTAGCTCACATGGTTTATGTCAGTTATAGGATCTCCCAGTGTGTGTGTGTTTCCTTGTGTCTATGGTGAATGGTGAAGTTATTTGAAAGTGGAACTGTGGAAGTTATTCTTCGAAACATTTAAATGATATTTACATTATGAGAATTGATATTCTTGATGAACTGAAAGTGATTGACAAATTATATGATGACTCAAATGTGTTATTGTACTTATTTCATCCTCTCATGATTATGATGATTTTTTTCGGGCTATGGGAGGCTTTCATACATCCTGCATATTTCTTATAAATATTTATGATGATGATGTTTATACAACTGCATACACCCCCATATACTCAGTCCCTTTCCATGGTACTGACCCACATCTTTGGATGTGGGTTGTATTTTCTCGGAATGTAGGTTCAGGTGCTCAGTTCCAGGTTCGACAGTGATTCTTCGGGCACGCTGTTCTATATCCTCTGTTGTGGTGAGTCCTCATGTTCTTAGGATGTGATGTCTGATGTTGGTTTCACGGAATTTCTTACATTGATAACTGAGTATGAGTCAGTTGAGGCATGTATCAATGGCTCCCTGGTTTTATTGGTTTTCTTAGAGGCTTGTCAGACTAGTATAGATGTTGGGAGTTGACTAATAAGTCGTATTTTGTTATCTTTCTAAAATTCTTTTATTCTTGGCTGATGATTACTCTATTAATATTTGAGGGTTATTTATGGAAACCCCGTTGATTTGTGTTGAACTAAATAAAAATGGCTCAAAGGGTTAGCTTCAAGCACCGTGTGACGCTCCAGGACGCATTTTTCAGGGCGTTACATATAGTCTTAAGATAAGATATGAAATGACTATTGGGAAATACTGATCTACCTGACCACTCAAAGACTAGCTCATCTGGGAACTGAAACTTAACAACACGGGTGCGACAGTCTACAGTTGCATAACATGAATGGATCTAATCCATACAAAGAATAAGATCAAAATCAACCATATCCAACTCTATCAAGTCTGCTACCATGAATCTATGAAGAACTGTGATAGGACACTTTTTATATACTCTCTTAGCAATACTTGACTCATCTACTGGAGTAGAAACTAGGAAAGGATCAGGAATATTTTTAGAATTTATCTCAAAATTCACAGCAACTAACGGGGTCACATAAGAGAAACTTGACCCAGGGTCTAACAACACATAAACATCAAGATCAAAGACACTAAGCATACAATTAACAACATCTGGCGAATCATCCTGCTCTTGATGGGATGGCAAGGCATAAAATCTATTCTGGTACTGACCGCCAATAGTACAGGATAATGTGCCTGAGGAGGAGCTGGGCGACCTAAAGGAGCTGGTCCACTGTTAGCCTGAGTCTAAGAATGAATATTTTTGTTTCCCTGTCTAGCATGCGAGCAATCTCTAATAATGTGACCCAACTTACTACACCTAAAGCAACCATTCTGACCTGCTAAACACTTACCCGGATGATTCTTACCTCACTTAGCACACTGAGGATGATTAGGCCTACCGCCCATACTACTCTGAGATTTGGACATAGAACACTTACCCTACTGTTCCTGCTTGTTTTAGGGTGTGGGAGCACTAGCTGAAGAAGTTACGGGCATAGATGTTCGGTTCTGAAACTACGAATGATTTCCTTCTCCAAACCTATTCTGACCATAGCAAACTGCTCTATTTTGGCCTTCTTATTTACTCTCTCTCATTCCTTTACTTTCTCTAGCTCAATCTTCTGTGTATGGATCATCAACCTAGAAAGGTCCATGTCTCTATTGAGCATAATAGTCCTACACTTTTTAACTACCAACCCATACTCATCGGTCACAAACTTACTCATACTTGACCTAGGGTCAGCCATCTTATTAGGGGCATACTTAGACGACTGGTTGAACTTGAGGAAATACTCGTTCACTATCATGGAGCCCTACCTCAGGTTCTTAAAATCTTCTATCTTAGCATTCCTCATCTCAAGATGGAAGAACTTTTCTAAGAACACATCCTAAAATATCTGCCAAGTCATAGGAGCTACACTCTCCCCCTATTTTTCTTCCACATCACTACCCAATCATAAGAAACATCGCTCAACCTATAGGATGCCAGTTCTACACTTTTTTCCTCAGAACCATGCATAATTTGGGTTATCTTCCTCACGTCACCAAGATAAAGCTGTAGGTCCTCACCTTCCTATGACCCAAAGAATCCTGGAAGGTTCATTCTCATAAAATCTCTGATTTTGGTTGGGGTTAAATCCCCAACTTGGTGAGTTGGGACTGTAGCATGACAGTTATCATAAATGCTAGCTGTCACAGCTTGGGCTAGTGCTTGAAAAGATGCACAAAACTTTGCATGTGACACGTTCTCATTCAAAGGGTCTTCAGGCAGAGGTGGTTAGTTATCATTTCTATGGGCATTAGCTCTGCGAGGACGCTTATTCTATCATAAAAGAGCATGATTTAATAGAAGATAAAGACAGTTGTAAGCATGATGGATTATGAAAGAAAGAAATGGTTTTCCTAAAATGTTCCACAGCCTCTTGCTTATAGATGTGGCGCACTTCGTACCGATGGTTAAGACTCTACGTAATGTGGATTTTCTGACTCCCTAGGACTCTCAAAACCTGGCTCTAATACCAAGTTTGTAACTCCCTGAAATCTCATCCCGAGATGTCACACGGTGCTCAAGGCTATAAATAGCCTAAGCTAATTCTTTGAGCCTTCTATTGAGTATCGAACTTATATCAAGGTAGTCAAATCAAATAATAGTACAATATATTATCAAATCTAAACTGAAACCAACAAAAAATACTAACTAGATAATAAATACTGAAAAGTATAGACAAAACAATTGATAGTCCAACAAGCCTCTACTACTAAGGAACTAGAGAGTCATTGGGACAGACCTCTAACTGACTCAGACTAAACTGAAAATGATAAATCAATTGCTATAAAGACTGGAAATCTGGAAAAAGTAGTTCCTAAAAACATGAGGACTTACCAACTATAGGGATGTAGATGTGATGCTCGAAAATCAATATCGCTACTAAGACTGAGCACCTGAACTTACATTATGAGACAATGTAGCACATAGACGTGTATGTGGATCAGTACATTGAGGATGTACAGAGTATATGGGGGTGCATGCAGTGAGTAAACAACATCATCATGGTTTATAAAATAAGAAAAATGCATGCTAAATGTAAATGACTCACATAGGCTTGAGTAACCTGAAATTTGAATATCACAAATCATACAGAGTAAAATACATAATGTAAAACCTGTGAGTCATAACACTTAGTTCTAAAATTTATAATTTTGTTCTATTCTCAAGTCAAATAGGCTAAGTGAAAAAGAGCTCGCCTTTGTGTCTGAAAACTAAAAACTGTAACAAATCTCAAGAAAAGCAATATCTGAAGAAGTTTGTGAGCCTTCACACTTTGTTTCTAAAAATCTTTAGTAAGATACTTTTCAAAGCTTTTCTTTACTATTAGGGAAAAATACTCAAAAAAACTATTTATTTACTCTTACTAATAGGGAGGTTCTCTTAACCGACATAAACCATGTGAGCTATCATGGAGTCCAATGTCTTGTCCTCCTAAGGAAGAAATCTCACATTGGGGAGAGTTGTCATACTCTTGCCAGGGAGTGTAACATGCCCATGTGATCGATCACAAGCTAAATTTGTCATCCATATCTAAAGGGAATATTTGACTCTGTTCCTACGTTGGCTACGTAGTTTGTAGGATGTGCTAAACCCACACTTCCCACTCAGTGCTAAATACTACTCCCTTATTATATATATGTTCACTTTGTTGGAAATCCACTTTTAAAAGCTAGCATAAGGGTTTATCTAAAACCAATTATCCATTTATCTAATATAAACTGCACTCAAATCTATAATCTATTTCTATAAACTATAGTAAATTCTGAAAAGTGGATTCCATAGCTAAACTGAGGTTCTGAAGATCAAATACTATTTGTATAACTGAAAATATGCTAATCTCAGGGTTCTTAAAAGCACAAGTTCTTGAAAATGTCAGTACTTAATTATGCTTCTTGAGAATCATCAACAATGCCAAGATAGTAAAATTAAGTATCTTAATACCATGCTCAATTCAATTGAAAATCTATAAACAATGTCTCAAATAATGATCATGGTATTCAATAATCATAAAGAGCATTCTTTAACTCAAAACAACCATGAAATTTCATAATTCAATTACATCATACTCAAAATCATCAATAAGATACTTTAGGCATAAACTCAAATTTCAAATCATAAGAAACTTGCTTAAAAATATAATTTTGGGCACAATGACGAAAGAATTGTCCTTGTTCGTAACCCCACATACCTTGGATGATGAACTTAATTGAACAACTTGGTTTTGAGACTCTATTTTTACTCTTAAATGAAGATTTTTCGAATTCTTGTGTTGGGAATCTTGAATCTTGAACCAATTTGGGAAAAGGATGGTGGAATTCTTGAGATTCTTAAAGATGGTTATTGAACTTAGGATTTTTAATTGGGAGAAAATTGACGAAATCTTGCCTAAAGTTCTTGTAATAGGCTTTGATTTTGTGTTAATACGGAATAAGGGCGGGGAAATTGACTTAATTTCCCCTTTGGACGCGGATCTTTAATGATTGAGATAAAATATGCCCAGTGACGCACAGGTCGATGCGCCGAGTCAATGGTACCGATGCGATACACGATGCGTCGCTCCAAGTTAGCATCGACTCACTAGAATTTGACGCTGGTAGCCAGGAAAATGTATTAACCAATGCGATGGGCGGTGCGTCGCGCCAAGATCACGTTGGTCCACTATTTTGGGATTCCAAACATGGTCTATACAAGGTCTCAAAAATCAAAAACTTGTTCGGGAATACTTATTGACCTTCCTAATCATGAATTAACTATAATATAGACATCTACAGGACATTAAAGTTGCAAAATGAGATTGCCAACTTTGGACAAAAATAAACTAATTCTGAATTAAGCTAGAAATTTGTGGGGTCTTACAATTATGATCTCAAGTCCTATTGACAAGTTTTGATTAGTGCTTTCAAAAGAAAAGATCAATATTTTGATTTTAAGCTAAGATAGGAATCCACATTATTCATACGCTTTATGATTTAAAATAAAGTGAAGCATAATTGGTTTTAATTACGAATCATTGTGCTATTTTAAGGTGTATTTTCTAAAAATTCTGAGCAATAAGTATGGGATTAGTACTTAGCACCGAGATGGGTATGATTCCAAGGTGTCATACCCCAGAACTATGAGCCACTGTAGGTTTTAAATGCCCATAGTGGGTTAAGATATTGATCACTTAAGTTAAGGTTCTATTCCGATGGCAAGGGTAGAATAACTCTCCCCAACGTATGCAAGACGTTGGACCCAATGTCATTTCACATGGTTTATGTCTGTTAGAAGAAACTCCCTGAGTCCCAAAGTTCCTAAGTCCCAAAGTTCCATGATTTCCAAAGTTCCCAAAGGTTTTATGTTTTAAGAGAAAAGAATGATAGAAAAGCTTTTATAAGACTAAGTGTTATGACTCACTAGATTTACAAGTACGATTTGTTATACATGATTTTATATTTCGATAATTTAGATAATCAAGCTTATGTGAGTCATGTATATCCAGCATGCATTTACTTTCTAACTATGATGTTGTCTTGCTTATGCATTACACCCCCAGATACTCAGTACATCCTGAAAGTGTTGATCCACATATATGTCTATGTGCTACTTTGTCTTATTATGTAGATTCAGGTTCTCAGTATTAGCAGTGTGAGTAGTTCGAGCATCTCTATCTACGCTCCAACAATTAGTGAGTCCTCATGATTTGAGGGCCTACATTTTCAAATTTCTAGATTTTGTAGTAATTGAGTTATCATTTTTAGTTTAGCCTGAGTCAATTGGGGGTCTATCCCAATGGCTCTATAGTTATTTAGTAGTAGAGGCTTTTCTGATTATGAGTTTATTTACAGACTTTCAGCATTTTCTATTAAGATAGTATCTTCAGTTTTTTCAGTTCACTTTTGGTATGATACAACATTATTTCTTGACTAGTTTATCTTAAAGTAAGGTTCCGACCTAGTAACAGGCTCAAAGCGTTAGCTTGGGGCTACTCATAGCCTTGAGCACTGTGTGATGTCACGGGATCAGATTTCGAGGCATTACAATAACAGTAGATAATATGAGTTTACATGTTGACATCAGTCAACTTCTCCATTGGATAAACTTGTATATTGTAATACTGTTTTATAGTCTCTTGTTTTTGATGACTTGTTTTAACTTTCCAGCTAAGTTACATGTTGGTTCAATGGTACAAAGACTTATGAAATGTGTTAGTTATCTAACTTAAATCAACAGTTGACTCTCTAACTAAGTTGGTTCGGTTTTATTTAAGAGATAAAATTTCTATCATTACATATATATTTGCTTAAATGGTTAAGTTTCCCTAATGATTCTAACTGTTTATGTGCATGGTTATATATACGATGTGATTTTGAAGAATTTATTATTATGCAACATATCTAATGATCTGTTTTAATTTAATTATTTAACAAATTAACATGTCTTCATTCAATCCCTTAACCTCTATCCTGAATCAAAATAAACTAGAATGCCCTAACTATGTGGACTCGAAATGTAATTTGGATATTATTCTTACGGTTGAGGGTTTTAAATTTGTGCTAATTTAGAAATGTCCTGTTAAGTCAGATGAACCCACTGATGATGAGATTAAAGTCTATGATAAGTGGGTTAAGAATGATGAGATGAAAAAATGCTACATTCTTGCCTCTATGGCAAATATCTTGCAGCATCAACATAAGTCCATGACTACTGCTTACGATATGATTGAATCTCTCAAAGAGATGTTCGGTGAGCAAAATTGTTATACCCCGTACCTTTTCTAGCCTAAATTCGTCCTATAATGTCAAAGATTTACTTCAAAAAAGAATAAATTTTGATACATATAGAATTTCCAGATTTAGACCTCCCATTATGTGGGAAATTTAATAAGGTTTCCAACGATCTAAGATTTTCCTTAATCTGATAACCGAGTAAGAAGTTATGGTAATTTTAAGTTTAGGTCGTAAAACACTGTGATTTGGGCCCGTAGCGTGTCGCAAAGAAGTGTAAAATCACAATTACCAAATTCCAGTGAGACTCCGCGATTCCACTGTGTCACGTACATGTCCCATCTCACAATTGTCACTTTTTATTGAAGCTCCACGATCATGGCGCATCATGGAGGAGTCCCATTTCACATTTGGCAATTTCCAGTGAGCCTCCGCGATAATGGGACTTCTCAGTAGTGGCCAAAATGGCATTCCAAAGGCTTACCATGATAGCTCCGTGTCATGGTGATTTTCCAAGTGCCAATTGGCATTTTCCAGTAGGCCGCCGCGATGTTGGCGCGTCGCGCCAGAGGCATAAATAGGGAATTGTTTTTAGTCTAATGAAAAATTTAAAAAGGACACTATGGTCTTTTCCAATCCCCAATTAGTGGATAATAGGGAATTTAACCTATTCAAAGCTCATCATATTTGGTTTTCATCTATTTACTCTCAAAAGAAAACACTAAGCTCAAACTTTCTCTCCATGAAATTCAATTTCTCCATTAATTCTCCATAATATTTCAAGTCCAAGGATTCATAGTTCAAGATTAAGGATTCCCAATTGAAGAACTCTAATAAATCATCTCCAAAGACACAATAGGAGTCCATGATTCAAGCTTTTCATCTAAGATCATCGATTAAGGTATGTGAGATTCTTCAACAAGGATAATCCTTTTATCCTTGCATCCAAAACTTATTTTAATTACAAATTTACTTAAGTTTATGTGATTTCACAAGAAATTGAAGTTAGTGTTTATACCCAATATTGTTATTTATAAGATTATGGGATTTCAAGGGTTTAGAAGTTGAATTGCATGTCTCTGTCAATATTTTCATGAGTATTGTAGAAATGTCCAGATTTTAAGTTGATTTATAAATGTTTGCATTACCAAGCATTAATATTGTGATGTTTTAAGGTGAGTTCGATGCATGGGTCATTAAGCCCTAATTAAAGATTGCTATTTCAAGATTGATTGTGCTATGAGCACCCTATAATAAGATTATTCTAAGATTTTAGATAAAGATTAGACCTTTAGGTCCTAAGCTAAGATAAAGAATCCACACTGTTCATGTGACTTAAGATTTAATGAAAAAATGCATAATTGAATTTCTTGTAAACCCTGGTGCTATTTTGAAGTGGATTTCTTAAGATTCTAAGCATAAGAATGGGAATAGTATTTAGCACCGAGATGTGTATATCACCAAGGTTTCATGCCCAATAACTATGTGCCACCGTAGGATTAAGATTATTCCCACTTCTATGTGGATGACTAAGATTTTGATCACTTAGGATAAGGTTATACTCCCTGGCAAGAGTATGACTCCTCTCCCAACGTGAGAATTTTTCCTTGGGAAGATGAGAAGTTGGACTCCATGAATGCTTACATGGTTTATGTCGGTTAGAAGAACCTCCCAAAGTTCCTAAGTCCCTAACAGAAAAGAACAACAAAAATGTTTTTCGAAAACTAAGTGTAAAGGCTCACAAGTTTTACTCATATTATGTTTTAAAGAAAAATAGTAGCTTCAGATTTTAGTTATCAGAATTCAAATTTTATAGTGAGTACTTTCAACACATAGACAGTATGCTTTAAAGAGAGAATCCAAGCACAACTTTCAGAACTAAATGTTATGGCTCAGGAGATTTATAAAGTTTGTTTTGCTTCTTATAGCTACATATTTTAGTATTTCAAATATTCCATCTTATGTGAGACAGCTACATTTAACATGCATTGTTGTTTTATAAATTATAATGATGAGGTAAAATTTTACTTATGCAGTCACCCCATATACTCAATATATCCTCAAAGTACGGATCCACATATACGTCTATGTGCTACATTGTCTAATAATGTAGGTTCGGGTGCTTAGTATCAACAGCATGAATATCTCGAGCATCTCCGTCTACATCTAACACTTGGTGAGTCCTCATAGTTCAGGGACTTATTCAGATTTTGCAATTTATCATTTTATGAGATTTAGCATTCTTTTCGGAAAGTAGGAGTTAGCTGGGGGTTTGTCCCAGTGACTTTCTAGTTATTTAGTATTAGAGGCTTGCCAGACTACTAGATTTAATTTAGATTATTCTGTATTGATGTTTTAGATATTATTCTCAGATATTACAGACAGTTTCCCCATTCGGTATGACTTTTATGTCCATATTTTCTTTATTATGAGATTTAGGCTCAGTAGTATGCAAATAAGATTAGCTTAAGGCTACTCGTAGTCTTGAGCACCGTGTGATATCTCGGGATCAAATTTTGGGGCATTACAAAAATTGTGCTGCAAAGTAGACGGCCATGAAATCTCTGTTGACCACAAAAATGGTTGAAGGAACTTTGGTAAGGGAAGATGTACTTAAAATAATGAGTCTATTGAATGATCTGGAAATTCTTGGTACAGTTATTGATAAGGAATCTTAGGTTGAGATCTTCCTGGACAATTTTCAGTAGTTTCGCTTGAATTATAACATGAATAAGATGGACTTATCTCATGCAAAAGTGTTTAATGAGTTGCAAGCAGCAGAATCTATCATTAAGCAACAAGATCCTTCTACGGAGCTGATGGTTGACAAACCTTTGTCTTTGTCTTCTAAGCCTAAAGTCAAAAAGAAAAAAAAAAGTCACGTAAGGTTTCAGGTACTAATGGTGATGTGGCTAAGCCTAAGGGCAAGTGCTGTCATTGCAAGCAACCTGGTCATTATAAGAAACAATGTCCTGGCTATATAGCTAAGATCCAGAAACAAGGAACATCTTTTTCATATGTCGTTGAAACATTTTTTGCAGCTATTTCTACCCAATTTTGGGCTATAGATTCGGGAGCCACTTATCAAATCTGTACTTTATTGCATTGGTTTCAGAAAAGACGATGCCTAAATAAAAATGAACTGAACGTGTTTCAAGCAAACTGTAAAAAGCATCTTTTATGTCAAGAAGAAGATCATCAAGCTTTCTTTTATGCATATATGATCTAAAAAAGATAGTTTGCCCATCTAATGTAACTTGAATTATTTTTCCCATGTTTTCTTCTTCAAGTCAATCCAATAACACTTGATAGTTCATCACTTCTTTGATTTATTGAATTTTATCTAAGTTGTTGACACTGTCATATGATTTACTTAGCGAGAAGCATCAGTAGTTTCCATTGATTAAATTCCCAAGTAACCTTACCATCCTAACTATGTTGCCTTCCATGTGTCTTCTTTTTGTTTGTATTGCTTGGACTTCTTTGTTTCCTTGGTGATAGATCCCTATCCCTAGCTACTTTTTTAAAGCATATATCCAACTCTTCCTCTTCCCCTTCCCCCTCAGAAAGTTCCTCAACACTATCAAAAACATTAAATCCTGATGCTAAAGCCCCTCGCTCATTCTTCATTGCGATCACACTTTTAGGCACAAATGCTGGAGCTTCTCAACTTAATTTTCTATTCAAAGAGGAGCTGAAACTCTCTCTTCTTCATCAACCAAATCCTTCCAGCTAGAAGAACTTAGCTCCCCTTGTTCTTCCTTAGCAATAAGCAACTCATTTTTGACATTAACTTGAGAGAGTAATGTCATATCTTTCACTATGTAATGCTCGTGTTGGATGTTTTCATTAGAGGACAATGACTGAAAAATATTTTTAGTTGATAAAATTAAATTAGGATCACCACCTCCATTTGCACTCTTTTCCAACTTAGAGAATTACTTTGACTTGGCGAACAACCAATATGACTACCAAGTGTTTTCGTGTGTGTAATAAGGTTTCTATTTGCAGATGCATTCTCTTCACCGTTGGAATTTTCTGCTTACAAGTCAAGAGGTCCACCCTTTCCAAGTATGATTTCTATGTTATGTATGGTCGTGCTTAAGGGCATATCGGTTGAAGTAGATTCTTCTTTTGATCAATTAAAATCCCTTCCCAAACTGTACAAGCTTCTTCCAAAGCATACGGCTTTCTGGATGTAGATAATGATATCTATACATATGGATCTTATATATATCGTAGAATGAAGTACCACATGGGTGGATATAGATATGAATCCAAATCTGCCGAATTACTCATGTTATAATCTTCTACATCTTGGGTCTTCCCGTTCCATCATCTGGCTTATGTTCTTCATGTAGCATTCAGACCGAATGACTCTATGAAATTACGTTGATACTTCCACATATTATGGGTAATGTAGGAGACATCTCTATTTTCCCCCGGGGAATTTTTAGAATTCCCACTGCTTAACTTTCAATTCGCCTCTAACCATCAAATGAAATGTGAATAACCCGTCCTCCTCTCTTTGAAAGAAGGGACGCTTCCGGTTCTATCGGTTCTTGAAACAATTTTGTCTTCTCCATATTACTCTATCTCTAGTGTCAATAATTTTATATGAGGAACTACTAAACTCAATCACTTTCTTCCGTTACTCTTCTATTTTCTGTTGAGGTCTATCCTACAGAGGTACTCAAATCGATCAGTGATCTATTTCTAGATTTCGTCGTAAACCTAATTGATTATTTCCAATTACGTAAATCAATAGTTCAAACCACACTCAAAGGAAGGGCATTTCCCATTTTTATAGGAACTTCTATACCAGAAACAATGGTATCTCTAATTATAGCCCCTATGGGATGTAAAATATATCTCTTCTCACCATCCCTATACTGTATGAGACAAATGTATGCATTTCAATTAGGGTCGTATTCTATGGTTATGATTCTACCATATATGTCTTTTCAGTCCGTCGAAAATCGATTTTATGATATAGAGGCTTATGACCTCCCCCTCTATGCCTTGCAGTAATGATTCCTCTGGCATTACGACCTTTACCACAACGAAGTTGTCCATAGATCAAATTATTTCGTGGATTGGATTTCACTTGAAAGTCTACGGTTCCATTGCGTGTGCTCGAGGCAGAAGTTTTGTATAAATGTATAGCCATGCTATTAAGTATTTTTATTTAAGTTCTTTTCTTTCTAAGAGGTGGAATAGAATAACCCGGTTGAAGCGTAATGATCATACGTTTGTAATGCATTGTATATCCCATAATATGTCCCATTTTTCTACTCTTTTCCAGAAGTCGATGACTATTCATAGCTATTACCTTGACACCAAAGAAGAGTTCAACTCAATGTTTTATTTTTGTCCTAGTTGATCCTGATTCGACATTAGAAGTATATTGATTTTTCCCTAATAACTGAATACTTTTGTTTATAAATACTGGATATTTGATTCCATCCGTAATTCAATTTTCTTCCCTATGAGTTATAGTCTCAATAAGAATACTAGTTCTTACTGTTCATATATTATGACATGAATATACCACATCAAATCATTATGTATTCGTATATTATGATATGAATTTACCACATCAATTCATTATGTATGGATGATGCAATTCTATTGATACAGAGACAATTTCAATCAATTCGTTATGTATTGATGATGTTATTTCATTGGTACAAAGCCAATTCCAATAGACTTATTGGAGGGTTCCCTTGGCGTGCATCCAGTACGAATTGAACCTACAAATTCGTCAATTATGGGTTGGGCTCTTTAACTATTCAGCCATGAATGCTTAGCGGGGATCCTCGTACATGGTGTATAACCAAATTTCAATTGAAATGAAATCTTTAGGATAAATCAATGCAATTTAGGAGGAATCAATGCAATGAAATTTCGGAGGAATCAATAAGAGGACATTAATTCAAATCTTGGATTTTCGAATTAAGAGAGATATTGAGAGCGATCAACAATTCTCACCATTTCTTAAATTCATGGACCCAATTCAATTCAGTGGGATCCCTTATTCACACTTCTTTACACCAAGAATGTTTTCCAAAACTCTTTGACCCCCAAATTTGGAGTATCCTACTTTCACGCAATTCACAGAGTTCAACAAGCAATCGATATTTCACGATCAGGGGTATAATACTCTTTATAGTAGCGGTCCTTATATATCGTATTAATAATCGAAATGTGGTCGAAAGAAAAAATCTCTATTTGATAGGGCTTCTTCCTATACCTATGAATTCCATTGGACCCAGAAATGATACATTAGAAGAATCTGTTGGGTCTTCCAATATCAATAGGTTGATTGTTTCACTCCTGTATCTTCCCAAAGGAAAAAATATCTCTGAGAGTTGCTATAACGGTGAGACGAATACCGCACATTGGTAAGCCATAAAATCGGGATATTTCTGCAACTTTTAGTTCGAGGGCAATCTAATCTTTTTCCTAAAATTTCTAATCGTATTTACTGATGATTAAAGCATTTTTAGGGCATAATATGTCCACTTTTACTAAAATTTATCAAGAACAAAAACTCTAACCTCCCTCCCAATGATCAAGGGTCCATACTCTAAGTTCAAGAATTCAAGAAAAGTATCAGAGTTCCAATTTTCAAATTAAACTACTTAAGGTACGTGGGGTTGTCCTAATCTTATGGGCATGTGTTTTCTACGAAATTTTAACAAAGTTTCAAATTTTATAAGTATATATATACATGTGGTGAGTTAGGGAATTTGTTTTAAAAGCATATATTGTGAACATAATTTGATGAAGGTATCTACTGGTCAGGCGATTTCTTTCCATAACTTTGATGTATGATTTCAAACATATATATCTATATCTATATTTATATCTATACTACCTTAAAAGCACCAACTCAAAAAACTTAAAAGTGAAATTACTAAAATACCCTTTCTAAACACTTAATTACCTTAGTAGCTAAAAAAAAGGCGCGAATGAACCTTCCCAGCCCAGGCTTTCTGAACAGATGTGCTCTTTCAGAAACGCTACTAATTAATCTTGATCATATGGAATCCAAACTGTGGATTTATATTAATTATTCACTAAAAATTTCCTCATTCAACCACTTCACCCTTTCCCTTAAATTATCAAATTTTGCCATTTCTTTTTGGATTATTTTGCTAATTTTTAGAGTTGGTGGTAAAACTCTTACACAAATTGAACAAACATGGAACAATTTTAAGTAACTCTTAAAATCTTTTGTATGATTTGCATAAAAAAATAGGTATGATCATAATTATATATTGTAACCTAACAATGCCGTGCCAAACATTCTCTTCTAACAATCCCCAGGTGGCTTTGAATTTTCTTACTCTAACACATCATCTAATCATTTTATTGAAGATACAGATGTCACATTTTACACTTGCACTTTTGGTTACTTGGTTGGAAAGGTTTCTATCTACAACATAAAATCTTAGAGTTTTACCATATAATTTAATTCTCAAGCAAAACGTGAATCAGTTACAATTTTTTGTTATGTTAGAGTCCCAATTTACAGAAGTATTGCGCCAACCATTGTAGTATATGTATTATAAACTATTCTAAATTTTATCTTTTTTAAGCAATGCATATGTGATTTTTTATACATCTCTACAATGTAATCTTGAGACTCTGTTGGAATTTAATGTCATTGTATGCATCGCTTAATATAGTCTTTTAAGTCATGTGAAAATGTATAAGAATGGTTGTGCCATTTTTAGAAGGCTTTTGTTTGAAGGAAGATAAGACATGATTTATTATCTAGTAAACTTACCGCGCCTAATCCGCACCCCCCTACAAATGATATCAGAGTCTATGCTATTTAAAGTTACAGAAGTAGAATATATTTGGATTTATATTATTTAGATGAATAAAGTACAAAAATTACCAAAATATAAAGAATTAAAGCAAATAATATCTAAAAAAAACGTAAAGAATTAAAAATAAGGATAGAAAGACTACAATATAACATAATTGTCGGAGTTAGTAAAAACTCAATAAATGCACAAAAAGAAGAAATATCAAATTTAGAATCGACAATAGATAGTCTATAATATACATACCAACATGATCTATTAACAATTAAATAAAAAAAGAACAAAGAAGAATTTATAATAGATAAAAAAAAATATGAAAACCATGAAGGATTAAAAATAAAAATAGTATTTTATAATCTAGGAAGAAGGTATAAGAAAATAGGTGAACATTTATATTTAATGTTAGAAAAAAGAAAAATTAAAATTAAAAGATAAATTGACAGCTATAGTAAGAATAGAAAAAGAAAATGAAGAAATAGAAAGAAAAAAGGAAATAGAAAAAATAAAACGACAAACTGCAGAAGAAATACCAAAAATAGAAGAAACTAAAAATAATAGGATTGCTGAATTAGAAAGAGAACTACAAATGCTAAAAGATTTGTATGAAAAAAGAAAGAAAGAAAAAAAAGAAAAAGATAAAGAACAAAAATTATTAAATGAGATAAATCAATTTAAAGAAAAATTAGAAATATGAAATAAAGAAATAAAAACCAGGGAATTATAAATAAATACAATAAATGTTGAAGAAACAGATAATTATGATTTGAAATATAGTGAAACATATACAGAAATTTTAACAAATACAAAAAATTTAGAAATCAATGAAAAACAAGAAGTAATTAATGAAGAAAGCCTAGAAAATAGAAACAAAGAAATAAATACTCTTGATAAAAAAAGAAGATGAAAATATAATACCTAGAACATCAGAAATAAGAAAACCTACATATTATAAGAATAAATTTAAAAGCTATAATCTAAAAGATGAATATGACAAATGGACACCAAAACAAATAGTTAATAAAAATTATAACTTTTTAGACTTAAATTGTGTAATAGATACAGAAAAAAACAATACAATTATGGATAGGATATATGACAAAATAATTATTCGATAATAATATAAATGTAACAGATGCACAAGAATATATAGAAAAAACACTAATAGGAACAGTGAAATTATGGTTTTCAAATTTAGCTGAAAATAGCAAGAATAAAATTTTTACAACAATGGTATAGAAACCTATGTAAAAAATTATAAACATAAAAGACCATATAGGAAAAAAAATCTATAAAAGAATGTACTTGTTATAATTGTGGAAAATTAGGACATTTAGCTAGCGATTGTAAATTACCTAAGAACCCAAAAAATAAACAAAAATTAGAAATAAAAATAGAAAATACAGAATATATGCAGATAGATTATATAGATTACGAATTAGAAAGTGAAGACAGTATATATGAAATTTCAGAGAATGAAACAGATAATGAAATAGATAGTGAATTAGATGAATTAAATGACTGAAGAAGATATAAAAATAATAACAAAGGAAGAATAGTTAAGTGAAGAAGGAACAGATCAAAAAATAATATTTGATAGTCACATATTTGATGAAATAAAAGAAATAAATTAGATTTAAGTGTAGAAAAAATATTTAAAATACCAACAATAAAAAACATATTTAGTAAAAGAAAAGAAGAATACTACATAGTAAGCCAAAAAGAACATGTAATAAACTGTAGATATGCAAAAGGTAAAGCTAGTATACCACTAGTAACAAAATGGTTAATTAATAAAGAAATCAACGATATAAAAATTAGAGACCCAATAAAATACGTACACCTAGGAGGTACAGAGATATTAATAAAAGCATGTTTCAAAGAAGGAATAGATACACCAATAGAATTATACCTAGCAGGCGATAGAATTATAAAACCTATAGAAAAAAGTATAATAACTGCCATAGAAAGAAATTTAATATACCAAAAATTTTAATTTATAATAAGTGCAAATTATTCAGTAGCAATAACAGATAAAAATATAGATAAATCATTAGTACTATATTGAAAAATATCAAGAATAGAACTAACCTCAGGAAGTAAAATATTTACAGTAAGATGTAAAAAGCTATATGTGTTAACAACAAAACATAAAATAACGGGAAAAAATAAAATTAACAAAATACAAATAGAAAGTTCTTTAGAACAATTTGTAAAAACAATTGATAATAATGATTATAGTTATAGAGACATAGATATAGAAGAAAATTTAGAAATAATAAATGATAGAATAAGCACAACAAAAAGAATAACTTATGAAAAAACAGAATCATCAAGTTCATCAAAAAGAACAAGTTATTAAACAAGTTCAACAACTAATTTAAACCAATATTACATAATAGGGACAATAAATGAAAAAAAATATTTAATACTCTTAAATACAGGACAAGAAGAAAAATTATATAGCAAGATATCTAATAAAAAATGAGGAAATAAAATCTGACAATAATATATGTTAGATCTACCAAGAAGCTTAATAAACACTAAAAATAAAGTAGAAAAAAAAAATAACAATTGGAGTTAGAAAAATAAAAATAGAATTCGAAATAAAGGAAGAAATGCAAAAAGCAGACATAATATTAAGAATAAAATGGCTAGAACAAGTAAAATCATATAATATAGAGCATACACAATTAACTATAACATATAATAGAGAGAAATTATTCTTAAGAAAAGTTTTAACGTGATATGAAAATATATGTATTAATGAATATAGTAGTAGAAGAATATTATACGCCTATGATAGATACAGGAGCAGAAGCTAATTTATGTAGATGTAATTGTTTACCAAAAAGTAAATGGAATAAATTAAAGACACCAATAATAGTTAAAGAATTTAATAACGAAGGAAGCTTAATTATCTATAAAGCGAAGAATGTAAAAACACAAATATGAGATAAAATATTAACAATAGAAGAAATCTAGAATTATGAGATAACATCAAAAGATGTACTTTTAGGAATGCCTTTTTCAGATAAATTATACCCACATATAATAACTAGAACGGATTGATGGTTTACAAAACCATGTAAACAGAAAGTAAGAGCAAAAAGAGTTACTAATAAAATAAGAAAGAAAACTGATTGGATAGAGGAAGTCAAAAAATTACACAAAAATTAGAAAATATAAAAAATACTGAAGATATAATAGAATTGGTCGTATTTTCAATAAATAAAAAGAATAACTATATTTTCAATATGTAAGATAGAAATAATTAAAAAAAAATTAGAACAATTGTACAGAGAAGATCCATTAAAAGGATGAAAAAAATATAAAACCACTATAAAAATTGAAATAATAAATAAAAATAGCATAATAACCCAAAAACCATTAACATATAATTTTGACGATTTAAAAGAATTTAAAATGCACATACAAAATTATTAGAAAAACAATACATACAAAAAAAGTAATAGTAAACACAATAGTCCAGCATTTATAGTAAATAAACATAGTGAACAAAAAAGAGAAAAAAGTAGAATGGTTACTGATTATAGAAATTTAAATGCAAAAACTATGACATATAATTACCCAATAAATAAGATATTAAAAATAAGACAAATACAAGGATATAATTACTTTAGTAAATTTTATTGTAAATCAGGATTTTACCATTTAAAGTTAGAAGAAGAATCTAAGGAATTAACCGCACTTACAGTACCACAAGGATTTTATGAATGGAATGTACTACCATTTGGATATCAAAATGCACCAGGTAGATATCAACATTTTATAGATAGTTAGTTTAAACAATTGCCTAATTGTAGAGTATATATAGATGATATGCTATTATATACAAAGACCAAAGAAGAACATTTAAAATTATTATAACAATTTATAGATATAATAGAAAAATCGGGAATAAGTCTAATAAGAAGAAAAATTAGAACACCATTGAAGATACTACTCAGGTACGTTTAATGAAACAGAAATACAATGGGAAATGAATAGAAAAGAATTATGCTCATTATATAAATGTTTATTAGCATTTGAGCCTTATATTGTATATAACAAGTTTATTGTACGAACAGATAATACACAGGTACATTGGGCTAACAAAGAAAATACAAAATTCAGTTACAACAAAAGAGATTCGGAGACTAGTCTTGAATATATTAAATTTCACATTTATAATTGAAGTAATTAGTACTAACAAAAATGTTATTGCAGATTACATATCAAGACAAAGCTAGACAGACTGGTATAATAGAAGAAGATACTCTAGAAAAGATATTCAACACCCTAACTACGCTTTCAATGAAAGTGGACAGTATGGGTAATGAAATAGAAAAGCTAAAGACTAATGAAGTTAAACTGAAGTCTATAGCTACAAATCAGCTAACTCAGCAGTGTGTAGAGTTTTGTCGACCGGAAGACATTAAAGTTCCAGAGCTAAAAGGAGATGTTGGGACACTCCATAAAACCCATAACGTTTATCAATCTACAATCGCAAGTACAAGCAAAGGAGTTATTGGACAAAGATACAACAATATGAACTTAAATAAGACATTTGAAAAACCATTTACACCAAAAATACAAAAAGACCTATTGAACATACCCCCACAAATTATCACATAGCGAGATAGTCTGAACCAAGAAAAAAAAGTTTATAACAATACAGCCCAAAAATACATAAAAAATATCTACCGAGTACAAACTTTTGTAAACCTTAACCCCAGAGCTATAGATATCAAAGAACCCAACACAAACTATATAACCCAAAGATTACAAGGTCACAACAAGATAATTGCACTACCCAAAACTAACCCAAGCCTAATAAAAACTTGTTTCGACTATGGATTATTAAATACCATATATATCCAAGATGGAGAAGAACTATCAGCTATGAAAGAATTACAAAAAACATTCAACACCTATAAAGAGTAACCAAAGGAAATCTATTTTATATAAAGCAGTATACTGCACCAGCAGAGATATTATATGACGAGATAAAACCAGTTATACAAGTTGTAAAAATAGGATTAACCAGAGATATGATTATATTAGAAGATATTGTGTTGCAGCCAGAGATACCCAGAATCGAGATACCTGATTTTTATGCAAACAAACGACTTATTGGACTAGCTACAATTATTCAAGAACTAACAAACAATTATACCAATGGAAACCGAATATGGAGCTATTATTCAAGAGATCATCAGATGATTTATTCAAATTCAAAAAAAACTACGACAAGCAGATATGGAAGATGTTAGACAATGGATAATGACATTACTAAAGCCAGAAAAACAATCTACTGCAAGAGAAATTAAGAGAGGATTTATTTCAAACGGATTATTGACAAAATATTGCAAGATAATCGGACACAGATATTCAGATCATCAATGTTCGAGATGTAATGGAGAAGATAATATTATCCCTGAAGTTCGGCTAGAATAAAATAAAAAATCAAGAAGATAAGCATACCAGCTGAAAAGAAGATAAAAAAGTTGTAGATACGACAAGAAGAAGATATCAGCGGAAACAATAATGGAGATAAAAAACAATCTATTAAATTGTGAAAGCGACATGGAACAAACTTTCACAATTTTCTTTACGTAAATTATTAGAATTGTATAGGTTTTTGACTATTATTAGTCTAGGCTTTAATTAGTTTTTGTCTTTTTAGAAGACATTTGTAAAGTATAGTAAATGAGGTTAGGTAGATGTAGATAATTCTTGAAGACTTTTTGTAAAGTTTTAGAAACGTGTAAAATAAGGAAGGAAAACTTTTGTAAAGCTTAAGATTATAAATAAAAGGCATCGAAGGTAGAAAGAAAAAATAAGCCTTCATGCGTTGAAGCAAAAAACTCTCTCTCGCCTACAACAAATATTTTGCTTATTTATTAAAAAATAGGTATATTTCAATGGAAAAATCTATGGAGGAACAAAACTTAGAATTATCAAAACTACCAGAACAGGTATATTCATTTACTATTATGAATAGCTAAATTCATAAATTCCTAACAATCATGATATCATAAAATAAGTTCATGTTAGTTGCTTTACAGTAAAATTATTCGAAAAATAGCATGTTAAGAAGTTTATAACGAAAGTGGAAAAGGAGAAAAATCCCTAAGAACTATGTCATCCTAAAGGTGAAACCGGTGAGGCAAGAAAGCCGTGATAGAGGAGTAACCAAAGTAGAGGTGCTGTTTAAGGGAAACAAATCCAGATTACCTTGCTAATAGTGACCGAAAAATATGTTCTCTAAGAATAATCTAGTATATAGCAATCTAAAGTAATCATATTTTGTTATGTGCATGATTGAAGGGTATATTCTGAAAATAGCAATTTTATGAAAAATGGATAATTATTTATCTAACGAAATGATAGATAAATTTAAAATACTCATTTTATATGTACTTAAGGATATAGAATTAGTGGATATAAGAAAAATCATATTGGAAAAAATATTTGATAGATATTTTATGACTAGAATTAATTATATACAACACCTACCGAACTACTCTTATAAATACTTACATGCCAAATCCACACACTAACTATGATAAATTATGTATATTTAGAATTTTGGAAAAAAGATATGAGAAACATACAATTAGTAGAAAAACAAATAAAAGCAAATTTAGACAAATACATGGAAACTAAAAATGTAAAATATATAGAATTCGTTAATGAAAATATGCAAGAACTACTTACACTAAAACAAACAACTGAAAAATATTATGAAAAAACGTTTAATCAAGCCTAAATGACAGAAGATATCAAAATACTTATTTTATATATACTTAGAGATATAGAAATTATGGACATAAAGAAAATAATATGGCAAAAAGTACAAGATTATGAAGAGGAAGAATTATTAAACAGTATAGAAAACTTACACATATATTTTGAACAACAATATTATTTAGATTCAGATGGATATTATACAGATTAAAAATGTCAAGATATATTAAGAAAATTAAAGTAAACCAAGAAGACCTACATAAAGAAATTAATTATAGGAAACAAATTAGAGAAATAATGAAAAATCTAATAGAAAAATTAAAATGGATAGATGAAACCTTAAAAAATCTAGAAAAAACGAAGATAAAAGTTTAGATAGTTTAAAAAATCCATTAAAAAGAGAACAAGAAGAAATAGTTAGTAGCATAAATAATCTCAAACAAGCTATTAAATATAGTACAAATAGAATAGATTATTATACATTTACTTTAGAATAAAATGATAAACTACGAATATTTAAAATATTGGAAACAAGAAATAGAAGAAATAAGATTAGCAGAAAACCTTATAAAAACAAATTTAATTGAGTACTTTAAAACAAACGATATAGAATATTTAGAATATCTTAAAAATAATATAAAAGATTTACAAAAACTAAGAGAAAAAACTAAAGAATATTATAGCAAAACATTTAATCAACTACCATTTAATCACCCCCCAAAATATGAATATCAGTAAAATTGAATATATTAATAAAATATATGAAAATAAAAAATACAAGAACGAAGAAAAACAGTTAATGAATATTACTCCAAAGTATTTAACAATTACATAAATTAATGGATACATCTTACGAAAAGAATAAATCATTAAAAGAAATAGAAACCCAACTATATAGTTTATACCGTACTAATGAGGATCCTAAAACACTAGATAATTTAATTACGATAATATCTAATCTAGAATATGAATTAATAAAACATCTTAAGTCAAGAAGATAAAAATGAAAATTATTTCAATCAATAATATTCACAAAATACATAATATAAAAATAAATACATACGTATTTATTATCTAGTAAACTTACCGCGCCTAATTCGCACCCCCCTACAAATGATACTGTTTTGGGTGTTTGTTTTGTGTGTTCTTGATTGTTCTTGTATCATTTTTTCACCATGAATTTAGGGTTTGATACCACACAAACTCAATTATAGCTGGATTCTTTCTCAGAGTTGTTTATTCAAACAAATTTAAAACTTTTTTTGATTGTATAAAATGTGAGCCTAAATAAACTCTAGGTCGGATCACTGTTGTAACTCTTTCTTTTTCAAATTTTTGAGTTTATTTCTTCTTAAAAGGACTATTTTTTGACATTCCTGAACTAACATTCTTGTTCCTTTTATTTAAACAACTTTCTGACATTCATGATTGTCAATTTTCTATTCTATTAATGTTACTTTATCATCATGTTAACATTTGTTTATCGGTGTTATATTACTAATTATGTGACTTAATGCAAAATAGAAAAAATTGAATGCAATATTAAATAAAGGAAAAAAATTAACAATATTCAAATGTAAAATCGTCCAAATTTTTAATAAATATATGATACTTAATAAAGTATCGTATTTGTTGCTAAAGGATATTCAGGAATGAAATATCTAACAGTCTTACCTGAGCGCAAAACTGAAGGAGCCATGCCCTGAATGTACACATTCTTGTTTGCCAAGATCAAGATGATTAGATGTAGCCTGAATCTATATAGATGAACTATCAAAGTTAAATTACATATATGTGTTGTTCTTACTTATTTCAATTTTATGAAGTACAACATATTTTAAGTGTGTCTCACCTTATACCCTTTTTTGGATAATATTCCTAGTGTATGTTCCTTTCATCCGTTTGGTTAATCTGTTGTAGACATTGATATCCCTCATAGAAATGTAAAACAAAGTTGAATCATTTTTTTTAAAAAAAAAAAGAATATACAATGAAAAAGGGAGAAATGATACAATATCTTTGGCTTTCTTGAATTTCTCTATCAATTATGACTTATTTGAGCCTTTATTTCTAATTTCCTCTTCAATCCCTTGTTAATAATATGTAGGATCTACATGATTTCAACTCAACACAAGATAGGATATGTAATGATGCCAACTAATACATCAATATTTAAAATAGTAGAGTAATATTAATTTAATATATTAAAATCAAACAAGACACTTATAAACTTTTTATGAAGGTGAAATCATTTTATTTAGGTATTTTGCAAACAGTTAGTTTCTTGCCTAACTGACCAGCAGCATAGAAATAAAAATTATCTATGTCAATATGTATCTATCTTTTAGCGTGAAAAGGAATATCATTATATGTAAATAATGTGTTTTTAAATATTAAAGTGAAAGACTGCATACCTTCAGTAACACTCTAAATCTTCTGTCCAATTTAGTAGTCATGTGGGGAGCCATTGAATGGGAAGTTGGAATGATCCAGATACATCAGAGTTCGATATTGTAGTTTAGTACATTAATCCTATTTATTTAAGCAAATGCACTAATTAAGAACGTCACATCACTTTCCAAGGTGGAAGTTCTATGAGATTCGGCCAAAGTTCTTTTTGTGATAACAAGCAAACAAAAATGATTTTTATGTAATAAAAAAAATGATTTTTGTTTAATGAACACAACAATAAATGGCCATTCATTATGTAAATCAACACACTGTTATTTATATGTTATAGCGTGGGATAAAGCTTCCTACCTATCAATAGCTCCTAGAAACCATAAAATGTTAATGCTATCCCTCTAATATAACAATACGGAAGATATGAAAAAAACCATATATAATACCTATAAAAAAGTCATGATCTGGAAAGAAATAATCTAAATTAGTAAAAGAAGAGTAAAATTGACTTACTTCTGCAAGCTAACTGCCGAGGACACAGACACTCTTCTGCATGCTTGCTATATCTGGTTGTGGGGTATTTGCAGTGACCCGAACTTCCTGATCAGTAGGGAAAAAAATTGAAATGAGAAAAAGAATAACAAATAGTAGACCAAAACATGTAAGTTGTAACCATGGTGAACTGTATCTTTAAATTTGCGCAATTGTTGAACATTACCTATTCATAGTATCTGTGAGTACCTTTTTCTTAAATGGCAAACAAGAAGGACCTTTGAGTGATCCCTCTCAGATTCAAGAACAACAACAAGAACAAAAAGTATTGTGGTGTTTAACACCAAAGAAAACAGAAGGCTTTGAAATAAGCAAATGTTGATGTTTATTATACTTTATATTATCTACATATGTCCTCTCCTATTATTACTAGGAGAGATGCAATGATTTTGCTAAATATAAATTTCAGCTATTTGGTAAAATATTCATACTCATACATTTAGATGTTAGTTCTCAATTGTTACACTCTAAATTTAGCTTTTCCAACCAATTATTTATTCTTGCCTGCAAGTGGAAGAAATATTCTTGCTGATGGTGAATATTACATTGCTTGAAACTATAGAATTTTTAACCAAGATCTCATCTAATTCACTTCTAATTAGCATGCAAGACGACAACACCGTCAGATTTGAATACAATATTTTGGCCTTTTTTTCATTTTACATTATACTAGTATACGTACCCGCGCGATGCGCAGATAACATCAAAGAAAGAAATCCACCAACACTTTTATCATGTACAATCATTATTAAATTAACTGTTTTATTTCATATTGCATTATTAATTGTGGCTTATTTATACCCCATACAATTTATTGAAATCTCAGAATTTGAACCTCCTAAAATTAATCTACATTCAAATGCCATAGGTATTATGTTTGTCTCGAATGCAATAAATACAAAACTATATCTCAACTGTTTTTTAATCAAGAAAAAATGACTAAAGTGAGAGACATAAATTTTCAAAAAATTATCTTTCTTATATAATTTGATCTAAAACTGTTGCACGTCGAATAAAGAAAACTCATTAATTTATTGACGATTGAAGTTTAATCAAAATAAAAGTCATAGTAGCAATGACTATTATACTAAAAACAACTATGAGAAAAGTAACACACAATAACTAATAAAGAAATTAAAATGAAACAATAAAATTGTAAACAAATATGCAAATTGTATAAACTATATAGATGTAAGATGTAACTTAAGTAGTAATCCAAGTAAACACGGCTTACTATTTCATATAGAATAACATTATCGAATCTCCAAAAATTAAGAAAACCAACCATAGAAGAACAAATAGATGCAAACAAAATGTACCATAAATAAATTTAAAATATGGAAATGGCTGTATTTTAAAGATTTAAAAATGTTCCGACATAATAGTAGTGCTTCATGATTTTAATTATAGATTCAGTCTTATCAATCAAAATTATTTGGCCTATGCTTTCTTCAAGGATCATTCGATCAAGAAGATCTTTAACTCTAACTCAACCGGTTGTTTAGAGTCCCTATACTTTATGTACTTCTCAACTATTGCAATCTTGTTGTTGTAGCTCCACCGTTTTCTGAGTTCCAACCCCAAAACTCAACTTTTTCCAGTCATTCTTGACCTCCTCAACACTATAAAGACATAAAAAATGTGATCCTTTTAAAATGAGCTTGGAATTTGATTTAACACCCATAAGAACATAGAGGGAGGGTTGGAGAAATGCTCAATATTGAAGGTGTTAGTGAAAAAAAACAGTGGCAAAGTAGCATAGATGGTGCTAGCAATATGCGATTCACCAATTTCAGTGTCACCGACTGGTATCTTTCCCACTCTGAAAAAGTCATAGAACGCAACAATTACTTCTTCAGGATGTTCAGCACAATACTGCATATGCTTCATAAACTTAGGAATATACTTAAGAGAGTACTGCAATTAAATGACTTAATAGAAAATTCTACCTTCTGCCCTTACATAATACTAAAGTAAATTTTAATTTTAAATTACCTGAATTCCTTGTTCAAGTTATTTGGAAGAGTTGTTACAACATTTTCATCCCCATATTTTGACCCAAAATAATCTTAACACGCTCCAAAAAGACTATTGCAAACTGTCTTCCAACTGACTCATCAACAACCACATAGTAAGTTGTAAATTGAATGATATCATTAGCATAGGCAAGTCTATTAATCAACAACTGTGCAAAATTGATATAGATGTAATAGTGCAAGAGAGCAAGAACCTATTCACATGAATGAGACTAATCGAAATAACGTTTTCCTCAAAAGAGGAGCAGTTATTTCAATTTTATGGCAAGGCCCATACCAAGGCTTTCAAAGATGAGCTCATCAGTAGATCATTGATTACATAAACAGCTAAGAATCTTGAGCTAGAAAACAAATATAGATACTCAAAATTAGGTGACCTAAGAAATGCAATACTGCGTATTAGAGAACTCCTTCAATTACGACAAAAAAGGATAAGTAGGTAAGTTGTAACCATCTTCAAAACTTTAATGCATAAAGAGAAAAGGGAGTATTGGAGAAGAATCAGTACCTTCCTAAAACAACCTTTGAAATTAAGTAAGCATGATCAATTTTCTGTTGTAATGCCTCCGATTTTCTATCTTCCACTATATGTATTCCTCTTATGAAAAACTAATTTTGATATAAAGAAGATAGTCAAAATTAGAGTTCCAGAGGACAAATGTTTCGATGTGCAGAAAGAAACTTAGCAATAAAAGCATGTCGCCCACATCATAAGCAGGGCTGGCATTACCCAGGTAGTTGTACAAAGCTGTAGCTGCTGCATTGGAATATTGCTTCTAATTCATTTCAAATTCCAAGAACCCAAAAGAAGGATTTCCTAAATAAACAAAGAATATAATAAAAAACATTACTGAATTGCAAAATCCAAAGTAAAATGTACAAAACCACAGGCTTACAATACAACAATTTCAACAAAGAACGATAAAATACTCGCGAAGAAATAAAATTCACAATACCTAAAAATTCTCACTATTTCTTTTTTTGTTTGTTTGTTCAACTCCTTCTTTCGAATGCTTCTGCTATCCACAATTGGGTAGAAAATCTATTACCTATTCGATTTTTGTGGCATAATTAAACAAAACTTATCTGCGTCTTCTTCAACATGTACAATAATAAAGTGTTCAAAGCTTTGAACCGTCCTGATACATAGAATGAGTCAAAGAATATTTCCACATATTTCACCAAATGATTGCAGTTCCACTTGTGAGAAATCAAACAGACAGAGTATGACTTTGAAATCCAATGACACATCCAACCATTCACAATGTAGAAATGATTCTCTGAGAAAAATAATTTAACAGACAAAAAATAACCAACAACATTGATGAATCATAACATCAAAGTCAATATTATAAAGTACAACAACGCATGCCTATAGACAACAATTTCTAACTTAGAAAGTATATAATCCACACAAAGAGAAAAATTCAAACATAAGTACCTGAATAATAGAATAACTGCGACAATTAACGCGATCTTTGTAAAATTCAAACGTCTGGTTAATGCAAAGATAAGTGATTTCCATCGCATTTTTTGAATTGTGATATTGCTGATGAACTCTGACAATTTTTTTAAGAAGACGTCAGTATTTGGGGAATGTTGAAAGAGATTTGTATAATTAAAATATTTTACCCTATATAAGGAGTTATATAAAAGTAGGACAGGTTTTGAATGATTAGATATAATAGGGGAAGTTATGGATAAGATGGAAGAGTAGTTGTGTACTAACACGTATTGTTAAACTGCTGACTATATATTGTGATTTTTTTTTTTTATAAAAAAGAAAGTTAAAAATGTTTTTTTTAAACAAAAAAAAAAAGTAACCCAATATTGAGGGAAATGTGCATCTGCTGAGATGCTATCATGTTATCCAATATTTGAATTTGAGCTTTAAATAAATATGGGATATGCTACTTATGAGAAAGCTGCTATGGCAGTTTTTAAAATTAAAAATATTTTAAAAAGTAGAAGTAATATGTCATAACTAACCTAACTAATTCCTTCTATAGTGTAAAGGGTAGCAATTATAACCAACTAATATACCAAATTCGAGACAAAAAGTTAAAATTTGTAAATTAACTGATAATTTGAAGTTGATATTTTAAAAACAACAAATGAATATAAAATTAAGTAACTGAAAGTTTGAATTCAAAAATTTTAAACCAACTGATTTAACAACTATTTCCTAACTAATTAACTAAACTGACATGTGTTAATATGTAATGCTTCCATGTGGCTTAATGAAGAGGCTTTGTCCTCTCCTTTTAATAATATATAGATTTGAGAATGCCTAATTATATAACAAGTACATGTTGTAATTTTTGTATAATTCTATTATCGAAGTAGATACATTATTATCGTGTTATATTTTACTATTTTCTCAAAATTATTGACTCTTCACTAATCGAAGTCTTAATATTGATCCGTGCTTTGCTAATTAAAACATTGTATTTTCAAATCAGGTGTATGCAAGTAGAGTATTTTTCTACTTACTATTGAGCTAGAAAATATTGTCAAAAGAAGGTCAAAATTAGATTTAGCCTATTTGATAATGTACTTCTATTTTCGAAAAATTTCTATTTGGCTGAGAATAACATTACTGGTCTAATCCAATAGCCTAAAATTTCATTCTTCTATCATCACAATATGAAAAAGTAAATGAAGGTATTCGTCTTATTGGTTTTGTTGATTCTTTAAGGAGGGTTACATTGGAAGATCGGAGATAAGCTCAAAATAAATCCAAGAAAATTAGTCCTATGATCTTTGTCTGGCTTCAAAAGAGCATTTCTTTAGCACCTTGTACGAAAAGGCGATGTCCTAAAGAACATGTTGTGCTAACATTCCCTATTTGATTTTATGTTTCTTAATTGTGATTTAAAAAAAGAACTAAAGAGTTCTCAAACCATTGGGCGAACCCCTTTTCAATTTTTATCTTTATACATACATGTTAAAATAAATTAATTTTCAATAGTTAAAATCATTTAATTTTCAATTGTTTGAATAAATAAAACGTGACAGCCCAAGTGCAGGACCAATCTGCCTGCCTTTACGCCTCAATATTTTGACATCTTACTGTCAAAATAATGAAACCAAGTCCTTTATATAGAAATTATTTTTCCAAGCTATTAATACACCTAGAAGTATATAGATATTACAGTGTCCCTTGTTGTGTTTTGATTCCATTACAAATTTGTACATACATGTAGAAGATAGTACAAGATTTGGCACAAGGCAAAAATAAAAAGATGTGTTTCCATCCTAGCTAACAAGCAAAATCTATGCCCGCTATCCATGTCACTCCCACCAAGACGCAGCAAGGAACCAACATGAGAGGAACTCAATAAGTATTGCTTATTGGTTAAAATAAGCAGAAACTTACACATAGGTGAAACCATATTTGAAATGAGTCAACTCTTATCTTATCATTTATCAATTGAGTTTTAACACGCCTTTGTATACTTGTTAAGTTATGAGTGTGAACCTTCTTATTTGGTTAATTTGATTAATACTAGATCTACACATGGTGTATATAAAATATGAGATATTCAGTGATTGATTATTCTTTCAACGAAATATATGTCAAATCATAAAAAAGAATTTGCTAGCATAAATAAAGTGTCTTGATTAAGATATAAGTGCTATTTGACACCAAAATATCTCTACGTATGATTATAGCAACTCCAAAATTGCATTTACGGAGTATGTATTTTTTTGAACACATAAATGGCCATGTGACCACACAACTCGAGAAATACGTAAATCAATCTTATCTATTGTTGCTGAAATTGTAGGATGACAATTAATGATTCAAAATGGCTTATTTAAATGAAAATATTCATAATAGTTTTAAGAAGTATTATGTGAAGAATAACATTTATATCAATGCATTAGCTGTGATACGCTTCCTTGCATATTTGTACTTATAAAATCTAAACAAATAAAGGAAATGCATCCACTGAAGCTTTGATTGTTCATCTTCTTAATTTTAGACAATGTCCAATCATCTTGACCTCGACAAATATGCCACTATGGCGATCCACATTGATCATATTTGAAAATTTGTCCGGTATCTTTCCATGTACTCATAAAATTTTTATTCTAATAATATTGGTATTAGTTTATTAATGCTCATAATCTACATGGCGTGTTGCACGTGTCGAGAAACTAGTATATATATATATATGTGTGTGGGTGTGTTTTGAACTTGAAGGATGGTTTTGAATATGAATTGGGAATCCTTTAAATCCATGATGATATTTATGTACTTGTATGGTATTGAATTGTACACTACTGAGAGCATGGTTTAAGAACCCTTTTGGAATAATAGACTTATGCTAAACCACCGTTGAAGGCTAATTTTTAAATAAATGATGATTTTATTAAGTTTTAAGGTTTTGATAATCAATATGTATGTGTTGAATGATTTCTATGCAAAAGGATGTGAAATGGTAGGCTATAAATGACTTGCAAGTTGGAGGTACGATGATACCCCATCGAGAAATTTCCCTAGAAAGAAAAAGAAAAGAAGGTTGTGAACATGATGCATGTTTTCTTTTAATAAGCTAAAACTAGACTAATGTGAGGTTGATGGTTACCCGAAGAAAGTACGAGTCAGGAGACTGTATGCTGGAAACTGTGATTTGACAACACGGGATTTTGGTACCCAGCTATGTGATCTTGTGTACCTTGTATTATATCACCCCAATTTGGGATCATGGTTAGGAGTCCTGCTTTGTGATCTTGTGTCCAACCATGACATATTGAATTGACTGGGAAATTTGACACCCTACTTTGTGATCTTGTTGTTCTCCCTTAACCAGAACTCCAAGCTTGACGGCGAACCGAGATTTGGTGGTTTGAGTAAACATGAATTTGTATGGTGTACCATCTATCGCAATAATGCTAAAGTAAATTGAGATACAAAGGAAAGAAACGTGTCTGGATACTCATCCTACTATGCACATGTTCCTTCAAATTATTTTGAGATACTACTTATATAAAAAATCTCACCTATGTTGAGTTAAAGTTGTATTTTATTTTTGGATTACTCTGTGTACCAGTACATATGTATTGACCTCCCTTTATCTCAAGATCTGATGCACAGTCCCGGGCTCCTGTCCAGAAATAGGATTAAGTGCGTCAGAAGTTGCAGTTGGTGAGCCTTAGCTATTATCGAAGGTCAAATTTTAAAATTTTGTTGTTTGCTTCTGTTTATGGTCTACTGGGGGCCTTGTCCCAATTTCAAACAAGTCATTGGTTCTTATGTATTAGAAATTTCGCAGAATGTTGTTAAATGTAGTTAAAAGTTAGGGAATTCCATTTTGAATGGTTCCTTTGAATTATATTATTTGACCATGATTCCGTATCGATATGTATTTCCACATTGTCTTTTATAGTATGTGAACATGTGTACGACGTCCAGAAAGTGAAGAATGCTAGGTCCTTCATGGTTAAGGATACTCATTGTGGTCAGGGTCTCGACTCGTAGGGTGTCTATGAAATCAAGTCGGGTAAAGCTCTATTTATGGGTGTAGAACGCCACACTTATAAGCAGGGGGCTATAAGGCGTTTAGGATTGTCTCCCTTCTTTTGTGATTTAGTTCATGTTGTAGAGTCTGAATGTCCCCTAATCAATGATTTTTTGTGTTTTAGAAAGTTAATATGCCTCCCCATCGATCCAACGAATAGAATGCCCAAGCTGAGGAGGTCCGCCCATAGGATGAGGACCCGTATCAAAGCTCGTAACCTAGAGTTTATTCCTACTCTGAGAGCTCATCGATTTTCGATCAGTCCACCTTGGCTTCCACGGACCAAAGTTAACCATCCCTAGCCTTCTAAGAGGGAGGTTTCGAATGTTGAGTTCAGACAGTCCATCCATATGATAGCATATTTGGTAGCCTCTCAGACCCATTAATCTGAAAAGATGGGTTCTTTGTCGGGTTTGTCCGAGATTACCTGGTTGGTCAATTCAGGAGACTTAACACACCTATGTTCACTGGCACGAAGGTTGAGGAGGACCCCTAAGGGTTCATTGTTGAGTTAGAGAAAATTTCCAGAGTTATGCACATGAATGAGGTTGTATGTCTAGAGTTGGCAGCCAATAAGCTGAAGGACGTGGCAAATTAATGGTATAATTAGTGGGAGGATTCGAAAGGTAGTGATGCTGAGCCTTTGTTGTGGGGTGATTTTGTGAAGGCTTTTCTGGACCAATTCTTTCCTTAGAAATTAAGGGAATCCAAGGCTCGAGAGTTTACGAACCTGAAACAAGGGAAGATGAGTGTTAAGGAGTACACCCTAAAATTCAAGCAGTAATCCCGCTATGCCCCAGAATTAACAGGTAACATGAGGTCCCACATGAGAAAGTTTGCATTTGATCTCTCAGATGATTTGGTGTTGGAGTGAAAAGGAGCAATGCTTCATAGATTTCTCTAGGCTGTTTGTTCACATGTAATAAGTTGAGGAGAAGAAGAAAGGGGTGGTTGAAGCAAGAGAGAGACAAGCAGGCTAAGTGGTCCAGATCTACAAGCCATAACAACAGTCAATAATATAGTGGAAATTGGGGAAACAGGTTGTCTTAAAAGAAGTTTTGGAGCAATGCTCAGTCCTTAGCAAATGCACCTGCACTCAGGCCTTCAGGTGAACAACGGTTCCAGTCAGGATATACACCTAGATCTTAGGGTACCCAGTCTCAGGGGAGTGCGATTCAGCCTGCTAGATTATTTCCTCGCTGTGGTACTTGTAGTAAGATCCATCCAGGGAAATGTTATTTCGAGAAATGGAATTGCTACTCTTACGGCTAAGTGGGACACATTAAAAGAGATTGTACTTCATTCGAAGGAAATATAAGAGGAGCTAAGTCCCAAGCCGCATCCACAACCCCCTCCTAAGGGCGCTACTTTAGATGCCGATGGTGGTCGCAATCGATTGTATGCTTTATCTAACTGCCAGAATATAGAGGCTTCTCTAAATTTTGTAATGGGTACGTTAGAAATTTTATCCCGTAATGTGTATGTGTTGCTTGATCCAGGGTCTACCTTGTCTTATGTGACCCTGTATGTGGTGGTCAATTTTGGGTTTGAGCCTAAAGCCATTCTAGAACCTTTCTTTATTTCCAGCCCTATTGGTCACTCGATTGTGGCTAGGAGGGTGTATAGAAATTGTGTTGTATCCATTTTTGACTGTGATATTGTGGTAGACCGTGTAGAGCTTGAAATGGTTGACTTCAATTCTATCTTTGGGATGGATTGGCTCTATTCGTGTTATGCCACACAACACTGTAGAACCCAAAAAGTTACTTTTACTTTTTCAAATAAGCCAGTGATAGAGTGGGAAGGGTATTCTTTATCACCCAAAGGGAAATTCATATCTTATCTTAGACCCCGTAGGTTTATATCAAAGGGTTATTTGTACCACCTTATTTGGATCAAATATTCTAGTGTTGAGAGTCCTTCCCTCCAGTTTGTACCTATAGTTTATGAATTTCCAAAAGTCTTTCCTGATGATCTTTCTGGGATACCACCTGATAGAGAGATAGATTATGGCATTGACTTGTTGCCGGACACCCGGCCTATCTCTATTCTGCTATATCGAATAGCTCCTGTAGAATTAAAATATTTAAAAGAACAGCTAACAGATCTTCTTGATAAGGGCTTTATCCGTCTTAGTGTTTATCCCTGGGGTGCACCTATACTCTTTGTGCGTAAGAAAGATGGTTTCCTCTGTATGTGTATAGACTACCGTCATGTAAATAAGGCTACTATTAAAAATAAATACCCTCTTCCCAGAATTAAAGATTTATTTTATCAACTCAAAGGTGCAAAATGTTTCTCTAAAATAGACTTTCGTTTGCTGTATCATTAATTGAAAGTTAGGGAGGCTGACATTCCCAAAATACATTTCCGAACCCGATATGGCAATTATTAATTCCTAGTCATGTCCTTCGGATTGACTAACACCCCTGCAACTTTCATGGACCTAATGAATAGGGTGTTCCGTTAGTTTATAGATCTATTTGTCATAGTTTTCATCGACGACATCTTAGTTAATTATTAAAATGAGGAAGATCATGCCAGTCACCTCCGAATTATCCTTCATACCCTGAAAGATCATAAAATATATGCAAACTTTTTGAAGTGTGAATTTTGGCTTAGTGCTATTGTTTTTTTGGGGGCATATTGTGTCTAGAAGGGGCATTAAGGTTGATTACCAAAAGATTAAGAAAGTGAGTAAATGGCCTAGACCCATGACTCCAATCGATATCCTAAACTTCTTGGGTTCATCAGGGTATTACGGAAGGTTCGTAGAAAGTTTTTCCTCTATAGCTACTCCATTTACTAAATTGACGCAGAAGAAGGTAAAATTTGTGTGCTTTGACTCTTGTGAGGATATCTCAAGAAATTGAAACACAAATTGACTACCGCACCTATTTTGACCCTTCCCAAAGGTACAAAGGATTTTGTTGTGTACTGTGATGCATCTCGGGTGGGACTTGGTTGTGTACCTATGCAGCATGGTAAGGTGGTAGATTATGCATCTAGGAAGTTGAAGGTGCACGAGCGAAATTACCCCACCCATGACTTGGAGTTAGCGGTTGTGGTGTTCGTACCTAAGATATGGCGGTATATCTGTAAGGGATACACGTTGATATTTTCACTCACCATAAAAGATTGTAGTATCTTTTCTTGTAGAAAAAACTGAATCGCAGGCAGCGACATTGGTTGGAGCTGTTGAAAGATTATGATATAAGGATGCACTATCATCCGAGCAAGGCGAATGTGGTGGCTGATGCCCTTAGCAGGTTGTCAAAGGAAAATCTTGCTCACATTGATAAAAGGCAGAGTGAGATGGTGAAAGATATTCACCGGCTGGTAAACATTTTGGAGTTAGACTTATGGATTCCTAAGACGGGGGAGTTTTCATTCATGAGATAGATAAATCCTTTTTTTGCGCCAAAGTTAAGAGAAAGCAGGCCGAGATCAGACCCCATCTTGATGCAGATTAAGAAAGATATTAGTCAACAGAAGGTGATGGCATTTGAGATTGGAGGTGATGGTATTCTTAGGTATTAAGGTAGGCTATGTGTATCGAATGTGGACATTTTGTGAGAGAGGATTCTTAATCAATCTCACACTTTGAGGTATATTTTTTACCCTGGCTTTACAAAAATGTACCATGATCTTAAGATGATTTATTGGTGGAACAATATGAAATGTGATGTTGCTGATTTTGATTCTAAGAGTTTGAATTGTCAACAAGTCAAAGTTGAACATTTGAGATCATGTGGTACTTCCTAAGAGATAGATTTACCTATGTGGAAATGGGAGATGATCAATATGAATTTCATGTTGGGGCTTTCAATGTCCCGGAACAAATATGTCGCCATTTGGGTGATTATGGACCAGATGACCAAGTCAGCTCATTTTCTGCCGGTGAGGACTAACTATTTGGGGAGATGATTATGCAAAGCTGTACATTGAGGAAATAGTTTGCTTGGATAGGGCACCAGTATCCATTATATTTGATCGAGGTACGGAACTCTCTTAGGAGTTTTGGCAGTCTTTTCAAAGGGGTTTAGCTATCCAAGTGAACCTGAGTACTGCGGGAAAGTTGAGTGCACCATTCAGACCCTTGAGGATATGTTGAGGGCCTTTGTAATTGAATTCATAGATGGTTGGGTAGATTATTTGCCATTGATAGAGTTCGCCTACAACAATAGCTACCATGCCAATATTCAGATGGCTCCTTTTGAGGTAATTTATGGGAGGATATGTAGATCACCAATTAGGTGGCATAAAGTCGGTGAAAGCCAGTTGTTTGGGCCTGACCTTGTTTATCAGGCAATGAAAAAGGTGAACATCATTAGAGAACGACTTAAGACAGCTCAGAGTTGCCAAAAATCCTATACCGATGAAAGAAGAAGAAGGTTAGAGTTCGAGGTTGGTTATTGGGTGTTTATCAAAGTCTCCCCTTGGAAGTGAGTAATGTGATTCGGAAGAAAAAGGAAGCTTATTCCTCGGTATATAAGACCGTATCATATTATGAAGAGGATCGGTAGGGTTTCCTATGAGTTAGATTTTCCCGAAATCCTGGCTTTGGTTCATCTAGTATTCTACGTGTCGATGTTGAAGAAGTTCGCTATAGATTATTCCCTAGTATTTCCTGTAGAGGAGATCAATGTGAAGGACTCTTTGTCATATAAAGAAAAACCCGTTTCCATTTTGGATCAACAAGTTCGGAAGTTGAGAAGTAAGGAAATAACTTGAGTTAAGGTGATGTGGAGGAATCAAAAAGCTGAGGAGGCTACGTGGGAGTCAGAAGATGATATGCGTGAGACGTACCCGACTCATTTTGAAGCCATAGGTGATGATTTAGAAGGTAAAAATCTTATACTACTCTTTTTCTTCCATTTAGATCTTGAAATCGTGCTTGCTGTGTTCCGAGTCATCATTCGGGGATGAATGGTCCCAAAGAGGGATAATATGACAACCCGCAATATGGGCTAGAACATAAATCTCCATTACTATGCGTAAAGGTTCCAAAAGCTAATAAGTCCTATGAAAATTTAATGTGTTAATCAATTATGTAGTGTGGGAATCTAGTTTAGCATGAATTGAGATCATAGAGGTCCCTTAACTCAAAGAATGATATGAGTACGACCACAGGATGGATGAGAATGAGTGCATATTGAATCCATCCAAGGAAGAGCAGAAGTGAAGTATAAAAAAGGGCCTAAATGCACTAAAAACAACCCCTAAGTTATACTTTATGGGCACCTCACCCTTGAGGGGTATTGTGGTCATTTTGTATTCTATTTTGTAATACACTATATATAGAACCTCTTAGGGTTTTTAGTCTTAGTTTTTTTTGAATATGAAAGTGTAACACTTAGAAACATCTCTCTTAAGAGAATGACCCTCCTTGGCTGAAATTGTAACTAGGAAAATCAACTTGAGTGTGGAATCTCTGGTTTTGGATTCAAGCTTGGAAACGTTGGATGATTGGGAGATCGAGGTAACTCTTGTGCCAACTTAGGAGTTAGGTATTCATTGTGTGTATTGTTAAAGGTCCAAGAGTGGAATAGGCATTTGGGTTTATAAGATTACACCTTCATTTTGTCTACCAATCTATCCTCTTATTTGTTGTAATCATTGTTTCTTGTTTTTGGTAATGTAACCCGTGAGGTGTTGTTATTGTAACAAATTTATTGTTGTTCATCTTGTATTCATATTATTGTTGTTGTTACAGATTTGGTGTGATAAACACCTTTTTCATTACATTATTGTCGTTGTCATTGTCAAATCCGAGTGAGGTCTCTAATCGGTCCAAGAACCCTTTTCATTAGTGAACTATTTGGGGTGTTTTTAGTATTTCCGTGGTTTTTATTGTATCATTTGGTATCAAATCATGGCTTGATCTTGTTCCTACAAGATTAAATCTTGCGCTAGCTCACTTGAAAAATAAAAAAAAATATAAAAATTGGAATCTGAAAATTCCAGAAAAAGAACATTCTATCCATTTTGTGTTCTTGGCCAAAAATTGTGTTCTTGTTTTATCTTGGCCGAGATTCTTACTTGTATTGAGTGTTTCTAGTGTTAGTTTTGCTCTCCACTAACACTTTGAGTCTCAATCTAAGTTTGAGCTTGTATTTGTTGAAGTTGTAGTCGTGAACTTGTACTTGGCCGATTTGTTGTTGAACATTGTTGTGGTGGACTGTTTTGGCATTGTGGCCTTCATATTGTTGTTGTTATAAACTTGGCCACGTGATATTGTTGTTCATTGGTGGCCTAAGAACCATTTTGTTGAAGTTGTAGTTGTCTTGGCCTAAGTGTTGAAGATATTGTATTGTGAAAATTGGAAGTTGGCCGTATGAAATTGTTGGTGTTCTTGGATATTGTTGTTGGTTGATCTTGGTGATTGTTGATTTTGTTCTTGAAGTTCTTCACAACCTTCATAGATTTTTAAAATAAAGTGAACCTTAGATTTATAAAGGTGAAGGGAAAAAGGTGAAGCATTGTTAGTCTTGATAGACTTACCATCACTCATCAACTAGTCAATCACATCTCAACCACTTTCCAACAACTTTCCATGATTCAAGGGCCCATGTTTTAAGGATAAGTACAAGTAAAGTCAAACTCTTGAAAATTGAAAAAGCCTCCAAGACTTATTTTTCTCCTAAAACAAAACTCCACCAATCCAAATTAAATTTTTGACCAAGACATGAACATTTGATAATAACAATTCGTTAGAAAGACCGCAACCAATACGTGGATGCCACGTCAAGTTACTGTTCATGCATCAAATTTTGGCTCAAATTTCAGATTTCGTAGTTTCCGTTTGTTGTTTCTTAGTCTCAATTTCGTTGGTTCCAATACTAATTGGCAAACTAGTACTCATCTACAAGATTGTTAGTTAGTCTTTGTGTTCGTTCATTTGTGTTAAACATTTGTTATGTGCTTTTCTCTTTTGTGAATTCATTGAATCTTGTTGGTTCAAGTTCGTAAACAATTTTTTTTGAGTCAACTCAAACAAGAATTCATTCCGTATAAGACTAGACTCGACGCTCAATCACTCATGAAGTATAATCCGGCTTTCAACACTTGTGAAATCAAGTGTGAGGTAAAATCGAGAGTTAGATTGTGGTGAGGGATTTTGAACTAACAAGTTTGTTTTATTGTTTGTTGTTGTCCTTTTCTTTAGGTACCATGGCTGCCACTAATATTGATGCCACGTTTGATCGCATTAATGACGATATTGAAGAATGAAATGACATGTGGAAAGGCTACGCTAATTGTTATCTAAACTTATCCCACAAAATCCAACTTCCCTTGTCCAAAAACCTTGTGCCGAGAGCTTGTCGAAGGAATAGGTGGGCTACCCCGACCCACACCAAGGTAAAGAGAAGATTGAAACATCTTTGGTACTTGATAGTGAACTTATAGAGAGAAGCACTTGCTAGATCCAAATCTGTCTGTGAGATAGATCATGCTTTCTTTACATTTAATGTTTTGTTTGAAGACGATATAAACACTCCTAATGAACCTAGTGGTGAAAATGATGGTATAGCTTTCCTTGAAGGTTATAGTAGATATGCTAACCCACTATGGTGTGACAGCATTCCTCCTAAAGATGGAAATCTCCTCTTGGAAGATGAGAGTACTCTTATGGGCAAGGAATGTGTAGTCTCAAAAATGAGTACTCTTGGTAGTACTCTTGGTGTGCATGAAGATCAATTTTCTATAAATGTAGTTCACTACTTGAGCATGTAAATGGAGTGCTTAAAAAATCTCAAGTTAGCGATGGTGTCTATAGAATTGATTTTGATAATGTGCATGACTCTTTGAACATTTTGTGTAGTAAAAGCAATGCAATTAGTATTGTTCATAGTGATCAGGTGTATGAAAATGTTTTTGTGCGTGAATGTGGAAGTGACATTGTAGGGGAAGGAAGGGCTACCCTTGGCTTAGGCTGTTGGCTTAATTTTTCATTTGATCCCGGTACCATCTTAGGGTGGGAAAGGACCACTCTCAGCCTATTTTGCTTTTGTCTTGATGCTTCTCCGAGCCACTTCCTTTGTAGCAATTGTACAAATCTTTTATGATTAAAATAAAGGACTCGTGGCTATACTTCAAATTTTTCCCACCTCAGCTTGGCATGTTGATGTGTTATTTTTGTTAACCCTAACCCCTCTTGTCATGAGGATGTGTTCTTGTTTGTCTTCTCTTGATTTGCAAGGTACGAATTAAAAGTCGAATCCTTTTCAAGAAGGGGAGGATGGTACGATTACGACCACGAGGATGGACTAGAACAAGTGCACATTGAATCCATCCTAGGAAGTGCACAATTGAAGTATAAAAGAGGGCCTAAATGCACTAAAAATAGCCCCTAAGTTACACTTTATGGGCACCTCACCCTTGAGCGGTATTGTGGTCATTTTGTAATACACTATATATAGAACCTCTTAGGGTTTTTAGTCTTAGTTTTTGTTGAATATGAAAGTGTAACACTTAGAAATACCCCTCTTGAGAATGGCCCTCCTGGGCTGAAATTGTAACTAGGGAAATCAAGTTGAGTGTGGAATCACTCGTGTTGGATTCAAGCTTGGAAACGTTGGATGCTTGGGAGATCGAGGTCACTCTTGTGCCAACGTAGGAGTTAGGTATTCGTTGTTTGTATTGTTAAAGGTCCAAGAGTGTAATAGGCTCTTGGGTTTATAAGATTACACCTTCATTTTGTCTACTTATCTATCCTCTTGTTTGTTGTAATCGTTGTTTCTTGTTTTTGTTAATGTAACCCGTGAGGTGTTTTTATTATTATCACTTTATTGTTTTTCATTTTGTCTTCATATTATTGTTGTTGTTGAAGTTTTGGTGTGATAAACACCTTCTTCATTTCATTATTGTTGTTGTCATTGTCGAATCCGAGTGAGGTCTTCAGTCGGTCCAAGAATCCTTTTCATTAGTGGACTGTTTGGGTGTGTTTAGTGTTCCCGTAGATTTTATTATATCATTTGGTATCAAATCATGGCTTGATATTGTTTCTACAAGATAAAATCTTAGGCTATCTCCCTAGAAAAAAAAAATAATTGAAATCTGAAAATTTCAGAAAAAGAACAATCTATCCATTTTGTCTTCTTGGCCAAAAATTGTGTTCTTGTTTTATCTTAGCCGAGATTCTTACTTGTATTGAGTGTTTCTACTGTTAGTTTTGTTCTCCACTAACACTTTGAGTCTAAATTTAAGTTTGAGCTTGTATTTGTTGAAGTTTTAGTCGTGAACTTGGACTTGGCTGATTTGTTGTTGAACATTGTTGTGGTGGACTGTTTTGGACTTGTGGCCTTCTTGTTGTTGTTGTTATAAGCTTATCCACGTGATAATATTGTTCATTGGTGACCTGACAACCATTTTGTTGAAGTTGTAGTTGTCTTGGACAAGTGTTGAATATATTGTATTGTGAAAATTGGAAGTTGGCCGTGTTAAATTGTTGGTGTTCTTGGAGATTTTCTTTGGTTGTTCTTGGTGATTGTTGATTTTGTTCTTGAAGTTCTTCACAACCTTTATAGCTTTTTAAAATAAAGTGAACCTTAGATTTATAAAGGTGAAGGGAAAAAGGTAAAGCTTTGTTAGTCTTGAAAGACTTACCATCACTCATCAACTAGTCAATCACATCTCAACCACTTTCCAACAACTTTCCATGATTCAAGGGCCCATATTTTAAGGATAAGTACAAGTAAAGTCAAACTCTTGAAAATTGAAAAAGGCTCCAAGACTTATTTTTTCCTCCTAAAACAAAATTCCACCAATCCAAATTAAATTTTTGACCAAGACATGAACATTTGAGAATAACAATTCGTTAGAAAGACCGCAACCAATATGTGGATGCCAGTCAAGTTACTTTTGATGCATCAAATTTTGGCTCAAATTTCAGATTTCGTAGTTTTCGTTGGTTGTTTCTTAGTTTCAATTTCGTTGGTTCCAATACGAATTGGCAAACTAGTACTCATCTACAAGATTGTTAGTTAGTCTTTGTGTTCATTCATTCATGTTAATCATTTTGTTGTGTGCCTTTCTCTTTTGTGAATTCGTTGTATCTTGTTGGTTCAAGTTCGTAAAATATTTCTTTGAGTAAACTCAAACAAAAATTCATTCCGGACAAGACTAGACTTGACCCTCAATCACTCATGAAGTACAAGCCGGCTTTCAACACTTGTGAAATCGAGTGTGAGGTAAAACCGAGAGTGAGTGTGGTGAGGCATTTTGAACTAACAAGTTTGTTTTATTGTTTGTTTTTGTCCTTTGCTTTAGGTACCATGTCTTCCACTAATCTTGATGCCACGTTTCCTCGCATTAATGACGCTATTGAAGAAATGAAATGGCATGTGGAAAGGCTACACCAATTGTTACCTAAACTTATCCCACAAAATCCAACTTCCCTTTTCCAAAAACCTTGTACCGAGAGCTTCCCGAAGGAAGAGGTGGGCTACCCCGACCCATACCAAGGTAAAGAGAAGATTGAAACATCTTTGGTACTTGACAGTGAGCTTATAGAGAGCGAAGCACTTGCTAGTTCCAAATCTATCCGTGAGATAGACCATGCTCTCTTTACGTTTAATGTTTTGTTTGACGACAATATAAATACTTCTAATGAACCTAGTGGTGAAAATGATGGTATAGCTTTCCTTAAAGGCTATAGCCGATATGCTAACCTACTATGGTGTGACAACATTCCTCCTAAAGATGGAAATCTCTTCTTGGAAGATGAGAGTACTCTAATGGGCAAGGAATGTGTAGTCTCAAAAATGAGTACTCTTGGTAGTACTCTTGGTGTGCATGATGATCAATTTAATCTTAAATATAGTTCACTACTCTAGCATGTAAATGGAGTGCTTAAGAATTCTCAAGTTAGTGATGGTGTCTATAGAACTGATTTTGATAATGCGCATGACTCTTTGAATATTTTGTGTGGTAAAAGCATTGCAATTAGTTTTGTTCATAGAGATGATGTGTATGAAAATATTTTTCTGCGTGAATGTGGGAGTGACATTCTAGGGGAAGGAAGGGCTAGCCTCGGCTTAGGCCGTTGGCTAAATTTTTCATTTGATCTCGGTACCATCATAGGGTGGAAAAGGACGACTCTCGACCTATTTTACTTTTGTCTTGATGCTTCTCTGGGCCACTTTCATTGTAGAAATTGTAAAAATCTTTTTATGATTAAAGCAAAGGACTCGTGGCTATACTTCAAATTTTTTCCGCCTCAACATGACATGTTGATGTGTTAATTTTGCTAACCCTAACCCCTCATGTCATGAGGATGTGTACTTTTTTGTCTTCTCTTGATTTGCAAGGAACGGATTCGAGGTCGAATCCTTTTCAATAAGGGGAGGATGATACAAGTACGACCACGAGAATGGACGAGAATGAGTGTATATTGAATCCGTCCAAGGAAGTGCACAAGTCAAGTATAAAAAAGGGCCTAAATACACTAAAAACATCCCCTAAGTTACACTTTATGGGCACCTCACCCCTCAGTTGTGTGTATTGTTAAAGGTCCAAGAGAGGAATAGGCTCTTGGGTTTTTAAGAGTACACCTTCATTTTTTCTAACTATATATCCTCTTGTTTGTTGTAATCGTTGTTTCTTGTTTTTGTTAATGTAACCCATGAGGTGTTGTTATTGTTACTACTTTGTTGTTGTTCATCTTGTCTTCATATTATTGTTGTTGTTGCAGTTTTGGTGTGATAAACACCTTCTTCATTTCACTATTGTTGTTGTCATTGTAGAATCCGAGTGAGGTCTCCAATCAGTCAAAGAATCCTTTTCATTAGTGGTCTGTTTGGGGTGTGTTTAGTGTTTTCATGGATTTTATTGTATCAAGGACGAGTTGAAAACATTTCTATCATTTGAGTTTTAGTGAACGTCTAAACTTGGGTCAACTTCCATCGACCATAACTTCTCATATATATTGTAAGGTATTTGAGTCCTCTTTCCAACAATGCAAATTTTTCCTAAATTCGATAACTGAGTTAGAAATTATAGCAGTTTTTGTGTGAGGTGGTGGGCTACAATGATTACACCACTCGGTGGTGTAATACCGGTGAAGCCAATACCGCTCAGCAGTAAAACTTCAAATCGGAATCGTCCTAAGGCTGTAGGTCACCACTTTTATCCTGCTCAGCAGTGCTATAGCGGTGGGACAAATGCTGCTAAGCGGTAAGCCTCAAAATCGTGATTTTTTTACAACTTTAAGTCCAAGGGCAGTCTCTTCTTTTCCCTACAAATCCTAATCGTATTATCGAATTATTAAAGAATTTTTAGGGCATAATATGCCCACTTTTACTCAAATTTATCAAGAACAAAAACCCTAACTTCCCTCCCAAAGATCAAGAGTCCATACTCTAAGTTCAAGAATCAAGCAAAGTGTCAAGATTGGAGTTTCAATTTTCAGATTAAACTACGTAACGTACGCGGGGTTCTCCTAATCTCATGGGCATCTGTTTTCTATGAAATTTTAACAAAGTTTCAAATTTTATTAGTATATATATACATGTGGTGAGTTTGGGAATTTGTTTTAAAAGAATGTATTGTGAACATAGTTTGATGAAGGAATCTAATGGTCATGGGATTTCATTTCATAACCTTTATTTGTGATTTCATATATATATATATGTGTGTGTGTTTTGAAATTGAAGGATGGTTTTGAATATGAAATGTGAATCCTTTAAATCCATGATGATATTTATGCACATGTATGGTATTGAATTGTACACTATTGAGATCATGATTTAAGAACCCTTTTGAAATAATAGACTTATGCAAAACCAACATTTAAGAATAATTTTTAAACAAATAATGATTTTCTTAAGTTTTATGGTTTTGATAATCAATATGTATGCGTTGAATGATTGATATGAAAAATGTTGTGAAATGGTGGGCTATAAATGACTTGCAAGTTGGGGTTATGACGATACCCAATAGAGAAATTTCCCTTGGTAGAAAAATAAAAGAAGTTTGTGAACATGATGCATGTTTTCTTTTAATGAGATAAAACTTTACTAATGTGAGTTGGATGGTTACCCGAAGAAAGTACGAGTCAGGAGACTCTATGCTGGAGACCGTGTTTTGCCAACTTAGGACTTCCGTACCCTACTATGTGATCTTGTGTACCTTGTATTACGTTGTCCCAATTTGGGACCATGGTTAGGAGCCCTGATATGTGATCTTGTTCCCAACCACGACATATTGAATTGATTAGGGAATTTGATACCCTACTTTGTGATCTTTTTTGTACTCCCCTCACTAGAACTCCAATCTTGGCGGCAAACCGAGATTCAATGGCCTATGTAAACATGAATTTGTAGGGTGTACCATCTATAGCAATAATGCTAAAGTTAATTGAGATACTCAGGAAAGAAATGCGTTTAATTGAGATACTCGGGAAAGAAATGCGTTTGGAAACTCATCCTACTATGCCCATGTGCTTTCAAATTATTTTGTGACACTATTTATGTAAAAGCTATCACCTATGATGTGTAAAAGTTGTATTTTATTTTTGGATTACTCTGCATATCAGTACATCGGGGCACATCGGGGCGTTACCGGGAGGTTTTGGTGATGTGCATGGTGGGTTTGGCTTTGGGGTGAGAAATGAAGAGGGGGCTACTCTTTTGGAGTTCGCAAGGTCCTTTGGGCTGGTGGTGGTGAACTCGGGCTTCCCGAAGAAGGACGATCACCTCATCACCTTTCGAAGCGCGATAGCCAGGACCCAGATTGACTTCATGTTGATCAGGAAAGGGGATAGGGTGTTGTGTAGGGACTGTAAGGTCATCCCGAGTGAGAATCTTTCGACCCAGCATAGGCTCTTGGTCATGGACTTGGTTATAAAGAAGAATAGTAAGAGGAGGAGTAAGGAGTGTAGACCTAGAATTAAGTGGGGCGGTTTGACGCCAGTGAATGCGTGGGAGATAGGGGAGAAGTTGGCGGGAATGGGGGTGTGGGAGTGTAGGGGGGACGTGGATGTTATGTGGGATAGGGCGGCTAGGTGCATCAGGGAGAAGGCTAGTGAGGTGTTAGGTGTTTCTAGGGGCCGAGCTGGGCACCATCAAGGGGATTGGTGGTGGAATGATGAGGTGGAGATGAAAGTGAGGACCAAGAAAGAGGCGTATGCTAAGTTGGTTGAGAGCAGAGACGAAGAAGAGAAGCGGGTAAACAGAAAAGAGTACAAGCAAGCTCGGAAGGAGGCTAAGTCAGCAGTCACGGCAGCTAAGACGGCCGCGTTTGAGAGCCTGTATGCGGGGTTACAGGGGAAGGGAGGGGAGAAAAAGTTGTTTAGACTCGCAAAGGCTAGGGAGAGGAAGGGCCGTGATCTCGATCAGGTGAGGTGCATTAAGGGGGAGGACGGCAGAGTGTTGATGGAGGACAGCCATATTAAGAATAGATGGAAGTCGTACTTCCATAGGCTCTTGAATGACGAAGGGGATAGAGCTATTGTGTTAGGGGAACTGGAGCGCTCAGAGGAGTGTCGGGAGTTTAGTTATTGTAGACGTTTTAGGGTAGAGGAGGTTAGAGAGGCTGTTCGCAGGATGCGGAGGGGTAGGGCGACGGGGCCGGATGAGATACCGGTGGAGTTTTGGAAGTACGTTGGAGAGGCTGGGGTAAGGTGGTTGACTGGTCTGTTTAACGAAATCTTCAAGACGGCAAGGATGCCCGAGGCATGGAGGTGGAGTACCATAATCCCTCTCTATAAGAATAAGGGAGACATCCAGAGTTGCAATAACTATAGGGGGATTAAGTTATTGAGTCACTCTATGAAGATTTGGGAGAGAGTCGTCGAGGGGAGGCTGAGACGGATAGTGTCTATTTCGGAAAATCAGTTCGGATTTATGCCTGGGCGCTCGACGACGGAGGCAATTCACCTGGTACGGAGGCTGGTGGAACAGTATAGGGAAAGGAAGAAGGACCTGCACATGGTGTTTATCGATCTAGAGAAGGCTTACGACAAAGTTCCCAGGGAGGTGCTTTGGAGATGCTTGGAGGTGAGTCGAGTCCCGATGGCCTATATCAGAGCAGTTAAAGATATGTATGATGGAGCGAAAACTCAGGTGAGGATGGCGGGAGGAGACTCAGAGCATTTTACTGTCTTGACAGGATTGCATCAGGGATCTACTCTTAGTCCTTTTTTGTTTGCTTTGGTAATGGATGTGTTGACGCGGAGTATCCAAGGGGAAGTACCTTGGTGTATGCTTTTTGCAGACGATGTAGTTCTGATTGACGAGACCCGAAAGGGTGTGAATGACAAATTAGAGGTGTGGAGACAAACTCTTGAGTCTAAAGGGTTCAGGTTGAGCAGAAGCAAGACAGAGTATTTGGAATGCAAGTTTAATGACGTGAGGTTGGAGGATGAGGTGGTAGTGAAGCTGGAATCGCAGGAGGTATGTAAGAGGGATAGTTTCAAGTATCTCGGGTCCGTGATTCAGGGTAACGGTGAGATTGACGAGGATGTCTCGCACCGTATTGGGGCGGGATGGTTGAAGTGGAAACTCGCGTCGGGGGTGTTGTGTGATAAGAAGGTGCCGCCCAAGCTTAAAGGCAAATTCTACAGGATGGTAGTCCGTCCGGCCATGTTGTATGGAGCGGAGTGTTGGCCAGTTAAGAACTCCCACATCCAAAAAATGAAGGTGGCGGAAATGCGAATGTTGCGCTGGATGTGTGGGATGACTAGAGGGGACAGAGTTAGGAATGAGACTATCAGGGAGAAGGTTGGGGTGGCTCCAGTGGAGTGCAAGATGCGGGAAGTCCGATTGAGTTGGTTTGGACACGTGAAGAGGAGGGACATGGATGCCCCGGTCCGTAGGTGTGAGAGGCTAGCGTTGGATGGTTTTAGGCGGGGTAGGGGTAGGCCGAAGAAGTACTGGGGAGAGGCGATTAGATGGGACATGGAGCAGTTACAGCTCACCGAGGACATGACCCTAGATAGGAAGGTCTGGAGGGCGAGGATTAGGGCAGAAGACTAGGGCCAGTTTGGGGGCGCAAGGGTAGGGAGTGGGGGATTATTCCTGTTATTCTTCCTACTCTTATTTTTATTCCTATTCCTATTCTTCTTCTTGCTACGATTTCGGTGTTCCATGTTTTATTATGTATCTGAGTGCTTCCCGATGTTTCCTACTACCATGCGTTACTTTATATTTATATTTATATTTATATTTATATTTATATTTATATTTATATTTGTGTGGCGACTGTCTTGAGCCGGGGGTCTATCGGAAACAGCCTTTCTACTTCTTCAGAGGTAGAGGTATGGACTGCGTACATCTTACCCCCCCCAGACCCCACTAGGTGGGAATACACTGGGTTTGTTGTTGTTGTTGTTGTGTCTGCATATCAGTACATATGTATGGACCCCCCTTTATCTCAGGATCTGAGGAACAGTCCCGCGGTCCCCTCCAGAAATAGGGTTGAGTCGTCAGAAGTTGAAGTTGGTGAGCCTTCTCTATTCCAGAAGGCCCGATTTTCAGATTTTGTTGTTTTATTCTTTTTATGGTCTACTAGGGGCCTTGTCCCAGTTTCAGACAAGACATTGGTTCCTCTATATTGGAGATTTCGTTGACTTTTGCTAGATGTTGTTAGAAGTTATGGAATTCCATTTTGAATGTTTCCTTTGAATTATATTATTTGAACATGATTTCGTATCGATATGTATTTCTGCATTGTCTTTTTTAGTAAGTGAACATGCATACGATGTCCATAAAGTGAAGGGCGCTCGGGCATTCATGGTTCGGGATGCTCATCAGCTGCCAGGTTCTTGGCTCGGGTCGTGACAGTAGCCTTACGCGATTTGGATGCTTTTCAAGTAGGTCTATGACTACCTTAACCCTAGCAGTACTTGGCCTAGTGCGATCTTGTGTTGCTTTACTTTTGGCTCAAGGCCAAAAGAATAACCTTGTTCATAAACTCAACATACCTGAAATTTCTTGAGTTTTTTGGAGAGTTTGAATTTTTAGACTTGAAGGATGAATTTGTGTGAGGAACCCTAATCTTTGATTTTCTTGAAGATGAGAGGAGATAGGTGGTATAAATTGACTTGAAAGAGGAGGAAAATAATGCCGCTTTGAGGGTTATAGGTCATTGATGTGAATTTATAAGAGAGGAAAACACCAAAAAGCCTTTAGGTAAACATTACAGAAATTAGTCATTAGTCTTTATGAGTCTACTATGACTCGTATAAAAGGGTACGACTAGGCCCATCAACTCATAAGCTTGGCATAATAAAGGAGGGTACACACTAGTCAACATATGAGTCCCACCTATGACTAGTATCACCTTTATACGACTCTTTAAATAATGGGAGAAATAGGCAATCAAATAGTTCATCATGAGTGCGTTAAGGGATAATATAATGGACTTAATAATGTAAAATCACTGTGTTCACTCTTTTGTGTGTCTTCGAAACAATAATAACATCGAAGAGAAATAGGAAAAGCAGAAGTTTAAACAGAGGTAAATTCTTATCATATGGAAACCTATTCATCTTTGTTAAAAGATAATTACACCAAGAATTTCTTCAAACATCCCACATACCATAGAGTATATTATGCCATTTCATTTTCTTCACATTACCTCCTCTCAGATTTTAAAAATGCAGTCCAATATCAATTGTTTCTCGTTCTATCCTTCTAATACAAGCACAAGGAAATTTCATATATTCTGTCCTCCCATTGCCCAACCCACCTACGTGCCACTGGAGACATAGATAACTAAAAGAAATTTTGGGAGACTTGAATAGGCGAAAGCTCGAATACATTCTCCACCCAATACAATCTATAAGTATCTTATTCCATGAATATAGAACTACTAAACAACTCAGTTCCACAAATGGGAAAGAACACTTGTTTTTGTGTAAGGAAAGTTCTTTATGGTGACTGGGTTCAGCGGGAAGCCTACAAATACTTTTTATATTTTTATTTTTATTGATAATAGTGGTGTCACCTTACCCGCATTTCGACTTTCTATTGGTACGTATGCAAATATACATATACAAATTATTGTTGCTCGGACTCTTCAAAAAAGTAAACGGGTGCATGTCGGATCCTACTGAAGCATTTTTGGTTGATCCGACATGGTATGGCAGTATTTTTGGAGAGTTTGAGCAGCATAATCTCTCACACACACACATACATATGGATTTCGATATGTTCAAATCGTAGTTGGCAATAAGTTGTCTTAGGCAACAAGCTACAATGAGTGGAACTGCTAGACCCTTCTGAATCACCCCTCTCGGATTTAAGATCAACAATAAGAATACAATATTATGTGGTGTTAAAACCTAAATTCCAGCCAACCACCAAACTAAATTAGCAACACAAGACAAGAACAACAATATTACAACAACAAGAAACTCACGGGTTACATTAACAACAACAAGGAACCAATGGATACAACAAGATACAAGATAGATAATTAGAAAACAAGCACTCTACTATAGCAAAGGGTACAAAACACAACAACCCAAAAAACAACACAAGAAAAAATTCCAATCTGATCAAGAAAAGTTGCAGCAAACCAGTTCAAAAATAACATAAAAATACAGGAAATTTTCACAACCGATTCAATTGAAAAAAAAAAAGTAAAGAGAACTTTACTTACTGCTGTGGGAGATACCATTGAAGGAGAATCAAAGAGCCCCACAAATTATTTCGTAATCATTCCTTCTTTCATTATCATATCTGTCTTCAAAGAACTAATTAACTGATTATGCGAATTCATCATTTGAGCAAAGTTTTCTCGACATTGGAATAAACAAGAACCTCTGAAGCACTTGTACCACAAAAATGAGGTCTATCTTTTTGAAAAACTCTATTAGGTACAGATCCTAATCGCAAGCATCTCATCCTTCCAGAGTGCTTTGGCCCTAGCACCTTACGAACGGCATCATTTGGCGAAATTTAACTCTTCTATGGCACTTTGGCTCAAAGATGACTCAATTTTTTCCTACATATAGAAAATTTATTGTCAAAATAAATTAAAAATAGAAATTTATTTGGCATACCATGGTTGATTACTTGACAAGAGTCTATGGAACATATGTATAACTCACACATATTTCTTTTGTCGCTTCATAAACATATACACCATCTTGATTCTTATGAGTAGCAATGTAGATTTGTGCTCGTCCATGCCGTTGTCCAGTCTCGGCCATCTATAAATTAAAAAAATATAATAAAAATAATTTACCAGTTTGGAATAATTACATTCACTCACCATTTCAGCCCTTCTTGTAGCATTTGCTTTGGAGCCACCGGTGTGTGGATTTGTATGTTTCTTTTGATTTTCACAATTCCTTTGACGCATTTTCTTGCAAAAATAAATTTAAACCTCAATTAGAAAAAAATTATTTTACAACTATAAAGAAATTCATATACATAAATACCTTTGTTGATTCTTTAAAATTGTATTCAATAAAAGAAATTAATTGATCCGGTAGGATCCTATCCGACACCTTATCCATAATCTGAGCTTTAATTTTAAGTGGATCATCAAATTCATTCCACATGTTAATATTATTTACAGTCCACTTTAATTTTAAGCAATCACAGGCTAATATTCCACAAAAGCGTGAAAGTAGACTGCGTGCTTCCCCAAATGGTTCAGTATAAACATCAAACTTAACCATGATGAGTTCTTCACCTGTTAAATTCAGTACTTCCTTAAATTTCACTTTGATTTTCTTGACATTATTCGTTGAATCTCTTGTAAGAAAATAGATTGGGTAAAGCTATGAGTGACATTACATGGGCTTAGAAAGGTCTATGTAATATGTATTAATAGTCTGAAGTATTTATCTATTATGTCTATGACCCAATGCATATACAATTCATGTCTATAACGTTTTTGGTGTGTAGCCTCATCTATTGGAGCTGGTTTTGATAAGTCCTGATTTATTGGAGTCGAATGTGATGTAGAATGAACTGATCAAGGTGAATGTGATGAGTCCGGATTTGTCATACCCAGATGTGATGTAGAGTGAATTGATCGAGATGACTGTGATGAGTTCGGACCAACCAAATATGAATGTGATGAGTCCCGACCAACAGGAGATGGTTGTGATGAGTCCTGACCAATAGGAGATGGCTGTGATGAGTTTCAACCAACAAGTGATGGCTGTGATGAGTCCCGACAAATAGGAGAAGGCTGTGATGAGTCCGGACCAACAGGAGATGGATGTGATGAGTCCCGACCAATAGGAGATGGCTGTGATGAGTCCTGACCAATCAGAGATGGATATGATGTCAAGTGATCTGTTGGAGATGGTTGTGATTCAGGGAAAACTGTCGGATCCGGATGTGGAGTGTCCTGATCTATAAGTACTGGATGGGATGCTGAATAAACTGGTCGAGATGGTTGTGTTACATGTTGAATTAGAGGAGACAGGTTTGTTTTGTCCAGAAAAGAAGGTTTTGATTTAGTACCTTGTGATGTAGATACCAACGGACCTAGTTGTTGCTTTTTCTGCAACCGCTTGAACCTTGGCATATCTACAGTAAACAATGTAGTGTTTAGTAAGATGACATCTGGGAAGTTACACCTCACAGTAGTAACACTATAACACAACTACAGTAGACTTCACTAAAGCATATTAATCAAATAATTATAAGCAACCGTTACAATATTTGGCTTTTGACTACAGTTATATCTGGTACTATTTGATAAACTTGTGTTTATTTCCCTTTAAAGCAAATTGATCACAAGGAACCAAGAAAAGTTATAATTCTGGGAGGAATCTGTAACCGTTAATGTACTCACTGATTCCAAGTTTCCTATCTGCCTTGTCATACCAAAACCATTTTACAAAAATGAATGTCTTCACGTTACTGCTACTAGTTAATTTTAACTGCAACAATACTAGAAAGGAAATAACAACTACGACAGAAATGACAATGTGTTGTATACTTGAGAACTACCAGAGGGAGGATGGAGTTGAGATTCCTGAAGTTCTAAGGCCATACATGGGTGGGAAGCCATTCATGCCTTTCCAGGCCCCTCCAGCAAAAGAAGCTAAAGGAAAGTTTTTAGCACTCACAGAACCTGAAACCGAGGTGCCTGATTGCCCCTCAGAACGGCTTACGATCCTCCCAACAAACAGAAAACTTTCTTAAAAAAACAAGGTGACTTTTGGGGCGGGAGATTATTGGCATGCTCCTACTATTACTGCAAACATGGCATTTGTCAGAGTTGTTTCACAGACAGGAATGTCCCTGTTTACTATAGAGCATACACCGCGAGCCTTGGTAGGTGATTAATCCCCTTGGCAAATGGAATTGGAAAATAGATGTTGTTCCTAATCCTGACGCTCCATAGGCTTAATGGAAATGATAATTTTCTGTTTAAAGAGATGTTGAGATACTCAAGCTTGACGCATCGTTTGGAATAGGAAATTGTGAAACTTGCTTGGCTATTACACATGTATATATCAGATTAGTGGAATATTTTCATGGGCTTTTGTATGTTTGCTTGTTTGATGCTTCTTAGGTAATAAAATATGGGGCCTTGATTATCTTAATTCTGTCTGCAGTTAGTTTTTCTTGATAAAAGTGTCAACTAGGAGCAAGCAGCAACACATTTCTTAATCTAATTGGGAAGAACAAAAATTAAGCACTAAATTTTTCTGCAATAAATCACCTCATATTAAAGCTGCATAATCAAGTAGTAACCAACAACCAATGTTTGGCTTAGATGAATGTAATAGAATTCTCCTAATGTCCATGAATAACATTTTAACCAACAAGAGTAGATATCCCAAAATAAAATAAAATGCACCACAACAACACTATAAGTCTAAAGTAAATACTACAAACAAATATGTTGAATACAGTGCAAAATACAGAAGCTTTTAGTGCTTCAAACCAAACTTAAAAGTACTAAATATTAATGCAGTAAGCAATATAGTGAAGGTATAAGCAGCATACAAGTTTACTGTTAAGGTATAGAATTGGAATACAATTTTCTCATTTTTTTTCTCTGAATTCTTCAGTTGTTAGATATTGCATGACAATCTTTCCAATCTTTCACATAAAAGAAGATCCTTTCATGATTAAACACTAAGAATGGAGAAACAACATAAATGTATTTTCCTAATAAAAACGAGAAAACCACTCCGTTACCTGGATCTTATAGAAGTTTCTATGAACAGTACAATCAAGACCCCCAATCAGTTCCTGTCCTCTAGTTTTTTGCCCTGAGATAAGAAACCACATAACATACCAAAAGATCCTTTCATGATTAAACACTAAGAATGGAAAAACAAAACAAATGTATCAAGAATTATATAAAGAATAAAGATAACTTTCTTTGCCAAAAAATAAGAAGTCTTGGAAAAAAACCACTAATCAAGCGAGAAAAACAAAGTGCCAAAGGAAACTAAAAAATAATGATGTATCTATTCAGTCATATGATCCTCTATTGTAATTTGGACGTTCTCGTAATCAACGTCAAAAAATTATTCAAATTCTTGCTGTTGGTATGGCTCATTCTCATATTTTTCCTCTTCATCAACCTCTCCCATGTCAGACAAATCTCTTGGTTTTAGATGTACAACGACACTCCATTCTTTATCATTTTTATCATCAACATAGTAGACCATACTTTCTTGTGATGCTTCAATATATGGGTCATCATCCACACGATCACCGGTATGAATCAATTTGGAAAAGTTGACACAATTAAACTTCTAAGCATCTATTTTGAACCCTCTATTCCGAGTAGTGTCAGCCCACTGACATTTTAAAGGAACAACCCTAAATTAGCCATAATAATTAAGCTCAACAATAGCTTTCAACTTTCCATAATATGGCAGGTCTGCTTGTGTTGCATGTCTATCTGCACTACATGCGACACAAGAAGTGTTAGAGACAAGAAAAACTCCACTATTTTGAGTGTTTAATCTCTGTTCTCTACACAAAGTTCAGAATTTGAATCCATTAATGTTATAAGTGCTAAATCCTCTTGCATCTCGGGCTGGACCTTGTGCTAAGAACTTCATCTCATCAGAGATAGTATCTGCTATATCCGGATTCATTATATAAATCTATAAAACACTTAAATCAAAAATTATAAATTGATATAAGAAAATTATATTTAAAAATTTCTAATATCATTCACTCACTCTCTTAGGAAACCAATCAGGGAACTCTTTACTAACTCTTCTCTCTTCCTCTGTTGCTGAAACTCTTTGGCCTCTTGTACTTCTTTTGATATAATCTGTAAATTCACTACAAGGCAGTATAATTAGCAATTTTAATTAAATTTCTAAAAACTCATCGTACAAATCAAATCAATGTAGATTTCTTACTCAATAAATGGCTTCACGGCCGCACAATTAAGTAACACCTATCGATGAGCTTGTTTTTTCTCCAAATGAGTCAATGATTCTTTAATGAAGCCTCCAACATGCTTATCTTGTTGAGGGAACATACTTGACTTTTCAGAAGTCTCATTTTGGCTTGGTTCATCATTTACACGTTTAGGTCGATTTAACCTTGACTCAATTTCCTCAAAATAACGAGAATAAAAAGTAAGAGCTTCTTCCACTATGTAACCTTCAGCTATGGAACCTTCTTCATGTGATTTGTTCCCTACCAGGGACTTAAAATGTCCAACAATCTAGACCCATAAATATAAATGCGTAAGATGAAGCATTTAAGTTGAAATACTACAGCAAAATCAACTAAAATAATATTGAATAACGAATATCTTACCTTTCAACAGAATAGTTAGATGAATGTATCGAGCCAGCTTTTTTTACCTCATCAACTAGATGAACAGTTATATGAATCATTACAGTAAAAAATAAAGGAGGAAACAAAATCTCTAAATGGCAAAGAGTTTCCACAATTCAATTGTAGCTTGTTTAAGTTTTCAAGACTTACACTTTTCAAACAAAACTGCCTGAAAAGGGAAGAAAACTCAACCAAAGTTGCAACAACCTGTCTTGGAAGCACATTGCGAATTGCTATGGGTAAAAACTGTTGCATAAAAATGTGATAATCATAGTTTTTTAATCCAATTTTTTTAATCTAAATCAATACGATGAGATATATTACTTGAATAACCATCCGGCACTGAGATATTCTTTAAAGTCTTGAGGAAGGCCAATTTCTTATTCTTTGGAATTGCAAATGCAGCAAGTTTACACTCATCATTCTCATCGATCCAAAGATCACGCCTTATGCCCATATCTTGTAGATCTCTTTGAGCATTAGCATGATCCTTTGACTTTTCTTTATCATTTAACAAAGTGTATATAACATTGTCAAACACATTCTTTCTAATATGCACCGAATCTAAATTATGGGGCAACAAATTAAACTCCCAATATGGAAGATCAAAGAATATGCTTTTCTTCTTCCATTGTTGTGTTGCATTTTTTCCAACATTCTTTTTCCTTCTTCTTTTCTACAACTCTGATTGTCTTCAAAATGTGACATTGATATCTTTCACCTACTGTAAAATTTTGGTCAAGATAACTTTTTTGGAGGGGCTCTCTCTTCCACATTTTTATCATAACGATGTCTCATCAGTCTAGATTTATCATTTCTTCCCAAGAATCGATGGTGGCCAATAAAACACCACTTTTTAATATAACGAAGACGACAAGGCTCTGCATCAAAATTTACAAGACCAGTATGCGTGTTCTAACCAGATAAGATATCAAGTCCAGGAAAATTGCTAACTGTCCACATAAGTGTTGCTCGTATTTTGAACATTTCATTCATTGATGAATCAAAAGTATCCACACCTTCACTCCATAACTAATTCAACTCCTTAATAAGTGGTTGTAGATATACATCTATGTTATTCCCTACTATACGTGAACCTGGAATGATCATTGAGAGGATAAAATTTGACTGCTTCATACACAACCAAGGCGGAAGATTGTATGGAAACAAAACCACAGGCTAAAAGTTGTAGTTAGTATTTATCGATCCAAAAGTATTGAAACCATCACTAGCTATTCCTAATCAAACATTTCGAGGATCAGAAGAAAATTCAGGATAATTTGTATCAAGCCTTTTCCATGCTTCACTATCTCGAGGGTTCCTTAAGATTCCATCTTTGTTCTCATCCTCCACATGCCATCTCTTATGCTCTGCAATTTTAGAGCACATAAACAATCTTTGTAATCCTGGTTTTAATGGAAAGTATCACAAAACTTTTGCAGGCTTTTTTTGATTCTTCTTTTGTTTCTTACTTGTACTAGGAGCATCATCAAGATTTCTATCCTTCTCGGGCTTCCATATAGAAGTGTGACAGTACTTGCATGATTCTGCACTAACATCATCTTTCCAGTACAATATACAATCATTTGGGCAAGCATCTATCTTGATATAATCAAGACACAACTTGTTGATGGTTTTCTTAGCCTCATAAAAAGATATAGGGATTTTTGCAAATTTAAGTGCATCCCAAAGTATATTTAACAACATAGTCATTCCGTTATTACTTAACCCAGACAAACACTTTATGTGTTGAATCTTTAACAAAAATTCCAACTTTGATTACTTGGATCCTTCATACAAATCTTCACTTCCGTGTTTAAGCTATTCAAAATAATCTTTATTATTTGAACCAGACAAATCATGTAAAGTTTCTTCTTCTTGTGACGGGCCTGCATCAACAGCCTCATGCTTTAAACCCCTGAATGCTTCATTAATCAATAATTCAATAGATTTTTAAAAGGTGGTGCATCTTGAGAGATCTATATGTTTCTGAAATTAGGCAAAACATTCATTTCTCATTGCATAACCCAAGTGATGTAATGTTGAGGAAAATCCTTGTCCATCAAATGGTGAAACACCACATTTTTTGGTTTCCACTTTGTAAAACAACATATAGGACATGAGCACTTTATTTTATCTCCTATAGCTCCATTGGTTAATGCAAAATCTAGAAACTGATTCAAACCTGAAAAATACTCTGGTGTGTTTCTTGACATTCCAATCCAAGATTTATCCATTGAAGAATTTAATGAATATGTAAAATATCACCTATAAGATTTTATAAAGAAGAAATTCGTAAATGAAAGTCCAAAATATCACTGACTATCATTAACAAGACAAGATATTGAAAAGGATGACTAGAAAATTGTTTTCGATATACTTGAAACGATTGTCAAATATCCAATATGATCTCAGCCAATATCTCTAAGATCACAATTCATGCCTTCAGTCTCAAAACATACTTCCAAGTTAGCAACACAGTAATAACTGGGTTCATATTCAAATATCTATAGTTTAGGGAAGCAAGAACTAGGATGGGTAGAGCAGAATAACTATGAGACTAAGCCCTTCCACAAAAAATCGGAAAACTACAACCTTATGCAACAAGCTAAAGAACAGACATATCATATAATTATAAAAACAACTAAAATTCAGCAGGGAACAATGATATATCAACTGTAGATATAGATTATGGTATATTCTATAACAATTCTCATAACAAACCGATGAACATCGTAGCAAGCAATGCAATTCGACATGCAATCAAAATTACAACTATTTGAAAGTAGTGCAATGATATGAAAATCAAACATGAATTTTTAAGAAGAACCAGAGTAAGAGTAATCAAATAATAACTGGAAGAAAGGGATCTTTGATCACAGCTAGCTCCCTTAAACACCGATGAGGATGCAACAATCTACAACCAATGACAAGTCATTTTCTTCTAATACAAAGCACTTGGATACAAGATTCAGTAACTATGCCATTTTCGCTATTTACCAAATATTCAGCATCAAATACTGCAATAAATAAAAGCAACATTGATTATCTCTGAAAAGCATTTCATATTGGTCATAATCAGAGAATAAGATGAATTATGCCAGAGCCTTCATTTTCAATAAATTTCGTAGTCAAATAGTATGATTGAGTATAACAAATTTTATAGCAGGGAAACAGGTGAGCAGAAACCATCCACTTATAGTATAAAACTACAACTGATAGTATCCAACACTTTTCAGGATATAATATTATATCTCACTTTTGAATGCATAAAATACCTATAGTCCTATCTTTTGAATAAAAATATCATCATAGGAGCTAGTGGGCGATTTACCGTATGTAGTTTGCAATAGTTCCAACTCTCAACTGGTAGTCTAGAAGCAAAATCTTCAATATTCTCAAACTCCTCCCTACATGATAAAAAAATGTAAATACATATTGCAAATAGAATACCGTTACACACGATATAATCAACAAGTGATAATCTTACAATCTATACCCTAAATCACGTTAAAATCTGCGATATCTATGATGATAAGATCTACCCCAGTATCATTCCCTAATAAATTTAGACCACTAGATCAATACACTTAATCTTCTTCTAAAGAAATACCTACAGTAGTAGATATATACATAGGTTCATCATAAGTTTAACAAAACAAATTCAACCTGTGATATTTCTAAATAGGTAGATCCAAGATGAAATGGGTAGACAATTTACCCAGTGAAATTCCACAAAGTGAAGTATGGGGAGGGTAGAGCGTATGTAGACCTTACCCCTACCACGTGGAGGTACAGAAACCGTTTCCAGAATTGTCTCTCTAATAGGTAAAGCATATTTTAGAATGATGTACTCATTTTTCTCTTTGAACCAAGGTAAAAAGTAAAAAAATGTGATGTTTCAAGCTGTGGAGTAGAGAAATTTGGAACAGTAAGATGATTATTTCAGTTTTTTTTCTGCAAAACTGAACTAGGAAAAGAAAAATAACTAGCAATAGCTTAGATTTGCGAAAATTGCTTTTGAGCCAGCCCATGATCAATATGATTACATACACCCTATCATGATTTTTATAGTTAGGATGATTTTGCCATTATGGTTGGGCACTTCAACCATGGATGCATAACGGTAAGAGCACTCAATTAGAAAATTGGTAAACATTACTGAATTGGTAGATCTGAGATCAAATATTACCAAATTTAGATGATGACAGGCTAAGATAGTACCTGTGATAACTATATATGAATCCACGTCCTATACCCTACTAGGAAATTTATAAAATGGCCACGTTAGTCTTCGTAATCAATTGTGAAAACATGTGCGTCTACCTAATATTCATATTATATGTTGATTTAGAATTGTAGAGATTGTTAGCTTGGGAATATAGATTATGCTATCTTACAGTTTATTGACAGGGCTGAGTTATATATATACTATTGACCTAATGACTATGGTGGGGATCATGTCACGACCCCGAATTCTGAAGCTAGGACTAGCATCAAACGAGCCACGACCCGCTAGGCGAACCATTGCATTCAATCACCAAACTCAAATTAAAGTCTGAATTCTCATTCATCCCACCACATCCTGAGATGACTAATTAGGATTCCTTCATCATAGTCATACCTTTTGACATATTTTGTGGGACAGGTTAAAGTAATAGGATGAAGCAGTTGCATAGCTTCACTGAAATCTAACGCAAGAACCCTAATACCCTAACACCACCTCTAGACGATAATAATAGAGCCTATACCAGCTAACCCTACTGCCAATCCTACCTAATCATGGAGCAATATGTAATAAAGTGTACCAACTCACTGCACTCAAAGAACCCCTAAATGGAAATGGCATGTGATATGGTCATGATGAACCAAAACGGCCACCAAAACATAAAAGATCAAAATATGAAGTCTGGCCTAAGCTCTAATTGCTCTGCTATCTGTATGCTCTCCACAATGCTAGATATGATGACCTCAATTGCAACGGCCGGCCGACGGAGTCAATCTGGGGAAATGGAGTCAACTTTAGGGGGGGGACTAGAGAGAGACTGATTTAGGGGAAATGAGAGAGAGGGAGATTTGCGGGGAATGAAAGTTGTGAATAAAAAAGTGAGGAAAAATTTTGGCCAATTTAAAAAAAAAAGAGGAAATTTTTTTAATGGTATAAAGCGTTATTTTTTCTATTGATAGTGGGCCGTAATTTATAGTGGAGATTTAAACTTTCACAAATTTATAAATTTTAGCGGCAAATTTTTAACCCCCGCATTTTATATAATTTTATGGAGGTTAAAATAACCCCCACAATTTAACACATTTTTGTAGTGTTATGTACTTCCACAGTGGAGGGTTATGAAATTTTGGCAAGGTATGTGATGGTGAAACAAAGCCAATAAAAACAGACGTGTATTTCACACCGTATTCATTCAAGATGACAGTACTGGAAAACGTCTTCAAAAGAATGAAAATTCAAATTCCCTATCTCAATTTTATGGGAATGGTGGACTACATAAAAGATGGTCATCCATTATTATAGAATAAACCAAATTTGACGGATAAGGAGAGAAGATAACAATGGATATATAAAAATTGTAGTCATCAGTGTCTTCCTAAAAACAAACACTATGCTCCATGGACTCTTCAATTTTATTTTTTTTATGAATTGTGATAAAAGTATATTTCAAAAAATTCTTAATAGTTTGTCAAATGGTTAAGAAAATATGTTGATTTTGATTCTGAATAAAATCAATGAAACTATTATAGTTTTTATAAAATGTTTTTGAAATATACATTTCAAATTTAAAAACTAAATGTATGTTTAGGGACATTCATTATTGTTCCGTTAATTAAAATTGTGTAGTGACTGTGAAAAATTTCTTGGAAGGGATTACCAACCCTAGAGAGGCTCTAATTGATGCAAATTAGCATTAGTCATGCTGTTGGGTACTATGTAGTTTTGATGATTGACAAACTGACACATGAATGAAACATGTTACTTGAGCTGGTCCACGCATAGGAAAGCAGATTTCCAGTTTCATTGATAGATGCAGACAAGATTGCTTAAAGACAAGAATGAATAAGCAAGCCTAATTCTGATATACTAAACCTACTGATCATGTGGGGAATATAACAAGTTTAATTTGATTCAAACACTTCATGATACGAAAAATAAATTTGAGTTGAAAAAGGAGTCCTACGTGAAGAAGGAGTTTCACTTCTGAGTATATCTTGAAGATTCTTATGTATGGGAGGAGAAAGATTCTGATAAATTAGCATGTGCTGATTTAAAAGAGTTGGAGTTTTACTACAACACTAAGGAGACAAGAGTTGAAATTAAAGAAAGAGTCTCACTTGAAGTAGAACTCTATGTAATGAGAATATTGATTAGAGGAGGAGTTTAAAATAAAGAATGACTCTTTGGAGAGTTGTGCTTCAATAAAAGATGCAACAGTCAGAATAAAAAACGCACTTAAAAAGTAAAAGGCACAATAGACAGATTGACTTTACGAAGTACTACTCAATCACTAAAGAAATACGTTGAAGAACTTGGTCCTCAGTACAGAATCTAGATAAGAGTTTTAGCATTGATTTTTAGAGTTGTTCATTGTGTTTGAGCTATTGATGTATTATTAGTTTTAGTATGTTATAAACTGAATTAGGAGCTGGACTTTGATTTGGGGAAAACTCAGAGACTCTGGGAAAGCATACCTTGGGAGGTGTGTGTGTAGTTAGGAACTAGAGTTTATAATCCGTAGTTGTTGAGTTATAGGGATTAGAGTTTTTAATTCCTAGTTGTTGAGTTATAGAGATTAGAGTTTATAATTCCTATTTATTGGTTACATAAGTTTTGTAATCAGTCATTGTTGAGGCTCAGAGCTATTTAGTGAAGTTGGGGTTAAATCTTGTAGAGGTACAGGTCGTGGTTTTTTACACCTTTTTGAGCTGGGTGTTTTCCATGTAAAAATCATTGTGTTCTTTACTTTCTGTTTTACTGCTTCCTTGAAACACGTCAGTGGAACACGTCAGGCAACCTGTTCCATCGATAAGCAACAGTTAGACAAAAATAAGATAATCAGTAGGGCATGAATTCTTAACAAGTGGTATCAGAGTCAGGTTGTCTTAAAAGGGGCTAGCACCTAAGACAAAGATCAATATGATGAATTTCGCACCACTTACTGGTAACAGTTATGGTCAATCAACTATTAGACCTCCACTCTTTGATGGTTCTCACTTCATTTTGGTGGAAAGCTAGGATGGAAACATTTATTCAATGAGAAGGCTACGAGTTATGGGATAGGATCACTGATGGTCCTACTATTCCAATGAAGTTAGAAGATGGAAAATAGATCAATAAAGTAAGAAGTGAATTCACTCCTGATGACTTATTGGCATTAAAGAAAAATGCTAAGGCCAAAAATATTTTGGTCTGTGGATTAGGACCTGCTGAATACAATAGGGTATCAACATGCATTACTGCTAAGCAAATTTGGGATGCTCTAGTAAATGCTTATGAAGGCACATCTCAAGTAAGAAAATTCAGAATTTCTCCTCTTTACTGAGTATAAGGCATTTAAGATGAAGGAGAATGAAACCTTGGATGAGATAATGACAAGGCTTACTACCTTAACAAATGAGCTGACCTCTTTAGGAAAAGTTATATCTGAAGAAGAACAAGTCGAGAAGGTACTGAGGGTATTACCAAAATCAAAGTGGAATGTTAAGGTGACTGCAATTAGGGAAGCAAATAAGGATCTTGCAGGCATAACCCTGGATGAATTAGTGGGGAATTTAAGAACTTATGAAATGGAAATTGATGGAACTAAAATGGTAGCATCTTGGGGATTTGACTTAGGTTATGATGAAGTTGATGAAGCAGCACTCAGGCTCTTGTAGATTCAGACTTGGAGGAAGAAGATGATGTTTCTGAGGTAAGTATACTTGAACTTAAAGAAAAGTTACATTTGTTTTCTAAAATAAAACTTATTTCCTTAATGAGTGCACTAATTAATGACTTTCAAGAATCAACTTCTGATAGGGATGAGCTATTCAATAGTCTTGCAAAAATCAAATTTGATTTTATTGATTTAGAAGCTTGCAAGAACACTGTTGAACAGGAAAACTGTTCTCTCAAGAAATAGGTTGAGCAACTTGATTCTTTGAATAATGATCTTAAGTATGAAGTTCTAAAATTGACACTCTCTCAAAAAATAAAAAACACCAAGAGTAAAGAACAAGAAGAGTTGAACTTGAATTGGTCAAGGACAAAGAAGAGTGCAATAATGCACCAGAAATGGTGAATAAACTTAGTCAAGAAGTCTCTAAACTAAAAATTGACCTTGAAAGAGAAAACAGGTGGACAAATTCCTCAAGAATTGTTCATGAATTGAGTGAAAGATACCACAGTGAAAAATCTGGGTTGGGTTTTCACAAAAGTCTTGATGTTTATCAGGACCTGTGCTATAACTGTGGAAACCTTGGACATCCAACCACTGAATGTCCAGTTGCTGCCAAAAGAAGATTCAGCAGTCTAAATCTAGAAAATAAGCTATCTTAGACCAAGAAAAGGATAACTAAAAATGGTCAGAGAAACGGGTCACGTAAACTATTGTCTGCATGGGCTAGAAGAAATCTGATTCATCCATTTACTTATAAGAAAGGACCCAAGCTTGTCTGGGTGCCTAAAGTTAACCCTTAATTTATTTTGCAGGTGAGAGTGAAAGGAGGCAAGAAAAAATTATGCATAAATAAAGATTGCACAAGGTATAAGACTGGATAAAATAAAGTTTCTTTCACTCACCATATTTAAAGGGGGGAATGGATCATTTGAAAGATGACCAGATTTGTAGTTCTCGGGTAAGGGGGAAGCAAGGGAGATTTTAAAAAAAAATAAGAAAAGAGGATGACTGTGAAACTGATGAGCATGTATAGGAACATATTGTATCACCTGGTTCAACTGTTGTACAGACTGAAGGCATATTGACAGGGGTAACAACAAATAAAGGAATGGATGCATCAATAAAACCAACATAAGTTGATGGTAATTTTATTAGTAGTGCATAAAAATTGGTGTTGTCAAAAGAATCTTGAGATATCTCATAGAAATCAATGGCTTGAGACTGTGATATCCAAAGAAAAACAATTTCACTCTTGGGGGCTATAAAAATGTTGACTATGTGGGTTACTTAATTGACTGGAGAAGCACCAAAGGCACTAAGTAAAGAGCATTTTGAAAGGAATAGGTTAGACTTAGGGATGATTAAAATTGCATGAACTTCCCTCAATAATTGACTAGAATAATCATTTTTCTTTTGAATCTTATTAGCTAAAAAGTTATTCTATTCAGTCTTGCACATTTAGTTGTGTGTCCCAATTCCAAATTTTTGACTTTTCTAACCTAATTCTGTATTAGATTATGCAGAAAAATAGGTACAAGCAAGCAATTGTGACCACAAAGTTCTTCTATGCAGGTATGTTCTTCACTGACATAAGTATAGACTGACTAAGTTGAAACAGTTTGAGCACACCAGTTCAATTCCTCACACTTCATTCTCCCCTTGTCTTATAAAGCTGACGAATTCGTTGACCAACTTTCTTTGATTCTTTCCAAATTGTTGTGCACAAATATGTTAATCCTACACCAAAAATTTCTTCTTCTATCTCAACCAAAATATCAGTTGTGTACCATGAATTTGCCAAGATTGATCATCTATCATATGCAACATAAGTTTTTTGAGAAATGAAAAGGGATATGATCTCCCTTTTAGTTTCTAATTGGTTATTTTTTTTGGATTTGTCAATCCTAGTTTAGGTTGACTTAGAAAATAACAATATATTTTCTTACACAGATGAATCATGTTGCTCTACCAATTTCAATAAGGAGGGCTAACACCAAAAAAATTAAAAAAAATTAATTTGGTTAAAAAAAAAAAATCTGAACTTGAAGTTGCACAAGACAGTCATGAAATTGAATAAGTGGTCCTTCAGGCTTGGATCATGACTTTGAATCTTGACCTTGATTAAGTGAAGGATGAAAATATTGAAGTCATTCGTCAATTGACACAGTTGATATCACATGTTCCTCCTTTCTCTTCACTATTTGTATCCTTAGCCATGTCCCATTTTTATACCATATTTTTTTATTAATGCTCAGTTGTTTTTCTTTGTTCATTACTAGCTTAGGTTAATATGGAACATGCTCTGTCAGTTAAATGGAATGGTTATCTTTGCTAAATTGACTAATTTTTGCACTCTTTAATACATTACTATGTTGGATAGAGCCTTTGTCTGTTTGTTTTAGTGATAGACCCAGTGGCCATAAATAGCATAACAAATCACATTGGCTAGTATATTATTGCATTGAAATGGTTTTTCGATGATGCCAAAAGGGGAAAGATAATAGGGTTGTGCAATATTTATAACCCATTCTAGTGTTTTATACTTTAGTGCCTACAAGTGAAAATGGTTGAATGCACAAGACAAGAGATTTGTAATCATCAAAAAGGGAGAATTTTTTGGGTACTATGTAGTTTTGATGATTGACAAACTGACACATGAATGAAACATGTTACTTGAGCTGGTCCACGCATAGGAAAGCAGATTTCCAGTTTCACTGATAGATGCAGACAAGATTGCTTAAAGACAAGAACGAATAAGCAATCCTAATTTTGATATACTCAAGCTACTGATCATGTGAGGAATATAACAAGTTGAATTTGATTCAAACACTTAATGATAAGGGAAAGAAATTTGAGTTGAAAAAGTAGTCCTACGTGAAGGAGTTTCACTTCTGAGTATTTCTTGAAGAGTCCTATGTGTGGGAGGAGAAAGATTCTGATAAATAAGCATGTGCTGGTTTAAAAGAGCTGGAGTTTTACTACAACACGAAGGAGACAAGAGTTGGAACTAAAGAAAAAGTCTCACTTGAAGTAGAACTCTATGTAATGAGAGTTTTGATTAGAGGAGAAGTTTGAAATAAAGAATAACTCTTTGGAGAGCTGTGCTTAAATAGAAGATGCAGCAGTCAGAATAAAATACGCACTTAAAAAGCAAAAAAGCACAATCAACAGATTGACTTTACGAAGAGCTACTCAATCACTGAAGAAACACGGTGAAGAACCTGGTCCTCAGTACAAAATTCAGATAAGAGCTTTAGCATTGATTTTTAGAGTTTTTTATTGTTTTTGAACTATTGATGTAATATTAGTTTCAGTGTGTCATAAACTGAATTAGGAGCTAGTCTTTGAGTTGGGAAAAACTCAGAGACTTTGGAAAAGCATACCTTGGGAGGTGTGTGTAGTTAGGAACTAGAATTTATTATTTCTAGTTGTTGATTTATAGGGATTAGAGTTTATAATTCCTAGTTGTTGAGTTATAGGGATTAGATTTTATAAGTCCTATTAGTTGGTTACAAGAGTTTTGTAATCAGTCGTTGTTGAGGCTCAGAGTTATTTAGTGAAGTTGGGGTTAAATCCTGTAGAGGTACAGGTCATGGTTTTTTACAACTTTTTGAGCTGGGAGTTTTCCACATAAAAATCATTGTGTTCTTTACTTTCTTTTTTACTGCTTCCTTGGAACACGTCAGTGGAACACGTCAGACAATCCATTCCATCTATAAGCAACAATTAGGCGAAAATAAGATAATCAGTAGGGCACGAATTCTTAACATATGCTCCAATGAGGTTTCGAACATCGTGTGAAAAACTCAAAAAGATTATACTGTGTAGGCTATAACAAGAATATTCAGGATTTTTAAAATTTCATGAATATTCAACTTAATAATATTGATGTGAGACACACGTGCAATTCGCGTATCCAAATTTAGTATAAATGCAAACGAATGCAAGTGGAATAAGTGTCACACATGCATATCTCACTCATGCACGTGGGACATGTATTTTCCATCCAAGTATCATTAATGCATGAAGGAAAAATGTTAGACATGCACATATAATTCATGTAAAAAAAAAAGGAGGAGAAGAAGAAGTGGGCCATTTGATGTAATAATTTAAAAATTAGGCCAATATTTGTAATAATTTTAACATATTGGGTATACAACGTACTTATTCTCTTTATAATTTCTATAAAAGCCCTTGCCCATTTTGTCTTCAAACATCCTAACCTAATTTGCCTCAAGCTCACCATTATCATTCTTTAACCCTAAATTCCCTCAAGGCTAGAAATTAGGTTAGGATGTTTTAAGACAAAATGGGAAAGGGTTTTTATAGAAATTATAAAGAGAATAATTACGTTGTACACCCAATATGTTAAAATTATTACAAATATTTGGCTCAATTTTTATATTACCACATTAAATGGCCTACGTCAAATTAGGGTACTGTCACACTTCTATATGGTTGTTACTTATACTAGGGCTCCCATTTTGACGCTATATGGTTGAGTTCCCATACTTCCCTAGTTTGTTACTTATACTAGGGCTCCCATTTTGACGCTATATGCTTGAGTTCCCATACTGCCCGGTCATATACACCATCACGAATGTGCTAATGGATACTACTAGGGACATGACTTAATATTGATAAATCGGGAAACATTTTACACACCAAACTTGTGCATAGCAACCCAAAGGCACAACAGAAAAGTAAGTCGAACCCTTGCATACAATCAATCAATATTTTGCAAGGTACAACCTGATCAAAATGTTTATCGGCTAACTGCTTTGTTTGTTGATTATGTCTTTCAAGATCAGTTTTGTGGGTACCAGAAAAACTTTTGACGTACCTCCTTGCAGCATCCCAACCAAGTAACTGAAACCAAGTGCCATAGAATAAGAAAATTTTCGACACGTTATACGAGGAACCAACTAGCACGTGGTCACTGAAGGCGACATCTTGAGCACTATAGCATTCTAGTAATGGTAGTGGCTTCGTGTTCACTGTATAACCTGTGGGAGCCTTGGGCATAGAACTTATACCTGGATCCCATACACAAAGGTTCGCTGCAGTCTTATGAACAATGACAATGAAGGAATTCACCCCAGGATTAAATGGAAATTGATAAAAAATATTGTGACCACTAAATTCCTCAATAGATTTTTCACTTGTTGGAATGTCATCTCCATTTCCCATAAGAACTTTATCTAGAGATACTCAGAACCTTCCAAGGTCTCAATTTCAATTTGTTGTACATTATAGCTACGATTTAGAGAAATTGTGTTAATGTACCTCTCTGGTAGTTCTCTTTGGGGACATTCGTCAAACAATTGGACTGCGAGACTATCCGTACTTGTAGATGCTTCACAAGGCATTTCAACTGAAGTTTGTGATCGCGTTTCAGCAAATACTGTGGGGCAGCCATTGGTGAAACTTTCGTCAAACACCTTGTGCACATCGATTTTGCTTTGAGGTTCAGATTTCTCATCATAGCATTGCTGCAAAGGTGTCGTGGTTGTATTGCTTTTATATGGATAAACATATTGAGGGTAAGGCGAAAGTACCCCTGACTTACCGAAGCCCGATGAGATAGCCTCAAAACGACTTTGGTTCTCAGTCACGGAAGCTTTGCGAATCTCCCTCCCGCAAACTCCAATCCTTTCTGTTTAAATCGAATTCTCACCTTATCAGCGAAATGTGGCCAATCAATTAATTGATTATTCCTTAATAACCATTGGTACCACTCCAATGATTCACCATCGAGATAAAATGAAGCCACGGTGAGCTTTTGATCTTCCTTAATTTTATAGAAATTGAAATAGTGCTCTGCTTGGAATATCCAGGCTCCGAATTCTCGCCACGAAACTTCCCTAATTTGGCGTCCATAACTTTTTTGGGGGGTTCAAAAGAGGTCATGGCATTTTTACCCAAAACGTCCAGCAACATCAACCTAAATTCAGTGAGATCTTTAGAGATAGAATCCTTCATTTGTTTGACTGAATCGTCAACAAAAGCCTTGAGTACTTTTTGGTCCTCCATTTGAGAGACCTCTGGATGAAAGCACCAATGTAACGAACCCGAATTCTCAACTCAACAATCAATACACGGAGTGAACGAAACTAATAAACTTTGATTAATAGACAAGGGAGAAATTACAATGTGAAAGAGCATGAATAGTAGTAGAAGGGGATGAGAGGATTAGAGAGAATTGGAATGAGAAACATAGAATTTACCTAAGCAATTATCACAATTTGCATAAACTATTTTTCTCCCACAAGTGCTATTTATCAACCCAGATCCCACACATTGCCACTTAATATGGTTTTGGGCTGTTTTGCCAATACGGGTCTAGGCCCATTCATAACAATTTTCCTTTCAAGCATGCAGTTATTGTGTTGCTCAGTAAAGCTATAAATGCAGTTATTGTGTTTGGCAAGTGTCATATATCTTATTTTTGTTTTTCGCTTTCCCCAAGTAGTGTTATACTATTTACGTGTCTGATTAAGAGTTAGCTTTAGCTTGTATCAGACTGAAAAAGAACTTCAGAATGTAGCTGATTGATAGAGCTTTATTTGGAATTAGAAATGAAATATTATTCATTACTGAAGAATTCTTTATTGCAAACTTTTGGAGGTCGGCATTGAAATTACGCTGCACTTATTGTTCATTTCTTCGCTTTAGTTGGACTCATTTTCTATGCTGAAACCAAATTTGTGCTGCAGAAAATGAGTATTGGTTTTATATTCCAATCAGTTACTTGAGAAGGAGCATTCTGGATTCCGAGCTTTGGCAAGAGATGAAATGCCACGACACTTCCAAACAGCAACTCATGTTGATAAAGGTACTATCCTCGTGACATTTTAGCGCAGCGCTCTTTAGTCCAGTTCAATAGGGTAAGGATCGGAGGTGTCTTGGAGAACAAAAGGGAAAGTGGTGGAAATGTCAATAATGTCTAAAAAGTTTAGCAACAGTTGCAACTATAATATACAGTTTATTTTGATGAATAACATCTTATGTTTGATCTACCGTAACAACAACAATAACAACATATAGAGTGTAATAGCACAACTGCGGTTTGGAAAGGATAAACCTTATCCTTATATTGGAAAGTCAAAAGGTTGTTTCCGATAGACCCTTAGTTCAATATTTGATATTAAAGTGGTGAATTAGAACAACGATGCCCAATATGAAAGAGAACACATTACAGGCATCTAGCCTATTCTTTGAATAGAAAAAATAGATTGCACTGTAAACTTAAATGAAATGTTTGCGACCTTAAACTTAAATGGGGCTATCAATTCGGGCATACCAATTTTACTCTAGAACTCGACTCTATGGACTTAGTTAACATGCTCAACAACAGTGAGGTAACCAATATGAAGCTCAAACCGATGATAGACTCTATCAACAACATCAAAAACAAAGTCCAGATGCAAGTTCGACACTGTTATAGAGAAGAAAATCTAGTAGCAGACTTCTTAGCAAAAATGGCCTCCAACTCAAACCAAACTCTCATCACTCACTCTTACAACATTCTTCCGAGACAAGCTAGAGGAGCTTTCTTGCTAGATAAATGGCAACTGCCAACCATTAGATGTAAATATGATAGAGCTAATTTCTTTGTAAGTTAATTAGTTTCATGTTTGTTTCATCTCCTAGAAGGTACTAGTTGATTTTGTAAGCCTTCTAATCTTTTGTGGGTGTTGGTTTCACCTAGGCTTAGTGTTGTAGTGAGGTCAGGTCTAGCCCCCCCTCTGCTCCTTTTTTGCTAATACAACACAACCCGACAAAAGTGCTTGAATTCAGGAAAGGGTAAACTTGTACATCTAATAAACTCAAAATAAATATCAGTTGTGGAGAGGTAGAAGTTGAGTTTTAATACCACACATGAAGACATGAGAGTTTGAGTTGAAAAAGGAGTTTCACTTAACTCTGAAAATCCAAGAGGTTCAATGAAGTAAGAAGTCTCATATAATGAAAGTCTCTATGGAGAGTTGTGTTTAAATAGAGGCAGTGACTAGTATAGTCACTCACACACTTACAAAGCAAAAGACAATTGACAAATTGACTTGGCAGTTCACAGCTTGAGAGAATACGTAGTTCAACCTGGTTCTATTACATAGATAGTAAGGAGTCTTAGTTTCTTTAATAGGTTTGGTTCTTGAGTTGTAATATTGATATAATTCTAGTTTCAGCAAAGTATAAACTGAATTAGGATTATTATCTTCAAGTTGGGGAACTCAAACACTTGAGATCATATATCTTGGGAGGTTTATGAGTTGTGTTGCATAGGAGTTAGAATTTATAATTCCTAGATTACATATGTATTGTAATTTGTCATTTATTGAGGCTCAAAGTTGTTTAGTGAAGTTCGGGGTGAACTCCTATAGAGGTACAAGTCGTGTTTTTCCACACCTTTTGGAGTCGGGTTTTTTTTTATTCCGCATTAAAAAAATTGTATGTTTCAACCCAAACTTCAATACTAAGTTCAAGAACTACAATGAAGTTACAACAACTTCAAACACAAGTCCAAATGAATAATCAAATGAACCATCAAAATGAAGTGTTTATCAACTTTAAGAAGTAAGATGAAGAAGAAAATTGTAGAATCAAGTCCACCGAATGCACGATGTGTCCTTAAGAAATTTATTCCTCTCAAGTACTCGAGGTTATGGAATATTTCTTCCTAGGATAAAATGATTCTCTTTCTAAAAATAGTCGTACCTCAAATATTCAGAAACTTCAAACACACTCAACGATTTGATGATCACACGAGAGTTTTTTAGAAGAAGAAGATTGTTTTCCTCTAAAAAAATTGTCTTACCTGAGGAAAAATTAAGGTATTTATAACCATCAAGGTGTTGCTTCATGAAGAGAAGCAATGGTTCAGAAGGTGCACCCCTTCATAAAAGTGCAACTCTTCGGAAAAGGTGGAACTCTTCGAAAAAGTCACAACTCATTGGAAAGGTCATAACCATTCAATCCGAAAAGGTGACTATTCAAATTGCATCCTTTCCCTCGGTGTCTTTTTGAAAAAAAAGACCTATTCATTTTTCATTCACACCTCTAAAAAATCCACAATCCCCCACATGACTGGGGAAATGACTATTTTAACAAAATATTTACGGACAAGTCTGTGATCAACAAGCGAAGACTAATTGCATTTGGATAAGTAGGTTTTCCTTTAAACCTTCCATAGTGAACATGCATCGGATGCACTAAGTCAATTGATAGATTTGATATCATTGAACCATCACACTTTAATGTATACCTAGACAACACAAGTAACACAACCAACCTTTTATCATTTAAGTTTCTCATGATTTTGTTTGTTTCAGCCATGAACACGTCCTGATTTCATGAGAGCGTAGAGAATAGGTCTTTGTTAACATTCTCCTTAAAGCAGATTCCACTTCACTCTTACATAGATGATCACTAAACATCTAATCCTATAGATCAAACTATTTGTTCAAACCTGCCAAACTTGGAAACCATTAAAAAGCTTCAAACTATAAGCCTTATACTTGTTCCCTGAATTTTTTTCATAACAATAATGGACTGAGTATATTGAAAATGTTGAACCGTCAGTCACAACTTTGTTTGATCTCCTTGAACGCAGCTCTTGAGATCTTCCGTCTGCTAGGTAGAGTTACCGTCATGCTGACTTGTCCTAGACCGTAAACCCATTCCCTTCGATGATCTCTCAACTCCCTCTCTAGATAGGCCTTTTGTAAGTGGATCCGACACATTATCCTTTGACTTCACATAGTCAACAGTGATAATTCTACTAGAGAGTAGTTCTCTAACAGTATTATGTCTTTGTCTTATTTGACGAGATTTATCGTTGTTCCACTCATAGGTTACTATTAAGGTAAAATAAACTCATAGGTTATTGTTAGGGTAAAATAAGTAAATTAGTAGGTCGCATACTCTATTTTGAAATAAAATATTATAGTTATTTTGGATGTCCATAGCTCCAAGAATTTACTCCCACTAATCTTCTTCATTATGTATAGTTACTCATCCACTACTCCACACACCATTATAGGGGTGTAATATTATAAGTAGAAGAATAAGGTTCATATTGTATACACTTGAAAGATTTGAACACTTATACTTGAAATAATGAAAAGCTCTCATCTCTTATCTTTTTTTTTTTAATTTTCTTGCCTATTTTTTTTTCATATTGCTACTCTTTTAGATTAATTTTAATACTATATCAATATTTTTCCTTCTGATTTTTACTTCCTCCATTTTGTTTATTTGATCCATATTGACTTAATACTCCTCTTATTTTGCTAAATTAAGTTTTTATTAATTATCCTTTGAAAATTGAATTTGATCATTAATATTTTATGTAGTTATTAAATGATAGGAGTAATATTAGAAGAACGAAATATTAAATTCAGAAGATTATTATTCCTTTTAGAATTTATTTGCTTAATAAAAGTTTGTAATGTGTTTCCTTTACATGGAAATCTGCAGCTAGACATATGTTTTGTTCTGTTTATTGTCTTTCCTTTTGATTGTTGTAATACATATGATAGTTTAGTTACTGTTCTACTTGTTTTTCATTTTGTAAACTGTACAAGTATTGTTGGACATTTTGTTGGATTCATAGTGTGTTGAATGGAAAATGGAGAAATCAAGTGAAGGGAAGGAGACACCCAAATTAGAAAGTGTACTCTTTAAATTGGAAAGTTTACTCTTCTCCCACATTGGTGGAAGAAGAGAACTTTAAAGTGTTTATAAAGTGAAACACTTACTTCACATGGTAAGTGAGGCAAGGAAATAGAGATGCATCGCGCCGTCGTCGTCGTCGCTCGCTCGGCTCGGCTTTGGATTTGGTCAATCGATCGATCGATGAGATCTTTCTTTTTGGACAAAGTTTATTTGACGAAAATAAATCCAGATCGACTGAACCGATGCAACTCTTCAATTCGAAATGATGCACTGTTTCACGAAATGGTATAATGTTTCGGAAAAATTACTGCAATGAACAGACATGCATTTTCAGGAAAAGACACACACCTTTGAATTGAACCAATGCCACCTTTCTGAAAAGGTATGGTATGGCTATAAAAACCTGGTTTCACCCACAGGTTTTATATATCATTAATTTTTTATTACAAGCTTCTCTTCTTGTCTTAAAATACTCTAAGTGTGATCATTATAACCGTGAGTGTGTTCGAAGAATCTGCCTATTTGAGGTACCGCTATAGTCGGATTGAAGGCCATTTTATCCTGGGAGGAAGATTCCACAACCTCGGGTACAGTGAGGGGAATTATTTCCTTAAGGAAAGTCCGTGAATTCGGACGACTTGGCCTTAACAACTTTCTGTTTCATCTACTTTCTGGAAAAAAAAAATAAAAAAAATAAAAAAAATAAAACAAAATACACCTCTTTGAAAGATCATTTTGATCTTGTGTTGAGGGTATTTGTTCAACCTCTTTGTGTTCTTGTTCTTACTTGAACTCAAGAGTTGAAGTTGTTATTCTATTATACAGATTCTACGTACCCGTATTGTCGGAACTAACAATCTTAAGGAAATAAGCTATAGAATCTGTATAACTTATTTTTGGAGATTAAAGCTTATGCTTTCTACTCCGTCTGAATTTAACTTGTGATTAGAAGACATAAAATCTTCATCAAAAGTTGAAGTTCACTCGATTGACGATTTGAAGTTATAAAAACTTCATCGTTAATTAGAAACAAGAAGGAAAAGTTGTAAAGTTATTTAACTTTATTAATAGTATTCTGAAAAATACTAATTTTTCTGTCTTGTGATGACAGGAAAAATGACAACTGAAAGTCAAATGATGGATGCGACAACGTCTATGGGGGCAACTAATATTGCCACATCAAGTCGCACAAATGCTCCGCCAACGATGGCCCCAGCGGAGAAGCTCGGAAAATTTTCTGGCATCGACTTTAAGCGGTGGCAACAAAAGATGTTCTTTTAACTCACCACGTTATGTCTACAACGGTTCACTAGAGAAGACGCTCCCGAGGTGCCCGAGGGAACCTCGGACAAGGACCGCTTCGTTATTGTAGAAGCTTGGAAACATTCAGATTTCCTTTGTAGGAACTATATTCTGAGTGGTCTCCAAGATGACCTCTATAATGTCTATAGTGGAACCAAGACATCAAAAGAACTATGGGAGACACTTGAACAGAAATATAAAACGGAAGATGCGGGAATTAAGAAATTCCTTGTTGCACGATTCCTGGACTTCAAAATGATTGATAGCAAATCTGTTGTCTCTCAAGTACAGGAGTTGCAAGTCATCATACATGATCTCCTAGAGGAAGGTATAATTTTGAAAAATACCTTAGTTGAACAAAGTAAAAATGTTCATAATACTCACATAAACTGTTTTGTAGGTTTAATTGTGAATGATGCTTTCCAAGTAGCAGCAATAGTTGAGAAGCTACCACCTTTCTGGAAAGACTTCAAAAACTACTTAAAGCATAAGCGCAAGGAGATGACCGTTGAAGATCTTATTGTCCGACTTCGTATTGAAGAAGACAATAAAGCTGCCAAAAGAAGGTCAAAGGGAAATTCTACAATGAGTGGAGCGCATATTGTGGAAGATGGCCAAAACAACTCGAAGAAAAGAAAGAATGTTGAACATGGAAGCAATCATCCCAAGAAAAAGTTTAAGGGAAAGTGCTTCAACTGTGGAAAAGTTGGCCACAAATCAACAGACTGTCGAGCCCCGAAAAAAGGGAAGAAAAAGGACCAAGCGAATCTGATTGAGTCCAACAAGGATTATGATGACCTGTGTGCTATGTTCATGGAATGCAACATGGTCGGCAATCCACGCGCTTGGTGGATGGATTCAGGGGCCACACGCCATGTCTGAGCAACCAAAGAGTTGTTCTCGACATATGCTCCGGCTCAAGCGGAAGAAACAATTTACATGGCCAACTCCGCGACTGCTAAGGTGGAGAGAATAGGAAAAGTTTGCCTAAAGATGACATCCGGAAAAGTTTTGACACTGAATAATGTGTTATATGTTCCGGTGTTACGTAGGAACTTAATTTCTATTTCACTCCTAGATAAAAACGGTTTCAAATGTGTAACCGTTTCTGGAAATATAGTAGTTAGCAAAGGAGAAATGTATGTAGGAAAAGGCTATCTCGAGGAAGGCCTTTATAAAATGAATGTAATGACTGTTGAAATAAATAAACATTCAAATTCTTCTTACTTGCTTGAGTCTTATAATTTATGGCATGAACGTTTAGGTCATGTTAATTACAAAACGTTACGAAAACTGATTAACTTAGAAATTTTGCCAAATTTTGAGTGCAATAAATCTAAAGTGTCAAACGTGTGTAGAATCAAAGTATGCTAAGCATCCTTATAAGTCTGTTGAAAGGAATTCCAATCCCTTAGACTTAATACACACTGACATTTGTGATATGAAGTCAACACCATCACGTGGTGGAAAAAAGTATTTCATAACTTTTATTGACAATTGCACTAAATATTGTTATGTCTACTTGCTAAATAGTAAGGATGAAGCAATAGATGCGTTTAGGCAATATAAAACTGAAGTTGAAAATCAATTAGACAAAAGGATCAAAATGATAAGAAGTGACAGGGGCGGAGAATATGAATCTCCCTTTGCGCAAATATGTGTAGAGAATGGAATAATCCATCAAACTACGGCCCCGTATTCACCTCAATCTAATGGAATTGTTGAAAGGAAAAACCGAACTTTAAAGGAAATGATGAATGCCTTACTAATAAGTTCTGGCTTACCGCAAAACTTGTGGGGGGAGGCTATCCTTACGGCCAATCGTATACTCAATAGAGTTCCCCATAGTAAGACACAATCAATTCCTTACAAAAAATGGAAAGGAAGGAAACCCAACTTAAAATATTTCAAAGTGTGGGGGTGTCTAGCGAAGGTTCAAGTTCCTATACCTAAAAGGGTTAAGATAGGACCTAAAACGGTGGACTGCGTGTTCATAGGATATGATAAAAGCAGTAAAGCATGTCGATTTTTGGTTCATAAATCCGAACATTCGGATATAAATGAAAATACGGTAATTGAATCAGATAATGCTGAATTCTTTGAAAACATTTATCCGTATAAAACTAGACATGAACAGTCTAGTGGAGGATCTAAACGACCCCGAGATGAACTAAGTGAGAATGTACATAATGAAGAAAATCCAAGACGTAGTACACGTCAAAGAACGTCAACTTTGTTTGGATCGGATTTTGTAACATTTCTCTTAGAAAATGAGCCTCGAACGTTTAAAGAAGTGATGTCGTCATCAGACTCATCCTTTTGGAAAAAGGCAGTCAATAGTGAGATTGATTCAATCTTAAGTAACCATACGTGGGAATTGGTTGATCTTCCTCCAGGAAATAAACCTTTAGGTTCTAAATGGATCTTCAAAAGGAAAATGAAAACGGATGGTACTATTGATAAATACAAGGCAAGACTTGTAGTAAAAGGCTTCAACCAAAAAGAAGGTCTTGATTACTTTGATACATACTCGCCAGTGACAAGGATAACCTCAATTCGAATGTTAATTGCCTTGGCGGCAGTATATGATCTTCAAATCCATCAAATGGATGTGAAAACCGCATTCCTAAATGGAGAATTGGAGGAAGAAATCTACATGGAACAACCTGAGGGTTTTGTGGTTCCAGGAAAAGAAAATAAGGTGTGTAAACTTGTTAAGTCACTTTATGGACTAAAACAAGCACCTAAGCAATGGCATGCAAAGTTTGACCAAACCATGTTGGCAAACGGATTCAAGATAAATGAATGTGATAAATGTGTATATATTAAGGACATACCAAATCACCAAGTCATTGTATGTTTATATATGGATGATATGTTGATCATCAGTAGAGACATTTGTGACATAAATACAACCAAACGAATGCTCGAGAGCAAGTTTGATATGAAAGACCTCGGAGTTGCAGATGTGATCTTAGGTATAAGAATCCATCGAACTCCACAAGGGTTAGCACTGTCACAGTCTCATTATATCGAAAAAGTACTTGACAAGTTCAAGTATATGGAATTTGATATTGCCAAGACTCCATTGGATGCAAACTTTGCACTTCGGAAAAATGAAGGTGAAAGTGATTCTCAGTTGGAGTACGCAAGCGTATTGGGATGTTTAATGTATATAATGAACTGTACACGACCAGACATAGCATGCACTATCAGTAAATTGAGTCGGTACACGAGTAATCCCAACAAAACTCACTGGATGGCAATGAAAAGAGTTTTGGGTTATCTTAAATACACTCAAGACTATGCTTTGCATTATAATAAATATCCCGCGGTACTTGAAGGATATAGTGATGCAAATTGGATCACCGGATCGAACGAAGTAAAATCCACAAGTGGATATGTATTTACTATAGGTGGAGGAGCAGTTTCTTGGAAATCATCGAAACAGACTTGGATCGCTCGCTCTACAATGGAATCTGAATTTATCGCATTAGATAAAGCCGGTGAAGAAGCAGAATGGCTCCAAAATTTCTTAGAAGATATTCCTTATTGGCCCAAGCTTGTGGCACTAGTATGTATACACTGTGATAGCCAAGCGGCAATAGGTAGGGCAGGGAGCATGATGTACAACGGTAAGTCTCGTCACATACGTTGAAGACATAATACCGTTAGAGAACTTCTCTCTAGTGAAATTATCACTATAGACTATGTAAAGTCAAAGGATAATATGTCGGATCCACTTACAAAAGGCCTATCTAGAGAAGAAGTAGAAAGGACATCCAAGGGAATGGGTTTAAGGCCTAGGACAAGTCAGCATGGCGGTAACTCTACCTAGCAGACTGGAGATCCCAAGAGCTAGGTTCAAGGAGATCAAACAAAGTTATGTCTGACAGGTTCAACATTGTCATTTACCCAAGCCATTCTCATGATGTAGACAATGTATAGTAAACAAGGATAAGACTCAAGGTGAAAAGTCTTTTAATGATTATCTAAATTTGGCAGATTTGACCAAATAGTTCAATCTAAAGGATTGAAACATTTAGAAATCACCTATGTGAGGGCGAAGTGGAAGCCGCTTCAAAGAGAATGTTAGTAAAGGCCTATTCTCCAAGCTCTCATGAAAACCGGGACGTGTTCATGGCTGAAAAGAACAAAATCGTAAGAACCATAAACGGTAAAAGGCTGGTTGTGTGACATGTGTTGTCTAGGTGTACATTAAAGCTCGACGGTTCAAAGATATCAAATCTACCGATTGACCGAGTGCATCCGATATATGTTTACTACGGAAAGTTCAAAGGGAAACCCACTTATCCAGATGCAATCAGTCTTTGCTTGATGATCACATACTGTCCATAAACGTTTTACGAAAAATAGTCATTCCCCATTCATGTGGGGGATTGTTGGGTTCATAGTATGTTGAATGGAAAATGGAGAAATCAAGTGAAGGGAAGGAGACACCCAAATTGGAAAGTGTACTCTTTAAATTGGAAAGTTTACTCTTCTCCCACATTGGTGGAAGAAGAGAACTTTAAAGTATTTATAAAGTGAAACACTTACTTCACATGGTAAGTGAGGCAAGGAAATAGAGATGCCTCGTGCCGTCGTCGTTGTCGCTCGCTCGGCTCGGCTTTAGATTTAGATTTGGATTTGGATTTGGTCAAATGATCGATCGATGAGATCTTTCTTTTTGGACAAAGTTTATTTGACGAAAAGAAATCCAGACTGAAAATCAATCCGAAACAGTAATGCTCCATTAATTTATTATGCATGCAGTAACAGTGAACTGGTGCACTGTTACGAGTGAACAGTTGCACTGGTTCGACTGAACCGATGCAACTCTTCAATTCGAAATAATGCACTGTTTCACGAAATGGTATAATGTTTCAGAAAAATTACTACAATGAACAGACATGCATTTTCAGGAAAAGACACACACCTTTGAATTGAACCAATGCCACCTTTCTGAAAAGGTATGGTATGGCTATAAAAACCTGGTTTCACCCACAGGTTTTATATATCATTAATTTTTTATTACAAGCTTCTCTTCTTGTCTTAAAATACTCTAAGTGTGATCATTATAACCGTGAGTGTGTTCGAAGAATCTGCCTATTTGAGGTACCGCTATAGTCGGATTGAAGGCCATTTTATCCTGGGAGGAAGATTCCACAACCTCAGGTACAGTGAGGGGAATTATTTCCTTAAGGAAAGTCCGTGAATTCGGACGACTTGGCCTTAACAACTTTCTGTTTCATCTACTTTCTGGAAAAAAAATAATAAAAAAAATAAAAAAAATAAAACAAAATACACCTCTTTGAAAGATCATTTTGATCTTGTGTTGAGGGTATTTGTTCAACCTCTTTGTGTTCTTGTTCTTACTTGAACTCAAGAGTTGAAGTTGTTATTCTATTATACAGATTCTACGTACCCGTATTGTCAGAACTAACAATCTTAAGAAAATAAGCTACAGAATCTGTATAACTTGTTTTTGGAGATTAAAGCTTATGCTTTCTACTCCGTCTGAATTTAACTTGTGATTAGAAGACATAAAATCTTCATCAAAAGTTGAAGTTCACTCGATTGACGATTTGAAGTTATAAAAACTTCATCGTTAATTAGAAACAAGAAGGAAAAGTTGTAAAGTTATTTAACTTTATTAATAGTATTCTGAAAAATACTAATTTTTCTGTCTTGTGGTGACAGGAAAAATGATAACTGAAAGTCAAATGATGGATGCGACAACGTCTATGGGGGCAACTAATATTGCCACATCAAGTCGCACAAATGCTCCGCCAACGATGGCCCCGGCGGCGAAGCCCGGAAAATTTTCTGGCATCGACTTTAAGCGATGTCAACAAAAGTTGTTCTTTTACCTCACCACGTTATGTCTACAACGGTTCACTAGAGAAGACGCTCCCGAGGTGCCCGAGGGAACCTCGGACAAGGACCGCTTCGTTATTGTAGAAGCTTGAAAACATTCAGATTTCCTTTGCAGGAACTATATTCTGAGTGGTCTCCAAGATGACCTCTATAATGTCTATAGTGGAACCAAGACATCAAAAGAACTATGGGAGACACTTGAACGGAAATATAAAATGGAAGATGCGGGAATTAAGAAATTCCTTGTTGCACGATTCCTGGACTTCAAAGTGATTGATAGCAAATATGTTGTCTCTCAAGTACAGGAGTTGCAAGTCATCATACATGATCTCCTAGCGGAAGGTATAATTTTGAAAAATACCTTAGTTGAACAAAGTAAAAATGTTCATAATACTCACATAAACTGTTTTGTAGGTTTAATTGTGAATGATGCTTTCCAAGTAGCAGCAATAGTTGAGAAGCTACCACCTTTGTGGAAAGACTTCAAAAACTACTTAAAGCATAAGCGCAAGGAGATGACCGTTGAAGATCTTATTGTCCGACTTCGTATTGAAGAATAAAAATAAAAATAAAATAAAATACACCTCTTTGAAAGATCATTTTGATCTTGTGTTGAGGGTATTTGTTCAACCTCTTTGTGTTCTTGTTCTTACTTGAACTCAAGAGTTGAAGTTGTTATTCTATTATACAGATTCTACGTACCCGTATTGTCGGAAGTAACACATTTTAAAATAGTAAAATGGACAAGTAAAGATGCACATAGAGTAGTAGAAAACAAATGATAAAAAATGCAGAAATTATGTTACTTCGCAAAAATGGAATAAAAATCACAGTATTGTAGATAAAAAATTTTGCATCGGTAAAATGACAATCAAGATAGAAAATCCCAATAACTATTGTATTTAATTTTTATACAGTGAATGTTACTATTTCTCTGCAATCTCTTAATTCTTTTTCTTTTTGAAAATAAATTCATGGATCTTTTGAGTTGGACCTTAAATTTATGTCGGAATTGATCTTTATCTGAATTTGATTCATCATAAACACCTTAATAACTGTCACGAACAATATGCATCCCACAGACGAGAATTTAATCTTGAATGCCTTGGTAATTTATTTGCCTTAACTAAATATGATCTTAAACACCTTGGTCTTTGGTTTACATTCAACCATGATCTTCGTAGAGAACTCGTAGCATTTGATCCAGATACTCCATCTATCTTTTGGTATAATTTCGAATGTCTTTTCTCTATTATGAGAACCCTTATTTATAGTTATGGTATAAAATAGTTATAGTTATTATGAGAACCCTTATTTCTCATGTCTTTTTTTTATGGAGTATAAAATTCTTTTCATCCAAATTTAAGTTAACATGACTATACTTAACTGGTCAGATCATGTCTATTGTGTTGGGATTGAAGAGATATGAGGAGGATAAACCTGTCAAACGGGTCGGGCTGACCCGGTCCAAATTGGTCCAATTTGAAACGTAGCTTATTGTTCGAAAGTCGTAAGCCTTGCTTTTGTAATGTGATAGTGTCAACACTTGATCAAGGGATGTAACTTGAATGGAAGAAATCGAAGAAAAGAACAAAAATAATAAAAATTGCGAAAAAAGAAGAAAATAAAGAAAAATATTAAAAAAATAAAAATCAAAGAAAATGTAGTAGTTGAGAGAGAATAGGAAAAAAAATAAAGGTTGATAAAAAAAAGAAAGATTAAATAAAAATAAAGATCGAGAAAAATTTAAAAAGAAAAAAGAAAAATAAAAAAAATCTTCTTATAAAAAGTAGGCGTTGAAAGATGTAAAAAAAAAAAAAACTAAGGGTTAAGAAAAAGTAAAAAGAATAAAAAAAAAAAGAGAGGAAAGAAAAAATAAAAAATAATATAAAACAAAAAAGAAAAAAAAGAAGTTGAAAGGAAAAAAGGAAAAAAGTAAGGGTTGAGAAAATTGAAAAGAAAAAGAGAAAAGAAAAAAAATCATAGTAAAATTAAAAAGAGAAAAAAATAAAAGTTGAAATATATAAATATGGATTTATTATCCATTATGAGTATCATTTATGTAGTTTACTCCATTGATCAGGGACAATTTTGTCCAAAAAGATATTAGTTAATAGGAAAAAGCTATTTTAAATCAACTTTTTATTTGGGGCAAAAATTTAAAAGCCACTCTAATTTGGGTCTATTTTTGCGATTCACCTGCTGTAGGGTACTGGATTTCGGGCCGATTAAATTTTTTGATTGGACCTGGTTAATCTGGCCCGGACCAAGCCCGGTCCAGGCCCGCTGGTTAATCGGCCCGGCCCGATTAAGCTTTTAAAAAAAAATGAGATTTGGGCCAAACTAGTTATTGACCCAACGGCTATATAGCTATTTTGGGTCCAAACGAATAGTTTGGGCCCTTTTATTTAAAAAAAAAAAATCATTTAAAATATTTTTTAATCCCAAAAAAAATTCTATAAATACCCTACACCTTCAAATCATTTTTCACACAATTTTTCATTCTCTCAAATCTCAATTCTCAATTCTCAAATATTCTATATATTTAATTTCCTAAAGTTCTCACTTTAATTTTTTAATTTTGCGATTACAAAGTACGAGTGGAAGTTTCTAAAGTCGCAACCTTCGGATACTTTCAAAATTTGGTATTGTTGTTTCATCTCTTACGTTTAGTTTTTATTTAGTGTATTAATTGTTGAATATTTAATCTTATTATATTTGTGTATTTTAAATTTTTTTAGTTTAATTTATATTATGGATAAATTAAGAAACCTCGCTACTAAAGGTGTTAAAAAAAAAATATTTCCGGAAGCGGTAGTAGTAGTAAAAAGCAAATTACTAGCGGTAGAGGTACTTCAAGTAGTAGATATACCCGTGTGTCTTCGCCTCCGGTATCGCTTGGTACACCTTTTGAGAAAGAAATAGGTGTAGGTGCTCACGATATGAATTACATAGAAACTCAGGAAAATTACGGTATAAAAGAAGAAAATGAAGTAGATGCGGTTAATTTAGACGAAAATGATGAAAATATTGGTGAGACACCTGCAATAGGAAATGCTAACGTTAAATCTGAATCGGTTAATCTCCCTTCCCGTCTACTCCGTACCCCAAGAGCTCGTAAAACAACTAGTATTGCATGAAAATTTTTTGGACGTGTATCAGATACTGAGGTGCAATGTAATATTTGTCAACAAATATATAAGCATAAAAGTGGAGGCAAGTAGGGGGTATATGGGTACGTTAATGAGACATATAGGTGATGCTCACGAAAGAGAGTTAAATATTGCATGAGGTGGTGGGGATGTTGGTGGGCCAAGGCAAACTAGAATGAACCCAGCAACCGGTCAGGTAACGAAGAAGTATAATAAATCGAGGAACCGGGAAGAAATAGCTAAAATGGTAGCTGTGGGTTGTTTGCCTTTTAGTTTTCCTTCTTCCGATGCCTTTATTCATTATATTCAAGCAATTTATAATCCTATGTTTAATGGTATTCCTAGAAGTACTTTTCGGTCTGATATTTTTAGACTTCATTCATAATATTATTTTTATTTATCAATATTGTTAAAAAATATTCAATGTAGATTGTCCCTAACTTCTGATCTTGGTCGTGTAAATAAAAATGATTATTTATGCGTTACTTGTCACTGGATGGATAGTAATTTTGTGATGCATCTTGCTTTTTTATATGATGAAGATCGTAAACATACTGGAGATTTTATTGTTGATTCTATTGTTAAAGTTGCCGAATTTTATGGTATCGAAAATAAAATCTTATATATTTGTCACACCCCAAAATTCCATCGGGCCGGACTGGCACCCGAAGCCGAGAAGGCCCGGGAGAACCCATTATAGGGAAGAACAAATATCAGCCTTAAGTAGTAATACAAAATTTAAATTAAAAGTAAATGATGTAGTTGAAATAATGGGAAATAAAGGCATAAGCCTTATAAAACCAATAAAGATAGACCCAGAAATATACGCAGGTTTAGAATGGAATCTAAACAAATTTATAAAACCAAAAACTTTCACACCAGACTCTCACCTACTATATATTATAAGTAAAGGAGAAACCTCAGTTAGATTTACAGATTATAACTACACAACTAAAAGAAATTTAGACGACGATGAGACAGAAAGCAATATAGAAACAGAAAGCGAGTTTATGAATATAGAAGTCCTACAGGAAGGATATGAAGTAGACATAGCTATAGAAAAAGCAGAAAATTTAGCAGAAGAATATAAAAATATAACTTTTAAATGTAAAGGATGTCAAAGAGACAATATGAAAAGAGACGAATGTATAGAATATTTCAAAAGTTGCTTAGAGAGAAATGACAATTTAGGATATAGAAGTAACAAACTTTTCTTTAAAAAAGATGAAGACACAATCTCAATATTAAGTTCTACCATTAGTTACAAGGAACTAGCCGAATTAGAACCAACCAGCTCTTCAAGTGCTAGCCCTTTCCAACAAACAAACCCTAATCCCCAACCAATAGATTATAGTACAGGAAATGTACCTAGAAGACCCGCAGTTAGGATAAACCCAGACACAGAACTCAAAGGAGATTATATAAAACCAGCAGGAAAAAGAATACCTATAGAAGAACCAATTAAACTCCAAGAAGGGGGTAGCAAGGGTAAAATTTTAAATATCGCAGCACATGATCCCCAAATATGGGATACAGTAATAGATTTATGGAAAGGAATAGTGGCGGCTGATTATTTAAGACCTTATACTGAGACAGATACTGAAACAATGCACAAATATTTGGAAACTTTCTTAGGAGAATCTGCTAAAGCTACATGGGAAAGTTTTAAGACAAACTGCCCACATGATTTCCAGATTTTACTAAGTATGGGACCAAATACTTATAATTTTACAAATAAAATGCATATGTTATTAACCGGAAAGGATCCAAATAGTGGATTATTAGCTCTACAAAAAGAAGCATTGATTAAATTAGAACAATTAAGTATTTCACATTGGGTATATATAAAGAAATTCTTACAAGACTATTTTTATTATTGTACTGTTAGTGGAAATATTTTTAATGAAGAATTAGGTAAAAAATTATTCAATAAATTGCCCGGAGCTTTAGGTAGAGAAATAGAAGACAGGTGGTATAAAAGAGATGGGGTAGCAGCAAACCCAAATCTAAAATGGACAATAGGACATAGAACACAACATATAATGGATATCTTAACTGAAAAATGTACAAACATACAAATACAGAAACAATTAAAAAGAAATGAGATGAACTTCTGTAAATCAGTTATATATACAACTCAGAATTATGACCAAAAACAACATAGAAAATATAAGAAACGAAATAATCAAAAACCATATAGCAGAAAACAATATTTCTTAAGAAAATCCAAAGCTAAAAAACCCTGGTTAAACAGGGATAGACATGTTAGAAAATATAGAAATGATAGAAATTATAAAAACAAGCTAGAATGTTACACGTGTGGTAGTATAGATCATCTAGCTAATGTATGTCCCAAAAGAAATAATAATAGAACAAGAAATTCTCAACTAATAGAAGATTTCCAAGAAACATTATTAAATGTAGATGAATACATGTCAGACACAGAAAGCATCTATTCAATAATAAGTATTGATATAACTGATAAAGATAACTCAAAATCTGATTCCTCAGAATCAGAGGAGGATAACCTAGTCAATGAATTAGGCCAGGAGATAGAGGATTTAGATTTAAATAACCTAGTAATAAATAACTTAATGAATGTTACCCAAGAATGTGTACACGATTTCCAAAGAAATAAAGGTTTGGATAGTAATAGGTGTCGTTTATGTAGTTGGTATCCAAGTAAAGACAATAGAGCAAAATGCAAAAAATGTTATCTAGAAGCATGTATAAATTGTATAGAAAACACTTTAAAATTAAAAGTAGAATCACAAACAAATATGGACAAAGATATACGAATAATCAAATCATCAATTTAAGGGTATCTACTCTAGAAACCCGATTAAATGATTTAGAACAGAGATTAAATACTCTAGAAAAAGGAAAAACTAAAGAAGAAACGGATACACAAGACACAGTAGACACAGTACATTTAGTAAAACTAGAAGCAGAGCTTATGAATTTAGAAAATAATGATACAACTTTAATATGTAACGAAGATAAAGAATTTTCTACCATAAAAGTTCTGATAAAGATTAGGATAAAAGACATTGAAATAGAAACTCTAGCATTAGTAGATCCCGGATGTACTAGTTGTCTAATTAATAAATCAATAGTACCCGAATACTTATTAAAGACACTTGAAAGACCTATACTAGCCACTCAAATGGATGGCTCTCAAAACATCAACCGTTATTACATAGAAAATGCACAAATAAGTTTCCTAAATACTTGCAATAAATTTTATAACCCAGTCTATAACGTAAATAAAATATTAGCTAGAGATTTAAATATAGGATCAGATTTTGTTATAGGATTAAAATTCTGTATACAAAACAAAGGAGGATGCCTATTTACAAGAGACGGAATAATGCTATTTAAGAATCTAACTTATACACCTGTACAGACAGAAATCTTGCCTACAGTATATAGAAACCTAAACACACATAAAAAGAAATCACTTCCAGAACCATGCTGCGAAGACTGCCAAAGTACGCAATGCAGCAACCTGCTAAAAGAAAATCTAGACGAAGTTAAAAATTATACTCTACTCAATGCAGAAGGTCAAGAATGCCTAGAACATATAGAAAAAGAATATACATTAATAAGCATAGAAACTCAGTTTTATAATTTCAGAAAAGGAATCGATAAAATAGGAATAATAAATAGTCCAAAAGATTTGGAAAATATAATATCTATATTAGACGAAATGGAAATAATAGGAGAAAGAACATTAGCCCATTGGGATGCTAATGAATTAATGTGTAAATTAGATATAATTAACCCTGAATATACTATAAAAACAGCTCCTATAAAAGCAAATAATGAGGATACTAACGAATTTGATGTACAGATAAAAGAACTTTTAAAATTAGGAGTCATAAGAAGATCTACCTCTAGACATAGTTCAACAGCATTTATGGTACGAAACCATAGCGAGCAAATAAGAGGTAAAGCTCGTATGGTAATTAACTACAAAAGATTAAACGATAATACTAGAACAGATGCATACAAGCTACCAGATAAAAATGAGTTAATTAATAGAATCCAAAACAAAAAGATTTATAGTAAATTCGATTGTAAATCCGGCTACTGTCAAGTGAAGATGCATCCAGAAAGCATCTAATGGACAGCATTCACATGTCCAGGAGGACATTTTGAATGGCTAGTAATGCCTTTCGGATTAAAAACAACTCCGCCCATTTTTCAAAGAAAAATGGATAATATATTTGGAGAATATAAGCATTTCATACTAGTATACGTAGATGATATTTTAGTATTTAGTCAAACTATGAGAGAACATTTAGGACATTTACAAATAGTCTTTAGATTATTCGTTAAACATGGCATAATAATAAGTAAAAAGAAAATGGAGTTATGTAAAACTTATATTAATTTTTTAGGAATAACTCTAGGTAATGGAAAAGTAAAATTACAACCACACATAGCAAAAAAGGTACTAGAAATGCCCGATAAATTAGAAACAACGAAAGATTTACAAAAGTTTTTAGGATTAGTAAATTACGCACGAAATTTTATCCAAGATTTAGGAAAGATAGCTGGACCTTTATATGCCAAAACAGGTAGTAAAGGACAAAAACATTTCAATATAGAAGATATTAAATTAGTTCAAAACATAAAAGAAAAAATTAAAAATATCCCAGACCTAAAAATTCCACTAGAATTTGATTACCTAATTATCCCAACAGATGGTAGTGACTTAGGATGGGGAGCTATCTTAAAAGCTAGACCCAATAAATATAGTAGTAAAAATGAGAAACAGATATGCGGACATCAAAGTGGTGCTTATAAAGAAAAAGGAAATATGAGTGCCATAAATTTAGAAGTACTTGCAATCATATACGGTTTAAACAGTTTCAAACTATATATCTTAAACAAAGAAGAAGTCTTAGTCAGAACAGACTGTGAAGCAATAGTTAAATTCCATCAAAAAATCAATGATAAAAACAGTAGTCGACGAAGATGGTTAAATTTCACAGACACTATATCGGTTTACAAAAATATAGTATTTGAACATATTAAAGGAAAAGAAAATGCATTAGCGGACCAGTTAAGTAGACTACAATTAGGAATAAATAAATAAGTTTAATATTACTTATTTGTTTTCAGAATGAGACCAACAGGACAACCTCCTGTTGACAAAGGAAAGGGTGTAGCTTCTCCTTCAGACTCATACCAACAGACAATGTTAGGTAACTTACATTTTAGACCTTTAGAAGTTTTAGAAACAATGGAACGAATTCATTTCGGACCATTTAATTTACTTGCATTTCCAGAAAGCAACATCTCATTTAGAGTCAGACCAGACTATGTTTTAGATAGAACCCAAAAATGTTTAGTAGACAACTTATGGATTTCTTACAACAAACAAAGCCGCAACCACTTCATGGCTTCTATGAACTCTTTATGCCATTATATGGCAGAGAAAAGTAGACCCCGTTTTAAATATTATGTAGTAATATATGGAAAAACTAATGGAATTTTCCAAACCTGGCTCGAGGTTTTAGACTCTATACAAGGTTTTAAAACTCCTCTTTTTAAAGGCTTTAATGATTTTACTGAAGCTACTAACCATGCCAGAGGATACTTAGGACCTAATTATTATATTTCTCCTTCTCTTAGACAGAATCCAGACCAAATTCCCCAGTATAACTTATAGAAAGAGACTGGGAAGATAATTTTCTGTGATCATTGCTTTTCTATGATGGAAAACTTTAAGAAGCTAAATGCTCAAAAGGAGTCACTTGTCATGGAAAACACTAGACTGATTAAACAAATCCAGATATTAGAAACAAGACTCATATAGCATCATTCAGCCAGCAAGACAGATGCACAAACACAGACTACTCCAGATCAGAGTTCTCCATCTCCTCAAAAAATGGATGAGAAGGGTGTGCATTTCCCACTAAATGCTAAGAAATTCACTGTACCGGATGTTGGTATAGCTAGTCCGGCTCAAACGGTAACCGGTAAAGACAAATCAAATCCGTTAATGGCTGTCACTTTGCCAAAAAGTGAAGATGAAGGATGTTCTTCATCAAAGACCAAATTAACAAGACCAGGGGATAGGACTAAAAAGACCCTAATAGCTAAAAGAAAAAATAAGACAATAGAGTCAATAATTAAACAGACATTAGATAAATTCTTCAGTAGCCACACTCAAGATAAATATATAAATGAACAGACAAACGAACAACCCACTAATCCAGAAGAAGAACAACCCATTAATTCAGACAGAGTCGTACCAGAACAAGATAATAGAAATTCTTCAAGTTCAGACGAAGACAATAATTTTCAATTCCAAGATGCACAGGACCCATATGAAGACGATGACTCAGGCATGAGTTTTGACTCCATTGCCCTGCACAACTTGGACACATGAAGACAAATCCAAGACAAGACAACCTACAGTCGTTCCTACTGTATTTTTCTTTAAAAATATCGATATTACTAGCTAGCCTAGTCAAGTGGGGATGCCCACTTTATGTCTTGTAAATATCAGAGTCAGTCTGAGTGCTTCCTTGATCACTACTTTCTAAAAGAAAGAAAAATTGTTGAAGCACGCGACAAAATAAGTTTGAAAGGAAATTAATAACGCATGTGACGATGGGGCCCAAAAGCGCACCCGACTTGCATTATTAAAGTTTTCTTTCTTACCCCTTATCTAAAAGTATCGGCCCATTGTATGATGGCCACGTAGTAGTCTTTATGACCACTCCTTTATGTAGTTTTTGCCTATAAAAGGCATGCATTTTGTAGAAACCAAGCAGAGTGAAATTAACCAACTCCACAACCCATCTGAAATGTGTAAACCTCTCTTCCCAAAAAACCCATCAAAACCTGTTTTCATTGTATAAACTTTGTATCAACCAACTTGTTTGTAATAAAAGCTTCAAGGTTTCTATTTGATCTTTAGGGGGTTCCTGAAAGGGAAACCTCTCTTCTAGTTACTTCATGTAAGTTCTTATTTATGTATTTTCCCCACAAAAACATTTTTCTTTATGTTTTTATGTTTTCATATCCATGTTAAAACTATTCTACATATCTTTGTACATCATGTAAATTAGTTTCTTTAAAAATTTTTACCCTTAGTATATGGTTAGCCTCTTAATTTCTTAATAACAACGATGGATTAACCTGTAAAGTCCTAGGAATTCTGGCCTTGATAGTCCGCCCAGTCTGCAGAATAGACACAGGACGAGTGTTAGTTGCCAGATAAAAATATTCCGGGGTGTGGTTAAAGAAGTAAAGTGTTAAGAACATAGATTAGGAGGAAGAGATGAACAGGGAAAGATAAAAAAATAAAAAATAAAAAAAAGAGTGATCTTATATTTCAACCATAAAAGAAATATAGAATATTAAAAGATAATTCTACTATAAGGTGTAATTTTAACCAAGGAGAACATATATTACACTGAGAAGATAAACAATATAACACAATAATAGACTTGTTAATTAACTCTAGCGAAAAAACACAAGAAAAAGATAACAGTATAATAAAAACGTTAGAACAGATAGAAGCTACTCAAAACAAACATAAAAAGACTTTAGAAAAAATAGAACAGAACTTAGACTATTTAAAATCTCAAGAACTAGAAATAGATAGAAAAATTCAATATTTAAATCATAAATTTAGTTTAGAACAAGTACCTACAAAAATAGAAATCGAAAAATTAATAAACACATTAATAGAAAAACCTAGAGAACTAGAAGCAAAAACAACACGATTAATATCTAGGCTTGTAGAACAAGTAGAAAATATAACCAGGGAAATTAAAGATTTACAAGAAATAACAAAAAGATTAGAAGAAATATCGCTTTCATGAGTGAGGAAGATACAAATTATTTTAAGGCACTAGAAAAATCACGAATTCATCATAGTGAACCAGAAGGACTATCTAGATATATACCTTCAAGTGTAACAGATAAAACTTTACTAAAACAAAATAATACCATAATAGAACTATTAATAGATTTGCATAGAAAAATAGATTGTTTAATTAAAAATAAGGAAATAGTTACAACTCTAAAGGAACCAGAGTTACCAGAATTACACAAAAAGATAGATATTTTAATAAAGGATAAAGAGACCCAAGAAAAACAAAAACCTATTTCTGAAATAGAAGAACTTGTAAATCAATTAAAGAAAATTGAAATAACCCCTCAAAACGAACGCAAGAAAATAATAAGAAAACCACAAAGATGGACCTTTTATCAGATAGACGGAGAACCGTCGAAGGACAAGGAGAAAACAGACAAAGAATCAGTTTCTCAGAAAACAGGATAGGAAATAATAATATATTATCTAGAATATGTAGAAGACAATCTAATAGAGAACAAAATCAAGAGCTTAATGAAATAATAGATGTAGATAAAGATTTACAAATCTTTCAACAACATCAGTTAAAACTACTAAATCCTAAGACGTTATATAACGCAGGATATTTTCCTTCAGACAATCAATTATATAGACATTACAGAGAAGAACAAATATCAGCCTTAGGAGAAGATTCTAAAATATTAGACTTAGTAAATACTAATTCATTAAAACACATAAAGAATAGTAAAATGATTTTAATGCATATGGGATTAATTGTTATAGGAATAAAAGGATTAACAAGAAAAAACTTAGGAGCCAAAGTATTAATAACAATCTATGATGATAGATGGTCAGATATTAAAAAATCTATAATAGGATTAACAGAAGTAGATATGACTAATAATGGTGGCATTTTTTATATTAGTCCAGATTTCCTAATGAATCTAAAAGAATTCGGAAGAAATATTAAAATAGGAATCTAAACTAAAGGATACGAGGAAATGAATAGTGGAAATAATTTACTAATGTGCATAGGTTTTATAGGTAAGTTAACTCTAAGTAGTAACACAAAATTTAAATTAAAAGTAAATGATGTAGTTGAGATAATGGGAAACAAAGGAATAAGTCTCATAAAACCAATAAAAATAGACCCAGAAATATACGCAGGATTAGAATGGAATCTAAATAAATTTACAAAACCAAAAACATTTACACCAGAATCTCACTTACTATATACTACAAGTAAGGGAGAAACCTCAGTTAGATTTACAGATTATAATTACACAATGAAAAGAAACTTAGACGATGATGAGACAGAAAGTAATATAGAAACAGAAAGTGAATTTATGAATATCGAAGTTTTACAAGAAGGATATGAAGTAGACATAGCCATAGAAAAAGCAGAAAATTTAGCAAACGAACATAAAAATATAACCTTTAAATGTAAAGGATGCCAAAAAGACAACATGAAAATAGACGAATGCATAGAACATTTCAAAACTTGCCTAAAACGAAGGGATAATTTAGGATACAGAAGTAATGAATATTTCTTTAATAATATTGAAGAAGATACAATCTCAGTACTAAGTAGTTACAAAGAATTAGCTGAATTAGAACCAGCTAGCTCCTCTAGCGCTTGCTTTTTCCAACAAACAAATCCTAATCCACAGCCAATAGAGATGGTATAAAAGAGATGGGGTTGCAGCAAACCCAAATTTTAAATGGACAATAGGACATAGAACTCAACATATAATGGATATCTTAACTGAAAAATGTACAAATATACAAATACAAAAACAATTAAAAAAGAATGAAATGAATTTTTGTAAATCAGTTATATATACAACCCAGAATTACGATCAAAAACAACATAGGAGATATAAGAAACGAAATAATCAGAAACCATATAGCAGAAAACAATACTTTTTAAGAAAGTCAAAAGCTAAAAAATCATGGCTTAATAGAGATAGACATGTTAGAAAATACAGAAATGATAGAAACTACAAAAATAAATTAGAATGTTATACGTGTGGTAGCATAGATCATTTAGCTAACGTATGTCCAAAGAGAAACAATAATAGAACAAGAAATTCACAACTAATAGAAGACTTCCAAGAAACATTATTAAATGTAGATGAATATATGTCAGATACAGAAAGTATCTACTCAATAATAAGTATTGATGTAACTGATAAAGATAATCAAAAATCTGATTCCTCAGACTCAGAAGAAGACAACTTGGTTAATGAACTAGGCCAAGAAATAGACGATTTAGATTTAAATAACCTAGTAATAAATAATTTAATGAATATTACTCAAGAATGTGAACATGATTTCCAAAGAAATAAGGGTTTAGATAGTAATAGGTGTCGTATATGTAGTTGGTACCCAAGTAAGGACAACAGAGCAAAATGCAAAAAATGTTACCTAGAAACATGTATAAACTGTATAGAAAATACCTTAAAAATAAAGGTTGAATCACAAACAAATAATGGACAAAAATACACGAATAATCAAATTTTAAACTTAAGAGTATCTACTCTAGAAACTCGACTAAATGATTTAGAACAAAGGTTATTTGTTATAGAAAAAGGAAAAACTAAAGAAGAAACAGATACACAAGAAACAGTAAACACAGAACATTTAGAGAAATTAGAAGCAGAACTCATGAATTTAGAAAACAATAATACAACATTAATATGTAATGAAGATAAAGAATTTTCTACCATTAAAGTTTTAGTAAAAATTAAAATACAAAATGTAGAAATAGAAACTTTAGCACTAATAGATCCAGGATGTACTAGTTGTTTAATTAATAAAGCAATAGTACCCGAACACTTAATTAACACACTTGAAAGACCTATACTCTCCACCCAAATGGATGGCTCTCAAAATATTAATCGTTATTACATAGAAAATGCGCAAGTAAGTTTCTTAAATACTTGTAATCAATTTTATAATCCGATTTATAAAGTAAATCGAATATTAGCTAGAGATTTGAATATAGGATCAGATTTTGTTATAGGATTGAAATTCTGTATACAAGACAAAGGAGGATGCTTATTAACTAGAGATGGAATAATGCTCTTCAAAGACCTAACATATACACCTGTACAAACAAAAACCTTACCTACAATATACAAAACCTTAAATACTCATAAAAAGAGATTTAGATCATCTTCAGAACCCTGCTGCGAAGATTGTCAAAACACGCAATGCAGTAACCTGTCAAAAGAAAATCTAGAAGAAGTAAGAGAATATACACTACTCAACGCAGAAGGTAACGATTGCCTAGAACATATCGAAAAAGAATACACCCTAATAAGCATAGAAACTCAGTTCTATAATTTCAGAAAAGGAATAGATAAAATAGGCATAATAAATATTCCAAAAGATTTGGATAATATAATATCTATACTAGACGAAATGGAAATAATAGGAGAAAGACCATTAGCTCATTGGGATGCTAATGAATTATTGTGTAAATTAGATATAATTAACCCGGAATATACTATCAAAACAGCCCCTATAGAAGCAAATAATGAAGACACTAATGAATTTGATATACAGATGAAAGAACTTTTAAAGCTAGAAGTCATAAGAAGATCTACATTTAGACATAGATCAGCAGCCTTTATGGTACGAAACCATAGCGAACAGGTAAGAGGAAAAGCTAGAATGGTAATTAATTACAAAAGACTAAATAATAATACTAGAACAGATGCATACAAACTACCCGACAAAAATGAATTAATCAATAGAATCCAAAACAAAAGAATTTATAGTAAATTCGATTGCAAATCCGGTTATTGGCAGGTTAAGATGCATCCAGAAAGCATCAAATGGACAGCCTTCACATGTCCAGGAGGACATTTTGAATGGCTAGTAATGCCTTTCGGATTAAAAACAGCTCCGCCCATTTTTCAACGAAAAATGGATAATATATTTGGAGAATATAAACATTTCATACTAGTCTATGTAGATGATATCTTAGTATTTAGTCAAAACATGCAAGAGCACTTAGGACATTTACAACTAGTCTTTAGATTATTTGTTAAGCACGGCATAATAGTAAGTAAAAAAAGAAAATGGAACTATGCAAAACTTACATTAATTTTTTGGGAATAACTCTAGGAAATGGAAGAATAAAATTACAACCACATATAGCAAAAAAGGTACTCGACATGCCAGACAAATTAGAAACAACCAAAGATTTACAAAAATTTTTAGGATTAGTAAACTATGCACGTAATTTTATTCAAGATTTAGGAAAAATAGCTGGACCTTTATATGCTAAAACAGGTAGTAAAGGACAGAAGAATTTTAATATGGAAGATATTAAATTAGTTCAAAAAATTAAAGAAAAAATTAACAACCTTCCAGACCTGAAAATTCCCCTAGAATCAGACTACTTAATTATTCAGACAGATGGTAGTGACCTCGGATGGGGAGCTATCTTAAAAGCTAGACCCAATAAATATGGTACTAATAATGAAGAACAAATTTGTGTGTATCAAAGTGGCGCTTACAAAGAAAAAGGAAATATGAGTGCCATAGACTTAGAAGTACTCGCAATAATATATGGATTAAACAGCTTCAAACTATATATACTAAACAAAGAAGAAATTTTAGTTAGAACAGACTGTGAAGCAATAGTTAAATTTCACCAAAAAATAAACGATAAAAATAGTAGTAGAAGAAGATGGTTAAACTTCACAGATACTATATCTATATACAAAAACATAGTATTTGAACACATTAAAGGCAAAGAAAATGCACTAGCAGATCAATTAAGTAGACTACAACTAGGAATAAATAAATAAATAAGTTTAATGTTACTTATTTGTTTTCAGAATGAGACCAACAAGACAATCTCCAACAGACAAAGGAAAGGGTGTAGCCTCGTCCTCAGACTCGTACCAGCAGACAATGTTAGGTAACCTACATTTTAGACCCTTAGAAACAATGGAGACACTGGAACGAATTCAATTCGGACCTTTTAATTTAGTTGCATTCCCAGAAAGCAATATGTCATTTAGAGTAAGACCAGACTATATTTTAGACAGAACTCAAAAATGTTTAGTAGACAATTTATGGATTTCTTATAATAAACAAAGTCGTAACCATTTTGTGGCTTCTATGAACGCTTTGTGCCAGTATATGTCAGAAAAAAATAAACCTCGTTTTAAATACTATGTAGTAATACATGGGAAAACTAATGGTATTTTTCAAACCTGGCTCGAAGTTTTAGATTCTATTCAAGGTATTAAAACTCCTCTTTTCAAAGGTTTTAATGATTTTACAGAAGCAACTAACCATGCTAGAGGATACTTAGGACCCAATTACTATATTTCTCCTTCACTTAGACAAAATCCAGATCAGATTCCCCAGTATAATGTACAGAAAGACACTGGGAAGATAATTTTTTGTGACCATTGCTCTTCCATGACAGAAAATTTCAAGATGTTGAATGCTCAAAAGGAGTCACTGGTCATGGAAAACAATAGACTTATTAAACAAATTTAGACATTAGAAACAAGACTCAGACAAAATTCCTCAACTAGCAAGACAGATGCTAAAACTCAAACTGCGCCAGATCAGAGTTCTCCATCTCCTCAAAAAATGGATGAGAAAGGTGTGCATTTCCCTCTAAATGCTAAGAAATCCACTGTACCGGATGTTGGTACAGCTAGTCCGGTTCAAATGGTAACCGATAAAGACAAGACAAATCCGTTAATGGCTGTAACTTTGCCAAAAAGTGAAGATGAAGGATGCTCTTCATCAAAAACTAAACTAACAAAATCAGAAAATAAGCTTAGAAAGACTCTAATAGCTAAGAGAAAAAATCAGACAATAGAGACCATAATTAAACAGACGTTAGATAAATTTTTCAGTAGCCAGACCCAGGATAAATATGTAAACGAACAAACAATAGAACAACCCAGTAATTCAGACGGAGTTGTACCAAAACAAATCATTAATTCAGACGGAGTTATACCAGAGCAAGACAATAATATTTTAAACGAAGAAGATGAAGACAACAATTTACAATTCCAAGATGCACAGGACCCGTATGAGGATAATGACTCAGGAATGAGTTTTGATTCAATCGCCCTGCACAACTTGGACACTTGAAGACAAAACAAGATAATCTGTAGTCATGACAAATGTAGCTAGTCTGATGCCCACTTTATGTCCTTGTAGCTAGTCAAGTGGGGATGCCCACTTTATGTCTTGTAAATATCTGCGTCAGTATGGGTGCTTCCTTTATCACCACTTTCTAAAAAGAAAGAAAAACTGTTGAAGCACGCGTCCAAATAAGTCTGAAAGGAGATGAATAATGCATGTGACGATGGGGCCCAATGCGCACCCGACTTGCATTATTGCATTTTGCTTTCTTATCCCTTATCCAAAGAGTGTCGGCCCACTGTATGATGGCCACGTAGCATATTTTAGACCACTCTTTTATGAAGCATTTGCCTATAAAAGGCATGTATGTTTCAGAAACTAGACAGAGTGAAATCACCCAACACCAACTCATGTCAAATGTATAAACCCCTTCTCCAAAAAACCTGGTCCAACCTTGCTATCCTTGTATAAACTTTATAACAATTAACTTGTTTTTTTTAATAAAAGCTCGAAGGTTTCTATCTGATCTTTAGGGGGTTCCCGAAAGGGAAACCTCTCTCTTAAGCTACTTCATGTAAGTTCTTACTTATGTATTTTTTCCCACAAAAATATTTGTCTTTAAGTTTCTATGTTTCAATCCATGTTTAACATGTCTTTGTATATCATGTAAAGTAATTGCTTTATAAAATATTTACCCTTAGTATATGGTTAGCCTCTTAATTTCTTGATAACAACGATGAATTAACCTGTAAATTCCTAGGAATTCTGGCCTTGATAGTCCGCCAAGTCTGCAGAATAGACATAGGACGAGTGTTAGTTGCCAGATAAAAAAGTTCCGGGGTGTGGTTAAAGAAGTATGGTAATCTATGTTCTTAAAACAGCCCCTATAAAAGCAAATAATGAAGACACTAATGAATTTGATATACAGATGAAAGAACTTTTAAAGCTAGAAGTCATAAGAAGATCTACATCTAGACATAGATCAGCAGCCTTTATGGTACTAAACCATAGCGAACAGGTAAGAGGAAAAGCTAGAATGGTAATTAATTACAAAAGACTAAATGATAATACTAGAACAGATGCATACAAACTACCCGACAAAAATGAATTAATCAATAGAATCCAAAACAAAATGTATATATATTGTAGTATATTTTATTTAAAGTAGTATATATACATTGAATAGAACTGTAGTATATTTTATTTAAACTTTAAAGTAATACATACACATTGAATGGTGCGTATATATGTGTAATTGTTTATATGTGTATATATTTTTTAAATTCTGATTAGTATATATATTATATATAGTGTATATATATTGTTTAACGTATTTAAAATGTATATAGGTGGGTATATATAGTGTATATTGAAAAAAACTTTTTTTAAACTTTTGACCGGGTGTGATCAGATTTTTAACTGGGTTTGACCGGGTTTAGGTGGGTTTGACCGGGTTGGGTTAAGTGGACCGGGTTAGGGCTATTTTTAAAAGTTTTACTGTTGAACCCAACCCGGACCCGACTCGGCCCACAACCTGGATAAATTTAATGGACCGATTCCGGATTGACCCGGCCCGGCCCACTTAACACCCTTAGACGAGGATAATTTTTATGCTAATTTGATTGTAGTTAACTTGATAATATCTGATTGGTTAATATATGTCACTTATGCTAGGATGGAAGTGTTGTGGGAGGGCAAAGTCTTTTCGGCCAATCAAATTTAAGTTGACATGATGATATTTGATCGATTGAAGTGTGTCTCTTGTTCTGGTTGAAAGAATTGTGTTGGGCACTATTTTTTCACTCAATCAGATTAAAGTTGGCATAACAATATTTGATTGGTTAAAACATGTCATTTGTGCATAATTGAAAGAGTTATCGCACGGACAAACTCTTTTCAATTAATCAAATGAAGTTGCCATGACAACATTTGATTTGCTGGAACATGTCACTTGTGCTGAGATAACAATATTTTGACGAGAACAAATTTTTATTGACCAATTAAATTGAAGTTGATATGGTGATATTTAAGTTGAAAACATCACTTGTGTTGAGATGGAATGTTTATGACAAGGATAAACTTTTATTGACCATTCAAATTAATGTTGATCGAGTGATAATTTATTGGCCGAAACATGTCACTCGTGCTAAGATGGAAGATTGTGATGACGACAAGCATTGTTTGACAATTCATGTTGAGCTTGACCTGGCAATACTTTATCGGAGGGTACATGTCAATTATGCTGAGGTGGAAGAGTTATGACGAAGATAACTTTTTTTGACCATACAGATTGAAGTTGACGTGGTGATATTTTATTGGTCTGAACATATCAGTGGTGCACAAAAAACATGCTCATTGTTCTTTAATTTGACTAAAAGTGTCAGTCCCTGACACATTACTTACTCTAAATTTATTGTTGACTTATTTTGTTGTTTGCAACGGTATTTATTCAACTTATATGCATATTGGGAAACAAATATAGCAATCCTTAAATATTTAAGGCGGAGTTCCCAAACGGGTGCTGTTGCTGATTGAATTAAGTGTCACATCATCTCTTGCACCACAATCGAAAGGTCAAAATCAAGATTAATTCAACTTCTAAAAGATTTAAGAATCTTTGCATCCGTTAAAAAAGACACAAATTTAGTAAATCTGAAGGCCCTAGTAAAATCGAAATGGATCCAAGAGATATTCAGATCTTCAATCGCGATGAAAAAACTGACAGCCAGCTGAGTTTTGATATCAATGAAAATGAGGAAGGCATCATGGACGAAGATAATGATATAGAGTTGCAGCAAATCCTCTTTTATTCTGCACAATTTCACTCAGGTAAGAACTTAGAATCAAGATCTAACAATGCTGCTAGTAAGAAAATTGTTGAACCACATCATTCCTTTATTTTTGGATTAACTGAAAAATTGAATAATATTCGGGAAAAGGGGGAATCCTCAAATCATCTTTTACTGCATCAATTCTCTTGAATTTATAAATGAGTTTTAACAGGAAAAAAGTGGCTTAATTTACTTTTTAAACTTCAAAAGTTGATCAAAAGATGTAACTATACTAAAAAAAAAAATACAAAATATGAAAATACTAAAATCAATATTGAAGTAACATATATTATTGAATATTCTCTAAAAGTACTATAAATCACAATAATTAACAACTTAATATGTATAATTGACATAAAAAATTTAGTTAACTCTCCAAATTTTAAAAGTATTATAAATAACAATAATTAACAACTTAAAATATATAAAAGACATAAAAAATATAGTTGGCTCTCCGATTCTATTAAGCCAGATATATTTTGGAATAGTTAATTCCAAAATAATTTATCCCAAATAACTTGTAGCTCAACTAAACGATACATACGAAACAAGTTATCCCAAAATTAACCATTACGAAATTGGCTATTTGAAGATTAGTTTTTTCACCCTCAAGATGGAATATAAATAACACTATAATCCTAAAATAACTAATTTGGAATGAGTTATTCAGACATAATACATAAATAGGACTTTTAACTTATTATCAAATTATAATTATGATCTTTAACTTTGCTCATGCACAAATAGGCCCTTTAACTATATAAAAGCTGAACAAAAAACACTTCAATCCTACCTGGCAAAATGCGTGATTACACTTAAAATGACGCGTGTGGGAGTAAAAATTGGAGCTCCCAACAGTTTAAAAAAATGCTTAAATGACTATTATTCCCTTAATGAATCCTTTCTCTATATATATATATATATATATATATATATATATATATATATATATATATATATATATCCCCTTCTTACAAATCAAATTCCCACTTTATTTTCTTTTTATTTTCTTCAACAACTCTAAAAATTTTAGAAAAAGTAACTCAATTAGGAAAAGTACGATCAATTATCTAGAGCTCTTCTGTTTCTCCTTTAGACGATGGTGTATGCTTCATTTGTATATCTGAAGAGCTAAAAGTTGTAAAGGAATTGTGCAACTTTCATGTTAAATGGCTTCTATTTTGTGAATCTTCAATGAAAATTTTTAAAAAAAATTTCCTTAATTGAAAGGGAATAAGAGATGAAAATTTTATAAGATTTTCATCAGATTTCACATATTCTTCTAAATGAACCTTTCAATTTTCATCAGACTTGAATGTTATTTTAATGAGGGCAGCCTTTAATGAATTGTTTTTATTTTTTTGAAAGAAAAAATCTAAAATGTATATGTATTTGTGATGGTGGTATATTAAGGTTTTTTTCAATATTTAAAATTTACGTGTATCTTTTTAATTTGGTGGTAGCATTTGGTTGGAGTACTAGTCCATGTAAGAGTGATTTTCACGCATATGTGTTGCAAGATTGAAGTGTTTTTTGTTCAGCTTTTATATACTTAAAGGGCCTACTTGTACACTGCCAAAGTTAATATCTAAAATCTACGTGTATCTTTTTAATTAGGTGACAACATTTTGTTAGAGTACTAGTCTACGTACGAGCAATTGAGTTTCACACATATGTGTTGCAAGATTGAGGTATTTTTTTGTTCAGCTTTTGTATAGTTAAAGGGCCTACTTGTACACTGACAAAGTTAAAGGTCATAGTTATAATTTGATGTTAAGTTAAAGGTCCTGTTTATGAGATAAACTCTTCATAAAATTAATTCTGAAATTAGCTATCTCTTATCCCTTACCAAATGAGCCCTAAATGAAGAGTCGTTTTTTCCTTGCCTTTGCTCTCTGGTATTACCACATTGATATTAAACCCGAGTCTCATGCTTAATCTATGTTGAACAGATTCCTCACTTTCAATGTCAGATCCGAAATTCAACTGTATAGATTATATTTAGTTGTTTAGTTATTTGAGTTGAGGGTTTACCGGAAACAACCTTTTTCCTAGGTAGAGATACGGTATGCGAACATACTGTCGTTTGGTACATCAGATAGGATAAGTAGGAATATCCCGTGAGACTACTTCATACCATCCTTCATATGAGATATTCATCTCATCATTTTAATATAAATGGTGAGATAAAATGATTGTGAGATTATTTAATACTTACATAGGATAAAGTTAATTTGGTCCGATTTATCAAATGGCCCGGCGTTCCTCTAATTTCACTTGCGAGATTGCACTAGAACTATTAGTTGTTGTAATGCTTTAGATATTTGAAACATACACACCAAGCACTTCCATTTACACAATCAGATTGATTGTAAGGTACTGTTACAGGTAGAACTTTACCATAGGTAAAATAATCAAATACGGATTCAAAATTTGGAGTTGATAGACTTTAAAGTTTATTATACATATATATTATTTTTGAATTGATATACAAAATTTGAATTAAAATCACTGAATTCTATCAATTCCATGTGACAGCTTCTTCCCATTTGATAACCTAATATAAATAGTAGTAATTAACTTGCTTCGTGGAGTAAAACTACATGAAGAATTCAAGAAAACAATGTATTGCCAATATATATAATTTCGAATTGATGTAAGACACTTTTCTTTATAATTCGTCGCAAAAAGAGTATCACATTTTTGTAATTAATCATTGAGTGTTTTAGATCATAAATTTCAAAAATCTTACTTTGTTTTCTTAAATTTTCTGTCAAATCAAACAATATCACCCAAATTGGACCGGGGGAGTGATAAATTACACGACTTTGCCTTTCATTCTAAAATAAGAGGGTTAATTTCCATATCTAGATTCTTTGGGTGCCAAATCTGAAAACATATGGAAAGAAAAGGGCCTATTTGTCTCTATCTTGTGAAATTGAGGGTGAACTCACAAAATTGGAAAAGCTATTAATCATTTTGTGCATGGTCAAGTTAACTAACATCTAAAAAAGTGTCCAGGTTCATATATATATATATATATATATATATATCCTCTTACATTTAAATGAGAGTTTAATAGTAATGTTATAATTTAGCCTGTAATTATCTTTAAAATAATCTGATAATGTAATTATAGGTATATTAGTTAAAACTCATAAATAAATTTGAAGGGGATGAAGTTGGAAACAAGCACAATCTTATTTTTTTTTTCTTAAAAAATAAAATTAAAACACCACCTTAAAACATATTTGGATTAAAAAAAACTAAAATAGTATTGCCTCTACCTATTGTTATATGATGGCATTTACTTGAATTTCTTAAAGAGAAAAAATCTAGGATTTAGAATAAACTATAAATATTTAAATAATTATAAATTATCTCAACAAAATAATGAAATTTTCAAAATTATATATTTATCACTAAGAAGTTTTTATATACTTGGTGTAATTTAGCTAGTATCAAAAATTACATTTTCTAATTATACTTGTTATAGATAATTAGTTTTTTAAAGATACGATGGTAGAGATGAATTCAAAGTTAGTAATCTATGAATTTTTATAACGATAAATACGAGGTTTGTACTAAAACTATTGAACCTATATGAGTTTATAATTAAACTTTTAGATTTGTCCTCGCATCATGATCATAATATAAAATCATAATATAAATATCTTTTAATGTATGTACATGAGAAACAAACTTTTTTTTTTAGAAAAATATTATAGGAGGAGGAGATTAATTAATTAATTAATATGGACGGATAACCGTCTAGGTTCAATATTGAAGTCCCCAATGATGGATTATTGGTGTAGGTTAGGTACAATCAATATAATGTTTGTACAATTTTGTCCTCTATCTTTCTTTTTTATGAATTACGCACCATATTTCATGGATTTTATCAATGTAGCTTATAACAATAGACAAAATGACGAAAAGATGTACCCTATATTTGGAAGTAGATTATAAATAGTTCATAAAGTATATCTCGAACAGTTTTAGTCCTTTAAATTTATCATAAAATAATGTTTTTGGTCTCTATCAAATATCTAACAAACTTCTTCTTCAGTTAGGTTAGACAGAAACGATAGTCAATAAAGATTTAATCGCAACACTAGAAACATTTCATTAAATCTTAGAAACTGCAACACAAAAACAACACTAGACACTAAAACAATGTAGAAATTGCTTATAGAAAACTATACGAAATAAAAATAGCAGAAACTATCAAAAAATATACCTCAAAATATAACTTCCGTCAAATACATTTTTCTAATTGAGTAGACGAAGGCTGTTAAATATTTGATGTAGACTGAACGTATTAACTTCTGATAAACTTAAAGGACCAAAATTGTTTAGAATATACTTTAGGGTCGATTTCAGACCTACTCCCAAACATAAAGGACCATTTTGTTATTTTCTCAACTTGTATATATTACTACTATTACTATTTTTGTAGTAACTATATCATTATATATACTCCCATTTCTCTTTCCTAATATAGTACATTATCTTCATATATACATCAAATAAGAGAACTAAAAGAAACATGGAAATGGAATTTGTAAGTACAAAGGAGAAAAAAGAAAAAGAACAATTTCATGTGTTTCATAAGGTTCCTTCTGGTGATGGACCTTATGTTAGAGCCAAACATGTTCAGGTAATAATGTTTATTATATTTTTTCTCAGTATAATTTCAATTTATGTATATAGACATGTTTTACATTCGAGGGAGTCTTGGAGTAACCAGTAAAGTTATTATCATATGATCAAAAGGTCACAAGTTTAAGCCTTGCAAATAGCCTTCGGCAGAAATGCAAGGCAAGACAGCGTACAATACACCCTTGTGGTGGGATCCTTCCCCGGATCTGCACATAGTGGGCACTTTAGTGCACCGGAGTGTCCTTTTTATAGACATGTTTTACACTGAAGGGAGCTTTGGAGTAACTGGTAAAGTTGCTGTCATGTGACTAGGAGGTCACGAGTTCAAGCTTTGAAAACAGGCTTGGGCAGAAATGCAAGGTAAGACTGCGTACAATAAACTCTTGTAGTGGAGCCCTTCTCCGAATCCTGTGCATAGCGGAAGCTTTAGAACACCGAACTGCCCCTTTTTTAGACATGTTTTACACTACTAGGTCATTTTTGCTTATGGCTTTAGTAAACGTATATATATAAAGTATCAACATAGTTTAACATAGGTTGTGGCAGGATGATTTGAATCCCTTCGATCGCCTTTTATCCAAGGTTTCTAAATAGGTAGCGCTCTCCAAAGATGAGCTTTGGTGCAAATTCAAATTTGATTGAGCCTCGATATGAGTATCGAACACTGAATGAAAAAACAACCATAACATATAAAGTATCATCATGGGATGTCTTAGGATGATTTGAATCCCTTCGATCGCCTTTTATCCAAGGTTTCTAAATTTGTAGCGATGTCTCCAAAAATGAGCCTTGCAATGCATGAATTCAAATGTAGTTGAGCCTCAATACGAGTATCGGACATTGAATGAAAAAACAACCGTATATATAAAGTAAGATCGAATATTTTTGCTAGTATAACTTGTAATAGTATATATTTCTTTGTATACTATTAGATATGTACACAACCATTAATATAGAGTAAAATCATTTACTTTAAAAATCAAGGAGGTTACAATTTTTAACCCGTTACAATATGTTAAAAATATATTAATATCGTTAAATTTTTATTGACAAGGTGTATATAAGTTAATTAAATTCTATTTTTGTTATGATTAGTTGTAATTTTTTTTTGTGACTTGATAGTTATAAATTATTTTACACAGTAAATGTACATATAGAAGTTCAACATGTTTTGCTTATTATTTATTTACATTTACTGCCTATATCATTCTTTAGTGATCTGTTAAACCAACCTTGTACTGGTACAAGTACAACAGTCACCACTTGAAAGAATTAATTTACTTGTTATTATCCATTTTTTATTAAGTTACCATTAATGTTTTCTTGTTTAAAAATAAGATTTACTTACTTATAAATGTAATTATTTTTTTCTCTGTTAACATTGTTTGTGCAGTGAAATGGCATCATTATTATTGTGTAATCACCTTTATATGCTTATAGTGTAAAATACTTTGATACGATCACATCATTATATTTATGGTAGTTTTCTCCAAAAAGAATTAATCGACACCTTTTGGTGAAAAATTACATCATATACATACTCTTGCGTACCTTGACTAAGTTCACGAGATACCTGTCACCTTCCACTAGCATCAGTTTGTGCTTGGATTTGAACCTGAGACTTCATGTTCGTAACACAATTCATTGACCACTAAGCCACACCTTTGATACATATACACACTATCTACATATGGGTAGATTTTTTTTAAATATTTATAATATTATATGTTGAATTTGTGTTGTAGCTAATTTTGAAGGACCCAGAGGGATCAATAGTATGGTTTTGGAAAGCCATAAATGAAGGGGATAGAGTGGACAGTGCATTAAAAGACATGGCAGTTGTGATGAAGCAATTAGATAGAAGTGAAGAAGCCATTGAAGCTGTCAAGTCTTTTAGATACCTTTGCTCTAAACAAGCTCAAGAATCCCTAGACAATGTCCTCTTTGATCTCTTCAAGGTATTTTAAATTTATAGATACGTATAGTTAAACCTCTCTATAACAGCGTTGTTTGTTCTGAAGTACATTTTGCGATATATCAAGGCGTTTGATACATAAACTTGTCGTTTAGTAGAATTGCAACAAAATAATAGTAGCTAGGTATTTTCTATTTATTAATACAGTGAAATCTCTCTATAACATCGTTGTTTGTTCTAAAGTATATTTTGTGATATATCAATGCCTTTGGAACATAAACTTGTTGTTTAGCAGGACTGGATAAGAATAGTACTGAATAGAATGTATAGTATTTATTGACATCATTTTATATCGACTATTTTTTGTCCTCCTTGTTCTCTTCAAGGTATCTTATATTTATTGATAGAGCTAAATTAAACATCTCTATAATAAAGTTATTTGTTCTGAAGTGTATTTTGTGATATATCAAGGCCATTGATACATAAACTTGTCGTTTAATAGAACTGGATAAGAATAGTACTGGATAAAATGTATAGAATTGGCTGACATTATTTTATATCGACCATTTTATGTCCTCCTTGATCTCTTCAAGATATTTTATACTTATTGATAACAGTTAAACCTTTCTATAATAGTGTAATTTGTTCTGAAGTATATTTTGTGATATATCAAGGCCTTTAGGTGCATAAACTTGTCGTTTAGCAGGACTTGATAAGCATAGTACTGAATAGAATGTATTAGTATTGCTGACCTCATTTTATATCGACTATGTTATGTCCTCCTTGATCTCTTCAAGGTATTTTATATTTATCAATACATTTAAACCTCTCTATAATAACGTTGTTTGTTCTGAAGTATATTTTGTGATATATCGTGGCCTTAGGTGCTTAAACTTATCGTTTAGTAGGACTGGATAAGAATAGTATTGAATAGAATATATCGGTATTTCTGACATTATTTTATATAGACTATTTTATGTCCTCCTTGATCTCTTCGAGCTATTTTATATTTATCAGTACAATTAAACCTCTCTATAATAACATTGTTTGTTCTGAAGTATATTTTGTGATATATCGAGGCCTTAGGTGCATAAACTTGTCGTTTAGTAGGACTGGATAAGAATAGTATTGAATAGAATATATCGGTATTGTTGACATTATTTTACATAGACTATTTAATGTCCTCCTTGATCTCTTTAAGGTATTTTATATTTATCGATACAGTTAAACTTCTCTATAATAGCGTTGTTTGTTCTAAAGTATATTTTGTGATATATCAAGGCCTTTGGTACATAAACTTGTCATTTAATAAGACTGGATAAGAACAGTACTGAACAGAATGTATAGTATTTGCTGACATTATTTTATATAGACTATTTTATGTCCTCCTTGATCTCTTCAAGGTATTTTATATTTATTGATACAGTTAAGCATCTCTATAACAACGTTGTTTGTTTTGAAGTATATTTTGTGATATATCAAGGCCTTTGGTGCATAAATGTGTCGTTTAGTAGGATTGGATAAAAATAGTACTGAATAGAATGTATAACATTTGTTGACATTATTTTATGTCCTCCTTGATCTCTTCAAGGTATTTTATATTTATTTATACAATTAAATCTCTCTATAATAACGTTGTCTATTTTGAAATATATTTTTGTGATATATCAAGGACTTTGGTACATAAACTTGTCGTTTGGTAGGACTGAATAAGAATAGTACTGAATAGAATGTGTAGTATTTGCATGCTGACATTATTTTATATAGACTATTTGGTTTGTGTATTAAATGAATAGGATGTATAATACTGAATAAGATGAATTAGAGTAAAACTGTTATCTGAATGTGGTATATTAAATCGAATATGAGTAGTACTGAATAAGGTATATTATAGAGTAAAATAGTACCCCATAGTGTTAATGTCATAGTTTACTATGTATAAGAACAATACTCCATAAAATGTATAACTAATATATTAGTTATAGGTTGAAAACATTACCAAACAAGAGATTAAGTAACCATACGCAACAAGTGGTTAGGGAATTAATAAACTTGCCCATGAACAAGCAGTTAAGGCGAGGGTCGGTATAGTGGAAACAATTTCTTTACTTTACAAAGTAGAACGAAGATTTGTTTATATTTTATCTTTCTCAGACCTCATTAATGGCGGAGCCAAAAATTTGATGAAGAGTGTGCAAATTTTTTTCTCAATTGCGTTAAGGGTGTGCAAAATTAATTACACGCTCATAATAGCTAATGTTTAGCCTATATATACAATATAATTTTTCGGCGAAGGTTGTGTACCTGACCACCCTTTGATATAGATGGCTTTGTCTATGAACCCCACTTATGGAATTACACTGGATGTTATTGTTTCCTATGAACATGCAATGTCATTTTAATCAACCAAACTAATATAAAGATGATTTTATCATATGCATTAATAAGTGTAATATGTATTTTTGGTAAATGTAGAAATGTGGAAAAGTAGAGGAACAAATATTGTTATTGAAGCATAAACTGAGACAAATATATGAAGGAAAGTTGTTCAATGGGAGGCCAATTAAAGTAGCCAGATCTCATGGAAAGAAGATTCAAGTTACTATTAGCCAAGAGACTGCAAGAGTTCTGGTAAATATTATATCTTCCATATTCTATACTTTTAATTTTTATTGGTGTTGTTGATGTAATGAATTGGTCTCAGTGAATTCATGATTTAAAAATATTACATGCTGATGTTCAGTTGTTTTTGTCTCAAGTTTAAATTAAAATGGCGGACTTCAGTTACTTTTGCATGACTTCAACCATTTTTGTCTGAAGTTCATGCACATATCACTGAAGTTCAGACAAAAATAGTAGAAGTCACACAAAAATTTTGAACTTCAGTCATATATGGATGAAGTTCACACAAAAGAAATATTGTGGACTTCGACTATATATGCTGATATCCAGTTGTTTTTGTTTGAAGTTTAAATTAAAACGGTCGACTTCAGTCATTTTTGCATGATTTTTGTCATTTTTGTCCGAAGTTTATGCACAGATCATTGAAGTTCAAGCAAAAATAGTAGAAGTCAGAGAATTTTTTTTTGAACTTAAGTTATATGTGGCTTAAGTTCACATATAGAAATATTGAACTTCGGCTATATATAACTAACGTTCAAGCAAAAATAGCTATAGTGAGGTAAAATTGATTTAACTTCAGCTACACACACATATATTCCTTCACTTCAGCTATATGAAACTTTAGGCAGACTAACTTCATATACCATATGCCTGAAGTTATAGCAAAGTAGATACATGTGCAAAAAGATTTTAAAATGTGGGGACAAACTAAACAGTGGCATCGAAATTGAGTATCTGTGTACTTTGCCCTTTGTCTTCCGAAAACAACACCTCTATCTCATCTAAGAGATAGTCGTGTGGACCCTGTACACTTTACTTTCTCCAGACCCCAGGTCTTGGAGTAACTGGTAAAGTTTTTGCCACGTGATCAGGAAGTCATGGTTCAAGTCTTGAAAACAGCCTCTAACAGAAATATAAGGTAAGATTTCGTACAATACACTCTTCTGGTCGGATCTTTCTCCAAGTCCCGTGCATAGCGGGAGCTTTAGTACACCGAACTTTTTTTTTTCATGATGTTTTTGTTGTTGCGCACTTTGCCCCTAAAACATCAAAATAATTGTGCTTTTGTAGGGTAATTTGGGTTGGGCTTATATGCAAAAAGGAAACTTTATGGCAGCAGAAGTGGTGTACAAGAAAGCCCAAATGATTTATCCAGACAGCAACAAGGCCTGCAACCTGGCACATTGTTTGATTAAGCAAGCCCGATATGATGAGGCCCGTTCTATTCTCGATGATGTTTGGAGAGGTAAATATTTAGGTTCTGATGATAAAAAAACAAAGAATCGAATTGAGGAATTATTGTTGGAATTGGACTCGAAGCAACCCCCGCCCTTCTTGCAAAACATACCGGGCCTCGATTTGGATGATGATTTTGTAAATGGGCTTGAACAGTTGATTCATGAATGGGCCCGGCCCAAATCAAAAAGATTGCCAATATTTGAGGAGATCTCTACATTTAGAGATCAATTAGCATGTTGATGGATTTATGTTTTTTTAGGATTTAAGGTTTATAGTTTAGTAAGGTTTAGATGTTAATTATTTAGAATTAGATGTGCAAAGTAAGAGGCATGTGATATGTATAAAAGTATGAATTCAGTAGAGCTCAGTAAGTTTTGTCCAAATTTTGTATGTTTATCAAAAAATTCATACTAAGTAGTGAATATGTACATATAATAAATTTCAAAATTCATAATATTTAAATTGAAAAATTCATAAACTTCTAATTTCGAATTCATCTCTTTGAGCTATAAAAAAGCCATCATCATCTCTTCCATATTTCAACTTTCATCTTACGTAGTAAAAACTTACCTGGATCGGGTATTTTCACCTAACCTAATGAATGCAAGATATGTACCTTTTATACATAAGGTTATCACTTAGTCAATTATTAAGTGATATGTATACTATTCTTATCTTTTAGTTGACTAACATTTAAATGAGCAGTTAAAGGTGAACACCCAATGCAAATAAATAGTTATCCTTTTTTTTTTTTTAAGTATAAATAACATAAATATCAACTTTTTTGGAAGTAATTATACTCTCTCTTACTTTTTAATTACTTTATTCTCTCTTCCTATTAATATACATAACATTCTATGTATATGTGGAATTTTTGTAATATGTTTAAAGAGTTGAGATTTTTTGTAATATTGAAAACATAAGTTGTGTATTTGTGTAATTTTTAGTTTCTTTAATCCTTCTTTTTGGTTTATTCCTTAAAAATTCTCATTTGTCGAATATATTAAGATCACAATTCTACTTTTGTCATAGTAAAAAATTATTGAAAAACTTTCATAAAAGCACAATTTTAGTTTTTAAAATTACTAAAAATTTCTTTATTTTGAAAAAATTATAAATATCCCAACTTTTATTAATTTAAGTTACAAATTGAGATACATCCTAAAATACTCTTTTTATCCGGTTTTAACTTTACCAACTCTTCCTACATTAACGGCGGAATTTTTGTGACAGTTTCATTCCACAAGTTTCTCCTCTTCTTCACATTTTTAAATCGAGGTGTTTTTTTTCCTAAATTCTTCTTCACTTTCATCTTATTTTGTTCAATGGTTTTTCTCAAAAATATAATCAAATTAAACAATATTATATCCCTTTAGCTCTCTCAATTGATTGTTTGGAGTTTTGTGTTAAAAATGATGATGTTTTAGGTGCTCGAGTTATGAGTAAAGTTACATTTTCTAATTATACTTCTTGTAGATAATTAATTTGTCAATGATATGATGGTTGAGACGGATTCAAAATTTATAATCTATGAATTCTTATAATGATATATACAAGGCTTGCACTAGAGCAACTAAACTTACTAGATCTGTTCTCGCATGATGACTGTACGTAAAAAATAAACTTTTTTTTAGAAAAACATTAAAGGAGGAGGAGATTAACTAATTAATTAATATGGACGGATAATCGTCTAGGTTCAATATTGAAGTCCCCCAATGATGGATTATTTGTGTAGGTTAGGGACAATTCATGAAATGTTTGTACAACTTTGTCCTCTATATCTTTCTTTTTTATGAATCCCCCACCATAGTTTATAGATCTTATCATTTTAGCTTATATAGACAAAATGACCAAAAAAAAAAATATATGTCTTTGCAAGTAGGTTTAAATACTTTATAAAGTATGTCTCGAACAGTTTTGGTCCTTTAAATTTATCATTAAATAACATTTCTGGTCTCTATCAAATGTCTAACAAACATCTTCGGTTAGGTTTGAAGAAATGACAGACAATAAAGATTTAATCAGATTTAATCAACGATACTAGACAAGTTTCATTAAATCTACACCAAAATAATATAGAAATTGTTGGGTTTAATTGGTATGAATGAAAAATGGAGGGACACAACCTTTGAGCAAAAGACATTATTTTGGAAAAGGTGTGACTGTTCAGATAGTTGTGTCAAAAGACACAATGTTTAGAATGAACAGACATGACTCTTCCAAATGATACACCTTTCAAGTGAACCATTGCCACCTTTCAGAAGAGGGATCTGATGGCTATATAAACCTTCTTTCATTCCCAGGTTTAGAAATGAATGAAAAAAATTTCTGAAATAAAAACTCTTCTTGTCTTCAAAACATTCTTTGTGATTAATCAAATCGTTGAGTGAGTTCGACGAATCCAATTATTTGAGGTACCACTATAGTTGGATTGAAAGTCACTTTATCCTCGAAAGAAGATTCCAAAACCTCGAGAATAGTGAGGGAAATTATTCCTTAAGGAAACTCCGTGAAGTTGGGGGACTTGGCTTTATATTTCTGTTTCATCTGAATTTCTGAAAAAATTAAACACACTTCTTAGAAAGATCAGTTTGATCTTGTGTTGAGGGTGTTTTTGTACTTCATATTGTTCTTGTTTTAAACTTGAACTAGTGTTGAAGTTGTTGTGCCTAAATACAGATTCTTTTACCCGAAAACACTACATAAAATAACAATCTTAAGGAATAATTTTTTGTAGAATCTGTATTGCTTGTTTTTGGAGACTAAAGCTTTAAGCTTTCTACTCTGTTTGAATTTAACTAGTGATTTGAAGACATAAAATCTACATCACAAGTTAAAAAACACTCGGTTGACAATTGAAAGTCATAAAAACTTCATTGTTAACTAGAAACAAGAAGAAGAGTTTAAAGTTGCTTAACTTTATAAGTAATATTCTAAAAATACTAAATTTTATTGTCTTGTGGTGATAGGAAAAATGACTAACGAAAGTCAAGTATTGCCTCAACAAGTCAAGCAAATGCTCCGCAACCAATGGCACCTGTGGAGAAGCTCGAAAAATTTATGGCCATTGAATTTAAGCGATGGCAGCAGAAGATGTTCTTCTACCTCACAACACTATGTCTTCAAAAGTTCACTACTGAGGATCCTTCTGAGGTGCCCAAGGTAACCTCGAACAAAGAGCGTTTCATGATTGTAAAGGCTTGAAAACACTCAGATTTCCTTTGCAGGAATTATATCTTAAGTGGTCTCCAAGACGACCTTTATAATATTTATAGTGGAACTAAGACATCGAAGGAATTGTGGGGGGCACTTGAACGAAAATATAAGACAGAGGATGCGGAAATTAAGAAATTCTTTGTTGCAAGGTTCCTAGACTTTAAAATGATAGATAACAAATCGGTTATCTCTCAAGTGCAAGAATTGCAAGTAATCATTCATGATCTCCTAGCATAAGGTATATCTTTGCAAAATATCTTTGTTGAACAAATTAAAAATGTTCTTAGTACTCACATAAACTGTTTCGTAGGTTTGATTGTGAATGATGCATTCCAAGTAGCAGCGATAATTGAGAAGCTACCACCAATGTCGAAAGACTTCAAAAACTACTTAAAGAATAAACGCAAGGAGATGATTGTTGAAGATCTTATTGTCTGACTATGTATTGAAGAGGATAATAAAGCTGTTGAAAAAAGTTCAAAAGGGAATTCTACAATTAATGGAGCACATATTGTGGAAGATGATGTTAGGCGTATTTACACGCCTAAAGCACCTTAATTTACCCATATTTTAGCTAAGTTTTAAGGACAAAATATATAATTCCTGCACTTTTAGTTCTTTTTCCTGTAAGTGAGCTAACCAACGTGATTAGCAAGTTTTCAGGTATAAATGATGAAGATTTCAGCATTCTGTGGACTGTTGGACGCCAAAGGAAACCTCAACGTAAGAAGGACGGCAGCTTCTGGAAACTGGTGGACTGAAAGTAATGCATGGAGAACTTGTCCCGGGCAAAAACAGTATTTCTAAAGACTTGGGGATCAGCAGTAACTTAGTAGGATTAGGACAAGGATAAAAACCCTATTTCAGTAGGACAAGGATAAAAACCCTATTTCAGTAGGACTAGGACAAGGGTGTTATAAAAACCCTTATTTGCTGAATTTTTCAGCATTCAATTCATTCAATTCATTCATCCTATTTTCTATTCAATTCTATTTTTCTTTTATTCGACATTTAGTTCTTCACGTTACTTTCTGACAGAGAAAGCACGGCTCTTGTGACCAACGTGTGATCATTCTAGTTTTAATATGATGATGATGTGTATGGTGATCTCCGTTGCACTCATGAGTAGCTAAACTTCTCTGTTAGGGTTATGGAAGCCTTATGAGATACTATCTATTGCTATGAGTTTGTGAATTCTTGATACATATGCTGCTTATATCACTATTCTCTTCAGCTTAACTTAATTCTTGTGGTTGCAAACATATAGAATACGCCAGTATAGCATTAACTTGTTCGAAAGAAAAGTTAAATGTCTGGAAAAGAGAGAGTGACAAGGAAATAGGGCTACCAACCCCTGTTTAAAAGTTAGTGCCGTAACTGGATTAACCTCTTGGAGAATTTGTACCATTATACACGCTTTAAGCTCGAAAGAGTTAAAGTGAAATAATCCGTGATGGTCGAAAGACGCTAGGATTTACCATAGAATACGAATCTTTATAAGTGCATGCATGTTTGAATTCCGCATAACTCATAGCTAATAGATACGTAGAACTCATAAGGTGGACATAACCCTAACTTACAATTCTCATCGATTAAAACCTACTAAACAAATCATTTTCTTTGTTACTTTGATACTCTTAATTCACGCTACAATTAAATCCCCCCTTTTCATAGAATTTTCTATCAAAAGTCTAATAATAGTTGCAAAACTTAGTGACCAATTCCCTGTGGGATTCGACACCCAACCCAGTTGGGTTCTATATTTGACAGCGACTGCTTACACTCTTACGAGAGCTGTAGTTTGGGCGTTATCAGAAAATGACCAAAATAATTCTAAAAAAAGGAAGAAAGTTGAATACGGAAACAATCAATCCAAGAAGAAATTCAAGGGTAAATGTTTCAATTGTGGCAAGATTGGCCATAAGTCCACAAATTATCGTGCCCCAAAGAAAGACAAAAAGAAAGATCAAGCAAATATGATTGAGTTCAACAAAGAATGTGATAATCTGTGTGCTATGCTTTCAGAATGTAACTTGGTAGGGAATTCTCGTGATTAGTGGATGGATTCTAGTACCACCCGCCATGTTTGTGCCAACAAAGAGTTGTTTTCGTCATTCGCTCCGACTCAATTAGAAGAAATGATCTACATGGCTAACTCCGCCACTGCTAAGGTAGAAGGAACAGGAAAAATATGCTTGAAAATGACTTCAGGAAAGGTCTTGACACTTAACAATGTCTTGTATGTTCCGGAGTTATATAGGAACTTAATTTCTATTTCACTTCTAGACTAGAACGGATTCAAATATGTAACTGTTTCTGGAAAAATTGTAATTAGCAAATGAGAAATGTATGTAGAAAAAGGCTATCTCACCGAGGGCCTTTATAAGATGAATGTAATGACTGTTGAAATCAATAAAAGTTCAAATTCTTATTATTTTCTTGAGTCTTATGATTTATGGCATGAACATTTAGGCCATGTTAATTACAAACGTTGCGTAAACTGATCAACTTAGAAGTTTTGCCAAAATTTAAGTGCAATAAATCAAAGTGCCAAACGTGGGTGGAATCAAAGTATGCAAAGCATCCTTATAAGTCCATTGAAAGGAATTCCAATCCTTTAGACTTAATACACACTGACATTTGTGATATGAAGTCAACACCATCACGTGGTGGGAAAAAGTATTTCATTACTTTTATTGACGATTGCATTAGATACTATTACATCTACTTGCTAAACAGTAAGGATGAAGTAATAGATGCGTTTAGCCAATACAAAACTGAAGTTGAAAACCAGTTAGATAATAAGATAAAAATGATAAGAAGTTATAGGGGCGGAGAATATGAATCTCCTTTCACTGAAATATGTGTAGAGAATGGAATCGTTCATCAAACTACGGTCCCGTATTCACCTCAATCTAATGGAATTGCGGAAAGAAAAAATTAAACTTTAAAGGAAATGATGAATGCCTTACTTATAAATTCTGGTTTACCGCAAAACTTGTGGGGGGGAGCTATCCTTACAGCCAACCGTATACTTAATAGAGTTCCCCAGAGTAAGACACAATCAATTCCTTATGAAAAATAGAAAGAAAGGAAACCCAACTTGAAATATTTTAAAGTGTGGGGGTGTCTAGCGAAGTTCCAAGTTCCTATACCTAAAATGATTAAGATAGGACCTAAGACGGTGGACTGCGTGTTCATAGAATATGCAAAAAGTAGTAAAGCATGTCGATTTTTGGTTCATAAATTTGAACATCCGGATATTAATGAAAATACGGTAATTGAATCAGATAATACTGAAATTTTTGAAAATATTTATCCGTATAAAACTAGACATAAACAGTCTAGTAGAGGGTCTAAATGATCTCGAGATGAACCAAGTGAGAATATACATAATGAAGAAAATCCAAGATGTAGTACACGTCAAAGAACGTGTACTTCATTTGGATCAGATTTTGTAACATTTCACGTAGAAAATGAGCCTCAAACATTTAAGGAAGCGATGACATCTTCAGACTCATCCTTTTGGAAAGAGGCAGTCAATAGTGAGATTGATTCAATCTTAAGCAACCATACATGACAATTGGTTGATCTTCCTCCAGGAAATAAATCTTTAGGTTCTAAATATTTCTTCAAAAGGAAAATAAAAGCAAATGGTACTATTGACAAATACAAGGCAAGACTTGTAGTAAGGCTTCAAACAAAAAGAAGGTCTTGATTACTTTAATACATACTTGCCAGTAGCAAGGATAACATCAATTCGAATGTTAATTGCCTTGACGGCGATATATGGTCTTGAAATCCATCAAATGGATATGAAAACCACATTCCTAATGGAGAATTAGAGGAAGAATTTTACATGGAACAACCTGAGGGTTTTGTGGTTCTAGGGAAGGACAGTAAGATGTGTAAACTTATTATGTCATTTTATGGACTAAAGCAAATACCTAAACAATGTCATGCGGAGTTTGACCAAACCATATTGGAAAATGGGTTCAAGATAAATGTGTTTATATTAAAGACACTCCAAATTACCCAGTCATTATTTGTTTATATGTGGATGATATGTTGATCATCAGTAGAGATATTTCTGACATAAATGCAACGAAGCTAATGCTCGAGAGCAAGTTTCATATGAAAGACCTTGGAGTTACGGATGTGATCTTAGGTATAAGATTCCATAGAACTCCACAAGGGTTGGAATTGTCACAGTCTCACTATATCGAAAAGGTACTTGACAAATATAAGTATATGAAATTCGGTATTGCCAAGACTCCTTTGGATGTGAGCTTTGCACTTCAAAAGAATGAAGGTAAAAATGACTCACAATTGGAGTACGCAAGAGTATTGGGATGTTTAATGTATATAATGAATTGTACATGACCAGACATAGCATGCACTATTAGTAAATTGAGTTGGTACACGAGTAATCCCAAAAAAACTCATTGGATGGCAATGAAAAGAGTTTTGGAGTATCTTAAAAACACTCAAGACTATGCCTTGAATTATAATAAATATCCTGCGGTACTTGAAGGATATAGTGATGCAAATTGGATCACTGGATCGAATGAAGTAAAATCCATAAGTGGATATGTATTTACTATCCAACGGTAAATGTCATCACATATGATGGAGACATAATACTATTAAAAAACTACACCATCAAATTTTAGAAAGAGATAAAATAAATAGCAGAAGTTACCAAAAACTATACCTCCAAATATGAATTTCCATCAAAAAATCTTTTTCAAGTTGAGTAGACGAAGGTTGTTAAATATTTAACGAAGATTAAACGTATTAGCTTCTGATAAACTTAAAGGACCAAAATTGTTTAGAGCATACTTTAGGGTAGGGGTGTACAGACCAAACTGTCAAGTCAAACCAAACCGATGAACCAAACCAAACCAAGAAAATAAACCAACTTATGGTTTGGTTTGATTGATTTGACGTTAGAAAAAATATCCAACCATTCTTGGTTTGGTTTGGTGTTAACCCAAAAAATGTCAAAACGAACTCGAATTAAACCGACATAATATATATATACATACACACACACACACACACACACACATATATATATATATAGTATTCGAACTCTTTTATACATAAAATATTAATTATAATCTACTTTTTAAATACTTTTTGAATTAGTTTTTGTAATTTTCAATAATTTGAAAGTAGATGTAGATATATATTTAGATTTGGGCCTTTAAGTTGTAATATTTGTTCATTAATTGCTAATTAAATGATCAAAAATCCAATATAAACTTAAAACCTAAACTTTTCACTCTTAATCTCACTTTATAGTTTCAAGAGAGTTTTTCTCTCCTCGTTTTTTCATAATTATAGTTTTTCATTACCACATGTGTGAAAACATATTTAATCTTGTCTTCGATCACAATATAATTGTAAAAACTAAAGATTATAAAAAAAATAAAAAAAAACTGAAAAATTGAAAAAATCGACTAAAACCTTAACCGAAAAAACCAATTTTATGTTGGTTTGATTTGGTTTATAGTTTTAATAAACCGATATGATTGGTTTCATTTTTTTTAATAAAAAACGAACCAACCCGACCTATGTACACCCCTACTTTAAGGTTGATTGCAAACTTACTCCCAAACATAAAGGACTATTTTGTTAATTTCTCAGATATTTACATACTACTACCATTAGTACTATTTTTGTAGTAATTATATTATTATATATACTCCAATTTCTTTTCATAAAATATAGTACTTTATCTTCATATATACATCAAAGAAGAGAATTAAAAGAAAGATGGAAGTGGAAGTTGTTAGTACAAAGAAGGAGAAAAAAGGAAAAAGAACAATTTCATGTGTTTCATAAAGTTCCTTCTGGTGATGTACCTTATGTTAGAGCCAAACATGCTCAGGTAATAATAGTTATTATATTTTTGCAAAGTATAATTTCAATTTATATATATAGACATGTTTTACACCTTGTGGCGGATTCGAAATTTAGGGTTTTTGGGTGTTCAAAAGGTTCGAACACGTATATTAATGCCCAAAGCTTTAAGGTTCCACTTGTAAACTAAAGCACAATTATCCTCTTCGTTCACTGGGTGTCTTTCTAAACCTTATACCAATTTTTATATAATTGTACCTAGTTTGCGTCGAATTTAATGGGTATCAGAGCACCAAAAAATAGGCTGTAGGTTCGCCCTTGTTTACACTACTAGGTCATTTTTGTTTTCAACCTATTTATGTTAGAATTTGAAGTTTTGATGACGGACATATGAATGAAACATGTTGTGCAAGTTGGTCCACGCAAGTATAGAACTAGAAGCTATTAGTCCTTACATGTATTTCACCTTGAAGCTGATATAAGGCTGATAAGGTGTAAAGACGGGAGTGGATAAACAAGTAAAGTCACTTAAGTTCTCATGCTTATCACATGCAACAAAGAGGATAAGAAAGAGAAGAAAAATCCAACACTTAGAGATTGAGTTGATCAAGAAGTCCTGCCAGACTAGGGGATAAACTAGAAGAGTTCTATTGAACAAGAAAAGAGAGTCGGCTGCAACAAGGAATGAAACTACCCGGTAGAGTCCTATTGAAGATAGAAGAATACATCATCTAAAGGACTCAATCAGGAGTTGGCTTAAATACAACAAACGACATTCAAGTTTTTCTTTCATGCACTGAACAATAAAATCATCAATCAGAAAACAAGTTCACTAACTTGAAGAAGAACCTGGTCCTATTCTTAGCAAGTCATAGATCCTGTGTAATAGGTAGGTTCTTTAAGTTGTAATGAATCTTTGTTCTAGTCTTAGTAAATTATAAACCGAGTTAGGTGTAACGCCCCACAAAAGTCGTACATGTGTTAGCTCCTAGTTGTATGCTCATAGAGTTTAAAATTAGAATATTTTTTTCTAAGTGTCAAAGAGACTTAGTCTCATTTTTTAGCTCCAAATACTTGACGATTTTATTTTCGACCTTTCCGACCCTCAATAGTTTTTATGTTAGCTAGTTCATGACCCGAGAAGTCAATAGGTGTTCCTGAATGAGTTTTGAATTTTTTGTAACACGTTTAGACCTCATTTGGTGTTCCAAAAATAGTGGACCAACGCGATCTTGGCGCGCCGTGTCGCCCAATGCATTGGTCAATTTTTGTGAAGGAAAATTACTGAGGCTCGACGCGATGGTGGCATGACGCGTCGAGTATCGCATCGATGCCCTAACACGCCGCGTTGCCTGCAACGTCGATGCCCAGTTTTTAGCTTTAAAATTTCCGCGTCCTAGGGGGTAAATTAGTCATTTTTTTCCATCTCTTTTCATCCCTAACACAGGATTAGTATCCCCAAATACCAAAATAAGATTATTTTCACCTAAATTACTCAAGAACATTCCTAAGAATTTTAACCCAAATTTCTAAATAACTCAAGATTCAACCGTGAGTTTTAGAAATTGATTGAAGATTCGGAATCCCCAAACCGTAGGCGTCAAAAAATCATCCAATAAATTCCTAAATTGAGGTACGTAGGATTTTTTTAAAATTTCATGGGCATAGAAATCTTCATGTAATTATGCAAAGGATTTAGAAAATATGACTTTTACGAAAAGGGTTTGAATTTATGATTACTAGCATGTTTTAGAAGCCTTGATTATTATTGTTTTAGTCTTTAGACCTTCCCCCAAATTGACTTGAAATTATATGAATATTCATGAATGTATTTCAAGTGGATATTTGAATTGAGAGCATGACTCATATGAAATTCCTCTCTTGATATGATTTTTCCCATTTTTCATATGATATGTATTGTTTTGGAATGCATCTTGATTTATACTATGACTTGAATATGATTTTGGAATCAAAAGAGAGGGTTGTACATATTGATAGATGTTGAATATACATATAATGAAAGATTTGCATAGTTTTGCCAAAAGCACATGACCCCCATATGTTTGAAGAATTCTTGCATAGTTTTGACTTATGCTTCGGAACATGAGATCTCATATACTATTTGAATGTTTGGGTGGTCTGAATTGAGTTTTAATGGAAGAATCATGGATGATACAATATGGCTCAGAAATAGGACTTGCAAGTCTTGGTGTGACGACACCAACTCAGATAATGCCATGGTAATTTAGAACTGAATAGAATGCATGTTTGAAATCAAATTTTCCAGATATTGAAACTAGAATAATGCATGATTCAGAATAGGATAAAATTGGGCATAAAGAGAGCTTAGGTGGTTCCCCAAATAAGGCATGAGTTCTGAAAACTCATTGCCTGAAACCGTGTTTTGCCAATATGGGTATATTATTTTGCGTTGGCCTAGTGCCCTATGGCGTATCAGACTCAGACACTCCAACCATTGCAGCAAACATGGGTTGGGGAGTGCCACCTAACTCAGAAGTAATATAAAGAATAGAACTGCATTGACAGAAAAGTTTTGTGTTTTCAAAAATACCCATGTGTTTTGAAATTATATCTTTCATGATGTTTATGAACACTATTTTATTTATATATAAGCTTTATTTTGGATTTCTTCGCGTACTAGTACATCTGTATTGACCCCCTACCTTCCAAGTTCTGAGGCTCAATCTAGGGGTCCTGATAAGCAGTAGATTTTCTCCAGACAGGAGAGCAGAGTTCCGTTGGTGAGCCTTCTATATTTTAGAAGGCCTAGTTTACTTTATTCATTTATCATTATTATGTTTTGGTCTACTGGAGGCCTTGTCCTAGTTTTCAGAAAGTTAGTTTTGCATGTAGTAGAGATTTTGCAGACTGAGTCAGATATCATTCAAATGTTTTGAATTACAGTTTTCATTATGATTTGAATTCAGATTTGATGACCATGATTCCATTTCATTATGTATTTTCCACATTATCTTACATATATGAACAGTGTATGTGATTACAAGTTAGAAGGACGTCCAGGCCTTCCTGGTTCGGGATGCTCATCACGGCTAGGGCCCCAGTTTGGGTCATGAAAAACATGGTATTAGAGCACGGTTCATGGCCCTAGGGTGTCTGTGAAATCGTGTCGGGTGGAGTCTTGTTTATGGATGTGTAGCACGCCACACTTATAAGCGGGAGGCTACTAGGTGTTTAGGAATATTTCCCTTTTTTATAATTCAGTTCGTCGCTTAGAGTCCAATCTGTCCTTTAATCATATGATCTTTTGTATTTCAGAAAAAGCAGACATGCCTCCTCGTTGTGTTATCGTTCAAAATATCCAGAATAATAAGGTCCATCCCACTCATGGGATGAGGAAATAAAATAGAGCTCAGACTCTAGAGACTGTTGTTTCTCTAGGAGTCCTACCTACTCAGACTAACCCACCCAGGGCACCTCGCGCTCCTCGGATAGGGACTAACCACACTTAGCCTCGTGAGAGAGAGGTATCTAATGCAGAATTCAAACAGTCCATTCATATACTTGCAAATTTTGTGGCCACACAGACTCAACAGTCGCGAGATGTTGGGTTTGCATTTATCATATTTGAGGCTACTAGGGTGGGTCAGTTTATGAGGATGAACCCACCCAAGTTTACTGGCACCAAAGTAGAGGAGGATCCACAGGAATTTATGGATGAGATGGAGAAGATTTTAAAGGTGATACATGTAGATAAGGTGGAAGGGGTTGAATTAGAATTTTATTAGTTTAAAGAATTTGCAAATCAGTGGTATAACGAGTGGAAGGATTTGAAAGGTGAGAGTGTTGAGCCCATAGTATGGGGAGAGTTTATGGAAGCCTTCCTTGATTGGTTCTTTCCTCTAGAGTTGAGGGAGGCCAAATATGAAGAGTTTATGAACCTAAAGCAGGGAAAATGAGTGTCAAGGATTACACTCTGAAGTTCAACCAACTATCCCGATATGCTCCGGAGATGGCTTGTAATATGAGAGCCCGAATGAGAAAATTTATATCTGGCCTTTCAGATAACTTAGTGTATGAATGTAAAAGGCTAATGTTAAACATGGATATGGACTTCTCTAGACTGACAGTCCACATGCAGCAGGAAGAGAAGCAGAAGAAGAGAATTGCTGAGTCTAGGGAGAAGGACAGGTAGGCCAAAAGGCCAGAATAATCGACTAGAGCCGCAGCCAACCGCAGAGTGGTAATTGGGGTAATAGATGGCAGAAGAAGAAGTTTGGGGTAGTGCATAGTCCACAGCTAGTGCCCCAGTTCCCAGACCCTCGGTTGACAGACGAACTCAAAATTTTCAAACTAATCATGGATCCAGGGCACAAGATACCCAGTTTCAGGGTAGCATGGCACTACAGTACCGTACATTCCCATGGTGTGAGATTGCGGCTGGCACCATCCTAGTAGTATTCTATTCATGTGGTCAGTCGGGTAACTTTCAGAGAGATTGTCCTTCTTCTAGAAGGAACGTTGGTGGAGCTAAGTCTCAGGCACATTCTTTCGCACCACCACTGCCTTAGAAGGGCACCACTTCAGCTGTCGGTAGCTATCTCAACTGGTTATATGCTTTGACCAGCCATTAGGATGCAGAAGCTTCCCCAGAGTAGTCACGGGTACATTACAAATCTTTTCTCATGATATGTACGTGTTGCTTGATCCCGGGCCTACCTTGTTCTATATGACCCCTTATGTGGCTGTTGGATTTGGGTTTGAGCTCGATGTGACTGCTAAACCTTTCTCTATTTCCACTCCAGTGGAAGATTCTGTTATGGTTAGGAGGGTGTATAGAAATTGTATTGTGTCTGTTTATAGTCGGGATACTGTGGCAGACCTTATATAGCTTAAAATGGTTGACTTTGATGCTATATTAGGGATATATTGGCTCTATTCTTGCTATGCCACTCTAAATTATAGGACCCGAAGAGTCACTTTCTCCTTCCCGAATCAACCAATCATAGAGTGGGAGGGTTATTCTTTAGCACCTAGAGGGAACTTTATATCCTATCTTAGAGCTCGTAAGCTCATTTCCAAAGGTTGTCTATATCATCTGATACAAGTAAAAGATTCTAATATTAAGAGTCTATCTTTTCAGTAAGTCTCTGTGGTAAAATAATTTCCAGAAGTCTTTCTCGAAGATCTTCCAGGGGTACCATCTGATAGGGAGATAGAGTTTGGTATTGATTTGTTGCCAGTCACCCATCCCATCTTTATTCTGCCATATAGAATGGCCCCTGCAGAACTGAAAAAATTGAAAGAACACCTAGCAGACCTTCTAGATAAAGGTTTTATCCTTCTTAGTGTTTCTTCCTGGGGTGCACCTATACTCTTCGTGCAAAAGAAAGATGGTTCCCTTCGTATGTGCATAGATTACCGCCAGCTGAATAAGGTTACTATTAAAAATAAATATCCTCTTCCTAGGATTGATGATCTTTTTGACCAACTTCAAGGTGCTAAATGTTTTTCAAAAATTGACCTTCATTCGGGATATCATCAGATGAAGGTTAGAGAGTCAGATATTCCTAAAATAGCTTTCCGAACCCGCTACGGTTATTAAAAATTCTTAGTCATGTTCTTCGGGTTTGACTAACGCCCCTACAGATTTCATGGACCTAATGAATAAAGTGTTCCATTAGTTTCTGGATCTTTTTGTCATAGTTTTAATTGATGATATTTTGGTCTATTCTAAGAGTGACAAGGACCATGCCAACTACCTCCGAATTATCCTTCATACTCTCAAAGATCATAAGTTGTATGCAAAATTTTCCAAGTGTGAATTCTAGCTGAACGCTATTGCTTTCTTGGGGCATATTGTGTCTAGTGATGGAATTAAGGTTGACCCCCAAAAGTTTGAGGTAGTGAAAAGATGGACCAGACTCTCAACTCCAATCGACATTCAGAGCTTCTTGGGTTTGGCAGGGTACTATAGAAGGTTCGTAGAGAGTTTTTCCTCCATAGCTACACCACTTACTAAGTTGACATAAAAAAAGGTGAAGTTTGTGTGGTCTGACTTTTATGAGAATAGTTTTGAGAAGTTGAAAGATAAGTTGACCACTACTTCTATTTTAACTCTTCTGAAAGGTACTAAAGTTTTTTTTGTGTACTATGATGCATCCCGAATGGGACTTAGGTATGTACTTATGCAGCACGGTAAGGTAGGGGCTGATGCATTTAGGCAGTTGAAAGTGCATGAGTGAAATTACCCGACTCATAACTTGGAGTTAGCGGCTGTGGTGTTTCCGCTTAGGATCTGGCGGCATTATCTTTACGGGGTGCATGTTGATATATTTACTCACCACAAGAGTTTGCAGTATGTTTTCTTGCAGAAAAACTGAACCTCAAGAAGAGACATTGGTTGGAGCTTTTGAAGGATTATGATATGAGCCTGCACTATCATATGGGCAAGGAGAATGTGGTAGTCGATGCTCTCAATAGGTTATCGAAGGGTATTCTCTCTTATGTTGAGAAAGGGAAGAGAGAGATGGTGAAAGATATTCACCAACTTGCAAATCTAGGGGTCCGACTCTTGGGTTCTGAAGATAGGGGTGTGATTGTTCATGAAATAGCTAAATCATCCCTTTGTGTAGAGGTTAATAAAAATAGGTTGAATATCTCATCTTGATGTAGATCAAGAAAGACGTGGGTCAACAGAAGGTGATGTCCTTTGAAATTGGTGGTGATGGTATTCTGAGATATCAGGGTAGATTGTATGTTCTAGATGTAGATAGTCTGTGGAAAATAATCCTTGATGAAGCTTATACTTTGAGTTATGTTGTCCACCCAGGCTCTAATAATATGTATCATGATTTAAAAGCTATATATTGGTGGAATAACATGAAGCGTGATGTGGCTAACTATGTTTCCAAGTGTTTGAATTGCCAACAAGTTAAAGTAGAGCATTTGAGGCCAGGAGGTACTTCTCAAGGGATAGCTTTGCCTTTATAAAAGTGGGAGATGATCAATATTAATTTGTCAAGTCAGCTTACTTTCTGCCTGTGAGGACTAATTATTCAAGAGATGACTATGGCAAGATATACATTGAGGAGATAGTCCGTTTGCATGGGGCACCTGTGTCCATCATATCTGACCAAGGTATGCAATTCTCTTCACAGTTTTAGAGATCTTTTTAGAGGGATTTAGGTACCCAAGTGAACCCAAGCATGACTTTTCACCCTTAGATGGATGGGCAAGCCGAACGTACTATTCATACCCTTAAAGATATGTTGAGAGCTTGTGTGATTGAATTCAAAGGTAGTTAGGTAGATCACTTGCCATTGATAGAGTTTTCGTATAAAAATAACTACTATGCCAGTATTAGGATGGCTCCTTTTGAGGCATTGTATGGAAGGAGATGTAGGTCGCTAATAAGGTGGTATGAAGTAGGTGAGAATCAGTTGTTTTGGCCTGATCTTGTTCAGCAGGCAATGAAGGATGTGAAAATTATTAGAGAACGACTTAAAACAACTCAGAGTAGACAGAAATTCTATGCCAATGTTAGAAGAAGGGAGTTATAATTTGAGGTTGGTGATTGGGTATTTGTCAAAGTCTCCCCTATGAAGGGAGTTATGCGATTTGGGAAGAAAGATAATTTGAGTCCTCTCTACATAGGGCCATACCAGATTATGAGAAGAATAGGTGAAGTTGCATATGAGTTAGAGTTACCTACTGATCTGGGATCTTTCCATTCGGTATTTCATGTGTCCATGTTGAAAAAATATATCGGAGACCATTCTCTAGTATTGCCTATAGAGGAGATCAAAGTGATAGACTCCTTATCATATAAAGAAGAGCCTATTGCAATTTTGGATTGCTAAGTTTGAAATTTGAGGAGCAAAGATATAGCTTCGGTCAAGGTGTTGTGGAGAAATCAAAACGTTGAGAAAGACACTTGGGAATCAGAAAATGACATGCAGGCAAGATACCCAAACCTATTTGATCTGGTGAATAATGAGATGGAAGGTACGATATTTGCTTTATTTTTTTCCGTGTCCTTAGTATGCTTGAAATTGTGCTAGTTTGTATTTTCCGCATCATCATTCGGGGATGAATGATCCCAATGGGGGATAATGTAATGCCCTACAAAAGTCGTACATATGTTAGCTCTTAGTTGTATGCTCATAGAGTTGAAAATTAGAATATTTTTTTCTAAGTGTCAAAGAGACTTAGTCTCATTTTTTAGCTCCAAATCCTTGACGATTTTATTTTTGACCTTCCCGACCCTCAATAGTCGTTATATTAGCTAGTTCATGATCTGGGAGTTCAATAGGTGTTCCCGGATGAGTTTTGGATTTTTCAAAATGCATTTAGACCTCATTTGGTTCCAAAATAGTGGACCAACGTGATCTTGGTGCGCAGTGTCGCCATCGCATTGGTTAATTTTTGTGCAGGAAAAGTACTGAGGCTCAACGCGACGGTGGCGCGATGCGTCGAGTATTGCGTCGATGCCTTGACGCGCTACGCTGCCTGTAGTGTTGATGCCCAGTTTTCAACTTTAAAATTTCTGCATCCTAGGGGGTAAATTAGTCATTTTCCCCATCTCTTTTCAGCCCTAAAACGCGGTTAACATACCCAAATACCCAAATAAGGTTATTTTCACCCAAATTACTCAAGAATATTCCTAAGGGTTTTAACCCAAATTTCTAAATAACTCAAGATTCAACCGTGAGTTTTAGAAATTGATTGAAGATTTGGAATCCCCAAATCGTAGGCGTCAAGAATCATCCATTAAATTTCTAAATTGAGGTATGTGGGGTTTTCCTAAAATTTTATGGGCATAGAAATCTTCATGTAATTATGCAAAGGATTTAGAAATCATGACTTTTTCGAAAAGGGCTTGAATTTACGATTACTCGTATGTTTTAGAAGCCTTGTTTATTATTGTTTTGGTCTTTAGGCCTTTCCCCAAGTTGACTTGAAATTATATGAATATTCATGAATGTGTTTCAAGTGGATATTTGAATTGAGAGCATGACTCATATGAAATTCCTCTCTTGATATGATTTTTCCCATTTTTCATATGATATGGATTATTTTGAAATGCATATTGAAAAGCATTATACGAAATGTCTTGATTTATACTATGACTTGAATATGATTTTGGATTCAAAAGAGAGGGTTGTGCATGTTGACAAATGTTGAATACACATATGATGAAAGAGTTGCATGGTTTTGCCAAAAGCACATGACCCCCATATGTTTGAAGAATTCTTGCATAGTTTTGACTTATGCTTCGGAACATGAGATCTCTTATACTTTTCGCATATTTGGGTGGTTTGAATTGAATTTTAATGGAAGAATCATGTATGATACAATATGGCTCAGAAATAGGACTTGGAAGTCTTGGTGTGACGACACCAACTCAGATAATGCCATGGTAATTCAGAACAAAATAGAATGCATTTTTGAAATCAGATTTTCCAGATATTGAAACTAGAATAGTGCAGAATTCAGAACAGGATAAAATTGGAAATAAAGAGCGCTTTCGTGGTTCTATGAAGAAGGCATTAGTTCAGACAACTCATTGCCCAAAATCGTATGTTATCGATACGGGTATATTATTCTACACTGGCCTAGTGCCCTATGGCTTATCAGACTCAAACACTCCAACCCTTGTGGCAAACTTGGGTTGGGGGATTCTCCACCGAGTCAATGGTGGATTTCATATAGCCTGTGGAATATCAAACTTGTAGGGGAGTGCCACCTAACTCAGAAGTAATATAAAGAATAGAATTGCATTGACATAAAGGTTTTGTGTTTTGAAAAATGCCCATGTGTTTTGAAATTATATCTTTCATGATGTTTATGACTAGATCTCAAATATTTTATTTATATATAATCTTTATTTTGGATTTCTTTGCATACCAGTACATCTGTATTGACCCCCCCTTCCGTGTTCTGAGGCTCAATCTAGGGGTCCCGATAAGCAGTAGATTTTCTCCAAACAAAAGCGCAGAGTTCCATTGGTAAGCCTTCTATATTTCAGAAGATCTAGTTTACTTTAGTCATTTATCATTATTATGTTTTGCCTTACTGGGGCCCTTGTCCCAGTTTTCAGACAGTTGGTTTTGCATATAGTAGAGATTTCGCAGACTGAGTCAGATATTGTTCAGATGTTTTGAATTGCAGTTTTCATTATGAGTTGAATTCAGATTTAATGACCATGAATCCATTTCATTATGTATTTTCTGCATTATCTTACATATATGAATAGTGTATGTGATTACAAATTAGAAGGGCGTCTGAACCTTCCTGGTTCGAGATGCTCGTGACGGCTAGGGCACCGGTTCGGGTCGTGACATTTGGAGTTGCGTCTTCAAGTTAGGGAACTCGAAGAATTGGGTACACTTATCTTGGAAAGATTTGTGTTATTGTAGAAACGGAAGTTAGAAGCTTTAATTCCTAGTTTATAAGAAGTCTTGTAATTTGCTGATTGTTGAGGCTCAAGAGTATTAGTGAAGTTGGGGTTAAATCTTGTAGAGGTGCAGCTCGTGAGTTTTTACACCTTTCTTGAACCGAGTGTTTTTCACGTAAAAATAATTGTCTTCTTTTTTACTTCAGTGAACCACATTAGTTGACTTGTTCCACTGATAGTCAATTATTAGAGTAAAACACTAAAATCAGTAGGGTATGCACTCTAACAGTTTACACTGACGGGGAGCCTTGGAGTAACTAGTAAAGTTGTTGTCACGTGATCAGAAGGTCATGAGTTCAAGTTTGGGAAATAGCCTCTTGCAGAAATGCAAGGTAAGGCTGCGTACAATATACCCTTGTGGTGGGGTCCTTTCCCAAACCCTGCACATAGCGAGACCTTTAGTGCACTGAACTGTCCTTTTTTTTGGACATGTTTTACACTACTGAGTCATTTTTGCTTATAGCTTTGAGTAAACGTATATACATAAAGAATCAACATAGGTTAACATAGGTTGTAGTAGGATGATTTGAATCCCTTTGATATTCGCCTTTTATCCAAGGTTTCTAAATTGGTAGTGTTGTCTTAAAAAATGAGCCTTGTAATGCGCAAATTCAAATTGAGTTGAACCTCGATACTAGTAGAATGAAAAAACAACTATATATATGAAGTGTCAATATGGGTTGTAGTAGGATGATTTGAATCCCTTCGATCGCCTTTCTTCCAAGGTTTCTAAATTGGTAGCGATGTCTCCAAAAATGATCCTTGTAATGGGCAAATTCAAATTTAGTTGAACCTCGATACTAGTATCGAACACTGAAAGAAAAAATAACCGTATATATAAAGTATCAACATGGGTTGTAGTAGGATGATTTGAATTCCTTTGATCGCCTTTTATCTTAGGTTTCTAAATTGGTAGCGATGTCTCCAAAAATGAGCCTTGTAATGCGCATATTCAAATTTAGTTGAGCCTCGATATTAATATCGAACACTGAATGAAAAAACAACTGTACAGATAAAGTAAGATCGGATATTTTTGCGAGTATAACTTGTAATAGTGTGTGTGAATAATATATATATATATATATATATATATATATAGATAGATAGATAGATAGATAGATAGATAGATAGATAGATAGAGAAACACACTACCAGATATACACAACCATTCATATAGAGTAAAAAATCGTCTACTTTAAAAATAAAGGCTATTACAATTTTTAAGAAGCTACAACATGTTAAATTCTATTTTTGTTATGATTAGTTGTAATTTTTTTAGTGACTTGACAGTTATAAATTATTTTACATAGTAAATGTACACATAGAAGTTGAACATATTTTGCTACTTATTTATTTACATTTACTGCTTATATCATTCTTTAATGATCTGTTAAACCAACCTTGTACTGGTACAACAATCACCAGCTGAAAGAATTAATTTACTTGCAATTATCCATTTTTTTATTAAGTTACCATTAATGTTTTCTTTTTTAAAAAATTAAAGATTGACTTAATTACTTCTAAATGTAATTGTTTTTTTTTTTAACATCGTTTGTGGAGATATAGTACATTAACCACATTGAAATGGCATCACTATTTACAGTGTAACTTTTATATGCTTAGCATCATTCGGTATAAGGATTAAATTATCGTGGGACTATAATATAAGGACTAATTTATTCCATGTGAGATATGAAATAAAATAAGTATAAATAACATAAATATCAACCCTTTTGAAGTAATTACACTCTCTTCCACATTTTTAATTACTTTACTCTCTCTCCCTATTAATATACCTAACATAACCGACATATACATAACATTTTGTGTATATGTTGGGATTTTTGTAATATGTTTAGGGAATTGAGATTTTTCATAATATTGAAAACATAAGTTGTGTATTTATGTAATTTTTAGATAAAAAATAATGTCAAGTTGGATGAGCTAAGGTGGGCAGGCTATATATCCTAGGATTAAGCCCAGGATAAGGTGTACTGGATAAATTTATATCATCTACCAAATATTTAAATTTACACTGTCTACCAAATGGCAGTGTAACACCCCGCAAAAAGTTGTACATGCGTTAGCTCTTAGTAGTATGCTCATAAAGTTAAAGATTTGAATTTTTTTCTAAGTGTCATAGAGACTTAGTCTCATTTTTGAGCTCCAAATCCTTGATGATTTTATTTTCGACCTTCCCAACCCACAATAGTCGTTATGTTAGCTAGTTCATGATCCGGGAGGTCAATAGGTGTTTTCAGACGAGTTTCGGATTTTTCAGAACAAGTTTAGACCTTGTTTGGTGTACCAAAATAGTGGACCAATGTGATACTGGCGCGTTGCGTCGCCCATCGCGTTGGTCAAATTTTGTGCAGGAACTGCCAGGAAAAAGTACTGAGGCTTGGCGCGACTAAGGCACGACACGTCGGGTATGCATAGATGGCATCAACGTGCAGCATCGCCAATCGCCTCGATGCCCAGTTATTTCAGATTTTTAAAATCCGCATCTTAAAGGGAAATTGGGTAATTTTTCCTTATTCTAATACACTCAAACATGGTATTATACTCCCAAAAAAACACTTTACTGATACTTTTCTCAAAATCCACTAAGAACATCTCATTAGTGTTTTAACCCAAAATTCAAATAACTCAAGATTCAACTGCGGGTTTCAGAAATTGATTGGATATTCAGAATCTCCAGAACGTAAGCTTCAAGAAACACCCATTGAATTCCTATATTGAGGTACGTTGGGTTTTCATAAGATCTCATGGGCATGAAAATCCTGATGTTAAGAAAAGGGTTTTAGATTTATGATTTATAATCATGTTTTAGAAGTCTCGATAACATTGTTTTGGTCTTTAGGCCTTCCCAAATTGATTTGAAATTCTATATATATGTATACAAATGTTTAAGGATGAATATTCAATTGAGAGCATGAATTATAATGAATCCCTCTCTTGTTATGATTTTTTCCATCTTTCATATGATATGAATTGTTTCGAAATGCATCTTGAAAAGCATGATATGGAATGTCTTGATTATTGCTATGACTTCAATATGATTTTTTTTGAATTCAAAAGAGAGGGTTGTGCATGCTGATAAAATGTTGAACACATGTTTAATGAAAGAGTTGCATGTTTGCCAAAAACACATGACCACCATATGTTTGAAAAATCTCTGCATAGTTTTGACTTGTGTTTCGGAATTTGAAATATCTTATACTACTTGCATGTTTGGGTGGTCTGAACTGTGCTCTAATGAAAGAATCATGGATGTTACATTATGGATCATAAATAGGACTTTCAAGTCTTGGTGTGACGATAGCAATTCAGATAATGCCATGAAAATTTTAGAATAAAATTGAATGCATGTTTGAAACAAGATTTTCAGATATAGAAACTAGAATAATGCATGATTCAGAACAGGATAAAATTAGGCACAAAGAGAGCTTAGATGGTTTCCCGAAAAAAGGCATGAGTTCAGACAACTCATTGCTCGAAGCCGTGATTTGCCGATACGGGTATATTATTCTACGCTGGCCTAGTGCCCTGTGGCGTATCATACTCAGACACTCCAATCCTTATGGAAAAATTGGGTTGGGGGCTTCCCTACCGAGTCAATGGCGGATTCCATATAGTCCATGGAATATCAGACTTGTAGGGGAGTGCCACCTAGCTCAGAAGTAATATAAAGGATAGAATTGAATTGACAGAAAGGTTTTGTGTTTCAAAAATGCCCATGCATTTGAAATTATGCATTTCATGATGTTTATGACTAGATCTCAACTATTTACTTATATACAAGCTTTATTTTTGGATTTCTTTGCGTACCAGTACATCTGTATTGAACCCCCTCCCTTTGAGGTTCTAAGGCTCAGTCTAGGGGTCCTGATAAGAAGTAGATTCTTTGAACATCAGAGTAGAGTTCAGTTGTGAGCCTTCTATATTCCAGAAGGCCTAAAGTCTTACAGTTATTTATCAGTACTATGGTTTTGGTCTACTGGGGGCCTTGTCCCAGATTTCAGACAGTTTTATTTTAAGATATAGTAGAGATTTCGCAGATTGTGTCAGATATCATCCAGATGTTTTGAATTACAGTTTTCAGTATGAGTTGAATTTAGATTTAATGACCATGATTCTATTTTATTATGTATTTTCCATATTATCTTACATATATGAGCAGTGTATGTCATTACAAGTTAGAAGGGTGTTCGTGCCTTCTTGGTTTGGAATGCTCGTCATGGCTAGGGCCCTATTTTAGTTCATGACAAACTTAGTATCAGAGCACGGTTCATGGTCCCAGGGTGTCTGCGAAATCATGTCGGGTAGAGTCTTATTTATAGGTGTGTAGCGCGCCATACTTATAAGCGGGGGCTACTAGGCATTTAGGAATGTTTCCCCTCTTTGTGATTCAGTTTTTGCCTTAGAGTCCAATCTGTCCTCTAATTATGTGATCTTTTATATTTCAGAAAACAGCCATGCCTCCACATCGTATTATCGATCAAAATTACCATACTGATGAGGTCCATCCCACTCATGGGATGAGGACACAAAATAGAGCTTAGACTTTGAAGACTATTGTTACTCTGGGAGTCCCACCTACTCAGAACAGCCCACCCAGGGAACTTTGAGCTCCCTGGATGAGGACTAACCACACTTAGTCTTGTGAAAGAGAGGTATCTAATGTATAATTCAGACAGTCCATTCATACGCTTACGAAGTTGGTGGCCACACAGACTTAACTGCTGGAAGATGTTGGGTTTGCGCTTGTTACATCTGAGGCTACTAGGGTGGGTTAGTTCATGAGGATGAACCCACCCAAGTTTACTAGCACCAAGGTAGAGGAAGATCTACAGGAATTTGTGGATGAGATAGAGAAAATTTTCAAGGTGATACACTGAGGTAGACACTGAACATGATTACCTGAACTGAGCTACTGAGTTTACTTGATTCCATTGACTGACAGAATACTACTGAATTCTATTAACTAACTGATTTCATGAGATTACTGAGGTTTCCTGAGTCGTGAGACTGACTGAAGTCTACTGAACATGGCTTGACTGAGAGTATCATGAAATATAATATGGCTCTAGGAACACAACTATATTTTTCAAGCACAAGTACCCCTAAGACTCGATAAAATGAAACTGACACAACTTGACACTTTTGAACACCCACAATTTATCATACAATCATGGGGAGTATTTTATGACGCATTTGATTACCTTAATCTAATACATGGATAAGGGAGAACATAATCATGGCTTGCTTACATACTTCTAGTGTCATGAACATTTCATCAATCAAGCATGATGTATAATCAATAATATGTAAGTCATGTTAAGCCTGAATAAATTGCACGCATTTAGCCTTTAAACACAATTGAGTCATTATACATGATTTCTATTATACTAGGGATTTTATCAAACACCTTGCATGCTGCCTTGAGGAATAGGTATGATTATCAATTAGATACAATAGGATTCCACCATTTAACTTCATTGCATGGATTTCAACACTAAACTAACATGGTTTAATAAAAGACATGATAAAAATTCAATCTTGGTAGGCATACAACCATAACAACATGAACATCACCAATTCACCACATAAATATCATGATATGCAATTTAAAAGAGCATTCTTGGGCTTTATGGATGAAAGGAATCCTGAATGAACATTGTATATACCTTAGTTCATGATTTTGTGAAGATTGACAAAGAGAATTCTTGAACTTGAATCTTCTTTTGAGAAACCCTAGCTTATTCTTGAGAGGATTTTGAGAAATAGGGGTGTATTTTGGTTCCAAATGTGTTAAATCCCATGTTTGGGACTTATATAGGGGTAGGAAAGTGACCCCTTTGCCTTAGGAATGTGGATATATAATGACTAAAAACTGGGTATCAATGCTAAAGCTGATGCGGCATGTTAATCCATTGACGCGATGGTCGATGCATCGCGCCTTGATCACGCCAAGCCTCAGTACTTTTGGCTCTACAACTCTGGACAAATGTTGACCAATGCAATAGGCAGCACGACATGCCAAGATCGTGTTGATCCACTATTTTGCAACTCTGAACTTGGCTTAAATGAGTCCCAAAAATTCTGAAACTTGTCTGGGAACACTTATTGACCTTCCCGATCATGAATTACTAAAGATATAGACCATTAAAGGACTTTGAGGTCGCGAAATGATATTGCGAACTCTTGAATGCCAAAAATAGGCTAAGTTTGGAACTTATCTAGAATTTTCCAAGTATGGGATTCCTTTAACAAGCACAAATGAGCTAAATTATGCTTAGAATTTTGTGGGGTCTTACACTATGGTTTTAAGATTCCCAAAGTTCTAAGTTTCAAAGTCCCTAAGTCTCAAGTTTCAAAAGTTTACAAAGCTCCTCAGTCTTAAAGTTCCAAAAGAAAAGAATGATATAAAAGCTTTTATAAAACTAAGTGTGGAGGCTCACAAGTTTTAATCAGATTACACTTTATAGAAAGATATTAGATTTCAAATTTTAGATTTAAGAGTGAGTCCTTCCTACACTTTGTAATACCCCGCATGTTTCTAAGCGAGGAAGTGAATAAGTATTCCTACAAATGAAATCTCATATACTGTGATTCATATTTGAGTACATGACTTACAATGAATATCCTAGTGATAGGATAGCTTATCATACATTAAGCATGTTCATATGAGTCACTTAAGGTAATACAAGCTAAGAGTTTTTGAATCTATCAAGTTTTAGTGTTTAATTTTGCAAGGGTCATATTTGAATGAGTATAACTTGATGTTAATATGGTATTTTGGCTGATTTAGACCCACCAAATTGTATAAAATCGAATTATCTTTCCAACAACTTCAATTTTGCCTTAATCCAATACTCGAATGAAAAGTTATGCCCATTTTCGTGAGATACAGTAAGGATAGGCGATTGGTTAGGTGCCGCCCAACCAAACATGGGAGATTGGTTAGGCGCCGCCCAAACTAGCTTAGGCAATCACTTGGGGGCCGCCTAAGTTAGTTCCAGGTGCCAAAAACACTTCGTTTTGAGTTATTTTAAGGGTAATTAAGTCTTTTAACACTCCTTACACGTCCTTAAACTTAACCCTACGAAATATATAGCTTTTAAACATATTACAACCCTATTATCATCTCAAAGCTCATCATCCAAGAGCACTAAAAGAGAAAAGAACTAGGGTTGCGTAACTAAGCTTGATGATCTGATTTCAAGGAAATTCCTCTATCAATCATCAAGAATATTCCTTCTAAGGTATGCGTGAGTTAATTCATGGACTCCTTTCGTCCATGAAGTACAAGAACCATCTTCTAAATTATGTATTATGATGTTTATATTGTTCGTGGTTGACGTTCATATGGTTGGAGTTTGATGATGCCTAAGATGGGATCTTTGTATGTTTTATGTGAGGATAAGGTGGTATTTAACATATAAACATATGAAATTGGTGGTTGAATGTTTGAAATCTTGATGAATCCACCTATTCCTAAGATGTGAATGTAAGGTTTTTGTAAAAATACCTAAGGGAATAGAAATCATGCTTTTATGACATAATAAGCCCTAAATGACTGTTCTATGTTCTAAGTTTATGTTCAATGTGATCCCCATGCTATTTTCTTGAATTGAAGATGTTGTATGAGATGCTCATGATATTGTTGTGATATGGAATGACCATGATATTGAAGCCGTGCAAGTATATACATGTTGTGTGCATTTCTGATCATGTGATAGTTTGTTGAGAATCATTTTTATTATGAAATCCTTACTTATGGTATTGTGAATTATGGACTCTACTCTTATGATCAAGTCAGTCATGTATGTCAGTTTCCTTCTATCGAGTCCTGGGGTACTTGTACCCAAAATTATAGTTGTGTTCCTAGAGCTAGTGTCATGTTTCAAGACATCCTCAGTCAAGGTATGTTCCATAGATTGCAGTTAGTCATGTGACTCAGGAAAGACTCAAAAATCCCATGAAAACTCAGTACTCAGTAAGATCTGCAATCTCATGACTTAGTTAGATATCAGATGTTAGTAGTGCTCCGTTAGTCCAAGGAACTCAGTAAACTTAGGATCAATTTAGTTCAGTTAGTTAGCTCAGCTCAGTTAATTTGTTCAGTGTCTTTCAGTTGGGAGTTGGAACTAGCACCGAGCGAGTATGGGGATGGCGGTTTCCCCGTTAGAGAGGTAGAACCATTAGCAGTAATCCCTATACTCCAGAACTGCATAGCCAGTGCAGGACAGGAGTCACCCATCAGATTAAGGCTAAACTTGACTATTATATTGCCTTAGTCTTGATTTCCTATTTAGGGTCACCAGTTTGAGAGGCTTGACCATAACAGAGGTCTCTACCTGCGGCATGGTATTGACACCCTTCCAATCAGGGCAAAGATTGGACCCCACCAGTATAGTAGTAGGGCATGTCGTTAGGTTACTACCTCCCACAATCACAGTACAGTTATAGTTTTAGTATTAGTCTTCAAAGTAGAAATTAGAAATTAGGACTGTCAGATACAATCATCAATCTTATTAAGGAACTCAGATAGTTCCAATGATTCCTGGACCATCCGGTCAGATTGGATTGGTCCCATATTCAGATGCTTATTATTATATCTAGAGGTCACCCGACAGATAGGCTTGATCTCAATCTCAGATTCAGTAGAGTATTTTCACTATCAATTTCAGAGATCACTCGTCAGCTAGGACTGATCTCAGACTTAGATGTTCAGATACAGTTTGGAATTCAGATAGTTTTCCCCAGTATTAGGATTGTTAGATATAGTCATCTATGTCATCAGTCATTCAGTATCTCAGTATCACGAAACTCATGTTGTCAGAGTTCAAACTTAAGTAGTCAGTATCTCCACGAGTTCTGTAGCAGTTACGTATGTATGCATATATGTACATATTATCACGTTCATATTAGTCAGCATGTTCATTCATATAAGCCCCATTCATTTAGCCTACCCCCATGTATACTCAGTACTTTAGTTGTACTGACGTATTTGTGCTATGATGCTTTCTTTTTATGTTACACCATAGGTTCTTAGGTGCAGATTCTAGATCAACAGTAGCAGTTAAGTAAGCAGTGAGTCCTTATCTTTCAAGGACATGATCGTTACATATATTATTCCAATATTTTAGTTTATTTTCAGTTTAGGGAGTTAGTTGGAGACATCTTCCTTCAACTTCTTATTCAGACAGTTTAGAGGCTTTCAGATAATTATAGAGTTTTCAGATTTAGACTAGTATTTTTAGTTTTATTTTGGTACTGTGATACCATCTTATTTCAGATATCTTATTATTCAAGATTGAACATTTCGCCCTCTTTGTTCATGTTTTCGTATTTTATATGAATATTATGTAATTACAGGTACAGATATCAGTCATGAGTTAGCTTGTGGTCCTTAGGGGTCATGAGCATCATGTAGCATTCCGGTTCAGAAAATTAGGGTGTTACACACTTATACATCATGATTTAAAGAAAAAGTATAAGTACAACTTTTAGAACTAAATGTTATGAATCACTAGATTTAAAAAACATGATTTTCTTCTCATGATTATTATATTTCAGTATTGCAGATATTTCAGCTTATGTGAGTCATTTACATTTAGCATGCATTATTTTATAAATTATGATAATGAGATAATGTTTTATTTATGCATTGCACCCCCCATATACTCAGTACATCCTCAAAGTACTGATTCATATATATGTCTATGTGCTACATTATCTCATAATGTAGGTACAAGTTGTAGCATGCATACCATATTCAGCCAGTTTGCAGCTTTCAGTCAGCAGGTGATGAGTCCTTTTGATTCAAGGGCTTGAGTCAGTTATACAGTTTGAGAAATATTTTATTTTTTTCTTTATTCAGTCGTACTGAGTTGGGATAGTTGGGAATCATCACCCAGCTACCTATAGTCAATACTAGTAGATGCTTTATAGACAGTCAGTAGAAGTTGATGTAATTGAACTCTAGTTTGTCTTGTAAAATCAGAGATGAATCATTTTAGTATAGATTTGTATTGATCAAGTTTAGAGAAGATTTATGTTTCCACTGATTTTGTTCATATTTATGTATTTTATTTAGTTGATTATAAGTTATGCTAGTAGAAGGGTTAGCTTGGGATCACTTTTGGCCCTATCCACCGTGTGACGTTTCAGGACCCATTTTTGGGGCGTTACAATCTACATCCCGACAGTTGGTGAGTCCTCATAGTTTTAGGACTTATTCTTTCAATTTTAAGTTTATTAGTATAGATAATTCAGTATTTTCAGATAGTTCGAGTCAGCTAGGGGCTTATCCCAGCGACTCTCTAGTTATTAGTAGTAGAGGCTTGTTAGACAGCTAGATATGATTCAGATTTTTAGTATTGATTTATCAAACTCTTGAGTGTAGTATTTTTAGAGATTATATCTAGACATTCTCGGTTATCTTAGACAGTTTTTCATATTTTAGTTTTAATTTTATATCTATATTTCCTTATTATAAGATTCAGACCCAGTAGAAGGCAGACATGGTTAACTTAAGGCTACTCGTAGTCTTGAGCATCATGTGTCATCTTGGGACCCATTTTTGTGGTATTACAAACTTGATATCAGAGCCTAAGATTTAGAGAGACCTAGCGAGTCAGACAAGCTGTGTTACTTAGAGTCTTAATCATGGGTGTGAAGCGCGCCACATTTATGAGCAAGAGGCGACGAGACGTTCTTAGAAAATCATCTATTTCTTTTATGATCAGTACTTATAGTATCTCTGTCTGCTTTTAACTCATGCTTTTACGTGATAGTTGAATATGCTTCATCGTCAATCTAACACCCCATAAAATGATAACCAACCAGCCCAGCCGCCTGACCCTCTGAATGAGAATGTATCTCATGCTGAATTTCGAGATGCTTTTCAAGCATTGGCCCAGGCTGTGACCACCAATGTTTAGGGCAATCATTAGGCGGTAGTCCTACTTCAGCAGAACGGGGAGTTAGCAACAGCCAGAATTCGTGACTTCATAAGAATAATATGCCAAAGTTTTTTTGGGTCAAAAATAGGTGAGGACCCACAACTTTATTTAGATGAGGTAAAGAAGATCACCCAGATTATGCATGTTTCTGAAGAGGAGATTATAGAGTTCACATCATATAGAGTAAAGGATGTAGCGTATAATTGGGTGGTTATGTAGAAGAATGGTACAGGTGAAAATACAGCTCCTATGAGTTGGCAGGTGTTTCAGGATGAATTTTTAGATAGGTTCTTTCTGTGTGAAATGGGAGAAGCTAAGATAGATGGGTTTATGAACTTGAGGTAGGGCTCGATGATAGTAAAGGAGTACAACCTTAAGTTCAACCAGTTGTCTAAGTATGCCACAGATACGATGGCTAACCCTAGGGCAAGTATGAGTAAGTTTGTTACTGGAGTAGCTGGTTTAGTAGTCAGGAAATGTAGGACTGCCATGTTAATTGGGGAAATGGATCATGCTAGCTTGATAATTGATTCCCAGCAGATTAAAGTAAAAACGTTGAAGAGGAGAGAGAGAGGAAATAAAAAGGCTAGAATCAAGAAATTTGCATATGGCTAGACAAAGTATGGAGGGGAAAATCGTTCATAGTTTTAGAATTGTTCATCTATGTCAGCGCCATCTTCAACTAGAGTTCCTGCTCCTAAAGCTAGATAGAAGTAGTAGGGTAAAACTTCTATGTCCAGATCTCAAAATAGTGTTAGTGGAATACCCAGTTATCCCCCATATGCTAAGTGTGGTAAGAATTATCCTGGTGGGTGCTTGTTGGGACAGAAAGGTTGTTATGGTTGTGATAAGTTGAGGCAAAAATCAAAGAGTGTTCTCATGCTAGGCAGGGAAATAGGGATGTTCATCCCCAGACTCAGGCTACTAGTGCACTAGCTTCTTTAGGTTGTCCAGTCCCTCCTCAAAGCGCATCATCTAATACCAGTGGTGGTCAGTTCCAAAATTGGTTTTATGTTTTACCATCCCGTCAGGAGCAGCTAGATTCAACACATGTTGTTACTGGTATGCTTCGTGTCTTTCGTCTTGATGTAATGTGCTTTATACCCTGGGTCAAATTTCTCTTATGTGACCCCATTAGTTGTAGTAAATTTTAAAATAGGTCCTGAAAAGATCCCTGAGCCTTTCTTAGTTTCTACCCCAGTGGGTGAGTCAGTTGTTTCCAAACAGATCTATAGAAAGTGTCCTATCACTTTCCTTCATAAAATCATGTTAGAAGATTTAATATAGTTAGATATGGTCAAATTTGACCTTATTTTTAGTATGGATTGGCTCCATTCTTGTTATGAACCATAGATTATCGTACCCGAGTGGTGACATTTCAGTTTCTAGATGATCCAATCTTTGAGTGGAAAAGTAATTCAGTGTCTCCCAAGAGTCATTTCATATCCTATCTTAAAGCCAAAAAGTTGATCTCAAAAGGGTGCATCTATCATCTAGTTCGAGTCAAAGAGACTAAGTCTGAAACCCCAACAGTTTAATCAGTTCGTGTAGTCAATGAGTTTCCTAATATCTTTCCCTAAGATTTTCCAAGGGTACCTCCTGATAGGTAAATAGAATTTGGTATTGAGCTTTTCCCAGATGCTCAACCTATCTCTATTCCTCCATATCATATGGCTCCAACTGAACTTAAAGAGTTAAAAAAGCAGTTTAAAGACCTCTTAAATAAAGGTTTCATAAGGTCAATGTTTTTCCATGCGGCGCTCCCATCCTAATCATGAAAAATAAATATGGTTCTTTGTAAATATGCATTGACTATCATCAACTGAATAAAGTCACAGTCAAAAACAAATATCCTCTTCCTAGAATTGATGACTTATTCGACCAATTCCAAGATGCAAGTTACTTTTCAAAGATGACCTTAGATCCGGCTATCATTAACATAGAGTAAGGGAATGTGATATTCCATGAAAGCTTTCAGAACCAGTTATGGTCATTTTGAGTTTCTAGTCACGTCCTTCGGACTAGTAAATGCCCCCGCAACCTTTATGGACTTGATGAACAGAGTCTTCAAACAGTATTTGGACATATTTGTCATAGTCTTTATCGATGATATTCTTGTCTATTCTTGTAGTGAGGATGATCATGCAGATCACCTTAGAATTGTGTTGCAAACTCTTAGAGATCACCAGTTGTTTTCCAAGTTTATTAAATGTGAATTTTGGATAAGATTAATAGCTTTCCTTGGTTATATTATTTTCAGCGAGGGGATTAGAGTTGATCCCCAAAATATAGAAGCAGTAAGAAACTGGCCTAGACCTATTTCTCCATCAGACATGAGAAATTTCTTTGTTTTAGCTGGCTATTACAGACGTTTTGATAAAGGTTTTTCTTCTATTGTGTCCCCTATGTCTAGATTAATTCAAAATAAAGTTAAGTTTCAGTGGTCTGACTCTTATGAAAAGAGTTTCCATGAGTTGCAGACTCGACTCACTTCAGCCCAATTTTAGCATTACCTGATGGTATAGATGGGTTTGTTGTTGATTGTGATGCTTCTAGAATTGATTTGGATTGTGTTTCGATGCAGGGAGGTAACGTTATAGCCTATTTTCGCACCCCATTTTCCTCACGGAAAGCGGAATTCGACGTGACCACTTTTTTTTGGGATTGCTTAAAGGTAGAGTGTAAAGAGTCGCCACCTAACAAATTAAGGTGCGTTACCTATTAGCTGAACCTCGACGATCAGTCATTATTCCCCTAATTATCTCAATTTTCCCTTCTATCCTTTTGATGATCAAAGTAACACACAATCCCAAATTCTCATGCTCATCATCGCTATTGACAAGATTGATAAAGATTGCTTGACTGGCCATTTTTTATGTTCAATTTTAGTCAACCTCGAAAGAAATGACTAATGATTAGAAACAAAGAGTACGTATGGGAGTCTAGAATGAATATTCTACTTATTTAAAAATAGTAAGTTATGCTCATTTAGAGTGAATAGAGTACGCCATGAATATAACAATATTAATGTCCAAGAATCGTGGTAGGACAATAGTGTGTAAATGTTTGAAGCATTAGGAAGAGGATATCCTAAAATGGTAAGTTGAATTAAAGATTGCGAATGAGACTAAAACTCTTTATCAAAGCAAGAGTTGGACCCAGGGGGAATTAACATACTAACGGATGAGTTAGGAGGATAGATTAAAGAAAAGTTTTGAATAGGCCTTAAGAGTGTATTCTAGGGACAAGAAATTTAAGAGTAACGAGGTCTAAAGTGAGGAACACTAAATGTAAGGAGTGACTAAGGCAATAACGGATACAACATGATAGGCAAGATGTCAATATATACATAGAAATGCAACACACAACAAATAATTATGAGTCCTTTGAGGCCGTGAACCTCTTTGGACTTTGAATGAGACTAACATTCAACGCGTCAAGGATGCCAAGGAATCCTACGTTGAATGAAATGTATATTCCTTAGTAAAAGAAACATGTAGCTAAGTCCTAACGGACAAGATTGGGTTTATGACATGGTTCCCTCGAGTGGGAAACTCGAGAGTGGGAGAGCTTAAAGAGTTTGTGGCTAAGTGTTCTATGTGTCAGCAGGTTAAGATAGAGCATCAGAAGCCTAGTAGTCCTATGCAGGAGTTTAGTATTCCTACTTGGAAGTGGGAAGAAGTGAACATGGACTTCGTGATGGGTTTGCCTCGAACTCGTCATTAGCATGATTCAGTTTGGGTCATTGTAGATAGAATGACCAAATTAGCTCATTTCTTTCCAGTTCATACCTCCTATTCAGTCGAGGATTATGCCAAACTCTATATCAGAGAGTTGGTCAGATTACATGGTGTTCCACTATCTATTATCTAAGACAGAGGTACCCAGTTCACCTCTCTCTTCTGGAAAGCATTCCAAAAGGGTATTGGCACCCAAGTCCTTTTCAGTACGACGTTTTACCCTCAGATAGAGGGTCAAGCAGAGAGGACCATTCAAACTCTTGAAGATATACTAAAGATGTGTGCAGTTGATTTCAAGGGAAGTTGGGATGACAACTTGCCTTTGATTGAATTTGAATTCAACAATAGCTATCATTCCAGTATTCAGATGGCTCCATTCAAAGCTCTCTTTGGTAGGAGGTATAGATCTCCAATCGGTTAGTTCGAAGTTATTGAGGCCTCAGTCATAGGTCTTGACTTAGTATTCAACACCTTAGAGAAAGTTCAGTTGATCAGAGAGAGACTCTGGGCTGCTCAAAGCTGACAGAAGTCTTATGCAGATGTTTGTAGAAAGGATCTCGAGAAAGAGATCAATGACTATGTCTATCTCAAGATCTTTCTCATGAAGGGAGTGAAGAGGTTCGGCAAAAAAAAGGAAATTCAGTCCCTGATATATCGGTCCCTTCGGGATTATCAGTCGTTTTGGCAAGGTATCTTATGAGCTCGAATTGCCTTCAAATCTAGCCTCAGTTCATCTAGTGTTCCATGTCTCTTTGCTCAAGAAGTGCATAGCTGACCCAAAAGTCGTAGTCCCTATTTAGAGCATTGACGTTCAGAACAGTCTCTCATATGAAGAGATTCCAGTTAAAATCTTAGACTATCAGACTCGTAGATTGAGGAACAAAGAAGTCTCTCTAGTCAAGGTTCTTTGGCGAAATCAATCTCATGAGGGAGCTACTTGGGAAGCAGAAGCAAATATACTTACCAAGTATCCTCACCTTTTCTCCAAAAATTCATATCAAGCTCAAGGTAACAGTTCTCCTCAAGCTTATTTGGTTTCATGTTCATGTTCACATCATAAACTTGGTATCTAATACCATTGTATGCTCAGTCATGCATTCATGTATCAGTTCAGTTATAAGATTATGCATCAGCTATGTATTCTCATCTGGAGAAACTCAGTTATTAGATTACTCAGTCATGAATTCATGTACCAGTTATCCATGCATCAGATATGCATGAGTTCAGTATATTTATCATGTCATTCATGAGATCAGATTTTAGTCATTCATGTTCATCTTGACTTTTATCCCCGCTCCGTTGATTTCTCATTCGAGGAAAAATGTTCCCAAAGGGGAGATATTATAAGACCCCATAAAATCCTCAGTCTAGAACTCAGCTCATTTGGCTCTACAAGCCTCAAGACTAAGAAAATGTTGATAAAGTTTAACACTTAGTCTCATTTTAGACCTCCAAACTTTGAGGATTTATTTGACGACCTTTCCAACCTTTGTTTTTTGTTTTTTAAGTTGTGTTGCGATGGGGCAAGGTCATAGTACATCCCGGGTAAGTTTTGGAATTTTCCAGATAGTTTATGGGCGAGTTTAGATGTGCAAAATAGTAGCTCGAGGCAATAAGCCCACGTTGCCCTGGCTAGAGCAGTGCTCTAAGCCAAGAGATGCTCTGGCTAGTCCAGCGGACTTGCCAGGTGACGCCTTCTAAGTCCAGTGCTACCCAGGTTTTTCAGCATTCCACCTCCGTATTTTTAAGGGATTTTTGGTCATTCTCCACCCATATATAAGCTTATTAACAAGGGATTTGAGCTCTAAAACACAAAATATTGTTCTTTTGCTGAATTACTCTCAAGAAAAACCAAGAAAAAGTATAGGGTTTAATTGGGGGTTTCAAATTCCAAGCTTATTTCACTACTATCTTCATGGATTATTAATCTAAAGTATGTATAGTGTTCATCTATGGATCCTTTTCGTTCATAGAGCTCAAGAACCATGTTTTAAATACAATTTTGTGAACTTTTTGTGGTGATATGAGCATTTACATGTTGATGATTGTTGTTTAAGTTTCAAGATGATACCTAGAGGTGTTTTCATGGAATATATATATTTGTTTGTTGAAAACTATGAACTTTAGGTGGTTTAATATGGTGCAAGTCATGAAACACACCTATGCCTTAAAGATTCCATGCAAGGTGTTCGATAAAATGCTTGGGATGCTTGAAATTCATGTTTACATGGTTCCATGATAGCTAAATGACAAGTCCATGTTAGCTATATACTTCAATATAAATTTCATGCTATTCATGTGTTGCTATTGTTGTGTTATGAAGCATGTATGATAATGGAGATATAAAATATGTACACGAAATATATCCATGCATTCCCTACAATGTTTAAGATGTTGAATAACTACATGAAGTATAATATCCCCTATTTATGATATTATGAATTGTGGACTCAAATCTGGTGATCAAGTCATGTCATGTGTTTCAGTTTCCTTCTATCGAGTCCTGGGGGTCTTTGTACCCAAAAAATATAGATGTATGCCTAGAGTCATGTCATGTTTCATGATATCCAAAATCAAGCCATGATTCAATAGAATTTAGCTAGTCAAGTGACTTAGGAAAACCTCATGATCTCAGTCAATTACCAGATATCAGTAGTATTTCGTCAGTCAACAAAATTCAGTCAGCTCAGTAAATGTTTAGTCAGTTATTCATGTTCAGTGTCTTCAGATGGGAGTAGAAGTTAGCACCGAGTGAACCCAAGGATGGGAACTCACTTACCAGTTTAGGGTGTGATTCTTAGCAGTCATCCTTGCATTCCAGAACTATGTAGCCAGCATAGGTTGAGACGTCACTGTCAAATGAGGGTTGATGAGGTGGCTTAGCACTGTCAGATGAGGGCTCCGCCATTCTCTTTTGGGAAAACTATCAGATGAGGGTTACCCATATCTTGTCTTTACTAGTGGTGCGATATTTACACCCTTCCAGTTACGGCAGAGGTTGGACCCCAGCTTAGCCATAATGGCGCATACGGGTCATGTCGATTAAACAACTACCTCCTACAATTTCAGTATCAGCTCAGTAAAAGAACTCAGATAGTTCTTCAGATTTCAGTAGACCAGGGCTGTTAGATACAGTCAAATTCAGTTATATTATGGAACTCAAATAGTTCCATCAGATTCAAGACTATCAAACACAGTCTCTCATGTTATTAGAACTACAGTATCAGTCATGTTAGTTATCAGTAAACCATGTATTAGCGTACAGATCTAGATATCACATAATCATAATCTCAGCTACTATGTATGTATGTTTGCACTCTCATATTTATATCAGTCAGTCAGCTTGCATTGTTCATGCATGTAAACCCTTTTGCATTAGCCTACCTCACTCGTATACTCAGTACTCTAGTTGTACTAATGCATTTGTGCTATGGTGCTTTGTTTTCATATTACACCATAGGTTCAGAGACACGAGTTCCAGACCAGCAGTGGCAGTTGCATTCCAGTATACAGAGTTGCAATGAGTCCTCTTCATTCGAGGACGATATGATTTGATTTATTCATTTATTATTTCAGTTAGCTATCAGTGTACGTATTTAGTTGGAGACATGTTCCTTCAACTCCTTATTCAGTCAATACTTAGAGGCTTTTGGATTTAGTTCAGACTTAGGTTCAGTTTTGATTCAGACTTTAGTTGTTTTAGGTATTGATCACCCACATAGATGTTATTTTTATCAAATTCTTTATTACAGTTGAACCTTATGGCCTATTGTTCATGTTTTCCATATTTTACATGTATAACATGCAGTGTATAGGTACATATATCAGTCATGGGTTAGCTTGTGGTCCTTCGGGGTCATAAGCACCGTGTAGTATTTTGGTTCAAAAAATTAGGGTGTTACAGTACCTTTTCTACATTTCCACAGTGGTGAATCCTCATAGTTCGAGGACCTACGTTTCAAATTTTCAGTATTATTAGTAGTTGAATTTGTCGATTTCAGTTTGAGTTAGTTAGGGGTCTGTCCTAATGACTCTCTAGTTCTTGAGTCAGTAGAGGCTTTGTTAGACTAGACTATCAGTATATTTAAACTTTTCAATATTTTGACTATTCAGATAAGTATTTCTTCGTATTTCAGTTCAGACATGATATGGCAGTGCTATTATTTCCTTTATATACCTTGAATTAAGATCTAGACTTAGTAGCAGGCCCAAAGGGTTATCTTGGGGATACTTGTAGCCTTAAGCGCCGTGTGACTTCTTGGGATGAGATTTTGGGGCATTAAAAACTTGATATTAGAGCCAGGTTTAGAGAGTCCTAGAGAATCTGACAAGCCGCGTTACATAAAGTCTTGATCATCAGTGTGTAGTTCTCCACATCTATGAGCAAGAGGCTACAAGACTATAACGCCTTGAAACCTCATCCCGAGGCAACACACAGTACTTAAGTCTAAAAGTATCCCTAAGCTAACCCCTTAAGCCTGCTATTACCCCTAACACTTACTTTAGAATAAATAATTAAGTAGTAACATTACATTATGCCAAATCTGAACTGAATAGCAAAATACTGCGATAACTGGAAAACATATTCTAATTATCAAATACTAGAATGTCTAAAATATAACTGGCAGTCTTGTCTGACAAAGCCTCTACTACTCAAGAACTAGAGAGCCATTGGGACAGATCCCCAACTAACTCATATTCAACTAAAAGAAATAAACCAATTACTATAAATACCGAAATCAGGGAAAAACAGGTCCTCAAACCATGAGGGCTCACCAATTGATAAGGATGTAGATGAGATGCTCGGAGATCACTGTCGCTGCTGAGATTGAGCACATGAACCTACATTATGAGACAATGTAGCACACAGATGTATATGTGGATCAGTACTTTGAGGATGTACTAAGTATATGGGGGTGTATGCATTAAATAAACAATATCAATAATCTACAAAAAAAATCATACATGCAATTATGAATGACTCACATAGCTTGAATAAGTCTGAAATATAAATTTCAAAATTATGAATAATGAACATATATTATAAATCTTGTGAGTCATTATTCTTAGTACTAAAATCTATATTCTTCTCATATTCTTCAAACTGGTAAGGAAAAAGGAATCTTAAACTTTAACTTTCAAACTTATACTTTTAACTAAAGAAGAATAAAGAACTTCTTCTGAAACTTTCGAAACTCAAAGACTTATGATTATGGAACTTTGGGACTTAGGAATCTTTAGGACTATTTGAAAACTTGGGAACCTTTGACGTTAAAACCTTAGAGACGGGAACTTGGGAGTTTCTTCTAACCGACATAAACCATGTGAGAAACATGGATTCCAATGTATTGCCCACGTTAGAGAGATCTATTCCATCCTTGCCATCAGAATAGAACCATAACTTTAGTGATCACTATCTTAACCCACTTGGGGTAAATCAAATTCTATGGTGGCTCATAGTTCTGGGGCATGATAACTTGGAATCAATCCCAAATCAGTGCTAAATACTACTCCCATACTTAAGCTCAGAACTTTTTAGGAAAATCCACCTTAAACAATACAAATAGTATAATCGAAGCCAAGTATGCTTCACTTTGCTCCAAATTATAAGTAAATGTGGATTCCTATCTCAACTTAGGATCAAAACAATCTTTCTTAAAGACAAAGTACTTTATTATTGAATCATACTAATGTCATACTCTTCACAAAACATAAAAAAATCCATTCTTGACTATCAAGCTCAAATACCAACATATTCAAATGACCAAACTTTCATCGTAAAGCTCAAATTTTTACATTTATCTTAGAAGGACACTTAAAATCATCCATTCATAGTAGGTAAGTAATATTCACACAATAAATTCTCAAATTCAATCAAAAATAGGTGAAATAATAGGCAATTGTAAGACTTGAACATCTTATAAACTCATAACTTCAAAATAAGACAGTTTAAGCATAAATCACACTTGCAAACACAAAATTATTTAATAAAAATCAATTCTTTGGGCACAAGAACGGAAGTAATATTCTTGTTCAAACCCCATATACCTTGAATTAGAAGTTTTGAATGAGCTCTAGCTTTTGGGATGCTATTTGTACAATTGATGGGTGCTTCTTATAGCTTTCACAATGGGGATTCCAATTCTTGAAGAATTTTTAAAAAGTGACGGTTCAATCTTGAGTTATCTTGATCTTTAGGTTGAAACCCTAGGAGTGTTCTTGAGTAATTTTGAGGAAAAGTATCTTATTTTGGTGTTTTGGGGATTAAATCCCATGTTAAGGATGAAAAGGGGGTGGAAATTACCCAATTTTCCCTTAATGAGATGGAGGAGAGGCTGAAAATTTGTATCAGTAGGACTTAGAAAGGCGTCGCCCCACTTAGTCCACCGGAATAAACAAGGTGTCGCCCCACCTAAACCAATGCAATAGCCAGGGCAACGTGGTCTTATCATGGAGGCTTACTATTTTGCAATCCCAAACAGGACCTTAAGTGTGTCTAAAAGTTCTGAAACTCACCCGAGATGTACTTTTAACTTGCCCCATTGTGTATCAACAAAGAAATTAAGAAATGGATGTCGGGAAGGTCGGGAAATAATTCATCAAAGTTCTAAGGCTAAAAAATAAACTAGTATTGAACATTTAGCTAAAATTCTAGACAACAAGGAAAACTTGCGGGGTCTTACAAAGATGTTTTAGGAAGAAGTCATCTCTTTCTTTCATAATCCATCGTGCTTATAGTTGTCTCTCTCTACTATTAATTCATGCTATTTTATGACAAAAAATGCCTCTATAAAGAGTTAATCCCCACAGAAAAGTTAACCAGTAACCTCAGCCTGTTGATCCCCTGAATGAGAATGTGTCTATGCTAAGTTTCAGGCATTTATTCAGGCGTTAGCCCAAGAAGTCACCACCAATGTTTAGGATAATAATCAGGCTACAGTTTTGCATCAACAAGGAGGTGATTTAGCAGCATCCAGGATTCGCAATTTTATGAGAATAAATCCGCCAGAGTTTTATGGGTCGAAGGTAGGTGAGGACCCATAGTTGTATCTCAATGAGATGAAGAAGATCACTCACGTTATGCATATTTCTGAGGAAAAGAGTGTAGGATCGGCATCTTATAAGCTGAAAGATGTTGTGTATGACTGGGTTGTGATATGGAGGAAGAGTAAAGGGGAGAATACTGCTCCCATGACTTGGCAGGTCTTTCAAGATACTTTCTTGGACAATTTCTTCCCACATGAGATGAGGGAAGTGAAGATAGAAGAGCTCATGAACCTAATGCAAGGCTCTATGACAGTAAAGGAGTATTACCTCAAGTTCAACCGGTTATCTAAGTATGTGTAACTCCTCGAATCTGGTACCCAGAATGCTACACAGTGCTCATGAACCCGAAGGACCACAAGCTAACCCATGACTGATATATGTACATGTATACTGCATAATATACTATAAAGTGTAGAAACATGAACTGAAAGGCCATAAGGTTCAACTAAACATAGTTGATAAATCATAACATCTGGTAGGGTATGGAATACCTAAAACAAAACTGAAATAACTATCTGAACATAATAGTCTGGAAAGCCTCTAACTGACTGAGCTGTTTGAGTAAGGAGTTAATGGGACATGTAACTAACTAACTCCAACAAATAAACTAACTAATGAGATAATAGAGAAATAATCATGTCCTCGAAGGATGAGGACTCACTTCTAACTCTGACTGCTGAGATTGGAATCTACTGATGCTCTGGACCTCGTGTCTCTGAACCTATGATATAAGACACCATAGCGTGAATGCGTCAGTACTTTGAATATTTTGGTATGCATGTGAGGTAGGCTAAACGCATGGGGTTTAAATGCATGAACAATAATAATAACAGACTGACTATCATGAGAGTCGGAATACATGCATGAGATATAATAAATAACACTAGTACTATGATAACATAATTACTGAATCTGAATGCTGATAACATAACATACCGATAACTGATATAACTGATAACATGAGTGACTATATCTGACAGCCCTAAATCTGATAGAACTAGCTGAGTTCCGTACTATATTTGAGTTGACAGCATCTGACAGTCCTAAAATCTAAAGAACTATCTAAGTTTTTTTACTGAGACTGATACTGAAATTGTGGGAAGTAGTTATCTAACCGACATACCCCATATGCGCTATAATAGCTGAACTGGGGTCCAATCTATGCCCTGATTAGAAGGGTGTCAATACTGCGCCACTAGTAAGTACAACATGCGAGTAACCCTGGTATAACAGGTAACTCTAGTGAGAACGGCAGGAACCCTCATATAACAGGTAAAGCCACCTCATCTACCCTCATATAGCAGGCTATGATGTCTCAACCTATGCTGGCTACATAGTTTTGGAACGCACGAATTGCTTCTAAGAATCACACCCTCATATAACAGGTGAGTTCCCATCCTTGGGTTCACTCGGTGCTAATTTCTACTCCCATCTAAATAGACACTAAACATGATTTACTTAACTGAACATGGAACGAGTTACGAAATTTCGTTAAATGACAGAATACTACTAATATTTGACAACTGACTGAGTTCATGAGATCATGGAAATTTCCTGAGTCATAAGACTTTCTGAAATCTAAGGATCATAGCTTGACTGAGAGTATCGTGAAAACATGACATGGCTCTAGGCACACAACTAATGTTTCGGGTACAAGTACTCCCAGGACTCGATAGAAGAAAACTAACATAGCATGACTTACTTGAATACATGACTAACATCATAATCCATAATTCATTGATTGAAGCATTTTATCAAAATAGGTGATAGGCATAAACTTGCAAATACATGGGGACTTTATGATGTCATGCTAATTGGGCATTTTCCTTCATCTAGGCATTTAATCAAACACTTGATAGGCATAGTATGTATAAACAACATTATACAACAATTAAATATCATGGTTCAATTTTAGTTTCATCATTCAAGGGTTTAATTATAGCTTTACATAGACCTACACATATACAAATCAATTCCACATGAAATATATCACCAAACATGGATAAATATTCAATTAGTCATTTATCAACATGAACACTAGCAGCCCAACATGAAATTCATAAAGAAAACCCATAAATCTTGAATTTAGAGAAGAGATTCTTGGGCTTCATGGACGAAAAGAGTCCATGAATGAATACTATGCATACCAGAGTTGAGTTTATTGAAGTTCTTGAACTTGAAGAATTTGAATCTCTGAGTTCTTGAAGAAGATTTGGATTTTATCCTTGGGGATTAATGTAACACCCCGAAAATCGAGTCCCGAGATGCCACATGGTGCTTAGGGTCACTTTCATAGGTATAACTCAAAAGCAACTGATTTAAAACATAATTCTGAGAGAATGAAGCTAAAAATATCTCAATATAGAATCTGTTCAATACCATATTGGAATTACAAGATGACAATTCTACTAACACATATACATATACAAGAAAGAGACTAAATACATCAACCACTACTACTATCTATGAAGCCTCTACTAGTATTGCTCGTACATAAACGGTCATGACTCCCAACCATCCCACTCAATATGGCCGATAGAAGAAGATACAGTGCCTCTGAACTGAAACAACCAACACAAGACCTTGAACTATAAGGACTCCTTTACCTGCTGACCAATGCTGCAACTGAATAGAATAGTAGATGGGGGTCAGAACAAAGATAATGTACTGAGTATGTGGGGGTGCATGCAACACTTTAAATAACATCATCAATTTCATGAAAATATGCATACAGACAATGATGACTCACTTGGCATGAGTTATATCAAATCATACTCTTCATACTTTCATAATAAATAGTTCAAATGGTAAAATCTCATAATCCATGTAAATCAACAAAAATCATAAATTATGATAAATCATCATAAATTATCATACCGCCAAAATTTATCATAGGCAATCATAATTCATCATAATATCTCAACTCTTTGACTCAAATCTCAGAGTGACTCGGTAATTCAAGAAATATGACTTTTCATGGATAGGGAAGTTTTCTATAACCGACAACCCCACGTTAGTTACATGGAATAACAATGTTTGAAACCCCATTGGCGGGAGCGTTATACTCTTTGCCAGGGAGTACGACCTTAAAACTGCAATAATCACAATCGGGATCTCTGGCCAATAATATCATCATCAAATAACCCTACGGTGGTACATAGGTTTGGGGAAACCAAATTCCCTCTCGGTGCTATGTACTACTCCCCAACAAGATCAGAACGCATTAGAAAATCCACCATCATCATCACAAGGGTCTATCATAAAGACCAAAACAAATATCTTAATTTATAAGTCATCAACAATTTGTGGATTCCTAACCCCAACTTCGACTTAAAATATTTCAATCTTTTTCAACATCAACAAGGTATTAATGCATTGAACCATAACCGACTCAACATTTGGACAAGGATATGAAGAGTCAATACGTAATATTTTTAACAATTCAACTCATCAAAATCATCTTGACTCTGCGAGTTCAAGGTCAATGTACTCAAATGATTATTCTTTCAATTCGACAATTAAATCATGACAACAACTTTTGAAAAGCACTTGAGACCTTCAATTCATAATAAGAATACATACCCCGTAGTACAACTCAAATCACAATTTTTATCTCAAAAGCCTTTAGAAATATCAATTCATTGTAGTAGTATGCAATTCATAGCATAAATTCACAATTTAAGAAGTAGAGTAATGAAGTAATTATGTATATCCATATTGGGAAAAAAAAAACTTCAAAGTCTTATAAATCCTTCATAAAGTAATTTGAGTGTATACCCATTTTCGAATATCATGAAATTTCAATAATAGAACTCAACCTTTTTAAATGTTAAGATGTAACAATTTATCAAGTCATGACAACATCAATATTTTTGAGAAAATATCAAGACTCATGGTCACATATCAAATGTTATATCTCAATATGCTCAATGATTCAATTTCGTCATAAAGAAGCTTTAAGCTTATCATAAATCTCAAAATCATTCCAAAATACCATTTCAACATATATCTCGAAATCATTCAAAGTAAAAATATGAAATTTGCAATTATAGATATCAAGAAATCTCATGTCTTAAATATATATTCAATAATTTAAATCGTCATTGGGAAGCATAAATATTGACACATATCTCAAAATATTATTCTAAAATACCATCTCGACATACGTCCTAAAATCATTCAAAATACCACCTGTGGTAAAAGTGTGTAATTCGCAATGATAATTATTAAATCATATCATGAAAACATTGAGATAATCATATAAATCAAAGTTTATTCATTCAACCATCATAATCTCATAATCGAATTATTTAGACATAATCTCAATTGCAAAATCATGTAAAACCATAATAAAATTAAAGTTTTGGGAACAAGAATGGAAGGTTGCTCACATACCTTGAAATTGACTTCTTGATTATGGAATCTTGTTCGGACAAATAATGGGTGCTCCTCGAAGGTCTTGAAATGAGGAGTTCATTTATCGGATTAATTTTGGATTTCTACGGTGAAATTGAAAGATATTTGAAGCTCAAAATGGACCTAGGGTTTAGTTCTCTCAATATTTTTGATGGAAGAACATGAATTTTATGGCTCAATATAGGTATAAATGGACAATTTTCATCCATAAAGTGAAGGCATAATGACCAAAATTCTCTTAAAAATCAAATAATTCTCGAATCTATCCTTTGGTGGACTGTTTTGATAGGCTGAAGTAGATTGACAATAACGTTTTACTTCGACAGCCAAATTGGATGAAACCAATTTCATTAGAAAGAGGACTCTCATGTCTTTCCGTTAATATATAGTAGCTCACCCAGATCATTGTGTACGAGGAGCTATAATCGTTTGAAGTTGAACCAAAAATTTACCTTTGATAGGCTGAAGTAGATCGACCATAACTTTTTGCTCCGATAGAAAAATTAGATAAAAGTAATTTCATCGGAAAGAGGACTCATAGAGCTTTACGTTGATGTTTAGTAGATCACCCATATCATTATGTACAAGGACTTATGATTATTTAAATTTGGAGAAAAAATATGCCAGGCCTCAGTACTTTTTTTCCTGCATGTTTTACTGTTCACAGTTCGATCGGAATGGCCGTAATTCATCGCTCGAGTGTCCGTTTTTGATGATCTACATATCGTTGGAAAGATTATTCGATACTCTATGCAATGGTAGGTAATGTCTTAGAAATACTACAGAAAAAATTTATGGATCACTCTAAAGCATAGAACTCGATACGTTTCTCACGAAATCTTTACGAAGAAAATTTTTCGGGGTATTATAATTAATCTTAAAGAGAAACCCTAATTTTGTTGTTATGGAATAATAGTAAATAAATGATCTAAGGACGGATATAAATGGGTATATATAAGTGGGTGGTAAATGACCAAAATACCCCTAATAAAATGACTTAAAATAGCTGAGCAAAACGTACGACGGTGGGGTGCGACGGTCCATCGCTGGATCGATGGTCCATTGGACTCACCGTCAGAATAGGACCAGAACTAGGACTTACTGACATAGAGATATGGTGGGGTGTGATGGTCCGTCGCTGGGTCGATGGTCCATCGGACCTCTCCGTCGTACTTAGCCAGAAAACTGATTCATTGCCCTGATACGATGGTGGAGTACGATGTCCCGTCGCTGGATCGACGGTCTATCAAAACTTGTCGTTGTATTCATCCAAAGAACTGATTCACTGCCTTGATATGATGGCCGTGGTCGATGGTCCATCGCTTGTCGACGTTCCGTCGGCATGCACCATCGCACCTGGGTGATTTCGCTGCTTTCTATATTTTGGACATAACTTTCTAATCTGACACCGGATTGTGGTGAAATTGGCATAGATGGAAAGCTTATTCAATTTTCCACGTGATAGAAAGTGAAAACCTCAAAAATACCACGTGTACAAAAAAAGATTCATATTTCAAATCAAGTTCTAACATCCTTGAGATGATTCTAAGCTAGGAAAAAGTTACGGGTATTATAGTATGCTCCTGATTTGATGGATGACCCCAGAACTAGTATGAGTAAATTTGTGATCGGTGTGTCTAGATTTATTATTAAGGAGTGCAGGACTGCCATGCTCAATAGATATATGGATCTTTCTAGGCTGATGATACATGCCCAGTAGATAAAGGCAGACAAGATAAGGGAGAGAGATAGAGTAAGAGGAAATAAGAGGGCTAGATCAGAGTAGCATGAGTATGGTCAAACTAGATCCCATGGAGGGAACTGCCCACAGTTTTAGAGTCTTTCATCTATGACAGCACCTTCATCAGCCAGTACTTCCGCACCCAAAAACAGGCAGGAGCAAGGGAATAAATCTTCTATAACTAGATTTGGAACACCTCAAATCGGGTACCCAGAACGTTACATAGTGATCATGACCTCGAAAGACCACAAGCTAACCTTTGACTAATATATGTAACTATACACTGCATAATATATCATATAGATGCAGAAACATGAACTGAAAGGCCATAAGATTCAAAACTGATAAATCACAATAGGACATATTGTAGTTTGAAAAGCCTTTAAAATGTGATTGTCTAAATAAGGAGTTGATGGGACATGTCCCCAACTAACTTCGTCTACTAAAATAAAGAAAATACTGGAAACTAAAATGATAAGGCATCCTCGAATGATAAGGACTCACTACTAGTCTAACTTCTAAATGCCTGAAATCCTACTGCTGCTCTGGAACTCGTGTCTCAAAACCTATGGCGTAAAGTAAAACACCATAAAGCAAATGTGTCAGTACGATTGAATGCACTGGTATGCAAGTGAGGTAGGCTAAATTCAACAAGGTTCATATGCATGAACATAAACTAACTAACTGTATAACATAAATGTGAGAATACATGCATGAATAAGAGACTATAACTGAATTCGTAATAACATGATTACTGAGTCTGATTACTGATATTATGAGATACTGATGACCGGTATAACTGATATAATTGATACTGAGCAACTATATCTAATAGTCTAAGTTCTGATGGAACTAGCTACGTTCCATACTATTCTATTTGACTGTATTTGACAGTCCTAAATCTGAAGAACTATCTGAGTTTTTTTTACTAAGACTGAGTGACTGTATTTGACAGTCCTACAATCTATAACTGAAACTATGGGAAGTAGTCATCTAACCGACATGCCCTTAATAAATTATTATAATTAATTAGGGTTCTAATCTATAACCCCAATTGGAAGGGTGTCAATACCGCGCCATTGGTAAGGATAACTTGTGAGTGATTGTAATACCCCTAGCATTCCTTAAGTGTAAATCAGTTTTTTAAGTATATGGAAATGACTTCCAAAGTGAATTATGATTGAATCATGTAGAATTTCCCTAATTTTGTCTTTTTTTTCCTGTAGAACATTAAATAAGCTTTCCATTGATACCAAATTCGCCCAAATTCGACACTTGGATGAAGAGTTAGTCATTTTAGTGAGACAGTGTGCCACCTGGCACTTTAGCGCGTTGCAGAGCCAACCAAAATGGTAATTGTCATTTTCCAGTGAGCCTCAGTGATATTCACCATATCGTGCCAAGGCTCAATTTCAGGACTGTCAAATTCCAGTGCACCAACGCGATTCCACCGCGTCGCGGTGCCCTTCCAAGTCATGACCAAGGTGGAAAACAAGATTTCACTGCATCGTGCCGCTGAGCAGTTTACCATTTGTCAAAATCCAGTGAAGGTCTACGATCATGGTGCGTTGTGCCAAGGTCAAAAATCGGGCTCCATTTCTAGAATTTACTCAAGAGTGTTTTAGTTATTTCCGCCCATTTTGGCCTCTATATATATATCCAAGAAGAGAAGAGAAATTCATTCTTCTCCATTTATCTTTCAAGAAATACCTAGAAGCTACGGTTTTCTCTCAACCCAAGAACAAATCTTCTCCAAGAAAATTCAAGAATCTTCAGAAGATTTTACCAAGTTGTTTAAGAATCAAGTTCTCCAAGTCAAAGACATTGAGAAACTTAGCTCAAGAGTGTGAAGAAGAGTTTCCAATCAAGATTGTTCATCTCAAATTCATAATCCAAGGTATATGGGGCTTGAACAAGAATATTCTTTCATTCTTGTGCCCAAAGATTTAATTTCTACTATTGAAATTCATGATTTTGCAAAGTGGGTTTACACCCAAATTACTTTATTAATGATTTCTGATATTTGAGCAATTCAAGATTGATAAACATGACTATTTATTATTTTATTTCTTAAATTGAGAACTTATTCCATGAGTTAAATATTGTTATTATGAATTGATGATTTTCGAATGATTTGAGATAGAGAGTCAAGAATGAGTTCTATGATGTTTTCTTGAAGTTTTTGATACATGATTACTTTAAAATTTCCAAGTTATGACTTGACATTTAATATTGTGAATTTCATGTTTCTTCTATGAGTTGGTATTTCAAATGCTTTCAAGATATGTGTCAAGCTTTAAGCTTCCTTATGGAAAAATGGATTATTGAGTATATTGATTCATGAGATTGAGTTGTTCCAACGAGTCTTGATATTTTCTCAAAGGCATCGATGTTGCCATGATTTAATGAATTGACATATTTTGATATAAAGAAAGATCGATTTGACTTGAGTCGAGTTAGGAATCCACAAATTGATTATGATTTGATAAATGAGAAAGATATTTGATTTAGTCTTCATGATAGAACCTTGAGTTGATTAAGGTGGATTTCCTAATGCGTTCTGAGCTTAAGTATGGGAGTAGTATTTAGCACCAAGCGGGAAGTAAGGGTTTAGCTCATCCTACTTTTCCAGAACTATATGCCACCATAGGATTGAGATTAAGGGCGAAAGGCCAAGACAGTGATCACTAATGTTAAGGTTCTACTCTGATGGCAAGGATAGAATAGCTCTCCCCAACATGGGCAACACATTGGAATTCATGTAAGCTCACATGGTTTATGTCGTTATAAAAAACTCCCAAGTCCATAAGAGATCAAGTTTTATGTATTACCGAGTCACTCTAAATCTTGATTCAAGGAGTTTGAGTTTAGTACAATGATTTATGAGAATCATAAATCATGTGTTACTGTTGATGATTTATGAGAAACTATATTACAATTTAATTCAAGCGAAGCTAGTCATTATTGTCAGCATGCATGATTTTATTTTACATTTATGATATTATTTAAAAATGTTGCATACAACCCCACATACTCAGTACATTCCTTAAAGTAATTAGCCCCATATATTTCAATGTGCTACAGTGTCTTATAATGTAGGTACAAGTTGTAGCACAGTTACCGCATTCAAGTCAGTTTGCAGATTCCAGTCAGCAGGTGATGAGTCCTTTTGATTCAAGGGCTTGAGTTAGTTATACATTTCGAGAAGTATTGCATTTTCTTATTATAGTCGTATTGAGCTTGGATAGTTAGGAGTCATGACCCGGCTATCTAAGGTCAGTACCAGTAGAGGCTTTATAGATAGTCAGTAGAAGTTGATGTATTCAGCTTCAGTTTCATTTTGTAAAAGTAGAGTTGTAATCTTGTAAAGCTTATGTTTGTATTGATCAAGTCCAGAGAAGTTCTATATTTTTGCTAATTCTATATAGATTTAAGCATTTTATTCAGTTGATTATGATTTATGCCAGTAGGAGGGTTAGCTTGGGGTCACTTGTGCCCTTAAGCACCGTGTGATGTCTCGGGACCCAATTTCGGAGCGTTACAGTGATCCCTCATATAGCAGGTACTCAAAAAAGAAATGGTGGGAACCCTCATATAACAGGTTAAGCCACCTCATATACCCTTATATAACAGGTATGATGTCTCAACCTATGCTGGCTACGTAATTCTGAAATGCAAAGATTGCTTTTAAGAGTCACACCCTCTAATAAAAGGTGATTTCCCATCCTTGGGTTCACTCGGTGCTAATTTCTACTCCCATATGAATAGACATTGAACATAATTGACTGAACTAAACTGGATTGAGTTCATGAAGTTTCGTTGACTGATGGAATACTACTGAGATTACTAAATTACTAAGTTATCTGAGATTTCTGAGATTACTGAGTTTTCCTGACTAACTGGTTCTAGGGATCATGGCTTGACTGAGAGTAACTTGAAAACATGACACTTGCTCTAGGCACACAACTATATTTTTCTAGTACAAGTACCCCCAGGACTCGATGGAAGGAATCGAACAAGACCTGACATTCTTGATTATATGACCAACACCAACAATTCATTATACTATAAATTGGGGAATTTCATGAAGTACATTGTTATCATAATCTTGTACATAGATAGGAACATATTTAATCATGTCATAATTTTATATTCTAATACCATGAGAATTTCAACAAACATCTACAATGCACAATAATAGCATAGAGGTTATTTGAACATAAGGGTAAGGCACACTTTTGATCATTTGGGACACAATTGAGCTATAAGGAATAATTTCTATCCTCTTAGGCATTTTATCAAACACCTTACATGCACACTTAGGGTATAGGTGAATTCATCAAATTTCACATCATAAACACATCAATTCATGGATTTTAACTTGCATGCTAACGTAGTCTCATGAAAATCGCATAAAGATTCCAACTTGGGAAATCACACAACAAGACAAACATGGTTACAAACAACCAACAACATAAACATCATGATTTATAATTTAAAATAGGGTTCTTGAGCTTTATGGATGACAGAAATCCGCAAATCAATACTATGCATACCTTAGTTGGAAAATTCTTGAAGATTAACAGAGAAGCTTCCTTGAACTTGAATCTCTAATTGAAACCCTAAGGTGTTCTTGAGAGGATTTTGAGAAAATAGGTGTATTTTAGTTCAAAATGGGTTAAATCCCATGTTTTTGAGTATATATAGGGATGGGGAAATAACCATTTTGCCCCCAAATATGTTGAACTGGAAGCTAGAAAAATTCGACAGTGTGTGATGGAGCGTGCATCTCATTCTCTAGTCCTCCAGATTGGAACATGCATTACATGTTGTATCTCATGCTAGGGGGTGCAGAATAGAGCATGCGTCGCACACATATCGCATGATGCTACTATTTTGAAATCCAAACGCACCCTAAACGGACTTTGAAAATTTTGAAACTCACCATATATGTACTAATGACTTGCCCCATCATAATGCAACTTTAAAATCAAAAATCAGAGGTTGGGAAGGTCGTCAAATAAATCTCCAAAGTTTGGAGGCTTAAAATGAGACTAAGTGTTGAAAACTTAGCTTAAATTTTCTATGTGTTGGACCTTCTAAAGAGCTTTAAGGGGCGTAATAAGCTGATTTTCAACCCAAGATTTTGTGGGATCTTACAATATCTCCCCCTTGGGAACATTCGTCCTCGAATGAGACTGACTAAGAGGGGAGAAAAGATAAACCGACGTACATACTAAGCATAAACAACTGAAATATGGTTTTATGACTGACATAACTGGTAAGCTGAATATACTATACTAAACATGCATATATGATGCATGGATAACTAATTCATGAATACATGACTAAGATTTTTGATAACTTAGTTCTCATAATGAGAATACATGTCTGATGCATGATCATATGACTGAACTGATACATGAATGCATGGTTGAATATATAATGGTACTTCGTACCAAGTTTATAATGAAATTCTATATTATGAAACTGAATAAGCTTAAGGAGAACTATTACCTTAAGCTGAATCTAAGTTAATAGAAAAGAGGTAGGGATACTTGGTATGCATATCTGCTTTTGCTTCCCAAGTAGCTCCCTCAACGGACTGATTTTTCCAAAGAACATTGACTAGAAGGGCTTCTTTGTTCCTCAGTCTGCGAGTCTAATAATCTAGAATTTCAACTAGAATCTCTTCATAAGAGAGGTTGTTCTGAATATCTAAGCACTGAATAGGTACTACAACTGTTAGGTCACCTATGCACTTCTTCAGCAAAGAAACATGAAAGACTAGATTAACTGAAGCTAGATATGAAGGCAACTCAAGCTCATAAGCTACTTTGCCGAAGCGATTGAGAATTTTTAAGGGACCGACATATTGGGGACTGAGCTTTCCCTTCTTGCAGAATTTCTTCACCCCCTTCATGGGAGAGATCTTGAGATAGACAAAGTCACTAATCTCAAACTTGAGATCCTTTCTACGTACATCTACATAAGACTTCTGTTAGCATTAAGCATCTTGAATTCTCTCTCTGATCAACTGGACTTTTTCTAAGGCATCGAATATTAAGTCAGGCCCTATAACTGAGGCCTCACTAACATTGAACCAACCAACTGGAGATCTGCATCTCCTACCATAGATAGCTTTGAATGGGGCCATTCGAATACTAGAATGATAGATGTTGTTATATTAAAACTCAATCAAAGGCAAGTGGTTATCCCAAATTCCCTTGAAATCAATTGCACATGCTCGCAGTATATCTTCTAAAGTCTGAATGGTCCATTCTGCTTGACCACCATCTGAGGATGAAAGGTTGTATTGAGATGAACTTGGGTACCTAGACCCTTTTGGAATGCTTTCCAGAGTGAGAGGTGAACTAGGTACCTCTGTTTGAGATAATAGATAACAGAACACCGTGTAATCTGACCAACTCCCTGATATAGATTTTGGCATAATCCTCGGCTGATAAGAGGTATGAACTAGAAGAAAATGAGCTGATTTGGTCATCCTATCTACAATGACCCAAACCAAATCATGCTGACAACGAGTTTGAGGCAAACCCATCATGAAGTCCATGTTCACTTCTTCCCATTTCTGGGATCTCTATCTTGCTTTTGTTCCACCTTGGATACTAGAGATGATTTGGAACTACTCTGAAATCATTTATTGCCCTCTGCTAAATTGACTAAGCAGATACCTAGACTGGCAAGTTGATGAACTTACTGAGCTAACTTCTTCTTATCGTCATCAACATGAGCAACACTACTTATAGACAATCTACTGAGAGTATCGACTATTACGTTGGCCTTGCCTGGATGATAAAGGACACTCATGTCGTAATCTTTCAAGAGCTCTAACCACATTCTCTGATGGAGGTTGAGATCTTTCTGAGAAAAGACATACTGAAGGTTGTTATGATCTGTGAAGACATCTGCATGAATCCATATAGATAATGCCTCCAAATCTTTAAGAAAAAAGTTACAGTAGCTAACTCAAGATCATGAGTATGATAATTCTTCTCATAGGGTTTAAGCTGTTTGGAGGTGTAGGCTATAATCTTACCATGATGCATGAGGACATAACCCAAACCTACTCTAGATGTATCACAATATACTACGAACCCCTCTGGATAATCTAGAAGAGCCAACATTGGAGTTGAGGTGAGTCGAGTCTCCAACTCCTAAAAACTCTTCTCATAAGGATCGAACCACTGAAACTTGACCTTCTTCTGAGTTAGTCTGTACATAGGGGATACAATAGAATAAAATCCTTCAACAAACCACCTTTAATAGCCAACCAAACCCAAGAAACTCCTAATATCTAATGGAGGAATAGGGTGAGGCCAGTTTTTTACTACTTTAGTCTTTTGCGGATCTAATCTAATGCCATCACCAGAAACGATATGACTAAGGAATGCTACTGACCTTATCCAAAACTTGGACTTACTGAATTTGGAAAATAACTAATGATTTCTAAGAGTCTGAAAAATGATTCTGAGATAGTCTGCATGATCTTGCTCACTGCGGGAATAGACAAGGATGTCATCTATGAAGACTATGATGAATATGTTCAAGTACTGCTTGAACACACGGTTCATCAAGTCTATGAAGGCTACTAAAGCATTGATAAGACCAAAGGACATGACTAAGAATTCAAAGTGACCACACCGAGCACAGAAGGCTATTTTCAAAATATCACTTTCTCTGACTCTGAGCTGATGATAGCCTGATCTGAGGTCTATCTTAGAGAAATAACTATTGCCCTAAAGTTGGTCAAACAAGTTATTGATTCTGGGAAGTGGATACTTGTTATTGACCATAACTTTATTAAGTTGACGATAATCAATGCACAACCTGAGAAAACTATCTTTCTTATGCATGAAAAAGATTGGTTCCCCCATGGGGAAACGCTGGGTCTGATGAGTACCTTGACTAAGATATACTTCAATTATTCTTTCAATTCTCTAAGCTCTGCTGGTTCCATTCTATATGGAAGAATAGATATGGGCTGAGTATCTTGGAGAAGATCAATGTCGAAGTCTATTTTCCTTTCAGGAGAAATTCTTGGAAAATCTTTGGGAAAGACATCTGAATATTCATTCACCACTAGGACTGATTCAAGACTGAGAGTTTCAGAGCTAGAGTCCTTAACATGAACAATAGGATAGATATATCCCTTAGATTTTATTTTCCTTGTCTAAGGTAGAAAATAAGCTGACCTCTGAAAGATGAAGTACTACCCCTTCGCTCTAAGAAGGGTTCATTCAGAAACTAAAACTGGATAATTTTATTTTTGCAGTCAACTGTGGCATAGCAGGAATGAAGCCAATCCATGCCGAGTATGACATCAAAATTAGTCATCTCCAATTTGACTATCATACCCACAAGTCTATGATGGTTTTATCCACTGGGGTGGATACTGAAAAAGGTCCTGCTAGAATTTCAGGATTGACTCCGAAATCAATTGCTATATAGGGAGTAAAAAAGACAAAAAAGCTCCTGGATCTAGCAAAGAGTAAACATGCAAGTGAAATATCTATAATGTACCAGCAACCATATTAGGAGAATTTTTCTGATCCTGTCAGGACTAAAGAGCATAGAGTCGATTTGGGTGTTGCCTACTAGTAGTACTAGAGGTGGCACCCTGCTGATTTGGGTGATTGAACTGAGATGAGGACTGATTCTGCTGAACCTGAGGACCTAGCTGAGGAAAATCTATGACTCTATGGCATAACTTGCCACATCCAAACCAAATACCACTATCCACTCTACAAATACCCTGATGTTGCTTACCATAAGTTTGACAAAGAGGATAGGTGCGAGCACTGCTAACACTGCCCTGAGACTTTAAACCTAGTGCTTTATCTTTATTTCTATCTTTGAATTTCGGCACTGGAACACTAGCTGATGAAGGAGCTATAACTGATGACTTAGGACAAAACTAAGAACGATTCCCTCCCTCTGACTTAGGCTGAGCAAAGTTGAAACTACCTGACCTTGCTCTCATATTCTGGTTCTCCCTCATCTTAATCGTCTGCTCTTCTATCTGCTGAGCATGGGTCATGATTATATCTATGTTCATGTCATTATTCAACATCATGGACCTGCACTCATTCACCACGCCATCATTCACCCCAGAAATAAACTTATTCATCTTGGCCCTGCTATCTGCAACTATGTGAGGAGCATATCTGGATAGTTGAGTAAACTTGCCCTGTCTGAGATTGATAAACTCTAATAACTTAGCTTCCCCCAGCTCTAGGGGGAAAAATCTATCAAGAAAAGTAGAGGCAAAATCCTCTCATTCTATGGACCCTGTATCAACTGCCCTCTCTGACTTCCACTGCTTGAACTAAATGTGAGCAACATCCTACAACTAATATGTAGCTAGCTCAGCACTCTCACTAGAAGTAACCCCCAAGATGTCTATAACTTTCTGCACCTGATCTAGGAATTCTTGAGGGTCTTCATCTGACTTAGACCTGGAAAATGATGGAGGATTTATTCGGGTAAAGTCTCAAATCCTGGCTGCAGTTGAATTGGTTGGAATTATAGATGGTCGTTCATTCTGGGAAGCAACTGACTTAGCAAGAGTAGTGAATGCAGCTCTAAACTCTATATGAGAAACATATTCATCCAAAGGATTTGCTTGGACAGGCTAATTTCTTCTCTTGGAAGGCATGTTCTAAAATAAAGAGGAGAGACAAATTAGACTAAGAGATTGTCTTGAGATTATGCTCATTAGCACGACATGAATACTGAAAGAAATGAAACTATTCCTAAAACATCTTATAGCCTCCTGCACATAAATGTGGCGCGCAGCACACCCATGTACAAGACTCTACTAGATACAACTTTCAGATTTTCTAGGACACTATTGAACCTTAAGATCTGATACCAAGTTTGTAACGCCCCAAATCTAGTACCCAAAATGCTACACGATACTCATGACCCCAAAGGACAACAAGCTAACCCATGATTGATATTTGTACCTGTAAACTACATAATATATCATATCGATATGGAAACATGAACTAAAAGGACATAAAGTTCAAAACTGATAAATAATAATAGGACATAACATCTAGGATGGGTTATAAATACCCAAAACAAAACTGTCTTAAACATACTATAGTCTGAAAAGACTCTAAAATATGACTGTCTGAATAAGGAGTTGATGGGAAATGTCCCCAACTAACTTCATCTACGAAAATAAAGTAAGTACTGGAAACTGAAATAATAAGGCATTCTCAAATGATAAGAACTCACTACTAGTCTGACCTCTAAATGCCTGGAATTCTACTGCTGATTTGGAACTCGTGTCTCAGAACCTATGGTGTAAAGTAAAATACTATAGCACAAATGCGTCAGTACGATTGAATGTACTGGTATGCAAGTGAGGTAAGTTGAATCCAATAGGGTTCATATGCATGAACATAAACTAACTAACTGTATAACATGAACATGAGAATATATGCATGAATAAGAGACTGTAACTGAATACATGATAACATGATTACTGAGTCTCATTATTGATATTATGAGATACTGATGACTGGTATAACTGATATAACTGATACTGAGTGACTGTATCTAATAGTCTAAGTTTTGATGGAACTAGCTAAGTTCTATAGTGTTCTGAGTTGACTATATCAGACAATCCTAAATCTGAGTTCTTTTACTGATACTGAGTGACTGTATCTGACAGTCCTAAAATTTGTAACTAAAACTGTGGGAAGTAGTCATCTAACTGGCATGCCCCTAATAAATAATTATAGTTGAGTAGGGGTCCAATCTGTAACCCTAATTAGAAAGGTGTCAATACCATGCCAGTGGTAAGGACAAGCTATGAATGATCCCTCATATAGCAGGTACTCAAATGAAAAATGGTGGGAATCCTCATATAATAGGTTGATCCACCATATCTTTCCTCATATAACAGGTATGATGTCTCAATCTACGCTGGCAAGATAGTTTTGGAATGCAAAGATTGCTTCTAAGAATCGCACCTTCTAATAACAAGTGAGTTCCCATCCTTGGGTTCACTCAGTGCTAATTTCCACTCCCATCTGAATAGATACTGTACATAATTGACTGAACTAAACTATATTGAGTTCATAAAGTTCCATTGACTAATGAAATACTACTGAGATTACTGAATTTCTGAGTTATCTGAGATTTCTGAGATTTCTGAGTTTTCCTGACTAACTGAATTCTAGGGATCATGGCTTGACTGAGATTAACTTGAAACCAGACACTTGCTCTAGGAACACAACTATATTTTTTGGGTAGAAGTACCCCAGGACTCTATGGAAGGAAACTGACAAGACATGACATTCTTGAGTACATGACCAATATCAATAATTCATTATACTATAAATTGGGGAATTTTATGAAGTACATTGTTATCATGATCTTGTACATAGATAGGAACATATTTAATCATGTCATAATTTTATATTCTAATACCATGAGCATTTCAACAAACATCTACAATTCACAATAATAGCATGAAGGTTATTTGAACATAAGGGTAAGACACGCTTTTGATCATTTTGGTCACAATTGGGCTACAAGGCATAATTTCTATCCTCTTAGGAATTTTATCAAACACCTTACATGCACACTTAGGGCATAGGTAAATTCATCAAATTTCACATGATAAACACATCAATTTATGGATTTCAACTTACATGGTAACGTAATCTCATGAAAGTCACATAGAGATTCTAACTTGGGAAATCACACAATAAGATAAACATGGTTACAAACAACCCACAACATAAACATCATGATTTATAATTTGAAATAGGGTTCTTGAGCTTTATGGATGAAAGAAATTCATAAATCAACACTACGCATACCTTAGTTGAAAAATTCTTGAAGATTAACATAGAAGCTTGTGTGAACTTAAATCTCTAATTGGAAACCCTAAGGTGTTCTTGAGAGGTTTTGAGACAAATGGGTGTATTTTGGTTCAAAATGGGTTAAATACCATGTTTTTGAGTATATATAGGGATCGGGAAATGACTATTTTGCCCCCCAAAAATGCTGGGCTGGAAGCTGGAAAAATTTGGCAGCGTGCGATGGAGCATGCATCGTATGATCTAGTCCTCCGAACTACAGCGTGTATCGTATGTTGTATAACATGCTGGGGGTGCGGACTAGAGCATGGGTCACACGCATATCGCATGATGCTATAGTTTTAAAATCCAAACATGCCCTAAACAAACTATAAAAATTTCGAAACTCACCCCATTTTTACTATTGACTTGCCCCATCATAACACAACTTGAAAATAAAAAATCAGAGGATGGGAAGGTCATCAAATAAATCTCCAAAGTTTGGAGGCTTAAAATGAGACTAAGTGTTGAACACTTCGCTTAAATTTGCTAAGTGTTAGGCCTTCTAAAGAGCTTTAAGGGGCATAATAAGATGATTTTCAATGCAAGATTATACAGGATCTTACAAGATCTCAGCATAGTATGAGTAACAGGCCTAATTATCCCCCATGTGCTAAGTGTGGTAGGACCTATCCCAATAAGTGTTTGGATGAGAATAGGGATTGTTTTAGTTGTTGCAAGTTGGGCCACATACTTAGAGATTGACTGCATGCTAGGCAAGGGAACCAAGATATTCGACCTCAGACTCAGGCTACTAGTGCACCCGTTACTTTAGCCCGTCCAGCTCTCCCTCAGGGTGCTTCATCCAACATAGATGGCGGTCTGTGCTAGAATCGATTCTATTTTTTACCGTCTCACCAAGATTCTCCATACGTTGTTACTGGTATGCTTTGTGTTTTTCACTTTGATATTTATGTGTTATTAGAACCTGGGTCAATTTTCTCTTATATGACCCCGTTAGTTGCTGTGAATTTTGAAGTAAGTTCTGAAAAGATCCCTGAGCCTTTCCTAATTTCCACCCCAATAGGTGAGTCAGTTATTACTAAGCAAGTGTATAAAAAGTGTCCTATCACTGTTCTTCACAGAGTCATATTCACAGATTTGATAGAGTTAGATATGGTTAATTTTGATATTATTTTGGGCATGGATTGACTTCATTCTTGTTATGCATCTATAGACTATCATACTTGTGTGGGTAAGTTTTAGTTTACCAATGAGCCAGTCTTTGAGTGGTCCAAAAATTTTGTATCTCCCAAGAGTTATTTTATATCCTATCTCAAAGCCAGAAAGTTGATTTCAAAAGGTTGCTTCTATCATCTAGTTAGAGTTAAAGACACTAAATCTGAGATCCCAACTATTCAGTCAGTCAACATAGTTAATGAGTTTCCTGATGTCTTTCTAGAAGACCTCCTAGGGGTACCTCCCGATAGAAAGATAAAGCTTGGGATTGACCTTCTTTCTGACACACAGCCTATTTTTATTCCTCCATACCATATGGCACCCGCAGAGCTTAAGGAGTTGAAAGAGTAACTCAAAGATCTTTTAGATAAAGGTTTCATAAGTCCTAGTGTTTCTTCTTGGGGTACACCTATCCTATTCGTGCAAAAGGAGGATATTTCTTTGTGTGTGAGAATTGACTACCATTAGCTGAATAAGGTTACAGTCAAGAATAAATACCCTCTTTCTAGAATTGATGATTTATTTGATCAGTTGCAGGGTGAAAGTTATTTCCCAAAGATAGACCTTAGATCCGGCTATCATCAGCTTAAAGTAAGAAAGTGTGATATTCCAAACACAGCCTTCCAAACCCGTTATGGTTATTTTGAGTTTCTGGTCATATTTTTCAGGCTAACTAATGCTCCAGTGGCTTTTATGGACCTCATGAATCGAGTGTTCAAACAGTATCTTGATATGTTTGTTATGGTGTTCATAGATGATATTCTTGTGTATTCCCAAAGTGAGAATGATCATACAGATCATCTTAGAATTATCCTGCAAACTCTTAGAGATCATTTATTGTTCACAAAATTTAGCAAGTGTGAATTTTGGCTAAGGTCAGTTGCTTTTCTAGGTCATATTATTTCCGCCGAAGGCATTAAATTTGATCTGAAAAAGACAGAAGCTGTAAAGAATTAGCCTAGACCTATCTCTCCATCAGACATTAGAAGTTTCTTGGGTCTAGCTGGTTATTACCATTATTTTGTTGAGGGTTTCTCATCTATTGTGTCTCCCATGACCCTATTGACCCAAAATAAGGTTACGTTCCTGTAGTCAGATTCCTGCGAGAAGAGTTTTCAAGAGTTGAAAAGTCGACTCACTTCAGCCCCAGTGTTAACTTTGCCCGATGTTACTGATGGTTTTGTGGTGTATTGTGATGCCTTTAGAGTTGGCTTTGGTTATGTGTTGATGTGAGAGGTAAGGTTATAGCCTATGCCTCTAGACATTTGAAGCTACATGAAAACAATTACCCAACCTATGATCTTGAAATAGCTGTTATGGTTTTTGCTTTACAAATTTGGAGACACTATCTATATGGTGTTCATGTTGATGTCTTTACGGATCATAAAAGCCTGCAATAAATATTTACTCACAGCGATTTGAATCGTAAATAGAGGAGATGGTTAGATTTACTAAAAAACTTGATATAAGTGTGTTATATCATTCGAGCAAGGCCAATGTAGTGGTAGACGCCCTTAGCAGATTGTCTATAGATAGTGTTGCTCATGTGGAGAAAGGTAAGAAAGAGTTAGCTCGAGAAGTTCATCATTTGGCTAGATTGGGTGTTAGGTTTCTTGACTCAGCTGAAGGTAGTGTTTGGGTTTAGAGTAGTTCCGACTCCATAGTTTCAAAAGTGAAGGAGAAGCAAGACAGGGATCCTAGTCTGGTCAAACTGAAGGAATCAGTTAAAGACTAAAAGATAGAGGTTTTCTCCTAAGGGAGATATGGTGTATTAAGATGTCAGGATAGACTGTGTGCTCCTAGTATTGATAATTTGAGGTAGAGGATTATGGATGAGGCCCATGGCACGCGATATTCTATTCACCCCGGCGCTACCAAGATGTACCGTGACTTGCAGGAAATCTATTGGGGGAGAGGTATGAAGAAAGACAAAGCAAAGTTTGTGGCAAAGTGTGCAACTTATCAGTAGGTTAAGGTAGAGCACCAAAGGCCTGGTGGTCTGTTGCAAGAGTTAGGTATACCCACTTGGAAGTGGGAAGAGGTGAATATGGATTTTGTGACTAGTTTACCCCTTTCGCGTCGCCATCATAATTCTATTTAGGTTGTTGAAGATAGGTTGACCAAGTCAACGCATTTTCTACTAGTGCATACATCTTATACAGCTAAGGATTATGCTAGATTGTTTATCCGGGAGTTAGTCAGGTTGCATGGAGTTCCCTTTTCTATTATCTTAGACAGGGATACCCAGTTTACTTCTCAGTCCTGGAGAGCTTTTCAGAGGGGTCTTGGTACCCAGGTTCATCTTAGTTCTATGTTTCATCTGCAGATAGATGGTCAGGCTGAGAGGACCATCTAAAATCTGTAAGATATGTTGAGGGCATGTGCTCTTGATTTTAAAAGTAGTTGGGATGAGCATTGTCCATTGATTGAATTCACGTAAAACAATAGTTATCACTCTAGTATCCAGATGGCCCCGTTTAATGTTATTTATGGGAGGAGATGTAAATGCCTTATAGGTTGGTTTAAAATAGGTGAAGCTTCTTTGGTTGGTCCTGATGTAGTGTTTGAGGCTATGGAGAAAGTCAAGTTAATTAGAGAGAGGTTGAAGATAGCTTAAAGTCATTAGAAATCATATCCAGATGTAAGGAGAAGAGACCTTGAGTTTGAAGTTAATGACTTAGTGTATTTGAAAATTTCACCATGAAAGGGGTAAAGAGGTTTGGCAAAAAGGGGAAGCTTAGTCCCCGTTATGTTGTCCCTTATAGAATTCTGAGTCGTGTTGGGAAAGTAGCTTATGAAGTTGAGTTTCCTGTAGAGTTAGCATGTATTCATCCTATCTTTTGTGTCTCCATGCTTAAGAAGTGTATTGGTGATTCTATTGTTATAGATCCTTCATAGAGTCCTGATATCAAAATAGTCTTTCGTATGATGAGATTCCAGTTGAGATCTTAAATTACCAAATCTGTAGACTAAGGAACAAAAATGTTCCCTTGGCCAAAGTTTTATGGCGAAATCAGTCAGTTGAGGGAGCTACTTGGGAAGCAAAAGCCGACATGCGATTCATGTACCTGCACCTCTTCTCCGCAAATTTAGATCTACACGGAGGTATTATTCTTCCTTGATTCAGCCCTTTTGATCAAAGTTTCAGCCATATAGCATATCTCATTATGAGTTCATGCACTTACAAAAGTACTCGAAAGTTTAGAATGAGGTGCAATCAGTTTAGTAATTTAGTTCAGTTATACATCCTCAGTTTTCTCTATATTCTTAGCCTAGCTAGCGATATTCAAGGACGAATGTTCCCTAGGGGGACATATTGTAAGACCCCGCAAATTTTCCTTGTTGTATAAGCTATTTATAGCATGTCAAGAGAAACTTTACACTTAAAAATTTGACAAGTGCTGAGACTTAGTCATTTTCAATACCTTAGAAACTTGAGGGTTTTATTAACAACCTTCCCGGCCTTTGATAGTTGATGTTTTAGCTAATTCATGATCCAGAAGGTCAATGAGTGTTCCCGAGTAAGTTTTGGATTTTTTGAACTGCATTTAGACCACGTTTGGTGTCCCAAAATAGTGGACCAACGCGATCTTGGTGCGCCGCATCGCCCATTGCGTTGGTCAATTTTATTGCAGGATTTGCCAGTCAAAAGTACTGAGACTTGGTGCGATCTTGGCACGACGCATCGGTATCACATCAATGCCATCGACATGCCACCTTGCCAATCGTATCGATGCCCAGTTTACAGTTTTAAAAATTTGCGTCCAAGGGGGTAATTAAGTCATTTTACCCCATCCCCCAATCATTCATAACATGAAATATAAGCCCCAAAACACCAAAACATAATCTTTATCTCTCAAATTTATCAAGAACACCACTTAAGGTTTCAACCCAAAGTCCAAGAAACTCTACAATTCACCATCACATTTCAAAATTTCTTTAAGAATTAGAATACCCAGACCAAGATCCTCAAAAAGCACCCATCAATTGTACGAATAGAGTCCCATAAGCAAGAGTTCATTCAAAGTCTACAATCTAAAGTATGTGGGGTTTGAACAAGGACAAATCTTTCATCCTTGTGCCCAAAGCTTTTATTTTTATTAAAGATTTTATGAATTACAAGTTAGGGTGATACTCAATTCTTGTTATTTCTCACTTATGAAATTATCATCTTATTTAAGTTTTCAATTGTATGGAATTTGCATATATCCTTGTTTGAAATCATGAGATTCATATTATGAGTTATATCCCTTTATTTTTATTGGAATTGTCGAAAGCTTTTAAGATTACTATTATTGAGCATGAAGTTGAATATGATTATTGATGTATTAAAGTTATATATTTGAATCCTAAGTACTAGTAATAAGTTTATAAAGAGACTATGACCTCAATGTGTTGTTGACAAGTTTGATGAGTGTTTTCAAAAGCAAAGATTGATCTTTTCATTCCAAGCTAAGATAGGAATCCACATCATTTATGATTTAAAGAGAAGATGAGTATAATTGGTTTTCATTATAGACCCTTGCATTGTTTTAAGGTGGATTTTCTAAAAGTTCTAAGCATAAGTATAGGAGTAGTATTTAGCACTGAGTTGAGTATGATTCCAAGATCTCATACTCCAGAACTACGTGCCACCGTAGGTTTCTGAGTTGCCCCTAAGTGGGCCAAAAAAGTGATCACTAATCTAAAGATTTTATTTTGATGGCAAGGGTAGAACAGCTCTCCCCAATGTGGGCAAGACATTGGAATCCATGTCAGCTCACATGGTTTATGTCGGTTAGAAGAAACTCCCATAGTCTTCCAAAGTCCCTAAGTGTCCAAGTTTTCCCTAGTATTAAAGTTCTAGATTGATATGATTCCTAAGTTCAAAAGAATGTCCCTCATTGTCATAAGTTTGAAGTATATATTTTAAAAGTTATTATGTTAAGATTTCATCTAGTTATAAGAGTTGAGAACAAGATGAGAATACAAATTTTAGAATAAAGTATAATGATTCACGAAATTTGTACTACATGTTTCTTATTCATGATTTATGAGATTTAGATTATAGTTTTACTCAAGCCATGTGAGTCATTTATATCAGCATGCATGTTTTCTATACGGATTAATGATTTCGAATAATTATTGCATACAACCCCATATACTCAGTACATCCTCAAAGTACTGATCTCATAATGTAGGTTCAGGTGCTTAGTCTCAGCAGCGACAGTGATCTCCGAGTACCGTGTCTACATTTCTACAGTGGTGAGTCCTCATGGTTTGAGGACCTGTGTTTCAGATTTTTAGTATTATTAGTAGCTAAATTTGTCAATTTTAGTTTGAGTCAATTGGGGGTCTGTCCCAATGACTCTCTAGTTATTGAGTTAGTAGAGGCTTTGTCAGACTAGACTATCAGTATGTTTAAACTTTTCAGTATTTTGACTGTTCAGACAAGTATTTCTTCGCATTTTAGTTCAGACAAAATATGGCAGTGCTATTATTTGCTTTATATACCTTGAATTAAGATCTAGACTTAGCATTAGGCTCAAAGGGTTAGCTTGGGGTTACTTGTAGCCTTAAGTATCATGTGACATCTTGGGATGAGATTTTGGTGCATTACAGTTGCGATGTTTTATGTATATCATGATTTGTACACGACCAGACATAGAATGTGCTATTAGTAAGTTGAGTCGGTACAAGAGTAACCCCAATAAAACTGATTGGATGAAAATGAAAAGAGTTAGTTTTAGGGTATCTTAAATACACTCAAGACTATGTTTTGCATTATAATACATATCTCGCAGTAGTTGAAGGATATAGTGATGCAAATTGGATCACCAGATCAAATAAAGTAAAATACATGAGTGGATATATATTTAATATAGGTGGAGAAGTAGTCTCTTGGAAACCATCCAAACAGACATGTATTTCTCACTCCAAAATGGAATCTCAGTATATCGCATTGGATAAAGCCGGTGAAGAAGCAGAATGACTTCAAAATTTCTTGGAAGATATTTCTTATTGTCCCAAACCAGTGGCACCAATATGTATACACTATGATAGCCAAGCGGTAATAGGTAGGGCAAGGAGCATGATATATAACGGTAAGTCTCGTCATATAAGACGAAGACATAATACCCTTAGAGAACTTCTCTCTAGTGGAATTATCATTGTTGACTATGTGAAGTCAAAGGATAATGTGTCAAATCCACTAACAAAAGGCCTATCTAGAGAGGGAGTCAAGAGAACATCCAAGGTAATGGGTTTAAGGCCTAAGATAAGTTAGCATGGTGGTAACTCTACCTAGGAGACTGGAGATCCTAAGAGCTAAGTTCAAGGAGAACAAATAAAGTTATGTCTGACAGGTTCAACATTGTCCATATACCTAACCCATTCTCATGGTATAGATAATTTTTAGTGAGCAAGGATAAGACTTATGGTGTGAAGTCTTTTAATAATTATCTAAATTTGATAGATTTGACCAAATAGTTTAATATATAGGATTAAACGTTTAGAAATCACCTATGTGAGGGCAAAGTGGAAGCCGCTTCAAAGATAATGTTAATAAAGGCCTATTTTCTAAGCTCACATGAAATTGGGACATGTTCATGGATGAAACAGACAAAACTATGAGAACGATAAACGGTAAAACGCTGATTGTGTGACATGTGCTGTCTAGATGTACATTAAATATTGAAGGTACAAGGATATCAAATCTACCAATGGACCGAGTGCATCCGATGAATGATCACTACGGAAAGTTCAAAGCGAAACCCACTTATCCAGATACAATCAGTCTTTGTTGATGATCACATGTTTGTCCGTAAATTCTTCAAAAGATAGCTATTCCCCATTCATGTGGGGGATTGTTGGGTTCAAAATGAATGTGTGAATAGAAAATAGAGGAAAATAGTAGAGGGAAAGTGAGTCCACACTAAAAAGGAAAGTGTGCTCAAAATGAGGAAAGTCTACTAAATTATCCCACATTGGTGGGAGAAAGAAACTTTCATGTGTTTATATTGAGAAACACATCTCCACTTGGATAGTGAGGTAAGAACAAAGAGGTGCCTCGTGCCGTCATCACGGTTTCGGCTTCGAATTCGGATTCAAATTTGCATTTTGAAAATGATCGATCAATGAGATTAATTTTTTAGAAAAAATTTATTTGAGACTTGAAAAACAAGTGGAATTTAATCCAAAGAATTCAATAGAAATGTTTATTCTCTATATGTGGGCATATTTTGAATGCCACACAAATGCATGCACAGTGCACCTCGAAGGGATGCGACCCTCGAGGTAGAAGTCACACTATTTCGCGCAGAAGAGTGATCTACGCGCGCAACTGGCAACCTGTGGGCGCAGGTGTAGCAAAGAAGCTACTGAAATCTACACAATGTCACCTGCGGTGGTAGGTTAGGCGCAGTTCCAACACAAACTGGGCGCAGGTGACGTGACTGTACATAAAAGGTACCTTTTTTAGAATCAATGTTTTCTTTCTGAAGGGACACCTTATGGCTATAAATACCTGATGTATTCCTCAGGTAAAAATATGATTTTTGACAGCTAAAAATACTTCTTATCTTCTAAAAAATCTATGTGATCATCTCGTTGAATGAGTTCGAAGTATCCGATAGTTTGAGGTACCACTACTGTCGGATTATAAGACATTTTATCCTGTGAGGAAAATTCCGCAACCTCGGGTACTTAAGGGGAATTATTTCCTTAAGGACACTCCATGAATTACGGGGACGTCGTTTTAATTTCTGTTTCATCTTATTTCTTTACAGAAACACACTTCTATTGAAAGGTCAATTTTGATCTTGTGTTGAAGGTGTTGAAACTTTTAATTGTTCTTGAACTTGTGTTAAAGTTTAGTGTATAAACTTACAGATTTTGTGTACCTGATAATAACAATCTTAAGGAAATAAATCGCAATCTGTATTGTTTGGTTTCTGGAGATTAAAGCTTTACTCTTTCTACTCCGTTTGAACTTAACATATGATTTGAAAAACATAAAAATTTCATCACAAATTAAAGGTCACTGGCTAATGATAGATGTCATCCAATAAGTTAGGTTTTAATTCATTTAAAAAATAATAGTCAAATCGAATTCTAATCTTGCTACTAATCAAATTTTTTGATAGTATTCACAGTTTCTTTGGTGAAAAAGAAAAAGAGGGAGAATAATTCAGCTCAAACTCGTGACATATATATTAAACGAAGACAATTTAACGATTATTTCAGCACTCTACTTTCCACTATTTCTTTGGTAACCATGTGAAAATTTTACAAGATCCACATTTCAATGTATAAAATATAAATAGGCATTTTAAAAAAAGTCAAAGTTATTATATAAGGTGTAATTAAGAATATATGGCTTTCAGTGTTTTCACTAGGTGACAACTAGATTTTGATAATCATTGTCATAAATTAATAAAATCATAGCTTAGCTTAGTTTGACACCTTTCTTATATACTAATTTTATGTTTAGTAGGTCATTTATTTCAATAAAAATCTTTATCAAATTTCAAAAATCTTTTTCTTTTTCTTTTTTCCAAGTTCCATCAACAAAAATATTTTATTCTACAAGCTACAAGTTTAGATAAACCTAATAATTTTTATTTGGATCTTAAATTTGTATCAAAAAATCTATTAAATAAATTCTTTATTTTAACAAATTACAAAAATTTTATTGAATTTCAAAAACCTTTTCTAAAACTCATCTTTGGATCCTTCGCCACTCTCTCTCTCTCACACACTCACTCTCCCTTACACACACTCTCTCTCTTACACACATCATAACTTAAACTCTTTTTTCTTGATTTATTTCTTTCCTGTCTATTGTCATTGTATCAAATTATGGTGATTAGAAACTTAGAGATCTCTTGCCTTTTCTTGTTTATCCTTTTCTTCATTTTTTTTTGTACTTTTCCATTCAAATCCTTCTGCTCTTCCTACTTCTGAAGTAACAATGAAATTTCACACAAGAAAAATCTCTAGAAATCCTGATGATTCATTCTACTCCTCCTCCTCTTATTCGGATGACAATAGTAACCCTAGAGAATTTACAGTTGCTGATCATGAAGTTTCAAGTAGGGTAAATCCTATATCAAATCGCTAGGTTGATAGATGATCCTTTAGAACTTTTCTTGGTTAAATATTTGTAGTTGATCGGATGAGATAGTCCTTTCAAGCTAGCAACCAAGTTCAGCATGCATCCACTTATATAAGCCAATTAGCTAGTAAGGAGTGAATCTAAGATTTAGATTTTATGAGTTTTTATAATTTTTTCGTTAAATATATTGTTATGTATGATTTACCTACATAGTTGATGATTAGATTAGACAACCCTTTATTCAAGCAAGCAATCAAATTAAATCTGACACGTCTAGTTATATATGTTTATCAAGGGTGGAATTTGAGATTTAGATTTAATTAGTTTTATTTCATTTTTCTATATATATTGTTACGTACAACTTAGGTGATCAATCAAATAATTCCTTTTTTTAGTCACGCAACCACATTCAATTATATAAACCAGCTAGTCAAAGGTGAATCTAAGATTTAGATTTATTAGGTTTAATATTACGGTTATGAGTTGAAATTCAGTATTCATTCTAATTTTAACAATTTTTGCATATATACTAACTACATACATTTCGTGTTAAAAATATTAAATGCAGTTAAATTCGTGACTATATATGCCATGTCTTTGACGAGTCATGTGGAGAAGGAGACGAAGACTAGAAGAAGGAATCTCGAAAAGAAGTAGTTCAGCTTTCACTTGAACACAAACACTGATGGTTAATTAGATGTGTATGTTTTTTGTATCTAATTATTTTGAAGAATAGTTCTAGCTTTATATTACCATGATCATTAACATAGAATTAGTCAGGGCTTCTTCCTCAAGCTATGTATGTTAATGAATATTTTGTAAAGTACTCGTTTCTTCAAAGTAGTTTAGTTTCTTGTATTGTCTCTATAATTAGCTAGCCTTTGTCCTTACTTTTTTTCTTCTCCTCTTTTTCTCTACTGTTCTTTCTGTTTTTTCCTTATTTTATCTTTATTCTTTTTTTTGAGAAAAAAAAAAACTTATTGGGACTTGTGAAATAAGAGAACTTTTTTACACCATATGCTATAAATTTGTATATTTTCAAAATTGATTTACCTATATATGATCATTTGAATATTTACATATCTGATCTATGGATCATTATCAAATCAAAGTTATTGTGATGATAAGGTTTTCGATAGATATTTTCAATATTTTTATAACAATCATTTTATATGATAATATTTCGTTATAGTGGCATATTTTTTACAATAATATTTTTCTATAAAATTGAAAAAAGATATGGATAAATGATAGTGTTCTTAAAGAGTTTAATTGTATAAATAATTCTTCCTTTATTTTTATGAGCAAAAAAGATAGAGAAAATATTTTTAATAATCCCTATTTTTGACTGAAATAAAAAAGGGATGAGGACCTTTTGTTTTTAACTGAGAAAGTCCTTTGAATATTTTGGACTTGCACATTGTTTTCACTTTGATAATGTCCACGTGATCACGTAGAAGGTGAAAAAATAGTGCTCTATGTATTTCAATTTATTTAATTTAATTAGATGTATGAAATTAACCTAACTAATTAGGACTCATTTGACACAAGGGATACGAGATAATTAATCTGAAAATTATTTCAGAATGAATTTAATCAATGTTTGATAGAAAAAAATACATGAAAAAACTAATTTTGAGATCAATTATCTGGAGATTAAATTGATATTTTTATCTCATACTGTGAGTGATATAACTTATCTCGGGATAGCGAATCTTAGAATAACTATTTTTGAGATAATATTTTCCCAACAAAACGATCCCCTTAAGATGTCAATTCAAATGTAGAATCTTCAATTTTTGAAATAAAATTTATATTATATAAAAATTACTACAATCACAATAGCTAACAATTCAAGATATTACAATAATATATATTTTTAAAAAATATACCTGTATTTTTAAAAAATATAACTAAGGAAAATATTCTTTTAATTGTTCAAATAGTAATTAAAATAAATTGAAAGAAGGGAGTATTTCATAGTAAATCACTTGTAGAACATGTAAGATTTTTATGGTCTTGATAACTAATATAGAGCTCGATATAAGTTATCTCACTAACTATTACCGTCTCCACTTAAATTAACCCACCAATATTTTCTATAGGTGCATATTTTTTAGAAATGCTTTAAGGGTAATTTAATTTGATATAGAATTTTCCGTTTCAATAAACTAGGGGTTTTTCCCTTTTTCATTTTATTTTGAATCTTTCATTAGTTTTTAAGGTATTTTTAGATCAAAAGAAAATGATGAGAAAGTTCATGTTCAATTGGTGAACGAAAAGTATTATTGTACCAAATTCAATAAATCAGGAGCATTATTGTGCCGATTGTCATTCTTGGATTTACCTATATTTATTGGCGGTTTATTGTTTTTGAATTTATTCGCTATCTATTGAATAATTGAGATACAATTAAGGTTGTTTCACTTGACAAAAGGGTTATCACGTGTGAGTCATAAGATTCAAGAATTTTGGGTGATGGCAACTAAATTAAATTTTGTCACTTGAAATTCACTAAACTTACGATGATTGTTCGCTTGGAGAAATACTATATATTGATGTTGAACCGGAATTAAAAATAGTAATCAAATTATGATCATAAATATTATGTTGTGACACATTATTGTCTTGAAAGTAATTTTGATTGGATAAAGATGCAAATCGTTGTAGTCAACCTCTCTCCAAAGTTTCAAAGTTATGGAACAACTTCTTATTGGCAAAGAAACGCCTTGAAGCGCCTATGTATAACATCCAACCAATTTTATTAGCAATCAAATTTGCCTCGACAACTACAACAACAATCACTTCATCACCCTCAGTCAAATGAGCTTGTATATCAACTTGTTCGCCTTGTTTGAGTTTTGCCCATGTCTTAGATAGTAGATGGCAGCTTTATAATCAAGTTTTCTGCAGAAAAATTAAACAAGGTTCCTTTTGTTTTTTGGATTTGGTTCTCTAGCTTGTTGAAGTAATTTCTCTTCTTCACATATTTTTTTTTCAAGATTTTTTATGTTTGCCTTTGAACCTGTCTCTCACAATAATACTAAAAGATGCCACAAGGTTATATTTAGAAGAACTAGAGAAAGAGCTTCCACTTTATCTTTGGGATAATTTTTCTCCTCAGTCCTCATGTGACTAATAAATTTTTGAAGAGTTAAATTCTTTTTTATTAATTATATTATGTTTCAATTGGTTCTTGTAATTATTCCAGGATGGTGAAAATTTTTCAAGCAGAACATTGATCTGAAGAATTTTACACATTTTCATGTCCTTATTGAGAACCTCAGCAGTCAAGTTCTCATACTCGTGAACTTATACCATAACTGGCTTATTGTCAAGCATCTAGAACTTAATCCACTGTCCGTCAATATATTTATTTCTCTCCTACTTGTCATCGCTATATTTCTTTTTCCAACTATCTCATACTACCATAGTAGAGTTATAAGTAACAAATAAATGATTCATCAATTCAGCAAAGGTCCTCTAACAGTTCTATTATCTTCTTCAAACTTCTTTTTAGTTGCGTCATCAATGTTTATAATAGTGCTAGAGCTAGTAATAACGTATAAAAACCTGATTTGTGAAATATATTTTTTGTGTGATATGATCATTTTGTCCTTTCTCATAATTTCGACATGTTGATTTTGAAGTGTAGGGATGGTTGACACAATTTTCAAGGCCTTTGAGAGGGTTTTGAAATAGTTTAAGATTTTTAGAGACTATAAAAGTCCTATAATTACTTCGGTCAATATTGATGTTTTGAGTGTCGAATGGTGTTTTTGATAGTTTCATTAGACCCAAAATATTGAATTTGAGTTAGTAGCGAATTTGGTTCAAGTTTGAAACTTTTAGTTTGCAAACTAGTAAAATTTGCCTTAGAGGAGTCTTGAGGGCTAATTTGTTGAAAACAATCTTTTTTCAAAAATTCAACATCGTTATTTTGTCCGAAGCGTCAAATTTAGTATAGTAGTATAGTCTGTTTGCATTCACAAGATTTTGAATGAATTTTGAGGGGTCGATCGACAACTTTTCAAGATGACAAAGTTGTTGATGAAGCTAAAACTGGTGCAATAGCTTTAGCGGCCAAAAGACCGCTTTAGTTATAGCTGCGTAAGCAAAAATGCACTACTTTAGCGGTCACTTAACCAGTCGCTCCATCATTAAAGTGGTCACTTTACTGCTTTAGCAATGGTGGGCCACTTTAGCAGAGCCAGTCACGGTGGCCAGGTCACTTTAGCGGTCACCAACCACTTAAGTGGTGACCGCGTTAGCAGTAATTTAATCTCTTAAGAAGATAATATTGAAAAAATATATATAGCTCATTTTCGCAATTTTTCACAATTTTTGGATCTTTGAGCTTCATATTTAAATGATTTTGAGGGTGTTCTTCACCATTGAGCTTGGGTGTACTCCAAACCCTAATTTTTATTACTTTATATTGATTATATCATCGAAAACATTCTTTAATCTTGATCTTAAAATGAGATTTTGAGGATTTTGCCGGTAAAACTTAAAATAGTTTTTCTTCTATTTGGACCTTATTTTTAACTTGTTTTTACGTGAATTTTAACCGTAGATTCCTATAACCTCGAGGAACTTTTTTCTAAATTAAAATGGGCAAAATTCAGAAATAGCATACTTATCCCCTTAATATGAGTTTCATAGCGACAGTTTCATAATTATATAATATAGCAAGTTGTATTTTGTATTTTTGCAAACTATTGCTACAAAAATACAAATACATATGATTTTTACTGTCCTTATGATTGATATGTATTGTGTATTTTTGCAAACTGTTGCTACAAAAATACAAATACATATGCTACAAAATGTAATTTGATAAAAGTATTGCTATTTTTTGTAATTTAATACTTAAGTATGCTACTTTATGTATTTTTTCCAATTCAAATTTTAGTTTTGTAGACACGTGATTTTTGATCTTCCCTAAATTTTAACTTGTTTATCGATATTAAATATTTATATTTATATTTAATCATATATTATTTTGACTATTATTTTATTTTTAATATTTTATTTTTATTTTTTTATGTCACACCCCTTTTTTCGCTCGAGGAGATCGAGATCGAAGGGTTTTTCCAATTAAAGTGACGGTATTGAATAGGGATTAATTTTTATCACTTTTAGAGTCGCCACTTGGAATTGAGTTATGGTGTTCCAAGTCACCTTATTGAATCCCTAATCAAAAGGAAATGACTCTTTGTTGGTCTGCGAAAACAAAAGACCGGGTAAGGAATTCTGTTGACCAGGGGGAAGGTGTGAGGCACCCCTTGAGTCCCGTGGTTCTAGCACGGTCGCTTCATTGACTTATCTTGACTTAAACTATTTTGGATAAATTGTGTTAAGGCCTAATTTCGCTCATTTTTAATATTTAAAACTCTTATTTTTAATCGATGAAAAATTAGTTTTTTATAGAAAAATATTTGTCAAAGTGTATTTTTACATCTTTGAATTTGAAATGTCTCAAAAAGATGTGTATGCCATATTCTTTAATTGAGACGAACATTTTTAAATATATGTTTAAAATTTTTTTGATATTTAAAACATTGATATAAAATTCTTATAACTCATAATAATTTTCTATTTAAAAATGCTAAGTAATCTTAATCGTAGACTTAAACACTATTCAATTAAAGTATTCAATTAATTCAATGAATAATTAAATTTTATTAATAATAATGAAATAAAAATAAAATAATAATAATAATATTATTACAAATACATAAAATCAACTTTATTTAATTACATAATTTAAATTAAATTTTAAATAATCATCAAATAATCCTAAAACAAACATCATTTAAACTACAAACATATAAATTATACGAAATTTAATTTTCCTTGATATCTAACTTTATTAAAACTAAACTTTTAAGAAAATAAATAAATAAATAAATAAAGATAGAAATAAATTAATCACAAATTAATTAATAAAGAAATATGACACAATATATAATTGAAAAGTAATCTTTGGTTCATAAAGTTTGGTAACATTACGTGCCAACATATCATGTTTTATAAAGCAAATTTTCCACTTTTGGTTGCATATACGTGACTCTATATCATGAACTCCTCTTTATCTTTTCTTTTATATTAAAAAAAAAAAAAAAATTGCTAAGAACAGTTCATGATAGACAGTGGTAAAACGGAAAGGGGAGGCGGAGCAGCGCGGGTAAGAGAAAGGGATGGTCAATAGGATCTGGGAGAGAGAGTGTCAACGGCACGGGGAGGGGAAGATGGTAGCGCCGGTGTAGGCGACGCCGCGGCAGATCTGGGAGGAACGCGACTACGTGGCGTTGGACTTCCTTGGCTTTGGTGTCGCCGGTGATTGGCCATTAATTCGCCATTTCCGCCGAAGAGGGAAGGGGAAAAAAGAAACGCTAGTAACATTGATGGTGATGACTACGGCGAATCTGGCCATATAGGTGGTGATCAGCGGCGGTTTTGCTATTAAAAGAGATTCCAACGAAGACTAACCGATCTTCGATCCGAAAATAGATCGGCTTTGGTGATTTTTATTTCTGATCTGATTTTTTAAATGTAGACAATGAGGGAATAATTACGAAATTCACAACTAATTTTATTTAAACGAACACCATATTTTTACTGATTTTCATCTATTAATTTTTCTCCGCTAATTTGTTTATCAATGCGTGAATTTAAATATGTGTATCTACGAATTTGTGTTGTTGTGTGCACTTATACATGATGTAAATATTAGATTACTATGAAGATGCTACTATAATAAAAGAATAACATTTGTGTGTTCCCATGTATCAATGTGAATAATGTGTATACAATCTATAAATAATATCACATATTAGACCCTGAAATCATCAACATAATTATAAACATGACTTGATTCACTAAAGTTTCATACATCAAATAATACGAAATTTAAAAATTAAAATCTGATGATGAATTACAATTCGAATGTCTTCACCGAAAACTCAGACTCCAATCTCCTCTTTTTGTTTACTATGTTTTCTCTCTTTTTTTTTTGTTTCTCTGTTTTTCACTCTGTCAAAGTGTATGATCTTGTGTCTGTCTTCAAAAATACGTATTAAGAAGAGTCCTTAAATAAGGAGAAGTCTTGGGGGGAAATTAAGGGGGGAACGGTTATGGTTAGGGTTAAGATAAGGGAGATTTAAAATTTAAATTTTTTTTTCTTTTTAAATAATAATAATAATATAAAATAATACTTGTAAAAATAATAATAATAAATAAATAAAAATAATAAATAAATTTAGAGAAAATAAAATAATAATAATAATAAATATATAAATATAACAATAACTGATTTATATTTTAGAAAATATAATAAAATTCATAAATAGCTTTAAATAACTATAACTAAAATAATACTAAAACTTGCTAGCTTATTTATTTAAAATTCAAAAGGAAAATATTTTTGAATTTTTGTATTATTTTTTTATTGGAATAAAACAAAATAATATCCTAACATTAACTTCATTTATTTATTTATATTTAAAAAAATATATATTAAAAATAAAATAATAGTCAAAATAATATATGATTAAATATAAATATAAATATTTAATATCGATAAACAAGTTAAAATTTAGGGAGGATCAAAAATCACATGTCTACATTTTTGCCCCTCTTTGTGTGAAATCTCGAAGAGTTTTCATACAAAGAAGTAGACAAGATATGATTTTTGACCCTCCAATTATTTGAAAGGTAAAAATAAAAATAAAAATATGACTGAGTCCTGTTTTTGGACATCCTACCTATCCCGGGTTATAAGGAAATCAGGTCATGAGTAGTTCAAAAGGTAATTTGGTGAGAGAAAAAGTTAAAGTCGAGTGAGATTCCGTCGAGTTTCCGGTTGACGACTTCTGCTTTTATATTCAATGACTAATAAAAATCAAAAATGAAAAAATACAAGTAAAAATTGCAATCTCTAGAATCTTGATTCAAATCTTCATGACTTGAACTTGAAAATTTACCCTATTCTTCAGGCGGGCTCTTGAACTTTCTTTTTCTTCACCCTATTCTTCAGGTGGGCTCCTGGTCTCACAATTTCTTCACTCCGTTCTTCAGGCGGGCTCCTAGATTTATAATTTCTTCACCCTATTCTTTAGGCGGGTTCCTGAACTTTCTTTTTATTCACCCTGTTCTTCAGGCGGGCTCCTGCACTTTATTTTCTTCACCCTATTCTTCAGGTGGGTTCCTGGACTTACAATTCTTCACCCTGTTCTTCAGGCGGGCTCCTGGACTTCTAATTTCTTCACCCTGTTCTTCAGGCAGGCTCCTGAACTTTCTTTTTCCTCACCCTGTTCTTCAGGCGGGCTCCTGGACTTACAATTCTTCAAGAGGGTCCTGTCCCATTCTTAAGGAGGGTCCTGAATATAAAAATAAATTCCTATTCTTCATGATGGTCCCGCCCTCGCAAGGAATAAAGTTTATCATGACCGAGATCCAGTATCGGATGTTGTAACCATGCTTCTTGCATTGAGAGAAGTGTGAAATTGCATCCTTTATCTGAAAATAATTATTTCATCTCTGTTCCAAACAAAGAAAAATTGTGAGTTTTAGAACATGTGGTGGTTGGTTTGTGGAATTTGACTTTTGAAGTGGCCGCTCTCGCACTTGGCAGGCTCAACTCTTTTCTAATCCATGATAATATTCATTGAATTATTATACCTCTAACTCTGAATTCTGACTATTGAGATCCTCAACTCAAATCATATTTCTGTTGTATGATGCTTCTGAGTTTAGCTTCCAATACATCCCTTAGATTTTCACGAGTTTAAAATTGTCAAATCACAATCATCTTGAGTACCTTACTTTTACTTTGAAATGTTGTCTCTGTACATCGACTCATTGTCTTGCTTTGTACCCTTAAAGGAGTTGGTAGCGAGTTTGGAGTCTTTTCTGACTCGACCTAATGTGAATTTGACTCAAAAGACAACAAAATTTTTTGTTTGATGACAAAGACACAAAAATTAAAAATAAAAATAAAACAAAATAAAAAGACAATAGATATCTCTTTTTCAAAACAAAGAGAAAACTTATCCGAATGTGGAAATCGATTCTGGTAATTATGACATGCATTTTGAATAAGACAACCAGATCTACCCACACCAATCATTACAACTTTTGTCCACATATTGAGCTTGAAATTAAGCCAATCTTGAATTTGTTCCTTCTTGATAACAACCTTTCTTAAGCTAGTGGCACCTCAATGGGTTTTTGCTAACGAGCCTATCTCCTTTTCATTTTCGTCTCAGCTCACAGTCGCCTTATGATGCCCGAAAGGGTTTTCACCAATAAGACTTTCTCATTTTCATTTTTTCATCACTTTTTTCTAATAAACACCCAAAATATGAAATATCATGCACTCATAATATGTTTAGCCTTGACATTCTCAAAGATTAATCCGAAGGTCTTTCTTTGGTTGTAACTTGGCTTTTGGATAGGGTTAGAAAGAAATGTAGGCATGAGGCTCAAAAAATTTATATAACATTGGGTGAAACATACAACTTTTGGAATCGATTCTTTTAAGAATTTTTTTTTTGCCCCAGTTTCATTTCATTTTGGGTAATTTGAATTTTCTTCTGGTTAAACCGAACCCCGGAGTAGGGTTGCCTACGTATCTTATCATAGCAAGAATCAGGTCAAACGTAGTTCATGAAACATCATTTTTTTGTTTGATTTTGAATTTTTGATTGATTTTTTTTTCACACACTTTTTTTATTTTGATTCCAAAAGAGGGGTTCGAAGAAAAATAAAAGATCAAAAGGGTAAGCAAAGGTTGATATATTATTCAGATAGTAGACCAAAATGCCTTCATCATTTCAATCTTTACAAATATAAGTACAAAACATACATAACATAATTGTATATGAATATCATACATATCTTTTAACTACATCAGCATTGACCGGCATTCCTTCCATTTTTTCTTCCACATCAGTCAGATATAACGTGCCATTAGGTAACACTTTCTTCACCATGAATGACCCATGCCAATTAGAAGAAAATTTGCCTTTGGCTTCAATCTGATGAGGAAGGATGCGTCTTAATACTAACTGACCAACTTCAAAATATCTGTGACGCACCTTTTTGTTATATGCTCGTATCATTCTCTTCTGGTATAGTTGTCCATGACATACTGACGCCAATCGTTTTTCATCAATCAAGCTTAATTGCTCCAAACGAGTCTTGTCCCATTGGTCTTCATCAATTTCAGCTTCCACAACTACTCGAAGAGATGGAATCTCAATCTCTGCAGGTATAACTGCTTCAATTCCATACACTAAAAAGTAAGGAGTTGTACCAATTGAAGTCCGAACTGTAGTACGATAACCCAACAAAGCAAAAGGTAACTTTTCATGCCATTGTCGGGAACCCTGCACCATCTTACGGAGTATTTTCTTTAAGTTTTGGTTGGCAGCTTCTACAACTTCATTCGCCTTTGGACGATAAGGAGTTGAATTCCGATGCATAATCTTAAATTGCTGGCACACTTCTTGCATCAGATGGCTATTGAGATTCGCAGTATTATCCGTGACAATTATCTTTGGAATGCCGAAACGACAAATGATGTTGGAGTGAATAAAATCAACCACAACTTTCTTGGTCACTGACTTGAAAGTCGCTGCTTCTACCCATTCGTGAAATAATCAATGGCTACCAAGATGAACCTATGTCCATTCGAGGCCTTTGGTTCAATTGGTCCAATTACGTCCATTCCCCAAGCCATAAAAGACCATGGAGCAGTCATTGTATGCAACTCAGATGGAGGGGAATGTATCAAGTCTCCATGACTTTCTTCACCATGGATTTTGTGATTTGAAAGTCATTTTAGGAGGATATAACATATCATGATTTGGTTTTCTCATATTCTTTGGTATTGTCGGATGAATACCCACAGTAGCTGGCGCTACAGAAGTAAAAAGTGGGTCATTTGCGACAGATGGATTTGGTGGGCGCACGGTAGAATTACCAGCAACTCCAGACATATTAGCAAATGGGCCAAATCCTGGTGGGTAAAATGGATCACTAGTTTGAGCTGGGTTAGAATTTGGATCATTTGAAGTTGAAAGTCCAGGGATTTTAGAAATAAACAAGTTAAAATTTAGGGAGGATCAAAAATCACGTGTCTACAAGTTTTAGCCCCTTTCATTTTTTAACCCATTTTGGACCAGACTTAACTATGGTCAATATGAGTATCATTAGCTTTCTTTTAATGCTTCGAGGTAGGTCATGCTTTAACTTTCTTCAGACTAGGCTGGGTAGTTAATAAATAGGGGAAAGGACACAAATGTCAGCTCGCCCAAAATATTTTTCACTAATATAGCCATTGATTTGGTAATTCCAATAGATAGCCATTTAGGATTTTCTGTTGCTACTACTCTTTTTTTGGGTTCTTTTATTTATTTATTGTTTAACTTTTATTGTCAATTATTTTACATGTTAAGTTCTCTTTATTCCTATTTTTTTTTGTTCGATTTTCACTATTTTTTCCTTTTAATGTTGTTAATTTTTCTTTTTTCAAAAAAGTCCACTCGTCCACCCATTTATTTTTTCAGATGCAATCATGAAAATAAAAACATGAAATACAAGTCCACCCATAATTATTCTATCTCTTTTCATATGAGTTAACACTATATTGACACTTTGACTCTTTTTTTTCTGTTATCTCTCGCTTTTTAATTAAAAAAATTAAGGAATGTTTGGACAGTAAAGGTACAGGGTTTAATAAATTTTGTATATGCTTGCACAAATTTTCACAAAAATTTAGGTGAAGTTAACAAATTCACGAATAACGAATTACTATATATGTTTACATAGATTTTCTCTGTAAAAGGTGTATTTATATGGTATATATACTGTATCAACGAGATATAAAGTGTATCAATGCAGTATCAAAGGTTATTAATGTAATATAAAAGTGTATTAATGTGGTATAAAAGAGCACCAATTGAGTATTGGGACTACAGGTGCTTGCATAAAATTTCCTTTCTCTTTTTTAAAAAGTGTATCAATATAATATAAAAGTGTATCAATTGAGTATAGAGTCCGTATGTGCCCAATTGGGCCAAATGGCTAAAAAAGGGAATTAAATTTAGCCGACAGGTTACATTTGTCCACCTTTTCAAATTGTGTCAATTTTTTAAAAAAATGGTCACTCCATGTCCTTTTCCCTAATAAATAAGTATAGCATGTCATGGGCTTGGGAAGATAATAATGAGAATTATATTTTCAAGATTATTACTACTGTTGTGCACAGTGGGGCTTACATTCAGTTATTGTTGACTTGTGATATTATATATTGCGTCTTGCCCATGTGGGAGCTTTATTTGACATCATTAACTTTATTTATACATTTAAATTCTTTTATTCTTAATGTGATGCCCATTCAGGGGCTTGAATAGATTTAATAGGCCTTATGAGCATTGTTTTTCTTTATCTATTAGCCTCTAAGTTTAGTTTTAACAATGACTAACTAACAAGTGTATCCTTGCTAAATACTTCTAAGTCTATGTTTTAATAATGAAAAATTAACAAGTGTATCCTTGCAGGATATTAAGGACTGCTAATACTAGAAGGATATGAATTCACAATCCGCGGCATCCAAGTAAATCAATTATAATAAGAACAAATGGAAGGAGAATCTCAGCCCCAAAAATCACAAAAATTCATATCAATCACCAGGATCAAGTAAAAAAAGAAAAAAAGATGTTGGAAGATCGAAGATAGAAGGGTATCTCACCCGAAGATAAGGAGGATCAAAAAGACTAACTCAGCATGGAAGCAAGCAAGGGAACCAGCTCCAAAAATGGAAGAACATTAAACGGTATTCAAATAGTTTAATAAGCAAATCAATCAAATATCTTGGAAATGAAAGAAGGATCACAATCCCAGAATCACGGTAGACCAAATCAATCTGGACATAAAGAGAAAGGAAGGAAGGCCAGAACCGTTACATAGACATATCTGATATGGATATGTATAATTGTGGAAATTGCACCACGTATGGACATATCTGGTATGGACATACATTATGGTCTCATCCCTCAATCAAGAAATCAATTCAAATCCTTGATTGGGAAGAAATATCTTGGGTTTTCTTATGAAAAATGGTAGAAGAAGACTATAAAAGTGGAAGACTAAAGATGGACATAGATTACACAACTTCAGGGAGAAAAATCAAAGTGTCTCAATCTTAGTCTCACAAGGCTTTGTAACTTTTAGTTTACAATTATTATATAAAGAATAGGATCGAGTCAACTTTGTAACATCAACTGAAGCTATGTCACAAGATCTGAAGAGAAAAATAAGTCTTTAGAACTTGTTTCCTATCATTGTACTCGAGCCTGACATTGAACGATCTAAGAAAACTTTGAAACCCAAGGGGACTGGAAGTAGGTACCACATTGGTGTTCCGGACCAGGAAAAAGCTCTGTGTTTTTACTTTATGTTCTGTTATTTATTTGCTTAATCATTTTAAATCTAATCTTCTTTGCAAAGTATATTGATCTGCAGGGAAGTCGACTATGAGGAGTCACTAGTCGACTCACAGAAAAATTTCAATCCCATCCCCCTTGAATTTTAATTGGTATCAGAGCAGGTTTCACCAACAGCATTACTTAACCACAAGTGAGCAAAGATCAAATGACCAATTATCAAATTCCTGGTGCCCTTCTTCAGGATGGTCATTGCTCTATAAAACCACCATACTTTAATGGACAACATTACTCTTATTGGAAAAACAAGTTCAGAATTTTTGTCCAATCAAGTATATACTCGTATGCATAAGTATATACTCTTTAGAGATTGTTTAAAACAGTAAATCTACGCCCATGAGGTTAGGATAGTCTCATGTACCTTAGATTGATGAAAACATTGAGAAACTTTGACTCTTGAGGCTTAATCTCTCAACCCTAGGTTGTTTTCTCTTCTTATGCTTAAGGAAGATGAACTGATGATAAAACGTATATAAGAACTTTAGTTTCGTCCAAATGTGTTTAGGGACGGCTATGGGACGTTAAAGGACCTTATTGTCCTTAAAATAACACAAAAATAGAGCATTTACACCGCTATGCCATTAGTCATGCGGTGCACAACCCATGGCCTAGCACCCATGTGGGTGACGCACGCCCCATTGCCTAGCAACCATGTGGGCGATGCATGCCCAATTGCCTAGCAATTCCAGTGGCGATAGGCGATGGCAATGCGATGCACGACCATCCCATAGACCCTATCTTGCGACGCACACATAGTTTTGAGGTCCTAAAACACCCCCAACACCTTCCACAACGTCTATACATGGTCCACCATCAATACGGGGGTCCTAAGGGCATTCTAAATGCATTAATAGAGCGTTACATCTACGGGGTGTTACACAGATGCTCTCGTAAAATGGAAAGCAACTGTACAAAACAAGAATAACTCCTTATTGGCTTCATGGACACTAAGTTCTAATGCATGCACGGACTGGTATGGGGTTATATTCTTTAATGGTAGGATGAACAGGCTGAATATTACAAATGCTAGTGTTACGGGTATGCTCTATGATTTTCCATTTTCATCTCTTCCTTTCCTTGAGTATCTTGATCTTAGCATGAATAATTTCTCTGGCACCATCCCATCTCTGAGATTGGTAATCTCGCTAATCCTGTCTATCTCCAATTGTCCAGCAATAAGATTTCAGGCACAATCCCACCACAAATCGGCTCACTAGCAAAGCTTCAGACACTCAGCATATTTGATAACCATTTAAATGGCCCATTCCTGGAGAAATAGGTTACCTACGTTCTCTTACTAAGCTATCTATGGGAAGTAACTTTCTTAATGGTTCTATTCCTATTTCACTGGGGAACTTGAAAAACTTGTCTGTTTTGTATCTTTATAAGAATCAGCTTTCGGGCTTCATTCCAAAAGAAATAGGTTACCTAAGGTCTCTTACTGAGCTAAGTTCGAGGAATAACTCTCTCTGTGGTTCTATTCCTGCTTCAGTGGTGAACTTAACCAATCTGTCTACTTTGTATCTTACTGAGATCTCATTGCACTTAGGGTGCAAAATTTATCTCATAACCGATTGCAAGGCCATATACCACTAGAACTTGGAAATTTATCCGTAGTCGAATCATTAGACCTTTCATCTAACCACATTTCGGGAGCGATGCCACAAAATGAACCGTTTCTGAAGGTTTTCGGGACATTTTGGAATCCAAATCGGCGCATCGCCAACCCATTCGGCTATAACATGTTTTAGTAAAATGGCTATAAATTTCTGCTATGGAATCAGATTAACAAACGGTCAATTGCTTTGGAAAGAAGACTAGAAACCTTTAATTTGGTAGGTCTTGAGCTACCAAACTTCTCATATTCTATTACTTATGCTCATTTAAAGTTGACCCTAGTAAAATTTTATACGAAAACTTAATTGGTAAAGAAGTGTTCAACTTAACTTCGAGCTAGAAGTTCCTGATGAACTTAATTGATAACCAAAGATTTTCTTACACTAAGGAATTGGTATTAACACCTATGCAAAATTAGAAATCATCTAATTTGGATCTATATGCATTTGAATAACGGTCTGGATCTTAATTTAGAAGTTTGGGTGATAATATATACTCATCATCAAATAGATGAAACTCCAGTACATGCATAATGCATTGCCACTTCAACCAAATCATTCGATGATATACATAAAGTAGTGCTCTTCAAGACTAGTTTTAGAGCACATAAATTTACTGGACTTCAAAGTAGTCAATGTTGGAGCTAATCTTGTAAGGAAAAAGGTTTGCTAAGAAGTGTAGCAGCCTTGTTAGAATCACTACTGTTGCCAAGACTTGTTTCCCCGAATTCAGGCAGGAACATACACCCCTCCCCAGTTCCCCCCTGCGTCAGTCTGCAGTAGTGCTAGCCGATGTGTAGAGGGACTGAATCTCACTGCAGCAGCCTGCTGGCACTGCAGCTTGGTTGCTACCTCCCATGAGGTAACTGAGGCAGGGCATTGGCTTAGGCTTAGAGTACACTGTGTTGCATGATATTGCAGCTTCTGCATGGGGTGAAATGACCACCATGCATAAGAGGAATTTGTGCTTTGTTAATTGTTAAAAAATTCCTAGTATGTATATTTTCATTATGAAAGAATTGAAAGATTCATTTTCTGATTATTACATTTCTTCTCCAAATGTCAATGTTATTTTTCACAATAAATAACTGAAAAAAAATAAGCAGCAGTATGTTTCATAGTAGGAAACTGAAAGAAGGTTGTGGCGAATGCTCGCTATTTCCTCTCGCCTCACTTTTGCTTTCTGTTTGACAGATGTATTTAGAGAGATCGGCGAGGGGAATGGATGAGGAAGTGCAGGTCTCAATCCTAGTGATGGCATCATATCTCACGTTGAGTCAAGAGCAGCACCAAGTGTTCATGAAAAACAGAAAGAAAAAAGAAAGATCAATGATTGAGCCATGATTCTCAATAGTCATGAAAGACAAAAAAATAAGAAATACACTGTCATGAAAAACAAAAAAAAAAATAAGAAATACATTGTCATGAAAGAAAAAAAAAAGACATACATTGTCATAGTCCATGTAATACAACATTGGAGAAGATACCCTTAGGTTAATGTCTTGAACAGCCATGGTTGCATTTAGATGAAGAAATCAAACCATAAGCACCAAAAGAATTGTAAGTTTGTCTTGAAGTCATGGATTCTAAAGCACACTAACTCATCCTACAGCAACAAAACTTTTACTACGAAGAATGGAAAACGATGATTTTTAACATGTACCAGCATATTTTCGTACTATTTTATGAACTCGATCAATTTGAATGACAATACGCCAAGGACTATGTTCTCTACGACTTAAATAAAAAACAGTCAATTTCGCCACTTGATAGAAAAAAAAAAAAAAGGCGGTGTGTGTGTGTGGAGGCAAACTCAAGTTTCTCAGAATCATCCAAACATGTATCCAAAGAAATCCTAAATAATGGCAATCTCATAATTCTATGAAAATTATACACAAACTGGTTTGTACGATAACTGGACAAACTTCAGAGGCATCTTAGTTTTGATCGTGTAGTTCTTATCATTCTTTTGCAGGAATAGCAAAGGATGTAATTTAAGAGATTCTTGTTGAATGGCAACATGCTATTAGTTAAATTCTTGTAAGTTTAGACAGATTGGTTGCTGCAAATCGTATAGAGGATGTTTAATTAACTACACGCATAACCATAAAAGTTAAGGGGTATGTATCGCGAGACTTGAGCATAGTTAAGCATATCAGGATCAACCAACCATACACAGAGTGCTTTCAACCAGACTCCTCTTTCTTCCTCACTTTCTTAATTAATAGGATCCATCCAAGCATTCCATCACAAATGAAACCTCCCACTTGTATCAACATTTATCAGTTCTTGGGATTTCATTGTCTGATGATTTTGCGAATTCTACTGAATCATCAACAATATCAAGAACCAGAAGACGGCCAGTAGAACCAAATGTATGCGGCATGGTTTCCTTGCTTCTGCAATTCATATGCTCCCAGCATCTGTAGATTTCCCCTTGGAACTCGAAGCTTTAATAGTTCAAGTTTCTGAGCCTCCTGGCAAAGAGGACCTACTTCCCTGGATTGTATGAAGCTTTCTGAACTATTGTTGAAAGGATCCAAGTTACTAATCTCTAAATCAAATACGCTCACTGAACGGAGCTCATTTAACTTATGGATTAAAGAGTTACTTCCCATCATCTGCGCAATGATGAGATGGAATTCATCAGCTGATTATTGGTATGATAGGACAAGAATAAATATTTACACAACAGTTCCTGCAGCTTTGCCTCTGGAAGGCTAAGTTTTATAGAAGGATCTTCAACATCAGAAGCAAAATCATTACAGTTAAGAGGCTTAAATGTCTTCAGATTAGCAACTATCTGTTGACACAGGTTAGATAATTGTCCAATAAAAAGAGATTCATTTGCATTTCCTGATAGGCAACTTGCACCTGAGAATGATCCATAAAAGAAATGAGTCAATGATCAATAAGAAATTAAGATAAAATTCATTCCACAACTGAAGCAAACAAATGGCAGCTGAAAAATTTCAGCATCCACGGCACAGAAACACTAAATCCAGTCAAAAAGTATCTCTTATATAGATAAGAGCAGCTATTTTACTAATGTCCCAAATTGGTTATTTGCAAACAAGAATAATTGCTATCTGCGTGTTTCTAGTCTCAGATATTAATTAGTGGAAGTGAAGCAAAGTTGTTCATGTTACAATTTTTGTCAGAAGACATCACTTACCAAGTTAATGCTTTGTAGCTTCCATAATCTTCTTAATCTTGCCTACAGAAACCCTTGGAAGAGATTCTCCATTTGACAATTTTAATTGGTTTCCAGTGATCATATCCAGTATGCATGTCAACGGTGACAGATGCCACTTCTGAAGATGAGGCAGTATATAATTAAAGACCGCCCTTCATAGCTCTAGTGATCTGTTTCTTGAAACCTGAGACACAAATTATTCTGGAAAAACTTAGGACCACCTGAAACACCAGAGATGCGGATAATAAAGCACTTCGGAATAGTGTCATAAAAAAAACATATACCCTTCAAAAAGAAAAAATCAGTGTGAACCATCCTCCTGAATTAAGAATCACTCATAATTTTGCAGAAAGTAACTATATCCTAGTTAATTTCCATGTCAATGTCAAACTTGGACGCTAGACAGAATAATAAATATATTAACAAACAGAATAAGATGCTAAAAACTGTAGTTTATGGAATCTTCAAAAGGTCCCAAAAGGTGGTGATTGATGACCGGAGAGCCCTGAAATCATAGGTGTGAGGATAAGCACTAGTAAATCTCATAGGATGCACTCCATTCATGGAACTAACATGCTAATGCTATCAGTGCATAAATTTGATATTGTTATGATGCTTCAACAGTCACAATGTTTCAACACTCTGTTTTCAGTAAATTTGTTACATGTTATAAAAATGGATGTAGCAAATCATGGTCAAGTGCCAATACTTTCATTTGCAGAAAAATTGCCAAAAGAAGCAATGAAGTCATTACAGTTGCACGATTTGGTAATTCTTGGTAGCCAGCAACGTTCGTCGAGAGAAGTTGGGTGGAGACCCACCTTTCAACGACAGAATGTTGACCACCAGACAATTATAATGAATCAACGTATCAATAGACTCTGAGGAACATTGGTTAACAAACTATTGGACATAGCCTTGGAAAACATCAATTGCATAAAATCACAGCAAACTCACTCAACGTTGTAACTTGTGTTCCACACATCCAAGATATTTCTCTGAGAAAATGAACAAAAATGATCCTGGAACAGACATGAGAAGGATTGGATGCAAGCAAATCAAAATAGGAAGAACATGAATGAGCAACCTACTGGCTGAAAAGGGAGGGTCACAGTATCATGCCTAAAAACAGGTTCAAACCTTCAGGTCAATGGAAGTTCTTGAGGCAGGAAAACCGGAGGAAATTGGGAACAAGACAGTATGATGATAAGATCTACTTCCGGGAAAAATAGATTCCAGTGATCCACAAACAAAGTAATTGAGATTGTGTGCATCAAGACAAAGAGTTTCGAGATAAGCTTACCTGTGATTAGAATTGTCTATGAGAACTATAATCGCTCCCGAGCTGAATTTCTAGAATCATACCTGCAACCAATGGGTGAAGATATTTAATCCTAACAGAACATTCGATAATGGGAACAGACCTCGCCATTCTCACCCACATCACAAACAGTTATAGTCGTATTCAATGGATATGATATTGGGTTTCTTGATAAGGTAAATGATTTGAAATAGTACAAAGAAGGTACATAAGGATACAAGAATCAAGTGTTTATATTTGATACGGAACAAACAAGGGAACACGAAATCACACCCCAAAACAGTCCACGAATCACAACAAATCGTGGACCAAATGGGGACCTCTCTCGGATTCACTATCTAGAACAAGAAAGAAGAGGATACAAGGTGTTAATACACCAAAACAGCCAGCCACCAACAAGTTTAGCAACACAAGATGAAGCTCCACAATATTACAATAGCAACAAGAACAAACGGGTTACATTAACAACACAAGAAGCCGAAACTAAAACAAGATACAAGATAGGTAGTTAGAAAAGTGTTGATGTAGTCTTAACAACCCAAGAGCATATTCCACTCTTGGACCTTTAAACTTCACACAACAAACACCTAACTCTTACAATTGACACAAGAGAGGCGTCCACCACCCAAGAACCAACGTATCAAGCAAAATGCAACACACAAGAAAATCCACCCTTATGTTAAGCCCTAGTTTTAATTGGACTCTCTCTCACTCTAAGAGAAGTATTCTTCAATAATAATGATCAACTAAAGAAATAAACCCTACAATGTTCTATTTATACTACATTACAATAATAGACAAAATGACAAAAGGGCCCTTTAGTGACTAGTCATCAAAAATACTCAAATGTGTCATGATCATGATCATACTTATATCAATATTGCACGTCTTCCATTCACATTTTGTTCTAAAAGTAGCCAAGTTACTCCAATACAACTTGAGCTGCACAACCTCGAAAACACATTTACAGTTGGTGCCCATGTGACAGCTGAATTCATTTTTCAGTTCTCTTTACAACTCAAAATCACTAAAGAAACTGAAAAATTCAACAATCAAAACCAATATCCGCACAAAAAGTTGTTTTCTTACCATCGGTAGATAGTCTGTACAAGGTGCAACATGATAGATACGGTACACTGATTTCTTCATCTAGGGAAGCAAGGGAAATTGAAAATTAGCAATGAGAAAAGAGAAAAAAAATAATATCCATCCTTCACATTAACCAAATAACCATATGAGTCATTTTACACTACTCATGTTCTATTTTAATGAAGTCCTGAAATCGTTGGTTAAATAATTATAAAGAAACTTGTGGTTCGAGACCCAACCCTTAACACCTGAAATAGATTAGATAAATAACACCTGGAATATGTAGGTTCTTCAATTGGGATTAGAAGCCTTATCATTAGGGTTGATCTTAGGTTCTTTTTTGCCCTAAAGTAATTTTCTAAGTACATAAAAGAAACTTGTGAAGCAGAATCAGTAGCTTATTTTCATATACTTTCGCCACATAACAAGTTTAAGAGATGAGCAGAAAAAAGAACTTATAATGGCTAATACAGTAATTCCACTAAACTACACCAAAAGATCCACTAATGCTCTCAATATCCGTACTCATATTTTTCATTATCCACAACAGAAAGTACATAATACTCAAAACTGGATCATAAGAAAACTCGGTGTCTTATCCTTCAAAAGTGGAAACTTTATACACTTCTCATCCCCAACCTGTAAATTGTAAAGGTTGGTTACGCCCTAATCATTATAGAAAAGTTGAATCTAAAATTTCCGGACATAGCAAAATCAATCCTAGTTTGTACACATCTACGGGAGGAATATAACATCATACAACACATCTCTTCATCAAATTGCAATGCAGGTCCTCGCTTCCTTCCCATATCCAAGGGCCTGCTTGCGGGGGAACTTGCAAACCTGCTTGCGGATTATGCCAAATTCTGCTTGAGATTGATGCCCTACTCTATACTTCTTTGTCTGGTGTTCCCTTTGAGCAGCGCTCTTGTCTGTAGGAGGAGAATCCTTGGTTCCTATTCTGGCAACTGTATCTCTCGTACTGGACTCCCTCTTGGATATCTTCTGTTTTCTGAATGCACGACAAACCTCCCTATCAACAGCATTAATATCACCATCACCCAAATCATTACCATTACATCGCAAAGTCACTAAAAAATCTTGATCCTTCAATTTTCTTTTCTTTACAGAAATTTCCCTTCCATTATGTGCTATGGAGCCCTTACCATCACGATTCTGAAAGTTATTTAGTATGAGACTTTGGTATATGGAATGTAGACCCCTCGTCGTATCCTCCTCAGTAACGTCACAATGGTCCATTCCAGGAAGCCAGTCTAACATACTGCAGAGCCAACTATCAGACAGTTGCTCGCGTTTTGTACCATATGGGAGAAGCCTCCACTTGCGACAATGAATACAACAAATCCAATCTCCTTGTATAATGAATGGAGAAACTGGTGGCTCATCCCTATGGCTTGCAACTCTCTTAACAACTTTCTTTCTCAGAGAGACGGGCCCACCAATGGAACTTGTTGTTGCTTCATGATTAAGTTCAATACTATTGGATTGTTGAGAAGAAAATTGTGAAGCGGAAGGAACACCTTGAATTGTTGGATGAAATAGAAGGGAAGGGGGACGTTGATAACAGGGCAGAAAGCTACCATACATCCCAAATCTCGGTCCCAAATTCTCAAAAGAAACAATTCCTTCAAACTCTTTTCGATATTCACCCAAACATCTTTCAATATTCATATCAATGTCAGCACAATAATCTTGAAATATTTCTCCTTCTTCGACCTCTACTTCTACCGCCATTCTATTTCTCAAAATCGAAAAAGAAAACCTTAAAAATTGCAAAGGATTGGATTAAGTGTATTTAATCAAATTACAGAGTTTGATCTAGGTATTTGGTTGACGATTTTGTTAGGAAAGCCAACTGAATATCTTTGTATGTTTGTGGTCTCAAATAATAGCCTATAGAGAGGAACATGAGAGTAATTAGAAAGTGTATACAGTTAGTTGTCCGTGTTTTTTTTTTTTGGTGCCCAAGTGACGCTAGTTGTTGTCCTGTAACTTAATGCTCAAGTATTCCGGTTTCTATATACTCCCCCCCCACCACCACCACACACACACACCCCGGCCTTTGTATTTTCTTCATTTTTTTCATTTGTTCTATTTTAAAAAAAAAAAAAAATATATATATATATATATATATAAATAAATTTTAATTAATATTTTAAGATGTATTTTTAATTAAATTTAAAAAACAAAAAATTATAATTTATAATACTTTTCATATGATTTTTGAATATTTAAATTTTAATTTTAAAAATTAAATTAATCAAATATAATTTGACCATGAAACTTAGTTAAATTAACTCACTAAAAATGAAGGGAACATATAAATAGTAATAAAGGGAGTAACACTATTTATTCTCTCCAGTTATTTTTATTTTCTTTGTCCTTTGTTATTTTTTTGGGGTGAGAAAGGAGATTTATTCATTACTACTAAAAGTTAATGTCTTTAGTACACATAGTCGGCACAAGGCTAGCCGGAGAAAGTCCTTCCCTAACACTACAAATACAAACATCCATAGATATGGGCATAATACATTGCCCTACAAGTGCAGTTTCCGCCTTATTTCTGATTCCAACTGCATCCAAACAAACATTGGTGGAACTATCTATTCTTCATAAAAACAGTCTTGAACTAACTTATTGCCCTCCTTAGCTAGCCTATTGGCAACAACATTGGTGCTCCTTTCTTCATGGAGGACCTGCGGGTTCCCCATTTGCCGCAGAAGAGCCCTGCAAAGACGGAGTAAGTTATTTTTATTAGTGCAGCTATCGTTTATTTCTTTGTAAAGTTGTATTGAATTAGTTGCTATGACTAGTTGCATTACTAAAAAACCTGAAAAACCGACCATACATTGTGGTCGAAAAAACCGACCACAAGTAGTTGTTTTTTATGTCTTTTTTTTAATTTTTTATTTTTAAAAAGTGACCACATGTGGTCGCTTTTATATTTTAAAATTTCAAAATAATTATTTATATAATTTTTATATTAATTATTATTTATTTTACAAATAAAAATTTTAAAAAATAACAAAACCGACCACTTGTGGTTGATTTTTTCAGAAAAAATATAATTAAAAAATATTTTTAAATGATCGGTTTCTAAAAATTCATTTTTAAAAAAACTAACCACTAGTGGTCGGTTTTTATTTTTTTTAAAAAAAAGAAAGTATCTTTAAAAATCCGACCACTTGTGGTCGGTTTTTATTAAAATAAAAAAAAATATTTAAAAAATCGATCACTTGTGGTCGGTTTTTGAACTAAAAAAAATAAAAAGTAGATAATTTTTAATAACCAATAATTATATATATTATGTAATCAAATATATATATTATTTTTTATTAAAAATAATTATGTATATAATCTAATATATATATATATATATATATATATATATAATTTTTTGAAATTACACTGATCACACATAATCGATAACCAGTATAGTAATAATAAAAATAAATCATTCTTAAATTTTGTGAAAATATTACACTAAAAAAATATATCAAACAAAATAAACAAATTACGTTAAACATAATCTTTATCTTTTACCTATGTTTCAATATATAAGATAAATATTTTCCTTTGTATATACGTTAAATGGCGTTAAACATGCATAATCTTTGTATAATGATTATGTGTATATATATATCATACCGTTTAGATAATGATATTATGTTACTTTTTCAGTCATAATAATGTAATATATAATCGATAATTCATCAGAATATAATGAATGTGGTTTATTATAAGATAATATACTTGTGGGTGTGATATATATAGTACGCATTCAAGAGTTCATATATATATATATATATATATATATATATATATATATATATATATATATATATATATATATTACACAAGTGAAGGTATAAGATAATGTAATCGATAATTCATCTGAGTATTTGTGAAATACGTTGTATATTATTATGGGGTAGTAAAATCGTGTATGTGATGTTTATAGTACGTATTTAAAAGATGATAGACAATTGAATATATGTAGCGTGTAGTGACGTATGTAGTAATCGAAAGTTAGATAACTGAATCTATATATCAAAATAGTTTGAATGATGCGTTGATATATATCATACGATTGAGGAAATAGATATACTATTTTGGGTCAATGTAGACCTGCGTATATTGTTAAAGTTGTAATAACGTAAGACTAGTATTACGAGGTATAAATGGGGGGAGGAAGCTTAGGAAGTAGGGAAGGGAGACAGAAAATTGAATTCTGAAACTTACATGCATATACTTACCATTTGCTTTAAATTTCGAATTTTGAGCGACCGCCAAATTTTGGCAGTGAATTTAAGTTTTTTTGCTTACAAATTTTGTATCTGAAGATATGTAAACTACGTTGTATATTATTATGGGGATAGTGAAATCGTGTATGTGATACTTATAGTACGAATTTGAAAGTTGAAAGACAATTGAATATATGTATATATACGTATATCCCATGCAATGACGTATGCAATGCTCGAAAGCTCGATAACTGATAACTGAATTTATAGATCGAGCTCGACTTGTGGTCGATTCTATTAAAATCAATTAGTTAATTTTAAAATAAAATCGATCACTTGTGGTCATTTTATTTTGCATTTTTTTATTTTTAAACTCATTTTTTCTATTTTAATAAAATAATAATGAATTTTAAAAAAATATATATATTTTTTTAAAAAAATCGACCACACGTGATCGATTTTTAAAAAGTTTCCACAATTTTATCGATCATGCACTTTGATCGATTTTGTGATCGGAATTTGAGAAAAACTGATCACTTGTGGTCGATTTTTGTGGTATATTTTTCTCCTTTTTTTTTAGTACTGTTGGGTATAGTACTTGTTGACAGCCAACAACAGACCCATAAGTAAAGCCATAGCTTCAGCTTCAAATGCAGAGTTTACATTGATGGAAGCACTTAAACCAATCAGCCATTTTCCATCGGGATTGCGTAACAAACCTCCAGCTCCTCCTTTTTTGAATTTGGCATTGAATGAGCCATCTATATTCAGCTTTAATTCAGTGTTAGGATCTTGCCATTGCTTCTTCTCTATATATGTCGTAGCTGGACGGTTGTACTTATCTTCTAGGTAAATGAATTTCACAGCTCGCTCATAGGGGATGTTAACGTGGATGTCATTGGTTACTTTCATTAATTTAATACTTTATTTTATAATACGTTATCAGAACGAAACTCTATCATCTCTTACAAATTCTTTTAAAGGTAATAAAAGTAAGAATTTACGTTTCTTAAAATGATGCCGAATCTATCTAAATGTGAATTTATTTCCTTGGATATATGTGGCAATTCCTACTTATCTTAAGCACTTGATGTTGAAATTCATTTGGGGGTAATGGATCTGACTGACACTATCAAAGATAAAAATCAAGCATCGAATCAAGCCCGTATGAAGGTTATGATATTTCTCCATCATCACCTCAATGAGGAATTAAAAATGGAATATCTCACTGTTAGGAATCCTCTTATATCGTGGAGTAATCTAAAAGATATATAACCACTTAAAGATGGTTGTTTTTCTATAGACACGTTATGAATGAATTCATTTGAGATTACAAAATTTTAAAAATATAATTGTGTATACTTCTACCATGTTTAAAACTATTTCATAGTTAAATTTATGCGGAAAAAATATCATAAATCATGATATGCTAGAGAAAATACTCCACCTTTTCAGCCTCGAGTTTGCTCCTGCAGCAATAATACCTAGAAATGAAATTTACAAACTATTCTGAATTAATTTTGCATTTTCTTGCGGCTGAACAATATAATGATCTTTAGATTAAAAATCATGAAAGTTGATCTACTGATACTGTTTCATTCGCTGAAGTGAATGCTACAAATCTTCACCAACTCAAGTGTGAAAAGAGTCTTGGCCTAGTCGTAGTCGAGGAATAAACTCTAATCATGATAATTTTCTTACACCAAATAATAACCTTCCTCACCAACAGCGTCATAAGAAGGTGAAAATTAGTTTGAAGCGGTGCAAAACAATAATTTAAAAAATAGATGTTATTGATGTGAGAAAAAAGGACACTTGTCATGTACATGCCGTACGTTAAGGCACCTGGTTGATTTTTACCAAGCATCCCTGAAGGAGATGGATAATAATGCAGAAGTAAACTTTATCTCTGAAAATAATATTGAGCCTATGCATTTAGATATTGTTGATTTCTTTGAATTTTTTGAAGGAAATATAAATCACCTTGTCGATGATTAATCTGTAATAGTCTAAGTATTTTATTTTTGTGTTGATTGTATTAGCTTACGCTCCTGTTAGTTGTGTTTCTATAGTTTTGTAAATAAATAAAGGTCACGACTCGATTTCAAATGCTATGATGACACTTACTATAACTCACCAGTATGTAAGTCAATCCGTAGTCCGGAACAGCTCGTAACGGATTATCAAGAGAAATGAAAAAAATAACAGAAATGAATTTAAATAAAAGTCTAATATAAAATACTGTCATGTTCCGAATCTACACCCTAGACGTGAAACGGTACTTGAAATCATGAGTGGTCTAAATTAATCCTTAGTCTGACATGAAACATAAAATCTAAATTGAAAAGTAATGCAGAAGCTGAGACATGGGTTACACTTTTATAAATAAATAATGAAATAATTTCATGACTGAGTAATAAATTGTTTGAAGTCTGAGTATAACTATCTGACTGTCTATAAAGCCTCTACTAATACTGATTAATCTGTCCCCCAAGCTAATTCTAAACAACTAAAATGAACTAAAATAGAATGAAACCTCTGAATAAATTGTCCTCAAAGGATGAGGACTCATCAACACTGACTGAAATCTGCTTGCACTTGCTAACCTAGAAACTGTGAGAAATACCTGGGTTTATATTATGAAACAATGTAGGCACAAGAAATATGCGTCAGTACTTTAAATATATTGGCATGTAGAGCAGTAAAGTAATATAGTTTTAATATCTGAGACTAATAAAGCTAAAAACTGAGACATGAATAATATAATCACAAATAGAGTTGAATAACTAAAAATGTGAATGACTAACTTGAAGTGGAAACTCAAAGTAATATAAGTAAAATCTTCTAAAAACATGTTAAAAAAACTAAAACTGAATTACTAAAGTCTAAATAAAACTTTTAAAAAAATAATACTCTATTAAAACTCTCTTTAAACTGGTGGCCTCGGCCAATCATACATTATCTTAAAATAAATAAGTTTTCTTTTGGGGAGTTTCTCTCAACCGACATAAACCATGTGAGGAATATGAAGTCCTATGTGTTGCCTACATTGAGAAGAGTCGTCTTATACTTTGTCAAGGCATAACTATAAAGTGTAATTAAGAACATATGACTTTCATTGTTTTCACTTGGTCAACTAGATTTAGATAATCATATAAGTTACTAGTTTTGATAATCTTTATTTCCATTAAAAAACTTTATCAAATTTCAAAAACTTTTTTTTAAAGAGTTCCATCAACAAAAAATCTTTATCATATAAGTTATTAGTTTAGATGAACCCATTAACTTTTGTTAAAATCTTGAATTTGTATCAAGAAATCTATTAAATATATTTTTTATGTTTATCAAAAATAACAAACTTTGAATTTCCAAAACCTTTTCGTGTTGAGTAAAGTTTTTATTTTGAAGTTTTAAATAGTGAACCCTACCCCTCATCCCCTCCACCCCACCCACCTCAACTCATGTCCATAATTAATGTTTGTTCAAATTATATATAAATATTATTGAGATAATATTTATGTTTACTCACAAACACCAAAAAAAATTAATATTTTTAAAAAATATTTTTCATAAAAAATATCTTCCTTCGTGCCAAACACACTTATATATAATTTAAGTATCAGAGTACATAACTTAAACTCCTTTTTTCAATTTCTTTCCTTCTAGTATATTGTCATTACATCAAATTATGTCGATCAAAAACTCAGAAATTTCATTCCTTTTCTTATTTACCCTTTTCTTCATTTTTCTCACCCTTTTCAATTCAAATTCTTCTCCTTCCTCTTGCTACTTTTGAAGTAACAATGAAATTTCTCTCAAGAAAAATCCTTAGAAATATTGCTATGAATAGTAATTATGAAATAATAGTTGTTTGGTAATAGCAAGTAAATGTTAACTTCTATAAATTGAATCAATATAACAGTAAAAGAGAGAGAATTTGTAGAAGCTTTTCTTTATATTCAACTCACCAAGAAAATATTTGTACAAGTATTTTATATAGAGCATCACAACTAAGATTCTGAAAAATAACCATCTTTTACTAACTAATCATCCTAACTAACTCTAACTAACTACGTGCACTCATTTAATTAGTTATACAAAACTGACTCATCTTGAGGACATTTTTATAAAAGTATTCAATTCCTCATTATAGTGAATTTTGACATTTTCTCAGTTTCAATTTTCAAATGTATAATAGATCCCCAGAATGTAAATCTCTTTTCTTCATAATAGCAAGTTCATCTTTTAAAAATTTGAATTCGCCTATAATTTATTGTAAGTATAATTGATAATTGTTCACCAACAATGTATATGAATGGGTGTCAGGCGGAGTTCAGAAAAAGGGATTATTAAGACAATCTTTTTGTCCATCTGAGTCATGTTAGATATATCCGGCTAACAATGTCAAAAAGAGATAAAACAATGTTCACACTAAAAGCATTTTTACAAGTTTATTTCACCCATTTAATTTGCACTCTTCTATTTCTTTCTCATTTGAAAAAAATAATTACGGGTTGTGATGGCCTATGGACAGGTGGAATTAGAATAGTTGGGATTATTTCACCATGTTTCCTACAAAATAATCTTGCAACATATGAATTTAAATTTAATCGAGCATTAATGTGGATGCGGTTATCGAACATGAAATAAAAAATCAAAAAAAGAAATAATATAAACATACTCCTTAAATTATCATATTTACATAAATTCCTACTCTTATAAAGTAATTATAAAAATTTCAACTAATTATGTATCTTTCTATGATATATTGAGAGCTAATTATGTATTTCGACATACCCAAAATAAAAAAAAATGTATTGAAAGTTAAATATGTATCTTTACAAAGAAAAAAATATATGTTTGTTGAATATATCCGGAGCTAATTATGTATCTCAACAGATTCAAAATTGAAATTTTCAGTAATTATGCAAGAATATCAGGATTTTCTATAATTAATTTTCAACCTGTCGGGATTTATGTTGTTTGCACTCCCCCCACCCCAACCCCCACCCAAAAAAAAAAAAAAAAGAAACACTTGAACATAGAATCAATTGGAAAATTACACATATGCTAGCTATTTTCTAAATTTGTTAATTTCTGGCTAAGACTGTCTAACGAGCCGGGCCGGGTCAACCCGGAACCGGCCCCCTCTCTCTAACCGGGTTACGGGCCGGTTTTGGCCTTAACAGGGCCGGGCCGGGCCGGGCCGCACAGTAAAAAAAATAAAACCCACCCGGAACCGGCCCACTTAACCCAATCCGGTCAAACCCGCTAAAACCCAGTCAAACCCGGATAAAAACCGGTCTAATATACACTATATATACGCTATATACACAATCTATACATTAAATATACACTTCTATAGAAGATATATACAGTGTATACATTAAATATACACTTCTATAGAAGATATATACACATGTATACATTAAATATACACTTCTATAGAAGATATATACACATGTATACATTAAATATACACTTCTATAGAAGATATATACACGTGTATACATTAAATATACACTTCTATAGAAGATATATATAATGTATACATTAAATATACACTTCTATAGAAGATATATACACGTGTATACATTAAATATACACTTCTATAGAAGATATATAAACATATACACATGTATACATTAAATATACAGTTGTATAGAAGATATTAAAACTTTAAATTGATAAATAAAAAAAAATAAAAAACAACGACTAAGGAGTGAATGAATTTGTGGAATTTTATTGATTGCAAAATGATCCAAAATTTATAATTTACATGAATGAAAAATCTATAAATTATGCATCATTTTTTCCAACTCATTCATGTTAATATTAATTGGAATTTGCATAGGATAGTCGAAGTCAACGGGGGCAAACCCATGCATTGGACTTGATTCTGTTGAGTTCTCCCGTGAAGTCATAATTTCTTCAAGTTTGAGGTCGTCGCTTGGCTCTGGTTCCATTCCTTGGTTTCTTCTTTCTGCTCTAATCCAATATCTAAGGCAAACTAAAACATTCATTGCGTTGCTTCCCAATGAGTGTCGGTTGTCTCTAAGCTGCTGTCGTCCCTGACTGAAGGCGCTCTCTGATGCAACGGTTGACATTGGAACATTCAAGATATCTCTGGCTAATCTTGAAAGTACAGGATATTGTGATTCATTATTCCTCCACCAATCCAGCGAGTTGATCCGTCGTCTGCGATCCTCTGGTGGCGTCCGCAGATAATATTTCAGCTCTTCCCGATAAGTTGATGTGTAAGCTCTCTCATCCACACTGTTCCAACAAGTTAAATCATAAAACGAATCAGGAAAACCACTATGTGCCGGCCTTTTAGAAGATGATGGCTCCTCGGGAGGATGAGGAGCGACAGTTGGACTGATATTTTTAGGTACGGCTGAATCAAATAAATCAGCATAGTGATTATATAATTTTTCTATATAATCTTTTGCATCAGCCGTAGCCGTCCACAAATCAGGCTGCTCTTGTTCAGACTCACGGTTAGTATTTATTTCTAAGTTATCATAAATAAGAGTACTAAAGTGACACATATGATTAAATTTCATGCACGGATTTAACATAGCACCAACCAAGTAAATAGGGGGAATCGGGAAGAAATATTTTTTAAATTTCGTAAACATAGCGCCAACAGCTTCTTTATAACCTTCTTTATTTTTATATTGTTGGAGCAAACCAGAAATATCGGCTATATATGCCAAAATATTACAAACAGTAGGATAGTATGCACCGGAAAATTCAACCGTAGCTACATAAAATTTTTCTAAAAACTTAACAAGATCATTAATTATAACCCAATCAGAATTATGTAACATGCAATCAGCAGAATCAGCAAAAGAACCACAGTGTTGGTTAAAAGTTAGTGTAATAGGAATTCTATATTTATAACAAGTTTTTAAAAATTCATACGTAGAATTCCATCTAATATCAATTTCCTCAGGCATTAAAATCGGTGTAAGTCCATTTTCTTGACATTTAACTTTAAATTCTTTAATTCTCGCTCTACGATTATTTCCTTGAATGAAACCTACGGCAAGACGAATTTTTTCAATATAAACCTCAAAAAAGTCAAGACCATCTTTTATAATTAAATTATAGATATGACATGCACACTTAATATGGAAAATTTCAGGAAAGGGTGGAGATAACGTAGATTTTATTTTTGTTATAGCATTCTTGTTGTTAGAAGCATTATTAAAAGCAATACATAAAATTTTATTTTCTATACCATAATATACGGCAATTTTAATAATAGAATCAGCAATAAATTGTCCAGTATGTTTGCGATCTTCATCATATAAAAAAGCAAGAATACGTTTTTGCATTATGAAATTACTATCCATCCAATGACAAGTAACGGTTAAATAATCATTTTTATTAACAGCACGACCAAGATCAGAAGTTAGGGACAATCTACATTGAATATTTTTTAAGAATGTTGATAAATAAAAACAATATTGTGAATGGAGTTTAAAAATATCAGACCGACAAGTAGTTCTAGGAATACCATTAAACATAGGATTATAAATTGCTTGTATATAACGGATAAAAGCATCAGAAGAAGGAAAACTAAAAGGCAAACAACCCACAGCTACCATTTTAGCTATTTCTTCCCGGTCCCTCAATTTATTATACTTTTTCGCTACTTGACCGGTTGTTGGGTCCATTCTAGTTTGCGTTGACCCACCAACATCCCCACCACCTTTTGCAATATTTAACTCTCTTTTGTGATCTTCAGCTATATGTCTCATTAACGTACCCGTACCCCCTTGCTTACCGCCACTTCTATGCTTATATATTTGTTGACAAATATTGCACTGCACCTCAATATCTGATATACGTTCAAAAAATTGCCATGCAATACTAGTTCTTTTACGGGGTTTTGGGGCACTGGGAGGACGGGAAGGGAGATTAACTGATTCAGATCTAACGTTAGCATCTCCTACTGCGGGTGTTTCAGCAATATTTTCATCATCTTCGTCTACATTAACTGCATCTACTTCATTTTCTTCTTCTATACCGTAATTTTCTTGAAATTCTACATAATCCATATCGTGAGCACCTACACCTATTTCTTCCTCAAAAGGTGTACCAAGCGGTACCGGAGGCGAAGTCACACGGGTATATCTATTACTTGAACTACCTCTACCGCTAATAATTCGCTTTTTACTACCACTACCGCTTCCGGGACAAAATTTTTTAACACCTTTAGCAGCGAGGTTTTTTAATTTATCCATAATATAAATTAAATTAAACTAAAAATATTCAAAATACACAAATATAATAAAATTAAATATTAAACAATTAATACAATAAATAAAAATTAAACGTAAGAGATGGAACGACAATACCAAATTTTGGAAGTATCCGAAGATTGCGACTTTAGAAACTTCGGCTCTTACTTTGTAAACGAAAAATTGAAAAATTAAAGTGAACACTTTAAGAAATTAAATATATTGAATATTTGAGAATTGAGAATTGAGATTTGAGAGAGAATGAGATTTGAGAGAGTGAAAAATTGTGTGAGAAATGATTTGAAGTTGTAGGGTATTTATAGATTTATTTTGAGGATTAAAAAATATTTTATATATATATATATTTTTTTAATTAAATGGGCCCAAACTAGCCGTTTGGATCCAAAAACGGTAATATTACCGTTGGGCCAACGGCTAGTTTGGCCCAAGACATTAAATTTTTTTTTTTTTTTTTGGTACCAGGCCGGGCCGGGCCGGTTAACCGGCGGGCCTGGACCGGGCTGGTCCGGGCCGGGTTAACCGGGCCCAATTTAAAAAAAAAAATGGACCGGGACCCGGTACCCTAAAGCCCTAGGATTTTCCGAGCCGGGTCAAACCGGTCCGGTTTGGTGTTTCGGGCCGGGTCAGCCCGGCCCGTTTGACACCTTTATTTCTGGCCTTGAGAATGATATGTGTGAGATGAAATCATTCAATAAGATAGTTTTTAATTCATTTGAAAAAAAATAATAGTCAAATCGAATTAATCTTGCTACTAATCAAATTTTTTGATACCATTCACTATTTCTTTGGTGAAAAAGAAAAAGAAAGAGAAAAATTCAGAACACAAAATAATTATATTAACAAAATCAGAAAGTATCCCCATATTAGTAAGTCTGAGGGTGTGATATAGAATATTATTGACTACTTCTACAGATCAAACTCATGACATATAGATTAAATAAAGATAATTTAACGATTATTATAATGCTCTCCTTCTCATTATTTCTTTGGAAACCATGTAAAAATTTTGCAAGATTCAGATTTCAATATATAAAATATAAATAGGCATATTAAAAAAGTCAAAGTTATTATGTAATGTGTAATTAAGATTTGGAAAAATTATAGAAAGTAAAAAACTTAAGATCATAGTTACAATAAATAGCAATACTTTTTCAAAATTACATTTTATAGCAAAAATAACTTTTTTTTGCCCATTAGCTCTACACATGCATATTTCATTCTTTGTTTTCTATTTTCACTTCATTATTTTACCTCTCTTCAATTTACCCAAAAAACAATCTTCACAAAAGTATCTCTTTTCTTTTCTTTTTTCACACAGATTTATAAATTACTCTTATTTAAATTAGTAAATTCTTTTTTCAAATCAAACTCAAATATGAAGATTATTATCTTCATAATCTTTAAAACTTTAAAATAATGCATCATTATTGTTTTTTCTCTCTTTTGTTCTCTTATATCTCTAACTTTTTTTCTTATTAGTTTTTTATTCAATCTTTTTTTTTATCGTTTTATTTTTTTATTTTGATTTATTTTTTCTTTTTTTCATTCCACTTTATTTCTCTCTTCTTTTTCTTTTCTTTTTTTTCCCTTTTTCATTTTTTTCTTTATTTTTTCTTTTTTGTTTTCTTATTTTTTTCCTTTCCCATATTTTTTTCTTTTCCTATATTTATTTTCTTGTTCTTTTTTTCTAATTTTAACTTTTATTTCTTTTTTTCACTTTTACTTTTTCTCTTCTATTTCTCTTTCTTCCTTTTTCCCATCTTTTCACTTCTTTTTTTCGAATGCTTTATTTTGAAATTTAATCACAGTTATGAAGTGGAAAAACAGTAATGATGCTTTATTTTAAAATTTTGAAGATATTTGTATTTGTAATTTTATTAGCTTATAGGTCATGTACAATATATGTATTTTTTATACACATATGGTTGTGTTGATATTTTTTTTAGAGGGTAACATGTACATTTTTTTAGTATTTTTTAATATTCATGATATTTATTATGTATTTTTTTATTTAGTTATATGTAAATGTATATAGTTATAGTTGTTACTGTTTAAAATATGCATTTGTATTTATTGTTTTATATGAGTCACATTTATATTTCGCGAATACATATGAGATATATATTATAGTTATGTTCGTTAATGTTTGATATGAACCTGATATGTATTTCGTAAATACATACATATCTCATATTTGTATTTTTTGTATGCTAATATACATATGGATTAGACGTGTATTCTGTAAACGAAAAAGGGCCTGAAATGCCCTTCAACTATCTAAAATGGTGCAGAAATGCCCTCCGTCTACCTATTGGACCTAAAATACCTTTCAACTATCTAAAATGGTATAAAAATGTCCTCTCTGTTTACCTATAGGGCCTAGTTTGCCCTTTTATTTAACAGATTAAGTTATTGAAGGGCGTTTTAGGCCCATTAGGTAGATGGAGGGCATTTTTGCACCATTTTAGATAGTTGAAGGGCATTTTATGTCATTTTCCGTATATACTATATAAAATTTTTATAAAAGATAAACAAAAATAAAAATTTAATTTAAAAAGCGACGATGTCGCTTTATAAAAAAATAATTTTTATTTAGTTTTTAAAAAAAGCAATGTTGTCCGTCGCTTTTTGTAAAAACAAAGAAAAATTAAAAATAATTACAAATTGCAATGGACAGCGTCACTTTTCTAGAAATACCCTATTAAAATTACGACGCTATCCGTCGTATTTATTAAAAAATTATAAATACCCTTTCATCCATAATTAGTTTACAAATAGCGTCGTAATTTATTTACAAATAATACTAATTAGTTTTTGAAAAGAGACGTAGTCCGTCGATTTTTAAATTTAATTTTTATTTTTATTAAAAGCGATGGACAACGTCACTATCATTTTTATTTTTTAAAATATTAATTCTAGAAAAGCAACGCTGTCTGTCGCAATTTGTAATTATTTTTAATTTTTCTTTATCTTTTACAAAAAGCGACGGGCAGCGTCGCTTTGTTAAAACTAAATAAAAATTAATTTTTTGAAAAGCGACATTGTCCGTCGCTCTTTAAATTTTTTTTTTATTATTAAAAGAGACGGACAACGTCGCTATAATTTTTATTTTTAAAAATATTAATTCTAGAAAAGCGACGCTATCCATCGCAATTTGTAATTATTTTTTATTTTTCTTTATTTTTACAAAAAGCGACGGACAACGTCGCTTTTTTTTTAAAAACAAATAAAAATTATTTTTTTGTAAAGCGACGTCGTTGCTTTTTAAATTAAATTTTTATTTTTATTTATTTTTATAAATTTTTTATATAGTATATACGGAAAAGGGCCTAAAATGCCCTTCAACTATCTAAAATGGTGCAAAATTGTCTTTCATCTACCTTTTGGGCCTAAAATGCTCTTCAATAACTTTATCTGTTAAATAAAAGGGCAAACTACGCCCTATAGGTAGATGGAGAGGGCATTTTTGCACCATTTTAGATAGTTGAAGGACATTTTAGGCTCAATAGGTAGACGGAGGACATTTTTGCACCATTTTAGATAGTTGAAGGGCATTTCAGGCCCTTTTCCGTCCTGTAAATACATATAGAAAGCTATATGTATTTTTTTTGTAATGTAATATCTATTATGTAAAAGAAAATATATGCATACTATGTATCTCATATTTTTTTTGTGAAAAGTACATGTAATATAGATTTATGTCATTATTTTATTTTATGAGTGCCGCGTGATTATATATTCATGACAAGAGCACTTTCAAGGTTTGCACCACATATAAGATGTCACACGGTCAATGATAATGAAGAACGTATCAAGGCGATGTTATCAAAGGAGCAGTACAAGAATTTTTTGTCATAAGAATATTTGTGATGTCTACATGAAGAAGAAGAAATATGTAGTCCAGGCGCAATTAGATAGATGTATTATGCCACAAATGTATAAAAACTTTTGGGGGACATGTACATGTATTTGTATTTTATATACAATGCATATTCATATGTACTTTTGTACGGTATTGGATTTGTCTTTGAATTATTCTATGTCATTTTAGAGGGTAAGATATGTACTTATTTGTATTTTTTACTGTTTAAGGTATGTATCATGTATTTTTTGATTTCTTATTTGTATATGTATATAGTTGTCCTTTTTGTTATCATATATATATATATATATATATATATATGAGTCGGATATGTATTTCTGTAAATACATATATAGATATATATGTATGTTTTGTACTGTAAATACATATGCTGATTTGTATGTCTATTTATTTTGGATATATTTTTGAATATGTATATGTGATATAGATATTCGTCTTTTAATATAAAAGATAGAAATAGAAAAGTAAAAAAAATATAAAAAGAAAAAAAAAGAAAAAGACAAAAAAGAAAAAGAAAAATCCAAAAAAAGAAGTGAAAAAAAAAGAAGAAGAAAGAGAAATAGAAGCTAGAAATAGAAGTGTAAAAATAAAAGCAAAAAAAGAAATAAAAAATAAAAATATAAAAAAATAAAAAAACAAAAATAGAAAAAGAAAAAAATATGAGAAAGAAGAAAAAATAAGAAAACGAAAAAGAAAAAAAATGACAAAGAAAAAAAGAAGAGAAATAGAAGAGAGAAAACAAAGTGGGATGAAAAAATGAAAAAGAAATTAAAATAAAAAAATAAAGCTATAAAAAAGAAATGAAAAAAAAACTAACAAGAAAAAAAAGTTAGGGATATAAGAAAGTGAAAGAGAGAGAAAAGCATTAATGATATTTTTATTTTGAAATTTTGAAGATCATGAATATAATCATCTTTGAGTTTGGTTAATTTAAATAAGATTAATTTATGGAAAAGGAATCTACTGCTTTAAATAAAAATAATTTATGAAAAAGAAATTTACTATTTTCAATACATGACGTAATTAATTTATGGAAAATGAATTTACAGCTTTAAATACATGGTATAATTATTCCTTATTTAACTCAACTGATTTGAGTAAAGAAGGACAACAAATTTTGTTGTATATGTATTTTAGTAGCAACACTTTTATAAAATACAAAATACAAGTTGCTATTTCAGCTAATTATGAAACAATTGATATGAACCTCCTAATTATGATCTTAAGTTTGCTATTTATGAAATTTTCCTTAAGAATATATGGTTTTCAGTGATTTCACTTGGTGGCAACTAGATTTAGATAATCATTTTAATTAATTAATAAAGTCATATCTTAGCCTAGTTTGACTCCATTCTTATATACTAATTTCAAGTTAAGTAGGCTCTTTATTTCAATAAAAATCTTTATCGAATTTCAAAAACTTTTTTCTTTTTCCAAGTTCCATCAATAAAAATATTTTATTCTACAAGTTTTAAGTTTAGATAAACCCAGTAATTTTTGTTTAGATCTTGAATTTGTATCAAAAATCTGTTATATAGATTCTTTATTTTAACATATTATAATTTCTTTTATTGAATTTCAAAAACCTTTTTTAAAAATCATTTTCGGATCTTTCACCAAGCACACTCTCTCAACACTCCCCCCCCCCCCCCCCCAACCCCAACCCACATATATTCCATCCACCCTATTGTCATTGTATCAAGTTATGGCAACCAAAAAATCAGAGATCTCCTTCCTTTTCTTGTTTACCCTCGTCCTTTTCTATTCTTCTCATCCTCCTACTTCTTTGAAAGTAATAATGAAATTTCACTCAAAAAAACTCTCTAGAAATCCACAAGACTCATTTCCCTCTCTTTATTCTTCTAACAATAATAACCCTAGAGAATTTAAAGTTGGTGATCATGAAGTTCCAAGTGAGGTAAATCCTATATCAAATTGGTAAGTTGATTAATTGACGATCTTCTTGATTTTTTGATTTCTTTGTTTTGTTAAATATATATTGTTGATCGAATTAGATTATCCTTCCTTTAGGCAAGCAACAAAATTCGACACACATTCAGTTATATAAGGCAACTAGTCTGGAGTGAATACAAAATTTAGATTTAATGAGTTCTCTTTTTACACACCCATAAAAAGGACTCTACTCGAAACGGTTTCGTAGACACCCTGGGACCATGAACCGTGCACTGATACCAAATTTATGATGACTCGAGCCGAAGCCCTGGTCACAACGGGCATCCCGAACCATAAAGGTCCAAGAGACCCCTTAGCATGTAATCATAAGCATAACTCATATATTATAAAAGTGCGGAAGATAAACTGAAAACATGGTAGTCCCGAAATCAAACTTAAAACTTTATAATATCGTATAAAAAGGGGAAACCCAAATCTAATCTAAACCATCTACGAAGCCTCTACTGATCTAAACATACTAGTTAAAAATCAGGACAAGGCCCCTGACCGGACCATAAAATAACTGAAAACTAAAAACTTGAATAAGATGCCTTCCTAAGTAAGGGAGGTTCACCAACTCTGAACTCTTGAAACAATCTACTGGTTTGCAGGTTCAAGGGACTAGGCCCCAGAACCTGAAATATAGGGGATCAATACTCAAAAGTACTGGTACGTAGAACAATTGAAAAATAAAATATATTTTTTACAACATAAGTGAGAGCATTTCATAAATCAATTTAGCATAAGACAATTGAAAACACATGGGCATAATTTGATGAGTTTTAAAATATTTCCTTGTAATCATGACTCAACTCTTTGTTTTACTTCTGAGCTAGATGGTACACCCTACAAATCATGAACACCCACGGGCTATATGGGTCCGTCTATGACTCAGCGGCCAAACCCCCAATCCGAGTTTGCCGCAAGGATTGGAGTATCATGGAAAGGTATTCCCAACTTGCCGACATACAATGCTATCACACTTGCTGAATAGCATATAAAATCCGTATCGACAAAACACGGTTTCAGGCTATGAGTTATCTGAATCCAATCCTTCTTCGGGTAACCAACAAGCTTTCTTTAAGCCCAATTTTAGTCCTTTAAAACCATGCTTCATGCTTTTAAAATATTTATCTTTTTCATGTTAAGGGCATCTCGTGATAGGTATCATCATACGTAGACTTGAAAGCCATATCATGTCACGTCATAATGATAGCCCCTTTCATTCAAAAATCATGTAGATGGCCACCCAAAATATTCAAACATCAAACAAGAGAGTTCTTATTTCAAAGCACATGAAGACACATGCAAAATACTCCCTTTTCAATAATTTATCATATGACGGCCAATCTTTTCATAAAACACATGCAAACTTCTTCATTAATACACAAGAGCCTTTGAAATAAGAATCGCCTCTTTGAAAACATGTAAAATAACAAAGCATAACTGATTAAGAGGCATATATAACTCGAGAAATATAATCATTCATAAAGCAGCCCCAATATTTAGTTATAAATAAATCTCATGATTAAAAAGGGGCTTTTAATTCATGCTCTCAAACAATTAAAAATTCATGCCATGCAAATACCATAAATTTCACCATGGGAAAGGAAATTTCACAAGTCACATTCATAAATCACTTTTCGAACTCAAATCATGTATTCACTAGACTATAAATCAAGTTTATGAAAAAAATCCATGATAATTACGTACTTTCTTCAAATTGGATTCTTGATACATGCTCTTAAACAATTTCTCAAAACTCATTACATATACATACATACATAATTTTAAAGCTTGTTGAAATCGTAAAACCTATGCCCATGAGATTTAGGATAGCCCCACGTACCTTAACAATGACGAAAACATGGAGAAATTAACCTTTGAAGCTTAAAAGTTCAAACCCTAGGTTTTTTTCCCTTCCTTTGCTTAAATATGATGAATTAGGGATTTGGTGAGTGATAAAACGTGTATAAGGACTTTAATTCCATCTATAAGTATTTAGGGACAGTTATGGGATGTGAAAGGCCTTATTGCCCTAAGAATAACACAAAAACAGATCATTTACTCAACTTTGCCTTAGCCATGTGGCGCACAGCCCATGGCACAGGACAAGGTATGCAACGCACAGCCTATGGCATAGGCCTTAAGTGGGTGACACATGCCCCATCACATAGCCTGGATAGTGCCTCATTCAAACACTCATAAATTTTTACTACAGACTTAGATTGATGAACGATTGGTGGAGTTGAAAAGAAGACTTGAAGGGCTTCAATTTTATATATAGTAGGCCACATGATTCTTTATATCCTAGGAGAAATAGTCGCTGGAAGTTGACCTAAGCAAAATCGTCAATTAAAAATTAATCAGTAGGAAAGTGCTCAACTTAACTTTTGAGCTAGAGATTCTTATGGTGTATATTCATCTCCAAGGATATTTTCACACTAAGGGAGTGTCATTCACACTTATATCTAAGTATAAATCATTGGGCTCGGGTCTATAAACGTAGGAAAGACGGTTAAACTTTAGCCCGAAAGTGCGGGGTGTTACATATTTCCTTCCTATCTGTTGTCATTGTATCAAGTTATGGCGATCAAAAACTCGGAGATCTCCTTCATTTTCTTGTTTACCCTTTTATTCATTTTCCTCATCCGTTTCCATTCAAATCCTTCTCCTCTTCCTACTTATTCAAAAATAATAATGAAATTTCACTCAAGAAAACTCCCTAGAAATCCTCATGACTCATTTCCCTCTCCTTATTATTCTAACAATAATAACCCTACAGAATTTAAAGTTCATGAAATTCCAAGTGGGGTTAAATCCTATATCAAATTGGTAAGTTGATTAATTGATGATCTTCTTGATTTTTTGGTTCCTTTGTTTTGTTAAATATATATAGTTGATCGAATTAGGTTATCCTTCCTTTAATCAAGCAACAAAATTCGACACCCGTCCAGTTGTATAAGGAAACTAGTCTGGAGTGAATACAAAATTTAGATTTAATGAGTTCTCTTTTTACTATTTTAATAAATATACTATTATGTACACTTACTTGAGAAAATTGAACGAAAGCTGTCTTTTAAATCTTGAATGAAGGATTGGTGACATTGACCAACTTAAAGGGTCAAACATCATTAGAAAACTTGATTAAGTTAATTGTGGACTTGATTAATATTTTTAAAACTTTCTAATCTTTTCAAAAATACAAATCAATCCAACCCACACCCCTCTTTAATCCAAATCAACCACTCTCTCTCTCCTCTCTCTCTCGACAACTTCTCTCAACTCTCTCCCAACCAATAGTTCTACAAAATTTCTTCCTTCAACCTCCGGCGATAAATATTCGGGCGAGTTTCTTTTCAACTTTCAATCGTCAATCGATGTGAAGACTTTTCCAGCGACAACAACTTCGAGTTCTTCGTCGTCCCATTTCCTTTTTTACAAATAAAAAAATATGAAAAAATAGAGGAACTTGAGCCAACTACTCTTCTGGTATTAAAATGTAGACTGAATAAATTCTAATTTCTGTCATTTCTTCTTCTTGTTGTCGTACTATTGATTTGAATTTATTGGTAATTTTTTGTCACAGTTGATGTTCTTAGTGTATATGTGTGTGTGATGTGTTGGTGTTTCTAGGTTGATTTCTTGATACAAGTATGATCATGACCATGGAAAATTTTTGAGCATTTTTGAAGACCACTTAAAGGAGTGCACAAACCCAAGTGTAAAGGAGGCCTAAAGCCATCTTTTTGATACACTTAAGGGGGTTTTTGGAGCCCATTTATGGGAGGGCTCTTTTTTTATTTCTCTATTTATTTGTAATGTTGTATAAATAGAACAATATAGGTTTTATTTACTTAGTTTATGTTTTTGATTGTAAGAACACTCCTCTTGTGAGAAAGAGCTCCAAAACCGAAATTAGGGCATAGCATAAGAGTGGATTTTCTTGTGTGTTGCAAAGCTTGATACCTAGGTGATTGAGAGGCGGATGACCTCTTGTGTTAGGTACATGTTGAGTGTGGTGTTAAGGTTCCAAGATTTACCATTCTTGGGTTCTTAAGATTACAACTTCATTGTCTAACTAGCTATCTTTGTTTCTTGTTCTAGTTTCGGGTTTCCCTTGTATTATTGTAAAACCCATAGGTTCTAGTTGTTTTAGACTTGTTGTTATTCATTGTATTATGCTAATATAACTTGTTGGTTGGCTGTTTTGAGGTGTTAACACTCGTTGTTCTCTCTATTCTTGTTATAAGTAGCGAATCTGAGAGTGGTCACCAAAATAGTCTCGGGTTTCCTCAACTTGCGGACTATTTTGGTGTATGTTTTATTGTGTTCTTGGTCATCCTTGGTATCCGATTCGAGTTTGATTTCTTTGCTACGAAGTCAATCTTGGGTTTGTTACTTAGAAAATTAAAAAAAGGGTGAAAACTGAAAAAAAATCCAAAAAAGTTGAAATATGTCCATCTTGTTCTTGGCCAAGATTTGTGTTTGTTTGTCTAGATCTTGGTAATAATTTGTTTTTTAGAGTGTTTCAAGTGTTGATTTCTATATCACCAACACTAAAAGTATCCAAATCTAGGCTTGAACTTGAAGTTGTTGAAGTTGTTGATGTGAACAAGGGGTGGTCGTGGTTGTTGTTGTTGTTGTTGTTCTAGCCTTGGCCTTGTTGTTGTGGACTTTTTGTGTTCTTGGAGAATTGTTTTTGGATTTTCTTGATGTTGTTGTTGTGTTCTTGGAGCTCTTCACCACATCTATCATCTTGTTAAGCTTTAAATTGCAAAATAGATCTAAAAAGGGGAAAGACAAATTTGTAGTATTTGTTGGTGAAAGTCTTGTTCACATCACTTCAAAGACTTTAACGACCATTTACCAACAACTTTCCATGATTCAAGAACCCATGTTATAAGGAGGAATACAAGAAATTCCAAGTCTTGTTTTGAATTGGAAAAAGAAGCTCAAAGACTACAATTTCCTCCATTAACCAAATCCACCAAATCCAAATTGTGAAATGGTTAAGACTTGAAATTGGCAAGTAAATTTTTGACAAACCCGAGGCCAATAGTGTACTGCCACATCATCAAATCACTGTTCACACAGCTATTTTAAGCTCAAAATCTGATCTTCTAGTTTCATTTTGTTGTTTCTTTTGTTGATTCCATTACTAACTTACAAGCTAGTACTAGATTGTAAGTTAGTTTTGTAGCCGTTCTTCGTGTTTAGGATCCTTCATGTGTCCTTTTGTTATTTTTTCCTTGAGTCATTGTAGAGATTTGGTTCACCTCTCAAGAACGGAATACAATCTAGCTTTCCACACTTGTGTGATTGAGTGGAGAAACTCGAGAGGCAAAAAAAAACTAACGAGAGAGTGTGAGGAACTTTGTTTTACAACTAACTCGTTTATTGTTTTGTAGGTGTTTTTCTTAGGTACATTGCAATGGAGGGAACGACCTCCTAAACCGTGGGCAACAATGAGACCAATATCCTCTTGGCTTCTATTGAAGGCTCAACCGCACTTTTGAAAGAATGCAAGTGAGTCTTGGGAAGTTAGAAACGGATGTAACATCGTTGAAAGAGGATGTATCTACTATGAGTGGGAGATTGCAATGAGTAAAAATCCAAAGGATCCGCCCCTCTAATCCTCAATACTATCATGTGTCCTCGAGTGGATATGATCAAGCAATTTTTCTACCATCTCCCCTGAAATATTACACCAAATGATCAATCCACCGAGACAACCACCAAATGCTTCCCAAAGCTGAGAGTTTGATAGACCAACCTACCCTCCACTTCACTAAGTCCAACAAGAAGCATTTGGAACCCAAATGCCAATACCAAACCCGATACCTCCACTTAACCAAATGCCTCACATTCCAATTCAAGCTCCATTAGACCAAAGAACTTATTTTTCACCCAATTCAAACCCACCTAACCCGATCTAACCAAACTGTGTGAAAGGATATGGTGGGGAAGAACGACATAGAGGTTATGTATTATATGGTAATGTTTACTTGAGGGAAGAAATAATGAGGGGTAGACATGGGGAGCTAGGCTGAGAGGAGAGGGAAGGCCACCAAAACCGAGACTTGGGCATAAACTCCATCAAAGTTAGTCTCCCAATCTTCAAGGGTGAGAGTGATCCCGGAGAGTATCTTGCTTGGGAGTCTTCATCTGATAAGATATTCCAACTCAATGACCTCACCGAGGAAAAACAGAGTTGATATACGATATCTCATTTTAAGGGGTATGCTAATATGTGGTGAGAGTATGTTAAGCGGTTCGGGAATGAGGTGATCGGAGGGCAACCTCCTCCTTGGTTTCGGTTGAAGAACCTTATCCGGAAAAGGTACTTTCTAGAGACTTATAGGCATGAGATCTTTTCAAAATTGTACAATTTGAGGCAAGGGAGCAAGAGTGTCATAACTTACTATGATGAATTTCAACAATTGATGTTGAAACTTGACCACCGGGGAGAGCAAGTAATTCATGACATTGTGCGCTTCAATTTTGGGTTAAATAAGGAAATCTCCACTCGCATGACACTTCACAAATTTGACACCATAGAGGGCATCTTCCAAGTGGCTTTAGAGGTGGAGAAGGAGCTCAAGGAGAACTCTTTCGTGGCTGCCCAACCCGAGATCCCCAAGGCTGTCCCAAAAAAACCTCCAAGGTATGAAGGTAAATTGAATTCTACTTCCAATCCCAAGGGGTTTCAATGCTTCAAGTTTCAAGGGTAGGGGCACAAGGCTAGTGAGTGTCCAAATCGGAGGAATGTAATCCTAAGGGAGGAAAAGTTATACTAACTAGGAGAGGAAGTGGTGATTGAATCGGATAAGGTTGATGGAAAGCCTCATGATGGAGAGCATGAAGAGGTTGGGATTCAAGTTGAGGAGAAAGTAAAAGATGCGTGGCCGTGTGAGGGGCCGTGTGAGATACTTCTCTAAAAGAGGTGAGGTAGTGAATTTATGAGAAAATTCCTCTCAAGATGGAGAGGATGATACAAGTATGATCATGAACATGGAAAATTTTTAAGCATTTTTGAAGACCACTTAAAGGAGTGCACAAGCCCAAGTGTAAAGGAGGCCCAAAGCCATCCTTTTGGAACACTTAAGGGGGTTTTTAGAGCCCATTTATGGGAGGGCTCTTTTGTAATTTATCTATCTGTTTGTAATGTTGTATAAATATAAAAATTTAGGTTTTATTTACTTAGTTTATGTTTTTGATTGTAAGAACACTCCGCCTGTGTGAGAGAGCTCCAAAATCGAAATTAGGGCATAGCATAAGGGTGGATTTTCTTGTGTGTTGCAAAGCTTGAAACCTTCATGCTTGAGAGGTGGACGCCCTCGTGTCATTGTAAGAGTTAGGTGCATGTTGAGTGTGGTGTTAAGGGTCCAAGATATACCATTCTTGGGTTCTTAAGATTACAACTTCATTATCTTTGTTTCTTGTTCTAGTTTTGGGTTTCCCTTATATTATTGTAAAACTCGTAGGTTCTAGTTGTTGTAGACTTGTTGTTATTCATTGTATTGTGCTAATATAACTTGTTGGTTGGCTGTTTTGAGGTGTTAACACTCGTTGTTCTCCTTATTCTTGTTATAAGTAGCGAATCTGAGAGTGGTCACCAAAATAGTCTCGGGTTTCCTTAACTTGTGGACTGTTTTGGTGTATCTTTTCTTGTGTTCTTGGTCATCCTTGTATCATTTCTTGTTTGTCTTGGTAAAAATGGTGTTGCAACGTATGAAACATCTAATGCGACAGATGAAACATTTAATGCGACAGATGAAGATATCTGATGCAACAGATGAAAATCTGATGCAACTATGAAAATCTAATACAACAGATGAACAATCTAACATATCATTCATCTTTTGTGACAGACGACTCTTCTGTTTGGAAGAAATTTAAACAATATTTATCCAACAGGTAACTCATTTTGCAACAAATTAGTGATCTATTTTTATTCTTTCCAATGGTTTACTCATCCGTTGCAATAGGTTGGTTATATGTTGCAACGAATTACATATATGGTGAAATAGATTAGTGATCTACTTTTATGATTTCCAATGTTTACTCATCCATTACAATAGGTTGGTTATATGTTACAACAGATAAACTACCTGGTGCAACAGATCAGTGATCTATTTTATGATTCCCAATGGCTTACTCATCCGTAGCAATGAGTCGGTTATATGTTGCATCAGATAAAATACCTGGTGTAACTAATTAGTGATCTATTTTTATAGTTTTCACAAATTACTCATCCGTTGCAACAGGTTGGTTATATGTTGCAACAGATAAAATATCTGGTGCAACAGATTGGTGATCTGTTTTTACTATTTCCAATAGATTACTCATCTTTGCAACAGGCTGGTTACATGTTGCAACAGATAACATACTGGTGCAATAGATTAGTGATCTATTTTTAGTATTTCCAATGTTACTCATCTGTTGCATCCGGATTGGTTATATGTTGCATCAGATAAAATACCTGGTGCAATAGATTAGTGATCTGTTTTATTGTTTCAACGGTTTACCCATCCCTTGCAACAAGTCAGTTATATGTTGCAGCAGATAACATATATGGTGCAACAGATGTATGGTCTGTTGGAAACGTTATTTTATTGTTATGCATTAATCAATTATAATCTATGTCATATTCCTGTTAATTTAAGATAATATGACTCCCAAAAGAAAAGAAATCTAATCAAGTCTAAGTAAAGGAACAAATGCAGCAACTCGGCTATATCCACCACTCTATGAGCTTGCTTTACAAGCGTTATCTCAATCAGGAGCAGAAGATAATGAAATTAGTATCCCTACTTAGAAATAAGAAGAACTGAATATGGATTTCGTTACAGGGTTGTCTCGTACAAGGCGTCAGTATGATTCATTATGGGTCATATAGATCAAATGACTAAGTCAGCTCATTCTCTACTTGTTAAGACTTTAGATACAATAGAGTATTATGATCTATTATACATTCGCGAGTTAGTAAGACTTTGTAACTCCCAAAAATCTCATTCCGAGACGTCATATGGTGCTTAAGGCTACAAGTAGCCCCAAGCTAACCCTTTGAGCCTACTACTAAGTCTAAATACTTACTTCAGGATAACAAACCAAACAGTAGTGCTATATTATGCCAAAACCAAACTGGTATAACAAAGAAATACTGTCTGCATATCAAAATAATACTAGAAAGTATATAACACCATTGATAGTCTAGTCTGACAAAGACTTTACTACTAAAAAACTAGAGAGTCATTGGGACAAACCCCCAACTGACTTAAACTGAACTGAAAACAATAATAACTGCTATCAAGACTGAAAATCTGAGGAAACCAGGTCCTCAAACTCTGAGGACTCACCAACTGTGGAGGTTTAGATAAAGGTACTCGAGGATCACTGTCGCTGTTAAGACTGAGCACCTGAACCTACATTATGAGAAAATGTAGCACACAGATATATATGTGGATCAGTACTTTGAGGATATACTAAGTATATGGGGGTGTATGCAGTAATTAAATGATATTATCGATCTTTATACAAAGCATGCATGCTGATATAAATGACTCACATGGCTTGAGAAAAACTGAAATCTAAGTCTCATAAATCATGAATAAGGAAGCATATAAATTTCGTGAGTCATTATACGTTATTCTAAAATCTGATATTCTTCTTGTTCTCAAACTTGTAACTAGATGAAATCTTAAAGTAACAACTTTCAGAACATACACTTTAATCTTATGAAAATAAGGAGCTTCTTTTGAAACTTAAGGACTATGACACTTTGGGAACCTTAGAAACCTTAAAACCATAGCTTTCAAAATACATATACTTTATCTTAAGGAGATAGAAAACAACTTTTGAAACTTAGGGATTGTAGATCTTTGGGAGACAGTGGGAACTTGGGAGTTTTTTCTAATCGACAAAAACCATGTGAGCTGATATGGAGTCCAACGTCTTGCCCACGTTGGGGAGAGCTGTTCTACCCTTGTCATCGGAATAAAACCTTATCTTTTAGTGATCACTATCTTAACCCACTTGGGGTAAATTAAATCCTACGGTGGCTCGTAGTTCTGGGGCATGAGACCTTGTAATCAAGCCCAACTCGGTACTAAATACTACTCCCATACTTAGGCTCAGAACTTTTAGGAAAATCCACCTTAAATAATACAAAAATGTGTAATGAAAGCCAACTATGCTTCTCTTTGCTTTAAATAAAAAATGATGTGGGTTCCTTTCTTAGCTTAGGATCATAGAGCAATCATTCAAAACATCAACAAGGCTTGTTCAATAAATCATATTCATAGCATAAGCTTCATAAAACATAAAATTTCACTATTGACCCTCAAGCTCATATATCAACATGCTTTAATGACCACAATTTCATAATAGAGCTTAAATCTTGATATTTATCTTAGAAAACACTTAGAATTGTCTTTTAGGGATAGGAAATTCATTGCATAAGTTCTCAAATTCAATCATAAATGAGTAAAATAACATGCAATTTCAAGACTTGAACATCTCATAGTTTAATAAATTCAAAATAAGGTAATTTGAACATAAACCACACTTGCAAACACGAAATTCTTTAATAAAAATCAATTCTTTGGGCACAAGAATGGAAGGATTGTTCTTTTTCAAACCCCACATACCTTAGATTAGGAACTTTGAATGAACTCTTTCATTTGGGACTTTGTTCGTACAATTGATGGGTGCTTCTTGAAGCTCTTGATCCAGGGATTCCGATTCTTGAAGAAATTTTGAAAAGTGACGGTTCAATTTTGAGTTCTCTTGGATTTTGGGTTGAAACCCTAAGATGGGTTCTTGGTGAATTTTGAGGAAAAGTATCTTATTTTGGTGTTTTGGGGATTAAATCCCATGTTAAAGCTGAAAAGGGGATGGAAAATACCCATCTTGCTCTTAATGAGTCGGAGAAGGAGGCTGAAAATATACCCAGACGAACTTAGCAGGGCGCCACGGGGGATAGTCCGCTGGACATTCCAGGGCGCCGCCTTGCTTAGGGCGCCAAACTTCCTAGGGCACCGCCTTGCCTAGACCAACGCGATTATTGGACTGACACGGGCTTATCGTCCTGAGCTACTATTTTGCAATCCCAAACATACTTTTAAGCTCATCTAAAAATTCTGAAACTCACCCGAGATATACTTTTGAATTGCCCCATCGCGTATCAATAAAAAATCAACAAACGGAGGTCGGGAAGGTCGTGAAATAATTCATCAAAGTTTGAAGGCTCTAAAATAAACTAAGTGTTGAACACTTAGCTAAAATTCTAAGTATAAGGCCTCTTTTATCATGCTATAAATGCTCAGACAACGAGGAAAACTTGCGGGTTCTTACAATATCTCCCCCTTGGAAACATTCGTCCTCGAATATTGTTAGATGTACTAAGAATACTGAAGAAAACTAGAGATAAACAGCCGAATCAACTTGCTAAATTGACTCTTATCTCATTCAAAACTTTGAATACTTTGAGAATGGATAAACTCATAATGAGAATAGCTATATAGCTGAAACTTTGATCAAAACGGCTGAATTAAGGAATAATCATACCTTCGGCTAGATCTGAATTTGTGGAGAAGAGGTGTAGGTACTTGGCTCACATGTCGGCTTCTATTTCCCAAGTAACGCCCTCAACTGACTGGTTTCGCCATAAAACTTTGACCAAGGGAACTTCTTTGTTCCTTAGTCTACGGATCTGGTAATCTAAGATCTCAACTGGAATCTCATCATATGAAAGACTATTCTGGACATCAAGACTCTCTGGAGGATCTACAACAACAGAATCACCAATACACTTCTTAAGCATGGATACGTGAAAGACGGGATGAACAACTGACAACTCTGCAGGTAACTCAACTTCATAAGCTACTTTTCCAACACGTCTCAAAACTCTATAAGGACCAACATAATGGGGACTAAGCTTCCCCTTTTTGCCAAACTTCTTCACCCCTTTCATGAGTGAAATCTTTAGATACACCAAGTCATCAACTACAAACTCAAGGTCTCTTTTTCTCACATCTGCATATGATTTTTGACAACTCTGAGATGTCTTCAACCTCTCTCTAATCAACTTGATTTTCTCCATAGCCTCAAATACTGAATCAGGCCCAAGCAAAGCTGCTTCACCCACTTCAAACCAACCTATGGGTGATCTACATCTCCTCTCGTACAAATCCTAAAATGGGGCTATCTGGATGCTATAGTGATAACTGTTGTTATATGCAAACTCAATCAATGTCAAATGCTCATCCCAATTACCCTTGAAATCAAAAGCACATACCCTCAACATATCTTCTAAAGTCTGGATGGTCCTCTCAGCCTGGCCATCTGTTTGCGGATGAAAGGCAAAACTAAGGTGAACTTGGGTACCAAGACACTTCTGAAAAGCTGTCCAAAACTGAGAAGTAAACTGAGTACCCCTACCTGAGATGATAGACAAGGAAACTCCATGCAGTCTGACTAATTCTTAGATATACAACTTAGCATAATCCTCAAGTGTATAAGATGTATGCACTGGCAAGAAATGTACTGACTTAGTCAACCTGTCTATAACAACTCAAATCGAATCATGATGACGACGCGAAAGGGGTAAACCTGTCACAAAATCCATATTCACCTCTTCCCACTTCCAAGTGGGGATACTAAACTCTTGTAACGTACCACCAGGCCTTTGGTGATCTACTTTAACCTATTGGCAAGTTGCACACTTTACCATAAACTTCGTTATGTCTTTTTTATACCACTCCACTAATAGATTTCTCACAAGTCGCAGTACATCTTGGTAGCGTTGGGATAAATAGAATATCACGCCATGCGCTTCAGCCATGATTCTCTGCCTCAAATCATCAACACAAGGAATACACAGTCTACCCTGAAACCTCAACACATTATCTCCCCCTTAGGAGAAAACCTCTACCTTTTGGTCCTTAACTGACTCCTTCAGTCCGACCAAACTAGAATCCAGATCTTGCTTCTCCTTCATTTTCGAAACTAAAGAGGATTCAAAACGACTTTGAACCCAAATATTACCTTCAGCTGAATCCAGCAATATAACATCCAATCTATCCAAACGATGCACTTCACGAGCCAACTCTTACTTACTCTTCTCTACATGAGCAAAACTGCCCATTGACAACTATTAAGGGCGTCTACCACTACATTGGCCTTTCCTAGATGATACAACACACTCATATCATACTCTTTAAGCAATTCTAACCACCTCCTCTGATGAAGATTCAACTCTCTCTAATTAAACATATATTGCAAGATTTTATGGTCCGTAAAGACATCAACATAAACACCATACAGATAGTGTCTCTAGATTTTCAGAGCAAAAACCACAATAGCTAATTCCAAATCATGGGTTGGGTAATTCTTTTCCTGAGGTTTCAGCTGTTTAGATTCATAGGCTATAACCTTACCTCTCTACATCATCAGACAACCTAAACCAACTCTAGAGACATCATAGTACACCACAAAACCATTCGTACCTTCTGGTAAAGCTAACACAGGGGCTGATATGAGTCGAGTCTTCAACTCCTGAAAACTCTTCTCCCAAGAATCTGACCATAAGAACCTAACTTTATTTTAGGTCAATTGGGTCATGGGAGACGCAATAGATGAGAAACATTCAACAAAATGATGGTAATAACCAGCTAGACCCAAGAAACTCCTAATGTCTGACGGAAAGATAGGTCTTGGCCAATTCTTTACAGCTTCTGCCTTTTGGGGATCAACTCTAATACCTTCGACAGAAACAATATGACCCAAAAAAGTAACTAACCTTAGCCAAAATTCATACTTGCTAAATTTGGCAAATAATCGATGATCTCTAAGAGTTTGCAAGACAATTCTAAGATGATCTCCATGGTCATCTCACTTCGGGAGTACATAAGGATATCATCTATGAATACAATGACTAACATATCTAGATACTACTTAAACATTTGGTTTATGAGGTCCACGAAAGCTGTTGGAGGCGTTGGTTATCCCAAAAGACATGACTAAAAACTCAAAATGACCATAACGAGTTTGGAATGTTGTCTTTGGAATATCACACTCTCTTACTTTAAGTTGATGATAGCCGGATCTAAGGTCTATCTCTGAGAAATAACTTACACCTTACAAATGATCAAATAAATCATCAATTCTAGGAAGAGGGTATTTATTCTTGCCTGTGAACTTATTAAGCTGATGATAGTCAATGCATATATACAAAGAACCATATTTCTTTCGCACGAACAGGACAGGCACGCCCCAAGGAGAAACACTGGGCCTTAAGAAACCTTTATCTAAAAGATCTTTGAGTTGCTCTTTCAGCTCCTTAAGCTCTGCGGGTGCTAGACGATAGGGAGCAATGAACATAGGTTGTGTATTGGGAAGAAGGTCAATCCTGAACTCTATCTCTCTATCGGGAGGCAACCCTAGAAAATCTTTTGGAAAAACATCAGGAAACTCATTAACTATGTTGACTGACCCAATAATTGGAGTCTTAGACTTAGTATCTTTAACTCTAACTAGATGATAGATGCAACCTTTGAAAATCAATTTTGTCTTTAAGATAGGATATGAAATAGGGTTGTCAAGTGGGCCGGGCTGGGCCAACCCAGAATTGGCCCTATAATATTAATCGGGTTGTGGGCTGAGCTGGGTTTGGGTTGTGGGTTAAGTGGGTCTAGACGGTCTGGGCTCAACAATAAAAATTTCAAAAACCACCCTAACCCAGCCCACTTAACCCAACCCGGTCAAACCCACTTAAACCCAGTCAATCCCGGTTAAAAATTTGGTCAAACCCAATCAAAATTTTAAAAAAAACTTTTTTCAATACTACAATATACTACAATATATATAGTTATATACTAATTTACAAAACATATACACATGTATACATTAAATATATACACATCTATAGAAGATATATACACAAACATACAAAACATATGCTACTTAATATAATAAATTATTAATATTACTTTGTAGTAAATTAATAATATATTAGAAGTAAGTTTTAAATTTAAACTAGAAATTTAATTTAAATCATTAAATGAAAAATATTATAAAGTAAGGACTAGGGAGGAGTGAATGAATGTTGAATTTTATTGATTGCAACTTGCGAAATGATCCAAAATTTATAATTTACATGAATGAAAAATCTACAAATTATGCATCATTTTTTTCAACTCATTCATGTTAATATTAATGGGAACTTGCATAGGATAGTCAAAGTCAACGGGGGTAAAACCATGCATTGGACTTGATTCTGCTGAGTTCTCCCGTGAAGACATAATTTCTTCAAGTTTCAGCTCGTCGCTCAGCTCCGATTCCATTCCTTGGTTTCTTCTTTCCGCTCTGATCCAATCTCTGAGGCAAACTAGAACATTCATTGCATAGTTTCCCAATGAGTGTCGGTTGTCTCCAAGCTACTGTCGTCTCTGACTAAAGGCGCTCTTTAATGCAACGGTTGACATTGAAACATTTAAGATGTCTCTAGCTAATCTTGAAAGTATGGGATATTGTGTTGCATTACTCCTCCACCAATCCAATGTGTTGATCCATTGTCTGCGATCCTCTGGGGGCGACCGAAGATAATATTTCAGCTCTTCCCGATCAGTAGAGGTGTAAGTTCTCTCATCAACACTGTTCCAACAAGGTAAATCATAAAAGGATTCAGGAGTGATATTTGTAGGTACAGCTAAGTCAAATAAATTAGCATAGTGATTATATAATTTTTCTATGTATTAATTCGCATCACCCATAGCCATCCACAAATCAGGTTGTACTTATTCAGAATCGTTGTTAATATTTATTTCTAAGTTAGAATAAATAATAGTACTAAAGTGGCACATTGTATTATATTTAATGCACGGATTTAACATAGCACCAACCAAGTAAATAGGAGGAATCGGGAAAAAATATTTTTTAAATTTAGTAAACTTGGCACCAACAACTTCTTTATAACCATCTTTATTTTTATATTCTTTAAGTAAACCAGAAATATCGACTATATATCCCAAAATATTACAAACAGTAGGATAATACGCACCGGAAAATTCAACCGTAGCTACATAAATTTTTTCTAAAAACTTAACAAGATCATTAATTACAACCCAATTAGAATCATGTAGGATGCAATCAGCAACATCAGTAAATGAACCGCAATGTTGGTTAAAAGCTAGTGTAATAGGAACTCTATATTTATAATAAGTTTTTAAAAAATCATATGTAGAATTTCATCTAATATCAATTTCTTCAGGCATCAATATCGGTGCAAGTCCATTTTCGTGACATTTAATTTTAAATTCTCTAATTTTTTTTCTCCGATTATTTTCTTGAATAAAACGAATAGCAAGACGGATTTTTTCAATATAAAGCTCAAGAAATTCAAGACCATCTTTTACAATTAAATTATATATATGACATGCACGCTTAATATGAAAAATTTTAGGCAACGGCGGAGATAGCATAGACTTTAATTTTTTTATAGCAGTCTGGTTGTTAGAAGCATTATCAAAAGTAATACACAAGATTTTATTTTCGATACCATAAAATCAGGCAACTTTAACAATTGAATCAACAATAAAATCTCCAGTATGTTTACGATCTTCATCATATAAAAAAGCAAGAATACGTTTTTGCATCACAAAACTACTATCCATCCAGTGATAAGTAATGGTTAAATAATCATTTTTATTTACAGCACGAACAAGATCAGAAGTTAGGGACAATCTACATTGAATATTTTTTAACAATATTGATAAATAAAAACAATATTGTGAATGAAGTCTAAAAATATCAGATCGACAAGTATTTCTAGGAACACCATTAAACATAGGATTATAAATAGCTTGAATATAATGAATAAAGGCATCAGAAGAAGGAAAACTAAAAGGCAAACAACCCACAACTACCATTTTAGCAATTTCTTCCCGATCCCTCAATTTATTATACTTCTTCGTTACCTGACCGGTTCCTGGGTCCATTCTAGTTTGCGTTGGCCTATCAACATCCCCACCACCTCCTGCAATTTCTAACTCTCTTTTGTAAGCATCACCTATATGTCTCAATAACGTACCTGTACTCCCTTTCTTGCATCCGCTTTTATGCTTATATATTTGTTGACAAATATTGCATTGCACCTCAGTATCTGATATACATTCAAAAAATTGCCATGCAATACTAGTTGTTTTACGAGGTTTTGGGACACGGGGAGAGAGATTAACCGATTCAGATCTAACGTTAGCATTTTCTACTACGGGTGTCTCACCAATATTTTCATCATCTTTGTCTAAATTAACCACATCTACTTCATTTTCTTCTTCTATATCATAATTTTCCTGAGCTTCTACATAATCCATATCGTGAGCACCTACACCTATTTCGTCCTTAAAAGGTGTACCAAGCGGTACTAGAGGCGAAGACACACGGGTATATCTACTTCTTGAAGTACCTCTAACACTAGTAATTCGCTTTTTACTACCACTACTGCTTCCGGGACAAAACATTTTAACACCTTTAGTAGCGAGGTTTTTTAATTTATCCATAGTATAAATTAAATTAAACTAAAAAATTCAAAATACACAAATATATTAAAATCAAATATTTAACAATTAATACAATAAATAAAAATTAAACGTAAGACATGGAACGACAAGACCAAATTTTAGAAGTATCCGAAGGTTGCGAATTTAGAAACTTCCACTCTTACTTTGTAAATGCAAAATTAAAAATTTAAAGTGAGCACTTTAGGAAATTAAATATATTGAATATTTGAGAATTGAGAATTCAGATTTGAGAGAGAATGAGATGTGACAGAGTGAAAAATTATGTGAAAAATGATTTGAAGATGTAGGGTATTTATAGAATTTTTTTGGGATTAAAAAATTATTTAAAAGTAAAAAAATATTTTTTTAATTAATGGGCCCAAACTAGCTGTTTGGACCCAAAAACGGCTATATAGCCGTTGGGCCAACGGCTAGTTTGGCCCAAAATCCAAAATTTTCAAAAAAAAAAACTGTTCCAGGCCGGGTTGACCGGGCTAAATTAAAAAAAATCAGCCCAAGACCCGGTACCCTAAAGCCCTTGGTCTTACCGGGCCGGGTCAGACCGGGTTGGTTTGTGTAGGTGGGCCAGTTCGGGCCAGGTCAGCCCGGCTCACTTGGCACCCTTAATATGAAATGACTCTTGGGAGATACAGAATTTTCGGGCCACTCAAAGACTGGCACATCAGAAAACTAAAACTTAACCACACGGGTATGACAGTTTATAGATACATAACAGGAGTGAAACCAATCTATATCAAGAATAATATCAAAATCAACCATATCTAACTCTATCAAACCTGCGAATATGACTCTATGAAGAATAGTGATAGGACACTTTTTATACATGTGCTTACCAATAACTGACTCACCTACTGGGGTGGAAACCAGGAAAGGCTCAAGGATCTTTTTGGAACTTACTTCAAAATTCACAGCAACTAACGGGGTCACACAAGAGAAATTTGACCTAGGGTCTAACAACACATAAACATCAAAGTGAAAGACACGAAGCATACCAGTAACAACATCTGGAGAACCCTCCTGTTCCTAGAAGGATGGTAAAGTATAGAATCATTTCTGGCGCTGACCGATAGCTGTGCTAGATAAAGCGCCCTAAGGAGGAGCTGGGCGGGCTAAAAGAGCTGGTGCACTGGTAGCCTAAGTTTGAGGTCAAACATCTAGGTTACCCTACCTAGCATGCAAGCAATCTCTAAGTCTGTGGCCCAACTTTCCATAACCAAAACAACCTCTCTACTCTGCTAGACACTCGCCGGGATGGGTCCTACCACACTTAGCACACGGGGGATAATTAGGACTGTTACTCACGTTGTTCTGGGACCTGGACATAAAAGACTTATTCCTCTACTCCTGTGTGTTTCTGGGTGCAGAAGTACTAGCTGATGAAGGCGCTGGCATAGATGAACAACTCAAAAACTGCGGGCAGTTCTCTCCATGGGATCTAACCTGACCATACTCATGCTTCTCTGATCTAGACCTCTTATTCTCTCTTACTCTATCTCTCCCCCTTATCTTATCTACCTCTATCTGCTTGGCATAAATCACCAGTCTAGAAAGATCCATGTCTCTATTGAGCATGGCAGTTCTGCACTCCTTAACAATAAATTCGGATACATCGGTCACAAACTTACTCATACTGGTTCTGGGGCCAGCCATCAAATCAGGAGCATACTTAGATAACTGGTTGAACTTGAGGCAATACTCCTTTACTATCATGGAGCCCTGCCTCAAGTTCATGAATTCTTCTATTTTCACTTCTCTCATCTCCAGTGGGAAGAACTTGTCCAAGAATGCATCCTAAAACACCTACCAAGTCATGGGAGCAGCATTCTCCCCTCTACTCTTCCTCCACATCACTACCCAATTATACACAATATCTTTTAGCCTATAATATGCCAATTCTACATTCTCTTTCTCAGAAATATGCATAACATGGGTGATCATCTTCACCTCATCAAGATACAACTATAGGTCCTCACCTGCCTTCGACCCATAGGACCCTGGCAAATTCATCCTCATAAAATCATGAATCCTGTCTGCGGCTAAATCATCTCCTTATTGTTGTGGAACTGTAGCCTAGTTATTGGCCTGAACATTTGCGGTGACCGCCTGGGCTAATGCCTGAAAAGCTTCCTAAAACTCAACATTAGACACATTCTCAGTTAGGGGATCAACAGGCTGAGGTTGCTGATTATTGGTCCTACATGCATTAGCTCTACGAGGAGGCATTAGATATCATAAAAGAGCACGAATCAATAGCAGACACAGACAATTGTAAGCACGACAGATTATGAAATAAAGATATTAATTTCCCAAAAACGTCTTGTAGCCTCTTGCTCATAGATGTGGCGCTCTATACACCGATGATCAAGACTCTATGTAATACGGCTTGTCAGACTCCCTAGGACTCTCTAAACCTTAGGCTTTGAGACCAAGTTTGTAACACCCCAAAATCTCATTCCGAGATGTCACACGGTGCTTAAGGCTACAAGTAGCCCCAAACTAACCCTTTGATCCAGCTACTAAGTCTAGATACTTACTTTAGGATAACAAACCAAATAGTAATGCTATATTATGCCAAAACTGAACTGGTATAATAAGGAAATATTGTTATCATATCAAAACAATACTGAAAAGTATATAACACCACTGATAGTCTAGTCTGACAAAGCCTCTACTACTCAAAAACTAGAGTCATTGGGACAAACCTCCAACTGACTCAAATTGAACTAAAAATAATAATAACTGCTATCAAGACTGAAAATCTGAGGAAAATAGGTCCTCGAACCATGAGGACTCACCAACTGTGGAGGTATAGATAAAGGTACTTGAGGATTACTGTCGCTGTTAAGACTGAGCAACTGAACCAACATTATGAGACAATGTAGCACACAGACATATATTTGGATCAGTACTTTGAGGATGTATTGAGTATATGGGGTTGTATGCAGTAATTAAACGATATTATCAATCGTAATAGAAAACATGCATACTGATATAAATGACTCACATGTCTTGAGAAAAACTGAAATCTAAGTCTCATAAATCATGAATAAGGAAGCATATAAATCTCGTGAGTCATTACACTTTATTCTAAAATCGGTATCCTCTTCTTGTTCTCAAACTTGTAACTAGATAAAATCTTTAAATAACAACTTTCAGGACATACACTTTAATCTTATGAAAATAAGGAGCTTCTTTTGGAACTTAAAGACTATGACACTTTGGGAACCTTCGAAACCTTAAAACCATAGCTTTCAAACTACATATACTTTATCTCAAGGAGATAGAAGACAACCTTTGAAACTTAAGGATTATAGATCTTTGGGAGACTGTGGGAACTTGGGAGTTTATTCTAATCAACATAAACCATGTGAGCTGACATAGAGTCCAACTTCATGCCCACATTGGGAAGAGTTGTTCTACCCTTGACATCAGAATAAAACCTTAACTTTTAGTGATCACTATCTAAACCCATTTGAGGTAAATTAAATCCTACGGTGGCTCATAGTTCTGGGGCATGAGACCTCAAAATCAAGCCCAACTCAGTGCTAAATACTACTCCCATACTTAGGCTTAGAACTTTTAGGAAAATCCACCTTAAAAAATACAAAAGTGTGTAATGAAAGCCAACTATGCTTCTCTTTGATTTAAAAAAAATGATGTGGGTTCCTTTCTTAGCTTAGGATCATAGAGCAATCTTTCAAATTACCAACAAGGCTTGTTCAATAAATCATATTCATAGCATAATCTTTAT